>OW028761.1:0-1295625 GCA_932294355.1 Aporophyla lueneburgensis
CAGAATCTATTTTTCTTCATGGGAAGTAGGCGAATGTGCTAGGTAGTTGAAGTTTTCGTTATATTTTTATAACGATAAATAATGTAAATTTGCTTAATATTCTTAGTATCTACTAAGTTTATTTTCATATAATTAAGTACTTATCCACCGCACCTTCCGGGTGGACTGCGATCCTCGATCGGTTCTGCCTGCTGGGGGGCCCAAATAGCGTAATTTCATCATAACTTTAATATTTTGTACTGGACCCATCCTCGAATACGTCGCCGTTGAACTGCCAGCGCGCAGACGCGTCTCTGGACACCTCACACGTCGGTCTAGCTCAGAAAAACGGAAAAAACTTTTGCTAACTCGTTGCGAAAATTCTAACTTAGTGATACAGTGAGCCTCATACAATACGAAATATCGAATACTAAAAGGCCGATTTGTTCGCGGTTTTTGACGCTATCTTCAAGATTTCGTATTGTATGAGGCTCACTGTATCACTAAGTTAGAATTTTCGCAACGAGTCAGCAAAAGTTTTTTCCGTTTTTCTGAGCTAGACCGACGTGTGAGGTGACCAGAGACGCGTCTGCGCGCGGGCAGTTCAACGGCGACGTATTCGAGGATGGGTCTAGTACAAAATATTAAAGTTATGATGAAATTACGCTATTTGGGCCCCCCAGCAGGCAGAACCGATCGAGGATCGCAGTCCACCCGGAAGGTGCGGTGGATAAGTACTTAATTATATGAAAATAAACTTAGTAGATAGTAAGAATATTAAGCAAATTTACATTATTTATCGTTATAAAAAAATAACGAAAACTTCAACTACCTAGCACATTCGCCTACTTCCCATGAAGAAAAATAGATTCTGACAGCTAAAACGGTGGGCCGTAGCCTAATTACGAAGGATAGCGTCAAAAACCGCGAACAAATCGGCCTTTTAGTATTCGAGATTTCGTATTGTATGAGGCTCACTGTATCACTAAGTTAGAATTTTCGCAACGAGTTAGCAAAAGTTTTTTCCGTTTTTCTGAGCTAGACCGACGTGTGAGGTGTCCAGAGACGCGTCTGCGCGCGGGCAGTTCAACGGCGACGTATTCGAGGATGGGTCCAGTACAAAATATTAAAGTTATGATGAAATTACGCTATTTGGGCCCCCCAGCAGGCAGAACCGATCGAGGATCGCAGTCCACCCGGAAGGTGCGGTGGATATTTATTTATTTATTTATTTATTTAACACTTTAAGCACATATTATGTACAGAGGCGGACTTAATGCCATAGGCATTTTCTACCAGTCAACCTTTGGGTGATTCAGAGACAAACAGTGGTAGGTGCAATGAATTGAAGAATATTCAAAAATAAACGTATAACCTATTTAAATCATAAATATAATACATATACCTAACTATATATAAATATAAAAACAACATACATGCATATACATAAATAATCGAATTTACTAAAAACAAATGAGACAAACAATGACGAAACATTACCGTTGTGATGAAACTGCCACCTTCTTGCGAATGTGTTCGCGAACTTTAACTTTGAAGGTCAATCGGTTGGTTGCCATCCTGATTTCCTGGGGGAGCGCATTCCACAGAGAGACAGACTGGACAAAGAAAGAAGAGTGAATGAAGTCTGTGCGATGAGTGGGACACTGAAGAAGCCGATTGTGCGATGAGCGTAGATTTTTATTGTGGTTGGCGCAAATGTACTGAAAGTGTGGGGCCAGATAAACAGGGGAAGAGGGAGAATCAAGAAATGAAAACAATGTGGTCAGCGCCCTTTGCTCTCTGCGCTGGCGTATGGGCAACCACTTAAGAAGGGACCGATGCGCAGAGACATGATCATATTTACGCAAATTGAAAACGAATCGAATGCAGTTATTGAGAAGACGGTCAAGTTTGTTGAGGAGATCTGCATTCAGGTCATAGTAGCACACATCACCATAATCGATGATAGGGAAAATTAAGGACTGCACAAGCATTGTCTTCGTGGTCGATGGTAATAAGTTTTTTAATCGGTACAGAGCCCGCAGCGTTCCAGTAACCTTTTGGCTTACCCTAGCGACTTGAGTATGCCAGTTCAGAGAGTTATCGATATGCAAGCCTAGGTCCTTAACGTCAGTGCTGAAAGGAACGATCGTACCGTCGAAGAGTATTGGTGGCAAGATAGTACCAACCATCTTGCTAATGCTACGAGGACTGCCAATGATGATCGCCTGACACTTTGTAGGGTTTACAGCTACACCAAATCTATCAGCCCAGGATTTTATGGCTATCAAGTCCCTATTTAGTTTGCCAATAGCGTCCGGTAATTCATCAACCTTCCCTTGAGAGTACAGCTGCAAGTCATCTGCATACAGATGATACGCACACTGAAGTTCGGAAGTAATTAGATTGATAAAAATAGAAAACAGAAGAGGAGAAAGTATACCGCCTTGAGGAACGCCAGTTTTCAAATCACGCCAGCAAGAAGAAGAATCTCCAGCATGAACAGACTGCTGACGTTCCTGAAGGTAAGAGGAGAACCATTCCAGTGCTTTGGGAGAGACCATAACAAATGAAAGAATGGCTAACAGGATGTCATGACTGACGGTATTAAAGGCATTCGAGAAGTCCACCAATACTAGAGCAGTAACTTTGGTATCTTCCAATCCTGCCCTTATATCGCCAGTCACTTTAAGGAGGGCGGAAATAGTGCTGTGCCCAGGCCTAAACCCAGATTGAAGCGGACTAATGATAGAATTATGATGAACAAAGTTGGAGAATTGTTTGTGCACACAGGCCTCAAGCACTTTGGATAAGAAGGGAAGGATAGAAATTGGACGGAAGTCAGTGGGAAGAGAGGGGTTAGAAACCTTAGGAAGTGGGCGAACATAGGCTTTGCGCCAAAGGGAAGGGAATACTCCGGTGAATAAGGAAAAATTAATAATGTGGGCAATCGCGGGTAGGAGATGATCCAGAATAGTTATGATCATACCACGAGTGATATTGTCACATCCTACCGCTTTGGATTTGATGGAGAGAATGATTTTTCTGATCTCTCCCGGGTCAACTGGAATGAAACTGAAAGGATTAATTTGAGAACGCGTTAGACCTGAAATTAGAGAAAGAGTTTGCTGCTTGGTTAGACGATCCATGGTAGGAACAGTGGAGAAATGCCGGTTGAGATCGTCTAAGTCAATTGAGCTGGGGAGATCTAAATGTCGCGATTTGCCGATACCAAGTGTTCCAAGGAATTTCCAAATATCGGCAGAAGACGAAGAATTGATAGTATCAAAGATGTGGCGGCGTTTAGCATTGCGTATCATCTGATTACATCTATTCCTTGCAGCCTTGTACAATGTCCAGTTCTCGTCAGTACGATCCCTTTTAAATTTATGGAACGCGCGGTTCCGACGTCGCATTGCCATTTGGATACCTTTTGACATCCATGGTGCAGGTGGGCGTTTTAACTTTACCTTTTTGACGGGAGCATGGATGTTATAAAGGTTGACTACAACGTCGTTGAAGATGGCAACCTTGTCGTCAACTGAAGTGGCTTCCGTCATAGGCTCCCAATTGACCACAGATGCATCTTCCTTTAGCTTCTCGACATTCATCCGTGCAAAACAACGCCTGTACAGAACTTTGGGCTTAGGTTTAGGAGGTTTCAGGATATAAGAAAGGAAAATCATGTCGTGGTGAGAAAAGCCAGGAGCGTCATGTTGACCGTGGGAGGAAACAAGGGAAGGATTCGAGGTAAGGATCAGGTCGAGCCAGGTGTCATCGCCAACAGTGTTATGGTGAGTAGGTTTGAGTGGCAACACGTGCAGACTAGCTGACTCGATCAGGTGGAGGAGCTTACGGGACCGAGGGGAGTTTTGGGCAAGGATGTTTGTGTTGAAATCACCCATGATGATATGATGTGCGTACTCCGAACCCAAAGATTCAAGTACTGATTCGAATTCAGTGAAGTAATCGACAGTGGGAGGACAGTAGACAACACCAATAATGGTTTTGGCTCCTTTGACACAGACTTCAAGGAAAATAAACTCAGCAGAAGCAGAATAATTTGAGGAGGAAGAAGCAAGTATTTTAAAGGGAAAGTCATTGCGAAGGTATATGGCCACACCACCCCCTCCTTTACCAATTCGATCATTCCGTATAAGAACGAAACCAGTAACAGGGTAAGTGGTGGACGGGAGATGTGGTTTAAGCCAAGTTTCAGAGATCAATTTTTTTTTTTTTTCCCCTGTGGCAACATTACAGCTAACAGCTGATTTAAATTTGTCCTAGTAATTTAAATCTTAATTATTAGTTTTTCATTGTTTATATGGCCTATTTCCAATTACTCATCTAGTACATAGAATAATAAAGTGTATTTCGTGTTAGATTCACATAACAAGTGTACAATAAGTTTAAATATTTCAAAGTGAATCGGTGACAGTTGCCGGCAGAGGTGAACTTTTGCATTGTCATCTTAATATCAGGTACAATACTTTGTATTTTACATGCTATTAGTTTGTTTACGTACTCTTTTTTTACCAACTTTTCCGTTGTTCACTTTTAATACGATTACTAATGTCAGTGACCTTTGTACGTAAACATAACCTTACCTTGGTTTGGTGACAGAACTCCTTCTTTACATCTAAATTTCATTTTTCACTTAAACTAATCTTCCTATAGACTACTGGCACCATCTTCTCTCTTTCAATTTCTTGTCGGTTCCTTATTCTTTATAATCATGATTATGACTCGCAGCGCCCGTGCTCGCCTCGAAGAGTCCAAACTCAAACAGGCTTTGAGCGAATTACAGGCGTCAAAGGAGCTCTGTGACCAACTGAATAAGGAAATGGATGACAATGAGAAGGTGCTCTTCGATGCCCATGATAATAATAGGAAATTAAAAATTGAAATGGCTCAGATATACACTCAATACACTGATGCCATAGAAGAACGCGACAGACTTCAGCTTGTTGTGGACGGATTCAGCCAGTGTAGCATAGAGTATGAACAAGCTCTTAATCACAAACATTTATTACAACAACAGCTACATGAGGCACAAAGTCAAATTTCAGAACTACAGACCATAAACTCTAATATCACCGCCTCGCTGAATCAGAGTCTATTCGATGAGCTGATGCCTGTTGCCCCCTCAATGGTTTCCGCTATCAATCCCTCTTGCACCATAGATTTGATAGGTCATGATAATTCAAAGTCATGCAACTCAGTGAGGGTAGTCACTAGTAAAAACAAACTTAAAAAATACATAAAAATGAATAAATACATTGTTAAAACCAAAAAGTTGGTTAAAAAACATCAGTTCTTCATTAAAAATGTTAAACTTAATAGAGAAAGACTAAACTTACTCAAAATATTAGATATGTATTCTTCTAATTTAGAAGAAAGTAACAGGAGGTACAGCATTGACACAGAGCACTTACAATCTGAACTTGATCACCTACAGGAAAAACTAAGTTCAATGACTAACAAATATAATACCTCAGAAGATCTCATGAGGGAATATGTGTTGGCAATGAATGAGCTGGTAAACTCGCAAACAACCAACTGTGAGCAATGTCAAAAATCATCAAATTTACCTACACCAGACCATTCATTGACAACTTGCAATACCACCCCATTGCAACCCTGTGTTGATTTTGCATTTCCTGTTACTAATAGTTCCAATAAACAGTGTAAGAAAATTGTAAAAAGTGATGTAGTGTTATTTTGCGATGAAATTGGAAAAGAATTAGGCAACTTGTTGACAGATGAATGTCCAGGTCAGTCAATAATAAATTACTGTATGCCGGGTTGTTCCTTATTTAATATTATGAAGGAAATTATTAAATGTAATTTTACCCAGGAGACCACATTATTAATTTTTATGGGTAATAGGGGAAATGTGAACAAAGGGGAATTGCTCCAATACTTTCAAACATTGAGTAATCTTAGTTTAAGAAAGATTGTATTATTTACATTTCCCTACAGTAACAGCTTGCCACAGGAGGAAAATAGGTTAAGATTTGAAATCAACATGACATTGCACAATTTCACATTTAATAATAATTTGTTTCATTTAGTTGATACTAACAATTATATTAGTAATAATTGGTACTTGACAAAAGACAGATATAATAGTGTTATGTACTATCTTTCTAACTATTATAAAAGACAGATAGCTGTGTCGCTATCATATTTTTTTTCTATTTCAGCCAAGAATTTGGCTATTAACACCCTTCCTTTTGAGCAATGCAATGGCATGTTGAACAATTCTGCTAATAATTTGGTAACAATTGATAACATTGATTTTAATTTAAATTAGAAATTAAGACAATAGAGGCAACCTCTTGCACAAATGTATGTATGGCAAATGTATGTGTAAAAGACCTACATAGTATCAACCTGGTGCATCAAAACATTCAAGGATTTTTGAACAAAGATTTAGAAGTAGATTTATTCCTTAATTGTAAAAATATAGATATTCTTTGTATTACAGAACACTGGCTTAAAAGCCACCAGTACATGTTCAATTTTAATAATCACCAGGTTGGTAGTTCGTTCAACAGAGTAAATGCTATACATGGTGGCTCACTAATTTTAGTAAATAACCAACTTAAATTTAAAGACCGTAAGGATATTGTGAGCCTCTCCGTTGAGCGAACAGTAGAAATTGCCTGTATAGAATTGGAGCAGTTTATTGTATTAAGTGTGTACAGACCACCATCAGGATTGTATGACTGCTTTGAAAAGGTCATGGATGAAGTATTACATAAGATTAGTAACTCAAACAAGTCTATTATTGCTTGCGGGGATTTTAATGTTAACTTATTAGAAAACTCAGGTTCTTGTAGTAAAATAATAAGTCTATTTCAGTCCTACAATCTTGTAAACCTATTTATGGATCCCACAAGAATAACCCCTACTAGTGCCACATGCCTTGATAATATTTATACTGATGTTATACCAAGCCACAAAGAAATTATTAATTTACTAGATTCTGATCATTGCGGGCAACAGATTACTTTTCAAAATCAAAATAAAAAACTGAGTAAAAGAGATATCACTGTTAACCCCAAAACTGCAGTTCGCCTAGAAGCCTTTAAAGGCAAACTAGTTCAGAAATTGCCACTTTTATCTATTAATGGTGGTCCCAATCATCTATATGATGAGTTTTTTAAGACATATTGTAATGACTTTAATTCGACTTTTATTCCCCGGACTATCTCAGTTAACAGTAACGTATCTTTCAGTGATTGGGCGACCATTGGTATTCATAAAAGTAGAACACGGCTTTATGAGCTGTACAATGAAAGGGCTTTTGTCAACACTGCTGAATTTAATTTGTATGTTAGAAATTATTCGAAATTATTTAAAAAAGTCTGTTGGATGGCCAAGTCGCGTTATTTGAGTTCTAAGATTAAAAATAGTAGTAATGTTATTAAAACGACTTGGAATATTATTAATAGTGAAACGGGAAGGTCTAGTAAACGAAATAATGACTACAGCCTGTCTATCAACGACAACATAATAAAATCAGACTCACAAGTCGCTGCGGCTTTTGAAAATTTCTTTTCAGATATTCCTGTTTCAACTACAAAATCCCTAAACTCATCACCTTCTGTTGCTGAGTCTTTGCTTATTGAAAATGTTAATGTTTGCGATTCGGAATTTCATTTTGAACATATTACTTGTAAAGATATAATTAAAACCTTCCACACTTTAAATGTAAAAAAGACTGCAGATCTGTGGGGTAATTCTGTAGAAGTCGCCAAGTCTATTATTGACATTGTAGCACCTACTTTAGCTCTTATATTTAATAATTGTATTGAGTGTGGGGAGTTTCCTGATCTTATGAAGAATAGTAAAATAATACCTTTATTTAAATCTGGTAGTACATCAGACCCCACTAACTATAGACCTATTTCAGTACTACCTACCTTCAGTAAAATTTTTGAGAAATTAATTTTAGATCAGTTGCAACGATTTTTTAATAAACATAAATTATTACATACCAAACAGTTCGGTTTTACAAGGGGTCGTTCAACTACCGATGCCGGTGTTGAACTCCTAGGACATATTTATAATGCATGGGAAGATAAATGCGATGCTTTGGGCATCTTTTGTGATTTATCTAAAGCATTCGATTGCGTTCTTCATGAAACTTTAATCAGGAAACTCCGCCACTACGGGATCCGGAACAGAGCTCTGGATCTTCTTACTTCATATTTGAGTAATAGGATTCAGAGTGTCGATGTCAATGGAAAAAGGTCTCCCGGATCTATCGTAACAATGGGAGTCCCACAGGGCTCAATTCTTGGTCCTTTTTTGTTTCTTATTTATATTAATGACTTGCCTTACCTTATAAAAGATAATCATAATATAGTTTTGTTTGCGGATGATACTTCACTTTTGTTTAAACTTAAACGTCAGCAAGTGGATACTGACGATGTTAATAGCGCGATCTCAAAAGTAGTTCACTGGTTCAATGTAAATAATTTGCTTCTTAATGAAAAAAAAACCAAATGCATTAAGTTTACGCTACCTCACGTTAGGCAAGTGAAAACGAATGTGTTGGTGAAGGGCGAAGAATTGAATCCTGAAGATAGCACTGTATTCTTGGGCCTAACTTTGGATACCAAGCTTCAGTGGGGCCCGCATATAGATAAATTGTCGAAAAAGCTAAGCTCCGCTGCATACGCTGTTAGAAAAATTCGGAATTTAACTGACATAGAGACAGCCCGTTTAGTGTATTTTGCCTACTTTCATAGTGTAATGTCGTACGGTATTCTGTTGTGGGGAAATGCCGCCGACATTCAGACTATCTTTGTCTTGCAGAAAAGGGCTGTTCGATCAATTTATAAATTAAGCCCGAGACACTCACTCAGAGAGAAATTTAAAGAAATTAATATAATGACTGTGCCTTCACAGTATATTTTTGAAAATCTTTTATATGCCCATAAGAATATTAAATTGTTCAAAAAATTCAGTGATATCCATAATATAAATACTAGGAATAAACACAAATTTATTGTACCTTCAACAAGGCTCAAGAAAATAGGTGGCTCATTCAGATGTCAATGTATACGCTTTTATAATAAACTTCCAAGCCATGTTCAAGATCTAAGTCTCAATAAATTTAAATCATTCATTAAACGTAAGTTGTGCCAGAAAGCCTTTTACTCTGTTAAAGATTATATTGAGGACAAAAAAGCTTGGGATTAAGCTGCTCCAATTTTTTATTTTAATTTTTAAATTATTATTGTACTGAATGATATTTTTTATTTTTATTATTAATTACTTTCCTTTTTTTTATTAACTTTTTATTGGGAATATACACTTTGACATTTTGATTATTGCTTATACACTTTGACATTTTGATTATTGCTTATACACTTTGACATTTTGATTATTGCTTATACACTTTGACATTTGATTATTGTTTACACTATGACATGAATATATACTTTCAGAAGTATAATATTATTATTATTATTTAAGTGATTTTGAATGTGAGGACTATGTAGGTGATGTTTGTTTTTTTTTTTATATCTCTCTTACTCATTCCATTTTAATGATAATCTGGCAGTTTGAGTACTTAATGCGGCCTACCAAAATGTCCATTCTTTGGTATTGTTCGTCGAATCTTTGTGCTCCTTATGTTCTGAGTTGAGCTGCAAGATTACTGACAAATGCGTGCATTGACTGGACAGGTCCACTCAATCTGTATGGTTCTTTCCTCAAGAGACCATTTCAGACACCCCCATGTACATGGTCCTCAAATGATCAGACCGGGACTATTTCCTGATTTTATATACACATTAACACTGAGGAATTTTACTTATACAATGACATGAATATTTACTTTTAAGTATTATATTGTTTTAATTACCTATTGTAAATGTGAAGACGAAGTGGGTGTTCTTTTTTTTTGGTTTCCTTTTCTTCTAATTTAATTTTTTACATTGTCTGGCAGTTTGAGTAATTTGTGCGACCTTCACAAATGTCCTTTCTTTGGTATTGTTCGTCGAATCATTGACCTCCTTAAGTTCTGAGTGGGGCTGCATGATTACTGACAAATGCGTGCACTGATTGGACTGGTCCACTCAAGCTGTGTGTTCTTTCCTTAAAAGACCACTTCAGACACCAATCCACATGGTCTTCACATGATCTGATCAAGATTATGTCTGGACTTTAAAAGAGACTGTGACCTCTGAGTTTGTTTCGGCGTTTCTTCTCAGAGTAGTCAGATAGGAAATGCCGAACTCATCTAGTTTAAAAAAAAATTATTGACGTGTAAAAGTGTTTGTACAAACCTACTTGCAAAAATAAAGTCATTTATCATTTATCATTTATCAAGATGGCGTGAACGTTACTGTTATTAAATGAGTCATACAGCTCGCTGTAGTGGCTAGGCACACTTTGAGCATTAATATGACACACATTCACCAACCGATTAGACTGATCATTGAAATTTTGTTGCATAAAGTCACCAAGGGTGTAGCTGAAAGAACAAAAACTTTCATCGCTAGAAGAGGCAGTAGATTGATTGGCAGAAAAATAAGACTCATTGTCTGACATAAATCTAAGTAGTTAAATTAAAGAAATATATATATATATAAATATCAATATGCTATTGCTAAAAACGGAGTTACTAATAAGTGCTACTGCACCACCCGCCAGCCAACACATACACTAAAACAATTAAAACATAATATTCAGCACAAATTACATATAACCAAAGCTGTTCACATTTTTAGTTTACTTTAAAAGCAAAAACCGTAGTTCCCAAATATAAAAACTATGAAAGATATAAAAAAAAAAAAATGAAAAACAATGTCACACCCAAGACCCAAAAGCAGATTGAGTAAAGCGTATAGAAAAACGAAACGTTAATAATATTAAGTAGCCAGTCATTTCAGAACGAATGCTTGGAACTTCAACGTCAGTTTGACATTACTGTCTATTTTGACAACATGACATTTACTAAAACAAAATAACGTGAGTTGAGGTTGACCAAAATAAACATTGAAGAGGGTAAAAACTAATCCACTACTCAATATTAAAAACAGAAATTAGCAATCAATCGGGGCACAAAACAAATAGAAGAATTAGACGGGACAACTACACAGCAGTAAGTAAAGATTATGAATATAAATATGAAACAATAACAAGAAATCAAAGTAAACATTCACCATAATGACGTAATATGTTTTTCAGGCTCCCGGCAGCAACGATACTTCTTCATCTTGTTGATGGAGTCGCGCCTGGCGCCTTAGGATACTTGGATATCAGGGGCTTTAACTCTTCGATAGAAGTAACCTTGTGCCGACTTCCGTCTGAGGCCTTAATGCAGATAACGCCGTCTTGAGTCCAGCACGACCGCATACTGAAGTGTTCGCGCGCCCTTCCGAAGACAGATTGCCTCGCTCTGGTCAAAAACTCCTTCACCGAAATTTTGGAACCTTTCAAGCCTGTCTTTGCCTTCCAAACTGAGGCCTTGATGTCCACACTGGCAAACTTAACTAGAATAGGCCTATGATGCTCCTTGCTTTGAACTCCAAGCCTATGACAGGCTTTAATTGAGGACACTGTGAGATTTTTGAGGGCAAGCTTCGTGTTGAGGACCTCCAGAATGACTGCCGCACTGTCTTCGTTGTCCACTTCAGCAAGACCTTGGAAAACCAAGGCTTTCCGCCGGTGCCTGGTCTCCAGACCATCAATCTGTTTGGCACACTCGCTGATTTGACTACGCAGCAAACCCAGCATTGAAAATATGAGTTCCCGGAAAGTACGGAACTCTTCGGCTATCTTTGCGACTGTGTCCTTGGCAGGACCTGCGCACTGGATTTGTGCTTCAAGCTCACCCATCTTCCTCAAAAAATTATCCTCCAGGGTTTTCTGGGCAGCAAGGACTTCAGCAAGTTGAGACATTCTGTGATTTAGTGCTAATAATTGCCTTGTGATAGTGCAGATGATGAGCTGGCAGGTGGTGTTGTGTTTGTAGTGTTTATGTCACATTTATGTGCCACAAACGTGAGTACTAGATATATCACTCTTGTAGACTAAGTACTGATGTAACTTAATCAGTATTTCAAATTAAATATATTTTACGTAAAATTCCGAAATAAAAAAACGTCTACACTTTTTTAACACCTACCCCCGAAAAAAAAAAAAATGGATAAGTACTTAATTATATGACAATAAACTTAGTAGATAGTAAGAATATTAAGCAAATTTACATTATTTATCGTTATAAAAAAATAACGAAAACTTCAACCACCTAGCACATTCGCCTACTTCCCATGAAGAAAAATAGATTCTGACAGCTAAAACGGTGGGCCGTAGCCTAATTACGAAGGATAGCGTCAAAAACCGCGAACAAATCGGCCTTTTAGTATTCGAGATTTCGTATTGTATGAGGCTCACTGTATCACTAAGTTGGAATTTTCGCAACGAGTTAGCAAAAGCTTTTTCCGTTTTTCTGAGCTAGACCGACGTGTGAGGTGTCCAGAGACGCGTCTGCGCGCGGGCAGTTCAACGGCGACGTATTCGAGGATGGGTCCAGTACAAAATATTAAAGTTATGATGAAATTACGCTATTTGGGCCCCCCAGCAGGCAGAACCGATCGAGGATCGCAGTCCACCCGGAAGGTGCGGTGGATAAGTACTTAATTATACGAAAATAAACTTAGTAGATAGTAAGAATATTAAGCAAATTTACATTATTTATCGTTATAAAAAAATAATGAAAACTTCAACTACCTAGCACATTCGCCTACTTCCCATGAAGAAAAATAGATTCTGACAGCTAAAACGGTGGGCCGTAGCCTAATTACGACGGATAGCGTCAAAAACCGCGAACAAATCGGCCTTTTAGTATTGGAGATTTCGTATTGTATGAGGCTCACTGTATCACTAAGTTAGAATTTTCGCAACGAGTTAGCGAAAGTTTTTTCCGTTTTTCTGAGCTAGACCGACGTGTGAGGTGTCCAGAGACGCGTCTGCGCGCGGGCAGTTCAACGGCGACGTATTCGAGGATGGGTCCAGTACAAAATATTAAAGTTATGATGAAATTACGCTATTTGGGCCCCCCCAGCAGGCAGAACCGATCGAGGATCGCAGTCCACCCGGAAGGTGCGGTGGATAAGTACTTAATTATATTTTTTTTTTTTTTTTTTTGTTATATGATGTATCCCAATAAGGTAACAACATAAAAAAATACAATCTAGCTTCATACTAAAGCTAATGAGTAATTTAATTCTAACTTAATTTGCTAGGAAGAGTAAACCTAAGAATGTGTCCATTAACACTTTTCTTATTGTCTCTATTAAGGGGAAGACACTTTGTTCTTGTGTACTTTATGGGTAGCACTCACTTCACTACATTAAACTAACACTTCACTAAACTAACTCGAAAGGTTTTGTCCTTTTTAGTCTTCTCACTATGTCCGTGTTGTCGAGGAGCTGGATAGCCTCGACGTTCACATGATGATGAAGCCTTCGTTCATGAGCTTCGGCGTTCGTTTTAATTATGTTTGTGACGAGGTCTACCTTGAGGTCCCGATGAAGGTCGTCATTTCTAATGTACCAGGGCGCATTGACGATTCCTCTGAGTACTTTGTTTTGGAATCGTTGAATAATTTTGATATTACTTTGTTTGGTACAGCCCCAAAGCTGAATACCATAAGTCCATACAGGCATGAGGACTTGTTTGTACAAAAGTATTTTGTTTTGTACTGACAACGAGGAATGTTTTCCAATCAGCCAGTACATTGACTTGTAGCGAAGCTCTAGCTCGTCGCGTTTCTTTTTAACATGAGCTTTCCAGCGAAGCTTTGTGTCTAGTGTCATGCCTAGGTAGTTGGCTGTGTTTTCGTGCGGTATGACATGGTTGTTTATGTATACCGCATGATAATTTGGCTTTTTATTTGTGAAGTCTATGTGAATGGATTTCGTTTCATTGAGTTTCACTCGCCATTTTTTTGTCCAGTCAAAGATGGTATTGACGGCTGTTTGAACTTTTTCCACTGCTTCTTCTTGAGTGACACCTGTGGCCATTATAGCTGTGTCATCCGCAAATGTTGCAATGGTGTTGTTTTCTAACTCAGGAATATCGCAAGTGTACAATAAGTACAAGACGGGACCTAGGACACTTCCTTGCGGTACTCCAGCTGTTATCGACTTAAGTTCTGAATATGCATCATCTTGTCTTACTCTAAACTTACGCTGTGATAGGTAAGACTCTAAGATATCAGCAAACTGTTTTGGGAGCATGTTTCTTAGTTTTCTAATAAGCCCTTTGTGCCAAACTTTATCGAATGCTTGCGCTACGTCCAGGAAGACCGTTGAGCAAACTTTGTTTTCTTCTAAGGCCTTTTCTATAATGTTGGTAATCCTGTGTACTTGGTCTATTGTCGAATGTTTTTCCCTAAATCCAAATTGGTAGTCAGGGATTAAATTTCTTTCTTCGATGATGGGTTTTAGCCGTTTCAAGAGAAGCTTTTCGAATAATTTTGACATGATCGGCAGCAGAGAGATCGGTCTATATGATGTGGTTTTGTGAGGTGGTTTACCAGGCTTTGGTATCATTATAACTTCGGCAACTTTCCACAGATCAGGCACAGACTTAAGCCTGAACGTAGCATTGATAAGAGTTGTAAGTTTTACGATGGCTTTACGTGGGAGGTTTTTAAGAACTTCTCCAGTAATAAGATCGTAGCCAGGTGCTTTCTTTAGTCTAAGGCGCTTGATTTCGTTGAAAACTTCTCTTGGTGTTACGAATTTTATTTCTTGTTCATCATCATTTGGTGTTTCATCTAACAAAGCGCAGTCTTCATTTTCTTCATTCGGCTTAAAAATGAGTTCCAAGTGTTGTGCAAACCTTATAGCTTTTTGCTCGTTGCTTATTGCCCACCGCCCGTTAATATCTTTGATAGGTGGGATATGCATAATTGGCTTCTTAAAACTTTTTGTAGATTTCCATAGGGAGTAATCTGTCGTGCGATCGCTGGTTAATTGATTAAGATAACTGCTCATTGATTCATTTTTGAACTTCTGAATTGCATTCCTTAGTTGTTTTGTAAGGTTGTTCAGAAGCCTTTTATCTTGTGGAAATCTTGTTTGTTGCCATATTCGTCTCTGTCGCCTCTTTTCGGCTATGAGTTTTGTAATTTCTGCTGGGTAGTAGGTTAATCTATTTTTTAACTTGAATGTAGGTGTGTTTTTCCAGGCGCATTGTTGTATTTGAGTAATGAATTGACGGATATCCCGATCCAGGTCTTCTGGCTTCTTTAGTGGAACTTTTAAATCTATTATAGAGTCCAAGTCTATTTTAAAGCTTGCCCAATCAGTGTTCTTATTTACTAATGTGGGGTAGTTTTCTTTCAACATTAAAGACTCACTTACAGTAAGTATTATAGGTGAGTGATCTGAGCTCATATCATAACCTTCTTCAATGCGGAGAAGATTTGGTGATAGATTTTTATATATAAAAAAGTCAATGAGATCTGGAATCTTGTTTGGGTCAGTAGGCCAATAAGTAGGCTTACCTGTTGATAAAGCTTTGCATTGTGCTCCTTCAATTGCGCACAGTAGCTCTCTTCCTTTGGTTGTGGTCAGTCTAGATCCCCAAAATGTATTTTTAGCATTAAAATCGCCTCCCAATATAAATCTATTTCCAAGACCGTTTAGAAAGGTCATGTATTGATCTGTTTTTACCGAATACCTAGGTGGACAGTATATGGCTGATATGGAAACAGGGCAATATTTCGTTTTGACACAGACAGCCACTGCTTGGATTTCTTCTTTTTCATATTTGAGTTGTTCATAATGAAATATATTCTCCTTTATAATAACTGCACTACCACCTCTTGATGTGTTATTGGGATGCAATGCATGGTATACTTTATAACCTTTAATTTGAATATGAGATTCTTTAGTGAAATGTGACTCTGATATAAGGCACACATCAATACTTTCCATATTTAGGACAGCCGTAAGTTCATTCTGATGTTTGAGCAGTCCATTCGCATTCCAAGCCATAATTCTTAGTATGTTAGCCATTTATGATGTTTTTTTGTTGTTTGGTAGCTGCTTTAGTGCCACCTTCAAGCTTCTTCAGCCTTTCATCAAAATTAGTTAAAAGATTTATGATTTTATTAATCTTTTCATCCATGTTAGGGCTCACTGGTTTCATATGTGATTGTGGCGGTGGTTGGGCTCCTTTCGCCATTTGTGCATACGATACACTTTTAGTAGCTGGCTTGATGACACTAGGTCTTTTGTCTCCGTTTGCACTTGGACGCTGAGAGTTTGTTGGTACCACTACATTCTTTCTAGTATTTTTATCTTTAATATTTTGAAGCTCTTTAGCTACTATGCATCCTCTATAGTTAGCAGGGTGAGGCTCACCACAGTGAACACATTTTGGCTTTGCTTCTGCTGGTTTATTGCAGTCTCTGGTTAGGTGCTTGCCTGTACACTTCACACACCGGGGTTCTTTAGAACAGTATTTCTGTGTGTGGCCATATGCTTGACACCTTTTGCATTGAGGGATTAGCTTTGATGTTTTTAACGGCTGTATATCTACTTTGCAGCCTAGTATGGATTTAATTCCGTAAATTTTCTTTATGTCTTCATCTTTTTGAAATGAGAGCATAAACATACTGAGGGGCTCTTTGCTCTTCCAGCTCAGTTTGTTGACCGCATCCTCTATTTTGTATCCTTGAGATGTTAGGTCCTCAACTATTCTATTTGGCAGGCAGGAAGAATGAAGGTTTTTTGCCATCACCCTTATCGGCCTGTCTTGTTTATTCTCATACGAGTACCAAAGGCAGTTATTTTGCAACAATAGCTTAGTAATGCATCTGTATGAGTCATCATTATGGGAGTTAATTTTAACTTTTTCTCCATTCATCATTTTTGTAATAAATGAGTCTTTCGTGAGGTTAGTCGAAAGAAGATCGTAGAACTGTTGGTAGTTCTTAACATTTTCCACTACTATAGGTGGCGGTGTAGGCTGTTTCCTTGTCTTAACATTTTCCTTAGGTTTTTCGCTGGATTCGGGTCCTTGTTGAGGTGGTGGGGACAGTGATGTGTTCAATTTCCTTTTTTTTCTGCTCTTCTGTCGTACCCACTCCGTTTCCTTTGCTAGTTCCTCTTCGTCTGTCTCATACTCGATTGGTATTAGCTTCTCGGTAGTGACATTTTTATTTTCTAGGTCAGCAGTTTTTTGCTCCTGGACTTTTTTCAGCTGCTGCTGAAGTTCTTCTAATTGACTTTTAAGGTCATTTACCAAACGTTGCAGTTTTTCTCTTTCTAACTTTTCTTCTGTATAATGTTTATACAAAAGATGTTCCGTTTCGGTTTTTATTTTAATTGATGGTGAGCAAGCCATAATTATTATGAGAAAATTACAACTTCACCTTAACACTTTGTTTACACAAATAGTTGCGAAATTCATTCGGTAACTGGGTCATCGCGGCGACCGCGCACGGCTAGAGGTAACGACCGGTATGCTGCTGCGTCAGCGCTATACCCGAACACTAACTAGCGCAAGAGCGTGTGCGACGCGACTGTTCTTAGCGGAAGTCCAAATTCCCCTTAATTATATGAAAATAAACTTAGTAGATAGTAAGAATATTAAGCAAATTTACATTATTTATCGTTATAAAAAAATAACGAAAACTTCAACTACCTAGCACATTCGCCTACTTCCCATGAAGAAAAATAGATTCTGACAGCTAAAACGGTGGGCCGTAGCCTAATTACGAAGGATAGCGTCAAAAACCGCGAACAAATCGGCCTTTTAGTATTCAAGATTTCGTATTGTATGAGGCTCACTGTATCACTAAGTTAGAATTTTCGCAACGAGTTAGCAAAAGTTTTTTCCGTTTTTCTGAGCTAGACCGACGTGTGAGGTGTCCAGAGACGCGTCTGCGCGCGGGCAGTTCAACGGCGACGTATTCGAGGATGGGTCCAGTACAAAATATTAAAGTTATGATGAAATTACGCTATTTGGGCCCCCCAGCAGGCAGAACCGATCGAGGATCGCAGTCCACCCGGAAGGTGCGGTGGATAAGTACTTAATTATATGAAAATAAACTTAGTAGATAGTAAGAATATTAAGCAAATTTACATTATTTATCGTTATAAAAAAATAACGAAAACTTCAACTACCTAGCACATTCGCCTACTTCCCATGAAGAAAAATAGATTCTGATAGCTAAAACGGTGGGCCGTAGCCTAATTACGAAGGATAGCGTCAAAAACCGCGAACAAATCGGCCTTTTAGTATTCGAGATTTCGTATTGTATGAGGCTCACTGTATCACTAAGTTAGAATTTTCGCAACGAGTTAGCAAAAGGTTTTTCCGTTTTTCTGAGCTAGACCGACGTGTGAGGTGTCCAGAGACGCGTCTGCGCGCGGGCAGTTCAACGGCGACGTATTCGAGGATGGGTCCAGTACAAAATATTAAAGTTATGATGAAATTACGCTATTTGGGCCCCCCAGCAGGCAGAACCGATCGAGGATCGCAGTCCACCCGGAAGGTGCGGTGGATAAGTACTTAATTATATGAAAATAAACTTAGTAGATAGTAAGAATATTAAGCAAATTTACATTATTTATCGTTATAAAAAAATAACGAAAACTTCAACTACCTAGCACATTCGCCTACTTCCCATGAAGAAAAATAGATTCTGACAGCTAAAACGGTGGGCCGTAGCCTAATTACGAAGGATAGCGTCAAAAACCGCGAACAAATCGGCCTTTTAGTATTCAAGATTTCGTATTGTATGAGGCTCACTGTATCACTAAGTTAGAATTTTCGCAACGAGTTAGCAAAAGTTTTTTCCGTTTTTCTGAGCTAGACCGACGTGTGAGGTGTCCAGAGACGCGTCTGCGCGCGGGCAGTTCAACGGCGACGTATTCGAGGATGGGTCCAGTACAAAATATTAAAGTTATGATGAAATTACGCTATTTGGGCCTGTTACGGGGTAGGTCCAAAGTCACTTTTAAAAAAAAGACTATTTTGAAACCTTAAAGAAACTTTTATTGAAAATTAATATGTTTAACAATAATTCGATTTTAATGTGTCCGCCACGAAGTTCAGAGTATGACTGCCGGAAACCAACGTGTCACAAAATGCGACAACTGTGGGAAACGTTACATGATGCCTACGTGTCAAAAAGTGCAACCATTGTGGGAAACATCGCATGACGCTTATGAGGCGTCAGCGCTTATATTTTATATGCTTAGGGCTGTCTAACAATTTATAACAACCCCCCCGATAAGATTGATCATCACGGTTAAGAGTGATGAGAAATCTAAGATGAAACTTTGAACTTCGTTTTGGTTACAAACTAGGATTCAAGTAAGTATAAGAAGTATCTTAAATGTAACTATTAGTAAACTTAGGTTTAAACTAGAATTAGACATAAGAAATAGTATTAATACAATTATAATCATTTAACCGAGACGTTAACTATTTTATAACAATAAGAATTACAATTGATGGGGTCGTCGGGAAACTAAGTCATAACATTACGTCTTAGTGAAGTTGGCAAAGATTTACATGATCCTTGAACATCTTCGTCAGAAGATTCGGTAAATCGATTATTTACTGACTGAACAGACTGAACTGTTTGTTTCTTTTTAGTGTAACACTGATTAAACACTTGGATACAATATCGAGGTTTTGTTGAACAAAATAACTTCTTAGATCTGTACAAAAGATAAATGAGGACAATGGTAGAGATAATGTATGTCAACGAGAGGTAGTGAGTACTATATTTATGTAGATGAGATGGTTGTTCAATCTTATTTAGTTCCTTTTCAAACTCATTTAAATGCACACTTGCTTGTAACAGAGAATCAAAGTCGTTAACATTGGATAACTTTACAAAAGGGAGATGTCGTACTGTTTTATTTATTCTCTGATTGTCGCAGCAATCGTCTTCAATAATATTAAAATTAGATATATGATTAGTAACATTAGACATAACATAGTCACTAGGAGTAAACTTTAGAGTCTTAAAGAAAGCTACACAATATTTTGGCAAGGCCAACATGCCTGTGCCGAAGAAGATCTCATCATAATTGCTAGGATCATTTTCACATGTAATATGAGCCTTTCCGGGCTCTGATTGTACAAACAACCATTTATTGTTGTTTAACTTGAAAAATACATCGATTGAGCCATGTAACAATTTAGTATTACAAGAGTCTGGCAATGAACTTATAGCTTCGGTTAAGATTATTGTTTCACAAGTTGGATTTGCAATTGTAGAGTACACATTTCCTAAAGAACACACATAACACTCATTATGAAGCACTTGACACTTATCCACTGACTCTAATAGTGAATAGAACATACGATCTATTGTTACAGCCACATAAGGTTTATTAGGAGCAATGAGTATATAAGTATCAGGTTTGGTAACATCGTAAGGAGCTGGAAGAGGAACATTATGGTAAAGGTTGTATATCTGTGGAAGGACGAGCGGAATTTTTGTTATAATGATAATCTTATTAAGATGATAATAACAAATTAAATCAGATATGTCAATAATAACATGTATGTTCTCTAAAGATAAACTTGTAGGAAGTTCGCAGTGTTTAGGTAGCTTATCTTTATGTAGGTCTAGTTCTTGGAATAACTGATAGGGACTGAGAGCAGCTGGATGAAGAATGTTGAGCTTGCTAAATAAGATAGCGTTGTTGACGTCATCAATGTCAAAGGACAAGGCTATAGTAATACTTTCCAAGGAGTTCATTAGCATTATTAAATTATTTTTTATTTCTAACTTATCACTTGAATTCAATAATTGTTCAAATGCTATGCGAATAGTATTTAAATTTTGATTTAGTTGGTTTTGATTTTTATTTACTTTTGACATTGTGTTATTGAAGGTTGAAATAGTAGATTGAATAACGTGAATATTATCTTTCATTAAGTGAGTCAGCTGTTTTTCGTCTGATTGTACTTTCGTGATAGCGTCCGAGAACTTTAAGGCATCGTCAGAGTCTAAAGTTCCGAAGATTGTTTTTAAAAGAGAGCCGCCAGCATCAATGAGTCCTCGTTTAAAGCGGTTTGGTTTTTGATCTTGAACTAGGTAGGATATTGACAGGAACTTACGAACATTATTAAGATGTTGATTTTGTAACGGCGATAGTAGATTAGTACATTCTAGTTGGACTTTACTAGAAGAGCTAGTAACACAGAAATTGCTGACTTCTTTGATTAGAGCTTCGACTTTATCTAAATGTGGCTTTATATGGCTAATGTCTAAGTAGGTTACGACATTCCAATGATCATTTGTGAACTTAACGTTCAATAGTTGGTCAAAGTATAGGCCTGGACTACCTACGATTGGGGTAACGAATTTGTAGCTCGAAGACGGCTGAAGTACTAACCTGAAATAGAAAAGATAAAGCTAGTCATCTGTTGCGATTTTAATTTCGTCGTAATGATGACGAACATGTTTTCGATTAATTAGAAGTGTGACTGTATGGTTACCATTGATCTTGACTATTTTGAAAGGCCCTTTCCATATAGGTGACATTGCCTTGTTTTGTTTATGATGGCACCGTAAGTATACCATATCACCTATTTTATACGTCACGGGTTTAGCATGAACATCGAAACGTTGTTTGGATTTTTCTTTAGATGATTCTATATTCTGCAAGGCTTTTTGTCTACTATAAAATAATCTATGATTAAGAGCACGAATATAGTCTGTATAGGTGTTTAGGTCTAAGGTGTCAGCACTTTGAGGCATGTAAGGCTTGAATCCGAACAATAATTCCATCGGTTGGAAGCCGGTAGTTGAATGTACATTAGTGTTGTACGCTATCATAGCAGTTTGTAAGTATAAGCTCCAGGTATGTTGGTTATCCTCGATGTATGATCGCAAGTACTCTTTTAAGGTCGCATGGCTTCTTTCGAGAGCGCCACACGTTTGTGGATGATAAGGAGAGGCGAAGATATGTTTAATACCGAATAATCTCTCTAATTGTTTTAAAACGTCGGATGTAAAATTGGTTCCTTGATCGGTGACAATCATTCTAGGGATACCCACATGAGAAATGAAAAGTACGAAGTTTTGAGCAGTTTCTTCTGCGGAACATGTTGACATTGCATACGCTTGCGAATATTTAGTTAAGTCGTCTTGCAACGTAAGTATAAACTTATACCCATAATCGTAAGTTTCTGGTAATGGTCCTACTACGTCTAAGAATACTTTTTCCATGGGTTTTGTGGCTGTAGATGTGATTATCATAGGAGCGCGATTTGTTTGACGTAGTGGTTTGTTGATTTGACAGGACTTACAACTCTTGACATAGTTTTCTATGTCTTGACGCATGTTTTTCCACCAATAGAGTGTTTTTAACCTATCGTACATGCGAGAAATACCCGGATGTCCTGCTGAAGGTGAGTCATGGTTATCTTTTAATATACGGGGGACCTCCGCGGGAGTAGGAAATAGTATATTATTGTGATAGATATGAACTTTGACACCCGTGTTATGAAATAGAAATCCTATAATATTGTACAATTTGGTGAACGATAACTTCGTGAAAGGGTCTTGGAAATCGGAAATAGCAAATTCCTTTTCTTCGGAATACCACGCGGTTATCATTTCTCGATAGTCTCTTAACATATTAAAAATATCTTTATAACTCATTTCGTCATAATGATGGACACGTAAGAATAGGTGTGTGAAAACGTGTTTTTCATTGGACGTACTATGAAACGTGTATAGTTCTCTTTCTAAAGTACGTATATCAGGTAAGTCTTCATCAAACTTAGAAAGCTGTAGAATTTCAGAGCAGTACGGAATTGAGTCATCTAAATCGATAGCAGAAGGATACGTAATCATTTTACATTTTGTTTTAAGTAACGAATCGTTATGTTCCTCTATAACAGTGTCATAGGAATTATTACGTTGTTGACTAACTTCTAAATATTTTTCATAAGTTTCAGAAGTAGTAGAGACATTAGGATCAATGGTTAGTACTGGGTTACGAGACAGGGAATCGGCGTTACAGTTCATCTTGCCCTTTTTATAAACTATTTCGTAGTCAAATTCTTCTAATTTTAAGCGCCAGCGAATCAATTTCGAACTAGGGTCTTTGCAATTGAATAACCACTGTAGTGGTTTGTGGTCAGTGACTACGATGAACTTCCCAACTAGCAAAGTAATCCTATAAAGAAAGATTATAAGTCTGTCACTACTAATAACGTTCTTATAAAGGCATTGCGCTAGACTATTTAACTTATAATAGAATTTGCCAAGCCTTTACATACTTAAGCGCATTACTTTTTATATCTTGGTCTTATAGTTCGCTACAAGACTGACCTATAAAACATGTATAGGACAAATTTACTAGTAATAGCATTTCACAAGCGTAGATATTATCAAGAGCATTTGCTTTTATATCTCAGTCTTATAGTTAGCTACAAGATTATCTTTCAGGACACTTTTAGAAATAAGTCTCTTATAATTGTTTACAGTAAAACTAAATAATCCAGAGTAACATTTTGATCTTATAGTAGCATTTTGTGAGAGATCAAGATATTATAATATACTTAGCTGAGATCACTATAAGTTTGCGCCGTTATAGTTTTGCTCGAGACTGTTTTAAATCTACTAGTACTTGATAAGAGCGCTATATGATCAAAAAAGCTTATAAGCTACTAGATCAATAACTTTATTAGTAAACTTTAGCCATTTTGTTGAGAATCACTTAAATTGTTCCCCTTCGTCTTAAGTAAATAAGTTGAACATGAATTTAAGCGATTGGAAACGATTGAAACGGAGTGGTGGTTACAGGAGAAAAGTGACAAATAGGTATGAAGAATTAATGAAGCCAGGTTCTTCAGGAATAAAATCAACAGGATCATCAAGCGCGTCAAGCGTAAACGCAGGTGAAGTAAATGAGGGTTCTGCGACCAAAAATATTTTTTCACCCTTGGCTCACCACACAGAAAGTGAAGAAGTTGAAAATTGGGAAGAAGATTACGATGTACAACATATCGAAGAAACCACTGACTATGAAAAAAATCATGAATTGCTTAAAGATATGCAAAGCTGGGCTATAAAATTTAATATACCTCACCTAGCCCTGAACGAACTATCTACTATTTTGAACAAAAGATTAAGTAATGTTTTACCTAAAGATGCACGGACTTTATTACATACCAACAAAGAAACGTTGCATATTACAATCTCGGATCCAGGACAGTATTGGCACAATGGATTGATTAAATGCCTAAAAAATACGCTACAGGGGCTGGATTTGAATAGTTTAACAAATACAATTTCATTAAATATAAACATAGATGGGTTGCCAGTGTACAAAAGTTCAAGACATCAACTCTGGCCTATTTTGTGTAACATCTTTGAAATATCCCACATTCCTCCCTTTGTGATTGGTAAATATACACTAAATATTTCAAAATCGTAGGTGCTTAGTTAAGTTGTATACATATAATATTACAAAAAGAAATGTTTTTTAAGGGATTTATGCGGGTGAAGGAAAGCCATCTGATCTAAATGCATATTTGGGGTCTTTTGTGAAAGAAATGAGGGAACTTGAAGAAGATGGATTAGTTACAACGTTGGCGTCAAATGAATCTAGAATCAAAGTCAAAATAAGAGCCTTCATTTGTGATTCGCCAGCAAGGGCCTTGATTAAAGGCAAGTTTCGTATTGTTTTTTTTTATCCACCTGATGTTAAGTGATCACCGCCGCTCATAGACATCTGCAACACTGGAGAAATGTTAGTGCGTTGCCAACCTTGTTGAAGGACTCTTTTTACGCTCTTTTTTATGTGATAAATATAAAAGTAAAAATTTGGATGTTTGTTTCGCTTTGACGCCTCAAGGGCTGGACAGATTTGGAGAAAATTTGGTAAGTAGATAGATGAGGCACTGGATTAACTTTTGACCCCACCGCTGGGCACAGGTCTCGCGATATAAAATGTAGTCCACGCGGGCAAAGACGCGAGCGGAAGACTAGTTATTTAATATTGCTAAAGTATAATCTTTATGATCATTCATTATAGTTTTCTAAACAGTGCCAAGACTGCGTTGATGAAAATGTATGGTTTGTCTATCACTACTGTTATTAAAATATAATTATTTACATTATAATTTTTTTACAGGTGTCATAAATTTTAATGGAAAGCATGGTTGTCAAAAATGTACCGTCATTGGCGAATATTCACATAAATCAAATACTGTAACATTTCCTAAGTTCGATTGTCCTAAAAGAAACGATAAAGACTTTCGTGCTAAAAAATATGAAGAACACCACAAACATGACTCTCCTTTATTGAACCTAAACATAGATATGATAGAAGATTTTCCTGTGGCAGACTCATTACACCTAATAGACCTTGGCTTGATGAAGCGGTTGTTGATTGGATGGCGTGATGGAAAATTGGGAAAATACCTAACCAAATGGAGTGCTCGAGATATTGATATTGTGAACAGTTTTTTACTGAATTGTCAAATGCCCAAAGAAATACACAGAACAATGAGATCTGTAGATGTTTTGGCCCACTGGAAAGGTTCCGAGTACCGATCTTTTCTTTATTATTTAAGTGTTATAATTTTGAAACACGTGCTCAAACCCGAACCATTTTATCATTTTTTAAACTTGTTTTGTGCCATAACGATTTGTTCAAATGAAAAGCATTTGTCACTCTTGCGGATTGCTGAAAAAATGTTAGAAGATTTTACAGAAAGTTTTAAGACCTTCTACGGGCGAGACTACGTTACTAGTAACATACATAACTTGATACATATAGTTGAGGAAGTAAGAAAATTTGGAATTTTGCAAAGGTTTAATGCACTATACGCTATTAAACAAACTATCAGACAAGGAAATAATCCATTACAGCAAGTTGCGAGAAGAATAATTGAAAAGCAGTTAATCGAAACAGAACATCTTAACAAAGAAATTGTGCAATATCCATTTATAAAAAAGAACCAGCGAAGCGGTTTCTGTGTTTTGCACCTAGAAACATATATTTTATTATCAAAAGATGAAGACAAGTGGTTTCTTACTGACAAAAATCATGTAATAGAATTAAAATCCCTCATGATGAAAGACAACATTGAGCAAGAAATAGAAATCACGGGATATCGTTTTGATAATATCCACGACGCTTTCGAAATACCATTAAAATCATCTTTTTTGAATATTTATAAATGTGATTGTGCTGCTATTGAAAAATCGGAGGTAATTTGCAAAGTTCAAAATGTAAAATGTAAACTTGTTAGTATTACATATAACTCAGAGATATTTTTCTTACCATTGTTACATACGCTGTGAATTTTAAGTATAAAGTGCACAAAATAAAACAACACTATATCACAATTCTGTTTTATTAAAGTTAGATATTTTTTAAAGTCTTGACAATCAGTCTCATTCATGAGTTAAAAGCTACATTATGTTTCATAAGCACTAAAATGGTCTTAGCTGTCTTGTACTAATAAACATTATAAGTTATAACTTATAAAACAAATAAAATAAAACTTTACTAAAGTTAACGAAATATTTTAGTGTAGCTAAGACATAAAGATAATTATAAACCTATAATAAATGCTTAAATTCTTCAAAAATAAAATATCAACAAAGTTCAACACATTAATTATCTTTAGTCTCACTATTACAGTAGTCTTTAGTCTCACTATTAGCACGATTACAGTAAAGTAACTGTTTGCAACTATAAATGAAAGTTAAAAACCATAAATTGTCTCAATATAAAGTCACGGAAAACTAATTAAAAAATTAACCCTATTGTAAGTCTTAAAATTAATCAACTAAAATCAATAAAAATGAACTTAATAGTTCATTTTAGTTAATTTTAGTTACATAATTTGAGCATTGGTAGGTAGCATTAATTATAGATGCAAAAGTCAAATAATCACATAATACAAACAGATAACAATATCTTTAGTAATTAGATAAAAATTAAATACTCAGGAACCTAGAATTAAGTAAAAACAAGTATAAAAACCTTATCAAAAAACCTTTTCATTTCAGACAAAAATGTCCTCGGTAACATCTTCAACTGCTATTTGGTTACCCCTGGCTTGTTTCTCTATAAGAGGCTGCTTAGGAGGCGTTTCATTTGTGACCAGATTTTCGGAAAATGTCTTTTTGGCGCTTTTTTTACCTCTGCATTTTTTTGTAGAAGCTCGTTTTGGTCTGATTTTGCACCGTTGATCAGCATTTCGCAAAATTGTTTTAAAAAAAATATGGCAGTCAGTTAAATGAAACGACGAATCTAGCTTGTGGATTATATCAAAAAAGAAACTAATAGTCTTGGAGAAACTTTTGAAACAGATCTTTTCTGTAGGTACATTCAGGGAACGTGAGGCTCCAGTCCATGAACAGGATTTGAAAAACTGTCTTTCGAACATAATATCAACAATAGCATAAGCACTTGTGGTTCCCTGCCCTGTGCCTTTAGTGCACATCACACTTAACTTTCTTTGTAAATCTTCTCTATAATCAGAATTCATTAAATTCTTTTCTAACTCTTCTAAATCCTTTAAATCCTTAATTGGTTTTAACATCAATGATTGATTTTGTTTCTCTGTAATAGATTTTTTAATAAATTCTTCATTCATAACTTGTAGTTCAGTCACTTTTAACATTATCGATTTAAGTGTATCATGTATTACGCCTTGATTATTTAGTGTTGTGTTCAGAGTCTCCATTACAGTCTTCATATCATCATTAATGGATTTTAGGTCACTTTTAATAGTGTTGATATCTGTTTTCATGGATTTTAAGTCGTACTTTTCTTCTGATGAACTTGTTTCTTTATTAATATACGAGTATATTATAGGCGTGTCCGAATGATTACTTTCGGGTATAACAACGTATTTTTCAATATTTTCATGCAATGCGCTTAGCAGTGTTCCAGATGGAGTTGACTCTGACTGTGTAGTCATTTCGTAATTAGCCTAAACAATAAAATATCTTGAATTAGATAAATGAGATTAAAAGTTTTCTTTTTTTATGTAGCAAAAGTTTAGTTAGTACACAATACAGCTTACATATAGGTTTCGGTTATATACTAATAGTAACAGCACATTTCACCATTTTGCTGTCTAATAAGCTCTGCGTAATGTTAAACACTGAGAAGCTATTAAAGGTACACAGAGGAACCGCTTCACAACTTAAGAGCGTTATAAGCCGTACTGCATTTCATACAAAATTTCAAGACCTTGTTTTTCGAAATGAATGAACCGATTTTGATGAAACTTCATGCGCATAAGCAGTATACAAAGGTCTAAAAAGTGACTTAAGAACCTTCTCGAAAAATAGTGTTTCAGCCTAATTAGGCCGATTTTTAATTTTCCATAGAAACAGAGATTTCCACTTAAATTTTTTTAAATAAAAATTTCGAAAATGTTCTTTACTAATTTTTTAGACCTTGTATCTTGCTTATGCGTATAGAGTTTCATTAAAATCGGTTCATTCATTTCGAAAAACAAGGCCTTGAAAGTTTGTATAAAATGCCGTACTACGGCGTAAACGTTCATAAGCTCTGATGTAAATGATCTCATTGAAAGCCTCATAAAAGTTATGTATTTGTAACTTACCATCATTACTTGGTCTCCACCTTCAGGCATTGTTGTTGAAGAAGTATGCTCATCTTTCTGAAAACATTTATTGAAATAATTAAAAAAATAATTGACAAAATGTTTAAAAGCAACCGATTTCAATCGTTTCGTACACACACTCAGGGATTATTCGGGGGTTTTTCTATGGAAAACCATGAAAAACCGATTCACAATCTGTGAAAATATCATGTGGCGTACATGCACATTAGGTATTTCAGAAGTGAATCCGAAATCAATTAACTCTAATTCAAAAGCACCTATAGTTACAAACCTGTAAACTTTCTTCTGCCATGATATTATATGACAGCTGTGAAACATCAAAGCATTTGCGTCGCTTTTTTGCTGAAACTTCTTCTATGTCAGGTTCTGTTTCTGAATTATTGCTCATTATATCAATTTCGTTTATTGCATCTTGATACGTTTTTAAATTTTGCCTTTTTACCGCACAGTTTATTTGTGCCCAAGTATCACCGGGCTGACTACCTTCATCTTTTTGTAATTTACTCGTATATGACTGTTTTTCTTTTCTGGGCCAATACAAAACTCCATTACTCTCCCATTGATGTGGTACACATGTTAATACAATGTTGCCCTTTTCAATGGTCTGAACAATTTTGAAAGGCATTTTAACTGTTAAAACCTGTAAACAACATTTTTGATAAAAATAACAAATACCAAACACAAATAATTAGCTCAGTACTGTCAAGCCCACGTCAAGCTATACAGTAAAAGGTTACATGCTCTGTGCGATAGTGTTAACCTTATTGCGCTCGAATTAAAGTCGACATTGCTACAAAAGTGTACAGCATGACGTGGACTTCACTGTACAAACAATTTTTGTATTTATAATATTAACAAGTATTTATCGCACCCGCAAGTGGGTGGAAACCTTAGCTTTGTAGATAGTTTCAATACAACGCGAGACCAGGTTATACTATTTTGTTTCCACTTAGGTGCTATCTGGCTTACGATCTACAAGGTTAGAGGTTCAGGAGGAAGCGAGACCCAACAGAACAAGCTCTGTTTTAGGGATTCCAGAGGAGTGCAGATATAACATACCCCGATGTTTTAACTGTTTATTTCACAACATAATGTTTCTGTTCCGTTTCGTGGGCATAATCAACTCATTTAAAGTATAGTGAAATAAGATGAATCTGTCTTTAACACACATTTAGCACAATAAGCACACGCGCTCTTCCTGATAACTCAGGCGCTACTGCTACTGGTTTAGACTTCGGACATGCAAGCCTCCCCCCGCACCTCAAGCACCTGTACTGCGTACTGAACTAGTGATATAGTTTTATAGCATTCGTAATCGTACCTTAAAAATATTTGCCGAACTGGTGACGTGGGAAGGGAAGGGAATCCAATTTGATTGCTCGGACGCATAATGTTTGAAATCTTGCTAACATAATAAAAACTTTTTACAAAAAAAAACAACCGACTTCCTTAAAAAAGCACTACAAAGTCAAAAATAACTTTAATTTCGCAAGTCGGTGTCTTAGGCTCTGTATTTAAGGTTTTTGCCACCGACTTCCGAAATTAAAGTTATTTTTGACTTTGTAGTGCTTTTTTAAGGAAGTCGGTTGTTTTTTTTTGTAAAAAGTTTTTATTTTTTGACTTTTTAGTTGTGGTAGATAATCCGCACTAATCTAATCGCGATATTCGTTCATTTGTCGCGCAAATACGTAAATGAAAATTTAAGACTTATATGGTTTTCACATGGACCCCATTGTCCGAATGAAACCAAATTAAAATGGGACCATTCGGGAAGCACCAGCTTTCAAATAAAAAAAGAATCATCAAAATCGGTTCACCCAGTCAAAAGTTATGAGGTAACAAACATAAAAAAAAAAAAATAAATACAGTCGAATTGATAACCTCCTCCTTTTTTTGAAGTCGGTTAAAAATCATCCTTCTTCTTAATCGTTTAACATATTAGTGTGTATAATAATATTATTTATTGGAAAAAAATATTGAAAAAGTAAATGGCACTTATTACGTATGTTCAAAGATTATGTGAATACAAAATTAGTAACAAATTGTGCATTCATCTTCGACGTAATGGTCATATATGCTGAACTGGGAGCAAGTCGGGCACCAAAAAAAGTTTTGATGCAATAAAACTATTATGTTTTCTTGACTACAAATGAAATGAGTAGGTCTACTATTCGTATTGTTTAAAGAAACAGGAAATCCACACCCATTGCAGTTTTCGGATAACACAAAATGTGTATTGGTCCAAGGCCATCTCATATTTGTCAGTAAAATCAATGAATATTTGGTCAAAAAACAGTCGACATCAAAAAATATAACCATCTTGTTAATTAAATCCTAATAAAAAATTCAAACATTAGCAGGCATATTTCAAGGGAACCCTAATTTGTTTAAAATGGAGGCGAGTTATCTGGACTGAAACTGCTACAAGTACTAATTTACCTAGAATAGTTCACAAAGTACTTATGAAGAGCAATTTCAAAACATGGCGAATATTCATAAGAATTGATGATTGATTTTATTTATAACAATATCCTAATGTGCTTTTTTTCGGAGGGGATTGTGAAACTAACTAAATTGCGGTATACATTTACAGTAAAAATTACTTCCCCACGAGATCATACACTATATTTACAATATATATTAAGTAATTAATGTTCTACAATAATACAAAATAATAGTAATAGAAACTTACGTTTTCATTAAGTATTTACCACAAAACTACCGGCACCACCAGCCGAAACAAACAATAAAACCTCTATTAAAATATACTTATAACTAATAACTCAGTACGTTACTAGTGCATTATAAACAAGATTGCTTTAGTAAGATACTTATGTCAGATACTAACAAGAGCGTTTGTGCTTGTAATTGTGTAGTCTCATATTATTATAGAAGCTATATCGCTTCGTCAAGTATATTATGGGGTTTAGTAACATTTAATAAGTTGATTATAACTTATTTATAGAAATAAAAATTCCTATAACTGCGCCCAAATCCAGCTTTGTAGCATGCTACAAGTTTTTTATAAGTGAAAATAAAAGTAGTCTTTAGATGGTTATAAGTACTGATTTTGCTAGTTGGGTTGTTACCGTATAAATAAGGTCTAAAGACTTTCGTACCGAAAATGATAGCTAAACATTCCTTTTCAGTAGTAGAATAGTTTCCTTCCGCTTTGTTAAGAGTTCTAGATGCGTATGAGACTGGTAGGTCTTGACCAATTTTTCCTTGAGATAAAATTGCAGAGACAGCGAAATTAGACGCGTCGGTCGTTAGCACGAAGGGCTTAGAGAAGTCGGGATATTGAAGAATAGGAGCGGTCGTTATTTTATGTTTTAACTCATCAAAGGATTTCTGTTGTTCTGGGGACCAAACGAAATTTGCATTTTTCTTAAGAAGACCTGTGAGGGGTTTCGTGATATGGGAAAAGTTTTCTATGAACCGGCGGTAATACCCAACTAACCCGAGGAACGATTTAATGTCACGAGGCGATTTAGGAATTGGAAAATTTTGAACACAAACAATCTTTTTTGGATCGGGCTTCACGCCTTGATCTGTTATTATATGTCCTAGATATTGTACTTCTTTTCTTAAGAACTCGCATTTGGCAGGCTGTATTTTTAATCTATGTTCGCGTAACTTACTGAAAACTAATTCCAAATTTCGGCAATGTGATTCGAGGTCATGTCCAAATAGTACAATATCATCCATATACGTAAAGCAGTGAGTCCCCTGAAGGCCACTGAGGACAATATTCATAAGCCTTTGGAAAGTAGAGGGTGCATTACGGAGTCCGAAGGGCATTCTATTAAATTCGTAATGACCAGATGGGACACTAAACGCAGTTTTTTCTGTGTCTTTGACCTTGACCTGATGGAATGAAGATACGAGGTCAAGTGTGGTAAAATATTTGCTATGCCCTAACTGATCTAGGATGTCAGAGATATTTGGAATTGGGTACGCATCGCCAATTGTGACTTCATTTAATTTCCGGTAATCGATAACGATACGCCATTTGGGCTTACCGGATGCGTCTTGCTTTTTGGGGACAACCCATATTGGTGCTGACCACGGGGATATGGAAGGTCGAATAATGTCTTGGTCTAGCATTTCTTTAATTTGCCTATTCACTTCTTCCTTATGACATTCTGGAAACCTGTAGGTTTTAACTGCAATCGGAGTTTCAGAACTTACACGGATTTCATGTTCTATAGTATCAGTGTGTGTAAGTTTGTCTCCTTCTAAATAGAATACGTCCTGGAACTTAGAACATATGTAACGTAAGCGATCTTCTTCTTCCGAATTAAGGTGATCGCATCGTATCATGTTTTGGACTTTAGAATCGCGGTCAGATGTATACGGGTATGGTGAATTAGGATAGGACGTAGTTGTATCGGTTGTATTAAGAGAAACAGTGTTTTTATTAGGCTCCATTATCTGTGAAATAGGTTCTAACGTTACTCGAGGGTTTTTTAAGATTATTTCTTCATCTGATGTGTTAAGCACTGAAATAGTAGTTTGATTATTAGAATCTACACGGACTAAACACCTGGAAATATATAAACGAGGGTATTTCTGTAGTTTGACGTCTAGTAAGAGTCCTTCTTGGATTTCGGGATTTGTTACATTGCAACGAATAAACATTTCGCTTCTAGGAGGAATAATCTTTACAATTGGAGTTGTTTTTAAATTGAAATAGTGTAAGGGATTCCCTTGAATTATTAATTTAAAGTCACTGTAACTTACTAGGGCTTTATACCACTCTAGAAAGTTTGAACCTAGGATGCCGTCGTACTCTAAATTAATTTCACCTACGATATGGAAATAATACGGAACTTTAATTCCATTTTCCAGTTCCAATGATAGCATAAACTTGCCTTTAGTTTCAGAAAACGAGTCTATGTCATTAATACCCTTGAATTTTAAAATATCTTTCTCAACTTTAGGTAATTCAGGTAGGCATTGTTCCTTAATGATGCAAATGGAGCTACCAGAGTCAACTAAAAGACGAATAGGTTCTTTCGTATGTGAGGTTTTTACTACAATGTACGGTAAAGAAGAACTTGAATTGGGAAAAACATCATAGACAGTGGAAAACCCAAGTGGATCTTGGATAAAATTATCTGTTATTCCTTTGGGAGGACTAATATTTTCCATTAAATTGGTCATTGATTTTGCAGAGCTAGTAGGGATTGAGTCATTGATTATTCTAGAGCTAGTAGTTGATTTGGTAAATGATTTAGTAAGGAAAGAGTCATTATTAATTCTAGAATTAGTATTTGATTTAGTAAATGATTTAGTAGAATTAGTAAGCATAGAGTCATTATTTATTCTAGAATTAATATTCGATTTAGTAAATGATTTAGTAGAATTAGTAAGGATACAGTCATTATTTTTGGAATTAGTAATATGTTTGGATTTAGAAATAGAATTAGTTATTGGGGAATTGCAATCACTAGCGACTTCAGAATTAGTAGCATAATTTTGACAAATAGAATTGGATTTAGAAATTGAAGCCCCTAAGAAAACATTCCCACAGTTAGTGCCTATGGTAACAGAATTACGTCGACACCGGCTCGTAATCCGATCATTTAGTTTAAATCATCATCGGCAGCTGTTGAAACCTGATTAGCTTCTACGTATTTTTGTTCACTTATTATGTTCCCAGGATTCCCACGGTCGAAGCGAGAATTGTTGAATTGTCTTTTGCGACATTGCGAAATGTCATGCCCGATATTTTTGCAATATCGGCATGTTAGCGGTTGGGAACCAGAAGTTGCGGGTTTTTGTGAGTAATTTGTTTGTTTTGATTTAGATGGAGATAGGGCCTTATTTTGATTATTTTTAAACCTACATTCGAACTCAGAGTGACCTACCTTATGGCAAACCTTGCATGATGATCTAATTGAGAAATTGTAGATTTTCTCCTCTTCTGTAGCGAAACCTATAGCAGCATTTAGATTTCGGGGGTCTCGACAACGAACAATAGTACTTAGTCTAGGGTGAAGTCCCAGACAGAAAGTATATAGAGCTAAATCTTCTGTCATAGCAATGCGACCCGGAAGTTCCTTTTTTAAGGAATCCGAATTATGGATTTCGGACTGCAGATCTGTTAAACAGGTTTCAATCCTCAAGGCGTATTGTGCAACAGTTTCGTTAGGCAATTGCTTGCATGACTGTAGCTCTAATAAAAGATGATTGTAATGTTTTCTTTCGCCGAAATTCTGCCTTAAGAATGTTCGTAAGTCGTCAAAGCAGTCAAATATTTTATTCGAACAAGCTACCTGTGCCTTTCCTTGTAACTTTGATATGATATACTTAAGCAGTAAGGACTTTTGACCCTCAGATGCTAGGTCAAGAGCGTTTTGGCAGTTTGTTAAAAACGCTGACAAGGTTTCTCGTTCCCCTTGATATGGGTTTATAAAGTTACATAGGACTTGTATCGGGAATGGCTCGGAGATAGTAGGAGTTAGTTGTTTCTTATCACTTGAGGTAGACATTATAATGAGTGTTTCAATTGTAACACTTAGCTCAAAGATTTAGGGGATTTGGGAAAACAAGGAGGCCTATGTGGCAAAAACAAAAAATGAATGTTCTACTCACAGCAAGATGACGGCTTGGTAAACAGAAGGCATAACGCAGACCTCCGTGAGTAGCGCGCTCAACAGCGGCGCAGACGTGCAGCAGCAGCAGCAGCAGCAGCTAGCAGCAGGTACGGCGGTAGTTGGACGATCCGTGGATGGCGACGAAGGGGTTGGCTTAACCTTAAGCTCACCCAGGTACACGACGAAAGGCTTAGTAGATTCGTTGGCTACTTTAACCAACTCGGAGGAATTCGGTGTGATCGCGACTGGATACAGCGACAATGACGTGGTTTAGACGACGCACTGATACACACACTGGGTAGAGTCAGTATAGAGTCATACTATGATAGAGACAGGATAGAGTCACTTTTGATGGAGATACGATAGAGTCACTTTTGATGGAGACAAGATAGAGTCACAGGATACGATTTTGAAACGATGTTGAAACGAACAGGTTGGTGGACACGAAACGCGACGAACTTGGTTTTATGTAGTTTTATAGATAGCCAGTAACGATATACACTGACTATCCCACTTCTGACACCACTGTTACGGGGTAGGTCCAAAGTCACTTTAAAAAAAAAGACTATTTTGAAACCTTAAAGAAACTTTTATTGAAAATTAATATGTTTAACAATAATTCGATTTTAATGTGTCCGCCACGAAGTTCAGAGTATGACTGCCGGAAACCAACGTGTCACAAAATGCGACAACTGTGGGAAACGTTACATGATGCCTACGTGTCAAAAAGTGCAACCATTGTGGGAAACATCGCATGACGCTTATGAGGCGTCAGCGCTTATATTTTATATGCTTAGGGCTGTCTAACAATTTATAACAGGCCCCCCAGCAGGCAGAACCGATCGAGGATCGCAGTCCACCCGGAAGGTGCGGTGGATAAGTACTTAATTATATGAAAATAAACTTAGTAGATAGTAAGAATATTAAGCAAATTTACATTATTTATCGTTATAAAAAAATAACGAAAACTTCAACTACCTAGCACATTCGCCTACTTCCCATGAAGAAAAATAGATTCTGACAGCTAAAACGGTGGGCCAAAGCCTAATTACGAAGGATAGCGTCAAAAACCGCGAACAAATCGGCCTTTTAGTATTCAAGATTTCGTATTGTATGAGGCTCACTGTATCACTAAGTTAGAATTTTCGCAACGAGTTAGCAAAAGTTTTTTCCGTTTTTCTGAGCTAGACCGACGTGTGAGGTGACCAGAGACGCGTCTGCGCGCGGGCAGTTCAACGGCGACGTATTCGAGGATGGGTCCAGTACAAAATATTAAAGTTATGATGAAATTACGCTATTTGGGCCCCCCAGCAGGCAGAACCGATCGAGGATCGCAGTCCACCCGGAAGGTGCGGTGGATAAGTACTTAATTATATGAAAATAAACTTAGTAGATAGTAAGAATATTAAGCAAATTTACATTATTTATCGTTATAAAAAAATAACGAAAACTTCAACTACCTAGCACATTCGCCTACTTCCCATGAAGAAAAATAGATTCTGACAGCTAAAACGGTGGGCCGTAGCCTAATTACGAAGGATAGCGTCAAAAACCGCGAACAAATCGGCCTTTTAGTATTCAAGATTTCGTATTGTATGAGGCTCACTGTATCACTAAGTTAGAATTTTCGCAACGAGTTAGCAAAAGTTTTTTCCGTTTTTCTGAGCTAGACCGACGTGTGAGGTGTCCAGAGACGCGTCTGCGCGCGGGCAGTTCGACGGCGACGTATTCGAGGATGGGTCCAGTACAAAATATTAAAGTTATGATGAAATTACGCTATTTGGCCCCCCCAGCAGGCAGAACCGATCGAGGATCGCAGTCCACCCGGAAGGTGCGGTGGATAAGTACTTAATTATATGAAAATAAACTTAGTAGATAGTAAGAATATTAAGCAAATTTACATTATTTATCGTTATAAAAAAATAACGAAAACTTCAACTACCTAGCACATTCGCCTACTTCCCATGAAGAAAAATAGATTCTGACAGCTAAAACGGTGGGCCGTAGCCTAATTACGAAGGATAGCGTCAAAAACCGCGAACAAATCGGCCTTTTAGTATTCAAGATTTCGTATTGTATGAGGCTCACTGTATCACTAAGTTAGAATTTTCGCAACGAGTTAGCAAAAGTTTTTTCCGTTTTTCTGAGCTAGACCGACGTGTGAGGTGTCCAGAGACGCGTCTGCACGCGGGCAGTTCAACGGCGACGTATTCGAGGATGGGTCCAGTACAAAATATTAAAGTTATGATGAAATTACGCTATTTGGGCCCCCCAGCAGGCAGAACCGATCGAGGATCGCAGTCCACCCGGAAGGTGCGGTGGATAAGTACTTAATTATATGAAAATAAACTTAGTAGATAGTAAGAATATTAAGCAAATTTACATTATTTATCGTTATAAAAAAATAACGAAAACTTCAACTACCTAGCACATTCGCCTACTTCCCATGAAGAAAAATAGATTCTGACAGCTAAAACGGTGGGCCAAAGCCTAACTACGAAGGATAGCGTCAAAAACCGCGAACAAATCGGCCTTTTAGTATTCAAGATTTCGTATTGTATGAGGCTCACTGTATCACTAAGTTAGAATTTTCGCAACGAGTTAGCAAAAGTTTTTTCCGTTTTTCTGAGCTAGACCGACGTGTGAGGTGTCCAGAGACGCGTCTGCGCGCGGGCAGTTCAACGGCGACGTATTCGAGGATGGGTCCAGTACAAAATATTAAAGTTATGATGAAATTACGCTATTTGGGCCCCCCAGCAGGCAGAACCGATCGAGGATCGCAGTCCACCCGGAAGGTGCGGTGGATAAGTACTTAATTATATGAAAATAAACTTAGTAGATAGTAAGAATATTAAGCAAATTTACATTATTTATCGTTATAAAAAAATAACGAAAACTTCAACTACCTAGCACATTCGCCTACTTCCCATGAAGAAAAATAGATTCTGACAGCTAAAACGGTGGGCCGTAGCCTAATTACGAAGGATAGCGTCAAAAACCGCGAACAAATCGGCCTTTTAGTATTCAAGATTTCGTATTGTATGAGGCTCACTGTATCACTAAGTTAGAATTTTCGCAACGAGTTAGCAAAAGTTTTTTCCGTTTTTCTGAGCTAGACCGACGTGTGAGGTGTCCAGAGACGCGTCTGCGCGCGGGCAGTTCAACGGCGACGTATTCGAGGATGGGTCCAGTACAAAATATTAAAGTTATGATGAAATTACGCTATTTGGGCCCCCCAGCAGGCAGAACCGATCGAGGATCGCAGTCCACCCGGAAGGTGTGGTGGATAAGTACTTAATTATATGAAAATAAACTTAGTAGATAGTAAGAATATTAAGCAAATTTACATTATTTATCGTTATAAAAAAATAACGAAAACTTCAACTACCTAGCACATTCGCCTACTTCCCATGAAGAAAAATAGATTCTGACAGCTAAAACGGTGGGCCGTAGCCTAATTACGAAGGATAGCGTCAAAAACCGCGAACAAATCGGCCTTTTAGTATTCAAGATTTCGTATTGTATGAGGCTCACTGTATCACTAAGTTAGAATTTTCGCAACGAGTTAGCAAAAGTTTTTTCCGTTTTTCTGAGCTAGACCGACGTGTGAGGTGTCCAGAGACGCGTCTGCGCGCGAGCAGTTCAACGGCGACGTATTCGAGGATGGGTCCAGTACAAAATATTAAAGTTATGGTGAAATTACGCTATTTGGGCCTCCCAGCAGGCAGAACCGATCGAGGATCGCAGTCCACCCGGAAGGTGCGGTGGATAAGTACTTAATTATATGAAAATAAACTTAGTAGATAGTAAGAATATTAAGCAAATTTACATTATTTATCGTTATAAAAAAATAACGAAAACTTCAACTACCTAGCACATTCGCCTACTTCCCATGAAGAAAAATAGATTCTGACAGCTAAAACAGTGGGCCGTAGCCTAATTACGAAGGATAGCGTCAAAAACCGCGAACAAATCGGCCTTTTAGTATTCAAGATTTCGTATTGTATGAGGCTCACTGTATCACTAAGTTAGAATTTTCGCAACGAGTTAGCAAAAGTTTTTTCCGTTTTTCTGAGCTAGACCGACGTGTGAGGTGTCCAGAGAGGGGTGCTTGGACAGGAAACCTCCTCGTGTGCCCGGGGGTTGGAGTTCCCTTATGGATACGTCCGGGGGGAAGGCCAATCTCCGGGACGGTGCACCCTGGGGTGCGGGCAAATACTCCCCATTGGGTACTTTGTGCCTAAGGGGAGTTTTGCCCGTATGCGAATGTCCTGTCGGAGGAACGCTTCACCGTGTGTCCCTCTGATCTTAGCAGAGGCGCACAGCGGTGGAGTTAGAGCGGGCTCGGTGAGCACTAACCTGCCGCCGGGCAGGCAAGAAGGAGTCTTCTTCTTCTGCCACCGTTATTCTCGTAGCCCCGAAGACTGTCACGGTCATGTCTCTGACTTTTGACGGGGGTCGAGGGTCTTGGCTTAATCGCCCGGGCCGCGAGGTAGAAAACCTCTATAAAAAATCACCCCAAACCTCCAAGCGGCGGCGCACCGTGAGGGAGGTTGACAGCTTGACTAATGGGTAGCTGAATTAGTCACTAGTGCGAACCACAGAATTTTGAGACATAAAGTTACTTACTCGTGGGAACTAATATGAATAAACTTTTTAAAAAACCAAACCAACAGGAGGAGGGGAGCGACGCGGGGTCGGAGTCCGACGCCGCGTCGAGTGCGAAGGGCTCGCGTGCGAGTCCGGAGCGAGGAGAGGTGGGCGCTACTGGCAGGAACCGAGACTTCTTCCAGAAGCGCCCCAAATCGGGGGAAGGCCAGGAGTCTTCCTCTGACGGCGGGCCGAGCTCGGCCCGCAGGAAAATATCTCGTCGGGGTGGGACCCAAGACAGAGGCATGGGCAGAGGGCTCACCACCCAGGGGGCTGATGAGCCGAGCCGAGCAGGTCCAGCCGAGCCAGCCCAGGGCGAGGACATGCTCGTCACTGAAGGACATTGTTCTGGAGGGACCAACAACAGCAGGGCCCTCTCAGAGTCCTCTGGTGGCGAGCCGGATGCTACCAGTGGGTCCAATTTGGAAATTTCTGCCAATATGGACGGGTTCGCACAGCTCCTACTTGCGGAACTCAAAAATGTGTCCTTGAAGCGGCTCCAGGCTTCCAAAGACAAGGCCATATCAGAAGCAATGGCCACCATTCTGGAGGCAGCAAGGCCCCTCTGTTCCGGGCCTGCGTCGGATGGGCTGGCGGAATTGCGGGCAGAGGTTGTCCGCTTGACCGCCGCTGTGGAGTTCCTCCAAAAGGAGAATGCCGAGCTCCGGGCGAACCATGCCGGACCCCAAGGAGCAGGCCCCCGAGTGGTGGCGAAGGGGGGAGCGCAGCATAGGCAGGGCGGACCCTTGCCTGCCGAGGACCAGGGTCTCGCCCTGGTGCGACAGGAGCTTGCTGCCATCAGCAGTAGGTTCTCTGCTCTGGAGGCGATTGTTCTGCGCCCCCCGCTTGCGGCAAGCCGGCCTGCTTCGGGCCAGCCAAAAGCGGCCCCAGGTCAGCCGAAGGCATCCGCGGGCCAATCGAAGGTGCCCTCAGGCTCAGGCCAGCCAAAGGTGGCCTCGGGCCAACCGAAGGCGGCTTCGTTTTCCGCTGTCGCGGCCGTTCCGGCCAGAGGGTCAGGACAGCCAAAAGGCCAGCCCAAAAAGCAGCGGCGCAAGAAGAGCAGCGTCGCGGCTAGGCTTCGCGCCCCGAAGTCCGCAGCTGTAGTGATCACGCTACAGCCGGAAGCGGAAAAGAAGGGCGTGACCTATCGCGACCTGCTCTCTAAGGCTAAGGCGGCAGTGGACCTCCAGGAGATCGGCATCTCGAATGGTGTCCGGGTGAAGGTCACGTTGACTGGAGCCCGGATGCTGGAGGTCCCTGGTGCGTCCAGTGGCCCGGCTGCTGACGCTCTGGCCGATAAGCTAAGGGCGTCCTTAGACGCGGACGAGGCCCGAGTGTCCAGGCCCACCAAGTGCGCTGACATGCGCATCCTGGGCCTGGACGACTGCGTGACGGAGGCGGAAGTGGTAGCCGCCATTGTTAGGACGGGGGGGTGCTCTGCCGACCAAGTGAGGGCAGGCACCATCCGTCCTGACAGCACGGGGATGAGGACCGTAACGGTCAGCTGCCCCGTGTCGGCGGCTCACAAAATCACCGCGGAGGGCAGAAGGCTCCTGGTGGGCTGGGTTTCGGCGCAGGTCAAACTGCTGGAGCCCAGACCTCTGAGGTGCTTCCGATGCCAGACTGGCCACCACGTTTACGTGAAATGCACCTCAGAGGTGGACCGCAGCGGTCATTGCTTCCGTTGCGGTCAGCCCGGTCACAAGGCCGGCTCTTGCAATGCCACGCCGCACTGCTATGCATGTGCGGCGGCTGGCAAGCCGGCCGAATACCGGGCCGGGAGTAAGGCCTGCGCCTCATCCGCCAAGGCCAGGGGCAAGGGCAAGCCCTCTGCCGCCACCGTCACCGCTGTCGCCGCTGCCGCCTCGACCACTGTCGTGGCTGGCACCACCGCCACGGCAGGGCCCTCACAGGGGACTCAGGAGGGGGCTGAAATGGAGTGTCAATAATAGGTACTCCACTACGCCTCCTCCAAGCGAATATCAACCACTGCGCCTCCGCTCAGGATCTGTTACTCCAGAGCATGGCGCAGTGGTCGATTAACATCGCTGTGGTCGCTGAGCCGTACTTTGTCCCGCCCAGGGATGACTGGGTGGAGGACCTGAGCGGCTCAGTGACCCTCATTTCGTCGGCCGCCGCCGGAACCCCGACCCTCGAGGCTGTCAAGAGGGGACGGGGTTGCGTAGCGGCACGGTTCGGGGAGATTGTAGTAGTGGGAGTATACTTCTCCCCGAGCCGAACTCTCGCCGAGTTCCACAACTCCCTTGCGGAGTTGAGAGTCGTCGTCGTCGGGTTCCGTCCCCTCCCCGTGCTCGTACTCGGGGACTTCAACGCCAAGAATTTGGCTTGGGGTTCCCGGTATACGGACACACGGGGCAGGATGGTGGAGGACTGGGCTCTGGAGACAGGCCTGGTCGTCCTAAATCGGGGTTCTGTACCTACGTGTGTACGGATGCGGGGCGACTCAGTGGTGGACATATCGTTCGCTAGCCCCGCTCTGTCGCCGCAGGTCATTGATTGGCGCGTCATGGAGGGGGTGGAGACGTATTCCGACCACCGGTACATCCGGTTTGACGTCTCCGCCCAGACCTCGAGCGCGCCGATCCGGCAGACCCCGAGTGGTCCGCGGTGGGCGCTAAAGAAGCTGGACCGGGAGCTTCTCCTGGAAGCCTCGATAGTGCAGGCCTGGGTGTCACCACCGGACAGGCCTGCTGACACCAACGACGAGGCCGAGTGGTTCCGGGAGGCCATGTCCGAGATCTGTGACGTGGCTATGCCCCGAGTCCAGCCAGGACGGGCTTGGCGCCAGGTGTACTGGTGTTCGCCGCAGCTGACAGCGTTGCGCGAAGCGTGCGTTGCGGCACGACGCCGGTACACCAGGCACCGCAGGCTCCGTATCCGCCCTCCGGATACGGCAGCCATTCAGGCGGAGCTATATGAGGGGTACAGAGCGGCGAAGACCGCCCTCCAGGAGGAGATCCTGCGGGCCAGAGGACTGGCCCGCAAGGAGTCGCTGGAGACTCTGAATAGGGACCCATGGGGACGGCCCTACAAGGCCGTCCGGGAGAAACTCCGCCCATGGGCTCCTCCGCTGACCCAGAGTCTCCGGCCCCAACTCGTGGAGGGCGTGGTGAGCGCTCTGTTCCCTTCGCGAGGGGAACATAGTCCCCCACCAATGGCTCCGCCTCCTGCGGTGCCCGATGCGGACCACATAACTGACGACGACGGTGCTCCAGAAGTGACCGAGGTAGAGATGAGGGTGGCGGTACGAAGGCTTAATGCCAAGAATACCGCCCCAGGACCCGACGGCTTGCCTGGCAAAGCATGGGTCCTGGCCTTAGAGGCTCTCGGGCCTCGACTCAGGGGGCTCCATAGCGCATGCTTGGAGAGGGGCCAGTTCCCACTTCGTTGGAAGACGGGGAAACTGGTCCTCATTAAGAAGCCTGGGCGCCCAGCGGACTCTCCGTCCGCTTACCGGCCCATCGTGCTGCTCGACGAGGTGGGCAAGCTCTTTGAAAGAGTGATTGCAGACCGCCTCGTCGGGTGGCTGGTGCGAGTGGGGCCGGACTTGTCGGACGGCCAGTACGGCTTCCGCAAGGGGCGCTCAACGGTGGACGCCATCATGCGCGTGCGAGCCCTCACGACGGGGGATGCAGTGGCACGGGGTGGGGTCGTCTTGGCGGTGTCTCTTGACATCGCCAATGCCTTCAACACCCTACCCTGGAGTTGCATTAGGGAGGCACTCCGGTATCACCGGATGCCGACCTACCTCTGTCGCGTGGTCGAGGCCTATCTGACGGATAGGGCCGTTATCTACCCCGGTCACCAGGGAGAGTGGAACCGGCGAGAGATGTCGTGCGGTGTCCCACAGGGATCGGTCCTGGGGCCGCATCTGTGGGACATCGGTTACGACTGGGTGCTGCGCGCCGACCTCCCTAGCGGCGTCAGTGTAGTGTGCTACGCTGACGACACGCTGGTCTTTGCGCAGGGGAGGTCGTACGAGGCGGCGGCCGAATTAATGACACGCGTGGTTGCGACAATCGTCGATAGGATCCGGCAATTGGGACTCGAGGTGGCATTGCACAAGTCCGAGGCCATGGGTTTTCATGGTCCTCGGAACGCGCCACCTGCGGGTTCCCAACTTACGGTAGGAGGGGTTCACATCGGCGTCGAGTCGACGATGAAGTACCTGGGACTTGTCCTCGACAGCCGGTGGAACTTCGTTGAGCATTTCCGACGTTTGGCTCCCAGACTGGAGCGGGCTGGGGCTGCATTAAAGCGGCTCCTGCCCAATCTGGGGGGTCCAAACGCCTCCTGCCGGAGGCTCTACACGGGGGTCGTGCGGTCCATGGCCCTCTACGGGGCACCGGTGTGGGCACCCTCACTGAGGCTGCGCCCAGCGCGCCGGTTGTTTGCGGCCCAGAGGGTCATGGCCATCCGGTTAATCCGGGGATACCGCACGGTCTCGTGCGAGGCGGCGAGCCTCCTTGCCGGAGTGCTGCCATGAGATCTGGAGGCAAAGGTCCTCGCGCACATGTGGGAGTGGCGCGAGGAGGCGAAACGCCGGGGCGGAACTCCGCTGCCGCGACAAATCGCGGCACGGCGGACAGAGCTCCGGTGTGATCTCATGGCGACATGGCGGGTACGATTGTCGCAACCCAGTGCTGGGCACGCCACAATTGCGGCGGTAAGTCCCCTCTTTGAGGAGTGGATAGAGAGGCGCCACGGCGTCCTCACCTTCCGCCTGACGCAGTTTCTCACCGGGCATGGGTGCTTCGGTGGGTTCCTGTTCAGGATAAAGCGGGAGGATACGTCCGGGTGTTTCCATTGCGAGGATCGTCTGGAGGACACGGTGGAGCATACGGTGGAGGTGTGCCCTGCCTGGGCGGAGCACCGCCGTGTCCTCGTGGAGGCGATCGGCGGCAGCGACCTCTCGCGTCCGGCCCTGGTGCGAGCCATGGTACGGAGCGAGAGGGAATGGGAAGCCGTCACCTCCTTCTGCGAAGCAGTAATGCTCGCGAAGGAGGAGGCGGGGCGCGTGAGGGAGTGGCAGTCTCTGCGCCCTCACGCCCCTAGCCGCCGCAGGAGGAGACGCCCCGGGCGTCGGGAGTCGATTGCGGTCTCCCGGCCACCGTAGGCGCGAGCTTGCGGGTGGCGAGCAATGGGTAGCTCGCCGCCCGGTAAGGACCAGGCTCGGGTCGACGGCGCGCAGTGTTCCACGCGCGCCTCAAAGAGATGTCAGCAGCAGTGTAGGGGTCTACTAGGACCGATGCCTGCCGGGGTCGCGTGATTGTTCGAAAGAGATACCGTGACCCTGGCACATGGGAAACTGATGGAACACGGGTGGGTTTTAGTCAGTAAAAGTCTGACACGCCCTCCCGCTCCGCCCAGAGCGGGAGAAGTCATTTGATGATTTCCCATCCTGAAAAAAAAAAAAAAAAAAAAAAAAAGGTATCCAGAGACGCGTCTGCGCGCGGGCAGTTCAACGGCGACGTATTCGAGGATGGGTCCAGTACAAAATATTAAAGTTATGATGAAATTACGCTATTTGGGCCCCCCAGCAGGCAGAACCGATCAAGGATCGCAGTCCACCCGGAAGGTGCGGTGGATAAGTACTTAATTATATGAAAATAAACTTATTAGATAGTAAGAATATTAAGCAAATTTACATTATTTATCGTTATAAAAAAATAACGAAAACTTCAACTACCTAGCACATTCGCCTACTTCCCATGAAGAAAAATAGATTCTGACAGCTAAAACGGTGGGCCGTAGCCTAATTACGAAGGATAGCGTCAAAAACCGCGAACAAATCGGCCTTTTAGTATTCAAGATTTCGTATTGTATGAGGCTCACTGTATCACTAAGTTAGAATTTTCGCAACGAGTTAGCAAAAGTTTTTTCCGTTTTTCTGAGCTAGACCGACGTGTGAGGTGTCCAGAGACGCGTCTGCGCGCGGGCAGTTCAACGGCGACGTATTCGAGGATGGGTCCAGTACAAAATATTAAAGTTATGATGAAATTACGCTATTTGGGCCCCCCAGCAGGCAGAACCGATCGAGGATCGCAGTCCACCCGGAAGGTGCGGTGGATAAGTACTTAATTATATGAAAATAAACTTAGTAGATGGTAAGAATATTAAGCAAATTTACATTATTTATCGTTATAAAAAAATAACGAAAACTTCAACTACCTAGCACATTCGCCTACTTCCCATGAAGAAAAATAGATTCTGACAGCTAAAACGGTGGGCCGTAGCCTAATAACGAAGGATAGCGTCAAAAACCGCGAACAAATCGGCCTTTTAGTATTCAAGATTTCGTATTGTATGAGGCTCACTGTATCACTAAGTTAGAATTTTCGCAACGAGTTAGCAAAAGTTTTTTCCGTTTTTCTGAGCTAGACCGACGTGTGAGGTGTCCAGAGACGCGTCTGCGCGCGGGCAGTTCAACGGCGACGTATTCGAGGATGGGTCCAGTACAAAATATTAAAGTTATGGTGAAATTACGCTATTTGGGCCTCCCAGCAGGCAGAACCGATCGAGGATCGCAGTCCACCCGGAAGGTGCGGTGGATAAGTACTTAATTATATGAAAATAAACTTATTAGATAGTAAGAATATTAAGCAAATTTACATTATTTATCGTTATAAAAAAATAACGAAAACTTCAACTACCTAGCACATTCGCCTACTTCCCATGAAGAAAAATAGATTCTGACAGCTAAAACGGTGGGCCGTAGCCTAATTACGAAGGATAGCGTCAAAAACCGCGAACAAATCGGCCTTTTAGTATTCAAGATTTCGTATTGTATGAGGCTCACTGTATCACTAAGTTAGAATTTTCGCAACGAGTTAGCAAAAGTTTTTTCCGTTTTTCTGAGCTAGACCGACGTGTGAGGTGTCCAGAGACGCGTCTGCGCGCGGGCAGTTCAACGGCGACGTATTCGAGGATGGGTCCAGTACAAAATATTAAAGTTATGATGAAATTACGCTATTTGGGCCCCCCAGCAGGCAGAACCGATCGAGGATCGCAGTCCACCCGGAAGGTGCGGTGGATAAGTACTTAATTATATGAAAATAAACTTAGTAGATGGTAAGAATATTAAGCAAATTTACATTATTTATCGTTATAAAAAAATAACGAAAACTTCAACTACCTAGCACATTCGCCTACTTCCCATGAAGAAAAATAGATTCTGACAGCTAAAACGGTGGGCCGTAGCCTAATAACGAAGGATAGCGTCAAAAACCGCGAACAAATCGGCCTTTTAGTATTCAAGATTTCGTATTGTATGAGGCTCACTGTATCACTAAGTTAGAATTTTCGCAACGAGTTAGCAAAAGTTTTTTCCGTTTTTCTGAGCTAGACCGACGTGTGAGGTGTCCAGAGACGCGTCTGCGCGCGGGCAGTTCAACGGCGACGTATTCGAGGATGGGTCCAGTACAAAATATTAAAGTTATGATGAAATTACGCTATTTGGGCCCCCCAGCAGGCAGAACCGATCGAGGATCGCAGTCCACCCGGAAGGTGCGGTGGATAAGTACTTAATTATATGAAAATAAACTTAGTAGATGGTAAGAATATTAAGCAAATTTACATTATTTATCGTTATAAAAAAATAACGAAAACTTCAACTACCTAGCACATTCGCCTACTTCCCATGAAGAAAAATAGATTCTGACAGCTAAAACGGTGGGCCGTAGCCTAATAACGAAGGATAGCGTCAAAAACCGCGAACAAATCGGCCTTTTAGTATTCAAGATTTCGTATTGTATGAGGCTCACTGTATCACTAAGTTAGAATTTTCGCAACGAGTTAGCAAAAGTTTTTTCCGTTTTTCTGAGCTAGACCGACGTGTGAGGTGTCCAGAGACGCGTCTGCGCGCGGGCAGTTCAACGGCGACGTATTCGAGGATGGGTCCAGTACAAAATATTAAAGTTATGATGAAATTACGCTATTTGGGCCCCCCAGCAGGCAGAACCGATCGAGGATCGCAGTCCACCCGGAAGGTGCGGTGGATAAGTACTTAATTATATGAAAATAAACTTAGTAGATAGTAAGAATATTAAGCAAATTTACATTATTTATCGTTATAAAAAAATAACGAAAACTTCAACTACCTAGCACATTCGCCTACTTCCCATGAAGAAAAATAGATTCTGACAGCTAAAACGGTGGGCCGTAGCCTAATTACGAAGGATAGCGTCAAAAACCGCGAACAAATCGGCCTTTTAGTATTCAAGATTTCGTATTGTATGAGGCTCACTGTATCACTAAGTTAGAATTTTCGCAACGAGTTAGCAAAAGTTTTTTCCGTTTTTCTGAGCTAGACCGACGTGTGAGGTGTCCAGAGACGCGTCTGCGCGCGGGCAGTTCAACGGCGACGTATTCGAGGATGGGTCCAATACAAAATATTAAAGTTATGATGAAATTACGCTATTTGGGCCCCCCAGCAGGCAGAACCGATCGAGGATCGCAGTCCACCCGGAAGGTGCGGTGGATAAGTACTTAATTATATGAAAATAAACTTAGTAGATAGTAAGAATATTAAGCAAATTTACATTATTTATCGTTATAAACAAATAACGAAAACTTCAACTACCTAGCACATTCGCCTACTTCCCATGAAGAAAAATAGATTCTGACAGCTAAAACGGTGGGCCGTAGCCTAATTACGAAGGATAGCGTCAAAAACCGCGAACAAATCGGCCTTTTAGTATTCAAGATTTCGTATTGTATGAGGCTCACTGTATCACTAAGTTAGAATTTTCGCAACGAGTTAGCAAAAGTTTTTTCCGTTTTTCTGAGCTAGACCGACGTGTGAGGTGTCCAGAGACGCGTCTGCGCGCGGGCAGTTTAACGGCGACGTATTCGAGGATGGGTCCAGTACAAAATATTAAAGTTATGATGAAATTACGCTATTTGGGCCCCCCAGCAGGCAGAACCGATCGAGGATCGCAGTCCACCCGGAAGGTGCGGTGGATAAGTACTTAATTATATGAAAATAAACTTAGTAGATAGTAAGAATATTAAGCAAATTTACATTATTTATCGTTATAAAAAAATAACGAAAACTTCAACTACCTAGCACATTCGCCTACTTCCCATGAAGAAAAATAGATTCTGACAGCTAAAACGGTGGGCCGTACTGCCGTGCAGACCCTAAAACGCAGTAACAGGTTTTTTGTCATTTTTTTGTTAAATATTGAACCTTAATGCACACGGTATAAGGAACATGAAGATCTAATCAGGTTTTTGTTTGGATGCTTAAAACGTTTATAAAATCAAATTTGTGAAAGCAGTAAGTTAACTTTGCATGTCTAAATATATTAGAATACCAACTAAAATACAGTTATAGTAGTTACGTCTACCACGATCCGTCAATTTACGAAGTTAAACGCAGTAAATATCTATATTACCACAAAAAATCTGTATTTTTCACCCAAAAAAATATTGAGAGATATAAATTAAAACGCAGTCAGTAGTTTTTGTACCAGCACTGTTAATACTGCAAGTTAGATCACTCGTTTATTTCACATGAACTACAGATTAAAATGCAGCAAAGTAGTCAAATGTGGTATTTTATTTAGTGTCATTCAAGTAAGTTTATATCGTGAAAACCAACTAAAGTGCAGCATAATCAAAACTTCTTTCTTTTACTTTTATCGTAATATGATTTTTAAGTGTGAAGATACTATTTAAATTGCAGTATGTTCATTATTTACTGCAGTATAGTCGGTACTTTCCAAAAGATGAAAATAACTTAAATGCTAATTAAAACGCAGTATGACACTCTGTTACTGCATTATAATTGGTAACTTGAACGATTTTACTAATTTTTCTGCAGTACAGGTCATATTTTACTGCGTTCTAGTAATTTTCAATATTTCTTTCGCCAGGCTTGGACACGAGGAGAGTGAATCGTGCGAAAAATTCAATATTCATAATCCTGACCATACTAAAAACGGCTCGTCCGTTTTTAGTATGATCAGGATTATGAATATTGAAATTTCGGAATTTATCGGAATTATTATTAGTAGTGACATAGCCGGTTCAAAAATTATATTGAAGTATTTCGAGCCAGGACATGTCTGCCGACTCGTTCCACCACAACGTGGAACAATCTTTAAACAAAAAGAAAAAGGTTTACGATTTCGACGATTTTTGCCATGCTGTTGAGATTGCTAATTCCGCTATAGTGGAATAAAAGGTAGTCGTAAATAGAGGAAGCTACTGCCTATATTAAATAATTATAAAATAAAAACTTTTTAACAAAAAATTAAACCGCCGAAAAAACTGAAAAGCAAAAAATAATAAACCTTAAAATTATGATTCGGCGCTTTGAGTGATCTTTGTTCATTGATTTTTCAGCGCCGACTCATAATTTAAAGGTTTATTATTTTTTGCTTTTCAGTTATTTCGGCGGATTAATTTTTTGTTAAAAAGTTTTTATTTTATAATTTTTTGTAACTTTAATGTACTAATAATACTTGGCAAGAAATACCCTATCCAACAAAAAAAGAATTATCAAAATCGGATTACTCTGTATAAAGTTATGCGTGGATATACTCGTACATTACCTACAATCAGTGAGTAAACAATCAATCAACCCCTATTTTCCGACCCTTAGGGTTCGATTTTGTTTTTCAAATTTATATGGGACCATCTTAGGAGTATATTCTTTCCAATAGAAGAAGAATTGTCACAATCGGACCACTATGTAAAAAGTTATGCGTGGTCATACATTAAAAAAATATATATATATACGCGTCGAATTGAGAACCTCCTCCGTTTTTAACAATACAGTCAATTTAATTGCTTAAAATAAAAAATAACTTCCCAGACCTGATAAAAGATGCACCCCCAAAGGTACCACTTCACCAGGAAGCTAAATATAATAAAAATCTTGGGGCCGTTGATGCCAGAAAACAGAATGGCATTCTGGAGAATGTTACCTTTATCGGCTGTAGAAACCGAAGATGCACTAGAAGCATTTGCTTTTGATGATGATACCGAATCATAGGTAATTTGATTATGCATGTCATATAAAAATGTACCGAGCGTTAAGCATTTATGTTTTTTTAAACACATTCGTTTTTTTTTGTGTTTTATCGTTAACCAACTTTTGTTTTTGGTAATGAAACCGATTAAATGATACTCGTATCATTACCAAATTTTATTATTTTTATATTTATGCATACCATATAGAGATGTATCGAATGTTGAGCATTTATGGTATTTTTGATACGTTTGATATTTTTTGTGATTTATTTTTAGTTATATACCCATTTAATTGAAAGACCTCATGTTTCTTGCGAAACCAAAAAGCTTTATAAGTACCATTTATTTTTTATCGAAATGTATTTATAACCGCTTGTGTTTACACACCTTAAATTTAAGTTACAATTACCCTATAATATTATAAAATGAACGACAATTTTATACATACATAAATGTATTTTTTTTTTTGTAAATTCTTACCTAAAACATACTCGTAAGTTGGAAGAAATTGTTATATACTACATGTGCAATTAGTTCAAGACACAAATTAAAATGCAGTAAAGAAAGTCTTATGCTGCAAATTAGTCTGCAAAGTAGCAAAAAAATCAAAGTTTTTGTAGTATCGAGTATTTTTACCGCATTTTAATCTGAATATGTGTAACTTTTTGCGTGCAGTAACTGCTAAGATTTAAAAAAACCCGGTTTTAATTAAAATCTAATAAACTAAATTAACATTTGTTTTTGTAAATACCATCTTTGTTGTCACTTCGTCCTCGTAGTAATAAAAATATGCACCATACACATTAATAATATAAATAAAATCAGTGTTAAAAAGTTTTTCGCGGTTTTCTCGAAACCGCTTTTTTCCTCATACTGCACTTTAGGGCCTGCACGGCAGCGTAGCCTAATTACGAAGGATAGCGTCAAAAACCACGAACAAATCGGCTTTTAGTATTCAAGATTTCGTATTGTGTGAGGCTCACTGTATCACTAAGTTAGAATTTTCGCAACGAGTTAGCAAAAGTTTTTTCCGTTTTTCTGAGCTAGACCGACGTGTGAGGTGTCCAGAGACGCGTCTGCGCACGGGCAGTTCGACGGCGACGTATTCGAGGATGGGTCCAGTAAAAAATATTAAAGTTATGATGAAATTACGCTATTTGGGCCCCCCCAGCAGGCAGAACCGATCGAGGATCGCAGTCCACCCGGAAGGTGCGGTGGATAAGTACTTAATTATATGAAAATAAAATTAGTAGATAGTAAGAATATTAAGCAAATTTACATTATTTATCGTTATAAAAAAATAACGAAAACTTCAACTACCTAGCACATTCGCCTACTTCCCATGAAGAAAAATAGATTCTGACAGCTAAAACGGTGGGCCGTAGCCTAATTACGAAGGATAGCGTCAAAAACCGCGAACAAATCGGCCTTTTAGTATTCAAGATTTCGTATTGTATGAGGCTCACTGTATCACTAAGTTAGAATTTTCGCAACGAGTTAGCAAAAGTTTTTTCCGTTTTTCTGAGCTAGACCGACGTGTGAGGTGTCCAGAGACGCGTCTGCGCGCGGGCAGTTCAACGGCGACGTATTCGAGGATGGGTCCAGTACAAAATATTAAAGTTATGATGAAATTACGCTATTTGGGCCCCCCAGCAGGCAGAACCGATCGAGGATCGCAGTCCACCCGGAATGTGCGGTGGATAAGTACTTAATTATATGAAAATAAACTTAGTAGATAGTAAGAATATTAAGCAAATTTACATTATTTATCGTTATAAAAAAATAACGAAAACTTCAACTACCTAGCACATTCGCCTACTTCCCATGAAGAAAAATAGATTCTGACAGCTAAAACGGTGGGCCGTAGCCTAATTACGAAGGATAGCGTCAAAAACCGCGAACGAATCGGCCTTTTAGTATTCAAGATTTCGTATTGTATGAGGCTCACTGTATCACTAAGTTAGAATTTTCGCAACGAGTTAGCAAAAGTTTTTTCCGTTTTTCTGAGCTAAACCGACGTGTGAGGTGTCCAGAGACGCGTCTGCGCGCGGGCAGTTCAACGGCGACGTATTCGAGGATGGGTCCAGTACAAAATATTAAAGTTATGATGAAATTACGCTATTTGGGCCCCCCAGCAGGCAGAACCGATCGAGGATCGCAGTCCACCCGGAAGGTGCGGTGGATAAGTACTTAATTATATGAAAATAAACTTAGTAGATAGTAAGAATATTAAGCAAATTTACATTATTTATCGTTATAAAAAAATAACGAAAACTTCAACTACCTAGCACATTCGCCTACTTCCCATGAAGAAAAATAGATTCTGACAGCTAAAACGGTGGGCCGTAGCCTAATTACGAAGGATAGCGTCAAAAACCGCGAACAAATCGGCCTTTTAGTATTCAAGATTTCGTATTGTATGAGGCTCACTGTATCACTAAGTTAGAATTTTCGCAACGAGTTAGCAAAAGTTTTTTCCGTTTTTCTGAGCTAGACCGACGTGTGAGGTGTCCAGAGACGCGTCTGCGCGCGGGCAGTTCAACGGCGACGTATTCGAGGATGGGTCCAGTACAAAATATTAAAGTTATGATGAAATTACGCTATTTGGGCCCCCCAGCAGGCAGAACCGATCGAGGATCGCAGTCCACCCGGAAGGTGCGGTGGATAAGTACTTAATTATATGAAAATAAACTTAGTAGATAGTAAGAATATTAAGCAAATTTACATTATTTATCGTTATAAAAAAATAACGAAAACTTCAACTACCTAGCACATTCGCCTACTTCCCATGAAGAAAAATAGATTCTGACAGCTAAAACGGTGGGCCGTAGCCTAATTACGAAGGATAGCGTCAAAAACCGCGAACAAATCGGCCTTTTAGTATTCAAGATTTCGTATTGTATGAGGCTCACTGTATCACTAAGTTAGAATTTTCGCAACGAGTTAGCAAAAGTTTTTTCCGTTTTTCTGAGCTAGACCGACGTGTGAGGTGTCCAGAGACGCGTCTGCGCGCGGGCAGTTCAACGGCGACGTATTCGAGGATGGGTCCAGTACAAAATATTAAAGTTATGATGAAATTACGCTATTTGGGCCCCCCAGCAGGCAGAACCGATCGAGGATCGCAGTCCACCTGGAAGGTGCGGTGGATAAGTACTTAATTATATGAAAATAAACTTAGTAGATAGTAAGAATATTAAGCAAATTTACATTATTTATCGTTATAAAAAAATAACGAAAACTTCAACTACCTAGCACATTCGCCTACTTCCCATGAAGAAAAATAGATTCTGACAGCTAAAACGGTGGGCCGTAGCCTAATTACGAAGGATAGCGTCAAAAACCGCGAACAAATCGGCCTTTTAGTATTCAAGATTTCGTATTGTATGAGGCTCACTGTATCACTAAGTTAGAATTTTCGCAACGAGTTAGCAAAAGTTTTTTCCGTTTTTCTAAGCTAGACCAACGTGTGGGGTGTCCAGAGACGCGTCTGCGCGCGGGCAGTTCAACGGCGACGTTTTCGAGGATGGGTCCAGTACAAAATATTAAAGTTATGATGAAATTACGCTATTTGGGCCCCCCAGCAGGCAGAACCGATCGAGGATCGCAGTCCACCCGGAAGGTGCGGTGGATAAGTACTTAATTATATGAAAAAAACTTAGTAGATAGTAAGAATATTAAGCAAATTTACATTATTTATCGTTATAAAAAAATAACGAAAACTTCAACTACCTAGCACATTCGCCTACTTCCCATGAAGAAAAATAGATTCTGACAGCTAAAACGGTGGGCCGTAGCCTAATTACGAAGGATAGCGTCAAAAACCGCGAACAAATCGGCCTTTTAGTATTCAAGATTTCGTATTGTATGAGGCTCACTGTATCACTAAGTTAGAATTTTCGCAACGAGTTAGCAAAAGTTTTTTCCGTTTTTCTGAGCTAGACCGACGTGTGAGGTGTCCAGAGACGCGTCTGCGCGCGGGCAGTTCGACGGCGACGTATTCGAGGATGGGTCCAGTACAAAATATTAAAGTTATGATGAAATTACGCTATTTGGGCCCCCCAGCAGGCAGAACCGATCGAGGATCGCAGTCCACCCGGAAGGTGCGGTGGATAAGTACTTAATTATATGAAAATAAACTTAGTAGATAGTAAGAATATTAAGCAAATTTACATTATTTATCGTTATAAAAAAATAACGAAAACTTCAACTACCTAGCACATTCGCCTACTTCCCATGAAGAAAAATAGATTCTGACAGCTAAAACGGTGGGCCGTAGCCTAATTACGAAGGATAGCGTCAAAAACCGCGAACAAATCGGCCTTTTAGTATTCAAGATTTCGTATTGTATGAGGCTCACTGTATCACTAAGTTAGAATTTTCGCAACGAGTTAGCAAAAGTTTTTTCCGTTTTTCTGAGCTAGACCGATGTGTGAGGTGTCCAGAGTCGCATCTGCGCGCGGGCAGTTCAACGGCGACGTATTCGAGGATGGGTCCAGTACAAAATATTAAAGTTATGATGAAATTACGCTATTTGGGCCCCCCAGCAGGCAGAACCGATCGAGGATCGCAGTCCACCCGGAAGGTGCGGTGGATAAGTACTTAATTATATGAAAATAAACTTAGTAGATAGTAAGAATATTAAGCAAATTTACATTATTTATCGTTATAAAAAAATAACGAAAACTTCAACTACCTAGCACATTCGCCTACTTCCCATGAAGAAAAATAGATTCTGACAGCTAAAACGGTGGGCCGTAGCCTAATTACGAAGGATAGCGTCAAAAACCGCGAACAAATCGGCCTTTTAGTATTCAAGATTTCGTATTGTATGAGGCTCACTGTATCACTAAGTTAGAATTTTCGCAACGAGTTAGCAAAAGTTTTTTCCGTTTTTCTGAGCTAGACCGACGTGTGAGGTGTCCAGAGACGCGTCTGCGTGCGGGCAGTTCGACGGCGACGTATTCGAGGATGGGTCCAGTACAAAATATTAAAGTTATGATGAAATTACGCTATTTGGGCCCCCCAGCAGGCAGAACCGATCGAGGATCACAGTCCACCCGGAAGGTGCGGTGGATAAGTACTTAATTATATGAAAATAAACTTAGTAGATAGTAAGAATATTAAGCAAATTTACATTATTTATCGTTATAAAAAAATAATGAAAACTTCAACTACCTAGCACATTCGCCTACTTCCCATGAAGAAAAATAGATTCTGACAGCTAAAACGGTGGGCCGTAGCCTAATTACGAAGGATAGCGTCAAAAACCGCGAACAAATCGGCCTTTTAGTATTCAAGATTTCGTATTGTATGAGGCTCACTGTATCACTAAGTTAGAATTTTCGCAACGAGTTAGCAAAAGTTTTTTCCGTTTTTCTAAGCTAGACCGACGTGTGGGGTGTCCAGAGACGCGTCTGCGCGCGGGCAGTTCAACGGCGACGTATTCGAGGATGGGTCCAGTACAAAATATTAAAGTTATGATGAAATTACGCTATTTGGGCCCCCCAGCAGGCAGAACCGATCGAGGATCGCAGTCCACCCGGAAGGTGCGGTGGATAAGTACTTAATTATATGAAAATAAACTTAGTAGATAGTAAGAATATTAAGCAAATTTACATTATTTATCGTTATAAAAAAATAACGAAAACTTCAACTACCTAGCACATTCGCCTACTTCCCATGAAGAAAAATAGATTCTGACAGCTAAAACGGTGGGCCGTAGCCTAATTACGAAGGATAGCGTCAAAAACCGCGAACAAATCGGCCTTTTAGTATTCAAGATTTCGTATTGTATGAGGCTCACTGTATCACTAAGTTAGAATTTTCGCAACGAGTTAGCAAAAGTTTTTTCCGTTTTTCTGAGCTAGACCGACGTGTGAGGTGTCCAGAGACGCGTCTGTGCGCGGGCAGTTCAACGGCGACGTATTCGAGGATGGGTCCAGTACAAAATATTAAAGTTATGATGAAATTACGCTATTTGGGCCCCCCAGCAGGCAGAACCGATCGAGGATCGCAGTCCACCCGGAAGGTGCGGTGGATAAGTACTTAATTATATGAAAATAAACTTAGTAGATAGTAAGAATATTAAGCAAATTTACATTATTTATCGTTATAAAAAAATAACGAAAACTTCAACTACCTAGCACATTCGCCTACTTCCCATGAAGAAAAATAGATTCTGACAGCTAAAACAGTGGGCCGTAGCCTAATTACGAAGGATAGCGTCAAAAACCGCGAACAAATCGGCCTTTTAGTATTCAAGATTTCGTATTGTATGAGGCTCACTGTATCACTAAGTTAGAATTTTCGCAACGAGTTAGCAAAAGTTTTTTCCGTTTTTCTGAGCTAGACCGACGTGTGAGGTGTCCAGAGACGCGTCTGCGCGCGGGCAGTTCAACGGCGACGATAAGTACTTAATTATATGAAAATAAACTTAGTAGATAGTAAGAATATTAAGCAAATTTACATTATTTATCGTTATAAAAAAATAACGAAAACTTCAACTACCTAGCACATTCGCCTACTTCCCATGAAGAAAAATAGATTCTGACAGCTAAAACGGTGGGCCGTAGCCTAATTACGAAGGATAGCGTCAAAAACCGCGAACAAATCGGCCTTTTAGTATTCAAGATTTCGTATTGTATGAGGCTCACTGTATCACTAAGTTAGAATTTTCGCAACGAGTTAGCAAAAGTTTTTTCCGTTTTTCTGAGCTAGACCGACGTGTGAGGTGTCCAGAGACGCGTCTGCGCGCGGGCAGTTCAACGGTGACGTATTCGAGGATGGGTCCAGTACAAAATATTAAAGTTATGATGAAATTACGCTATTTGGGCCCCCCAGCAGGCAGAACCGATCGAGGATCGCAGTCCACCTGGAAGGTGCGGTGGATAAGTACTTAATTATATGAAAATAAACTTAGTAGATAGTAAGAATATTAAGCAAATTTACATTATTTATCGTTATAAAAAAATAACGAAAACTTCAACTACCTAGCACATTCGCCTACTTCCCATGAAGAAAAATAGATTCTGACAGCTAAAACGGTGGGCCGTAGCCTAATTACGAAGGATAGCGTCAAAAACCGCGAACAAATCGGCCTTTTAGTATTCAAGATTTCGTATTGTATGAGGCTCACTGTATCACTAAGTTAAAATTTTCGCAACGAGTTAGCAAAAGTTTTTTCCGTTTTTCTGAGCTAGACCGACGTGTGAGGTGTCCAGAGACGCGTCTGCGCGCGGGCAGTTCAACGGCGACGTATTCGAGGATGGGTCCAGTACAAAATATTAAAGTTATGATGAAATTACGCTATTTGGGCCCCCCAGCAGGCAGAACCGATCGAGGATCGCAGTCCACCCGGAAGGTGCGGTGGATAAGTACTTAATTATATGAAAATAAACTTAGTAGATAGTAAGAATATTAAGCAAATTTACATTATTTATCGTTATAAAAAAATAACGAAAACTTCAACTACCTAGCACATTCGCCTACTTCCCATGAAGAAAAATAGATTCTGACAGCTAAAACGGTGGGCCGTAGCCTAATTACGAAGGATAGCGTCAAAAACCGCGAACAAATCGGCCTTTTAGTATTCAAGATTTCGTATTGTATGAGGCTCACTGTATCACTAAGTTAGAATTTTCGCAACGAGTTAGCAAAAGTTTTTTCCGTTTTTCTGAGCTAGACCGATGTGTGAGGTGTCCAGAGACGCGTCTGCGCGCGGGCAGTTCAACGGCGACGTATTCGAGGATGGGTCCAGTACAAAATATTAAAGTTATGATGAAATTACGCTATTTGGGCCCCCCAGCAGGCAGAACCGATCGAGGATCGCAGTCCACCCGGAAGGTGCGGTGGATAAGTACTTAATTATATGAAAATAAACTTAGTAGATAGTAAGAATATTAAGCAAATTTACATTATTTATCGTTATAAAAAAATAACGAAAACTTCAACTACCTAGCACATTCGCCTACTTCCCATGAAGAAAAATAGATTCTGACAGCTAAAACAGTGGGCCGTAGCCTAATTACGAAGGATAGCGTCAAAAACCGCGAACAAATCGGCCTTTTAGTATTCAAGATTTCGTATTGTATGAGGCTCACTGTATCACTAAGTTAGAATTTTCGCAACGAGTTAGCAAAAGTTTTTTCCGTTTTTCTGAGCTAGACCGACGTGTGAGGTGTCCAGAGACGCGTCTGCGCGCGGGCAGTTCAACGGCGACGATAAGTACTTAATTATATGAAACTAAACTTAGTAGATAGTAAGAATATTAAGCAAATTTACATTATTTATCGTTATAAAAAAATAACGAAAACTTCAACTACCTAGCACATTCGCCTACTTCCCATGAAGAAAAATAGATTCTGACAGCTAAAACGGTGGGCCGTAGCCTAATTACGAAGGATAGCGTCAAAAACCGCGAACGAATCGGCCTTTTAGTATTCAAGATTTCGTATTGTATGAGGCTCACTGTATCACTAAGTTAGAATTTTCGCAACGAGTTAGCAAAAGTTTTTTCCGTTTTTCTGAGCTAAACCGACGTGTGAGGTGTCCAGAGACGCGTCTGCGCGCGGGCAGTTCAACGGCGACGTATTCGAGGATGGGTCCAGTACAAAATATTAAAGTTATGATGAAATTACGCTATTTGGGCCCCCCAGCAGGCAGAACCGATCGAGGATCGCAGTCCACCCGGAAGGTGCGGTGGATAAGTACTTAATTATATGAAAATAAACTTAGTAGATAGTAAGAATATTAAGCAAATTTACATTATTTATCGTTATAAAAAAATAACGAAAACTTCAACTACCTAGCACATTCGCCTACTTCCCATGAAGAAAAATAGATTCTGACAGCTAAAACGGTGGGCCGTAGCCTAATTACGAAGGATAGCGTCAAAAACCGCGAACAAATCGGCCTTTTAGTATTCAAGATTTCGTATTGTATGAGGCTCACTGTATCACTAAGTTAGAATTTTCGCAACGAGTTAGCAAAAGTTTTTTCCGTTTTTCTGAGCTAGACCGACGTGTGAGGTGTCCAGAGACGCGTCTGCGCGCGGGCAGTTCAACGGCGACGTATTCGAGGATGGGTCCAGTACAAAATATTAAAGTTATGATGAAATTACGCTATTTGGGCCCCCCAGCAGGCAGAACCGATCGAGGATCGCAGTCCACCCGGAAGGTGCGGTGGATAAGTACTTAATTATATGAAAATAAACTTAGTAGATAGTAAGAATATTAAGCAAATTTACATTATTTTTCGTTATAAAAAAATAACGAAAACTTCAACTACCTAGCACATTCGCCTACTTCCCATGAAGAAAAATAGATTCTGACAGCTAAAACGGTGGGCCGTAGCCTAATTACGAAGGATAGCGTCAAAAACCGCGAACAAATCGGCCTTTTAGTATTCAAGATTTCGTATTGTATGAGGCTCACTGTATCACTAAGTTAGAATTTTCGCAACGAGTTAGCAAAAGTTTTTTCCGTTTTTCTAAGCTAGACCGACGTGTGAGGTGTCCAGAGACGCGTCTGCGCGCGGGCAGTTCAACGGCGACGTATTCGAGGATGGGTCCAGTACAAAATATTAAAGTTATGATGAAATTACGCTATTTGGGCCCCCCAGCAGGCAGAACCGATCGAGGATCGCAGTCCACCTGGAAGGTGCGGTGGATAAGTACTTAATTATATGAAAATAAACTTAGTAGATAGTAAGAATATTAAGCAAATTTACATTATTTATCGTTATAAAAAAATAACGAAAACTTCAACTACCTAGCACATTCGCCTACTTCCCATGAAGAAAAATAGATTCTGACAGCTAAAACGGTGGGCCGTAGCCTAATTACGAAGGATAGCGTCAAAAACCGCGAACAAATCGGCCTTTTAGTATTCAAGATTTCGTATTGTATGAGGCTCACTGTATCACTAAGTTAGAATTTTCGCAACGAGTTAGCAAAAGTTTTTTCCGTTTTTCTAAGCTAGACCGACGTGTGGGGTGTCCAGAGACGCGTCTGCACGCGGGCAGTTCAACGGCGACGTATTCGAGGATGGGTCCAGTACAAAATATTAAAGTTATGATGAAATTACGCTATTTGGGCCCCCCAGCAGGCAGAACCGATCGAGGATCGCAGTCCACCCGGAAGGTGCGGTGGATAAGTACTTAATTATATGAAAATAAACTTAGTAGATAGTAAGAATATTAAGCAAATTTACATTATTTATCGTTATAAAAAAATAACGAAAACTTCAACTACCTAGCACATTCGCCTACTTCCCATGAAGAAAAATAGATTCTGACAGCTAAAACGGTGGGCCGTAGCCTAATTACGAAGGATAGCGTCAAAAACCGCGAACAAATCGGCCTTTTAGTATTCAAGATTTCGTATTGTATGAGGCTCACTGTATCACTAAGTTAGAATTTTCGCAACGAGTTAGCAAAAGTTTTTTCCGTTTTTCTGAGCTAGACCGACGTGTGAGGTGTCCAGAGACGCGTCTGCGCGCGGGCAGTTCGACGGCGACGTATTCGAGGATGGGTCCAGTACAAAATATTAAAGTTATGATGAAATTACGCTATTTGGGCCCCCCAGCAGGCAGAACCGATCGAGGATCACAGTCCACCCGGAAGGTGCGGTGGATAAGTACTTAATTATATGAAAATAAACTTAGTAGATAGTAAGAATATTAAGCAAATTTACATTATTTATCGTTATAAAAAAATAACGAAAACTTCAACTACCTAGCACATTCGCCTACTTCCCATGAAGAAAAATAGATTCTGACAGCTAAAACGGTGGGCCGTAGCCTAATTACGAAGGATAGCGTCAAAAACCGCGAACAAATCGGCCTTTTAGTATTCAAGATTTCGTATTGTATGAGGCTCACTGTATCACTAAGTTAGAATTTTCGCAACGAGTTAGCAAAAGTTTTTTCCGTTTTTCTAAGCTAGACCGACGTGTGGGGTGTCCAGAGACGCGTCTGCGCGCGGGCAGTTCAACGGCGACGTATTCGAGGATGGGTCCAGTACAAAATATTAAAGTTATGATGAAATTACGCTATTTGGGCCCCCCAGCAGGCAGAACCGATCGAGGATCGCAGTCCACCCGGAAGGTGCGGTGGATAAGTACTTAATTATATGAAAATAAACTTAGTAGATAGTAAGAATATTAAGCAAATTTACATTATTTATCGTTATAAAAAAATAACGAAAACTTCAACTACCTAGCACATTCGCCTACTTCCCATGAAGAAAAATAGATTCTGACAGCTAAAACGGTGGGCCGTAGCCTAATTACGAAGGATAGCGTCAAAAACCGCGAACAAATCGGCCTTTTAGTATTCAAGATTTCGTATTGTATGAGGCTCACTGTATCACTAAGTTAGAATTTTCGCAACGAGTTAGCAAAAGTTTTTTCCGTTTTTCTGAGCTAGACCGACGTGTGAGGTGTCCAGAGACGCGTCTGTGCGCGGGCAGTTCAACGGCGACGTATTCGAGGATGGGTCCAGTACAAAATATTAAAGTTATGATGAAATTACGCTATTTGGGCCCCCCAGCAGGCAGAACCGATCGAGGATCGCAGTCCACCCGGAAGGTGCGGTGGATAAGTACTTAATTATATGAAAATAAACTTAGTAGATAGTAAGAATATTAAGCAAATTTACATTATTTATCGTTATAAAAAAATAACGAAAACTTCAACTACCTAGCACATTCGCCTACTTCCCATGAAGAAAAATAGATTCTGACAGCTAAAACGGTGGGCCGTAGCCTAATTACGAAGGATAGCGTCAAAAACCGCGAACAAATCGGCCTTTTAGTATTCAAGATTTCGTATTGTATGAGGATCACTGTATCACTAAGTTAGAATTTTCGCAACGAGTTAGCAAAAGTTTTTTCCGTTTTTCTGAGCTAGACCGACGTGTGAGGTGTCCAGAGTCGCGTCTGCGCGCGGGCAGTTCAACGGCGACGTATTCGAGGATGGGTCCAGTACAAAATATTAAAGTTATGATGAAATTACGCTATTTGGGCCCCCCAGCAGGCAGAACCGATCGAGGATCGCAGTCCACCCGGAAGGTGCGGTGGATAAGTACTTAATTATATGAAAATAAACTTAGTAGATAGTAAGAATATTAAGCAAATTTACATTATTTATCGTTATAAAAAAATAACGAAAACTTCAACTACCTAGCACATTCGCCTACTTCCCATGAAGAAAAATAGATTCTGACAGCTAAAACGGTGGGCCGTAGCCTAATTACGAAGGATAGCGTCAAAAACCGCGAACAAATCGGCCTTTTAGTATTCAAGATTTCGTATTGTATGAGGCTCACTGTATCACTAAGTTAGAATTTTCGCAACGAGTTAGCAAAAGTTTTTTCCGTTTTTCTGAGCTAGACCGACGTGTGAGGTGTCCAGAGACGCGTCTGCGTGCGGGCAGTTCGACGGCGACGTATTCGAGGATGGGTCCAGTACAAAATATTAAAGTTATGATGAAATTACGCTATTTGGGCCCCCCAGCAGGCAGAACCGATCGAGGATCACAGTCCACCCGGAAGGTGCGGTGGATAAGTACTTAATTATATGAAAATAAACTTAGTAGATAGTAAGAATATTAAGCAAATTTACATTATTTATCGTTATAAAAAAATAACGAAAACTTCAACTACCTAGCACATTCGCCTACTTCCCATGAAGAAAAATAGATTCTGACAGCTAAAACGGTGGGCCGTAGCCTAATTACGAAGGATAGCGTCAAAAACCGCGAACAAATCGGCCTTTTAGTATTCAAGATTTCGTATTGTATGAGGCTCACTGTATCACTAAGTTAGAATTTTCGCAACGAGTTAGCAAAAGTTTTTTCCGTTTTTCTAAGCTAGACCGACGTGTGGGGTGTCCAGAGACGCGTCTGCGCGCGGGCAGTTCAACGGCGACGTATTCGAGGATGGGTCCAGTACAAAATATTAAAGTTATGATGAAATTACGCTATTTGGGCCCCCCAGCAGGCAGAACCGATCGAGGATCGCAGTCCACCCGGAAGGTGCGGTGGATAAGTACTTAATTATATGAAAATAAACTTAGTAGATAGTAAGAATATTAAGCAAATTTACATTATTTATCGTTATAAAAAAATAACGAAAACTTCAACTACCTAGCACATTCGCCTACTTCCCATGAAGAAAAATAGATTCTGACAGCTAAAACGGTGGGCCGTAGCCTAATTACGAAGGATAGCGTCAAAAACCGCGAACAAATCGGCCTTTTAGTATTCAAGATTTCGTATTGTATGAGGCTCACTGTATCACTAAGTTAGAATTTTCGCAACGAGTTAGCAAAAGTTTTTTCCGTTTTTCTGAGCTAGACCGACGTGTGAGGTGTCCAGAGACGCGTCTGTGCGCGGGCAGTTCAACGGCGACGTATTCGAGGATGGGTCCAGTACAAAATATTAAAGTTATGATGAAATTACGCTATTTGGGCCCCCCAGCAGGCAGAACCGATCGAGGATCGCAGTCCACCCGGAAGGTGCGGTGGATAAGTACTTAATTATATGAAAATAAACTTAGTAGATAGTAAGAATATTAAGCAAATTTACATTATTTATCGTTATAAAAAAATAACGAAAACTTCAACTACCTAGCACATTCGCCTACTTCCCATGAAGAAAAATAGATTCTGACAGCTAAAACAGTGGGCCGTAGCCTAATTACGAAGGATAGCGTCAAAAACCGCGAACAAATCGGCCTTTTAGTATTCAAGATTTCGTATTGTATGAGGCTCACTGTATCACTAAGTTAGAATTTTCGCAACGAGTTAGCAAAAGTTTTTTCCGTTTTTCTGAGCTAGACCGACGTGTGAGGTGTCCAGAGACGCGTCTGCGCGCGGGCAGTTCAACGGCGACGATAAGTACTTAATTATATGAAAATAAACTTAGTAGATAGTAAGAATATTAAGCAAATTTACATTATTTATCGTTATAAAAAAATAACGAAAACTTCAACTACCTAGCACATTCGCCTACTTCCCATGAAGAAAAATAGATTCTGACAGCTAAAACGGTGGGCCGTAGCCTAATTACGAAGGATAGCGTCAAAAACCGCGAACAAATCGGCCTTTTAGTATTCAAGATTTCGTATTGTATGAGGCTCACTGTATCACTAAGTTAGAATTTTCGCAACGAGTTAGCAAAAGTTTTTTCCGTTTTTCTGAGCTAGACCGACGTGTGAGGTGTCCAGAGACGCGTCTGCGCGCGGGCAGTTCGACGGCGACGTATTCGAGGATGGGTCCAGTACAAAATATTAAAGTTACGATGAAATTACGCTATTTGGGCCCCCCAGCAGGCAGAACCGATCGAGGATCGCAGTCCACCCGGAAGGTGCGGTGGATAAGTACTTAATTATATGAAAATAAACTTAGTAGATAGTAAGAATATTAAGCAAATTTACATTATTTATCGTTATAAAAAAATAACGAAAACTTCAACTACCTAGCACATTCGCCTACTTCCCATGAAGAAAAATAGATTCTGACAGCTAAAACGGTGGGCCGTAGCCTAATTACGAAGGATAGCGTCAAAAACCGCGAACAAATCGGCCTTTTAGTATTCAAGATTTCGTATTGTATGAGGCTCACTGTATCACTAAGTTAGAATTTTCGCAACGAGTTAGCAAAAGTTTTTTCCGTTTTTCTGAGCTAGACCGACGTGTGAGGTGTCCAGAGTCGCGTCTGCGCGCGGGCAGTTCAACGGCGACGTATTCGAGGATGGGTCCAGTACAAAATATTAAAGTTATGATGAAATTACGCTATTTGGGCCCCCCAGCAGGCAGAACCGATCGAGGATCGCAGTCCACCCGGAAGGTGCGGTGGATAAGTACTTAATTATATGAAAATAAACTTAGTAGATAGTAAGAATATTAAGCAAATTTACATTATTTATCGTTATAAAAAAATAACGAAAACTTCAACTACCTAGCACATTCGCCTACTTCCCATGAAGAAAAATAGATTCTGACAGCTAAAACGGTGGGCCGTAGCCTAATTACGAAGGATAGCGTCAAAAACCGCGAACAAATCGGCCTTTTAGTATTCAAGATTTCGTATTGTATGAGGCTCACTGTATCACTAAGTTAGAATTTTCGCAACGAGTTAGCAAAAGTTTTTTCCGTTTTTCTGAGCTAGACCGACGTGTGAGGTGTCCAGAGACGCGTCTGCGTGCGGGCAGTTCGACGGCGACGTATTCGAGGATGGGTCCAGTACAAAATATTAAAGTTATGATGAAATTACGCTATTTGGGCCCCCCAGCAGGCAGAACCGATCGAGGATCACAGTCCACCCGGAAGGTGCGGTGGATAAGTACTTAATTATATGAAAATAAACTTAGTAGATAGTAAGAATATTAAGCAAATTTACATTATTTATCGTTATAAAAAAATAACGAAAACTTCAACTACCTAGCACATTCGCCTACTTCCCATGAAGAAAAATAGATTCTGACAGCTAAAACGGTGGGCCGTAGCCTAATTACGAAGGATAGCGTCAAAAACCGCGAACAAATCGGCCTTTTAGTATTCAAGATTTCGTATTGTATGAGGCTCACTGTATCACTAAGTTAGAATTTTCGCAACGAGTTAGCAAAAGTTTTTTCCGTTTTTCTAAGCTAGACCGACGTGTGGGGTGTCCAGAGACGCGTCTGCGCGCGGGCAGTTCAACGGCGACGTATTCGAGGATGGGTCCAGTACAAAATATTAAAGTTATGATGAAATTACGCTATTTGGGCCCCCCAGCAGGCAGAACCGATTGAGGATCGCAGTCCACCCGGAAGGTGCGGTGGATAAGTACTTAATTATATGAAAATAAACTTAGTAGATAGTAAGAATATTAAGCAAATTTACATTATTTATCGTTATAAAAAAATAACGAAAACTTCAACTACCTAGCACATTCGCCTACTTCCCATGAAGAAAAATAGATTCTGACAGCTAAAACGGTGGGCCGTAGCCTAATTACGAAGGATAGCGTCAAAAACCGCGAACAAATCGGCCTTTTAGTATTCAAGATTTCGTATTGTATGAGGCTCACTGTATCACTAAGTTAGAATTTTCGCAACGAGTTAGCAAAAGTTTTTTCCGTTTTTCTGAGCTAGACCGACGTGTGAGGTGTCCAGAGACGCGTCTGTGCGCGGGCAGTTCAACGGCGACGTATTCGAGGATGGGTCCAGTACAAAATATTAAAGTTATGATGAAATTACGCTATTTGGGCCCCCCAGCAGGCAGAACCGATCGAGGATCGCAGTCCACCCGGAAGGTGCGGTGGATAAGTACTTAATTATATGAAAATAAACTTAGTAGATAGTAAGAATATTAAGCAAATTTACATTATTTATCGTTATAAAAAAATAACGAAAACTTCAACTACCTAGCACATTCGCCTACTTCCCATGAAGAAAAATAGATTCTGACAGCTAAAACAGTGGGCCGTAGCCTAATTACGAAGGATAGCGTCAAAAACCGCGAACAAATCGGCCTTTTAGTATTCAAGATTTCGTATTGTATGAGGCTCACTGTATCACTAAGTTAGAATTTTCGCAACGAGTTAGCAAAAGTTTTTTCCGTTTTTCTGAGCTAGACCGACGTGTGAGGTGTCCAGAGACGCGTCTGCGCGCGGGCAGTTCAACGGCGACGATAAGTACTTAATTATATGAAAATAAACTTAGTAGATAGTAAGAATATTAAGCAAATTTACATTATTTATCGTTATAAAAAAATAACGAAAACTTCAACTACCTAGCACATTCGCCTACTTCCCATGAAGAAAAATAGATTCTGACAGCTAAAACGGTGGGCCGTAGCCTAATTACGAAGGATAGCGTCAAAAACCGCGAACAAATCGGCCTTTTAGTATTCAAGATTTCGTATTGTATGAGGCTCACTGTATCACTAAGTTAGAATTTTCGCAACGAGTTAGCAAAAGTTTTTTCCGTTTTTCTGAGCTAGACCGACGTGTGAGGTGTCCAGAGACGCGTCTGCGCGCGGGCAGTTCAACGGTGACGTATTCGAGGATGGGTCCAGTACAAAATATTAAAGTTATGATGAAATTACGCTATTTGGGCCCCCCAGCAGGCAGAACCGATCGAGGATCGCAGTCCACCTGGAAGGTGCGGTGGATAAGTACTTAATTATATGAAAATAAACTTAGTAGATAGTAAGAATATTAAGCAAATTTACATTATTTATCGTTATAAAAAAATAACGAAAACTTCAACTACCTAGCACATTCGCCTACTTCCCATGAAGAAAAATAGATTCTGACAGCTAAAACGGTGGGCCGTAGCCTAATTACGAAGGATAGCGTCAAAAACCGCGAACAAATCGGCCTTTTAGTATTCAAGATTTCGTATTGTATGAGGCTCACTGTATCACTAAGTTAAAATTTTCGCAACGAGTTAGCAAAAGTTTTTTCCGTTTTTCTGAGCTAGACCGACGTGTGAGGTGACCAGAGACGCGTCTGCGCGCGGGCAGTTCAACGGCGACGTATTCGAGGATGGGTCCAGTACAAAATATTAAAGTTATGATGAAATTACGCTATTTGGGCCCCCCAGCAGGCAGAACCGATCGAGGATCGCAGTCCACCCGGAAGGTGCGGTGGATAAGTACTTAATTATATGAAAATAAACTTAGTAGATAGTAAGAATATTAAGCAAATTTACATTATTTATCGTTATAAAAAAATAACGAAAACTTCAACTACCTAGCACATTCGCCTACTTCCCATGAAGAAAAATAGATTCTGACAGCTAAAACAGTGGGCCGTAGCCTAATTACGAAGGATAGCGTCAAAAACCGCGAACAAATCGGCCTTTTAGTATTCAAGATTTCGTATTGTATGAGGCTCACTGTATCACTAAGTTAGAATTTTCGCAACGAGTTAGCAAAAGTTTTTTCCGTTTTTCTGAGCTAGACCGACGTGTGAGGTGTCCAGAGACGCGTCTGCGCGCGGGCAGTTCAACGGCGACGATAAGTACTTAATTATATGAAACTAAACTTAGTAGATAGTAAGAATATTAAGCAAATTTACATTATTTATCGTTATAAAAAAATAACGAAAACTTCAACTACCTAGCACATTCGCCTACTTCCCATGAAGAAAAATAGATTCTGACAGCTAAAACGGTGGGCCGTAGCCTAATTACGAAGGATAGCGTCAAAAACCGCGAACAAATCGGCCTTTTAGTATTCAAGATTTCGTATTGTATGAGGCTCACTGTATCACTAAGTTAGAATTTTCGCAACGAGTTAGCAAAAGTTTTTTCCGTTTTTCTGAGCTAGACCGACGTGTGAGGTGTCCAGAGACGCGTCTGTGCGCGGGCAGTTCAACGGCGACGTATTCGAGGATGGGTCCAGTACAAAATATTAAAGTTATGATGAAATTACGCTATTTGGGCCCCCCAGCAGGCAGAACCGATCGAGGATCGCAGTCCACCCGGAAGGTGCGGTGGATAAGTACTTAATTATATGAAAATAAACTTAGTAGATAGTAAGAATATTAAGCAAATTTACATTATTTATCGTTATAAAAAAATAACGAAAACTTCAACTACCTAGCACATTCGCCTACTTCCCATGAAGAAAAATAGATTCTGACAGCTAAAACGGTGGGCCGTAGCCTAATTACGAAGGATAGCGTCAAAAACCGCGAACAAATCGGCCTTTTAGTATTCAAGATTTCGTATTGTATGAGGCTCACTGTATCACTAAGTTAGAATTTTCGCAACGAGTTAGCAAAAGTTTTTTCCGTTTTTCTGAGCTAGACCGACGTGTGAGGTGTCCAGAGACGCGTCTGCGCGCGGGCAGTTCGACGGCGACGTATTCGAGGATGGGTCCAGTACAAAATATTAAAGTTACGATGAAATTACGCTATTTGGGCCCCCCAGCAGGCAGAACCGATCGAGGATCGCAGTCCACCCGGAAGGTGCGGTGGATAAGTACTTAATTATATGAAAATAAACTTAGTAGATAGTAAGAATATTAAGCAAATTTACATTATTTATCGTTATAAAAAAATAACGAAAACTTCAACTACCTAGCACATTCGCCTACTTCCCATGAAGAAAAATAGATTCTGACAGCTAAAACGGTGGGCCGTAGCCTAATTACGAAGGATAGCGTCAAAAACCGCGAACAAATCGGCCTTTTAGTATTCAAGATTTCGTATTGTATGAGGCTCACTGTATCACTAAGTTAGAATTTTCGCAACGAGTTAGCAAAAGTTTTTTCCGTTTTTCTGAGCTAGACCGACGTGTGAGGTGTACAGAGACGCGTCTGCGCGCGGGCAGTTCAACGGCGACGTATTCGAGGATGGGTCCAGTACAAAATATTAAAGTTATGATGAAATTACGCTATTTGGGCCCCCCAGCAGGCAGAACCGATCGAGGATCGCAGTCCACCCGGAAGGTGCGGTGGATAAATACTTAATTATATGAAAATAAACTTAGTAGATACTAAGAATATTAAGCAAATTTACATTATTTATCGTTATAAAAAAATAACGAAAACTTCAACTACCTAGCACATTCGCCTACTTCCTATGAAGAAAAATAGATTCTGACAGCTAAAACGGTGGGCCGTAGCCTAATTACGAAGGATAGCGTCAAAAACCGCGAACAAATCGGCCTTTTAGTATTCAAGATTTCGTATTGTATGAGGCTCACTGTATCACTAAGTTAGAATTTTCGCAACGAGTTAGCAAAAGTTTTTTCCGTTTTTCTGAGCTAGACCGACGTGTGAGGTGTCCAGAGACGCGTCTGCGCGCGGGCAGTTCGACGGCGACGTATTCGAGGATGGGTCCAGTACAAAATATTAAAGTTATGATGAAATTACGCTATTTGGGCCCCCCAGCAGGCAGAACCGATCGAGGATCACAGTCCACCCGGAAGGTGCGGTGGATAAGTACTTAATTATATGAAAATAAACTTAGTAGATAGTAAGAATATTAAGCAAATTTACATTATTTATCGTTATAAAAAAATAACGAAAACTTCAACTACCTAGCACATTCGCCTACTTCCCATGAAGAAAAATAGATTCTGACAGCTAAAACGGTGGGCCGTAGCCTAATTACGAAGGATAGCGTCAAAAACCGCGAACAAATCGGCCTTTTAGTATTCAAGATTTCGTATTGTATGAGGCTCACTGTATCACTAAGTTAGAATTTTCGCAACGAGTTAGCAAAAGTTTTTTCCGTTTTTCTGAGCTAGACCGACGTGTGAGGTGTCCAGAGACGCGTCTGCGCGCGGGCAGTTCAACGGCGACGATAAGTACTTAATTATATGAAACTAAACTTAGTAGATAGTAAGAATATTAAGCAAATTTACATTATTCATCGTTATAAAAAAATAACGAAAACTTCAACTACCTAGCACATTCGCCTACTTCCCATGAAGAAAAATAGATTCTGACAGCTAAAACGGTGGGCCGTAGCCTAATTACGAAGGATAGCGTCAAAAACCGCGAACAAATCGGCCTTTTAGTATTCAAGATTTCGTATTGTATGAGGCTCACTGTATCACTAAGTTAGAATTTTCGCAACGAGTTAGCAAAAGTTTTTTCCGTTTTTCTGAGCTAGACCGACGTGTGAGGTGTCCAGAGACGCGTCTGCGCGCGGGCAGTTCAACGGCGACGTATTCGAGGATGGGTCCAGTACAAAATATTAAAGTTATGATGAAATTACGCTATTTGGGCCCCCCAGCAGGCAGAACCGATCGAGGATCGCAGTCCACCCGGAAGGTGCGGTGGATAAGTACTTAATTATATGAAAATAAACTTAGTAGATAGTAAGAATATTAAGCAAATTTACATTATTTATCGTTATAAGAAAATAACGAAAACTTCAACTACCTAGCACATTCGCCTACTTCCCATGAAGAAAAATAGATTCTGACAGCTAAAACGGTGGGCCGTAGCCTAATTACGAAGGATAGCGTCAAAAACCGCGAACAAATCGGCCTTTTAGTATTCAAGATTTCGTATTGTATGAGGCTCACTGTATCACTAAGTTAGAATTTTCGCAACGAGTTAGCAAAAGTTTTTTCCGTTTTTCTGAGCTCGACCGACGTGTGAGGTGTCCAGAGACGCGTCTGCGCGCGGGCAGTTCAACGGCGACGTATTCGAGGATGGGTCCAGTACAAAATATTAAAGTTATGATGAAATTACGCTATTTGGGCCCCCCAGCAGGCAGAACCGATCGAGGATCGCAGTCCACCCGGAAGGTGCGGTGGATAAATACTTAATTATATGAAAATAAACTTAGTAGATACTAAGAATATTTTAAGCAAATTTACATTATTTATCGTTATAAAAAAATAACGAAAACTTCAACTACCTAGCACATTCGCCTACTTCCTATGAAGAAAAATAGATTCTGACAGCTAAAACGGTGGGCCGTAGCCTAATTACGAAGGATAGCGTCAAAAACCGCGAACAAATCGGCCTTTTAGTATTCAAGATTTCGTATTGTATGAGGCTCACTGTATCACTAAGTTAGAATTTTCGCAACGAGTTAGCAAAAGTTTTTTCCGTTTTTCTGAGCTAGACCGACGTGTGAGGTGTCCAGAGACGCGTCTGTGCGCGGGCAGTTCAACGGCGACGTATTCGAGGATGGGTCCAGTACAAAATATTAAAGTTATGATGAAATTACGCTATTTGGGCCCCCCAGCAGGCAGAACCGATCGAGGATCGCAGTCCACCCGGAAGGTGCGGTGGATAAGTACTTAATTATATGAAAATAAACTTAGTAGATAGTAAGAATATTAAGCAAATTTACATTATTTATCGTTATAAAAAAATAACGAAAACTTCAACTACCTAGCACATTCGCCTACTTCCCATGAAGAAAAATAGATTCTGACAGCTAAAACGGTGGGCCGTAGCCTAATTACGAAGGATAGCGTCAAAAACCGCGAACAAATCGGCCTTTTAGTATTCAAGATTTCGTATTGTATGAGGCTCACTGTATCACTAAGTTAGAATTTTCGCAACGAGTTAGCAAAAGTTTTTTCCGTTTTTCTGAGCTAGACCGACGTGTGAGGTGTCCAGAGACGCGTCTGCGCGCGGGCAGTTCGACGGCGACGTATTCGAGGATGGGTCCAGTACAAAATATTAAAGTTACGATGAAATTACGCTATTTGGGCCCCCCAGCAGGCAGAACCGATCGAGGATCGCAGTCCACCCGGAAGGTGCGGTGGATAAGTACTTAATTATATGAAAATAAACTTAGTAGATAGTAAGAATATTAAGCAAATTTACATTATTTATCGTTATAAAAAAATAACGAAAACTTCAACTACCTAGCACATTCGCCTACTTCCCATGAAGAAAAATAGATTCTGACAGCTAAAACGTTGGGCCGTAGCCTAATTACGAAGGATAGCGTCAAAAACCGCGAACAAATCGGCCTTTTAGTATTCAAGATTTCGTATTGTATGAGGCTCACTGTATCACTAAGTTAGAATTTTCGCAACGAGTTAGCAAAAGTTTTTTCCGTTTTTCTGAGCTAGACCGACGTGTGAGGTGTACAGAGACGCGTCTGCGCGCGGGCAGTTCAACGGCGACGTATTCGAGGATGGGTCCAGTACAAAATATTAAAGTTATGATGAAATTACGCTATTTGGGCCCCCCAGCAGGCAGAACCGATCGAGGATCGCAGTCCACCCGGAAGGTGCGGTGGATAAATACTTAATTATATGAAAATAAACTTAGTAGATACTAAGAATATTAAGCAAATTTACATTATTTATCGTTATAAAAAAATAACGAAAACTTCAACTACCTAGCACATTCGCCTACTTCCTATGAAGAAAAATAGATTCTGACAGCTAAAACGGTGGGCCGTAGCCTAATTACGAAGGATAGCGTCAAAAACCGCGAACAAATCGGCCTTTTAGTATTCAAGATTTCGTATTGTATGAGGCTCACTGTATCACTAAGTTAGAATTTTCGCAACGAGTTAGCAAAAGTTTTTTCCGTTTTTCTGAGCTAGACCGACGTGTGAGGTGTCCAGAGACGCGTCTGCGCGCGGGCAGTTCGACGGCGACGTATTCGAGGATGGGTCCAGTACAAAATATTAAAGTTATGATGAAATTACGCTATTTGGGCCCCCCAGCAGGCAGAACCGATCGAGGATCGCAGTCCACCCGGAAGGTGCGGTGGATAAATACTTAATTATATGAAAATAAACTTAGTAGATACTAAGAATATTAAGCAAATTTACATTATTTATCGTTATAAAAAAATAACGAAAACTTCAACTACCTAGCACATTCGCCTACTTCCTATGAAGAAAAATAGATTCTGACAGCTAAAACGGTGGGCCGTAGCCTAATTACGAAGGATAGCGTCAAAAACCGCGAACAAATCGGCCTTTTAGTATTCAAGATTTCGTATTGTATGAGGCTCACTGTATCACTAAGTTAGAATTTTCGCAACGAGTTAGCAAAAGTTTTTTCCGTTTTTCTGAGCTAGACCGACGTGTGAGGTGTCCAGAGACGCGTCTGCGCGCGGGCAGTTCGACGGCGACGTATTCGAGGATGGGTCCAGTACAAAATATTAAAGTTATGATGAAATTACGCTATTTGGGCCCCCCAGCAGGCAGAACCGATCGAGGATCACAGTCCACCCGGAAGGTGCGGTGGATAAGTACTTAATTATATGAAAATAAACTTAGTAGATAGTAAGAATATTAAGAAAATTTACATTATTTATCGTTATAAAAAAATAACGAAAACTTCAACTACCTAGCACATTCGCCTACTTCCCATGAAGAAAAATAGATTCTGACAGCTAAAACGGTGGGCCGTAGCCTAATTACGAAGGATAGCGTCAAAAACCGCGAACAAATCGGCCTTTTAGTATTCAAGATTTCGTATTGTATGAGGCTCACTGTATCACTAAGTTAGAATTTTCGCAACGAGTTAGCAAAAGTTTTTTCCGTTTTTCTGAGCTAGACCGACGTGTGAGGTGTCCAGAGACGCGTCTGCGCGCGGGCAGTTCAACGGCGACGATAAGTACTTAATTATATGAAACTAAACTTAGTAGATAGTAAGAATATTAAGCAAATTTACATTATTTATCGTTATAAAAAAATAACGAAAACTTCAACTACCTAGCACATTCGCCTACTTCCCATGAAGAAAAATAGATTCTGACAGCTAAAACGGTGGGCCGTAGCCTAATTACGAAGGATAGCGTCAAAAACCGCGAATAAATCGGCCTTTTAGTATTCAAGATTTCGTATTGTATGAGGCTCACTGTATCACTAAGTTAGAATTTTCGCAACGAGTTAGCAAAAGTTTTTTCCGTTTTTCTGAGCTAGACCGACGTGTGAGGTGTCCAGAGACGCGTCTGCGCGCGGGCAGTTCAACGGCGACGTATTCGAGGATGGGTCCAGTACAAAATATTAAAGTTATGATGAAATTACGCTATTTGGGCCCCCCAGCAGGCAGAACCGATCGAGGATCGCAGTCCACCCGGAAGGTGCGGTGGATAAGTACTTAATTATATGAAAATAAACTTAGTAGATAGTAAGAATATTAAGCAAATTTACATTATTTATCGTTATAAGAAAATAACGAAAACTTCAACTACCTAGCACATTCGCCTACTTCCCATGAAGAAAAATAGATTCTGACAGCTAAAACGGTGGGCCGTAGCCTAATTACGAAGGATAGCGTCAAAAACCGCGAACAAATCGGCCTTTTAGTATTCAAGATTTCGTATTGTATGAGGCTCACTGTATCACTAAGTTAGAATTTTCGCAACGAGTTAGCAAAAGTTTTTTCCGTTTTTCTGAGCTAGACCGACGTGTGAGGTGTCCAGAGACGCGTCTGCGCGCGGGCAGTTCAACGGCGACGTATTCGAGGATGGGTCCAGTACAAAATATTAAAGTTATGATGAAATTACGCTATTTGGGCCCCCCAGCAGGCAGAACCGATCGAGGATCGCAGTCCACCCGGAAGGTGCGGTGGATAAATACTTAATTATATGAAAATAAACTTAGTAGATACTAAGAATATTAAGCAAATTTACATTATTTATCGTTATAAAAAAATAACGAAAACTTCAACTACCTAGCACATTCGCCTACTTCCTATGAAGAAAAATAGATTCTGACAGCTAAAACGGTGGGCCGTAGCCTAATTACGAAGGATAGCGTCAAAAACCGCGAACAAATCGGCCTTTTAGTATTCAAGATTTCGTATTGTATGAGGCTCACTGTATCACTAAGTTAGAATTTTCGCAACGAGTTAGCAAAAGTTTTTTCCGTTTTTCTGAGCTAGACCGACGTGTGAGGTGTCCAGAGACGCGTCTGTGCGCGGGCAGTTCAACGGCGACGTATTCGAGGATGGGTCCAGTACAAAATATTAAAGTTATGATGAAATTACGCTATTTGGGCCCCCCAGCAGGCAGAACCGATCGAGGATCGCAGTCCACCCGGAAGGTGCGGTGGATAAGTACTTAATTATATGAAAATAAACTTAGTAGATAGTAAGAATATTAAGCAAATTTACATTATTTATCGTTATAAAAAAATAACGAAAACTTCAACTACCTAGCACATTCGCCTACTTCCCATGAAGAAAAATAGATTCTGACAGCTAAAACGGTGGGCCGTAGCCTAATTACGAAGGATAGCGTCAAAAACCGCGAACAAATCGGCCTTTTAGTATTCAAGATTTCGTATTGTATGAGGCTCACTGTATCACTAAGTTAGAATTTTCGCAACGAGTTAGCAAAAGTTTTTTCCGTTTTTCTGAGCTAGACCGACGTGTGAGGTGTCCAGAGACGCGTCTGCGCGCGGGCAGTTCGACGGCGACGTATTCGAGGATGGGTCCAGTACAAAATATTAAAGTTACGATGAAATTACGCTATTTGGGCCCCCCAGCAGGCAGAACCGATCGAGGATCGCAGTCCACCCGGAAGGTGCGGTGGATAAGTACTTAATTATATGAAAATAAACTTAGTAGATAGTAAGAATATTAAGCAAATTTACATTATTTATCGTTATAAAAAAATAACGAAAACTTCAACTACCTAGCACATTCGCCTACTTCCCATGAAGAAAAATAGATTCTGACAGCTAAAACGTTGGGCCGTAGCCTAATTACGAAGGATAGCGTCAAAAACCGCGAACAAATCGGCCTTTTAGTATTCAAGATTTCGTATTGTATGAGGCTCACTGTATCACTAAGTTAGAATTTTCGCAACGAGTTAGCAAAAGTTTTTTCCGTTTTTCTGAGCTAGACCGACGTGTGAGGTGTACAGAGACGCGTCTGCGCGCGGGCAGTTCAACGGCGACGTATTCGAGGATGGGTCCAGTACAAAATATTAAAGTTATGATGAAATTACGCTATTTGGGCCCCCCAGCAGGCAGAACCGATCGAGGATCGCAGTCCACCCGGAAGGTGCGGTGGATAAATACTTAATTATATGAAAATAAACTTAGTAGATACTAAGAATATTAAGCAAATTTACATTATTTATCGTTATAAAAAAATAACGAAAACTTCAACTACCTAGCACATTCGCCTACTTCCTATGAAGAAAAATAGATTCTGACAGCTAAAACGGTGGGCCGTAGCCTAATTACGAAGGATAGCGTCAAAAACCGCGAACAAATCGGCCTTTTAGTATTCAAGATTTCGTATTGTATGAGGCTCACTGTATCACTAAGTTAGAATTTTCGCAACGAGTTAGCAAAAGTTTTTTCCGTTTTTCTGAGCTAGACCGACGTGTGAGGTGTCCAGAGACGCGTCTGCGCGCGGGCAGTTCGACGGCGACGTATTCGAGGATGGGTCCAGTACAAAATATTAAAGTTATGATGAAATTACGCTATTTGGGCCCCCCAGCAGGCAGAACCGATCGAGGATCACAGTCCACCCGGAAGGTGCGGTGGATAAGTACTTAATTATATGAAAATAAACTTAGTAGATAGTAAGAATATTAAGCAAATTTACATTATTTATCGTTATAAAAAAATAACGAAAACTTCAACTACCTAGCACATTCGCCTACTTCCCATGAAGAAAAATAGATTCTGACAGCTAAAACGGTGGGCCGTAGCCTAATTACGAAGGATAGCGTCAAAAACCGCGAACAAATCGGCCTTTTAGTATTCAAGATTTCGTATTGTATGAGGCTCACTGTATCACTAAGTTAGAATTTTCGCAACGAGTTAGCAAAAGTTTTTTCCGTTTTTCTAAGCTAGACCGACGTGTGGGGTGTCCAGAGACGCGTCTGCGCGCGGGCAGTTCAACGGCGACGTATTCGAGGATGGGTCCAGTACAAAATATTAAAGTTATGATGAAATTACGCTATTTGGGCCCCCCAGCAGGCAGAACCGATCGAGGATCGCAGTCCACCCGGAAGGTGCGGTGGATAAGTACTTAATTATATGAAAATAAACTTAGTAGATAGTAAGAATATTAAGCAAATTTACATTATTTATCGTTATAAAAAAATAACGAAAACTTCAACTACCTAGCACATTCGCCTACTTCCCATGAAGAAAAATAGATTCTGACAGCTAAAACGGTGGGCCGTAGCCTAATTACGAAGGATAGCGTCAAAAACCGCGAACAAATCGGCCTTTTAGTATTCAAGATTTCGTATTGTATGAGGCTCACTGTATCACTAAGTTAGAATTTTCGCAACGAGTTAGCAAAAGTTTTTTCCGTTTTTCTGAGCTAGACCGACGTGTGAGGTGTCCAGAGACGCGTCTGCGCACGGGCAGTTCAACGGCGACGTATTCGAGGATGGGTCCAGTACAAAATATTAAAGTTATGATGAAATTACGCTATTTGGGCCCCCCAGCAGGCAGAACCGATCGAGGATCGCAGTCCACCCGGAAAGTGCGGTGGATAAGTACTTAATTATATGAAAATAAACTTAGTAGATAGTAAGAATATTAAGCAAATTTACATTATTTATCGTTATAAAAAAATAACGAAAACTTCAACTACCTAGCACATTCGCCTACTTCCCATGAAGGGAAATAGATTCTGACAGCTGAACCGGTGGGCCGTAGCCTAATTACGAAGAATAGCGTCAAAAACCGCGAACAAATCGGCCTTTTAGTATTCAAGATTTCGTATTGTATGAGGCTCACTGTATCACTAAGTTAGAATTTTCGCAACGAGTTAGCAAAAGTTTTTTCTGTTTTTCTGAGCTAGACCGACGTGTGAGGTGTCCAGAGACGCGTCTGCGCGCGGGCAGTTCAACGGCGACGTATTCGAGGATGGGTCCAGTACAAAATATTAAAGTTATGATGAAATTACGCTATTTGGGCCCCCCAGCAGGCAGAACCGATCGAGGATTGCAGTCCACCCGGAAGGTGCGGTGGATAAGTACTTAATTATATGAAAATAAACTTAGTAGATAGTAAGAATATTAAGCAAATTTACATTATTTATCGTTATAAAAAAATAACGAAAACTTCAACTACCTAGCACATTCGCCTACTTCCCATGAAGAAAAATAGATTCTGACAGCTAAAACGGTGGGCCGTAGCCTAATTACGAAGGATAGCGTCAAAAACCGCGAACAAATCGGCCTTTTAGTATTCATGATTTCGTATTGTATGAGGCTCACTGTATCACTAAGTTAGAATTTTGGCAACGAGTTAGCAAAAGTTTTTCCGTTTTTCTGAGCTAGACCGACGTGTGAGGTGTCCAGAGACGCGTCTGCGCGCGGGCAGTTCGACGGCGACGTATTCGAGGATGGGTCCAGTACAAAATATTAAAGTTATGATGAAATTACGCTATTTGGGCCCCCCAGCAGGCAGAACCGATCGAGGATCGCAGTCCACCCGGAAGGTGCGGTGGATAAGTACTTAATTATATGAAAATAAACTTAGTAGATAGTAAGAATATTAAGCAAATTTACATTATTTATCGTTATAAAAAAATAACGAAAACTTCAACTACCTAGCACATTCGCCTACTTCCCATGAAGAAAAATAGATTCTGACAGCTAAAACGGTGGGCCGTAGCCTAATTACGAAGGATAGCGTCAAAAACCGCGAACAAATCGGCCTTTTAGTATTCAAGATTTCGTATTGTATGAGGCTCACTGTATCACTAAGTTAGAATTTTCGCAACGAGTTAGCAAAAGTTTTTTCCGTTTTTCTGAGCTAGACCGACGTGTGAGGTGTCCAGAGACGCGTCTGCGCGCGGGCAGTTCAACGGCGACGTATTCGAGGATGGGTCCAGTACAAAATATTAAAGTTATGATGAAATTACGCTATTTGGGCCCCCCAGCAGGCAGAACCGATCGAGGATCGCAGTCCACCCGGAAGGTGCGGTGGATAAGTACTTAATTATATGAAAATAAACTTAGTAGATAGTAAGAATATTAAGCAAATTTACATTATTTATCGTTATAAGAAAATAACGAAAACTTCAACTACCTAGCACATTCGCCTACTTCCCATGAAGAAAAATAGATTCTGACAGCTAAAACGGTGGGCCGTAGCCTAATTACGAAGGATAGCGTCAAAAACCGCGAACAAATCGGCCTTTTAGTATTCAAGATTTCGTATTGTATGAGGCTCACTGTATCATTAAGTTAGAATTTTCGCAACGAGTTAGCAAAAGTTTTTTCCGTTTTTCTGAGCTAGACCGACGTGTGAGGTGTCCAGAGAGGCGTCTGCGCGCGGGCAGTTCAACGGCGACGTATTCGAGGATTGGTCCAGTACAAAATATTAAAGTTATGATGAAATTACGCTATTTGGGCCCCCCAGCAGGCAGAACCGATCGAGGATCGCAGTCCACCCGGAAGGTGCGGTGGATAAGTACTTAATTATATGAAAATAAACTTAGTAGATAGTAAGAATATTAAGCAAATTTACATTATTTATCGTTATAAAAAAATAACGAAAACTTCAACTACCTAGCACATTCGCCTACTTCCCATGAAGAAAAATAGATTCTGACAGCTAAAACGGTGGGCCGTAGCCTAATTACGAAGGATAGCGTCAAAAACCGCGAACAAATCGGCCTTTTAGTATTCAAGATTTCGTATTGTATGAGGCTCACTGTATCACTAAGTTAGAATTTTCGCAACGAGTTAGCAAAAGTTTTTTTTTTCCGTTTTTCTGAGCTAGACCGACGTGTGAGGTGTCCAGAGACGGGGTGCTTGGACAGGAAACCTCCTCGTGTGCCCGGGGGTTGGAGTTCCCTTATGGATACGTCCGGGGGGAAGGCCAATCTCCGGGACGGTGCACCCTGGGGTGCGGGCAAATACTCCCCATTGGGTACTTTGTGCCTAAGGGGAGTTTTGCCCGTATGCGAATGTCCTGTCGGAGGAACGCTCCACCGTGTGTCCCTCTGATCTTAGCAGAGGCGCACAGTGGTGGAGTTAGAGCGGGCTCGGTGTGCACTAATCTGCCGCCGGGCAGGCAAGAAGGAATGTACTCCTTCTGCCACCGTTAGTCTCGTAGCCCCGAAGATCGTCACGGTCATGTCTCTGACTTTTGACGGGGGTCGAGGGTCTTGGCTTAATCGCCCGGGCCGCGAGGTAGAAAACCTCTATAAAAAATCACCCCAAACCTCCAAGCGGCGGCGCACCGTGAGGGAGGTTGACAGCTTGACTAATGGGTAGCTGAATTAGTCACTAGTGCGAACCACTGGATTTCTTGTTTAAAATTGTTTTTTACTCGTGGGAACAACTATGGAAAAATTTATAAAAATACAAAAAACCAAAGAAGTGGAAGGGAGCGATGCGGGGTCGGAGTCCGACGCCGCGTCGAGCGCGAAGGGCTCGCTTGCGAGCTCGGAGCGAGGAGTGTCGGGCGCTGCTGGTGGGAACCGTAAGGTCTCCCAGAAGCGCCCTAAATCAGGGGCAGGACTGGAGTCCTCCTCCGACGGCGGGCTGAGCTCGGCCCGTCGGAAAATATCGAAGCGAGGTGGGCTCCAGGATAGGGGCACCGGCCGAGGACTCCCGACCAAGGAGGCCGGTGCGCCGAGCCGAGCAGACCCAGCCGAGCTCACCCAAGGAGGGAAGAGGCTCGCCACGGAGGGGCACCCCTCTGGAGGGACCAGCAGTAGGGCCCCCTCAGAGTCCTCCGGTGGCGAGTCGGACGCTGCCGCCTACTCCGAGGAGATGGGCAGGTTCGCGGAGGTCGTGGCCACGTCCATCAAGGCGGCGACCTTAAAGAGGCTGCAGAGGTCCAAGGACAAGGCCATATCTGCTGCCACGAAAGCCATCGTGGCGGCAGCGAAGGCCTTTCGCTCTGGGCCTCCAGTGGTGGATGGGGTGGCAGAACTGCGGGCGGAGGTCGCCCGCGTGACTGCCGCCATGGAGCTCCTCCGAAAGGAGAACGAGGAGCTCCGGGCGGACCTGGCTGGGCTCCGAGGAGCCGGCCCCCAGATGGCGTCGCAGGGGGAAGCGCGGCATGGGCAGGGCGTGCCCCCGCCTGCCGAGGCCCAGGTGCTGGCCCTGGTGCAGCGGGAGCTCGCTGCCTTCCAGAGTAGGTTTTCTGCTCTGGAGGCCGTTGTCCTGCGCCCCCCGCTGGCGGCAAGCCGGCCGGTTTCGGGCCAGCCTAGGGTGGCCTCGGGTCAGCCGAAGGCGAAGGCGGCCGCGGGCCAGCCTAAGGCAGCCCCGGCCCAGCCGAAGGCGGCGTCGTATGCTGCTTCCGCGTCTGCCCCAGCCAAAGGGCCGGGACAGACCAAAGGCCGGCCCAAACAGGCACCTGCGAGAGCCTCCCCAGCGCAGGTGGCGAGAGGGCCGCCAATGCCGCCCCCGCCTTCTAAATCTCCCCCTGCCAACGCCGAATGGCAAGTGGTTGGGGAGAAGAAGAAGGCAGGCAAGGCTGCAAGGGCGGCCAGAAATAAAAAGAGGCAGCAGCGGCGCAAAAAGAGCAGCGTCGCGGCTAGGCTCCGCGCCCCAAAGTCCGCAGCTGTAGTGATCACGCTACAGCCGGAAGCGGAAAAGAAGGGCGTGACCTATCGCGACCTGCTCTCCAAAGCCAAGGCGGCAGTGGACCTCCAGGAGATCGGCATATCCAACGGCCTCCGGGTAAAGGTCACCTTGACTGGAGCCCGGATGTTGGAGGTCCCTGGTGCGGCGAGTGGCCCGACTGCTGACGCTCTGGCCGATAGGCTTAGGGCGTCCTTAGACGCGGACGAGGCCCGAGTGTCCAGGCCCACTAAGTGCGCTGACATGCGCATCCTGGGTCTGGACGACTGCGTGACGGAGGCGGAGGTGATAGCCGCCGTTGTTAGGACGGGAGGGTGCTCTGCCGATCAGGTCAGGGCAGGTACCATCCGTCCTGACAGCACGGGGATGCGGACCGTAACGGTCAGCTGCCCCGTGTCGGCGGCTCAAAATATAACCGCGGAGGGCCGAAGGCTCCTGGTGGGCTGGGTGTCCGCGCAGGTAAAATTGCTGGAGCCCAGACCTCTGAGGTGCTTCAAATGCCAGACTGGCCATCACGTATACGTGAAATGCACCTCGGAGGCGGACCGCAGCGGTCATTGCTTCCGTTGCGGTCAGCCCGGTCACAAGGCCGGCTCTTGCAATGCCACGCCGCACTGTTATGCATGTGCGGCGGCTGGCAAGCCTGCCGAACACCGGGCTGGAAGTAAGGCCTGCGCTTCATCCGCCAAGGCCAGGGGCAAGGGCAAGCCCTCCGCCACCGCCGTCACCGCCGTCGCCGCTGCTGCCTCGACCACCGTCGTTGCCGGCACCACCACGGCAGGGCCCTCACAGGGGGCTCAGGAGGGGGCTGAAATGGAGTGCCAATAATAGGTACTCCATTGCGCCTCCTCCAAGCGAATATCAACCACTGCGCCTCCGCTCAGGATCTGTTACTCCAGAGCATGGCGCAGTGGTCGATTAACATCGCTGTGGTCGCTGAGCCGTACTTTGTCCCGCCCAGGGATGACTGGGTGGAGGACCTGAGCGGCTCAGTGACCCTCATTTCGTCGGCCGCCGCCGGAACCCCGACCCTCGAGGCCGTCAAGAGGGGACGGGGTTGCGTAGCAGCACGGTTCGGGGAGATTGTAGTGGTGGGAGTATACTTCTCCCCGAGCCGAACTCTCGCCGAGTTCCACAACTCCCTTGCGGAGTTGAGAGTCGTCGTCGTCGGGTTCCGTCCCCTTCCCGTGCTCGTACTCGGGGACTTCAACGCCAAGAATTTGGCTTGGGGTTCCCGGTATACGGACACACGGGGCAGGATGGTGGAGGACTGGGCTCTGGAGACAGGCCTGGTCGTCCTAAATCGGGGTTCTGTACCTACGTGTGTACGGATGCGGGGCGACTCAGTGGTGGACATTTCGTTTGCCAGCCCTGCTCTGTCGCCGCAGGTTATTGATTGGCGCGTCATGGAGGGGGTGGAGACGTATTCCGACCATCGGTACATCCGATTTGACGTCTCCGCCCAGACCTCGAGCGCGCCGATCCGACAGACCCCGAATGGTCCGCGGTGGGCGCTGAAGAAGCTGGACCGGGAGCTTCTCCTGGAAGCCTCGATCGTGCAGGCCTGGGTGTCACCACCGGACAGGCCTGCTGACACCAACGACGAGGCCGAGTGGTTCCGGGAGGCCATGTCCGAGATCTGTGACGTGGCGATGCCTCGAGTCCAGCCAGGACGGGCTAGGCGCCAGGTGTACTGGTGGTCGCCGCAGCTGACAGCGTTGCGCGAAGCGTGCGTTGCGGCACGACGCCGGTACACCAGGCACCGCAGGCTCCGTATCCGACCTCCGGATACGGAAGCCATTCAGGCGGAGCTATACGAGGGGTACAGAGCGGCGAAGACCGCCCTCCAGGAGGAGATCCTGCGGGCCAGAGGACTGGCCCGCAAGGAGTCGCTGGAGACTCTGAACAGGGACCCATGGGGACGGCCCTACAAGGCCGTCCGGGAGAAACTCCGCCCATGGGCTCCTCCGCTGACTCAGAGTCTCCGGCCCCAACTCATGGAGGGCGTGGTGAGCGCTCTGTTCCCTTCTCGAGGGGAACATAGTCCCCCACCCATGGCTCCGCCTACTGCGGTGCCCGATGCGGACCACACCACTGACGACGACGACGGTGCCTCAGAAGTGACCGAGGTAGAGATGAGGGTGGCGGTACGAAGGCTTAATGCCAAGAATACCGCCCCAGGACCCGACGGCTTGCCTGGCAAAGCATGGGTCCTGGCCTCAGAGGCTCTCGGGCCTCGACTCAGGGGGCTCCTTAGCGCATGCTTGGAGAGGGGCCAGTTCCCACTTCGTTGGAAGACGGGGAAACTGGTCCTCATTAAGAAGCCTGGGCGCCCAGCGGACTCTCCGTCCGCTTACCGGCCCATCGTGCTGCTCGACGAGGTGGGCAAGCTCTTTGAAAGAGTGATTGCAGACCGCCTCGTCGGGTGGCTGGTGCGAGTGGGGCCGGACTTGTCGGACGGCCAGTACGGCTTCCGCAAGGGGCGCTCAACGGTGGACGCCATCATGCGCGTGCGAGCCCTCACGACGGGGGATGCAGTGGCCCGGGGTGGGGTCGTCTTGGCGGTGTCTCTTGACATCGCCAATGCCTTCAACACCCTACCCTGGAGTTGCATTAGGGAGGCACTCCGGTATCACCGGATGCCGACCTACCTCTGTCGCGTGGTCGAGGCCTATCTGACGGATAGGGCCGTTATCTACCCCGGTCACCAGGGAGAGTGGAACCGGCGAGAGATGTCGTGCGGTGTCCCACAGGGATCGGTCCTGGGGCCGCATCTGTGGGACATCGGTTACGACTGGGTGCTGCGCGCCGACCTCCCTAGCGGCGTCAGCGTGGTTTGCTACGCTGACGACACGCTGGTCCTTGCGCAGGGGAGGTCGTATGAGGCGGCGGCCGAATTAATGACACGCGGGGTTGCGACAATCGTCGATAGAATCCGGCAATTGGGACTCGAGGTGGCATTGCACAAGTCCGAGGCCATGGGTTTTCATGGTCCTCGGAACGCGCCACCTGCGGGTTCCCAACTTACGGTAGGAGGGGTTCACATCGGCGTCGAGTCGACGATGAAGTACCTGGGACTTGTCCTCGACAGCCGGTGGAACTTCGTTGAGCATTTCCGACGTTTGGCTCCCAGACTGGAGCGGGCTGGGGCTGCACTAAAGCGGCTCCTGCCCAATCTGGGGGGTCCAAACGCCTCCTGCCGGAGGCTCTACACGGGGATCGTGCGGTCCATGGCCCTCTACGGGGCACCGGTGTGGGCACCCTCATTGAGGCTGCGCCCAGCGCGCCGGCTGTTTGCGGCCCAGAGGGTCATGGCCATCCGGTTAATCCGGGGATACCGCACGGTCTCGTGCGAGGCGGCGAGCCTCCTTGCCGGAGTGCCGCCATGGGATCTGGAGGCAAAGGTCCTCGCGCACATGTGGGAGTGGCGCGAGGAGGCGAAACGCCGGGGCGAAACTCCGCTGCCGCGACAAATCGTGGCACGGCGGACAGAGCTCCGGTGTGATCTCATGGCGACATGGCGGGTACGATTGTCGCAACCCAGTGCTGGGCACGCCACTATTGCGGCGGTAAGTCCCCTCTTTGAGGAGTGGATAGAGAGGCGCCACGGCGTCCTCACCTTCCGCCTGACGCAGGTTCTCACCGGGCATGGGTGCTTCGGTGGGTTCCTGTTCAGGATAAAGCGGGAGGATACGTCCGGGTGTTTCCATTGCGAGGATCGTCTGGAGGACACGGTGGAGCATACGGTGGAGGTATGCCCTGCCTGGGCGGGGCACCGCCGTGTCCTCGTGGAGGCGATCGGCGGCGGCGACCTCTCGCGTCCGGCCCTGGTGCGAGCCATGGTACGGAGCGAGAGGGAATGGGAAGCCGTCACCTCCTTCTGCGAAGCAGTGATGCTCGCGAAGGAGGAGGCGGGGCGCGTGAGGGAGTGGCAGTCTCTGCGCCCTCATGCCCCTAGCCGCCGCAGGAGGAGACGCCCCGGGCGTCGGGAGTCAATTGCGGACTCCCGGCCACCGTAGGCGCGAGCTTGCGGGTGGCGAGCAATGGGTGGCTCGCCGCCCGGTAAGGACCAGGCTCGGGTCGACGGCGCGCAGTGTTCCACGCGCGCCTCAAAGAGATGTCAGCAGCAGTGTAGGGGTCTACTAGGACCGATGCCTGCCGGGGTCGCGTGATTGTTCGAAAGAGATACCGTGACCCTGGCACATGGGCAACTGATGGAACACGGGTGGGTTTTAGTCAGTAAAAGTCTGACACGCCCTCCCGCTCCGCCCAGAGCGGGAGAAGTCATTTGATGATTTCCCATCCTGAAAAAAAAAAAAAAAAAAAAAAAAAAAGGTGTCCAGAGACGCGTCTGCGCGCGGGCAGTTCAACGGCGACGTATTCGAGGATGGGTCCAGTACAAAATATTAAAGTTATGATGAAATTACGCTATTTGGGCCCCCCAGCAGGCAGAACCGATCGAGGATTGCAGTCCACCCAGAAGGTGCGGTGGATAAGTACTTAATTATATGAAAATAAACTTAGTAGATAGTAAGAATATTAAGCAAATTTACATTATTTATCGTTATAAAAAAATAACGAAAACTTCAACTACCTAGCACATTCGCCTACTTCCCATGAAGAAAAATAGATTCTGACAGCTAAAACGGTGGGCCGTAGCCTAATTACGAAGGATAGCGTCAAAAACCGCGAACAAATCGGCCTTTTAGTATTCAAGATTTCGTATTGTATGAGGCTCACTGTATCACTAAGTTAGAATTTTCGCAACGAGTTAGCAAAAGTTTTTTCCGTTTTTCTGAGCTAGACCGACGTGTGAGGTGTCCAGAGACGCGTCTGCGCGCGGGCAGTTCAACGGCGACGTATTCGAGGATGGGTCCAGTACAAAATATTAAAGTTATGATGAAATTACGCTATTTGGGCCCCCCAGCAGGCAGAACCGATCGAGGATCGCAGTCCACCCGGAAGGTGCGGTGGATAAGTACTTAATTATATGAAAATAAACTTAGTAGATAGTAAGAATATTAAGCAAATTTACATTATTTATCGTTATAAGAAAATAACGAAAACTTCAACTACCTAGCACATTCGCCTACTTCCCATGAAGAAAAATAGATTCTGACAGCTAAAACGGTGGGCCGTAGCCTAATTACGAAGGATAGCGTCAAAAACCGCGAACAAATCGGCCTTTTAGTATTCAAGATTTCGTATTGTATGAGGCTCACTGTATCACTAAGTTAGAATTTTCGCAACGAGTTAGCAAAAGTTTTTTCCGTTTTTCTGAGCTAGACCGACGTGTGAGGTGTCCAGAGACGCGTCTGCGCGCGGGCAGTTCAACGGCGACGTATTCGAGGATGGGTCCAGTACAAAATATTAAAGTTATGATGAAATTACGCTATTTGGGCCCCCCAGCAGGCAGAACCGATCGAGGATCGCAGTCCACCCGGAAGGTGCGGTGGATAAGTACTTAATTATATGAAAATAAACTTAGTAGATAGTAAGAATATTAAGCAAATTTACATTATTTATCGTTATAAGAAAATAACGAAAACTTCAACTACCTAGCACATTCGCCTACTTCCCATGAAGAAAAATAGATTCTGACAGCTAAAACGGTGGGCCGTAGCCTAATTACGAAGGATAGCGTCAAAAACCGCGAACAAATCGGCCTTTTAGTATTCAAGATTTCGTATTGTATGAGGCTCACTGTATCATTAAGTTAGAATTTTCGCAACGAGTTAGCAAAAGTTTTTTCCGTTTTTCTGAGCTAGACCGACGTGTGAGGTGTCCAGAGAGGCGTCTGCGCGCGGGCAGTTCAACGGCGACGTATTCGAGGATGGGTCCAGTACAAAATATTAAAGTTATGATGAAATTACGCTATTTGGGCCCCCCAGCAGGCAGAACCGATCAAGGATCGCAGTCCACCCGGAAGGTGCGGTGGATAAGTACTTAATTATATGAAAATAAACTTAGTAGATAGTAAGAATATTAAGCAAATTTACATTATTTATCGTTATAAAAAAATAACGAAAACTTCAACTACCTAGCACATTCGCCTACTTCCCATGAAGAAAAATAGATTCTGACAGCTAAAACGGTGGGCCGTAGCCTAATTACGAAGGATAGCGTCAAAAACCGCGAACAAATCGGCCTTTTAGTATTCAAGATTTCGTATTGTATGAGGCTCACTGTATCACTAAGTTAGAATTTTCGCAACGAGTTAGCAAAAGTTTTTTCCGTTTTTCTGAGCTAGACCGACGTGTGAGGTGTCCAGAGACGCGTCTGCGCGCGGGCAGTTCAACGGCGACGTATTCGAGGATGGGTCCAGTACAAAATATTAAAGTTATGATGAAATTACGCTATTTGGGCCCCCCAGCAGGCAGAACCGATCGAGGATCGCAGTCCACCCGGAAGGTGCGGTGGATAAGTACTTAATTATATGAAAATAAACTTAGTAGATAGTAAGAATATTAAGCAAATTTACATTATTTATCGTTATAAAAAAATAACGAAAACTTCAACTACCTAGCACATTCGCCTACTTCCCATGAAGAAAAATAGATTCTGACAGCTAAAACGGTGGGCCGTAGCCTAATTACGAAGGATAGCGTCAAAAACCGCGAACAAATCGGCCTTTTAGTATTCAAGATTTCGTATTGTATGAGGCTCACTGTATCACTAAGTTAGAATTTTCGCAACGAGTTAGCAAAAGCTTTTTCCGTTTTTCTGAGCTAGACCGACGTGTGAGGTGTCCAGAGACGCGTCTGCACGCGGGCAGTTCAACGGCGACGTATTCGAGGATGGGTCCAGTACAAAATATTAAAGTTATGATGAAATTACGCTATTTGGCCCCCCCAGCAGGCAGAACCGATCGAGGATCGCAGTCCACCCGGAAGGTGCGGTGGATAAGTACTTAATTATATGAAAATAAACTTAGTAGATAGTAAGAATATTAAGCAAATTTACATTATTTATCGTTATAAAAAAATTACGAAAACTTCAACTACCTAGCACATTCGCCTACTTCCCATGAAGAAAAATAGATTCTGACAGCTAAAACGGTGGGCTGTAGCCTATTTATGAAGGATAGCGTCAAAAACCGCGAACAAATTGGCCTTTTAGTATTCTAGATTTCGTATTGTATGAGGCTCACTGTATCACTAAGTTAGAATTTTCGCAACGAGTTAGCAAAAGTTTTTTCCGTTTTTCTGAGCTAGACCGACGTGTGAGGTGTCCAGAGACGCGTCTGCGTGCGGGCAGTTCAACGGCGACGTATTCGAGGATGGGTCCAGTACAAAATATTAAAGTTATGATGAAATTACGCTATTTGGGCCCCCCAGCAGGCAGAACCGATCGAGGATCGCAGTCCACCCGGAAGGTGCGGTGGATAAGTACTTAATTATATGAAAATAAACTTAGTAGATAGTAAGAATATTAAGCAAATTTACATTATTTATCGTTATAAAAAAATAACGAAAACTTCAACTACCTAGCACATTCGCCTACTTCCCATGAAGAAAAATAGATTCTGACAGCTAAAACGGTGGGCCGTAGCCTAATTACGAAGGATAGCGTCAAAAACCGCGAACAAATCGGCCTTTTAGTATTCAAGATTTCGTATTGTATGAGGCTCACTGTATCACTAAGTTAGAATTTTCGCAACGAGTTAGCAAAAGTTTTTTCCGTTTTTCTGAGCTAGACCGACGTGTGAGGTGTCCAGAGACGCGTCTGCGCGCGGGCAGTTCAACGGCGACGTATTCGAGAATGGGTCCAGTACAAAATATTAAAGTTATGATGAAATTACGTTATTTGGGCCCCCCAGCAGGCAGAACCGATCGAGGATCGCAGTCCACCCGGAAGGTGCGGTGGATAAGTACTTAATTATATGAAAATAAACTTAGTAGATAGTAAGAATATTAAGCAAATTTACATTATTTATCGTTATAAAAAAATAACGAAATCTTCAACTACCTAGCACATTCGCCTACTTCATATGACGATTCTACGCTCGACGCCCGCCTTGGAAGGTCGTTACGCTGCCGCTCCGCTGCGCGTATCCCCTCCACCGCCCGCCGCTCGTTCGCCCGTCAGTTGTGCTCCGTGCGCCACGCTGCGTAGTCGCCCCGACTACTCTCCGCTATTTTGCGATTTAAATTTATTTAAATCGCAAAATTCGGATTCTTGTTTCTTCAGATTCAGTCTAAAACCGTACTGTCTTGTTCGCAAGACAGTGGTATTGATTCGTCAGAATCGTCAAAAACGTGTGTTGTGTTGTGGCCCCTTCAGGGCAAATCCACAGTTTCGTGGTCACTCGGTGGATACCTTAACGGTGCCAACGAAGCCGAGTGGGTGCAGACCCAACGCACCCGTCTATCCCCTTCAGGGCTAGACGAAAGTTGGACGGGTCCCGGATCGCTGGCCTTGGGGGCTTCCCTCGTCAGCCCCGGTGACAGTCTTCCCTCCACAGCCGCGTACTAGTGCCGCGGGTATATCTATACCCCCCGCACTAGACTGGTCGGGTACCTTCAGTACCCATCGCATGACCGGTTAGGAACCCGTTCGCACAATAAGATTGGCGACGGGGAACACTCTTAGGGCTCACCAGGATCACCTCCCTGTCTATACCCGACAGGGTGTGTAACACTCACCCCCGGCAACCCACCGGGATTAGGCTACGTAGGAGTAGGGTTTTGGTCAGGATCACTCTCATGAGTGATTAGGTCCCCCCTCCCCTCCGCCATGGATAAACCCATGGATCCTACGGAGAGACTAGCTAGAATCGAGGCGCTCCTGGCTGAACTTGCGGGTCAGCTTAGCATTGAGCACTCGGAGGTCGGGGCTGTGGTCTCTGTTTTTCTTTTACTGATAAAGAAAAACAAAGACTTCGCTGCCGAATTCTCCGAGTTGTACAGAGCTGAGCAACTCGCAATTCCGCCCAGCCCGGGCATCGCTGACTTCAGCGACGCCCTCGAGGCCCCAGCCGCCACCGATGAACCGTGTCAAATGGACACGGAGGATGTACCCACAACTCCTCCCGATACTGCCGCGCTCACTCCCCAGACGGACTCGCACTCCTCTTCGTCCTCGGACGCAGAGACGTACGAGCTCGTCTCCCATACTAAGGGCAAAGGGAGCAAGCGCAAGAAAAACAAGGCGAGCAGCTCAGCCCCAGCCGCTAAAATCATAGCGGCTGAGGACTCCGCTCCTCCGTCTCGCGCCCCTACCCCGCAGGCGACCTCCGCCACCGCGAACCCCCCCCCCACCCCGCTACGCAGGCGACCCTCGCCACCGCGACCGCGTCCATCCCCTCCACGCCGCCGGCGACCGCCGCCAACGCGTCCCCCTCCCGTCCCTCGCCTTCTACCTCCGCGAAGGTTGCCGCGCCCCACGCTAAAACTAGCGCCCAGCCCGTACCCTCTGGCTCAAACACCGGCAGGAAACTCCCTCCACCGCCCCCTGTATTTATACAGGACAAGGCCAAGTGGACGGAGGTGTCCAAATGGTGTGTTGACCAAAGGGTCAACTATACTAGCGCCCGTGCCACCCAGCACGGGATAAAAGTATCAGTCCCCACGTCAGGCGATTATCGCGATCTGACCAGGCTCCTCTCTGCCAGGAACGTGTCCTTCCACACGTATTCCTTGCCCGAGGAGCGACTGACCAGGGTGGTGATTCGCAGGATCCCCTGCGAAATCGCCACCAGCGATATTAAGGCGGACCTCGAACGACAGAACGTGCCTGTCACAGAGGTCCATCGAATGCACCGGTCCAGGCAAGGTACCGCCTTTGATATGGTCTTGGTGGTGTGCCCTCCCACAGAGGGTCACCACCCCATATTCAATGTAAGGTCCGTCTGTAACCTGTCAGGCCTTAAAATCGAGAAGCCCCGTAAGTCAGGCATCATTGGCCAATGCCACAGATGCCAACTGTACGGGCACTCAGCGTACAACTGCTACGCTACTCCCAGGTGCGTCAAGTGCCTGGGAGACCACGGTACAGCAGATTGTACCCGGCCTAAAGACCGCACTCTTTGCACCGAGCCACCTAGTTGTGTGCTCTGCAAAGAGCCCGGTCATCCGGCAAACTACCGGGGCTGCCCGAAAGCCCCCAAGTCATCTTCCCCTAAATTGGCGCAGCGTTTCAACGCTCGTCAGACTAGGGAATCCCCCTCGGCCAAACTCCCCGTGAGACTGGCCCCTCAGCGTCCCTCCCAATGGCCTCTAATGAGTTCCCAGAAGGAGTTCCCCCCACTGGCCTCCAGGCCCAAGCCCGCTCCCATCCCTCCATTAGTGGACCCGCGTACCCGTGCCCCCGCGCCCCTTACGCCCCCCGGTTTTCCCGCGACCGCACCTCCGGCCCGCGCCGCGGCCCCCTCCACTGCCCCTATGGCAGGACCAGTACAGAGGAAAGGTCAGGCTCCCCTTGATGCGTTTAACGTCATCACTGGGACCTTTAATACCTATAGCACGTTCCTCTCCCCGCGTGCCCAACAGATGGCCCAGGAACTAATTGCCGCCGGCGGTAACTTGTTCCGAATCCAGTCAATTTATGCTGCGTATCCCGAGATCACGCAAGCAATCCATGTCATGAACTCCTAACGCCCCCATTATGGATAGTCGCGGAATATTAACTAGACAAAAACCCCGTTCCCTAAAGCTAGGTTTCTTTAATGCCAACGGCATTCACGGCCAACGTGATGAGATCGCCACGTTCCTCCGCGACCATCACGTAGACATTTTACTCATTCAAGAGTCGTTCCTAAAACCTCATCATCGTGACCCGAAAATTGCAAACTATCGTTTAGTTCGCAACGACAGGTCACGTTGTCACAGAGGCGGCACCCTCATATACTATAGGAAGTCCCTGTACTGCATACCTATGGATACTCCCGAACTCTCCCGATTAGAAGTTTCGGCCTGTCAGTTAGCACTGACAGGTCACCAGCCGATCACTATTGTGTCGGTTTACCTTCCTCCCACACATGAGTCAGAGGACCCTCAACTCCTCGCTAATGACCTTTCCGAACTCTTCGGCATGAGTGACTCCGTTATCATAGCGGGCGATCTCAACGCCAAACATCCCGCCTGGAATAGCACCAGGACCTCGACCAGAGGTAGGCAACTCTTTAACCTCTGTTCTACCATGAACTTTGATGTCATCGCCCCGATGACTCCCACTCACTTCCCCTTCGATACCGATCAGTTACCCGACGTACTTGATATAGCGCTCCTTAAGAACATCAACTTAAGGTTGGATTCTATAGAGGCTATTCACGAACTCGACTCTGATCATCGACCAGTAGTCATGAACCTGGTCCCCCGATTAGGTATACGCGACCCCTCTCAACCCCCCGCCACTAAAGTGATCACTGACTGGAAGAAAGTAAGCGAACGCTTACAATCTAACACGTCACATCACTTAGACTCTATCCCAGATCAGTTTGACTCTGTCGCTGACACAACGGCCGCGATCGACTCTCTCACGGAGCACGTACAATCGATCGTGAACGAAAGTTCACGGGAGGTTCCATATACGGGTGACCGTAAATGGAAACTCCCCGACGATGTACGTGATCTGCTGACAGAGAAGAACGCGGCTGTTCGTGCCTACAGCAACTTTCCCTGTGATGCTAACAAAGCTCACATGCGTTACTTACAGCGTGCTGTAAGGACACGTGTGACTGAGCTGCGTGACGCTAACTGGGACAAGATGGTGAGCGAACTAGAGCCGACTCATCTCGCCTTCTGGGAACTTCAGAGGAAACTGAAATCCTCTGAGTTTTCCACTATGCCCCCCCTGACCCGCCCCCATGCGACCATTGCATTCGAGGATATCGACAGGGCTGAATGCCTAGCCGATAGCCTCGAAGCCCAATGCACACCCAGTTCGCAGCCAGTAGACCAAGCGTTTGTCGATAAGGTAAACGCGGAAGTCGAACGCAAAGCCTCTCTCCCGCCCGTTGAAGACCCTGATGATCCCCTGCCCCCTGTCACACCTGACGAGGTGCACGAGATCATCAAGGGTCTGAAATCTCGTAAAGCCCCCGCATCAGACGGCATCACCAATAGAGTGATCAAGCTGTTCCCCGCTCACCTGATTATGCTCATGTGTACCATCTTCAATGGTGCCTTGAGTAATAACATTTTCCCCCAAGCGTGGAAGGAAGCCACCGTCATTGGCATCCCTAAGCCCGGTAAGCCCAAAACCGAGCCCACGAGTTACCGCCCCATTAGTTTGCTCAAAGTTCTCGGCAAAATCTATGAGAGACTTATTTATAAGCGACTCAGAGACTATGCCGAAACCAAGGGCCTCATCCCCAACGAGCAGTTTGGTTTTCGAACCCAACACTCGTGTGTCCATCAGGTACACCGTATCGTCGAACATATCAATGCTGGTTTTCAGCGTGGTATGTTCACGGGCGCTGTATACTTCGATATAGCGAAAGCGTTCGACAAAGTCTGGCACAACGGCTTATTATATAAGCTGTATCAACTCGGAGTGCCAGACCGTCTCGTGCTCATCTTACGAGACTTTCTTGCGAACCGTACCTTTCGCTATCGCATCGAAGGGGCACTTTCCTCCCCTCATCCGATCCGTGCAGGAGTCCCTCAAGGCTCTGTACTAGCCCCCTCATTTTCACGCTGTTCACTAGCGATATCCCCAGAAGCAAGAAGGCAAGGTTAGCTCTGTTCGCAGACGACACTGCCATCTTTTTCTCGGGATTTAGTGACACAGCGCTGGTTCGCTACCTCCAAACCGCAGTCGACGAGCTCGGCGAATGGTTCAGGAAGTGGCGAATCGAGGTCAATCCCGATAAAAGTCAGGCGGTCTTTTACACCCGACCGCGACGTAATCACCCTCCTCCCCGACCCATCTCAATGTTCGGCAAGCAGATCCCTTGGGCGAAGCAAGCCAAATATCTAGGTGTCATCCTCGACGAACACCTCACCTTTTCTGAGCACATAAAGCAGGCTCGCTCGCGGGCCGCTTTCGCTCTCGGTAGGCTCCATTGCGTCCTGAACAAGCGGAGTAAATTGTCTCTTCTGTGTAAGAAGCGGCTTTACACCGCTTGTATCAGGCCGATTATGACATACGCAAGCCCAGTCTGGGCACATGCCAAGCCCCGATTCATCCATAGGATGCAGACTCTCCAGAACCGTTTTCTCCGTCAAGCCACAGGCTCGCCTTGGTTTGTTCGGAATATCAATCTTCATTTAGATATGAAACTCCCGACTATCCATCAATACATAAAACGCGCTTCGAAGCGTTTCTTCGATAGGGCCGTAGCCCACCGCAACCCTCTGGTTGTGGCGGCAGCTACTTACACCCCCTCCCGTATTAGCAAAGTCCGCCGCTCGCGGCACATTCTTACCGATCCTGATGATCCCACTACTCTCCTCCAGGAGAGTCGAAAAGAGACCAGTACAGCTAGACCAGCACACAGACACAAACCGTACCGACCTCGCCGCCGAGGTCCGTCGTCGCGACCCCGACTTAACAGTCCCTCCCGACCCTTGCAAGAGCCAGCCCGCGATGCTGCGCCGTTAGCTTTAAATTAGTTCCAAAATAATTTAACTCAGATCCAGCCAGTCCCTTGCTGCCCCCCTATCAGCGATTGCCTAAGCCGAGGTTCGTACCCCCCTCGCGGTAACCCTTAGAGCTTTCGCTTTAGTTTTTAAGTATAATAAGCCCCGGCTGGAGGCCTAAAAAGGTAACTTTTTAGAACTCGCCGGGCCACAATCCGTTTAAGTAGTCACAATCTTTTCAGGATTAACTACGAGATGCCCCACAAAAAAAAAATAAAAAAATACTTCCCATGAAGAAAAATAGATTCTGACAGCTAAAACGGTGGGCCGTAGCCTAATTACGAAGGATAGCGTCAAAAACCGCGAACAAATCGGCCTTTTAGTATTCAAGATTTCGTATTGTATGAGGCTCACTGTATCACTAAGTTAGAATTTTCGCAACGAGTTAGCAAAAGTTTTTTCCGTTTTTCTGAGCTAGACCGACGTGTGAGGTGTCCAGAGACGCGTCTGCGCGCGGGCAGTTCAACGGCGACGTATTCGAGGATGGGTCCAGTACAAAATATTAAAGTTATGATGAAATTACGCTATTTGGGCCCCCCAGCAGGCAGAACCGATCGAGGATCGCAGTCCACCCGGAAGGTGCGGTGGATAAGTACTTAATTATATGAAAATAAACTTAGTAGATAGTAAGAATATTAAGCAAATTTACATTATTTATCGTTATAAAAAAATAACGAAAACTTCAACTACCTAGCACATTCGCCTACTTCCCATGAAGAAAAATAGATTCTGACAGCTAAAACGGTGGGCCGTAGCCTAATTACGAAGGATAGCGTCAAAAACCGCGAACAAATCGGCCTTTTAGTATTCAAGATTTCGTATTGTATGAGGCTCACTGTATCACTAAGTTAGAATTTTCGCAACGAGTTAGCAAAAGTTTTTTCCGTTTTTCTGAGCTAGACCGACGTGTGAGGTGTCCAGAGACGCGTCTGCGCGCGGGCAGTTCAACGGCGACGTATTCGAGGATGGGTTCAGTACAAAATATTAAAGTTATGATGAAATTACGCTATTTGGGCCCCCCAGCAGGCAGAACCGATCGAAGATCGCAGTCCACCCGGAAGGTGCGGTGGATAAGTACTTAATTATATGAAAATAAACTTAGTAGATAGTAAGAATATTAAGCAAATTTACATTATTTATCGTTATAAAAAAATAACGAAAACTTCAACTACCTAGCACATTCGCCTACTTCCCATGATGAAAAATAGATTCTGACAGCTAAAACGGTGGGCCGTAGCCTAATTACGAAGGATAGCTTCAAAAACCGCGAACAAATCGGCCTTTTAGTATTCAAGATTTCGTATTGTATGAGGCTCACTGTATCACTAAGTTAGAATTTTCGCAACGAGTTAGCAAAAGTTTTTTCCGTTTTTCTGAGCTAGACCGACGTGTGAGGTGTCCAGAGACGCGTCTGCGCGCGGGCAGTTCAACGGCGACGTATTCGAGGATGGGTCCAGTACAAAATATTAAAGTTATGATGAAATTACGCTATTTGGGCCCCCCAGCAGGCAGAACCGATCGAGGATCGCAGTCCACCCGGAAGGTGCGGTGGATAAGTACTTAATTATATGAAAATAAACTTAGTAGATAGTAAAAATATTAAGCAAATTTACATTATTTATCGTTATAAAAAAATAACGAAAACTTCAACTACCTAGCACATTCGCCTACTTCTCATGAAGAAAAATAGATTCTGGCAGCTAAAACGGTGGGCCGTAGCCTAATTACGAAGGATAGCGTCAAAAACCGCGAACAAATCGGCCTTTTAGTATTCAAGATTTCGTATTGTATGAGGCTCACTGTATCACTAAGTTAGAATTTTCGCAACGAGTTAGCAAAAGTTTTTTCCGTTTTTCTGAGCTAGACCGACGTGTGAGGTGTCCAGAGACGCGTCTGCGCGCGGGCAGTTCAACGGCGACGTATTCGAGGATGGGTCCAGTACAAAATATTAAAGTTATGATGAAATTACGCTATTTGGGCCCCCCAGCAGGCAGAACCGATCGAGGATCGCAGTCCACCCGGAAGGTGCGGTGGATAAGTACTTAATTATATGAAAATAAACTTAGTAGATAGTAAGAATATTAAGCAAATTTACATTATTTATCGTTATAAAAAAATAACGAAAACTTCAACTACCTAGCACATTCGCCTACTTCCCATGAAGAAAAATAGATTCTGACAGCTAAAACGGTGGGCCGTAGCCTAATTACGAAGGATAGCGTCAAAAACCGCGAACAAATCGGCCTTTTAGTATTCAAGATTTCGTATTGTATGCGGCTCACTGTATCACTAAGTTAGAATTTTCGCAACGAGTTAGCAAAAGTTTTTTCCGTTTTTCTGAGCTAGACCGACGTGTGAGGTGTCCAGAGACGCGTCTGCGCGCGGGCAGTTCAACGGCGACGTATTCGAGGATGGGTCCAGTACAAAATATTAAAGTTATGATGAAATTACGCTATTTGGGCCCCCCAGCAGGCAGAACCGATCGAGGATCGCAGTCCACCCGGAAGGTGCGGTGGATAAGTACTTAATTATATGAAAATAAACTTAGTAGATAGTAAGAATATTAAGCAAATTTACATTATTTATCGTTATAAAAAAATAACGAAAACTTCAACTACCTAGCACATTCGCCTACTTCCCATGAAGAAAAATAGATTCTGACAGCTAAAACGGTGGGCCGTAGCCTAATTACGAAGGATAGCGTCAAAAACCGCGAACAAATCGGCCTTTTAGTATTCAAGATTTCGTATTGTATGAGGCTCACTGTATCACTAAGTTAGAATTTTCGCAACGAGTTAGCAAAAGTTTTTTCCGTTTTTCTGAGCTAGACCGACGTGTGAGGTGTCCAGAGACGCGTCTGCGCGCGGGCAGTTCAACGGCGACGTATTCGAGGATGGGTCCAGTACAAAATATTAAAGTTATGATGAAATTACGCTATTTGGGCCCCCCAGCAGGCAGAACCGATCAAGGATCGCAGTCCACCCGGAAGGTGCGGTGGATAAGTACTTAATTATATGAAAATAAACTTAGTAGATAGTAAGAATATTAAGCAAATTTACATTATTTATCGTTATAAAAAAATAACGAAAACTTCAACTACCTAGCACATTCGCCTACTTCCCATGAAGAAAAATAGATTCTGACAGCTAAAACGGTGGGCCGTAGCCTAATTACGAAGGATAGCGTCAAAAACCGCGAACAAATCGGCCTTTTAGTATTCAAGATTTCGTATTGTATGCGGCTCACTGTATCACTAAGTTAGAATTTTCGCAACGAGTTAGCAAAAGTTTTTTCCGTTTTTCTGAGCTAGACCGACGCGTGAGGTGTCCAGGGCCTGCAGTCTCGACATAGATAGCGACCATTTTAACAAACGAAAACGTTACAAAGTTCCGAAGATCGGAATGGAACGATATTTGGTAGTCTCGACACTCAAAGTTATCAACTGTCGTTGGTCTGTCGCAACTGAGCTCTGTTGATGTTTACGAGTCGTTTTTGCAGCCATTTTTGTTTTCATAAACTAGTTTTTTAGGTGTTTGAAAGTAATTATAAACAAAAATTATGAGGAATGGGGGTTCTCAAAAGTGTGTCTGAGTGTCTGTACTGATGAGTCTTTTAAGTCTACCTATTTATGGGTTCCGGACAATCTACGTGCAAACGAGCTTTGCCAACAAACACCGCATTAGAAGGAGCCTTATATCTTTTGAAGGGATCGAATCGTACGATCGCTGTTTATAAATAAATAAAAAACAACCACGAATCATGTTTCAAATCAAATTTATTAAATCTCCATGTATCATCATCATCTCACACAATGATCTCCTAATTACACACATTCTTATAATCTAGATGCTGCTTACATATGTTACATTCCTATTCATTTGACATTACTAATGCATTCTGTAGTTCATCACAACAGTCAAACTGTACGAAAACTGAATAAATAAAAAGTATCCATCACTTCGTATATAAATAACATACAACGGCAAATCATGTTTTCAACTTTATTAAATCTTCATTAATTATCAACAGTTCATCACACAATCATCTGATTACACACATTATTTTAATCTAAACACTTTACATGGCACATGTTGCATTCATAACCACATAACATTTCCACACTTTAATAAAGTAGCTTGACAATAATAATTTAACTAAAAATATCCAAAAAACTGAAATTATTTTATTAATACACTGTTATTTTATAATTTAAGCATTGCAATCTTAAGTCTAAGCTCCTTACTACTTACAAAAGAGTAACATATGCACTACATTATGCGCAGACTATAAAGTAGTTAATACATAACAATAAAAATCTGGCGACAATATGGGTGGCTTTTCATGTTTTGGTACTTCTTTGTCTCCCTAGAAGTAGCCATACTTGTAGCTAACCAACAATTTTATCTACCTCAAATGTAACCCATGTAGTTAACGTTGGATCTCAAACTAATTGTGAATAAACATCGGTGCCCAAGAAACATTTTCTTTGTTTGTTTTGCACCTGTTGTTCTAAACTTCTAAATAAAATACCTAAGAAAATTTACCATTAAAAACAACAGCTAAAATAATTAAACAGAACTTGTTAGTATTTTGCACAAGATTTCTTAACCAACAAGAATTATTAAAATTTTGTTTTTGTAATTTAAATGTACTAAATTTGCTTACTTAAATAGGTAGAAAGTACATAGATTCCTCACAACTGTAACAACTGATTGCAATTTGTACATTCTTTGCAATAAAATATATCTATTTTATTGAAAGATACATAAATAACACATAACCGCAAATCATGTTTTCAACTTTATTAAATGTCCATTAGCAGAATCATCTAAGTTTACACACTCTATTTAGATACTGTTTACATGAGGCATGGTGCACACCTATTGAAAAATCTTTATCAATTGTTTACACTTTCACTATTCACTTAGTTCAAACTGTTTTCTTCCATGTTGTGCCCTCCTTACAGCAGACAATGACTCAGGTACCACAAATGATGCATCTCCAAACATAATTCAAGCTGTGGACCCGTAGTTTCACGCTGCCTTAGCCCTCCGACAGCCTTGATATGGCTATGAGACGGCAAATCTCACGCAAATGAAAATCCTTTGGACTTGTTCATATCTGTACATTTACAAATTAACAGTAGAGGTGTTAACCGAGCTCTTAAGTAAACATTAACCATTTCTTCGAATACAACAACCACACGAATCTCTGCAGTGTCCCAAGTGTCTGTACACAGCTATAATATGATTAAATAAGAAACTATATGAAGTGAAGTCGCCGCTTGACTCAAAATGGGTTAGTCGAGTAATAATATGTGATAATATGCTGTAACCTTGGCTATCTATGAAAATATGTGTAAACTACACTTGAGAAAAAAATCAATGAAAACAAATAGACATGACTTCACAAGTTCGGCAATTTTTTTTTAAATTTATTCCTGACCATGGATACATGTCCTTCAGTCGTAATCATTAAACATACTACTCTTATTCTCAGCTAAGTACATCCCGAAACAATTAAATTTTTTCTACAGTATTCAGTTAATATCTAAATAATGAATTGAAATAAACTGTGTTGGAAAGTAATTCCTGAACGTGGCGGGGAACACATAAAAGAGTTTTGTTCTGCTATATCACTAATTTCACTGACAAGTAACAGTCTTTGCATGGCGAACGATTCACAGTCTAACGTGTTTTATATCCGCATTTTCTTCAGAACAATAGGTTTCACTGATGAATCTTAGCTTCAATGTCTTCAGTAATTACTTTAAAATATGTATTTATGTTTTTGTTGTATTCTCTTCCGTTTCATCTTCACATTCTTCATCTTCAAAGTTTTCGTGTAATTCGTTCTCAATTAGTAGCAAATCATAGAAGATCTCGTCGTGGAATAAAGCAGCTGTTTCAATGTTAACATTTTCGTAGAAATCTGAACTGTTAACATCAATTTCTTCAACATTATTTGGTTTTTCATCCATATCTTGAATTATATTAATAAATATAAAATTATTGAAAACTTTTTGTATCTTTCCCGCCCCGTTTGGCATTAGTTTTATAGTGTTGCAAGGATGCAGATTGTAATGACCTTAGATTTATAACAAGTTATTTTAATCCTGTAAAACAGTTATTGCTACTTAGTAGATTTGATCTGTCGACTACTTAGTAAAACCACCGTTGCGATTGGATGCTAGTTTATTACTGGGCTACACAACGTAAATGGTGCAGGCACGCACACAAAGGTACTCACACATACACATACACATCACTCCTCCGACACTATTTACAAAAATACAGTTTCACAGTTCATAATTACAATTTTACACCTTATAATTTATCTTACGTCTACAGCTTCGAGTCGGTCTTGTAGGCTGTGGCTCTAAAGAAGGATCGCCGTTATCTTCGGCTACTTCTTGATTATTATGATCGTTGATATCTTCGCTTTGAGCCTCAGCCCACTCATCCTCCTCCTCAATATCATTACCCTCGCCTTCTATAGCCTGCGATTCAATAACGGATGGTAATGTTTGTGGCGACTGCGCCTCCACCGCGGGTGGGGAGCGCGGGCGCGGCGGCGGTGAGTGCGTGGGGCTCACGACAGCAGCACGTGCGCCGCTCATCTCGCTGTTAGCGACGATTGCACCTGTATATTTCCTTATTTGGTCAATATGCCTTCTACAGTTTACATTATAATCCTTAACTAATATTTCGAACATGCGATTACCTATTTTTTTTATTATTTTACCTAATACCCATATGTCTTTCCTAGCTATGTACCATTTTAACCATACTTTGTCACCTATAATTAATGTTCTTTTAGTTAGGTTACTTTCATTGTTTGTTTCACTACTGTGACTATTTTCCAGTAACAAGTCCAGCCTTGTTGCTATTTTTCGGCCAAAAATAAGCTTTGCTGGACATTCGCCCGTTGCACAATGAGGCGTGTTGCGGTAATCGAACAAAAATCCTAACAGTTTTTCGTTAATCACGTTGTGATGACTGTTTTCATGAATAACACATTTTATCATTTTCTTGCATGTTTTTACAGAATCTTCTGCCTGTCCGTTACTGGAAGGATGATAAATTGGGGACGTTATATATCGGATACCGTTCATTTCACAAAAATGTTTAAATTCATTCGACTTAATTTTTACATCATTATCCGATACTATGATACTCGGTATACCGAACCTAGAAAACAGTTCTTTTAACTTTGTTATTAGCGCCCGACTTGAAGTACCGCTACTCATAAGTAAACACTCCAACCATTTGCTATATGAATCGACGACATATAGTCAATGTGCAAACGTCTCCACGGAGCAGAGTCGCGCGGCCAGGGCGCTGGTGGCGCGCGCGGCGGCGCGGCGCGAGTGCCGGCGCACGTGTGACACGCGCCCACCCACTCCTCTATGTCCTTATCGATTGATGGCCACCAAAATCTGCTACGAGCTGCGCTCTTTGTTTTTACCACGCCAAAATGACCCGAATGTAATTCCTGTAATAACCTATTTCGATACACCGCTAGTATCACTACTCTGTGGCCTCGGAAAATACAACCGTTTTCAACCTCTAAATCCGTTTTGCAGTTAAAATAGGGCTGGACCAGTTTACAATTAATTTTTCGCGGCCAGCCGTTCTGAACATATTTAATCACTGTTTGTAAATTTCCGTCCTTACCAGTTTCTCTTTTTATATCGCTGAATGTTAGAGGGGCAACGTTGGCATCTAAGAAATTTAGGAAAGATAGATCATATTGTTCTTCCGTTCTACACTCAAGTTCAGGTAAGGGTGAGCGCGACAAATAATCCGCCGCAATATTTTTCGAACTTCTAATATATTGGACGTTATAATTATAAGCAGACAATATTATTGCATAACGCTGTAACCTCGATGCTGCCATAACTGAAATACCCGTTTTCTTCCCGAATATTGCGAGTAAAGGCCGATGATCAGTCTTAAGGACAAACGGTTCCTGCCGTCCATACAGGTATTGGTGGAAATATTTGACAGCAAAAACAATGGCTGTCGCCTCCTTCTGAATCTGACTGTAGTCTTTTCACTTGTGGACAATGACCTTGAGGCGAACGCAAGCGGTCGTTCGAGGTGCGAGTCCTCGTGGTCGCGTTGCGCCAGCACCGCGCCTAGGCCGGCCGGCCCCGCGTCTACCGTCAACACCAACTGCGCTGAGGGATCAAAGTGGGCTAGCACTCTTTCTGATGCGAGCTCGACCTTTACGCTATTAAATGCACGTTCGTGACGTTCGCCCCACTCCCATTGCGCTTCTTTACGCAATAATTCATGCAGTGGGTGCAACTTAGCTGATGCATTTGGTATAAAATTACGGTAATAGTTTATTAAACCTATAAATCGTCTAACTTCGTTGATATTTGTTGGCCGCGGCGCATTCGTAATAGCTTCCGTTTTTTTAGGGCATGTTCGTAATCCATGTTTATCTATAATGTAGCCGAGATAAGTGACACTATTCTGAAGAAAACAACATTTTTCTTTATGTAATTTTAAACCGGCTTCTTTCAATCTTTGTAATACTTCGTTTAACCTGCTAAAATGTAATTTCCGCGTTGGCGCAGTTACACAAACGTCATCCAACCATATGCTGACACCTTCTTTACCAATCAATAATGATTCCATCGCTCTTTGGAAAATGGCTGGGGCGTTTGCTAAACCATACACCAGTCGCGTATATTTGAAAAAACCTTTAGGTGTACTAATCGCGGTCAGCTCTTGTGACGATTCCCCCAGGACAAATTGGTTATACGCATTACTAAGGTCTATTTTGCTATAACACTCCCCTCCACCTAACTTGGCAAACACCTCTTCTATCCTAGGCATTGGATATTTATCTATTTCTAAATCTTTATTTAGTGTTATTGAATAATCACCGGCTATCTTAACCTTCCCGTTTTCTTTTAGTACTGGGACAATAGGGGTTCCGTATTTAGGAAATTTTATCGGCTGTAATATCCCTAAACCAATGAGTCTATCTATCTCCTGTTCCACCTTTTTCTTTAAAGCGAATGGTACGGAACGTGGCTTAAAAAATTTTGGTTGTGCGCCTTCTTTTAAAACAAGTTTCACCTCAAATTTATTGAACCTACCTAGTTCGTCAGTAAACAAGTCGGAGTATTTAGATAAAAGTAGCTGCACTTCTTTAGTATCGGACTCTGTTTTTGATTGAGTTTGGATGTTATTGATATTTGAAGTAAAATATATGCTAAACGTCGACATAAAATCTCGTCCCAGTAACGGTGGACCTCCGTTAGGCAATACATATATCTTGATGACATGGGTACTGTTTAAGTACGTAATTTGACCTTCAAAATATCCCAAGGGCAAGATTTTATGGCCATTGTACAGACACATTCTTAGGTTAGATTTAATTAAGATACGATCAGCAAAATATTTCTTGTAAAGTGTTTTGGAAATCACACTAGCCCCTGACCCTGAATCCAATTCCATATCTAATCCTATTGAATCGATCGACACTTTTATTATTATAGGCGAGTTATTTACATACCTTACATTAAATAGCTCACATTCCTCACAATCACTTTGCCCCGAAATAATGTCCTCCGTGTTCAACCTATGTAAACGCGATTCACCCTTTTTAGCAGTGCATATTTTCTTTAGATGGCCTTTCACACCACACACTTGGCACCGATAGTTTTTAAAACGACACTTTTCAGCGTCGTGATTTCTGAGACCGCACACTGTACACCGACGATTCTCCTCGGAACTGTTGTTCGAGCTGCGGGTAGCCGCGGCGGGCTCGGCGCGCGCGCGCTGCCCGCGCTGCCCGCTCAGCCGGTACACAGGTTCGTCCTTGAACTGCGTGGCCTTGTCGATTGTCGCCGTGATGTCGCCTACTGCTGCGGCCCCGGATCGAGCCAATCGCGCGTAGGCAGCCTGTTGAGCTACCTCCAACGCCTTTGCAAAAGTGAGTTTGCTGATATCCTCTTCAAACAGCTGGTCACGTTCCCGACACGGTGCAAGCCCGAGGATGAATCGGTCTCGCAGCAGCATATCCAGTGCCACACCAAACTCACAGTTAACGGCTAATCCTCTTACACGAGCCGCCCAATCTTCGACACTCTCGCCATCAGATCTCCTCGCCTCATAAAACTTCTCTCTATCAGCAAAAATACAACGTCTCGGGGTGAAATGCTTGTCTAATTTTTCTACTAGATCCTCGAACTTTACTTCTTCGAGTACATCCGGGTGGAGTAAGTTCCGTGCAAGGCGGTAGCTGTTATCCGAAAGATGCGTCAGTAACAAGGCACTTCTATTTTCGGTTTTAATACTGTTCAGCTTTATAAACTGTAATAGCCGACCTTTAAATATAGGCCACTCTTGGGCGTCGTGATCGAAACTTGTGAGATTTCCGAATATATTCGACATTATACACGAAATTTTTTTTCTTTGTAAAACGTGGGTAACTCGTCGCCAGTGATCTGTCGGCTACTTAGTAAAACCACCGTTGCGATTGGATGCTAGTTTATTACTGGGCTACACAACGTAAATGGTGCAGGCACGCACACAAAGGTACTCACACATACACATACACATCAAGATTCCATAAAAAAACGAGTATTTGCAAGATTTCACTGCACAATTTTCTAGAAAAATATTATTCTTTATTAATAAATGTTCTTGAATTTTCCCTGAATTCAAGGAGAAATTCTTACGGCCGCCACTATGTCATCGAAAATTCGGATCATTAGATAATACCGAAAATACTCGCTTGCCGTACCGATGCATACGACAAAAGCAAGTCTCTACATCGGAGATACCGCGCAACATCGTACAAAACGATGCCGAGACACTACCGAAGACTACTATTTATAGATCGACTTCAATTATTAGCCGTTAAGTACAAATCCTTGAATTCTGGAAAAAAATGGAGACCACTGATTGGTAAAAAAATATTTTTTTTTACTATAAATTGTATAGTGACTTTTTAAGCCCTATCTTGGAAACTGTTTATTAAAGAAATTTAGAAGGACTGATAAACATTTAAAAAATCTCAGGCTATTATGTTTGTTACGGGTAAAATCCGAAACTACTGAACAGATTCACAACAAACTTCTAATTATTTATAATTTGGTCCAACTTAAAAGATAGGATAGTTTTTATCTCAATTATTACTGTTCTTTATATTTGGAAAAAACATCTTTATTATACGAAAATAGTTTGTATTTATTGTTTAGTTCTAGGAATTCCTAAAAGATGGTGGTGTAAGTAATTTTCACGACATAGCCGTACTATTTCAATAATTCGTTTTTTTTTAAATTAATTTCATAAATTTGTGCCAGGATCAACAGGATAGATAAAAAGAACTTTTGTAGCTAGATGAACTAAACCGGCCGGACGTAAAGAATAACATCATCCTATTTCTTTCCGTGGGTGTCGTAAAAGGCGACTATGGGACTTGCTAGAAAGTGACCACAGCGTTCTCTATGAATCTTACCACCATACTGCGATAGCCAACCCGCCTGCCAAGCATGGTGATAATGACAACACCTCCTGTACATGCACAGAACCTAGCACTGGACGACTTTCGGCAGAAATGATGATGGTGAATAGTTTAAAAACATGATTAGACTTAATCAAGGTAATGATATCCTTCGATATTAACACTGTGTTGGCGCCACCGTTTCGGGCGACCAAACTTAGCGCCAATATCAGGAGTCAAGCGACGCACTGTGGGGCGCAGTGCTGCCCTAGAACTGTAATTTGAAACCATTGTAAACACCAATTATTTTTAAAAGAGTAACCGTGGAGTTTCTTGCCGGTTCTTCTTCATAGAAATCAACAATTCGGAAACATGCACCTAGCTTCTGACGTTTCATAAGTGCCCATGTAGGTTTATGTAAATTAAAAATATTTTGATTTGATTATAAACTAAGATGAGATAAATAAAATGTTAATTCAAAAAGAGTATGTCTGTGTGTGCTTAATTTCAACATTCCGATACTTTACCTACTTATCACTTTGAATTTTTGCGGTTTTTGTTTTCCATGAAATGATTTTAATCAATCAATGAATTTGATTGTATCAAAAGAATGAGTGAAAAATTTGTAGAATCTATTATTACTACCAGGTCAGCTAGCAATTTATTAAAAATATAATCTGCCTCCTTACAACATTGTAAAAAAAGAAAGAAAGAAAAATTGTTTATTCTGCACAAACAAAACGCACATTACAAGATAAAAATGTAACAAAATGCAACGTAGCCAAAAGCCCCGTATTTATGTCAATAAAAAAAATGACAGTTAAACAACATAAATAATGCCAAAGTTGTCAAGTGTCAGATCATTATGGAAAATGTCTTTTTTGTTGATATAGCAAATTATGTGGTATTTAACATGATAATTTTTCATTAATAGCCAAGGTTACAGCATATTATTACTCAGCTAACTCATTTTGAGTCATGCGCCGACTCCACTTCATGTAGTTTCTTATTAAATCATAGCTGCGTACAGACACTTGGGACACTGCAGAGACTCGAGAGGTTGTTGTATTCGAAGAAATGGTTAATGTTTACTTAAGAGCTCGGTTAACACCTCTACTGTAATTCTGTAAATGTACAGATATGAACAAATCCAAAGGATTTTCATTTGCGTGAGATTTGCCGTCTCATAGCCATATCAAGGCTATCGGAGGGCTAAGGCAGCGTGAAACTACGGGTCCACAGCTTGAATTATGCTTGGAGATGCATCATTTGTAGTACCTAAGTCATTGTCTGCTGTAAAGTCTGTAAACAATTGATAAAGATTTTTCAATAGGTGTGCACCATGCCTCATGTAAACAGTATCTAAATTATAAGAAAGTGTAAACTTAGATGATTCTGCTAATGGACATTTAATAAAGTTGAAAACATGATATGCGGTTATGTGTTATTTATGTATCTTTCAATAGAATAGATATATTTTATTGCAAAGAATGTACAACTTGCAATCAGTTGTAACAGTTGTGAGGAATCTATGTATTTTCTACCTATTTATGTAAGCAAATTTAGTACATTTAAATTACAAAAACAAAATTTTAATAATTCTTGTTGGTTAAGAAATCTTGTGCAAAATACTAACAAGTTCTGTTTAATTATTTTAGCTGTTGTTTTTAATGGTAAATTTTCTTAGGTATTTTATTTAGAAGTTTAGAACAACAGGTGCAAAACAAACAAAGAAAATGTTTCTTGGGCACCGATGTTTATTCACAATTAGTTTGAGATCCAACGTTAACTACATGGGTTACATTTGAGGTAGAAAATATTGTTGGTTAGCTACAAGTATGGCTACTTCTAGGGAGACAAAGAAGTACCAAAACATGAAAAGCCACCCATATTGTCGCCAGATTTTTATTTTTATGTATTAACTACTATAGTCTGCGCATAATGTAGTGCATATGTTGCTCTTTTGTAAGTAGTAAGGAGCTTAGACTTAAGATTGCAATGCTTAAATTATAAAATAACAGTGTATTAATAAAATAATTTCAGTTTTTTGGATGTTTTTAGTTAAATTATTATTGTCAAGCTACTTTATTAAAGTGTGGAAATTTTATGCAGTTATGAATGCAACATGTGCCATGTAAAGTGTATAAAAGAATGTGTGTTATTATATTATTGTGTTTGATGAAGTCGAACAACTCTATTAAGTTTCAACAGGAAACTTAATGTGTGTGACGAATTGTTGAAACTTAATTGAATAGACAGAGCATAACTGTTGATAATTAGTGGAGATTTAATAAAATTGGAAACATGATTTGCTGTTGTATGTTTTTTGTATACAAAGTGATAAATACTGTTTATTAATTCAGTTTTCCTGCGGTTTGACTACTGTAATTTATGTCATGTCTCTCACGGCTATCCTTTAGTAATAGTGCATGATATCAGTTTTTTGGATATGTATGTATATTTAAATTATTTTTGTCAAGCTACTTTATTAAAGTGTGGTAATGTTATGCTGATAGAAATGCAATATGTGCCATGTAAAGTGTTTAGATTAAAATAATGTGTGTAGTTAGATGATTGTGTGTGATGAACTGTTGAAACTTAACCTCTCGCATGTTTTCAATAAAAAAACAGCGGGAATTCAAATGTATTTTACATGATTCACATGGTGTATCATAAACAGTTGGGCATTGAAATAACATGATGCACACGTGTGCATCATAAACACGCGAGGGGTTAATAGAGATTTAATAAAGTTGAAAACATTATTTTCCGTTGTGTATTATTTTATATCATCATCATTATCATCATCAATCATTAAATATTATATGTGTAGATTAATAACGTCGAGCTATTTTATTAAACTGCAGAATGCGGTGGAAATGTCCTGTGGATAAGAATGCAACGTCTCGTAGAAATTCTAGCTTAAACGAACGTGTCTAATTAGGAGATGATTGTCTGTGATGATACTTAATGGAGATTTAATAAAGTTGGAAACATGATTTGCGGTTGTGTGTTATTTATTAAATATAAAAACGACGATCGGCTCCCTTCAAAAAGATACTAAATGTATTTGGCTCCCTCTAATACGATGGTTGTTGGCGACGCTCGTTCGTAACTAGTTTTGCCGGAACCCATAAATAGATGGCCTTAAAGCCTCATTAGTACAGTCACACCTTCGAGTACGCCATTTTTTGTTAATAAACACTTGCAAACACCAAAACATATAGTTTGCGTTGCTAACGAATCACTTTGCGGGCTTTCAAAAATGGACGCAACACATACTCGTAAACATTAACAAAATACGGTAAAGTTCATCGAAATGTCGATGTCAATCAATAACTTTGAGTGTCGAGACTACCAAATATCGTACCATTGCTACTAAGCCGAACTATGAATGCGTTTTGCGCTAACTGTCATCGTTTTTTTCAAGTATAATGTATGACTTTGGTCCGTATCTCAGATGTCGAGACTTCCATTTTGTCGCTAGCATCGTTACGGCAAGCGAATTTGGCCCAAAGGCTGGCCCTTTGAATAACGTTAATTTGGTATCGTTACTTTCATCGGACTTCTACTATAAAACGACACAGATATACACAAATTATAATTATTACACTACACACCAAACTACATATTTAAATCATTGTCATTTAAAAATGTTGATAGGACTTCGATTAATTTAGGGGAAAAGTTAGTCAAGACTTCAAGAGGAACATTTCACAAATCATATTTGGGATTTTTTGAAAAAATATTGTAATAATGGCAAATTTAGGCCTCAAGAATTTTTTTTTTTTTTGAGCACGCTCGTGATATGTAGTCCATTATAATTAAGTCACCAATGAATTGTGGCACTTCGAAAAATGGACATAGCGTTTCAAATGTGGGACCTCCAGGTTTTTTTGGTTATATATGCTAAATATATGTCGTGATAAGGACCATGAGCTGGAGCCGTACATATGTACTGCCGCGCTGGCATGAGTACTACCTACAGCTTGGCAAAAAAGAGTCTGGAAAAAATGAGGGCGTCTGCTTAGCAGGTATGGCCACCCTGTATACTAGGACTAAAAGTGATAAGATACTTGTTGTTTTAATCCACATACACGAGATCCCGGAAATTCTCATTAGTCAAGATTTCAAGACTTGATAGGCACACAATCTTTTACTTTCATTGTATTTAGTAGATTGCGCATTATTTCGCTGGAATAACCTTTTATCTAAGAGTGCCATCATAATAACATAATGAAAACTTATTCAGTTTAAAAATTAATTAAATTACACTCAGGGATTGCCCAATGAACCCGATACACAAGATATAATGTTCAGCAATCGCATTTGCGGCCACCATCTAGGGTATTCACAACCATTCGATGATTGGTATGCCTGTATCAAATTTGACATGAATGATACTGAACGAATCCTGTTAATGCTGACAGTTTATAGTCAACAAGAAGGCGACATACAGCTGCTTACTGTCGGAAACTAATCGGAAGTCAGAGAGTACCTATAACATGTCGTATTCGAAAGGTACGGGCAATATCGAATAAACTTGAACAGTTGACTAATGAAGGCGTCAGGTATGTCTATGTGATGTGGGGTACATAACATTATCACTATTCACATGACAATGAAAATGACGCTAAAATTTAGATTTTCACATCATTCATGTATTCCTTTTCGGCGCTATGATAGATTTTTTCCATTAACACTGTTGTGTCAATTTTACATTTCTTATTTATGAAATCTAAATAGGGTGAAAATTTTTCTTAGACGTTTACGGCTCCCATTACAACCCGTCTCTTCAAACTATAGGTAATATATTACGTAGAATAGGCACCTAAAAAATAATAAATATAAATTTTACTGTTTTTACTGTGATACGCGATAATAGCATTAACAAAAAATAATAATACTTGCCTGTTTCTTTACAGTGTTGAACTTTTTGTCTAATTGCACACAGATCGAAATCGGTTAATTCTTTCTTCCGCCAACTGTTTTGTGTTTCTCCAGGTGTAGAAAAAATCCTTAATTTTTTTCACCTTCATTAACAATTTCTATAATTGTACTGTGAGATTTAGCTTGAAAAAAATATAAAGACAATCATATTAATTCCATGTAGGTACATTTTTCAATTTCAAGTATCAAATATCAAGAGTCAACGTACACGCGATTTGTCAAACTAGAAAACATAACCTCAATAATCTAATCAATAATAGGCTTGAAACTTACAATACCAATAAAACTTAGTATTAGAAAGGAAAAACAATGACTGGCATTGACTAAAAGATAAATTTCTTGGATATATACCTGTCGTGTCGGCAGTTCTTTCGAAAACATTGTCAATCGGAGACAAAATCTGTTCCGCTTCAGATTCCGCCAAATTTCTTACGAAAACTTGGAATATCACAGCTCACACCACTACTCCTTATTGTTTTATTCATTGTTTATATGTACAAAAGTATGAATAATTGATAGTTAATTAGAAATAATTAAAATACAACTGGGAACATAACACAATGACAGATTAGCTACTTCTTGATGAAAAAACAAAGCAGTGCTGACACCAAAAACATATTTTAGTTCCAATGGTTACCAAGACGGATTCTTTTTTGCCAAGCTATACCTTCAAGAATAGTAATGAAGTAGTCAGTTTTAATGTACCGTGAAATATGCCAACTTTGATTTAATTCTCCCCGAATCATCATTTTCTTCCCGTGGGTGTCGTAAAAGGCGACTAGAGAATGGGCAGCAGCGTTCTCTATGCATTTTACCACCATACTGCGATTGCCAACCCGCCTGCCAAGCGTGGCGATTATGGCAAAGCCCTCCAAATTGGGGGAGGCCTAAGTCCAGCAGTGGACGTCTTGCGGCTGAAATGATGATGATGATGATGATGATTCTCCCCGATCCCGCTAACCTTCGTTGGCGATAACATAAATGTTGTTGCTGTTAAGGTTGAGGGCATAAATCTTTTTTCTTTTTATATTGCACACCCACATCTTGAAGATCTTGTCTTAATTAAAAATTTACTAAGTAGTGTTAACGGCCCACTACTTGTTTTGGGTGATTTTAATTGCCATCACTACCGGTGGGGATCGGAGTCTTGCGATAGTACTGGTGTAGACCTAGTGGATATGTTGGACGATCTTGACCTATGTATTATTAATGACGGGAGTGCCACACGTAGGTCTGGATTAGGGACAAAGTAATAGTTGTGTCGACCTGACATTTTGCTCATCCGGCATAGCTAGCCTTTTTATTTGGAGTCGTTTGAATATAACCTAATGGTAGTGATCACTATCCCATCACAGTTGAGATTCCCTCTAAACTTTTTCCTGAAAAAACCTTACCTCCCTTACTAAAGTACCAGCTTAACTCTGTGGATTGGGATCTTTATTCAAAAATTATCAATTCCGAGAATGCCCAAGAATGTTTTGTAAATTTTTCCAACACCATATCCGCTACAGCTGATGATTGCTTCCCTTTTAAAAAATCACCTACAGGGAAAATCCCTTCTCCGCCCTGGTGGGATAGGGAATGCACTGCCTTGATCAGGGCCAGGAATGAGGTAGAAGAGACTTTCAACCTTGAAATGAACCTGGAAAATCTTTTCACTTTCAACAAAATTTTGGCTAAGTCCAGGAAATTAAATAGGAAAAAGAAAAGAGCAGGCTGGGTTTCGTTTTGCAGTTCCCTGAGTCCATCCACCCCAGCGTCATTGGTGTGGCAGAAATTAAAAAGTTTCAGAAACAGTTTAAAACCAACAACCACGAACATCTTACCGGAAGATTTGGGGTACCAGTTTTTTAGTAAAGTCGCCCCAGTCTATGTTCCTGGTGTCGACGAAATAAACTTCGAAAGCTCTGTAACATCAAATGATCCTCTTGAAAAGCCATTTTCCAGTGACGAACTAAAAACGGTTTTTTCCTATGTTAAGGATTCTGCACCTGGTATGGATGGATTGCCTTACTCTTTCATTGCCAAAGCAGGTGTAAAATTCCACCAATATTACCTGGACTTGGTCAATTTTTGTTTCATCTCCGGGTATATTCCTCCAGCTTGGAAGGTTCAAGTGGTTATTCCTCTGTTAAAACTAGGCAAAGATCCTAGTGATCATTGCTCCTATCGACCAATTGCTTTATCGTCTATCCTCATTAAACTTCTTGAACATCTTATTAAAAACCGTCTAGAATGGTTATTTGAAAATAGAAAACTGCTCCCAACGACTCAATTTGGCTTTAGGAAAAGTCTGGGTACGACTGATAGTGTGGGTATCCTCACATCAGAGATCCGGCTGGCCCTAAGTAGAAATGAGTCTGTGGTAGCCGTTTAGACATTTCAGCGGCTTATGATTCTGTTCTCCTCCCAGTTCTCAGGCAAAAGCTGCAAGAGCTGAGAATACCGGCTAGGATTATTCAGATCATCAGCACTATTCTTTCTAACCGCACTCTTCAGCTGAGGATTCTAGGGGAAACCTCTGATCAGAGGGTAACCTGGCGAGGCTTACCCCAGGGATCCGTAATTAGTCCTATTCTCTATAATGGTTCTCTATTGTGTGACCTAACTTTTTTATCCATAATCTAAAGAGCCATATTTTTTTTCTCCTAATCATCATTTGTCCGAATGATAACTTGCCCGAACTAAATTTCACATAATATCATATGCTATAAAATTTAAATCCCTAAATACAATATGCCCTAAATCCGTTTGTCATAAATATTACTATCAATAATATACAAAAGACTTAAAACTGTTTTCCATAAAAGTTATTAGTTCTAAATTCAAATTATTTTATGTTTATTTATCCTAATTATATTTTTAAAACAAATTTGTATTACGGAGTTCATTAAGATTTTAATTATTTTATCAAATGCAACTGATACAATACATAAATTGTAAAGATACAAAAGCGTTATGGCATTTATCAAGGCCTGTTATAGTGCTGCATGTATTATCAGTATCACTCAGTAATTATATCACTCAATAAAACAGGTGATTGTGAACATGTGATTTTATTTCCCTCTAAAAAACATGCAAACAAGCATACACCATGCATGCAGCATACATGCAAGCAAGCAACATGCAATCGAGCATGCAAGCAAGCATGCATCATGTAGCATGCAAGCAAGCATGCAGCATGCAAGCGAGCATGCATGCAAGCAGGCAAGCAGCATGCAAGCAAGCATGCAGTATGCAAGCGAGCATGCATCATGCAGCAGGCATGGTTTCTGTCACGGCTCCGGCACTGCGGGGCTTAGGCGGTCCCACGCGAGCTTATCGTCGCAGACGGTTTAACGATCACCACCGCAGCTTCGTCTTGCTGGCCGGCTACGCCGGCCAGCCTCAGCAGTGGCGGCGAGCGTTACAACCACCTGCTCCTCAGCTCACGGGCCGCCTCGCCCCTCCGCGCCTACGCGATTTTAAATTACACTCTAGGGGTAGGGCAGACAAGACTACGTGGAGTCGGATTTACAGCGATTCGTTTCTGTCACTAAAACCTTGTAGCAATTTTTTACTACTAACGATTTTATTATAAATGAACATTCGGCATAATACACTTTATATAATACAATAATTAGGACATATGACTTTATGGCATGCAAAATTAGGAGATTTATTGATTATAGTATTTGATATTATGACAGAATAGTTTTAGAAGCAAAGTTAATTATGTAAAACAAAATTTCGACTTTTTGAATATTATGGTTACTGCCGTTTATAGCTAACGTGTTATGGATAATGATTTTCGGACAAACAATTTTAGGAGAAGAAAGGGAGTACCCTCTATAATATTTACACTTCAGATCTTCCTTCTTGCTTAAATTATAATTGCAAAATTCTTCAATATGGTGACGATATTGCATTATTGGTCTCTGGCAGTTCCATAGAGGATGCCGCTCTATCTTTAAATGTATCTTTATCTTCATTAAACCAATGGCTACTTGATCATGGGTTGTCTTTGAGCGCTCCAAAGAGCACAGCCGTTATTTTTACTCGCAGACGTCATGTCCCTCTGGTAGATATTAACATAGATGGTCAAGCGATCCCGATCAAGGAAAAGGCCAGGTTTCTGGGAGTTACCCTGGACTCCAAAATGTCGGGTGTGGATCACATCAACAATGTAGTGCAGAAATGTGAATGCTCAGTATCAGTCCTAAAGGCTTTATCTGGAGTCTGGTGGGGAGCCCACCCATACACTCTAAAATTAGTATACAATGCTCTGGTCAGAAGCGTGATAGACTATTGCTGCTTCTTACTTGAGCCCTGTAATAAAGAGGCGCTTCGTAAACTAGACGCCATTCAAGCGAAATGCCTTAGGATTGTCGTAGGAGCAATGAAATCCTCCCCTACAAATGCCCTCCAGGTAGAATGTGCAGAGCCTCCCCTTAATCTTCGAAGACAATACTTAGCAGATCGCTTCCTGTCAAAAGTTTTCGCCCTTTCGTCCCATCCACTACTTCCCATCTTAGAACAAATCCACCTATCTTTAGAGGTATCCCCTTATTGGAAACATAAATCCTTTCCTCCGCTGATGAATAGGTATAGAGAGCTTAAAAATCTCTCCTCACCTGTTTGTCAGTATCCCACTCTGCCAGTATTTTCTTCCGCATACGAGGTGGTCAACTTCAGGCCAAAAGTCGTTTTGGAGCTTGGTATTACAAAGAGTTCCGACGACGTACAAGGTGACTTTGATCGGGCAATTAAAAGGTACTGGAAGGGTTGGAATGTATTCTACACGGATGCGTCTAAATTAACTCCAACAGGGTGCAAAGCAGTTGCAACATACTTCCAGAATTCCAGAATTACCCTTCTCTTTCAGTGCCCTCCAGAGGTTTCGGTATTTACGGCAGAATGTATTGGTATTTTAGAAGCAATTAATTTCATTAAAAACCATAATATTCAAAATTCGGTCATCTTTTCTGATTCTCGCAGTAGCATTCAGGCCTTATGTCAAAATCAGTTTAAATCAAAAATCCACAGTAAAATCATTTTAGACATCAAAACTTTACTCTTCACTTGCTCTAACAACAATATTTAAACACTAGCTTCTGCCCGCGACTTCGTCCGCGTCAAATTTTTGCTCCCCTGACCCTTCCCGTCGCATCGATTTGCCTGCTAGTTTTCGTCCATTTTTCGTTGCTGCTCGCTACTTTTGAGTTATAGTGAGTCAACCTTAAAAGATAGACATATGCTCTCGCGGACTTTTTTTTTGAACTTTTTAAAAGGAACAATTCCGTCATACATGATTTTTGCGTTACTTTAACCGTTTACGCAGCGCACGCAACGGAAACTCTCAAAAGGAATAAATTTTCCCCGTTTTTGCAACATTTTTCATTACTGCTCCGCTCCTCTTTATTGTAGCGTAATCTTATATAGCCTATAACCTTTCTCGATAAATAGGCTACTCAACTCAAAAATAATTTTTCAATTCGGACCAGTAGTTCCTGAGATTAGCGCGTTCAATCAAACAAACAAACAAACAAACTCTTCAGCTTTATAATATTATAATATATAATATAGATTGAAATAGCTTGGGCTCCCAGTCACTCGGGTATAGGTGGCAATGAGTGTGCCGACAGGTTGGCTAAATTTGCTACATCCAACCCTGTTGACCAAAAACATTTTGTCGTTCATAGCTACGACCTACGAGCTGATACCAAACTCAAATTAAATAACTCGTGGTCCACAGTGTGGCAAAAAAGTTCTAAGCTCAAAGGCGCATACTACGCCAGTATCCAACCCGACATCCAGCTGAAACCTTGGTTTTTTAAATGTACTAAATTGTCGAAAAGAACTGTTTCATCGTTGTGTAGACTGAGACTCGGTCACTGTGGCAGTCCCGTTTTCCTGAACAAGATCCGTGTTCGTAACAGTTCTCTGTGCGAATGCGGTCTTGATGATGGTACTCTGGACCATTTTTTTTTTTCATGTCCTTCAAACTCACAATCTTTTGATTTGTACCGTATGCTTCCCAAAATCAATATAACGCTTCCTACTAACTTCCACTCCCTCTTGACTAACTTTTCCCCTAAATTAATCCAAGTCCTATCAAAATTTTTAAATGACAATGATTTAAAAATGTAGTTTGGTGTGTAGTGTAAGTAATAATTATAATTTGTGTATATCTGTGTCGTTTTATAGTAGTACTAGCTTCTGCCCGCGACTTCGTCCGCGTCAAATTTTTGCTCCCCTGACCCTTCCCGTCGCATCGATTTGCCTGCTAGTTTTCGTCCATTTTTCGTTGCTGCTCGCTACTTTTGAGTTATAGTGAGTCAACCTTAAAAGATAGACATATGCTCTCACGGACTTTTTTTTTTGAACTTTTTAAAAGGTACAATTCCGTCACACATGAATTTTGCGTTACTTTAACCGTTTACGCAGCGCACGCAACGGAAACTCTCAAAAGGAATAAATTTTCCCCGTTTTTGCAACATTTTTCATTACTGCTCCGCTTCTCTTTATTGTAGCGTAATCTTATATAGCCTATAACCTTCCTCGATAAATAGACTACTCAACCCAAAAATAATTTTTCAATTCGGATCAGTAGTTCCTGAGATTAGCGCGTTCAATCAAACAAACAAACAAACAAACTCTTCAGCTTTATAATATTAATATAGATAATATAGATAGTAACTATTAATATTTTGTAGTTAACTAACAAAACTTGTCTCGTCCTTTCAGCTACTAACAATAGCGACCATCAGCGACCATCAGCGACTTGAAAATGGTGCGTCTCATAACGTATAGGTAAACTCATTTGGTCTAATTTCATTTTATTATCGTTCATAAGATATAATCAACGAGAGATATACCAACTGTTGATATAATTTCTTTCCATATAACATTTATTTATTCTAAAACTTAATTATTATAACGTTGTTTGATATAACGTTTATGTAATCGAAAATCATTTCGAGGGTTTACTGCGAAAACCTGCTAAGCCACATTTTTGTCAAAAATTAGTTAAATACATGAAAATTCTTATCTTTTTTAGCTTTAAATACTGGTAAAACCGACTAAGCGCTACGTTGAATACCTTAGAAGATATGTCATGGTAAAAACAGTCAAATACCACATCGCTTAATATTCGATTGATAAAATATCATAAACGACGTTACTAAAATTTTCCCCACAAATGTTAGCACGCAAAAAAAACTAAGCGTTAATAACCTGTTTTTCTTTTATAAAAGTTTAACAAAATATTCTTACACACATTCCGTAGATATAATTTAAGAGAGCTTAGATGTTTTTAGCGGGAGAAGATTGTTGCTTTTACTATTAAAACTTTACTGCAAAAATCGAATAAATACCTATAATCACATTTTACATGTACCAAATTATTAAAATTACCAACACATTGTTGACATGCTATAGTGTTCATCCTATACTTACACTTTAATTCATGATTCTTTATCATCCTCTTTATTTGTTTCTATTTTTACACTTCATGCTTTACTTATTTTATTTTATTTATATGTCTACACTCAACAAATCGATCTAAATACGATTTATTAACTTTTTTTTTTTTTTCGCTTTTGGCAATTGAGCCGACGATGTCGACTATTCTGCCAGAGTCACGTTTAGACGGTAGCGTAGCGCAAACTGGCGCAAACTGTCGACTTTGTACTTTGTGGTAGGTTTACAGATTCTGTTAGTCGTGAAGTTAGTCGTATTTAAAATTTTAGATTATTGTCGTTTAAAAAAGTTGTTAAAATTTGAATAATTTTGGGGGAGAAGTGAAATAGAAGGGAATGAAAGTTAGTTGGGAGAGGAATGTTACACTTGGAAATTTCTTCATAGAGGTCGAAGGATTTGGTATTCAAGGAGCAGGAGAAAAATATATGGTCCAAAGTACCGTCTGCAAGACCGCATTCACAACTATCCTTAACATGGATCTTTTTCAGAAACACTGGGCTACAACAATGTCCAAGTCGCAATCTGCAAAGCGAGGAAACAGTTCTTTTGGCCAATTTTGGGTACTTAAAAAACCAAGGCTTCGGCTGGATGTCAGGCTGTATGGATGAATAGTAGATACCCTTGACTTTTGAGAACTCATTCCATTTTTTGGTCCATGAGTCGAACAGTTTGGGTTTGGCACCATTTCGCAAATCGTAGTTATGGGCTACGTAGTGCTTTCGATCAACCGGATTTGATGTGGCATACTTTGCTAACGAATCAGCGCACTCGTTGCCAACAATCCCTGAATGACCAGGTATCCAGGCTATCTCGATATCTAAGCCGTTTTGGGAACAGTCAAATAACAAGCTTTAATATCTAAAATGATTTTACTATGGGTTTTACTACGAAGTTGATTCTGTTTTAGGGCCTGAATACTACTGCGGGAATCTGAGAAAATAACTGCTTTTGTAATTTGGTGTGACTTGATATAGTGTATGGCTTCTAAAATGCCAATACACTCCCCTGTAAAAACTGATGTTTCTGGTGGACATTGAAAGAGTAGGGCAATTTTGGAATTTTGAAAGTATACAGCTACTCCTGTACATTCTTTTGGTGATAATTTTGATGCATCCGTAAAGAAAAAATTCCATCCTTCCCAATAACGTTTGATGGCTAACTCAAAGTCACGTCTTGCGTTTTGAGAATTCTTCGAGATTCCCAGTCCCAAAACGGCCTTTGGTTCGAAATGGATCGTTTCATATGCAGCGGAAAAGACGGGCAGGATTGGGTATTGACAAACAGGCGAGGAGAGGTTTTTAAGCTCTCTGTACCTATTTATCAATAGTGGGACTGTTTTATTTTTCCAATAGGGAGTGTTATTGAAGGAAAGGTCAATTTGCTCTAAAATTGGAAGTAAGGGACGGGATGAAAGAGAAAATACCTTGGAGAGGAAACGATCTGCCAAATACTGTCTTATTAGGAAAAGGGGAGGTTCTGCACATTCATTTTGAAGCGCATTTATGGGAGAGGATCTCATGGCACCAATAATCATTCTTAGGCATTTGGCCTGAATGCTGTCCAGTCTCTTGAGCGCTTCTTTGTTGCAGGGCTCTATGAGAAAGCAACAATAGTCCAGAGCACTCCTGATCAGCGCATTATGGACCAGTTTGAGGGTGTAGGGGTGAGCTCCCCACCACACCCCGGCTAAGGCCTTAAGGATCGACACAGAGCGTTCACATTTTTTGACCGTGTTATTTATGTGATCAACCCCAGACAATCTCGAATCCAGTGTTACTCCCAGAAACCTAGCACTATCCTTAACTGGAATGATTTTCCCATCGATATTTATATCTACTTGGGGAACGGAACGCTTGCGGGTAAAAATGACAGCTGAACTCTTTGGAGCACTTAGAGATAACCCGTGATCAAGGAGCCATTGGTTTAATGAGGATAAAGAGACATTCATTGATAGAGTGGCATCCTGGATGGAATCGCCAGTGACCAGTAAAGCAATATCGTCAGCATACTGAAGGATTTTGCAGTCATAATTTAGGGATGAGGCCAAATTTGCTGTATATATATTATATAATAGGGGACTCAAAACAGAACCTTGAGGTAAACCTCTCCATACTGTTCTTTGTTCAGGGTCAACCCCGGGGATTCTTAATTGAATGACGCGATTGGCAAAGATGATACCAATGATACGACAAATCCTAGCCGGGATTTTCAGCTCGTGTAGCTTTTGCCTGAGAACAGGGAGGAGGACTGAATCATATGCAGCTGATATGTACAGGAAAACTGCCACCACAGACTCATTCCTGCTGAGGGCCAACCGGACCGCTGACGTGAGGATACCAACACTATCAGCTGTGCCCAGACCTTTCCTGAAGCCGAACTGGGTTGCCGGAAGCAGCCTTCCACTCTCCAACAACCACTCTAAACGGTTTTTAATTAAATGCTCCAGTAGTTTGATGAGTATGGACGATAAAGCGATAGGTCTATATGAGCAATGATCGTTAGGATCTTTGCCAGGTTTTAATAACGGGATGACAACTTGAACCTTCCATTCTGAGGGAATATATCCGGAAGTAAAGCAAAAATTAGCCAAGTCCAAGTAATATTGGAGGGTTTTTGGTCCGGCTTTGACAATAAAAGAGTAGGGGAATCCATCCACCCCTGGGGCAGAGTCTTTAACATGGGATAGTACATTTTTTAACTCTTCCAAGCTAAATGGTCTGTTCATTGGGTCACTAGTATTGCCTATATCACCAATGCTAACACAATTGTCCTCTACACCCGGAACATATGCTGGAGCGATTTTGGAGAAAAACTGGTATCCCAGTTCTTCTGAGAGGATTTTCGAAGAGGTAGGAGCTAAACTATTTCTAAAAAGTTTTATTTTCCACCATACCACTGAAATTGGAGTAGATGGACTCAGCGAAGAGCAAAACCTTGACCAACCCTGTCGTTTTTTTTTTCTTAAGTAATTTCCTAGACTTGGCTAATATTCGCTTGAAAGTGATGAAGTTATCCAGGTTCATATCACAGTTAACAATCTCTTCAGCCTCATTCCTGGCCCTGACAATGTCAGTGCATTCCTTATCCCACCATGGCGGAGAAGGAATTTTGTCGGATTGGGGTTTTTTGGAAGGGAAACAGTCATCTGCTGTAGCAGAAACAGTTGAGGAAAAAGAAGAGAAACATTCCTGGGCATTATCCTCGTTGACTTTTGGGAGGGAATATCTTCCCTCCCAAAAGTCAACGAGGATAATGCGGGTGCGGGTGTGGGTATCCTCTTAGGTCCAAAATTTTGGAATATAAATCCCAATCACCGGAGTCAAGTCGGTATTTTAAAAGGGGAGGGGAGACTATTGTAGGAACATGTTTTGAAGGGAATTCGATCATAATGGGATAGTGGTCACTTCCATAGGTCATATCCAAGCGACGCCAAATGAGGAGGCTAGACATATTGGGCGAACAGAATGACAGGTCAACACAACTATTACTCTGCCCAGGAGCAGACCTGCGTGTGCCACTGCCGTCGTTAATGACACAGAGATCCAGATCGTCCAATATATCCAGCAAGCCAATGCCAAAGTTATCACAAGAATTTGATCCCCAACGATAGTGATGACAGTTAAAATCACCCATAACAAGAATTGGACCACTAACACTGCATAACATATTTCTAATCGCCGAAAGATATTCGAGTTGTGGGTGAGCAATATAAAAAGAGAAAATATTTATATCCTCAGCCTTAACAGCAACAACATTTATGTTGTCACCGACGAAGGGTAGAGGAATCGGGGAAAATGATACTCAAAGCACATCCCCCATATCCATCAGGTCTGTCATTACGAACACAGCTAAAACACGGCATCCTAAAATTACTTTCAGGTAATAGCCATGTCTCAGCTATGCCGCATATTGATGGTTTATATTTGTTTATTAAAAAGGAAAGATCAGGCTTCCTGGGAGTAATACTCCTCGCGTTCCATTGCAGGAATGTCAGGGGATGGAACATTGTGAATGTAATTTAGGATTGAGGTCAATTTTAAGGCAACTCAAATTTATCAGAACAGTCATTAACATGTTTGTAATTAATTCTAAAATGTTTTTCGAGCTGTCTGTTTCTGTGAAAGTTATTGGATCGGCGGCTTCCGCTGGGAAGGCGCAGCCATTATTGGAGGGGGAAAATGAATAATCTCTAGTGAGTGCTTGATGAGCTTGCTTATTATAACCTGGAGAAGGGGGGGCACGGGGTTTAGGGTTAGGGAAGACCGTTTTACGGTATGATCTTTGGGTGGCAGGGATTGGGCTTGAGGACTGGGATTGGGACTTATTAATTGTAACCTTGTTACGAGGGGAGAATTTTGAGACATCGGCATAATATGATCTGGAAACAGGAGGGAAAACCCGACTTGCCTCTGCATATGAAATTGATTTTTCGGCCATCAGAGCTTTGATGCTCTTCTGTCGGCCCAATTCAGGACAAGCATTGTAATTTGCAAAATGGTTACCAGTACAGGAAATGCAGAAACCTAACTCAGGGGTGGTTCCACATCCATCACCTGGATGGTCACCACCACATTTGAAACAACGTGGTTTTGATCTACACAAAGTCCGAGTATGCCCAAACCGACAACAATGGTAACATTGGATTGTTGGGTATGTGTATTTCTCAACTGTAAGAGCTGAGTAAAAACAAAATACCCTTTTAGGAAGAACTTGCCCATCAAAAGTAAGTACGACTGTCTGCGTCGGCTTCCATTCAGCTATACCAGAAGAGGTAACCTTCCGGCTCATCCTCCTAGCCTTCATGATAGCACCACAACCTTCAGGAACCTTTATGTTTTCGATAATTTCATTTTCCAACCATTCAGTAGGGATACCCCTAACAAGACCCATTCGAGTAATATTGAACTGAGGGATGGAAGCAATATAATTATGTTGAATGAGTAAATTACGCATTAGAAAACTATTTGCATCCTGATGCGATTTGAACTCAACTGATAATTTATTTCTACCAATGCGTTTGACCCCATCGAGGCGTACGTTATTAATGTTATTTTTAGTCAAAAACATACCAAACTTGACCGGTTGTAGCACAGTGCCTGAAGTTTGACCATCCTTAAGGGAAACATGGACAATATATGGCGCGTTATCTCTGGCTGTATAAGTTAGTCTGCCAATAATGTTTTTCGGTACCTTGGGAGGAATCTTTGGAGTAGCAGGAGGGGACACAGTGACTCTCTTCCGATTTGAAGTCTCCGTTTCTGTTTTGGGGTCTTGCGTGATTATTTGGGTGTCATGGGGTAGGGAGACGGTCAAGACAGGAGGAAGATCAAAAACTTCATCAGGGGGGTCGGGATCAGGAGGCTTTTTGGAGTTCATGATGGCGGATGAAGTTTTTTTTTAAAAAAATGGATAGTCTCGAAAAGTTTCACTCAACTCGGAATCGGTCCACTAGGAATCGGAAAAATTAAAAGAGAAATAGATTTCTTGGAGATTTCAAGATATATTTTCTTAAATTAATTAAATTTTCCCAATTTAGCACAGTCTGTCAGGCTGTCGTATCGTCCGTCAAGTCCCGATTTATTAACTTAAAAATAGCTGAAATAAAATATTAACTCAAATTTTCATGTTGTGACAAGCCAAATTGTCAACTGTCAGTTACTGTTCTGCTTAGTCTATGAATGGCTACTTTTTGGTTTATATAATTTTAAATTATTTTTATCAGTATGTCTAGCTATTTGATTTTATTAATTATTACGATTGTTTACTAAATAACTTAACTTAAAATTATATTTTTAAAATTCTTTACGCACTCATTTGGCCAGCTACACTCACTCATGTGGCCAGCTACACGCACTCATGGATATGTCCTGGCCGACTACACTTGTCAGATGAGATGATGACTATGAATATTTTGAAAATGTTTGGAAAGGGAAGCCGGCTTTGGTATAAAAAGGGGCGTCTGAACCGCTGATGGCCGACACTCTAGAGGACCACACTCTGGAGGCCGTACACTCTGGAGGACACACTCTGGAAGACTGTAGACTCTGGGAAACTACTCTGAAGCGCCCGCACTCTGGGAAACTACTCTCAAGCGCCCACACTCTGGGAAACTACTCTCAAGCGCCCACACTCTGGGAAACTACTCTGAAGCGCCCACACTCTGGGGAAACTACTCTGAAGTCCGTCTACTCTGAAGCGTTCACACTCTGAAGCCCGTCTACTCTGAAGCCCGTCTACTCTGAACTCTGAAGCCGGTCTACTCTGAAGCCCTCTTGAAGCGTTCTACTCTGACAGTTTACTCTTTTTCATTTAATAAATTGTATCAGATCTGCCTTAACAATTTCTTTCACTAAGCAGATTCGTAACAATGCAAAAGCGACTTAACTACTTTAGCTAGTTTATACCATAATAAAAAATAGAACTCTTTGTCAGGTAACTTCTGGCAAAAAGTAATACGCGCTTTTTTTGCATGGGAATTCATCAAATGACTTCTTCCGCTCTAGGCGGAGCGGAAGGGCATGTCAAACTTTTATCAACTAAAACCCACCCGTGTTCCTTCAGTTGCTCATATGCCAGGGCCATGGTAACTCTTTCGAATAAATCTCACGACCCTGGCGGACATCGGTCCTAGCAGACCCCTTCAGTATTGCTGACATCTCTTTGAGGCGCGCGTAGAGTACTACGCGCCGTCGACCCGAGCTTGGTCCTTACCGGGCGGCGAGCTACCCATTGCTCGCCGCCCGCAAGCTCGCGCCTACGGTGGCCGGAACTCTACCGGCACGCCACAATTGCGGCGGTAAGTCCCCTCTTTGAGGAGTGGATAGAGAGGCGTCACGGCGTCCTCACCTTCCGCCTGACGCAGGTTCTCACCGGGCATGGGTGCTTCGGTGGGTTCCTGTTCAGGATAAAGCGGGAGGATACGCCCGGGTGTTTCCATTGCGAGGATCGTCTGGAGGACACGGTGGAGCATACGGTGGAGGTGTGCCCTGCCTGGGCGGAGCACCACCGTGTCCTCGTGGAGGCGATTGGCGGCGGCGACCTCTCGCGTCCGGCCCTGGTGCGAGCCATGGTACGGAGCGAGAGGGAATGGGAAGCCGTCACCTCCTTCTGCGAAGCAGTAATGCTCGCGAAGGAGGAGGCGGGGCGCGTGAGGGAGTGGCAGTCTCTGCGCCCTCACGTCCCTAGCCGCCGCAGGAGGAGACGCTCCGGGCGTCGGGAGTCGATTGCGGACTCCCGGCCACCATAGGCGCGAGCTTGCGGGTGGCGAGCAATGGGTAGCTCGCCGCCCGGCAAGGACCAAGCTCGGGTCGACGGCGCGCAGTGTTCCACGCGCGCCTCAAAGATATGTCAGCAGCAGTGTAGGGGTCTACTAGGACCGATGCCTGCTGGGGTCGCGTGATTGTTCGAAAGTGATACCGTGACCCTGGCACATGGGTAACTGATGGAACACGGGTGGGTTTTAGTCAGTAAAAGTCTGACACGCCCTCACGCTCCGTCCAGAGCGGGAGAACTCATTTGATGATTTCCCATCCTGAAAAAAAAAAAAAGAGGAAAAAGATTAGTATGCTTTGTGATAAAAAATATTGAAATGAAATCAGGTTCAGTGGCTGAAGATAAAACGTATTAGGTATGTAAAAGGAGAATACAGTTTTTTTTTTTAACTAGGAGCGACAATTTTCTTATAGAAATTCGAGAAAATTCATCGACAACCAAATTCCAAAGTGCGCTGAATCACGCCTATTTGACGCGAAATAAGAAGCGGCCTACTGAAAATAATATGCCATCTGTTAATCTTCAACTGCCAGACAAATTAAACCATCTTTATGAAGAACAGCTGCAAATAAGTGAAACCAGAAAAAAAAATTAATTAATCTTTGCAACAAACAAATGATACCTGAGGAGCTTCACGGTTGGTTCCAAACTTAAAAACTGACAATGAGATAGCTGATATATTACCTGAACCAGCAGTTGGTGAAATTGAAAGTGGAGAAGATGAATAATAATTATATTTAAACGTAAATTAAATGATTATAATGTGATTAAAAGTAACTAATTAATATAATTGTCCATGTAACCTTTTTACTCTTTGAAAGTCAATAAATATTTACATATAAAACCAACTAACTTTTTTCCTTGATGTACTAACAATAAGTACCTTCGTATAGCATTGTTAATTTTAAATCACACGCAATAATTTACCAAAGCTACCTAACTTTCAATATAAATCATTAAAAACATCAATAGTTTAGCTTCAAACGCATTTTCGCTATGTACATGTAAAACCGACTAACTGTACGACCTTAGCCATGAATTTCCTTATTTCCAGATTTTTATCACACATATTTACATATACTACAAATAAATTAAATATTTACTATATTACCTACCACGTGACTAATAAAGTAATTAAAATCTATTGAAATTATAATATTTTAATTAGGTATAAACATTTAAAACGGAATAACACAAAATTGACTTGACTGCACTTAGAAGGTTTTCGCAGTAAACCCTCGATTTGGTCTAACGTTTAATACGTATATTGTTTACTAGCTTTTGCCCGCGGCTTCGCCCGCGTGGATGTCGGAAATTATCGCAAGAGGACATCATCATCATCAGCCTATAATGTGGCCTGTACATAAAATTACCCCTTTTTCCTATGGGGGTAGGCAGAAACTACGGAACGCCACCTGCTACGATCCTTTCATATCATGTGTGTTTGATGTACTTAAAATAAAACTAATAGTATTCAGAGTAAGAAGACTGCGACATAGGGCAGGACTGAATTGAATATAAGTCTTTTCAACCGACGAAAAAAAACGGAGGAGGTTCTCAATTCGACGCATATATATATTTTTTTTTTTTTTTATGTATGATCAGGCATAACTTTTTACATAGTGGTCCGATTGTGACAATTCTTCTTCTATTGGAAAGGGTATACTCCCAAGGTGGTCCCATATAAATTTGGAAAACAAAACCGAACCCTAAGGGTTGGAAAACAGGGGATGATTGATTGTTCACTCACTGATTGTAACGTATAAACACGCATAACTTGTTACATAGTGGTCCGATTGTGACAATTCTTCTTTTATTGGAAAGGGTATACTCCCAAAGTGGTCTCATATAAATTTGGAAAACAAAATCGAATCCTAAGGGTTGGAAAACAGGGGATGATTGATTGTTCACTCACTGACACTCACAACTTTTTACATAGTGGTCCGATTGTGACAATTCTTCTTCTATTGGAAAGGGTATACTCCCAAGGTAGTCCCATATAAATTTGGAAAACAAAATCGAACCCTAAGGGTTGGAAAACAGGGGATGATTGATTGTTCACTCACTGATTGTAACGTATAAACACGCATGTTCTTGTTACATAGTAGTCCGATTGTGACAATTCTTCATCTATTGGAAAGGGTTTACTCCCAAGGTGGTCTCATATAAATTTTGAAAACAAAATCGAACCCTAAGGGTTGGAAAACCGCGTGATTGTTCGAAAGAGATACCGTGACACTGGCACATGGGCAACTGATGGAACATGGGTGGGATTTAGTCAGTAAAAGTCTGACACGCCCTCCCGCTCCACCCAGAGCGGGAGAAGTCATTTGATGATTTCCCATCCAGAAAAAAAAAGGGTTGGAAAACAGGGGATGATTGATTGTTCACTCACTGACACTCACAACTTTTTACATAGTGGTCCGATTGTGACAATTCTTCTTCTATTGGAAAGGGTATACTCCCAAGGTGGTCCCATATAAATTTGGAAAACAAAATCGAACCCTAAGGGTTGGAAAACAGGGGATGATTGATTGTTCACTCACTGATTGTAACGTATAAACACGCATAACTTTGTACAGAGTAGTCCGATTTTGATAATTCTTTTATTGTTGGATAGGGTATACCTTGCCAAGTATTATTAGTACATTAAAGCCACAAAAAAATCATAAAATAAAAACTTTTTAACAAAAAATTAAACCGCCGAAAAACTGAAAAGCATAAAATAATAAACCTTAAAATTTTGAGTCGGCGCTGAAAAATCAATGAACAAGGAACACTCAAAGCGCCGACTCATAATTTTAAGGTTTATTATTTTATGCTTTTCAGTTTTTCGGCGGTTTAATTTTTTGTTAAAAAGTTTTTTTGGTTTTTCTTAACGCTCCTATTCTACCTATACCTACAGAGACTTAATTATTTACCAGACACCAAATTAAACATAGTTATAAGAATAGTACTTTGGCCAGTGGCTTCGCCCGTATAGCTGTAGAAAAATATCACCCGGGAACCTACTACCGGGATAAAATATCTATGGTAAGCTATATAAGATGTATCTATTCATCCACCTGAGGTGGTAAAGAAGCTATAGAAGCAACAAGAAATTTTTTATCTAAGCGTTTTTGAATTTTCGTTGTTATATGTTGTTAGTTTTAGAGATTTTGTTGTTATATCATCTATTACTTACCCACTTGAAAATGCTCCAATTGATATCACCTATGATAATTCTAAAATAGAAGAAGCCCACAACGTAAAATTTTTAGGTATTACCATAGACAACAAATTGACTTGGAAAACCACACCTAGAACAAGTTTGCAAAGCGATTAAGCAAGTCAGCATACCTTCTATTTCAACTGTCAAAAAAAGTGAATATGGAGACACTATTAATGGCGTATCATGGACTGGTATCATCGGTATTGCTATATGGTGTAATTTTCTGGGGACAGTCAACAAACCGAGAACTCATATTTAAGATGCAAAAGAGATGTGTTCGATCGATGTGTGGATTGAAAAAGACAGACAGTTGCGTTCCATATTTTAAAAAACTTAATATTTTACCTCTCCCGGCTTTGTTAGCTTCGAAACATCATTATTCATAAAAAATAATTCCCATTTATTTCAAAAACTGGCTACAGTAAAGAAAATGCCAGTACGCACTCAGTATCTAAACACACTGAGCCATGTAAAATGTAAAACAGCATTAATGAAGAAAAGTTTATTTGGCATTGCTCGAGTCTATAACAAAATACCCGAACCAATTAAATGCTTGCCAGTAAATAAATTTAAAACTACCCTACACCAGCTGCTACTTCACAAATGCTATTATACATTGGACGAGTTCTTAAATGACAATTTTTAATTATCCCCAATATTGTAAAAATAAATTCATTTACTAATTTTAATCTGTAACAATTTATTAATACTAGTGATCGCCCACTGGTCGAAATTCGACCGTACTTCATTTGAATAGAAATACATTATTAAATGAAAAAAAAATATATAATAATAAATATAAAAAATAATATGGTTATATTTGACATTCAGTAACACTATAGACAAATTGTTGACTCTGTACTACTGTGGAGAGGATTCGCTGGGGGGATGGTGATGGTCAGGACCAGGACGTAGGTGTAATGAGTAAAGAATACTTCTTCAGGACTCTCTTCTTTATTTTCTTAATACTTCTTAACTGCTGGACATAGAATGAATTATCACAGAAAGCTCTGTTTTTATAGAATTTGCCCTATTATTTTTAATTAATTATGACAGTTCAAAATGTCATAATTATAACCAGCCTGTACAATCGTGAGGCATATAACCTCTACAGTTTGCACACGTCACTAGAGTCTGGCACACGAATGTTGATCCTGAAAAACAGCGGCAAATTAAAAAAATCCAAGTGTGGTAACCCGGAGTGCAATAGGAATAACTAGTTTTGATATTTGTAAAAAAAAATATTAAGTTCAAACAAGGTTGAAACCGATTTTTCGTGGTAGTATAGTATTCTGACGAATGAATACGGTGGATTGACATATTTTTTATACAAAGCTACCAAATCATATCTATACTAATATTATAAAGCTGAAGAGTTTGTTTGTTTGTTTGTTTGTTTGTTTGTTTGTTTGTTTGATTGAACGCGCTAATCTCAGGAACTACTGGTCCGAATTGAAAAATTCTTTTTGGATTGGGTAGCCTATTTATCGAGGGAGGCTATAGGCTATATAACATCACGCCACAATAAAGAGGAGCGGAGCAGTAATGAAAAATGTTGCAAAAACGGGGAAAATTTATTCCTTTTGAGAGTTTCCGTTGCGTGCGCTGCGTAAACGGTTAAAGTAACGCAAAAATCATGTATGACGGAATTGTTCCTTTTAAAAAGTTCAAAAAAAAAGTCCGCGAGAGCATATGTCTATCTTTTAAGGTTGACTCACTATAACTCAAAAGGAGCGAGCAGCAACGAAAAATGGACGAAAACTAGCAGGCAAATCGATGCGACGGGAAGGGTCAGGGGAGCAAAAATTTGACGCGGACGAAGTCGCGGGCAGAAGCTATACTATATATTAGTAAAAGTTATTTGACAATTGAATATTCGACCAGTGAATTACGTAAATGAGTTCTGATTAATTTAAATAGATTTCACCAGTTTTATATCGAACTAGCTGTCCGCCGCAGTTTTATCCGCATTTTGGTTACTGAAAGAATTTTTTAAATCGGACCAGTAGTTCCTAAGATTAGCGCGTTCAAACAAACAAACAAACTCTTCAGCTTTATAATATTAGTATCTGTAAACTTTAGTTATTTTATTAATTATCGTATGCAATGATCGTAATTAATGAGGTTCATAGACATCAAGCTATTTAGACTATGTATGTTGATAGAAAAAAAAATTAACGGTTAATTATTTAAATACTTTATTTTATGAATCATAATCAAAATCGGAATCTAAAAATTCCATTTCTAGTGATGCATCCGAATCACTGCTACTATCGTCACCAACATTTATGATGAACCGATCCATTTCTTCATCGGTTATTCTGTCTCTTTCTTTGTATGTATTTTCTATATGGATAATATGATCGGTATTTTTTTTTCCATTCTTCTGGGGTTACACACTCAAAGGATTCCCTTATAATTCTTTCCACTTCAATAGATGGTAAATTTATATTTTTACTTGCGATTTTACGTTTTACCAGGCTCCAAGTTAGCTCTATGGCATTTAAGTCGCAGTGGTAAGAAGGTAAACGCAGTACTTCATGACCATGCTGTTCTAATAATTGATCAGCTTCATAAATTGGATCTGGTTTATGTTTCTGAACCAGACAGAGCAATTCAGCTTTCGTATAATGACTTTCAAAATCTATGTTATTTTCTCTGAGCCACTGTTGAATTTTGTTTTTCACAGTCTGTGTTGTAGGTGGTTTATTCACTTGCACTGTGTGATAACTTGCATTATCCATGACAATGACACTTGGCTCGTACAAATTGGGTATAAGTTTTTCCACTAACCATTTGTTAAAATATGTCATGGTGATAGTCTGCCATTTTTGATTTAGTGCTAAACAATAAAAGTGCATTTGGCACGAAGCCTCTTTCTGAACCAGCGTGAACAATTATGTACCTTTTGCCTGCTGATATCTTGTCTATAACACCACTTGTTGAAGGCCCCTGCCATGACTTCTTGGGTCTATAATTTTGGTGAACATATGTCTCATCTAAATAAATTATTGGTTTCCCTTCTGCACGTTTGGAAGAAATAGTTCGTAAAAATTTGTGTCTCCAAGCTACAAGATCAAATCTTTCAATAAGTAAGGACCGTTCATTTTTGTTTTTTTTTTAACTCATAACCATTATTATGTAATATGCAACGCAAAGTTTCACGGGAGCCAGTAAACTCGATAGATTCCCTCAGTTCAGTCAATAAGCTTCGCAAAGTAGGTACTCGTTTTTGTACTAAGTAAAATTCATTAATTTTATTTCTAATAGCATTTATATCGAAGCTGTCCAAATTAGATACTGTGGGCTTATGGGGTCGTTTTTTCCCTGGTGTACTAAAAACTCCATCATTCAATCGTCCTTCCTTTTTAATTCTTTTTAAAGTTGCGACGCTAACTCCTGAAAAAGAAAACAATAAAACATAAATTACATCCCATACATTTATAATACCACAATGATATGAATTCTAGCAGTACATTACACAGTAAAAACACTGCATACACAGTTACATACCAGTGATTGACGAAATTTCTTCCAAAAACTGGTTCTGGGTTTTAATTAGCTCATTCTCTCCCAAAGCACTTAGTTTTGCAATAGTTCCTTTAACCGATGCAACTTCGGTACCTTCTATATTCAAATTGTCTGTAAACAAAACATCCATTACATAACAATGCGAATAAGGTAAACATGATTTTGAAGCAAATATTATAATACTATTTAGAAGTATCAAAATTATATGTATAAACCTCAGACCAAATAAAAAAGGTAGACGGAGTGCCGCGCTCTCGCAGTGAAGCAGGGTAAAGGAAGCCAAATTAGAAATAGGAAGCCGATCGTATTCCAGTGCGTCGCGTGACACCGAATACGCTACACGTCATAACCCAAAAATTGGTAATTATTGTAAAATGCCTTCCTGTGTCGTAAAAACTTGTAAAAACAATTCTGTAATACAAAAAAATCCATGTGGGATAACTTTTCACAAGTAATTGTTTCGTTTTGTTTAATCTATACTTATAATAAAATTGTAGAGAGGTCAATTCTGTACATTGAAAATATATTCAAAATTAATATTGGAGGATGAATGGTGATCGATACTGATGCCAAAACTGCAATCAGTAAATTTTTTGTCTGTCTGTCTGTCTGTCCGTCTGTCTGTATGTGCACGCATGGGTCAAAAACTACTGAAGGGATTTTAACCATACTTGGTACGATTGTAGTCCATACTCCTGGGCAGGTTATAGGCTATATAACATAACGCTAAGACACATAAGAGCCGAGCAGTGATGATAAATTTGAAGCAATTCGGATGAAAATGCGCTTTCGAGCTAAAAAAAATACCTGGATTAACACATAGGCTACTTTTATACCGGTAGTACAAACGCGGGATATTTTCCGACCTCCACGCGGGCGAAGCCGCTGGCAAAAGCTAGTTTGAAATAAAAATACAAAAATATTTCGTAATGCGTTTTTGGAACACGAAACCTCGCATAATGTCTTCGGTGTGACCAGTATATACGTAAACAAAACTCCCCGACATGCGGGTAGTTTAAGAATTATTAATTTTAAAATTGTTTGTGTATTGGTTAAATCTTTTTAATTACTACGAAAATGATTATTATCTATTTTCGACGTCAAATAAACAGAGTAAACATTAATAAATTATTCGGGTTTAAATATTTTGTAATATAACATGAATACAATACGATAAGCTATAAGTATGTGATTATTAGGATAATTATTTCTATATACAAGTACAATATAAAACGGTTTTATGTAAAATATAGTTTTGGATTAATTTATTTCTCAACCTTTTCATTTGTTGCATTTGAAAACAAAGTGTTTTTATTATTTTAGTTTACCAAGAGACCTAAAGTGGAAACAAAAGTAGATTGAGATTATTAGGTTAAGCCGAAATAACGAAACTTGGTTGCCATCAAAATTTAGTGTTGTGTGTTCCACACATTTTACAGATAATGATTGATGTATGTTACTAAATGTGGGCTGCGTCGTGTGATGAAAAATACAATACCAAAAAAAGTATGAACCCATGTTGCTATTAGACTATGTTATACGTTTTGTACACTTTTGTACCTTCTAACATTCGATCAATATTCCTTTTAGGTTCTTATTGACCAACCTGGCAATGCTATTGATATTGCCGTTTCTGAAAACGTTGACGTTTTTTATGGCTTATTGGGTCGCCGATTACGAAAACAACAACTATTTCACAAAAATTGCACAAAAACATAAAACAAAATAGACAAGAAGATTTATACAAAAAACATGCACAAAACTACACCTAAACAAAAAAATAATAATTAAAAAACAATGAAAATAAACAAACAAACCAAATATTTTTTTTTTTTTTTTTCATATTAATAAAATGGCAAAACTAAAAGATATAAGGTTCCTAAGAACCTACTTATTTTGTATTGATCTTCAAGTTCCAATCGCTACCAATAGATGGCGTTGGTATCGTTTTAGAACGCGGTAACGTTGTGTTTTTCGAACTAATATAAAGTGAATAAACAATAGCTTCTGGCCGCGACTTCGCCCGTGCAATTCTACTTCCTTTCTTAGCGTTCGCCAACACTACGTTACGCTACGATATAACCGAACTCCACGCCGACGAAGTCGCGAGCAAAAGCTAGTTGGTTATATTGCTGGTGCTGTCGTACATTACTTATCAAAAATGTTAATATGTGAATCTTGGATCTCGAGACTTTTATCCACTCAGAGACTTTATTTTCATAAGTTAATTACGGTCAGGGACAAAGGTGGTTTACATTTTCCGTCAAAAGATATTTTTGCAATTTGTTCCGCTTGTGAAATCGTAATAAAAAGAATCATCAAAGATGACATAATAATAAAGTCAGAGAGACAACATTTATATGTCGTTTCTCAAATTTTAAAAACCTTTATATGGGCAAAATATATTTGTTTTTGATTTGGAAAACGAACACAATTTCGCCGGCATGGATCACAAAGTAAATTTAATACGTATTGTTGTTGAAAAATATATAAATATAAGATTCCACCATATTTCAAAACTAGATACTATATCCAGAAGTCGGGATAAAAAAGGCAGTATTACCGGAAATTAATGCAAATCAAAGGTTTTTAAAATTTGTCTCTTTTATTTTTATTAAAAGTACCCAATCGTAAAAAAGTGTTTTATTTAAAAGTATTTTTATGTCATAAAAAATCAATTATTTAATCAGAAATGGGGAAATAAAGTTTTTGGTGGCAACATTTTTTCCTTCGCACACAGACGCAATACGAGTGTTGCGACACTGAGGTTACGCACACAATTCTCTAAATGGTGCTTCACTTTTCGAACGCTATTGTTGGCGTACGCGCCGTCTACATTTTTTATTTGGTCTGAGGTATAAACTAACCTATAAAGTCTGTTATCGTAAGTAAACATTGCTGTTTTTCGTTGTAATCATCTCGTTTCTTTTGTTGTTTTTCTTCAAATGAATTCATCATAGTAAACAATAACTTCCGCACGTCACTTTTTATTGTTTTGTTCATTTTAAACGTTAAAATTCGAGTATAAATACAATGAAATCCTATGAATAGTCTGACAATTTAAAAGTCGAATGTTTTTTTTTTTTTGGAATTTTATGACCTGGTAACTGGACCTTTAGGTCAATAAGTCGAATGACAATCATCTGACGTTTTTAGAAACTTGCCATATAAAAACTTACGATTAAACCCCAGGATCAACTTTCGTGTGCCAGACTTTAAGTTTTGTATGGGAAATATACTAATGCCATACTTGACACTCCCCATAAAACCACAAAAAATATTTCTTATAAATCTAAACTAAATTCCAATCGTCGATAATACAAATAATATTAAAGACAAAAATATTTTCAATATAATCATAGATTTTAAAAATGAAATAGGTTATATATATCTATAAAATTAATTTATTACCTATGGTTATACTTGACATGTCAGTAAGCCTATAGACACAAAATCAGGCTTACCAACTTAGGGGTTTTCCCAAATTTAGGGGGTAAATAAGAAGATTGAGATTTTTTAGGGGCGTTCCATTTTTAGGGGTATTCTTAGGGATTTTTTGCCATCTTACATTTCTCATTGTGTTTTTGATTGCAATAAAAGTATTAGCGACTTCTAGTACAGTTCCTTGATACTAAGAATGCAGAGTGAATGATTAACAAATGTCGCGTAATAAATATTAGGGATGTTAGGGAGCTCCGTAACCGTAACCGAAACTATCGGATATCCAATATAAAAATTTATCCGTAACCGTATCCGAATCCGAAATAAAAGTTTCGCATAATATCGGATTTGTTATTACATTTTTATTTTAGGTAGATTAGATAACGCTCAATATTTATTTATAATCATTTTTATTTTAAATAGCTGTAATAATTACTCACACACTGATTGTAATTCCTACCAAATGCTGACATATAAAAAACCATTTTATTAGCTATTTGTAGTTTACTTTTGAAATTCCTTAAAAGTTTAATATCCGTAACCGAAATTATCCGAAACTAACGGATAATCCGAAATAATTTCATATCCGTATCCGTATCCGGTATAATAATCATTCCTACATCCGTATCCAATCCGTATCCGAAATTTCATATCCATAACATCCCTAATAAATATAGACAAATATTACTACTGTGTGCCGTCTATGATTACTGAACATTCGTTGGTTATTTTCATTATAATTTTTTAGCGGATTTTTTTAGTAATTGTGGCAATTTTAGGCGTTTTTAAATTAAGCTTTAGGGGTAAATATTTCTGGGTGTTGGTAACACTGCACAAAATAATAAAGACAGATTTGGACCATAAACAAAAGAATATCTATGCATGTGTGTATTAGATACACGGTAATGAACAGTAGTGTGTGTAACGTGTTATTTATTGAAAATAATGTGTTTTAACGAATAATTTAAAAAAATATTTGCATTTGTCACTTCTTCTCTGTATAAACTATAAGTGTGCGAAATTTCATACTCCTCCGTCCGCCCAATTTTCGTAAAAAGGGATCCAAAGTTTTCACTTCACGCATTAATATATAGATTGTAATTACATTTCATTCTTTATTTTTTCATCCATCCATACTATCCATACTTCCATACTATCCATACTATCCATACTTCCATACTATCCATACTCCCATACTTCCATACTTCCATACTTCCATACTTCCATACTAATCCATACTATCCATACTAATATTATAAATGCAAAAGTAACTCTGTCGGTCTGTCTGTCTGTCTGTCTGTCTGTCTCGCTTTCCTGCTAAAACTACTGAACCGATTTAAATGAAATTTGGTACACAGATAGTTTATCCATACTTCCATACTATATACTATATATACTATATACTATAATATTATAAATGCAAAAGTAACTCTATCGGTCTGTCTGTCTGTCTCGCTTTCCTGCTAAAACTACTGAACCGATTTAAATGAAATTTGGTACACAGATAGTTTAGAGCCTGAGAAAGAACATAGGCTACTTTTTATCCCGGTAGTATGTTCCTGCGGGATAATTTCCGACCTCCACGCGGGCGAAGCCGCTGGCAAAAGCTAGTGTATAATAATTATTCAAAAATGTATAACACAAATATTTGAATGTCTTAGCTGACAAAACATAGAGCACTTAACACTATTTACCATAAGATCTTATAATGTAATAACCTATGTTTGACAAATAAATAATGATTCTGATTCTGATTCACAAAGTGCAAAGTTACAAATACGAGTTACGTACAAATACGAGATTTGTGGTCTTCCGTACGAGGTACGAGGGCACTATCAACCTCGTACAATCATGTACGAGATTTTGATGATATGGCCATACGAACATTTTGCATCACCATTATCTTAATATATATAAAAAACGCGTCACGTTGTTTGTCCGGAATGGACTCCTAAACTACTTAACCGATTTTAATAAAATTTGCACACCGTGTGCAGTTTGATCCAACTTGAAAGATAGGATAGCTTACATCTCAATTTAAAGTCGCTATATTATTTTATTGCAAATTAATTGTTTATTATTTGACAGCCACAATTATCTGTTAGCTCCAAACGATTTGAACAAAAAGACGCGGATGAAGTCGCGGACAGAAGCTAGTAAGAACTAGTGCCATAAAAATGATGACAGTGAGGATATTCCTGGCATAATATTTGGAGAGGAGATGTTATAATACCTTGCAAGTTTTCGTAACAATAAAGACACATTTCGTTTTTTTTTTTTTCTTGATTTTATTAAAGATTTTTTGAAATACAACAGAAAGTGATGTTTTATTTAGTAGGAAACTTGCGATAGTTTATTTCATTTAGTAAAAAGTCCTAAATCCAGTAGTTCAATATGCCTTAATTTTGGTTTTAGCACGTTTTCAATGCATAATAAATGTATGTACAGCTTGGCAAAAAAGAGTCTGGAAAAAATGAGGGCGCCTGCTTAGCAGGTATGGCCACCCTGTATACTAGGACTAAAAGTGATAGATATTTGTTGTTTTAATCCACAAACACGAGATCCCGGAAATTCTCATCAGTCAAGATTTCAAGACTTGATAGGCACACAGTCTTTTACTTTCATTGTATTTAGTAGATTTCACATTATTTCGCTAGAATAACCTTTTATCTAAGAGTGCCATCATAATAACATAATGCAAACTTATTCAGTTTAAAAATTAATTAAATTACACTCAGGGATTGACGATTGAACCCGATACACAAGACAATGTTCAGCTATCGCATTTGCGGCCACCATCTAGGGTATTCACAACCAATCGATGGTTGGTATGCCTCTATCAAATTTGACATGAATGATACTGAACGAGTCCTTTTAATGCTGACAGTTTATAGTCGACAAGAAGGCGACTTACAGCTGCTTACTGTCGGAAACTAATCGGAAGTCAGAGAGTACCTATAACATGTCGCATTCGAAAGGTACAGGAAAAATCGAATAAACTTGAACAGTTGACTAATGAAGGCGTCAGGTATGTCTATGAGGGGTACGAACCTTATCACTATTCACATGACAATGAAAATGAAATAACACGCTAAAATTTAGATTTTATTTAAAAAGAAAAACGTGACATAACATCATTCTTGTATTCCTTTTCAGTGCTATGATAGATTTTTTCCATTAACACTGATGTGTCAGTTTTACATTTCTTATTTATGAAATCTAAATAGTGTAAAAATCTTTCTTACACGTTTACGGCTTCCATTACAACCTGTCTCCTCAAACTATAGGTAATATATTACGTAGAATAGGCACCTGAAAAATAATAAATATTAATTATACTTTTATTACTGTGGTACGCGATTAACAAAAAAAAAAAAATACTTGCCGGTTTCGTTATAGTGTTGAACTTTTTGTCTAATTGCACACACAAAATCGTCTAATTTTTTCTTCCGCCAACTGTTTTGGTGTTCCTCCAGGTGTAGACCAGGTGTAGAAAAAATCCTTAATTTTTTTCACCTTCATTAACAATTTCTCTAATTGTACTGTGAGATTTACCTTTAAAAAAAAACATAAAGACAATCATATTAATTCCATGTACGTACATTTTTCAATTTCAAGTATCAAACATCAAGAGTTAACGTGCACGCGATTTGTCAAACTAGAAAACATAACCTCAATAATCTATTAGTAAATAAAACAATAAAATGGCTTGAAACTTATAATACCGATAAAACTTAGTATTAGAAAGGAAAAACAATGACTGGCATTGAATAAAAGATAAATTTCTTGGATAAATACCTTTCGTGTCGGCAGTTCTTTCGTAAACATTGTCAATCGGAGACAAAATTTGTTCCGCTTCAGATTTCGCCAAATTTCTTACGAAAACTTAGTATATCACAGCTCACACCACTACTCCTTATCGTTTTATTCATTTTATATATGTTCAAAAGCATTAATAATTGATAGTTAATTAGAAATAAGTAAAATACAACTGGGAACATAACACAATGACAGATTAGCTACTTGTTGATGATAAACAAAGCAGTGCTGCCACCAAAAAAATATTTTAGTTCCAAAGGTTACCACGACAGACTCTTTTTTGCCAACCTATACGAGGTTTGAAAGTCAAAATACGACATTTTTAGCTGCATTTGTACGAGGGATTTTTTCTTACGGTTGGCAACCCTGGTTTGGAGGAGCCAGCTGTCAAATTGTTTATAAAAATCTTCACATCAATGAAAAATTTGAATATTCCACTAAATAATGTCGGAAATCTGGAATCTTAGTACATTATGTCGTTGTTGTCACGCTGATGGCCACTTCAAGAGCCTCAATTTATCGTATCAAGGTAAAAATGATGTCGAAATATACGAGAACATGTTACGTGAAACTTTAGGGATATTTGTAAGTATTGTTTTGTAAATACTTTCTTAGCTAATGTTTAATACCAGGACAACGTCTGTACGGTCAGCTATAGTATATATAAATATATATAATATATGGGCTGGCCAGAGGCGGCGTAAGGCGTGGGCGACGTGGGCGACCGCCTACGGCCTCGCGGTCCAAGGGGCCTCGCGCCTCGAAGGCACGCGAACGCAAATCATCAGCATTCTCCTGCTCTTATCCCAATTTATTTGTGGTCGGCGCAACATGTCTTTTTCTTCCACACTTCTCTATCAGTCGTCATCTCAGTAGTCACCCCCTTTCTATCCAAATCATAATTCACACAGACCATCCATCGTTGCTTTGGTTTCCATCTACTCTTACTTCACTCATGACATTTCTCATTCCTCCGTAACGCGTGACCATACCATGACAATCGATTCCCACACAACTGTTCAATCATCGGTGCCACTTTCAGACTTCCTCTTATGTACTCATTTCTTATTCTATACATTCGTGTAACACCACACATCCTTCTTAACATTCTCATCTCAGCTGCATGCAATTTCCCTTTCATTCATCCCTTTTGTGGCCCAACATTCTGACCCATACAAAACAGCAGGTCTGACTACGCGAAAGCAAATATAGATAAAATTACTCATTTAGCAATGAATAATAAAAACACCGGCTAGCAAGTATCTGGCAATACTAACCTACCATATTCGTTTAAAAAAAACTGGCAATATTGTTTTGAACGAAATTTTCTGTTTAAAATTTATCATATCTATACTAAATTACTAATCTATACTAATATCTATACTAATATTATAAAGCTGAAGAGTTTGTTTGTTTGGTTGAACTCGCTAATCTGAAGATTTACTAGTCCAAATTGAAAAAAACATTTTGTTTTGGATAGCCTATTTATTGACAAAGGCTATAGGCTATATAACATTACGCTACAATTAAAAAGAGCGGAGAAGCAATGAAAACTGGCAGGCAATTCGATGCGACGGGAAGGGTCAGGGGGCGTCCATTAATTACGTGAGGCAATTTGGCGACCACCCAGGTGAGATGTCGTAAGATTCGGCTCAACACTTCCCTCTATAATCTCACGTGAGATTTTTCAAAATGCTTATTTTTAGTGTCAATACGTTAATCTGAGCTTATTTGCGTTGGATTTATGCGCTGCGTTTGGCTGGCTTGGCTGTTCGGTGATGGTTTAACAATTGAGGTGCTACTGTGCTACTTCGTGGCGTTTGCATAACCACGAGAAGTATTATTTTGTAGGGTTTAGCCATATTTTAGCGGAAAAACACGTTTTGCTTAACCCGGTTTTCTCACAATTTCAACTTGTTTCCAGCGAAAAATGAACGATTATTCCGAACCTGACCCGAAATCTTAACCCAGTCAGGGTTAGGATAGGAACTCAAAAAAAAAAAATGATATTTGTTCCGGACGTAACCCTCTTCCTAACCGAACCCGAAGTATCGTTCCTATCATAACCCGAATTGCGGGATAGATAGAATTTCCCTATAGAGAAGAAGGGAAATAGTATCTATGCAGCAGGCAAGGTTTCTGTCACGGCTCTGGCGCTTCGGGTCTCCGGCGGTCCCACGCTAGCTTTAACACTCACCACCGTAGCTTCGGCTCCGCAGCCTCAGTTTGCGAGTCGCCTCCCCCATACGCACCTTCGCAGGCTTAAAATACACTCTCAGGGTAGGGCAGACAAGTCTGCGTGGAGTCGGTTCTGCAGCGATTCCTTTCAGTCACTAATTAAATTCAACAACAAATGGACTTTTTCAGACACTATTTTATTTTAATTTAAGGTTAAAAATGTTTTTTGATAGACATGCCAATATGCCTGGTTTTATTCCAAAAAATATTGCCATCTTCATTGTATATCGGAATTTGGGTTATGATAGGAACGATACGTCGGGTAAGGTTAGGAGGAGGGTCCCCCCCAGTGTGTTCCCGCATTGACGAGGCGGGGGGGCTCAGTAGCCGTGGTTTGGACACACACGGTGAAGCTAAGAGGAACCCTAGGAGGGGCCGCTCGTCAGGGCTTTTCCTCCCAAAGCCGACGACGTAGCGGCCAACACGTAGGTTGCGGTGTCGTTTGTCGACATCGCAACTGAGGCGGGCCGCGATGTCTTAGTATCTGAGGCATTGCGGCTGAGGGTTGGAGGCCGCGGCGGGAGAGCAGTGCCGGTACTGAGGTGCGCTGCTCTCCCTACCTTCTGCGGCCTGAACGGGTTCGCCACCGTCCGATGGCGGACGCGGTGGGGCCCCAGGGGAAGAGGAGTGTTGGTATAGCGTTGGCCACTCTCCCTATCCCCTGCGGCCGAAAAGTGGTAGGCGGCGGGGCCACTGTCCTGACCCGTCGCAGGGGGACCAAGGGTGCCATTCACGGGGTCGTCTGGTGCCCATGTGCTAATTGGTCCCCGGGGTGGTCATGGCGTGGTTTGTATTAATGCGCGCCGTGAATGGGGTTATCCCCCAGAGGTGGGTCCGTGGTAGCGGAGTATGCATGAGCAGTTCTCCACGAAAAAGCAGTTTAGGAGGAGGGTTTTTTTTATGGATGGGAAATCATCAAATGACTTCTCCCGCTCTGGGCGGAGCGGGAGGGCGTGTCAGACTTTTACTGACTAAAACACACCCGTGTCCCTTCAGTTGCCCATGTACCAGGGTCACGGCATCTCTTTCGAACAATCACGCGACCCCGGCAGGAGGAGGAGGGTAACGTTCGGAACGGATTTTTTTTTTTTCTATTTCCTAACCTAATCCGCGACCGGGTTAGGATTTCGGGTCAGGTTCGGAATATTCGTTTATCAGGGGGCCTCGCAAAATGTATCTTGCCCACATCAAATTTAGGTCTTGCCCCGCCACTGGGGCTGGCTAGCTATCAGTTTACTTAAATATGTGGAATTGATTTGAGAATGGCTAGAAAGAAGCTTCTGTAGTAGGTACTTATTCCCATGCATGCAGTGATCTCTTTATCTTTTAAAACGAAAGTTTTGGCCAGGAATAAAACACGTTTCGTAACAAATTTATAACTTCTAATTGTGCACCGCAGTATAATTTATCTTTGCTAGTTTGTTAGTGCTCCACCATTTCTTCCCCTGGGTGTCGTAAGAGATGACTAAGAGGCTTACTAGAGAATGGGGAGCAGCATTCTCAATGCATTTTACCATCATACTGCGATCGCCAAACCGCCTGCCAAGCGTGGCGACTATGGCAAATTCCCCCAAACTGGGGGAGGCCTATGTCCAGCAGTGGACATGTTTCCGCTGAAATGCTCATGTTGTCAAAATGTAAGCCATTCTTACTAGTGATCCAAACATTGCTTTATGCTTTAAAGATTATTTCCCTATTGATTAAATTGAAAAAGAATCTGTGACCCAGTGGAGTAGCGTGCCTTGGCAGGGCCCCGTATAAAAATTTGTTTGGGGGCCCTTATGAAGGGTAACGATTTCTCACAAAAGAAAAAAAAAATGTTTGCATAAAATTAAAAGAAATATTAATTCATCATTATTATCTATCTGTCATTTTTTCCAAATTTTTTTGCAAAAAATTCAAATTAAATAACTCTCCTTGCTTTTTGTTTCGGCAAAATGATTTAATTAATCATTTATAGCTGATCATGACTTTAGTTTTTCTATAGTTTCTGTCTCTACGACTATAGTGACAGATCTGACAGGCGTTCATGTCCCATCGAAGTTCTAAGGTAATTGTTTATCTCTATAAGAAATTAAAAAAAAATGGGAAATTTGTATTAATTTTTGCTTACGCACGTCGGGGCCCCCGTAGCCCGGGGGCCCCGTATAATTTATACGGCAGATACGGCGGTAGCTACGCCCCTGCTGTGACCTCTGAGTTTGCATCGGCCATTCTTCTCGCAGTAGTAAAATAGGAAACGTTACCTCATCTAGCAGAAGCGGTGGTGGCACAGCGGTATTGGCCCCAACTTATGAGTTGTGTTGTTGTGTAAATATTTGCATCCCACTGCTCTCAAAACGGTGACAGAAAACATTGTGAGGAAACTGGCATGTCCTAGACCCAAAATTTCGAAGACATCTACCGATCCGCACTGGGTCCGCGTGGTAGATTATGGACCCCTCCCTCTCACCTTCTGTAACATTATAGGCTGATTATGACCTCATCTAGTTTGAAAAATATGATTGACATTAAAAGGAATTTGTACAAGCTTACTTTTTAGGGTTCCGTTGCCAAATGGCAAAAAACGGAACCCTTATAGATTCGTCATGTCTGTCTGTCTGTCTGTCTGTCTGTCCATCCGTCCGTCCGTATGTCACAGCCATTTTATTCCGAAACTATAAGAGCTATGCTGTTGAAACTTGGTGAGTAGATGTATTCTGTGAACTGCATTAAGATTTTCACACTAAAGTAGAAAAAAAACAATAAATTTTGGGGTTCCCCATACATAGAACTGAAACTCAAAAATGTTTTTTTTTCATCAAACCCATACGTGTGGGGTATCTATGAATAGGTCTTCAAAAATGGTAATGAGGTTTCTAATATCATTTTTTTCTAAACTGAATAGTTTGCGCGAGAGACACTTCCAAAGTGGTAAAATGTGTGTCCCCCCCCCCCCCCCCCCCGTAACTTCTAAAATAAGAGAATGATAAAACTAAAAAAAATATATGATGTACATTACCATGTAAACTACCACCGAAAATTGGTTTGAACGAGATCGAGTGAGTAGTTTTTTTTTAAAACGTCATAAGTCGTAAACCGCAATTTACCATACATTCAATCAACTAAAATATAAAAATTAAAAAAATAAAAATATTTTTAAACCGAGAATACCTACAGGTTTGTACGGAACCCTCGGTGCGCGAGTCCGACTCGCACTTGGCCGGTTTTTTTTTATTAACCTTTGATGTCCCATTGCTGGGCGAAGGCCACCTTACTCTCTTTCCACGTCTCTCTGTCCAGAGGTGCCACGAAACAATCTTTATTAAAAGAGTCTAGCTCATCCTGCCATCTCCGTCTGGGCCTGCCGCGATGTCTCTTGCCAGTAAGCGAGACCCATTGGGTTGCATGTTTGGCCCACTGATCGTCTGACATTAATGGCAGATGTGTCCAGCCCAATTTAAGCGTGACAGCTTTCCGAGTGACATCAGTTATTCTAGTAATGAAATGGCTTGCTGTATTCTTAACCCGGTCCACAAGTTTAATAACCCTGAATACTCTGTTCCATAGCTCTCTGGCAAACATCGAGCGTGGACCTCTGATGAATTGTCAAAGACCATGTTTGAGAATCATACGTGAGGATGGGTAGAATACACAAGCTTACTATTGTACAAAATAAAATCATTTACTACATATTCAGTACCCAAATGTTTCAGATTTCGAATGAACCCGTGCCGCAAGACGCGAGCTACACAATATGCGATGAATGTATCTTTAAGCTGAGAGATGCAACTGAATTCAAGAACCAAGTGCTTATGTGTGAACAGAAGTTTAAGGTGTACTGTAATAGTAAGTTTAGTATTATTTCAAATACCAAGATTTTTGATTGATATATTTGGTATTTGGTGATCATCCCAATTCTTCCCGTGGGTGTCGTAAGAGGCGACTAAGGGACTTACTAGAGAATGGGCAGCAGCGTTCTCTATGCATTATACCACCATACTGTGATCGCCAATCCGCCTGCTAAATTGGGGGAGTCCTGTGCCCAGCAGTAGAAGTCTTATGGCTGAAATGATGATGATGATGAATGATATTCCATTCAGAATAGTAATTAACAGGAGCTTCTGCCCGTGGCTTTGTCTCCATGAAATTTTATCAATGAGACTGCTGTTGCCTTAGTTAAAAATCTTAAATTCATGAATCATATGGCTACATTGTCACAATAACGCCCACTACACTACTCTCTCTCTCTCGCACGCCGCTCGACGTCTCGCTCTCATAGAGCACGCCATTTGTAAACCGCTTTATCGCGACAGTGTAGCCGTAGCATCAATTATAGACAAGACAATACACAGCCTAAACGGCTGCGTCTAGAAGTTAGAAATATTTCCACAAGGGTTCTTATTTACAAAAAAATAAAATCCTTTTTACAAAAAAAAAAACAACCGATTTCCTTAAAAAGTAGTGTTTTTAAGGAAATCGGTTGTTTTTTTGTTTTTGTAAAAAGTTTTTATTTTTAAATTTTTAGTTATAGTATCTACCCCGCACTAATTCCAAACAAATAATGCATATTTATGCGATAGCAGAAATCGCGATTGATTTGCAGTCATTTTTTAAAGAGTTCCGGTGTCTGTCTCCGGAACTCATCATCAGATCTATATGAAACTTATATGGGACCATCTCGGAATAAACCCCTTTCGAACAAGAAAAGAATTTTGCAAATCCGTTAATATATGACGGAGTTATGGCCGAACAAACATAAAAAAAAAATATAACTCCTCCTTTTTGAAGTCGGTTAAAAATGAGCACTAAGGAAACATTTTTGACAATTCACTCCCTAAAGGGGTTAAATATGGGATGAAAGCTTGTATGACAGTTCGACATTTTACCGATAGTATATGCTAGCGGGCGCACGACTACTAACTATAAAAATACTAACTAATAATTTTGTATTTTTATTTTTATTACAGATGAACAATTAGTTACATGTGATATAAAGTTAGAAGGAGTAAACGATGAAGATGACTTTTATAATGGTAAGCATTTAATAAATATTAAAATTATTTTGCTGAAAATCAGTATTTAATGAACGTCAAAATTACATAAGACAGTCCCCCAAAACGCCCGCCCTCCACCACTTCCTAGTGCTTTAGCTGGGAAGAAGTGGCGCAACAAACTGCCTACTATTAGCGCTTGACAAATTTAAAACATTGTTCCAAGTCTCGTATTTATATAATTAAATTTTTTTACAAAAAAAAAACAACCGACTTCCTTAAAAAAAAACACTACAAAGTCCAAAATAAATTTAATTTCGAAAGTCGGTGTCTTAGGATCTGTATTTAAGGTTTTTTGCCACCAACTTCCGAAATTAAAGTAATTTTTAACCGACTTCAAAAAAAGGAGGAGGTTATCAATTCATATGTATTCAAAAAAAAAAAATTATGTTTGTTACCTCATAACTTTTGACTGGGTGAACCGATTTTGATGATTCTTTTTTTATTTGAAAGCTGGTGCTTCCCAAATCATGAAATGACGTCACACGCTCTGGGCGGAAGGGCGTGTCAGACTTTTACTTTACTAACTAAAACCCACCCCCTTCAGTTGCCCATATGCCAGGGCCACGGTATCTCTTTCGAACAAATCTCGCGACCCTGGCAGGTCGCCTGTGATTGAAGATGATAGTGATGAAGACCGCTAAAATGTGATTATAAACTTTTTTGCAAATATACCTTTCAAACATTTGTTGTTTTTATTTATAATTTATTAATTAAAATCTGTTTCTTATTTTAGAAGTGTATACATTGCTACATATCAAGCTATACATTTCCAGTTTTAGCTGACCTCCTATTGTATAGGCTTTTCGTACAATGAGAAGTCAATTTTGACTGGAAATGCTCGATTTGTCGCTTTATGTACAATATTTATAATATTTTAGTTGATATTCACTGAAATTTTAAGATTTAATTAACTATTGGTTTAGACATGTCTACTTTAAATAAGAATAAAAGACAAACGAATGACACAAATAAAGATGCAGGATTAAAATACGTGAAGTAAATAATAGGTCTTTACCTATGAAAATGCCGTTTTGTATGAAAAAAATTAAACAAATTTTTTTCATGTATTTTTTATTTGTATTAATCGAAATAATCACCCATGCAATCAATGCATCTTTGCCAACGCAGTGGCAGTTTATTGATGCCCTTCTTAAAAAAATCAGCTGGACGGGAGGCAACAAATTCTTCAAAGGCATTTTGTACTGCCTCTCGGGTATTGAATTTTTTTCCCGCCAAGAACTTATCCAAATTCTGGAAAAAGTACTAGTCTGTAGGCGCAAGGTCTGGTGAGTAGGGCGGATGACGGAGAGCTTCCAACCCCAGTTCTTGGAACTTGGAGACCGTCTGCTGTGCAGTATGAGGTCGCGCGTTGTCGTGCAGGAGCAGCGGAGACGAGCGATTGACCAATGCTGGTTGGAGATGTGCCAGCTTCTCCATCATTGAGTTCAGTTCTTCACAGTACACATCTGCAGTAATGCTCACCCCGTTTGGTAAGAAGCTGTGATGAATCACACCGGCGCTAGACCACCAAACAGTGACCATCACTTTTCTAGGGGTAAGTTTTCGTTTAGGGCATTGTTTAGGTGCTGAACCAGGATCCAACCAACTTGCTGAGTGCTTGCGGTTATCAAACAGAATCCATTTTTCATCGCAGGTAACAATGCGGTTCAAAATTCCTTCATTTGTGTGTCTGTTGAGCAGTGCAAGGCACGTCTCGACGCGTACTTCGCGCTGGCGATCATTGAGTTCGTGGGGCACCCATTTGTCAAGCTTTTTTACCTTACCAATTTGACGCAAATGGACCAATATTGTTTTGACGCTAACGTCGAAAGCTGCTGCTAATTCAGCCGTAGATTGTGTATCATCAGCTTCCACAATCACCTTTAATTCGTCATTGTCGACCAAAGTCTTCGGACGACCGCGAGGTTCATTTTTCAGGTCGAAATTTCCAGAACGGAAGCGAGCAAACTAATAACAGGTGGTGCGTTGGTTTGTAGTGTTAGCTCCGTAAACGTCGTTGATGTTGCGTGCCGCTTGTGCCGCGTTGCTGCCACGGCGGTACTCATATTCCATAATTACTCGAATTTTTAACGTATCTATGATGACGAAAAAGATTGAAATGCGATGAAAATGTAACACTAATCAATAAACAAATGACTACTTTTGGAAAAAGAATTCCATGTTTTTAAAATAAAATAAATTTGAAATTAGAATTCTTAGACAAACAAAAATTATTTTGATTTGAAATGGCCAGTACTGCAGAACGGCAATTTCATAGGTAAAGACCTAATATTTGCACAAAAAATGGTTTTTATTTTTTTGCAATATGGCGTACCTTTTTTTAAAATATTAAAAGCATGTAAGTCTATAGAAAAATGAATGGGAAATTCGAAAAAAATTGTTTCGTGATTGTGCCAGAATCGTATCATAGTTAAAAATCAAAATTAAAACAAAAGTGCAATTTTTTTCAAGGTTCTTATCAACCGTTAAAGGTGTTAATTTTTTTCCTAGAAGCTACTATCAGCTTCCAAAACATATCCAAAATTCAAATCAATCGAATCACGCGTTCTTGAGAAATTATTTTTTTCTGAATTTGTCAGATTTTTCTTTTTTTTTTCTTTTTCTCAAAAACCAAATGGGTTAGAGATCTGAAACTTTCAGGATCTTATTATCTTGTTTATACCTAAAAATCTTCTAAGCATCGTGCCAATATCTTTCAAGGGCAAATTCCCTATGCTTATACCCCTAGGACCTTTGCATTAAGTATTTGCGCGACAAACGAACGAATAACGCGATTAGATTAGTGCGGGGTATCTACCATAACTAAAAAGTTAAAACTAAAAACTTTTAACAAAAAAAAACAACCGACGTCCCTAAAAAAAAAACACAACAAAGTCAAAAATAACTTTAATTTCGAAAGTCGGTGGCAAAAAACCTTAAATACAGATCCTTAGACACCGACTTTCGAAATTAAAGTTATTTTTGACTTTGTAGTGTTTTTTTTTAAGGAAGTCGGTTGTTTTTTTTTAAGTTAAAAGCTTTTGTAAAAGTTTTTATTTTCAACTTTTTAGTTATGGTAGATACTCCGCACTAATCTAATCGCGTTATTCGTTCATTTGTCGCACAAATACTTAATGCATATTTAAAACTTATATGGTTTTCACATGGACTTCATTGTCAGAATGGAACCAAATTAAAATGGGACCATTCGGGAAGCACCACCTTTCAGATAAAAAAGGAATCATCAAAATCGGTGACTGGGTGTCAAAAGTTTTGAGGTAACAAACATAAAAACTTTTTTAGAAGTCGGTTAAAAATAAATTATTTATTTTACAGATGATGTTTCAGTAGATGTTGAAGTAGATGATAAACTTACACTGGATGTTAAAAAAGGTAAGGTTATCTTTCAAGTATTTCGGTTATTCCTAATATATGGCGTTAGTCGTATAGCAGTGCGTCGGGTCATGCTTATCCCACCAAAAACATTTTATGTAAAATGTTTTTTTATTTTATTTATTTATTGTCTAACTTACAACTATCATTACAGGTTCTCAATTCTTACTAACTAACTTATTATTATTTTGTTTACAATATTTAAATTTTGTAACATATGACAAACATTGCAGCCTTTGTGAACTCACTCAGAGAACAACAGAATAGGTCCGTGTCACTAGTTATGAGGTTGAGAGTGCGGAGTGCACGCGTCAGCCAGCAGCCGTGGCTGTCGTCGTCGCCACACGTACCTGTCCGGGGCACACAAACCTGTGTCCTAAAATATCCGCATTATGTACCTTTCCTCTAAGTACCCTGAATATATACGAGACGAGTGCGAGATCCCTCGTGACCCTCAGTTCGTTATGTCCAACCATACCCAAGATAAATAAAGTTGGATACATAAGCGGATAAAATGGGTATACACCGTACAAGCGCAAGTACCTAACAAACTTATTTTGTACTCTCTCCAGCATGAGTCTATATTAAGATTCATGTGGAGCCCAAATGACTGCGTTACATTCTAATTGACTTCTAACTAAGGCATTGTATAAGGCAATAACCGCTTTAATGTTTTTAAAACCACGTACCATACGGAGCATAAAGCCTAAATTACGATAGGCTTTTCTGCAGCAACTTGTGATGTGATCACGAAACGTTAGCCCCGTGTTGAATTTCACCCCTAAGTCCCTAACTTCCGTAACCCTAGCCAATGGCAACCCGTCTATGCTGTACGTATATGGAATAGGAGTACGCGCACGAAAGAAAGTGATTGTGACGCACTTGGAGATGTTGAACTGCAAGAGGTTATCCTTACTCCAGGTCACCACTCTATCTATGTCTCTCTGAAGCCTGTCGCAGTCCTCCAATTTACTTATTTCCAGCGACAGCTTGAGGTCATCAGCAAACAGCAAACATTTGGCATCTTTCACAACTTGTGGCAAGTCGTTTACCACAATGATGAACTGCAAAGGCCCAAGGTTACCGCCCTGAATCACGCCAGACCTGGTAAAATATGGATCCGACTTATGTCCCGCATATTCTACATACTGTTGCCTACCGCTCAAGTAATTTGCAAAAAACCTTCTTTTTGAGCAAAACATCATTATTTACTAGATCGAATGCTGTTTTGAAATCGAAGTAAGCAGCATCGGCCTGCCCCCCACTGTCCACAGTTGGCACCAGATCAGCCACGTAGCTCAGGAGATTGCTAGTAGTGCTTCTTGCTGGTCGAAATCCGTGCTGAACGTCTGAAAGCTGACTGCTGACCTTTTGGAATATGCTCTTATGAATAGCCGCTTCGAAAATCTTCGCCGGAGTTGACAGGACTGCGACTGGCCTGTAACCATCCACCGTCATCCCTGACCCTCCCTTAGGCACCGGAACGACGCGGGTAATCTTCCACTCCTCCGGAAACACAGCTCCCTCCAGACATTTATTATAAATGTATTGCAGCGGTTTGGCCAGCACCGACCGACAATCCTTAAAGATGTAAGGCGGAATGCCGTCCGGCCCAGAAGACTTTTTGGTTTCAGCTGTTGAAGCGCGCAACATACGTCCGATAGTTCTAAGTGATCAAGATGTACCCGTTGTTGCCAAGACGTGACCATATCTCGGCTCGCACTGCCGAAAAGTTATCAGATCTCATGTATAGCCAAGGTTCTAACTCCACAAGCCTTGCCTTCACACCTTAATCGAAATATGTGGCTTGGCTAACGAAAGAGATCGTGGTCGAAGCTCGGAGTAGCTTCACAAACAGTTGCGAACCAAATTGATGCCAAGAGAGGTGATGCTGAGTGTTTGGTGGGATTGGAAAGGTATAGTTCATCAGAAGCTGCTGAAAACTGGCCAAACTATTAATTCTACTATCTACTGTCAATAACTAATGTGATTAAAGCAGGCGATTAAAGAAAAAAGCTATTGCATAGCATTTTTTCTCTGTCCCCGCTTTTTAAATCTCTGATATCTTCTAAGATCTTCATTTAAATTACATGCTGTAAAGGGCCAAACTGATCTATATTAGATGCACAATGTATTTAAGGTACTTAATTGGATAAGGATTAATGCTGTATTGGTTAAAATCGCTTCGTAAATAAGCCCTTATTTCTCGTAAAAAGTAAAGGATAAACAAGTGCGAGTCAGACTCGCGCACCGAGGGTTCCGTACAAACCTGTAGGTATCCTCGTTTTATGCATGAGGTTTATGTTTATGAAATTAAATGTTTTTTGTATATTTTTGAGTTGATTGAATGAAAGGTAAATTGCGGTTTACGATTTATGACGTATTAAAAAAAACTACTGACTGGATCTCGTTCAAACCAATTTTCGGTGGAAGTTTATATGATTATGTACATCATATATTTTTTTTAGTTTTATCATTCTCTTATTTTAGAAGTTACGGGGGGGGGGGGGCACACATTTTACCACTTTGGAAGTGTCTCTCGCGAAAACTTTTCAGTTTAGAAAAAAATAATATTAGAAACCTCAATACCATTTTTGAAGACCTATTTATAGAATACCCCACACGTATGGGTTTGATGAAATTTTTTTTTTGAGTTTCAGTTCTAAGTATGGGGAACCCCAAAATTTATTGTTTTTTTTTCTATTTTAGTGTGAAAATCTTAATGCGGTTCACAGAATACATCTACTTACCAAGTTTCAACAGCATAGCTCTTATAGTTTCGGAGAAAAGTGGCTGTGACATACGGACGGACAGACAGACAGACAGACATGACGAATCTATAAGGGTTCCGTTTTTTGCCATTTGGCAACGGAACCCTAAAAATTGTTATTGTGGGTTATCCCTAAGAGATAGACATATACCATCATGGACTTTTTTGTAGACCTTTTTAAGGTGTACAATACTGTAGTATATTATATATCGTAGGGTTCAGCCAGCGTTCGCAATGTAAGCGCAAAAAATGTGTTTATTTATGACATCACATTAGAAACCTCTAAAATTATCAGTGTTTCTTTATTGTATTATGCATGTTATATACATATAAACCTTCCTCTTGAATCACTCTATCTATTAAAAACCCGCATCCATATCCGTTGCGTAGTTTTAAAGATCTAAGCATACATAGGGACAGACAGACCGGGAAGTGACTTGTGTTAGGTTTTTTCGTTACGGAATTTCTTGATTCGATCGCCGCACTCAAAGCCCGCGATAAAAGCTATACAAGAGCTTAAAACGGCAAGAATTGATCAATAAGAAAGGCGTTGTCATCCATAATGACAATGCAAGACTGCACGTATCTTTACTGACTCGAATAAACATTTAAGAGAGTTTGGCTGGGAAGTTTTGACGCATCCACCGTATTGCCCGAAGCTTGCCCCTTCGGACTATCATTTGTTCCGCTCTCTGCAAAACTTTCTTAATAGTGTAAAGCTAGCTTCAAAAGAGGCTTGTGAAAATCAATTTGTTCAGTTTTTCGCTCAGAAACCGCAGAAGTTCTACAGTGACGGAATTATGGTTTTACCAGAACAGTGGCAAAAGGTCAGAATGGCACATATGTATGTCATTGATTAGTGTTTGAAATTTATATAAATAAATTCGGTTTGAAAACCATGAAAATAATCGAAATTCCTGTTTCCTTAATTTAATATAAATAAATTCATACCTTCCCATGGGGGTTGGCAGAAATTAAACGACATCTTTTACGATACTCATTTAAAGAGGTTTTCCCGGTCCGTCTGTCATCAAAGCGAGCAAGATTGAAAAGCTTGTTTTAACCAACGCAATGTAAGCGAGTGAGAACGCAATAACACCGAACCCAAAATGGCGCGCGGATATTACACAAAACTTGTTCCAGGAAATGCGTGTTTTTGTGAAGCTCTAACAAGATTTTGGAAAAAAAAATTGTTATTTAGAATCTCCATTATATGTGCGAGGTTTCTTTGAAGATGTTTACTTTTTTAATGTATATACATTGAACGCGCCCAATAGTCCAACGAGGCAGTTGAAGCGCAACTGCTGAACATGGGATTCGATTCCCAGGTCGGGCAAAGTGTTTCAGACCGAACACTTTGTTACTCTATGCGCCTTCGGAACGCGCCGCCCGAACGGAATGACATCTGACTTGACAGTTTGATTTTGACACTTGACGTTTGCTCTTGGTTTTTGGTGGGAAAAAAGGGAACACGTCGCCGGGTGGTATCTCGCGATCTTTTGTAAAGTAATCCCTTACCCCGGTCGTTTTGGTGGACAATAGGTCATGACCCAGTTGTTTGTTAATAACCCCAATTTGACGTAATAACACGGGTTGAATTTTGGATATATCTTGTTTAAATAGTTTGAAGGTTCAGCAAAGTGACGCTATTGGGAACGAGTGATTTGAAGACCGCATGCTGTGATTGCCTCCAGCCTTATTGCAGCGGATTCTAACCTGAAGAATACTCGTAACGTCACAACACGATACATATACACTCACTTACATACATAACTCCAGGTAACCCCAGAAGCAGTGTCCTTCAACCACCAGGTAAGTTCCTTTGTTGTATTGTAGGTGAGTCATTTGTTAATTGTATTGCGTCTTCACTTGAATTGTACTTGTATTGTCTGCTCCGCGTACGGCGGACTAGTTTCGCTAGCCACTTCTTGTCTCTAGAGCCCCACGATTATCACACTTCCACTGCGCATTTGAAATCGTATTGTGAGGTCTAGTCTGGCAGCGAACACAAAGTGTTATTGGTTTTTTCTATTAATATTTTCTAAGTAACAGCCCGGAGTTTGGTAGTTGGCGGTGTGATACCCTCGTGCCTCGGTGCGCACGTTAAGCCGTTGGTCCTGCGCCTGATCTCTCTCCGGTCGTGTCAGATCGCCATTACATCGAAATCAAAATCTAAATTCATTTATTCTAAGTAGGCCGAGAGTCAGTACTTTTTAACCCCCGACGCAAAAAGAGGGGTGTTATAAGTTTGACGTGTCTGTCTGTCTGTCTGTCTGTCTGTGTGTCTGTCTGTGTGTCTGTCTGTCTGTGGCATCATAGCTCCCGAACGGATGATGCGATTTCAATAAAAAAAATATGTATTAAAGGTGACTTATCTGCGAGTGTTCTTAGCTTCGTTTGATTCTACATTATATTAAGTATATACCTATAAAAAGTACAAAATAAAAAATTAAATAAAAAATTAAAAAAACCCCCGACACAAAAATCTAATTTCCCTTTAAAAAGTAAAAAATAATAAAAAATAACTCAATCTTAAAGTACCTAAGAATGTATTAATAATTCAAAAAAAAAAAACGTCGCGTTGGGGGACCGCTCCGCGAGTGCAGACGTCGTTCACTGCTTAGTTAGGTAATAAGACTATTGGTAATTAAATTGTTAGGTTTGAAGCGGTCCCCCAACGCGGCGTATTTTTTTTGAATTATTAATACATTCTTAGGTACTTTAAGATTGAGTTATTTTTTATTATTTTTTACTTTTTAAAGGGAAATTAGGTTTTTGTGTCGGGGGTTTTTTAAATTTTTAATTTAATTTTTTTGAACGTCAAAGTTACATAAGACAGTCCCCCGGCACGCCCGCACTTCACCACTTCCTAGTGGTTTAGCTGGGCAGAAGAAGTGGTGCAACAAACTGTCCAGCAGAATTCTGGCAATAATTTACAGACCAACCTCGTGTGTTTCATATAAATATTAACATTATTTGTATGTGTTTAATGGTTATACTCGTAAGAAACGCTTGTTTACATACGAATATGAACTTAAACTGCAACTAAATAAGTTCAAATTCGTATGAAACGCTTAGCCCTCGAACCTCTGTCTGGGCCCACTGCCCCCACTGGGCCCAATCCATTTAGCGCTTTACGAATTCAAAACATAGTTCTAAATGTGTCAATAGTTTAAATATGACAGACTGAAACCATGTTTTAAAATTGTAACATCAAGCTAGCACGCGGGTTAGGCGGAGGTATATTTCTGGAAAATCCACATTTCACTAGTCATGGTTAAGTCCCATGCAGCGGTGGATTTACACTAGGAGCAGTCGGAAGGAGAATTTTTTTAGGGCGGCAAACTTTTGAAAGATAAAAATTTTTTTTTAGTCTTATAAAGATTGCTCAATGTTATTAATTAATTCTATTAATTTTCTGTTTAATTGATAATTCAAGAAATTCAATTCATCCATTATTTGTGAATTATAATTTTGGCACTTTTAGTAAAAAATCCTTGGAGATTAAAAATAATAATCGATTTTTCAATTTTCTGGTATTATAGAAATTTATTTACGTTTTTTATTTTTGAAAAATTGAAAAAAATTCGGAATTATTTTTTGCATTTTTCTAAACATAAACTTTAATCAATCAATTAATTAACCAAAAATGTTATAATTTATCGATTGCAACAATTAATTTTAATTTAAACAAAAAATATTATATTTTTGAATTTGAATAAACTTGAAACAGCGCATGCCATCTATAGTGTAAGGTCGGGTGTTTAGGAGACAAATGAAACGAATGAGGTTCGAGAATACACTGACTGTATTGGAATAAAGATACCTTATTATATACCTTACAACTACTACATCACACCTTCCCCTTTATTTAAAAAAAAATATTACACAGTTATTAAGATGCATTTATTTGTCAGAAACACGTGTAGGTTTAAAATCAGTTGTTGTGATTACAGGAAAAGTTTCAACATGTTTTGCCTAAAAAGGCGTACAAATACAATAATAATGTTATTAAATAGAATTATACAATAAAAATAAAAAATAAAATCAAGTCACGTTAAATCAAGCAAAAATAATAAAAATGGTAAAAATGTCTAAAATACATCATTTAGATAGTCAGCAACACTATAATAGCACTTATTTATTAAAAGTTTCTTCATATTTTTACTAAAACTATTTATATTTAAATCTTTGTATGCCTTTGGTAACTTGTTGTATAATCTAGGAGCCATACAAAATACACTTTTACGCATGAGAGCCGTTTTAGCATTATATATACGAAGTCTACCATCATCACGTTGACTTCTTTCAGTACTATCTGAAAACTTTGTAAACAGTTGCGGATTCTTTTTAACAAATAATACTGTTTCTAATATATACAAGGAAGGAAGTGAGAGAATTTGATGTTTAATAAAATATGGTTTGCAACTGTCCGTAATCCCAAGACCAAACATAGCTCTTACGCATCGTTTTTGCATTCTAAAAATAACATTTTTTTGTATAGAGTTTCCCCAGAAAATAATACCGTATCTAAGAATCGATGCAACAAGTCCGTGATAGGCAGCAAGCAATGTATCCGTATTTACAATTGGGGCGAGTTTATGTAATGCGTAGGATGAACTACTAATTTTTTTACAAATTTCATCAATATGATCTTTCCAATCAAGTTTTTTGTCTATGGTTAGTCCAAGGAATTTTGCAGTATCAACTCTGCATATGGTATGATTTTTATAGTTTAAGTTAATGTCACTCTTTACTGGTATTCTTTGACTAAAATGTAAGATTTGTGTTTTATTTAAATTAATTTTTAGATTATTATTGTCTAACCAAGAAATTATAGAAGCTAAAGCATTATTAATGTCAAGTTCATAGCTGTCAGTTTTCTGACATGCTATTGTGACTGTGCTATCGTCTGCAAAAAGAGTCATTGGATGTTCAATAGATGTTGGAAAGTCATTTACATAAATAATAAACAATAGTGGTCCCACAACGCTTCCCTGGGGTACACCAAATTTCACTATACGTTCTTGAGAGAAATACGTCGCGACTGTTTTGTTACGATCCATTCTTGAGATTGCTGTGATTTGCTTTCTATTGGACATATAGGACTCAATTAATTTAAGAATATTGCCTCGAACTCCATATGCGTGAAGTTTATTCATTAAAATCTTGTGATCAACGTAGTCGAATGCTTGTGTCATATCGCATAGTACAGCGCAAATAGGAGTCCTTTTATCTATCCTTAACATCACGGTTTGAAGAAAATCATAGACCGCCATATTTATTGTCTTATTTTGTCTGAAACCTTTTTGCTCACTGCAAAGAATATTATTTTTTTCCATATACGAATATAATTGTTTGGAAATGTATTTTTCAAAGATCTTCGACATGATTGGTATCAGCGCTATTGGTCTATAATTTTCTATTAGGTCTCTGTTTCCTTTCTTGAATAGTGGTTTTACTATTGATGTTTTCATACCATCAGGAAAGATCCCCGCACTAATACACAGATTCACGATGTGACTTAAATGGCTGCATATTATATCACCGACAGATTTAATTATTTTGGTAGAGACACCGTCATAACCCACGCTGTTAGTATTTTTAAGTTGTTTTATAATGTTTAATATATCGCTCGGTAAACTTGGGGCCATGAACATTGATTTTTGTCTGCTAACAATGCCTGATGTGACGTTTTTTCCCGACTCTAGTATAGGGACAACTCTGTCAATGAAATAATTATTGAATTGATTCGCTATTGATTCTGGATTTGTAATTACAGTGAAACCTGGTTAAGTGGGACCTGGATAAGTGAGAAACCTCTATTATTGAGAGTTGCAATGAGGTCCCGGCACTTTTTAATTGAATTACCTCTGTTAATGGGACTTTTCGAACCTGGTTAAATGAGATTTGAATTCTAAGATTTTTTCTGTGTTAACCTCTATAAATGGGAGTCTGTAGCTCAATTCACTGTTTATATGAGACAAATTAATCAGATTGGGACAGATTTTGACACGTTTATTTACAAACATTTGAATGTCTTTCGCACATGCTTTGTTTGTCAGTACTATCTCAGGTTATGACCTCAAAACAAGGGAAAAAAGTGTACAAAATGTCCAAACGTAAATATAAAACATTATCAGCATCTGAAAAATTACAACTTTTATCAGAAAAATGGAATAACGATACATTTTGACCTCTATAAGCGGGGGCCTCTGTAAATAAGGCAACTATAATCTTAAACCTGCTTAATTGGAAAACTGGATTAATGGGAACCCTCAATAATTGGTACATAATTCTTGGTCCCTTGAGATCCCAATTAACCAGGTTTCACTGTATATAATTATCAACATTAATTTTACGTAAATAATCCCGAGGTTCATTTAATTTTTTATTATTTATTATTTGCCATGTCGATTTAGTTTTATTGTCAGACATTTTGATTTTATAATTATTCTGAGCCCTTTGGGTAAGTCGTGTAATTTTTTTAAATAATTTACTGTATTTGATGAAGAGTAATTTGTTGGTTTCAGATGGCTTAAGTCTATACTTCCATAAGAGATACCTCTTTTTCTTACTACAAATTTTAAGACCATGTGAGATCCATTTAGCCTTTCTGCCTATGTTAATAGTAATAAGTTTATATGGGAAGCAAAGATTATAAAATAATGAAAACTCTTCCATAAATGAATTATATGCGATGTTAGGGTCATCTGTGTTATAAATATCAGCAAATGTCAGATTCTCTAAACAAGATCTGAACTTCAACATATTTTCTTTTGCGAAATTTCTCTGTGTTTTTTTCCAGTATTTACCAGTGTGGGTATTTTTTACGGGACATTTTAACAGTTGCGCCGTATGGTCAGATAATGCAAATTCTGTCACTTCAGTCCCACATCGATTTTGAAAATTATGAGCGAAATTGTCGATGCAAGTCTGGCTTTTTAATCGAGTAGGTTCATTAATGGCTAATTTCAGATTGTAATTTAATAACAAACAAGTAAAATCAAGGCATGCATTATTTTTTTTCATTATATCAATATTGAAGTCACCAGCCAATATAATGTTGCTATATTTTTTTTTACTTATATTTGTTAACAATTGATCTAATCTTTTAAAAAAATCACTCAAATTTGTAGCTTTTGGGACACGATAAATACACACAATTAGGATGTTATACTTTGTCAGTTCTATTCCACAACATTCAAATATATGAGCTATTGATAATTTCGTAACCTCAGGCACTTCTTTCCAAAAATGCTCATGTCTGACTAAAATACATGAGCCCCCTCTTTTACTGTTAGTTCTGCTAAAACATGAAGCTAAACTGTAGTTTGGGATCAGTAGATGGGTTTCATCGCCATCTGACATAAAATGTTCAGTTATGCACAATATATCAACTTTTAATTCCCTATCTATAAGTTCTTCTAAACAAATTGTAAGCATATCTGATTTATTGATCAATCCTGCAATATTCTGATGCAGTATTATTAATTTCTCATTAGTTAAGAAAAAAACTAGCTTCTTCTACGTTAGTCTGTAATTCGTTTTTGTTGTACTCTTGCAACTCCTGAATATAGTCGTTTAGGTCTCTAAAGATGGCGCGAATGCCTTTGTCATTAATTATGCCTGTCTTTGTATTATACAGTGAATAGTCATTATACAGGGTGTCCAAGAACCTGGCGTCCAACTGGATTCCCACGATGCCCCAAGTTCTAACAGTACTCTGAAAAATATTTTAAAAAATCCACCCCATGTACTTACAGAATTATACTGATTTCAAAAAAAAAGGGGAAATGAGCACCCTGTGACATACTTTTGAATGCTGTGACTGCTAATGCTGATAATTTCGATATTTCTTGGAGGTTTTGTAATCTAGGGTATTGCTGTGTCTAAATAGAATGTAAAAATAAAGTACTTATTGTACCATTTTAAAATAAAATATTATTTTAACTAAAGGTGATATGGAAAACTATTGAATTTCGCAACTTTGACCGACTGTAGTGTAAAAAAAATGTACCAAAATAGTATGGCAAGTGACGTCAAATTTTGACGCGTTTATTCCTCTTTTTAAAAAGGTATAATACTTACACATTAATTTGAAAAAAAAATTTTTTGATAATATTTTTACTCAACAACCCAATTTTTACGATGTCTTACAGAATTCTTAGAAAGAAAAATTTACGACGAATTGAATCTAACCTCTAAAGAATTACTATTGTATGCTCATAAAAATAACAACAGGCCTCATCAATAAAAAACAGGTTAGACCGTAAGGGACGGTATGTGCATGCATCTCACCATAGTGATTCGTTATTACAACAGGAGGGAGCAAGACAGAAACTATCTTTGCGATTTGCTGGTTCTTCTTTATGGTACCCCATTATTCAGGTAAGAGTGAGGGAGAAAAAGGTTAGAGGTGCGAGTGAGATAGATAGTGACGCTATCTGGGATCGTGCTATTTAGGATAACAGTACGGTCAGTACACGTCACTGCCTCCTGCCGTTACTACGCACCTCTCTCTTATTGTTACCATTGATCACGTACTACGATTTAAAGCTTTGTTTATTGGACTCGATTACTCTTTGTGCTCTGGACTTTGAAACGAACTCTTTACGACGACCTTTGCCTGTGTTTGGACAGTTTGTGTTTTGTGTGTGCTACCATGGCGACCTACACTCCGCAAGAATACGCAAATATGCACTACATTTATGGAGAATGTAGAGGTAATGGACGAGCTGCAGCGAGACTTTACAGAGAAAGGTATCCGAGGGCTACGCGATATCCCGACCATCGAGTTTTCATTAATGTGCACAGATCACTATGTGACGGGCGGTTCCCCAATCAAGTAGCTGGTGAAGGACGACCCGTAAATGACTTCATCCGCGATGAAGTTTTAGAGGCGGTGTCGGCAAATCCAAGCATCTCTGTGCGAGGAATAGAAGCTGATACGGGGATACCGAAGAGCACAGCACACAGTATTCTCCAAAAAGAAGAATATCATCCGTACCACGTACAGCGAGTGCAAAGTCTTTTACCTCGAGACTATCCGAGCCGAGTCGCGTTTTGTGAAACAATCCTGCAAAAACATCGAGAAGACGAAAACTTTATCGACAAAATTTTGTGGTCAGATGAATCAACATTTAAGAAGGATGGCTACATGAACCTACACAACTTGCACGAGTGGCATGTGGAAAATCCGCACTTGATGCGAGAAGATAGATCCCAGTACCGGTTCAAAGTGAACATGTGGACCGGTATTCTCTGTGGGAATATTATTGGTCCATTTGAGATGCCCGAGAATTTGACTGGCGAATCATATTTAAATTTTCTTCAAAATGATTTGCCAAACTTACTAGAAGAGACCCCACCAGATATGTGGTTCCAACACGACGGCTGTCCAGCACATTTTCGCGTATCCGTTAGAGAGTTTTTGGACGAGCAATACCCGAACAGGTGGATTGGGCGATCAGGAACAATCCCGTGGCCAGTCCGCTCACCTGACTTAAATCCGCTGGATCGTTTATGCGAAGCCCATTAATGACATCGCTGACCTTCGTGAGAAGATAACACAAGCAGTGCAGGTGATACGTCAAAAAAGTTACTCGCGAAACATAAAGCGGTCCTTTTTAAGGAGAGTGAGAGCTTGTATTGCCGCGGGTGGTCAACATTTTGAACATTTATTGTAATAAAATATCTTTAAACTAACATTCTTTGCTTTTATTCTACTGGGAACCCATCTACCTGTGTGTATTTCCTTCTTGCTCACTCTTGGAACCGAAGTAAATAATAGTAGTAACATAACAGTTTCTAAGATAAGAAAGGGTCCGACAGTTACCGTTAGTAGGTAGGCACTTCGTAAAAATTGGGTTGTTGAGTAAAAATATTATCAAATTTTTTTTTTTCAAATTAATGTGTAAGTATTATACCTTTTTAAAAAGAGGAATAAACGCGTCAAAATTTGACGTCACTTGCCATACTATTTTGGTACATTTTTTTTACACTACAGTCGGTCAAAGTTGCGAAATTCAATAGTTTTCCATATCACCTTTAGTTAAAATAATATTTTATTTTAAAATGGTACAATAAGTACTTTATTTTTACATTCTATTTAGACACAGCAATACCCTAGATTACAAAACCTCCAAGAAATATCGAAATTATCAGCATTAGCAGTCACAGCATTCAAAAGTATGTCACAGGGTGCTCATTTCCCCTTTTTTTTTGAAATCAGTATAATTCTGTAAGTACATGGGGTGGATTTTTTAAAATATTTTTCTGAGTACTGTTAGAACTTGGGGCATCGTGGGAATCCAGTTGGACGCCAGGTTCTTGGACACCCTGTATATATTTTTATTGGAATCTAAAATGTATGCATGCTCGTGTGTTATTATGTCCAAGTACAAAAGGTTGTTGAAATTTTCAACCCTCCAGTTATGCATGACTACGCGATCTTTACATATATAGGTAGGTAAACAGATGATTACATTTGTGTGTGTTATATTTCGCAGTGTTTCACGAATAAAAATAATCTGGTCAAAGTAATTCTTCGTCACTGCAAAGTCTTCTTCACCTATAAGTATGATACAATAGTCTTGTTTTGTGAAAGTGGATAATTTTTCGTTTATTCCTGTAAATAGTTGTTTGTTACCTGCATGGGGTGATATGTAATGGCATAATTCAAAATTGCCCTTGATTGTCGTGTCAGCAATAGATAAAATCCTGTTTTTGTTATTGGTACTTATCAGACATATTTTATTTTTTATTGTTTCTTTTTTAATGACACTACTTTTCTTGTTCTTATTTTCAAATTCAAAGTTTATTTCAGCATCACTATTTGTGGGAGAACTCGTTCTCACGCACTGCTTCATAACTGAACTTAGTTTCTGTTCAGGTTTCCGTTTCTGTCGTTTTTTCTTGCTGCTCAAACGCACGGATGATGGCGTAGGGGTAAACCTCACTTTTTTGTAGTTTTCTATGACTGTTTTGTTGTGTTCTAATTCTGATTTTAATTGTTGATTTTCCTCGAGCAAATTTTCTACTTCTTGGTGTACGGATGCTAATTCCATTTTTAACTGATTTATTTGTTTGATGTGATTCTCATTCTCATTCATAGTATTCTCAGGTAAACTCATCCCAGTAGTATCAAACATTGAGCTTGAAGAATTATTTAAAGAAACGGTTTTGTTAGTTTTACGGTATGTAACGTAATTGGAATCCATTATTATGAGTTTTTATGTTAATGCATAATCACAAAAAGAGATCTCGGTTTGCGGGGCTCGAACCTGGAACTTTTCGTTTAGAGCGGCCGCTCTGGTCAACACATAGCGCATTACGCCATTTGAACGATGATGGTAGTGTTCAAATTACGCTACGCCTACTGAATGTTATCAAAACAAATCGTTAAACAAGTTTTGAATTCAAATGTTCTATTGAAGTCCAAAGTTCATTTTCTTTGTTTGATTTATACACTATGTTTTACGTTTTGTTTCTTTTTATCACTATTAGAGTATTTATATTGAGTTTTTATTGTGTTATATTGCACATTGAACACTGTTTTAAATAGTTTGTGACACTTGATAAGTTTGTAGAACTGAGTTTATAGGAGATAAATATAGACTTAATATTGATGTTCACTTAAGTATTTATGTTTTATAACACTTTCACATATACACAACACAGTCCTGTTTGTTATCGTATTAGTTTTATGACAGTTTATGTGGTTTTACTATTTTTAAACATTTAATAACACGGAGCACGTACTTGCCGCGACGGTAGACGGTGGACGGTCACAGTTATTATTTTTTAATTTTAATATGGTATACCTGCGCAGGGTATATTGTTAATCATAATATAAATTTAACCTAATTATGGCTTAAAACTACAAAGTAATATTATACTTATTAATATTATTATACATACGAATATAATATTCTTAATTAATATGTAACACGACACTGGAGAAACATACATTGGTTACTTTAGTCATTGTTATAAAGTTTAGTTCTATTTTTATGAACTACATATTCTTTTCCACTTTTCAAAATTTTAACATTAGTATCCATGTCATCAATAACTACATAAGGTCCTAAATATATAGGGTCCATTTTACTTTCTGATATATTTTTTAATAATAACAAATCACCCTTTTTATAATACACTGGGTTTATATTAATATCATAGTTATGCTTTCTCTTAACCTTACTCTTAATTAAATTATTACGTGCATCTTTTTGCGCTACTTGTAGCCTATATTTAAGCTCAAGAGCGTAATTGTCATGAGCATACAAAGGATCTACCGAATGTCCTTCTAAATTTGTCGGTAACACGCAGCGTTTTCCAAACACTAATTCATGTGGTGTGTACTTGGTCTCCGTATGTACTGTATTATTGTAAGAAAAACACCAATACGGCAACCAAGTACTCCACGTACTTGTTTGATTCTCACAATTAATCCTAAGATACGCACCCATTGCTTTATGATTGTTTTCCAGCGCTCCAAAACTTTCGTGATGGTATGCTGTAGACGAAATTTGGTTGATTTTTAAGATTTGACATATCTCTCTCATAGTACTTGATATAAACTCGGACCCACGATCGGTCGCTATTTCTCTAGGTATGCCATATCTTAAAATAAAATTATCTACAAACGCACGAGCTACACTTATTGTATCTTTATTGCGTAAAGGGTACGCTTCCGTAAATTTCGTTAACTCACACTGTAGAGTCAAAATATATTTGTAGTCATGTAAGTCTGTTGGTAGCGGCCCCACAATATCTAAAAATATTTTTTCTAGTGCTGAATTTGCAGTCGTTATGACCTGCATTGGTTGCTTGGTGTGTTTAGAATATTTTTGTTTCTTACACTGCTCACATTTAGAGACATAATCAGCGACATCTTTTTCCAAGCTTGGCCAAAAATAATACTTTTTAATATTATTTACCATCCGCCTAATGCCCGCGTGGCCACTTGTAGGCAATAGGTGGAAGTCATTTTATTATCACACGCCTGTTATCTATATTATTTATTCTCTGGACATTACTGACAATACAAATTCGTGGTCCGGACCACTTTTCATAACTTTTTATTTCATTTATAAGCCCACTTATAAAATCTTTATTGTAGTCGTTTCTTATTATGCATATCTCATTTATCGATAACTTTTTACATAAACATAACAAGTCTCTCACCAATTCGACTCGCGTAATCGGAGATCGAGAAATTGTTTGTAAATAAATTATAGATTTACTGGGCACATATATAAAATATTTGTATGTCTCCATTATTATTCCTTTTTTTTGTAAATAATTTAATTGCCTAGAGTTTATTAAAGAAAATTCAACAATATCCTTCGGTTTTTTAATTATATCCACAACTCTCGGTTGATCAGGCCTCAAGTTTGTGTCTGTATTATCCACCGACTGGTTATTGTTGTTCTTATCTTTATTCATATTTAATTGACGTAATTGTGCCCAAGTCATTACACTAACTACCTGTTCAGTCATTGATTTTAAGTCTTCCGACGTTATTATTATTCGCGACAGTGCGTCTGCCACTGAGTTTGATTGTCCTTTCAAATATTCAATTGTAAAGTTAAATTCTTCTAATTGTAGTCTAAATTTCAGTAATCTACTAGATGGATCTCTCATTGAAAATAAATAAACTAGGGGTCGATGGTCAGTCTGTATCTTAAACCGTCTTCCGTATAAATATGGTCGAAAATAATTAACACTCCATACTATCGCTAAGAGTTCTTTTTCAATAGTAGGATAATTAATTTCTGCTTTATTCAAACCTCGACTTGCGTAAGCCACTGGCCGTCCATCTCCGTTACATAACACCGAACCGATTGCAATACCTGATGCATCGGTTTGTAATACAAACTCATTATTTTCAGAAAAATTTGGATACTGGAGGACAGGTGGGTTTATCAGGGCTGATTTTAGCATTTGAAAAGAATGCTCACAGTCTTTGGTCCAATTATACTTAACGTTTTTGCAACACAATTTGTTTAAAGGAAATGCTAACTCAGCGAAGTTTCTAATAAACTTTCTGTAATAATTTGCAAAGGCTACAAAATTTAATTCGTCAACATTTTGTGGCCTTGGATAACTTTCTACTACTTTAATTTTTGCTGGGTCAGATAAAATACCCTTTCCGGAGACTGTATGTCCTAAATAAAGAATTTCTTTTTGCAAAAATGTACATTTAGTGGGATTCAATTTTAAATTTACTTTTCGTAATCTAGAAAAAACATCCATCTAATTTTGATTATGAATAGTCATATTTCTACCCATTACTACCAAATCGTCCTGGTAAATGAGACATTTATCATAATTGAGGCCAGACTTTGCAATGGTCATCATTCTACTAAAACTACGGGGACTAGACTTGAGCTCCATCGGCATGCGAGTCATCTGATACTGATTGTTACCTGTAGTAAATGCCGTATAAGGTCTACAGCTTTCTTTTAATGTGATTTGAAAAAATCCTTGAGCTAAATCTAAATGAGTAAAGTACATTGCTCCTGCCAAAGAATCTAGTATTTCGGTGATGTTGGGCAATGGAAATTTATCGTCCTGTATGTTGTCATTTAACTTGCGGTAGTCAATTACGACACGCCACTTTTTATTACCGGCCGCGTCACATTTTTTGGGGACCAACAATAATGGACTAGACCATGCACTTCTGGATGGCTCAATTATGCCGTCATTTAACATGTTTTTGACTTGATTCTCTATTTCCGGTTTTTGAGAATAAGGGACTCGGTATGGCTTGGTATAAATTGGAACAGTATGTGGTTTCATGTCAATTGTCTGTTCATAAATGGGGGTAGTGGATAATTTATCCCCTGGTAGATGGAAAATATCAGGAAATTTTGCACAAATACATTCTATCGATTTCTGTTCCTCTACATTCAAGCCTTTTAAGTTTAATGAGGAAAGTAAAGTTTTCACCCTTTCCGAATCCACATTATTCCTATTAAATTGACAAATAAAGTATTCATTTAACTTACTAGTGCTAACTTGAAAATAATTTAAATTTACATCTGAGTCTCGAGTATTTAAAATACGAATAGGCATTTTTCCGTTAATCGGTTTATTAATACTACTCGCTATATAAACACCATCACATAATTGTTGATTTGACACCAAACACTCTTCATTTAATGTCGTATTAATGTAATGCGTGGATTCGCTACGTGCTGGTATAGTCAGATAGTAGCCGGTACTCGTTGTCTGATTATTTTCGAACGTTAATGTTACTAACTTAGAGTCATTGGTCAATTGTAACGTGTTAACGTATTGACTTCAAAATTTAAAATAGCTCTATAATGTGTTAAAAAGTCTTGACCCAAAATGCCGTCAGTAATACACGGTAAATTTTTGAATACTGTGAATTTATATGGAAAACTGTACTCGTTATATTTAAGAGTTAAATACACATAACCTTCAGAAAACAAATATCCACCAATACCTTTTACGCTAACTCTCTCTTTATGGTAAGGAATCTGTAAACGCTCTAAACATTCCAACTTTATTCCCGATATAGAAGCGCCCGTGTCAATTAGCATGTTATGGTTATGGTTACAAATTTTAAACAACACCTTATTTAAAATGTTACACGTGAAGATGACATCAGTCACGAAAAAAATGTTTTAATGACTCATTATTCGAAGTGCTCGTTGCTACCTGGCTATTCTGTTATGACATTGATATCCTTTTTCAACCCGACACCCCGGCCGCGGTTACTACGCGGTGGTCTATAAGTTTTGCGATAACGTCTATTATTATTACCACGATAATAATTGCTATTACTATAACCATGTGGTACCTGTGGCCGATGACCCCAGTGCTGGTGTGCATGTTGTGCACCACCTCTTGTGCCGAAATTTCGTTGACCTCGGCAACCTCGTTGGGCTCGTCGACCCTGGTAATGCGACTGTCTATACGTAACTATAAGTTCTGATGAGCCACTGGGACCGGGTTTCTCCTCGTCTTGAGCTGCCTGGATTGCTTCTGTTAAAGTAGAAAAGTTACGCGCGGCAATTATGGTGCTTAATCGACGATCCCGCAAACCATCCGCAAATCGCTTGATTGCTAACTTCTCATTCATGGGTTTCAATAAGGCATACTTGGCTGAATCATTGTCAGCTTGCGATATCGTCAAATCTACAAAGAGTTCTGACATCTCTTTGCCGTAATCTGTAATTGTTTTACTCTCTTGTTTACAAAACTGTAACTTTGACTGAATAGCAATGTAACTTTTTTTTGGTAGTAGTAATTTACGCATATCCTTTGTAAGCTCTTCGACAGTCTCATATTTTGGAGACAATAATAACTTTGCACGCTGGGATAACCTACTTTTCAATATGAACTGAATTAGTTTGTTTTTACATGCCGGTGTGTCTGACATAGTATTGTAATATTCGATATTTTCGATCAGTTGTTTAGTGTTAGTAATGCTATCATCCATGACGGGCATAAGATGTAGCGCAGTTTTTAAATCGAATGAATCCGTCGCCATGGTTTGTAGTTTCTCTTCTGTTAAACTACACAAAGAAATTATTTCTAAAAATAACCTATCGAATTCTTCACAAATCTTTGCAATTAATGTTATTTCTGAACTTGTATATTTTTTTAAGTTTTGTATATAGATGTCTAAAAACTTATTGTACTTGACTAAAACAGAATTTGCCTCTGTTCTTTTTATTTCTGTAATCTTTCCTTGTCGGCGGCTACGACCAATTTTTATCAAGTAGCTTCTTATAACTTTTAACTCGTTTAATATTATACCTAAATCCTCAGCCATAACACATTAGCCTTTAAATTAGTCACTACTGCTTATTCTAAGCTACGTACCTATTACATGTATTTGTAATTTGAAGAAAATGCACATAATTATTCTGCAGAAACTATTAGCTACTTAGAAAATTATCTTAAGATAAAATATAAATGTAAATATAAAACTTAAATACCATCATCAAAAGGCAGGTAGTGCCTATAATTCACAAAATAGGTTGTAAAATAAACCTCATGATTACCTTGATTCACTTGCTAGTACGTTTGCCACTGATATAGATATTAGGAATGATCACATCACTGCCTACTTTTTCTCGCCAACACTACACTAGCACGTAAAACGTAGAATTACGAGCCTTGAAGATGTGATGGGTTATTTCGCCGTCGTAGTTATATTTCGAGAACTTCTGCCTTGCCAGGCTGCGGCACAGCACCCATGTATGCCTGCTGCCTGAGTAGAATACTGGAGTATCGCTTCAATGTCACCTCATCTATGCGACGCTGTATTTGCTTTTTGTGACAACGACTATGCAGCATGAATAATATTATTAAAAGTCCGATCGCCAATCGGGATATATGGTACATATTACCACCAAAATTGTATTTGAGGTCTCCTGCAGCTGCTGCGTACGAGCCGTATTACTACCGACTCCAGCGGTCTGAGCAATCACTACTTCTTCTTTGCTGCTTGTGTTTCCCATTTTTCAAAATTATTAATCATGCACGAATACGCTATAGTAAAACACATTTTGTGCTTAGGGAGCCCAGTGTATTTTTGCTTCATTTTAAAGTCCACATTAACTGCACTGATTGTTTATAATATTTTGTCCTTTTATGGTACACACGCGCGCGGGCCCGAGCCGACTAATGTTACTGGCAGGGTCGCCATGTAAGGTCGGGTGTTTAGGAGACAATTGAAACGAATGAGGTTCGAGAATACACTGACTGTATTGGAATAAAGATACCTTATTATATACCTTACAACTACTACATCACAATAGTCTGTTTTACAAACGTATATCCCCGCTAACGCCAGCTGTTTAGATTGCGAAAATTTAATCGACCAATTCGCAATTCAAAAAGTCAGACGCCTGCGAAAAAATGGATGTAATATAATTATGAGTTACCCTTAGTGCCCAATTTATAATTGTTAAAAAAAAAACAAATATTTATTTATGTTTTTGGAATTGAACGCGCCTAATTGCGCATATATGAACGCGCCCGAAGAGAGAGGGGCGCGCGGGGGACGGAGACGCCACGCGGCAGCCGCAGGCGACACGACATCCTTTGTCCGGCCAAAATCGACGTGTGCGCAGTGCTATATTAAAATGTCGCGCGTCTAATAATAAATGTTATGTGCAGAATTATTATAAAACTATGCAAAAATTGAAGTTGGAGTTATTTATTCTCAACACCCAACAAGTGGCGACCGTGAACAATTAAGAAGAACCATTTTCAAGCTCGAACACGTGGAAACCGGCGCGGCGTTTTCGTTCCGCAAAATGGCGGCGGTGGCTGTTCGTCGGTGAAAATATCATCATCTGCATGTCTCAGAGTCAAAGGTTCCTGGTGAGCTCCGTGCTACGTCTCAGACTAAATCGCTGCCTTCGTACGTCGTGTCAGCGTGGGTCTCCGCCGTCTCTGTGCTGCAACCAATCGGCGTCGGTGCGGCGGCGTAGTGATACCTACTCTAATGGAAGTAAGCCCGTTCCTTTGATATTCTCCTTTCCCTGTTTCTGTTTGAGTGTGGGTGCCTAGCTCGCTAAGCTTTTTCTTTAGCATATAGCCTAGGTATTAGCGTCTATACTGGCGCAACTCATTGCCTCATTATTACAGATTCTTATTTATTTTCGGTACTATACTGTACCTGCCGAGTGCTTGGCCAAGGGTATGGGTGCCTAGCTCACTAAGCTATTTTCCTTTGCACATAATAGCCTAGGTATTAGCGTCTATCCTGGCGCAACTCATTGCCCCATTACAGGTTAATAATTATTTTCGGTACTATACTGTACCTAAATCGCAATTATAAAAATTAAAAAACATTTTGCCGAACATTCCAGCGTTCCGGGTCCACGTGCACGGCCCACGCGCTCAAAGTACTTCGTGTCTCGCCCGACGCGAGCTGTTGTTGCTGCCACGTGCTGTGTTGACGAGCTCGGCAGCGGTGTGGTTTGAGCTGTTTGGCGCTGGACTCTATAACCGGTGGGATTGCATAATTTATTTAATTACATAGTTAATATCAGCAAAATTTGCCCAACTCATTGTTTCGCGTGTTCTTTACGGTAGTGTTTTTATTTCACGCAAAATGGTGGAAGATACGATTACCTCTCCTAATGTGGAGGGTAACGAGAATATAAAATTATTGATTCGCAGACGTGGTGGAATACGAAGTAGACTAACAATATTTAAACAGTTCATTAGTAAATACCAAATTGATGAGAAAGCCTCTAACCTTAGTAATTTAGAAGTGAGGGAGCTGTCTTTGCGACTCACACAGCTACAAGATTTAATGTCAAAGTTCGACTCTGTTCAATCTGAGATAGAGGAAATTGCTCAGAATATAGATGACCAAATGTCAGAGAGAAATTCTACAGAAGGGGAATTCTATGCCATGATTTCTATGGCACAAGAATTAATAAGTGTTAATTCATCAAATGTTAAAGAAAATTGTGAGTCTATACATTCCAGTTGTAGCCAAATGAACAACTCTATTAAATTGCCAACCATAAATTTGCCAACATTTGATGGAAATTATTCTAAATGGCTAGAGTACAGAGACACATTTGACTCTTTAATCAATAAAAATGAGTCTATTCCATTAATAAATAAGTTTCATTATTTAAGAAACTCGTTGGTAGGTAGCGCTTGTAATATAGTGAGGTCTATAGACTTTACAGCAGCGAACTATCAAATAGCATGGAAGTCTTTATGTGACAGATTTAATAACAAAAATATACTCATAAATAATCACATGCAGGCATTAGTCAATATCAATCCAATCCAAAAAGAATCTTTCAAAGCATTGAGATATGTGATGGACCAAATTCAAAAAAATTTACATGCTTTAAATATATTAGATATTCCCACAGCTGGCTGGGATCCCTTAGTTATATTCTTGGTCTCGTCTAAATTAGATCCTAGAACTAAGAGTAAATGGGAAGAATACAAAGGTCATTTAACACACCTGCCTTGTCTTGAAGAATTTGTAAAATTTTTAGATACTCGAGCAAATGTTTTAGAAACTGCTAATGGTAGTAGGTATTATGATAATAAAAATTCAAGTCATAGCAAGGAAAATAAATCGGTTAAGTCATTTGTTATGTTTGAACCTTGTTGATTGTTTTCATTAGCTGTCAAGTCTAACATTTTTGTATTGAGGGTAAAAAGGAATAAAACAGTTTGCTTTCTGATCTCGATTTGGTTGTATCTTTTATTGGCGACTGCGGAAAATAAATTGGATTTCGGTGACAATGACGGCAAATGTAACGAATATAGTGTTTCCCGGACAATTTAACCCAAAGACTGATAAGTGGTGTGATTATAAAGAACAATTACTGTGCGCCCTTGATGCGGCGGGTTATGACAAACTTAACCTCGACAAGGGACGATCGCTGTTTCTTTCTCAGTGCGGCAAAGACACTTTCGCGTTAATTGCATCGCTTTTAGTTCCAAAACGTCCTACGGAAGTACCTTTAGTGGACATTTTTAGTTTTGGATCAGTTTTATGAACCTGAGGTTAACGAAATTTTGCAAGCGGGCAAATTTTACAAACGTCAACAACTTCAAAGTGAAAGCGTGCAAGACTTTGTGGCGGCTATAAGTGTGCTTGGTGCAAAATGCAATTTCATAGACTTAAAACGCCAGTTGAGAGACCGACTAGTACTGGGGGTGCGGGACGATCGCTTGCGACGCGACTTACTGAAAAAGAAAGACTTGACATACGAGGTCGCGTTACAGATGTGTCTGGATTATCAAGTGACGTTCCCTGATTTGTACCCTGCGTGTGTGGCTAGTGAGTCTAAGCAAACTCCGTCCAGTGTCACGGAGACTGAACCGATGGACATTGGTAATGTTAACTCGAACGAGTGTCGACGGTGTGCACGCACACACAGGCCGGGCGAGCGCTGCCCGTTTGTTAAGGCGAAGTGCTTCTACTGCAAAAAGATTGGGCACATTGCGGCGGCCTGCACCAAGAAGCCAGGTCGTGTACACCAGGTCGACGACATGAGGGAAGTCAAAACGAGTGTTAACACTTCAGCTGAGAAGATGATGGGCGTATATGTCTGCGTGGATAATTACTCACCACCTATTACCACAGACGTTATGATAGACGGCGTTCATTTATCTATGGAAGTGGACTCGGGTGCATCGCGTACCATTATGTCGGAAGAGACATACAAGATGCTGTGGTTGACGCCTCCACCCCTACGAGCTACCAATCTAAAGCTCGTGACATGGACTCAAGACCCTTTGAAAGTATTAGGAATAGCAGACGTGCGTGTTGTGCTAGGTAATAAGGAAGCGCAATGTGAACTGGTCGTGGTGTCGGGGAACGGGCCAAATCTGCTGGGCAGGAACTGGTTCCATACACTAGGCCTTCAAGTATCAGGATTGTGCTGGGCTGAAGAGGAGATAGAACAATATAAAAAAGAATTTCCTGAACTATTTAAAGAAGAACTCGGCGAGTACAAAGGTCCTGAGGTGTCACTTCACGTGCGGCCAGATGCTACGCCCCGCTTTATAAAGGCGCGCGCGGTGCCGTACCCCCTTAAGAAAAAAGTCATTAGACAGTTGAATGAGATGGTGGAGGCGGGTGTACTGACACCTGTCCGTTATTCTGAGTGGGGGACACCGGTGACGCCGGTGATAAAAGAAGACGGAACAGTACGAATGTGTGGCGATTATCGTGTCACGGTGAACACCGCTATAGATACAGACATCTTTCCGCTGCCGACGTCTGTGGAAGCGTTTGTGAGACTTAGTGGCGGCAGAATATTTAGTAAGCTGGACTTGAAAAACGCATACACACAACTGAAGGTAGACGACGCGACAGCTATGCTGCTCACGTGGAACACTCCTATCGGTCTAATGAAAGTGAATCGTCTGCCATTCGGTGTCAGCGCGGCGCCAGCGATTTTTCAGCGTCTGATGTCGACGGCGTTAGCGGGTATGGACGGAGTGGCGTGTCTATTAGATGATATCGCTGTCACTGGAGCCACGATTGAAGAACACAACCGGAGACTTAAACAAGTACTGAGCAAATTGCAACAGATGGGACTCCGCCTCAACGTAAAGAAATGTGTGTTCGCTGCGAACAGCATCACATTCCTAGGCCATATGATTAATGCAGAGGGACTTCACCCAGCACCTGCGAAAGTTAAAGAGATTCAGGAAAAGTCGGCCCCAACCAATAGAGAGACCTTGCGTGCCTTCCTGGGCTTATATAATTTTTATGAAAAATTCCTGCCTGACAAGAGCACTGTGTTGGAACCACTGTATCGACTTTTAGAATCAAAAAGACCTTGGAGCTGGGGTGAGAAGGAACAGGAAGCGTTTGTGGAGGCGAAGCGATTACTGTCATCAGATCGAACGTTGGTGGGCTATGACTTGCAGAAAGAACTACTTCTCATTTGTGATTCATCGGAATACGGTCTCGGAGCGATTATTGCACACGTCATGGAGGACGGGTCAGAGCGGCCGGTGATGATGGCCTCACGGACACTACAGGCGCACGAGAGACGATATGGGCAGATTGATAAGGAGGCCCTGGCTATTATATTTGGATTGACAAAGTTTCACGAATTCTTGGCGGGTCGTAAATTTTGTATTGTGACAGATCATAAGCCGTTGGTCGGTTTATTCAATCCCGCTAAACCAATTCCAGACCAGATATCACCCAGGATGTTGCGCTGGTCATTGAAACTTTCCAGTTATAATTACAGTATACAGTACAGGCCTGGTAAATTAATCGGCAACGCGGACGCGTTGAGCAGGTGGACCGCTCCGGACACGTCGAGTGTGCAGGAGGATGTGCTGCGCGACGTGCTACTGCTGGAGGAGCAGCCGAGCGGCTGGGAGCTGGACGCTACTAAGATAGCCGCGGAGACCAACAAAGATGTGGTATTGCAAAAAGTAATGTTTCACGTTTTGCACGGATGGCCACGAAGGAACACAGACCCGAACCTACAAGCTTATTGGACACGGAGAGAGGCTCTTTCACATAATAAAGGTTGTTTATTGTGGAGCAACAGAGTCATAATACCTTCGTCCTTACAGGACAAAGTGTTAAAGTTGTTACATGCCCCTCATGCGGGCATTGTCCAGACAAAAGCGTATGCAAGAGGCTACGTGTGGTGGGTCGACATAGATCGGCGGATTGAGAGTGTGGTGGCCGCGTGTCAGCAATGTCAGCTAGTGAGAAATAACCCACCAAAGGACCCGCAGACTTGGATTGTTCCAGAGAAGCCGTGGAGCCGTGTGCATGTGGATTTTGCGGGGCCCTTTCAAGGAAAAACGTTTTTAGTCCTAGTAGACAGCTACAGCAAATGGTTTGAGGCTGAAAGCATACCAGCGATGAACAGTGGTACGGTGATAGCTGTTATGAGAAAAATTTTCACTTCACAAGGGCTACCCGACGTGTTGGTGTCCGATAATGGACGTGCGTTCACCTCGGATGAATTTAATAATTTTCTTAAAAAGAATGGAATTAAACATTTGTATTCACCACCCTACCATCCAGAGACTAACGGGCAGATTGAACGCACGATTCAAACATTTAAGAATAAAATAAAGAAACTAGAGAACCTGGACATGCAATGGCAGGAGAAACTTTGCAAAGTTCTATACTATCTACGGACTGTGCCCAATAGCTCCACCAACAAGACACCTGCTGAGTTACTGAATGGGCGAAGATACAGGACTGCAGTGTCGAGCTTACACCCCGACTCGGTGCCGAGTCGCGCCGAGCAGCAACTGGAGGCGGCGGCGCAGCGCCCGCCCGCGCGGACTTTTACGCTGCTGCAGCCCGTGCTCATACGCATGTACGGGCCTGGGAACAGGTGGCGTCGGGCCACAGTGGAGACGGTGGAGGGGCCGGCCACTTATGTGGTGAGGACGGAAGATGGAGAGCTGCATCGGCGACACGCAGACCAAATACTGGCCAGACCGCCGGACACATCTGCTAATGGGGCACCTGTCATTGACAGTCAGTCAACTAATGATACGGACCCTGAATTATCACAGGATCCGCCGATTGTGATTCCACCGCCTGAATTATGGCCAGATATTATAGGAATTCCTAATGAATGACTTAAGTGATTGTTATGTTAGAAGTAGACCTTTTTGTTGAATTGATTTTGTTATCTACTGTTGAATTTATTATTGTATTTACCAATCATTATGAGAGAAAGGTATGTTATGTTTGAACCTTGTTGATTGTTTTCATTAGCTGTCAAGTCTAACATTTTTGTATTGAGGGTAAAAAGGAATAAAACAGTTTGCTTTCTGATCTCGATTTGGTTATATCTTTTATCATTAACAACTACGTTGGCTGATACTAAAACAAAGACATGTTTCATATGTAACAAATCACATTATGTACACCAGTGTCATAAATTTAAGGCTTTGAGTTTAAAGGATAAGCTGTCTGAAGTGGCTAAACATGAGTTGTGCACCAACTGTCTTCGTAGTGGACACAATGTTCCAGAATGTCCATGGAACAGTTCTTGCCGGACCTGTAAGGAAAAGCATAATTCAATGTTGCATAGCAACAGTACAATCACTAATGTAGTCACAGAAAGTACAGAAGCAGCTCAGCCATCCACCATTCCTGTTAGTTTGTCAGCCCGCTCGTCCGGTCAAGTTTTGTTATGTACTGCACAAGTTGAAATTAATACTCATAACAATACTACTCACCTGGCACGTGCGTTGCTGGACACTGGAAGCCAGTCTTCATTTATAACAAAAAGGCTTAAAGAAAAGTTAGGGTTACAAGCAACAAAAATTAGTTCTTTTAATGTTAGTGGTATAAATAATGCAGCATGCAAAATTACAGAACGTTGCAATATTGTGATTAAGTCTAGAATAAGTTCATTTAATAGAACTGTTAACTGCTTAGTAATTCCTCAAATTACAGGATCATTACCTGGTGCTCAAGTAAATGCTGAGCATCTGGGCTTGCCCAATGGGATAGTTCTGGCAGACCCCTTGTTTTATGAGCCTGCAGAGATAGATATCTTGATTGGTGCAGACCACTTTTTTGATATTGTAAACAATAATAGAATAGTTTTAGGAGTGAATAAGCCTATATTACAGGAAAGCCAGTTAGGATGGCTAGTTGCCGGCCCTATTGGTGAAGCTTGTTTTAGTCACAATATACATTGTAATTTAGTTAAAAATGATAAACTGGTGTCACTTCAAGACATCCATAATTCAGTTAAAAGATTCTGGGAGGTAGAGGAATTGCCTACAGGTTCTAATAATTATTCCATTGATGAGCAATATTGTGAGTCTCATTTTATTAAGAACACTTGTCGTTTACCAGATGGACGATTTTCTGTAATGATGCCACTGACTGAGACACCAGAGCAGGCACTTGGAAAATCTTTTCCTATTGCTGTTAAACGGTTCTTGAGCCTAGAAAGTAAATTAAATAAAAATGTTGAACTTAAGAAACAATACAGTGAATTTATACTAGAATATAGTAGGTTAGGACATTTAAACGAAATTGAAAGGCCTAAGTTTGGTTGTTACTTACCCCATCATTGCGTAATTCGGGAACAACATGACACCACCAAACTGAGAGTAGTATTTGATGCTTCTGTTAAAACTAGTTCAGGAAAATCTTTGAATGATATCCAGGCTGTTGGACCCACTGTCCAGAGCGACTTATTTTCCATTTTTATTCGTTTCAGAATACATAAATTTGTTTTAACAGCAGACGTCGAAAAAATGTACCGACAAGTAGCCTTAGATAAATCACAGCGACACCTACAGCTTGTGTTGTGGAGGGATCAAGTTGATCAACCTTTCAAAATCTTACAGCTCAACACTTTGACATATGGAATGGCTTCGGCACCATTCTTAGCTACTAGGTGTCTGGTTGAGCTGGCTGATAAATGTCAGGATAAGATTATTGCCAATGTTATTAAGAATGATTTTTATATGGATGACCTCAACACAGGGGCCTCAACCGAAGAGGAATTAAAACATATATATTTAAAGGTCACAGAAACATTAAATTCTGCTTGTTTCCCATTAAGGAAATTTCGCACAAACTCTCATATCCTTGGTGACAAAACAGAATCATCTAACTACCTCAATTTTCATGATGACGCTAATGTATTAGGTCTGAAATGGTCACCAAAATCTGATGAGCTGCGGTTTCCTAATGGAATTGAGTTTGCTTCAAAGGTTACCAAACGAGCAATTATTTCTACAACATGCAAAGTATTTGATCCCTTAGGGCTGGTTAGTTGTTGTATCATTAAAGCAAAAATTTTACTGCAGCATTTGTGGATTGCAAAATTAGATTGGGATGAACCCGTACCTGAGCCTTATGCTAAAAGATGGTTTAATTTCATCCAAAACTTGCATCATTTATCTGATATTATAATACCTCGTTATGTTTTGGGTGATAATTTAGAAACCCAGTCAGCTGAGTTACATTGCTTTGTAGATGCAAGTCAGCAGGCATATGGAGCGTGTGTTTATTTACGTTCCCAAGATAGTAAACAAACTATTACAGTAAGGTTACTATGTGCAAAAACTAGAGTTTCTCCAATTAAGGAGCTTACAATCCCACGTTTAGAGTTATGTGCTGCTCTGTTAGGAGCTCAAGTTAGCGAGAAGGTATTACAGTCTGTACCATGCAATGTTACAAAAAAATATATGTGGACCGATTCCACAGTTGTACTTGGATGGCTGAAAACTCAGAATAGAGTTTTACAGACATTTGTACGTAACCGAGTCAACAAAATTAAGGAAATTACCAAAGAATTTGAGTGGAAACATGTTCCAACTGAGTTAAACCCAGCAGATTTAGCTTCTAGGGGCATTGACCCACAGCATCTGCAATCATTATCTGTATGGTGGGAAGGTCCTATGTTCCTAAAACAGGAACAATCATATTGGCCTACTCAACCTCACTCTATAACTAAAAACCTACCTGAAGTCAAGGTATTAGTGTCCGTTGATGACATGTCTAAAAATAATTTGTTAGTACCATTTGAAAAATATTCAAGTTATAGTAGACTAAAAAGAGTTTATGCATATGTTCTACGTTTCATTAATAATTGTAAAAGTAAACAGTTAAAAATAAAAGGACCTTTGCAAGCCTATGAGCTAGAGAACTCTTTAATACTATTGCTTAAAGTTAGTCAATCAGAGTCGTTTGCAAAGGATATGAAACAAATTCGAAACGGAATAAAACTACATCACAAAAGTAAATTGTTACCATTAAATCCAATATTAGATACCAATGGTTTACTAAGAGTTGGCGGCAGGTTAACTCAGTCTGATTTTCAGTACGACAAAAAACACCCAATTTTACTGGATTCTAAACACCACTTTACTAAACTTTTGATGAGATACGAACATTTACATTTAATGCATGCAGGTCCACAGTTGCTTCTGTCGTCAGTCCGCGAGAGATTTTGGCCACTAGGTGGTAGGATCTTAGCTCGCACTGTAGTTAGACACTGTGTAGTCTGTGCTCGAATGAAAGGTCAGACTACTCAACCGTTAATGGGCGACTTGCCGAGTGTACGAGTGAATCCAGACTTTCCCTTTAATTCATGTGGGATTGACTTTGCGGGACCCTTTTTGGTTTCTTCCAAAAAAGGACGAGGTAGTCGTATCACCAAAGCCTACTTATGTGTATTTGTGTGTTTAGTAACGAAAGCCCTACATTTGGAGATTGTAAGCGATCTGTCCACCGAGGCCTTCATATCATGTCTGCGCAGGTTTGTGTCGCGTCGCGGCAAACCCTATGTCATACACTGCGACAACGGAAAGAACTTTGTTGGCGCTAACAATGAGTTGGGTAGGGTTATACAGTCCAGCGTCCAGGCGGTCTCGGATTATGCAGCTGACGAGGCTATTCAATTCAAATTTATTCCCGCGTACTCTCCACATTTTGGTGGAATTTGGGAAGCCGGCGTTAAATCCGCGAAATTTCACTTAAAACGCGTAGTTGGCAATGCCTCACTCACATTTGAAGAGTTAGCAACGCTCTTCACTCAAATAGAAGCAATCCTAAACTCCCGACCTCTTTCCCCCCTGTCATCAGAACCCACTGATATCAATCCTTTAACCCCTGGGCACTTTCTAATCGGACGCCCGCTGATGTCTGTACCTTCACTACCGGTGACAACATCTAGACCCAACAGGTACCAGCTTATCGAACAAACACGACAGCGGTTCTGGGAGAGGTGGCGACGAGAGTTTATGGCAGAGCTACAAAACCGAGCAAAATGGAAGAAGGGATCCAAACCAATTAATGTCGGAGACCTTATTATATTGAAGCAAGACAACTTGATGCCGCTCCAATGGCGTATGGGTCGCGTCACTAAATTATACCCCGGAGCCGACGGGATCTGCAGAGTAGCGGAAATCTACACTGCCAACGGCACCATCAAACGAGCAGTCAATAAGATGTGCCCCCTACCGGTGAATGAAGAGTTGAAAGAAGATTTCAACGGCCCGGAAGATGAACGCGCCTAATTGCGCATATATGAACGCGCCCGAAGAGAGAGGGGCGCGCGGGGGACGGAGACGCCACGCGGCAGCCGCAGGCGACACGACATCCTTTGTCCGGCCAAAATCGACGTGTGCGCAGTGCTATATTAAAATGTCGCGCGTCTAATAATAAATGTTATGTGCAGAATTATTATAAAACTATGCAAAAATTGAAGTTGGAGTTATTTATTCTCAACACCCAACAAGTTGGCAAAAAGTTTCTGCAATAAATTCGTTATTTTAATTTTGAAAAATAAAATATTATAAAGTTTAAATAAGTTCAAGTAAAATTCCAGTATTGGGGCGGATTTTTTCCGGTGCCCAGGAGCGGCATTAAGTTTAAATCCCGCCCTGGTCCCATGTAATAGGGGCCGAGCCTATTGCTATCATCTGGGCAGAAATCCAGATCTCGGGCTGTTACTGAGAAATTCCTGTTGGATAAACTCAATGACACTTTGTTCGACCAAGATGTGAATTGTAGGTCCACTCTCACATTTGAATTAATTATTTTATTAAATTAAAATAAATCATTTATTTTACAGATGATGCTACAATAGATGTTGAAATAGATGAGAAACTTACACTGGATCTTAAAAAGGGTAAGGTTAACTTTCAAGTACTGTCTATACCGTGTGGTGCCGGACGTAAACAATAGCACCATTCCATTTCTTCCCGTGGGTGTCGTAAAAGGCGACTAAGGGACTTACTAGAGAATGGGCAGCAGCGTTCTCTATGCATTTTACCACCATACTGCGATCGCCACCCCGCCTTCCAAACGTGGCGATTATGGCAAACTACCCCCAACAGCAGTGGACGTCTTTCGTCAGAAATGATGATGATGATGATTGTCTATACATACTTATCTATAAATGATGATGATGATGATTGTCTATACATACTTATCTATAAATGATGATGATGATGATTGTCTATACATACTTATCTATAAATGATGATGATGATGATTGTCTATACATACTTATCTATAAATGATGATGATGATGATTGTCTATACATACTTATCTATAAATTAATTCAGGCCTTCTTGCCATGGGGGTCGGCAGAAACTAAAAAGAACGCCATTTGCTACTAAACTCACTTTTAAGAGGCCCTGTGCGTCTCATACCTATAGTTAACGCGAACATGATTAAAAAGCTTGTTACTTCATTCAACGCAATGCAAGCGAGTGAGAACGCAATAACTTCGAAACGAAAATTGGCGCGCGTTGGTTACACAAAACTTTTTCCAGGAAATATACAATATGTGTCTTTTTAAAAAAGTCGTACAATATTTTGAGATATTTTTTGTCATTTAGAATCTCCATTATATGTGCGAGGTTTCTTTGATATGTTTTCTTTACTTTTTAAATGTATGAGTACATTATTAACGCGACTAACATACCAACGAGGCAGTTGGTCCATTCGTTGCGTTCATAAAAATGAATTTCGCGCGTTATCCTGGCACCTAAAGGATTTCAAAATATAATATCTTTCTAAATTTTTCTTAAAAACGTTTTTACCTTCTTTTTTCAGAAAATCAACCAGGTGCAGAGATCGTTACTGAAGAAAAAGATGCAAGCGAAAATGAAACAAAGCCAGATATACCAAAAAATAATGTAAAAAATAGAATGAATATAAATAAGCAGAAAATAACGAAAAATAAAGAACAAAGTAAGTTTAAATATTTCCCCAAGGCTTTCTGTTTTTCATTAAGTAATTCTGTTAATAGGTTCACTGTTCCGTGTGCCAGGCGTAAACAGTAACACCATCACAATTCTTCCCGTGGGTGCTATAAGAGGCGACTAAGGGACTTACTAGAAAATAGGCAGCAGCATTCTCTACGCAATTGACCACTATACTGCGATCGCCAACCCGTCTGCCAAGCGTGGCGATTATGGCAAACCCCCCAAACATTAAATGGAGGAGGCCCATGTCCAGCAGTGGACGTCTTTCGGTTGAAATGATGATGATGATTGTTTAGACATACATACATCTATAAATAACCTCACCACTTCCCATGAGGGTTGACAGGAAGTACAGAACGACATCTTCTACGATACTCATTTTAAGAGCGCCCTTCCCGGTCCGTCTATCGTCAAAGTGATCATGATTGAAAAGCTTGTTGTTTCATCCGACGCGCAAGCGAGTGAGAACGCGATAACATCGAACGGAAATTGCGCGGAGATTTCACGAAACTTGTTCCAAGAAATGTATACGTGTTTTTGAAAAAGTTTTACACGCATTTGGAAAAATATAGAATTGGTCTTTTAAAATCTCCATTAAATGTGCGAGGTTTCTTTCAAGATGTATTTTTTTTTTTCAATGTATGAGTATGTACACACGGCTACATATCAAGCTATATAATTCCAGTTTAAGCTGACCTCTCCTTATACCGAAATCCCATACAATGTGAGATCAGTTTATACTGGAAATGCATAGCTTGTAACCGTGTTTACATTACGAACTCGACCAATAGACCAACTATTTCGTTGGTCTATTGTGTCAAAAATATGAATTTCGCGCATTATCCTTGCTCTTCCAACTTAAGGAATCTATACTAATATTATAAAGCTGAACTACTTAGTTAGGGAGGTGGCGAGCATTTCGGTATATGATTTGCACACGTTTCACGTCGAGGTGGATTGCAGTTTAAATCATTACGAATCGGTTTGGTCCAATCAATTAAGGTCCTATGTCGCTGCGTTTTCGCGTTACAGCGGATTGAAGTAGCTTAAAAAAATCGGGGTGTTAAATCATTTGCACATGTATGCCTCTGGAGTTTATGGTCACAATCATCTTGGAAACGAAGAAAATCGAAGAGGCAGACATTCAGGACTCTGCATTATCATGCGACGGAGTTGTAAAAATGTTAAAAAAAAAGATCTACTAAGTCATTTGCACGCGGTTCTCATTGCACCCATTCGATTCACTGTGACTCTGTGGATTCGAAAAAACACGTGTAAGACACTTTGCTTACTGATTTTCAGCTATATAACTGTTTGAAATTCACGGAATCAAGGGACAGCGGGTATTGCATGGGATTATTGTTATTCTTTATAGTTTTATTTTTATAATTTTGTTTAATATTATCCTCTAAACTCACGGTAACGATTAAACTTCTGGAGCTGAAATCTATGCAATCACATTTTTCCTCAATGCCAACCAGAAACGAAATGCGCTTGGACCTTTAATTAGAAAGTATTTTTTTTAAATTCCATGTGTTCGCTGCCAGGCCAGGCCCCTACCATAGGATTTTAATAGCGCAGTGGAAGGTATGATGGAAGTTATGGTGGGCCCTGGGTCAAGAGTGGCGTAGCGAACTTGTCCGCCGTGCGCGGAGCTTAACACTATAATATTCAAATAACTCACCTGGTTGAAGAAACTGGTTCTGGAGCCTACCTGGCTTTATGTATGTAAGTGAGTGTATATTGTATTGTGTAGTGACGTTATAAATGGGTTTTCCAGGATACAGGCCGCAAAAATCCGCCAGATGTTTTCATGGCACGCGGTCTTCAATGGTATCACTAACACATCAAATTACTTCAAATTCAACAAACTTAACCCGTATTATTTCGTCAACTGGGGTTATTTAAACAAACAAACAATTGGATCACGACTAATTGTCACAAACGGATCGATTTAAAGGGATTAATTTACAACAGGGTCGCACAACCAAATTGGACCGATTTCATCCCCAGATCAAAACCCAAGTGTCAAGTCAAAACTGACAAGTGACAGTTGTCAATTCGTTACGTACGTTTAGAAACGTAGGCGCATAGAGTAATCAATTCGAACGCGACGGAACACCATGCTTGAATGTAATCTGAATAGGATTAGGATCTGGATAGGAACAGTCTTTAACTTTTTTTAATCACGTTTTATTTGTGTAAAATACGTAGATTTTGAACCAAGACTCCGTTTATTTTTTATTTTTTTTTGCAATGAAAAAAAAAACGGTAATATTTAGCAAGCGTCGTCATCGCTGGTATCCGAGAAACCTTGACGTCATCATCATCCATGTCAGCGCTCTCATCCATGAGAGAGAGGAAAAGCGTGCAAAATAAAAGGGGAGGCTGTATACAGAAATACGCTCTATACATTTAATTTCACAATACGGAAAAGGTCGGAACTGAGTTATACGGTTCTCACTCATATTCCCAAATAAAAGAGAGACACCACGAAAGGAATTATGGGGATATTTTATACCTGCTTGGTTTAGTGCGAGCGTCAAATTGAAAAAAAAAAACCTAATGGTCTGCCTTTGGAATATCAGAGGCCTGAACGTCTGTCTCATCGATTTTCTTGGTTTTCATAAGGAATTCAAACATCAGTCCAAGCGGCAGACGTGTGCGCATAATATAGCACACCTTTTTTTCTTACATTTTTGGAGCACTGTCAATAGATAACGCAGAGGCAACATGTTGGCAGACTATTTTTCCGTGGTTCTTCTCATTGTTTTTAATCGAACAATTCAAATCTGCCAAGTGTGCACTTCATACAGTTTTTTTAATCATAAAAATAAATGAACAAACTGAATACTATAAAAGTCAGAGCCCTGGATGTCTGCCTTTTCGATTCTTTGTGTTTCCAGGATGACTGATCATCAGCCACGGCGGCAGACGTGTGCGCATAATATAGCACACCTTTTTTTTTAAACATTTTTGAAACGCTGTTAATTTACAACGCAGCGCCACCATGGTGGCAGACGAGGTCCTTGATGTTTCTTAGGGTATAATTATCACGATCAATAACGTCTGCCTTGTGTGCTGATCATATCGAAATTTTGCTCGCCAGCTCCCTAACTAACTGGTCCGAAATGAAAAAATCTTTTTGTTTTGGGTAGTCGTATTTATCGAGGAAGGCTATAGGCTATTTATCATCGCTCTACAACCAAGAGGAGCGGAGCAGTAATGAAATATGTTGCAAAAACGGATAAAATCGCACAGATAGGCGATTCGACGCGACGGGAAGGGTCGGGGGAACAAGAAAATTAACGCGGACGAAGTCACGGGCAGAAGCTAGTTACTAATATATTTACAAATTTTTCTCCAAACGTTTTACCTTTTTCAGAAAATCAACCAGGTACCGAGATCGTTACTGAAGAAAAAGATGCAAGCGAAAATGAAATAAAGCCAGAAATACCAAAGAAAAATTTAAAGATTAAAATAAACAAGCAGAAAATAACGAAAAATAAGGAAAAAAGTAAGTTTAAATATTTCCCTATGGGTTTTTGTTTTTCATTAAGAAATTCTGTTACTAGCAATAGGCCCCGTGCTTTGTGTGCTGCTGGATATAAAGAATAGCATTTCATTTCTCAATCGCCACTATCGAAGCGAGCGCAGTATAAAATACATAGAGAACGCTGCTGCCCATTCTCTAGTAAGCCTCTTAATCGCCTCTTACGACACCCACGGGAAGAAATGGGGTGGTGCTATTCTTTTAGTCCGATGGTGCTATTGTTTACGTCGGACACCACACAGATCAGCAGTGGATGGTGTGTGCTAAGAAATGTTTCTACAATCCGTCAGTTTATTCTTGCGTCGACAAACCCCGTTTCTATGGTGATCATGCTACGTGTGCAAAAATAAAATCATTTATTAAATGTATTTTTCTTTTACTTTTCAGGTAAAAGACGCAAAAACCTCGACCGTTCCTTAATTGTTAAACTGGATACCGACACAGGCAACGAATTCTCTTGCAAAGACTGTGGGGGACTGTACCAAACGGAGAAAGAAATCACCAAACACATTCACAAAGCACATGCAACCTTATTCAAGTGTGAATACTGTCCAAAACAACTAAAAACATTCGGCAATTTAAAAAATCATCAAAGACTTCATACAGGAAAAGAATTCAGCTGCAATTTCTGCCCGAAAACTTTTGCTTCGGTAAACGCTATGAAAACCCATGAAAATTCTCATACTCAGGAAAAAATCTACAAATGCCATCTGTGTGATAAAGATTATAAATACAGACAAACGTTGAATAAACATTTAAAAGTACATGCAGGTACTAATAAAAAAATACTTTGCGATATATGTGGTTGGTCTTTTAACGACCAATCAAATTTAAACGCTCACACAAGATCGGTCCATGAAAAATTACGTCCCTTCAAGTGTAAAATATGTCATAAAACATACTCTAACCAAAGACATTTGAGAGACCATTTAAAAGTACATAACGGTGACGAAAAACTTTTTAAATGTGACATTTGTGACAAGAGACTATGTTCACCAAAGACAATGAAGATTCATAGACTAAAACATGACAATAAATTCTTGTGTGGATTCTGTCCTAAGATATTTGATGATGCTCTTTCAAAACTAGAGCATATTAAGTCTGTTCACAATAAAGTGCTTCCCTGGATGCCATGCCCCTTATGCGGGAAGATATTTTCAGGCAAATTTTCTCTAAACCGTCATATAGATGAACATAATGGCATAAAAAAGTTCTCTTGCGATATCTGTGAGTTAAAATTCACACAGAAAGCTATTTTAAATCGACACGTCGTTCGAAAACATAGTCCTGATACAGATATTGACATTGGTAAGACGAAATGTGACATCTGTAAACGTAGTTATAAGAATATTGTAACTCATATGGAATCACATAACAATAGGTTGAAGGAATGTGATTTGTGTGGGAAAACTTATCGAGATTCAAGCACTTTAAACAGGCACAAGTCTTTAAAACATTTTGGTAAGAATTTCAATTGTAGTCTCTGCGAGAAGAAATATTTGAAGAAATCTACCTTAAATACACATATAAAGAAAGTACATATGATTAAAATTGAAGAAGTTTGTGAGGAGGGTAGTTGAAAATTTAACGGTACGGCTCCGATTTTTACAAATTGTAAGTCTCAGGTCTGAACCGAGACAGGCATTTTACTCATTGTAAATAATTTCATCACCACTACTCTCAAAACGGTGAAGGAAAACATCGTGAGGAAACCGGCATGTCTTAGAACAAAAAATCGAAGACATGTGACATCTACCAACCCGCACTGCGATTGGATTACGGCCTCCTCCTACTCGAAGAGAGGAGCCCTATCCCAGTGGTGGGAACAATATAGGCTGATAAATGTGCACATAATTAAGAACGTTTTAAATAAAGCTCAATCATCATTGTAAAACTGTTTTGACTTTTCATTTTGTCAACCCGAGATGATCTTTTCACCAACATTGTCTTCATAGGTACCTAAAGTCCGAAGACGTGGCATCTACCAACCCGCACTGGGCCCGCGTGGTGAATTACAGATACTTTGGCAACTTTTTTTGACAAAAATAACTCTTTTTAACTTTATTATCTTTATTCTTTGTATAGAAAAATTGGAAGAAAGAAGAAATATTTTTTAAACTGATGGTTGCTTTAAGATATTTGTTGTTTAGTAAACATTTTGATTTAAATAAATGAAAAATTATGGACGACAAAATTGTGAGTGAACCCGGCGGGAATGGACTAAAAAACGTATGTTTTTTTCTCGTTTGGTTATAATTTTTTTCTGTAAATTATTTTTCAATATTATTAGATTCTCTTCTTTGAGTCATCAGTATCGATAAATAGTTCATTAATTACCCATATGAATGTTTTACGCATTACAGTAAAGATAAAAATAGAATATTTTTTTAAAATAAAGTAAGTAGGCTAAGTTAATGTAAAGTATGGTTGGCAACCCTATCAACAGCCCACTCCCTCTCACCGAGAGAGCCGAGTCCTAGCGGCCAGAATATTATATAGGCTAAGTAACCATCAATCTATGGTTTGCCATTCCTAGCGATGTCAGTAATACCTTTTTCCTCCAAACCGACCTACTGTCTTCAAAATCAAAATAAAAAAAATCTTAAGTCATTTATTCAAACTAGGCTGAGAGTCAGCACTTTTTGAACGTCAAAGTTACAAAAGACAGTCCCCCCAAAACGCCCGCCCTTCGACACTTCCTAGTGCTTTAGCTGGGAAGAAGAAGTGGCGGAACAAACTCCCCAGCAGCAAAGCTGTCTGTTAAGTTAGAAGAACTTGATTCAATACAATTGTAAGGAGGTAACATTAAGAGACACAAAACATTAAATTAAATGATTTGCCATATGTCAGCTAGCCAACCCAATATTCCAAGAAATAAAATGAAATCTGTACTCAAGCAAAATCAAAAAATATTTATAATAATAATAATAAAAATATTTTTTTTATATTTTTAAGTGTTTTTATATGTTTCTGTACTAATATTTAAAAATATAATTTATAAGAGTTTACAAATGAATAAAGGAAAATAAAAATAATGGAACTGGGCGGGTCACACCAGCCGCATGCACAGCGACCGCTGGGCAATAGTCTACACACAGTGGTTGCCTGACGATGGACGGCGCCGGCGAGGCCGGCCCAAGAAGAGGTGGCGAGACGACCTCGACGCGTACTCCAAGGGTTGGATCGAGGTGGCCCGGGAAAAGGATACCTGGAGGGATTTGGGGGAGGCCTTTGCTCAGCAGTGGGACAGAGTAGGCTAATAAAAAAATTAAAAAACCCGCAGGGCAGCATGTGGCGTGCTGTTGGGCAGAAGCGACCCCACGGACCCTATCTCCCGGGAGAATTCTTGTTCCTCATCTCTGGCTTGCCTTTATTGGCCGGCTGGAGTGAACATTGATGAGGTTCAGAGCTCCCACCTCATTCTTGCCTTTATTGGCTGGCTTGAGTGGAGATTCGCAAGAGCAAACGTGCTCGGGGGAAGTATTCCAGTAAGTGCTCGTAGGGATCTTGACTATCTTCCGGGCTCTGGGATTGTTCTGAAAGCCGTGGAATACCTCTCCACTTCTCAAGCACCTCAGGAAGTGTTGCCCCGCTACGTCACTATGTGCTAGCGACGTTTCCTGGGGGCCCATTATTGAGTGTGCAAGTCACCCCCTGCCATTTTATCCGTGTATACAAAACATTGATCAGGCAGGGGCCATAGTTCTACCATAGTTGCGGTTACCAATCCACTATAGCCATTCAAACTCATAGCCTAATTTGCTTTGTTTCCATATTCTATAATATTTCTGCTCCAACCGGGGATTGTCCTTGGGTGCAATTGCATAGTGCATACCTACAAGGATAATCGTCGGTTGGTGCCCCCTCATCATTTAAAATTGTCTAAGGGGCCTCTGTGAGTTGGCTTCGGCTCCTCGTACGCCTTCCAAAGGTCCAGAACCCTAGGGTACTGAGAAATGTAAAAGAATAATAATAATAATGGATACAGCAGTCATTGTGTAGTTGTTACGGCCAATGGCATAATAGCCAAGAGCCTCAATCAACATCTCAGGGGGCTCTCGTTAGGCAGCTGGATCAAGGGCCTGATCCAGAAAGCAGTAATTCTGGACACGGCGCGTATTGTTAGGAGGTTCCTTTCTCAGCAACCCTGACCACCGGTAGCTTGGACCCTGTTCCCGATACCGGTGGGCTACTATTTTTTATATTTTTAAATGTTTTCTTGTATTTTTTATATACTTATTTAATATTTAAAAATGTAATTTATATGTATTTAAATGTAATAACGGAAATAATAATATTTAGGATACAGGCAACTAAAAGGACTCGATCACACAGCAATTAAACAAACACTAAATACAGAATATCGTAGAAGAATTAACACAATTTGCAAAACACAGTTATCTGGAAAGCATCTAATAAAAGCCTTGAACACTTTTGCCATACCAATCTTGACCTACTCATTCGGAGTAATCAAATGGACAAAAACTGATATCGAACAATTAGAAAGAACCACACGCACAACACTCACAAAACATAACAACCTACATCCTAAATCTGCGATTGAACGACTCACTATCAAAAGACAGAATGGAGGGAGAGGCCTAATCGACTTACATCACCTTTGGCAGAAACAAATCACTAGGCTAAAAACATTTTTCTACACAAAATCTCGCACAAGTAACATACACAAAACTATTGCCTTAAATGATTTGAATCACACCCCGCTTAACTTAAATGAACAAAATTCACAAGACATAAACTTAACTGACCTGCAAAACCAAAAAATTGAAAACTGGAAGAAGAAAGTCCTTCACGGTAGACACCCACATGACCTAGAACAGTCCCACATAAACAAATTAGCATCAAACAAGTGGCTTAAAATAGGAAATCTGTTCCCTAAAACAGAAGGCTTTGTCATAGCTATACAAGATTAAATCATCAACAACACCAGAAACTAAAGAAAATTTATCATTAAAGACCCTACTATCACAAATGACAAATGCCGCAGATGCCACATTCAATCAGAAACTATACAACACATTACAGGAGCATGCATAACCCCACCACAGACAGACTACACTCACAGACACAACCAAGTTGCAAACATCATCCATCAAAAACTAGCACTCAAACACAGTCTCATAGAAAATACTAACACTCAGTACACGCCACAAACCATCCTCGAAAATGATACACACAAAATGTACTACGATCGCGCCATACTTACAGATAAGATTATCCACTATAATAGACCAGACATAACCCTACAGGACAAAATAAGTAAAACCACTTACCTCATAGACATTGCATTTCCCAACACCCATAACCTACAAAAAACCATATAACTATGAGAAAATAAGTAAATATGCTGACCTTAAAGAAGAAGTTAAAAGAATCTGGAGACAAGACAAAGTATATGTTATCCCTATAGTTCTCTCCACGACAGGCGTTATCCCCAACCATCTTCTCCGTAGCCTAAAATTAACAGATTTAAAAGAATCAGTTTATATTAACCTACAGAAATCTGCCATATTAAACACCTGCAGAATAGTTAGGAAGTTCATGCAGTTAGAGGAAGAAAACACACCCTCATCGTAAATACACACCACACGCTGCATTTACTTGGCATTGGCCCGTAAATGCAGTAGACACCAGCCTGAGAGCTGAGAAAAAGAACACTCCCAATAATAATATTTATTTATAATATTTTGTTTTTTTTTTCTTATTAGTCCCAGTAGACTTAAGTTTGACTGAAGGGCACAGAGCATCTTCTATAGGTACTAATATTATAAAGCTGAAGAGTTTGTTTGTTTGATTGAACGAGCTAATCTCAATAACTACTGGTCCGAATTGATTTTTTTTTGTGTTGGGTGGCCTATTTATCGAGGGAGGCTATAGGCTATATAATATCACGCTACAACCAAGAGGAGCGGAGCAGTAATGAAAAATGTTGCAAAAACGGCGAAAATTGCACGGGTAGGTGATTCGACGCGACGGGAAGGGTCGGGGAAACAAAAAATTTAACGCGGACGAAATTGCGGGCAGAAGCTAGTCATTGATAATACTGGAAGGATTCTTGGGTCCATTCTCAAGTGTAGCAGTGTTAGTCGACGTAACACGAACGTAATAATATCGCGGTGGTATTTTATCGCGCTCTGGTTCGTCAACGCAGTTCTTGGCGCCTTGTGGCGTCGGACTAAAAGAATAGCACCACCCCATTTCTTCCCGTGGCCCGTGGGTGTCGTAAGAGGCGACTAAGGGATGTACTAGAGAATGGGCAGCAGCGTTCTCTATGCATTGCAGCCTATCATACTGCGATCATCAACCCGCCTGCCAAACGTGGCGATTATGGCACTCCCCCGCCCAAATTACAAGGCACCAAAGTTAAATGGCCCCTAGTGCCCGTCGGCCCACTTATCTTTGGCTATGACTTTGTGAAAGCCGCAGGAATCCGCTGGATGCGGGAAGCACAGAACCGGTCGAAGTGGCCGAGCTTGGGGGAGGCCTATGTCCAGCAGTGGACGTCTTTCGGTTAAAATGATGATGATTTTTTCGACGCTCTGAGATGCTGTCTTGGATTCTGAATGCTCGGTTCATAACTGAGAGTTGATAGTACAGTAGGTACACGTTAAAATTGAGCAGTCATATTTTTAACCGACTTCAAAAAAAGGAGGAGGTCATCAATTCGACTGTATTTTTTTTTATGTTTGTTCCCTCATAACTGGGTGAAACGATTTTGATGATTCTTTTTTTATTTGAAAGCTTGTGCTTCCCGAATGGTTCCATTTTAATTTGGTTACATTCGGACAATGGGGTCCATGTGAAAACCATATAAGTCTTAAATTTGCATTAAGTATTTGTGCGACAAATGAACGAATAACGCGATTAGATTAGTGCGGATTATCTGCCATAACTAAAAAGTTGATAATAAAATATTTTTACAAAAAAAACAACCGACTTCCTTAAAAAAAACACTACAAAGTCAAAAATAACTTTAAATTCGGAAGTCGGTGGCAAAAAACCTTAAATACCTGTATAGATCCTAAGACACCGACTTTCGAAATTAAAGCTATTTTTGACTTTGTAGTGTTTTTTTTTTTATGGAACTCGGTTGTTTTTTTACGTTTGAGGGAACGTGGTCTTAACTCGACCGCTAAAGGGTCCTGGGTCTGATTCCCAACACGGGCAGTGTTACTAAAAATAAAGAATACGTTTATTGCGGTAAATATTACGCAAAAAAAGATCAAAACATACACAAAAAAGAATCATCAAAATCGGTTCATCCAGTCAAAAGTTATGAGGTAACAAACATAAAAAACCGGCCAAGTGCGAGTCGGACTCGCGCACCGAGGGTTCCGTACAAACCTGTAGGTATCCTCGGTTTATGCGTAAGGTTTATGTTTATGAAATTAAATGTTTTTTATTTTTTATTTTTATATTTGAGTTGATTGAATGGAAGGTAAATTGCGATTTACGATTTATGACGTATTAAAAAAAAACTACTTACTGGATTTCGTTCAAACCAATTTTCGTTGGAAGTTTACATGGTTATGTACATCATATATTTTTTTTAGTTTTATCATTCTCTTACTTTAGAAGTTACGGGGGGGGGGACACACATTTTACCACTTTGGAAGTGTCTCTCGCGCAAACTATTCAGTTTAGAAAGAAATGATGTTAGAAACCTCAATACCATTTTTGAAGACCTATTCATAGATACCCTACACGTATGGGTTTGATGAAAAAAATTTTTTTGAGTTTCAGTTCTATGTATGGGGAACCCCAAAATTTATTGTTTTTTTTCTATTGTTGTGTAAAAATCTTAATGCGGTATACAGAATACATCTACTTACCAAGTTTCAACAACATATCTCTTATAGTTTTGGAGAAAAGTGGCTGTGACATACACGGACAGACAGACAGACAGACAGACATGACGAATCTATAAGGGTTCCGTTTTTTGCCATTTGGCAACGGAACCCTAAAAATAATACAGACGAATTGATAACCTCCTCCTTTTTTTGAAGTCGGTTAAAAGGAAAAAGCTTGGGGAAAACATGCGTCACATCCACGCATAACTGCCATGGCGCAGCATAATGCTGTAACCCTATGCGAGACAGAGATCCAGCGGTGGTTTTCAGCGACAGTACTAGGTTTTAACCAACTTCTAAAAAAGGAGGAGGTTATCAGTTCGACTGTATTTTTTTAAATGTTTGTTACCTCATAACATTGGACTGGGTGAACCGTTTTTGATGATTATTTTTTCATTTGAAAGCTGATGCTTTCCGAATGGTCCCATTTAAATTTGGTTCCATTCGGACAATGGGGTCCATGTGAAAACCATATAAGTGTAAATTTGCATTAAGTATTTGCATGACAACCGACTTCCTTAAAAAAACACTACAAAGTCAAAAATAACTTTAAATTCGGAAGTCGGTGGCAAAAAACCTTAAATACCTGTATAGATCCTAAGACACTGACTTTCGAAATTAAAGCTATTTTTGACTTTGTAGTGTTTTTTTTTATGAAACTCGGTTGTTTTTTTACGTTTGAGTGAACGTGGTCTTAACTCGACCGCTAAAGGGTCCTGGGTCTGATTCCCAACACGGGCAGTGTTACTAAAAATAAAGAATACGTTTATTGCGGTAAATATTACGCAAAAAAAGATCAAAACATACACAAAAAAGAATCATCAAAATCGGTTCATCCAGTCAAAAGTTATGAGGTAACAAACATAAAAAAATAATACAGACGAATTGATAACCTCCTCCTTTTTTTGAAGTCGGTTAAAAGGAAAAAGCTTGGGGAAAACATGCGTCACATCCACGCATAACTGCCATGGCGCAGCATAATGCTGTAACCCTATGCGAGACAGAGATCCAGCGGTGGTTTTCAGCGACAGTACTAGGTTTTAACCAACTTCTAAAAAAGGAGGAGGTTATCAGTTCGACTGTATTTTTTTAAATGTTTGTTACCTCATAACATTGGACTGGGTGAACCGTTTTTGATGATTATTTTTTCATTTGAAAGCTGATGCTTTCCGAATGGTCCCATTTAAATTTGGTTCCATTCGGACAATGGGGTCCATGTGAAAACCATATAAGTGTAAATTTGCATTAAGTATTTGCATGACAAATGAACGAATAACGCGATTAGATTAGTGCGGAGTATCCATAACTAAAAAGTTGTAAATAAAAACTTTTTATAAAAAAAAACAAATGCCTTCCTTAAATAAACACTACAAAGTCAAAAATAACTTTAATTTCGAAAGTCGGTGTCTTAGGATCTGTAGGTATTTAAAGTTTTTGCCACCGACTTCCGAAATTAAAGTTATTTTTGACTTTTTAGTGTTTTTTTTTTTGTTAAATGTTTTTATTTTTAACTTTTTAGTTATGGTAGATACCTTGCACTAAATCTAATCGCGTTATTCGTTCATTTGTCGCGCAAATACTTTATGCAAATTTAAGAGTTATATGGTTTTCACATGGATCCCATTGTCCAAATGAAACCAAATTAAAATGGGACCAATCGGGAAGCACCAACTTTCAAATAAAAAAAGAATCATCAAAATCGGTTCACCCAGTCAAAAGTTAAGAAGTAACAAACATTTAAAAAAAAACCTTCGTTCGAATTGATAACCTCCTCCTTTTTTGAAGTCGGTTAAAAATAGGGTTGATTCTAGTTGCCCCTACCAAAATGTAGATTCGTATGGGGAATATTTTTCCCGTGTATTAAGCGCACCCTTGAGGCATCTAATTATGATTCAAAGTATTGCGTGCTTTTTATGCGTATTTTATTTGCGGTTGGGAAATCATCAAATGACGTCTCCCGCTCTCGGCGGAGCGGAAGTCGGTGTCAGACTTTTATAGACTAAAACAACTTTTTTACAAAAAAAAAACAACCGACTTCCTTAAAAACACTACAAAGTGAAAAATAACTTTAATTTCGGAAGACGGTGTCTTAGGATTTTTATTTATGGTTTTTGCCACCGACTTCCGAAATTAAAGTTATTTTTGACTTTTTAGTGTTTTTAAGGAAGTCGGTTGTTTTTTTTTTGTAAAAAAGTTTTTTATTTTTCAATTTTTAGTTATAGTATCTACCCCGCAGTCCGCACTAATTCCAAACAAACAATGCATATTTAGGGTAAGTCCGGGGGAGATGGCCGTAGTTTTTGTTAGACGCTATAAAAATAAAACTAGTGGTAACTTTATCTTTTTTTTATTTCAAATGAGTCTTCAATCTTTTAACTTCTAAATAACAGAAAGCAATTAAGAAATTTTAATCAAATAAAATAATTATGTAAAACATTATTAAAACTGTCGATTGGCCATCTCTCCCGAGGTGGCCGGGAGAGATGACCATAATAGTAAGGGGAAGATGGCCAGTAGTTTATTCTACTCTTTTTTTAGTTTTCTGCTTCACATCTCTTTCTCTTTTTTTGCCCATATTTCGAACACATGTTGTCAAATTCGGTACAGTTCTCATGAACCCAAAATGAGCAAATGACACACTGTATCCGTTCTGTCAGTTGTTCATTTTCGATATCAATATCTGAATCGCAGAGTATTGGTTCTTCATCGTCCTCACTGCTTTCTGAAATCTTTCGAACAGCCTTTCGTTTTCTAGCTACCATAATCTTCTCAGTCTTATTCTCTTTTTCTGCTATAAATTTTTCTTTTTAAATTTTTTTTCACTCTTTGGCATGTTTTCCTGTTCTTTGTTTTTTCTTAACTCTATATGACATTCAGAAGTTAAAAGAATGCCCACTTGCTTTATTTATTTATTTCAACTTCTCGCACACAAAAAAGGTACAAAGGCGGACTTAATGCCTTAGGCATTCTTTACCAGTCAACCAAGGGTGGTGAAGAGATTAGATGGCAGGTGCTTTGGTTGAGAGGAACAGTGATTTGCTTTGCCCGTTTTCTAGCTTCAACAACTCTCTGTGGTATTGATGAAATTTCAGGCACAATATGAAATAAAAAAAAATAGTTACAAAAAAGAAAAATGCACACGTACAAGGTAACCAAAAGCCCCGTATTTAAGTTAAAATAGTTGTACAAAATATTGTACAACTTTTTTAACTTGAATATGGGGCTTACAAGACATGGATAATAATCCATGTATTGTTGACGTCAGAACGCAATAAATCAATCATACTAAAGAAGATAACACATAAAAACCATAAGTTTCTATTGATTTTTTTTCACCGCGACGTAAAATGTGAACCCACTGAAAAACTTTTACACTTTTGAAAACAAATAACGAGGTTTTTACTTACTTTTTTATTTAATCTCTGTTTAAATTTGCACCCACTGTTAGTGGCCTCCGCTGACAGAAGCGTACTAAGTGACAACTGGCACCGTCGTCTAGCTATTAGTTCTGAAAATAATTGAATTGGCCATCTCTCCCATACGGCCATCTCCCCCGGACTTACCCTATGCGATAGCAGAAATCGCGGTTGATTTGCAGTCATTTTTTAAAGTGTTCCGGTGTCTGTCTCCGGAAGTCATCATCAGATCTAATGAAACTTATATGGGACCATTTCGGAATAAACCCCTTTCGAACAAAAAAGAATTTTGCAAATCCATCTATATATGACGGAGTTATGGCCAAACATACATAAAAAAAAATATAAACATCCGAATTGATAACCTCCTTCTTTTTGAAGTCGGTTAAAAACCCACCCGTGTTCATTCAGTTGCCTGTGCCAGGGTCATGGTATGTGCAGGGGTCTACTAGGACCGATGCCTGCCGGGGTCGCGTGATTGTTCGAAAGAGATACCGTGACCCTGGCACATGGGCAACTGATGGAACACGGGTGGGTTTTAGTCAGTAAAAGTCTGACACGCCCTCCCGCTCCGCCCAGAGCGGGAGAAGTCATTTGATGATTTCCCATCCTGAAAAAAAAAAAAAAAAAGAAAAAAAAAGGGTCATGGTATCTCTTTCGAACAAATCTCGCTACCCTGGCAGGTAGGCAGTAGCTTGGACTCTGAATTCGTTTAACCTATTTTTGTGTTTGATCTGTGTTTGCGTCATGTTTACAGCAAATAAACATTTTATCTTTCTAACTCGTGCCCGGTTGATGACAATAGGCTCGTCCCATATTAAAATGGAAACATAAATGTTGAAGGCGCAGCGTTGGAAGGCCTCCCACACTAGGTGGACTGCTGACCTGGTGAGGTTCAGTCGAATCCGCTGGCTGCGAGAAGCACAGGACAGGTCGATGTGGTATCGCTTTGGGAAGGCACGTGTTCAGATTTCTTCCTCTTTAGAGGAAGTCTGAAAGTGGCACCGATAGCTGAAAAGTCGTGTGGGAATCGGTTGTCACGGTACGGTCACGTGATATGGAGGAATGAGGAAAATGTCGTGAGGAAAGTATTGAGTATGAATGTCGATGGCTATAAGAGTAGAGGGAGACCAAAGGAACGATGGATGGACTGTGTGAATTATGATATGGATAGAAAGAGGGTGACTACTGAGATGACGACTAAAGGCTCCTACACACAGTGCCGGCGGCTTGGCCGCCGGGCAAGCCGCCGGCCAAGCCGCTGTGCACCCGGCGGCATTCAAAGCTGCCGGGGCGGCTTTTATTGCCGGTGGCATGGCCGCTCGGTGTGAACCCGGCGGCACTGCCGCCGGCACTGTGTGTAGTAGCCTTAATAGAGAAGTGTGGAAGGAAAAGACATGTTGCGCCGACCACAAATAAATTGGGATAAGCGCAGGAGAATGATGATGTTCAGACTTCTTTCGGGTAAAATGCTGATGATGATGATTACTGGAAAAATATGGGTCTCCTACACCCTCTGCCTATGTCTTTCGTGAATACAGGCGTGATGTTACGTTTCTCTATACCTAATTCGGTTGACAATACATCGTAAGGGAAGATCCATGGTTCTTATATCATAGCTCAATTCACATAATTTTACATAAAAATAACTGTGTTAATGATGGTACCACAAAACCTTTACGGATGTACTACCTACATACATAATTGAACAATAAGTAACCTTACGCAGTTAAAAACAAAGTCTAATTTGTACTACACATTGAGAGTTGTTATTAAAACCATACAATGTTAACAAAGCAATCAAAAAGGGAACTTTACAAGCAATTGTAAGCGTTCCTACCTTGCAATAAGATAGGGAAAGTATTTTCTAAGTTGCATTATAAGTTTGTAGCACACGGCAGCGCAAGATTCGAAAGTGGACACGGGACTTTAGTCCGGCTGCTTGGCCGAACAGCGAAGACGCGTCGCTGCCTCGATTCGAAAAAAAAAACTTTTTACTTAGTGGTGCACTTGACAGCTGTCAAAATTTCATTGTGTTTGTCTTCCACTGATAATTTGTGTACGAAAATATTACAAAAAATTTTAGTGTGCGTTATATTTGGATTTTAAATGTTTGTATTTTAAAATACCGGCTGGATCGCGGAGGTAAGTTTATAACTTGATGTTGTGTGACTAACAATTTGCGTATGTACTTAGTAACAAGACGATATAGTATGTACCTACTATTAAAAACTATTCGACCGGTTTCGCTTGCGTTCTGTAAGCTACCTTACGTTTGAATTTCTTTACTACTTGTGTAGTAAAATTTTAATTACTATTTGTTGAAATATCGGTGTAAAATAATTGTTTTATGCGTCTAGTTTGCCAGTTCTTTACACATTTTATTTTTTTACCTATACTATATTTAGTCAAACATAGTAAATTAGGTAAGTAACTTTAAAACTACCCACAAACTGTGAAAAATAAAACAACCACGATAAATAATAATAAGAAAATCCCTAAGTTTTAAAATGCCGTGATATCGTAATGATCCAGTGGATACGCAGCCGGCTTTTTAAGCACGTGGGCGCGGGTTCAAAACACATTTCTAATATACTAAGTCAGGTAAGTATGTGATTATTATTTTTGAGGTTTCTGGGCTTTTTAGTACTCTTTCCTCTGTTGCTTCAGAAGAGTCTTTTAATCTTTATCCGAAACAGCATCAATTGTCCGTATTTATGCAAAATGGAACCACACGACAAAAGGTTTATACTTTTTTTGAAGAATACTAATTCAAAAGTGTCCGTATTTATACAAAAAGGAACCACCCAGCAAACACGCAGTTCAGAGATATCAAAGGATTTACAAAAACATAGATAGACTACTTTTAAATTTAGTATTCTTCAAAAAAAAGTAAAAAAAACTAAATTTGTCGTGTGGTTCCATTTTGCATAAATACTGACAATTGGCATCGTTGGCACGTGAGAATGTTCTCTCTGAGTGCAGCAGTGGTAGCTCTGGGTAACAAACAGCTACGACTTACCGAGTTGTAGCTCGTGGGTTGGTCAGTGGGTCGTCTTTGGGGCGGTCGTTAGGAAACCAGCATGTCCTAGAACAAAAAACCGGCCAAGTGCGAGTCGGAGTCGCGCACCGAGGGTTCCGTACAAACCTATCGAACTAAAATTTTACGGTTTTCGCAATTTTTCCTTTATTTGTGCTAGTGCGTATTAAATTGCAAGATTCTGAGTTCACGGGAAGTACCCTGTAGGTTTTAATTCCCTTGCGAGTGTCGAAAATTTGCGGTAATTTGCGTCATAAACGGCTGTATCTTTTGATTGCGTTGGCTTAGAAGTTGATCATAGCTCTAAGGGACAGTAGACCTGAGTATTTGATATAAATTCCAGTTTGATACCGCCACGCGTTCCTAAGAAAAAGGGTCTTGACAGACAGACGGACGGACGGACAACAAAGTGATCCTATAAAGGTCAGGTGCAGCACTTGTTGTGCTGCACCTGTTGTGCTGCACTTGTTGCAAAATCTACGAATGCAGTTTACAAGTTAGGACAGCCTAATGGTTATAACATCACGCCTTGTTTCCCCGAAGGGTTGGGCAGAGGTGTACCTATAGTACACCCACATTTCGCCTGTTATGTTTAAGCCCCATGTAATAGGGGGCGAGTCTATTACCATCAATCGGACACAATTCCAGACTCCGGGCTGCTACTGAGAAATTCCATATGGAAAAACCCAATAACACTTTGCCCGACCTGGGAATCGAACCCAGGACCTCAAGCTCAGCAGTAGCGCTTGCTGCCATTAGAGCAACGAGGCAGCCTAATAGTCGTTAGAAGTAAAGAACGTTTACTTTTAGTTACAATTACAACGGATAAAGCACCCTTACTGTTATGTCAAAAGAATCCAATCTGCAGGTATGATGTAGTGCAATCTGCCAGGGTCGCGATATTTGTTAGAAAGAGTTACCGTGGCCCTGGCATATAGGCAACTGAAGGAACACGGGTGGGTTTTAGTCAGTAAAAGTCTGAAACGCCCTCCCGCTCCGCACAGAGCGGGAGACGTCATTTGATCATATCCCACAAACACAAAAAAGGTATGGAGTGCAATGTCTCAATACAATTTTAAAAGTTTATTTTCTAAGTTAATGCTACAGTGTGCCTTGAATGCACTCTTCTTCTTAGCGAATCGTAGTAGTAGGATAGTTTAAAATACCTTTTTAAAACCGCGACATACATACTAGAATTTCAACATGCATTCCTCTGATAAAAACTACATTAACGTAAAAATGCGGGTCACGCCAGCCGCATGCACAGTGACCGCTGGGCAATAGTCTCCACACAGCGGGTGCCTCAGGATGGACGGCGCCGCCGAGGTTGGCCCAAGAAGAGGTGGCGAGAAGACTTAGATGCGTTTTACAAGGGTAGGATCGAGGTGGCCCTGGAACAGGATGGTAGAGGCCTTTGCTCAGCATTGGGACAGTGTAGGATTATAAAAATAAAAGTTATTAGTAACCGACTTCAAAAAAAGGAGGAGGTTCTCAGTTCGACTGTATGTTTTTGTTTGTTGTCTCATAACTTTTGACTGGGTGAACCGATTTTGACGAATGTTTTTTATTTGTAACTGGTGCTTCCCGTGTGGTCCTATTTCAATTTCGTTCAGTTTGGATATTGGCATCCATGAGAAAACCATATAAGTCTTAAATTTGCGTTAAGTATGTGCGCGACAAATGGACGAATAACGCGATTATATTAGTGCGGGGTACATACCATAAGTAAAAAGTTAAAATAAATCCTTTTTTCAAAAAAATAACAACCGACTTCTTTAAAAACACTACAAACTGAAAAATAACTTTAATATCGGAAGTCGATGGCAAAAAACTTAAATACAGATCCTAAGACATCGACTTCCGAAATTAAAGTTATTTTTTTCAAAGTCAAATAGCCTCGTTTGATTTTTTTTTTGGATGGGAAATCATCAAATGACTTCTCCCGCTCTGGGCGGAGCGGGAGGGCGTGTCAGACTTTTACTGACTAAAACCCAGTTGTTCCTTCAGTTGCCCATGTGCCAGGGTCACGGTATCTCTTTCGAACAATCTCGTGACCCTGGCAGGCATCGGTCCTATCAGACCCCTTCAGTTTTGCTGACATCTCTTTGAGGCGCGCGTGGAACACTACGCGCCGTCGACCCGAGCTTGGTCCTTACCAGGCGGCGAGCTACCCATTGCTCGCCGCCTGCAAGCCCGCGCCTGCGGTGGCCGGGAGTCCGCGATCGACTCCCGACGCCCGGGGCGTCTCCTCCTGCGGCGGCTAGGGACGTGAGGGCGCAGAGACTGCCACTCCCTCACGCGCCCCGCCTCTTCCTTCGCGAGCATTACTGCTTCGCAGAAGGAGGTGACGGCTTCCCATGCCCTCTCGCTCCGTACCATGGCTCGCACCAGGGCCGGACGCGAGAGGTCGCCGCCGTCGATCGCCTCCACGAGAACACGGCGGTGCTCCGCCCAGACAGGGCACACCTCCACCGTATGCTCCACCGTGTCCTCTAGACGATCCTCACAATGGAAACACCCGGGCGTATCCTCCCGCTTTATCCTGAACAGGAACCCACCGAAGCACCCATGCCCGGTGAGAACCTGCGTCAGGCGGAAGGTGAGGACGCCGTGACGCCTCTCTATCCACTCCTCAAAGAGGGGACTTACCGCCGCAATTGTGGCGTGCCCAGCCTCGTTTGGTCTTAAGGTGACAAGGATGACTAGTGAGCGCAGGTTATTAGTTTCGACACCCGATTCGGGCCAACTTTTATATCATAGTAGGTACTTAGTAAACCGTATGGCGTCTGGTGGGCTACTCCCTAAGTCGACGTACACGTAATAAAATTGCCACTAATGCTACACTTGTACTAATAAACTTGCACACCATTGAGAATCCAAATGCATCTCACTGCGTGACACACACTATTTGATTATCAGTACACTAGCTTCTGCCCGCGGCTTCGTCCGCGTTAAATTTCTTGTTCCCCCGACACTTCCCGTCGCATCGAATCGCCTACCCGTGCGATTTTCCCCGTTTTTACAACATTTTTCATTAGCGCTCCACTCCTCTTAGTTATAGCGTAATGTTATATAGTCTATAGCCTTCCTCGATAAATAGGCTACCCAACACAAAAAGAATTTTTCAATGCCGACCAGTAGTTCCTGAGATTAGCACGTCAATCATACAAACAAACAAACTCTTCAGCTTTATAATATTAGTATAGATAGATCAAGTATGCGAAAAATCCAATAGCTTTTACCTCCATACGAACGTGGTAAGCTCTCCATGCACATCCTACAAAGCAGTGGACAGTCTCCTTTATACGGTCAACCGCACCACCAGTCGACTTAGCCTTTATTACGTAGCAATAAGGGCTGTTTTCGCAGTTGAAGTACTTAACTCCGTTCTCGTAATTACGAAAAAAAAAACTAAAGTTCTAGGCGTATATGAATGGATTGCCTCATTACATTTTGAGTTATATAAGTTGCGTAAATATCGTAATTACAATCAAGTGTGGTCACCGCATAATATTTTATAAAAGAAAGAAAGAAAATATAGGTATTTATTTAGCATAGATTAAAAGGCACACGATATACAGATGCAGAGACAGCACTAAATAAAGTTGGTGTTTCCTATCCGGCTATTCATCACCTGTCTGCCTTCCAGCTTCCAGTCTAGCTGGATGCAGCTGAGTACCAGTATCATACATAAAGTGATTGCCTACCTGGCTTCCACAACCCAGTTACTGGGTAATATAATACGATACCTCTTGCTTAGAATTTCAGGCTTATCATGACCCACTGTCAAAGATCTACGAATGATACCGGGACGGCTTAGCGTGCTTTCCATGGCGCGGAGGGGTCTTGGTTAAATATGGTCATCCATCCACGGATCAACCGCGATAAGTGTAGCTTAACCTGACCGATCGACCCGAGCGGCTGCTATCACTTGGCCACAAATAACAACGAAGTAATTTGTATTAAGTATACAGATTGCAGATACTAACTACTTAAAAGCACTTCTAATTTATTAATCTTGTTATTTTAATCAATCATAGTGACGCGCACTTTACTTATGGTTAACAAGTGTACAAACACGCTGTGAATGTGTGTGTAAACGCAGGAGCTTGCCTCAGTGGGGAAGTCGGAAGTGAGCGTGTGTGTGTGTGTGTTATGTGCTGATGGTACTCGTGTTTACGCACACATTCACAGCGAATTTGTACACTTGGTTACCACAACTAAAGCGCGCATCGCTTCGTAAGATAAAAATACTGTACCTATTAATAGGAGAAAGCATGCAAAATAAACAGACTTTCCTATCGTGACATAAGTATAACGAAATAATAATTTCATGCAAATATTTTAATCAATTACGATATTGTTATGAAATAGCTGTAACATAAAATACATTACATTACGTCACGCCAGTATTTCACAGAGGGGTAGGCTAGGCAAAGATTTATACACTGTCTAGTACAGGGTCTAACCAAAATAGTTGGCATTACTTTACTTTTCTTTCTGCCTCGTTGGTCTAGTGGTAGCAAGCGCTACTGCTGAGCATGAGGTGCTGGGTTCGATTCCCAGGTCGGGAAAAGTGTTATTGGGTTTTCCATCTGGGTTTTCTCAGTAGCAGCCCGCAGTCTGGATTTGTGCCCGGTTGATGACAATAGGCTCGCCCCCTATTACATGGAACTTAAACATAACCGGAGTATACAGGTGTACTACAGGTACACCTCTGCCCAACCCTTCAGGAAATTAAGGCGTGATGTTATGTTATATACTTTACCCACATGTTTGATATCGATAAACCATCATCACCATCTGCTTGCCTTTTCCCAACTATGTCGGGGTCAGCTTCCAGTCTAACCGGATGCAGCTGAGTACCAGTATTTTTAACCGACTTCAAAAAAAGGAGGAGGTTATCAATTCGACTGTATTTTTTTTTAAATTTCTTTTTTTATGTTTGTTACCTCATGACTTTTGACTGGGTGAACCGATTTTGATGATTTAATTTTTATTTGAAAGCTGGTACTTCCCGAATGGTCCCATTTTAATTTGGTTCCATTCGGAAAATGGGGTCCATGTGAAAACCATATAAGTCTTAAATTTGCATTAAGTATTTGTGCGACAAATGAACGAATAACGCGATTAGATTAGTGCGGAGTATCTACCATAACTAAAAAGTTGAAAATAATAACTTTTACAAAAAAAAAACAACCGACTTCCTTAAAGAAAAACACTACAAAGTCAAAAATAATTTTAATTTCAGAAGTCGGTGGCAAAAACCTTTAATACAGATCCTTAAACACCGACTTTCGAAATTTAAAGTTATTTTTGACTTTATAGTGTTTTTTTTTAAGGAAGTCGGTTGTTTTTTTTTATATGGAGCGACTGCCTATCTGATGTGCACAACCCAGTTACTGGGTAATACGATACCTCTTGGTAAGACTGGTTGTCAGACTTTCAGGCTTCTGACGACCCGTAACAACTGTCTAAGGTCTACGAAAGACAGCCGGGACCAACGGTCTAACGTGCTTCCGAGGCACGGAAAGGTAAAGATGATGATATCGATAAACCATGGAACAAAAAAATAACATTTTAGATGGGCATAGGTCAATGGCCCGCAATCTATCAGCTGCTTTTGTAATTATTCGAGGTACGTACATAGATATTATTTACCAATTTCCAAAAATCTAATTTTAACAGTCGTTTGGTAAATTGGCCAATGTACAAGACAGTGTCGTTTAAATATTTGACTACAGACATACATAATATAATATAATAATATTCCACAACTATCATACAAAGCCATCTTGTCCCAAGCTAAGCAGAGCTTGTGTTATGGGTACTAGACAATTGATAAACATACTTATATATTTCTAAATACATACATATCATAGATAAATTACACCCAGACACAGAACAAATGATCGTGCTCATCACACAAACATTTGTCCTGGGTGGGAATCGAACCCACGACTTCCGGCATAGCAGTCAGGGTCACTAACCACTAAACCAACAGGCCTGTCACATAAACTCACGCCTTTTTCCCATGGGGGTAGGCAGAAATACATCTGCCTTGTAAATACCTTTCGTTAACCGCCCTTCATTCATCTTCTCACCATAATCACACCATCTAAATACACTCGTTTAAATGTTTGTCATTACTCCTTTCAACACCATTTACAGCCACACTAAACATGCTTCGCAAGGACGCATTTCCATTTGCCAACTCCCATGGGAAAAAGGCGTAATTTTATGTATGTATGTATACAAACTTACAACCTGATTCAAGTAAAGAAACAACGGATATGTTATATAACACATGGTATGGCTAGAAAGCGAGTGACTAGTAACTATATGTTATGATGACGAGAGATACAGAAATATGTTCGATCATAGTCTGGCAGTGTCAGTAATTTATGTGGCCTATACAAGAGTCACAAGCTCCGTATGGTGCCGGACGTAAAGAATAGCACCACCCCATTTCTTCCCGTGACTGTCGTACGAGGCGACTAAGGGACTACTAGAAAATGTACAGCAGCGTTCTCTATGCATTTTACCACCATACTGCGATCGTCAACCCGCCTGCCAAGCGTGGCGATTATGTCAAGCAAACCTCTCTTTTTGCGGGAGGCCTATATCCAATAGTGGACGTTTTTCGGCTGAAGTGATGACGATGATGACAAAAATGTCCTTTCTTTGGTATTGTTCATCAGGTCGTTGAGCTCCTTAAGTTCTGAGTTGAGCTGCATGATTCTTGATAAATGCGTGCACTGAATGGACAGGTCCACTCAATCTTAGTGGTTCTTTCCTCAGAAGACCATTTCAGACACCAATCTACATGATGTGACCTAGATTATGTCTGGACTTTAAAAGAGACTGTGACTTTTGAGTTTGCTTCGGCCTTTCTTCTCAGAGCAGTCAGATAGGAAACGCCGACCTCATCTAGTTTTAAAAATATGAATTACGTGTAAAAGTGTTTAATGAATATTATACTTATATCGTGTTATAGTGTTATAAATGAAAAAAAAAAACAATTCCAATGAACGTATTTTAAAGTCTTAAAAACTATAGCAACATGCGAATTTTAAGTGTAAGCGGTCTACAGCCGACAAGTCAAGGCAACATGGATTTAAAACAAAAGCTTGTGAACTACTTATATTCTGGTAAAAGTTTCAATGATTTTCGTAGTATTGTTCATGAGATTTGAAAGGACAAGTGATTGTATGCGGCTTGTAAATGAGAACTTTTGTGTTGAAATTGCTAGGTTTTTTAGTTCTGACTATGACAGTGAGGGAAGGGTGAGTACCCCTGTGTCTGCGCACACTCTTGTCATAATATCTCCCTCGCCGATGGATAGTCTTTGTTGAGATCTGGATTAAATATAGTCCATATTTAATTATATTTTCTCTGGATATAAAATGGTTGACCTGGATGTTGCTGTTCTATGTATCATGTTTGTGAAGAGGCACTTTCGGTTGAGATTGATCATTGCGCTCAGGTAGCCCGCAGAATTTAAATTTTCTTCCTTTTCAACCGACGAAAAAAAACGGAGGAGGTTATCAATTCGACGCGTATATTTTTTTTTTTTTTTTTATGTATGACCACGCATAACTTTTTACATAGTGGTCCGATTGCGACAATTCTTCTTCTATTGGAAAGGGTATACTTCCAAGGTGGTCCCATATAAATTTGGAAAACAAAATCGAACCCTAAGGGTCGGCAAACAGGGGATGATTGATTGTTCACTCACTGATTGTAATGTATAAACACGCATAACTTTATACAGAGTAGTCCGATTTTGATAATTCTTTTTGTGTTGGATAGGGTATACTTTGTCAAGTATTATTAGTAAATTAAAGCCACGAAAAAATATAAAATAAAAACTTTTTAACAAAAAATTGAACCGCCGAAAAACTGAAACAAATATACGCGTCGAATTGATAACCTCCTCCTTTATTTTTCGTCGGTTAAAAACTTTTTAACAAAAAATTAAACCGCCGAAAAACTGAAAAGCATAAAATAATAAACCTTAAAATTATGAGTCGGCGCTTTGAGTGATCCTTGTTCATTGATTTTTCAGCGCCGACTCAAAATTTTAAGGTTTATTATTTTATGCTTTTCAGTTTTTCGGCGGTTTAATTTTTTGTTAAAAAGTTTTTATTTTATATTTTTTCGTGGCTTTAATTTACTAATAATACTTGACAAAGTATACCCTATCCAACACAAAAAGAATTATCAAAATCGGACTACTCTGTATAAAGTTATGCGTGTTTATACATTACAATCAGTGAGTGAACAATCAATCATCCCCTGTTTTCCGACCCTTAGGGTTCGATTTTGTTTTCCAAATTTATAAATAAACCTTAAAATTTTGAGTCGGCGCTGAAAAATCAATGAACAAGGATCACTCAAAGCGCCGACTCATAATTTTAAGGTTTATTATTTTTTGCTTTTCAGTTTTTTCGGCGGTTTAATTTTTTGTTAAAAAGTTTTTACACGCTTTATTGTATGTCTTCACTTGTATGTTTGTTTATAACCGACTCCTTATAGCGCGATTTTGACCCACTTTAAACGACCAGATTTCATTTAAACTCTGTAGACTTATCGACGACCGATGACAATACTATCCATACTAATATTATAAACTAGCTTTTGCCAGCGGCTTCGCCCGCGTGGAGGTCGGAAAATATCCCGCGGGAACTTACTTTTGGTGTATGATCAACGTATGCGAGGATAAGAGCTCGAAAGCGCATTTTCATCCGACTTGCTTCAAATTTATCGTCACTGCTCAGCTCCTATGTATCTTAGCGTTATGTTATATATCTTTTAACCTGCCCAGAAGTATGGACTACAATCGTAGAAAGTTTGGTTAAAATCCCTTTAGTAGTTTTTGACCCATGCGTGCACATACAGACAGACAGACAAAAAAATTACTGATTGCATTTTTGGCATTAGTATCGATCACCATTCATCCTCCAATATTAATTTTGTATGTATATTCAATGGACAGAATTGACCTCTCTACAGTTTTATTATAAGTATAGATAGAAGATATAGATAGATGGGAAAGTGTGTCTGTTTGTCCGTCATTCACGGCAAAACGGAGCGACGAATTGACATGATTTTTTAAGTGGAGGCAGTTGAAGGGATGGAGAGTGACATAGGCTACTTTTTGTCTCTTTCTAACCCCCCACTTCCTTCAAATGGGGGGTGGAAGTTTACATGGAGCAAAAAAAGTAGGGGATAGAAATTTGTGTGAGGCTGCTCTCATAATAGGTCACCTATGAAAATGCCGTTTTGTATGAAAAAAATTAAACAAATTTTTTTCATGTATTTTTTATTTGTATTAATCGAAACTAGTGATCGCCCATTGGTCGAAATTCGACCGTACTTCATTTGAATAGAAATACATTATTAAATGAAAAAATATATATAATAACAAATATAAAAAAATAGGATATACATATATCTATAAAATTAATTTATTACCTATGGTTATACTTGACATTCAGTAAGACTACAGACACAAAATATTACAGACAGATGTTCTCGATTGGACTACAGATTTGGATAAACAAAAGAATATCTATGCATGTGTGTATTAAATACACGGTAATGAATAGTTGTGTGTAACATGTTATTTCTTGAAAATAATGTATTTTTACGCATAATTAAAAAAAAATATTAGCTTTCGTCACTTCTTCTCTGTACAAACTATAAGTGTGCGAAATTTCATACTCCTCCGTCCGCCCAGTTTTCGTAAAAAGGGATCCAAAATTTTCGCTTCACGTATTAATATATAGATAATCACCCATGCAATCAATGCACCTTTGCCAACGCAGTGGCAGTTTATTGATGCCCTTCTTAAAAAAATCAGCTGGACGGGAGGCAACAAATTCTTCAAAGGCATTTTGTACTGCCTCTCGGGTATTGAATTTTTTTCCCGCCAAGAAGTTATCCAAATTCTGGAAAAAGTAGTAGTCTGTAGGCGCAAGGTCTGGTGAGTAGGGCGGATGACGGAGAGCTTCCAACCCCAGTTCTTGCAACTTGGAGACCGTCTGCTGTGCAGTATGAGGTCGCGCTTTGTCGTGCAGGAGCAGCGGAGACGAGCGATTGACCAATGCTGGTTGGAGATGTGCCAGCTTCTCCATCATTGAGTTCAGTTTTCCACAGTACACATCTGCAGTAATGCTCACCCCGTTTGGTAAGAAGATGTGATGAATCACACCGGCGCTAGACCACTAAACAGTGACCATCATTTTTCTAGGGGTAAGTTTTCGTTTAGGGCATTGTTTTGGTGCTGAACCAGGATCCAACCAACTTGCTGAGCGCTTGCGGTTATCGAACAGAATCCATTTTTCATCGCAGGTAACAATGCGGTTAAAAATTCCTTCATTTGTGTGTCTGTTGAGCAGTGCAAGGCACGTCTCGACGCGTACTTCGCGCTGGCGATCATTGAGTTCGTGGGGCAGCCATTTGTCAAGCTTTTTTACCTTGCCAATTTGACGCAAATGGACCAATATTGTTTTGACGCTAACGTCGAAAGCTGCTGCTAATTCAGCCGTAGATTGTGTATCATCAGCTTCCACAATCGCCTTTAATTCGTCATTGTCGGCCAAAGTCTTCGGACGACCGCGAGGTTCATTTTTCAGGTCGAAATTTCCAGAACGGAAGCGAGCAAACCAATAACAGGTGGTGCGTTGGTTTGTAGTGTTAGCTCCGTAAACGTCGTTGATGTTGCGTGCCGCTTGAGCCGCGTCGCTGCCACGACGTTACTCATATTCCATAATTACTCGAATTTTTAACGTATCCATGATGACGAAAAAGATTGAAATGCGATGAAAATGTAACACTAATCAATAAACAAATGACTACTTTTGGAAAAAGAATTCCATGTTTTTAAAATAAAATTTATTTGAAATTAGAACTCTTAGACAAACAAAAATTATTTTGATTTGAAATGGCCAGTACTGCAGAACGGCAATTTCATAGGTATAGACCTAATATTACCTATAACCTGGATTAATGCATTCTTAATATATTAACCGCGGTAGTACCTACGTCCTCTTGCGATAATTTCCGACATCCGCGCGGGCGAAGTTGCGGGCAAAAGCTAGTAATTTCATAAATTTGTGCCATTATCCTTTCCAGGGTAATCAGGACAGCAAAAAACAGTCTTCGAAAACTACGCTGACATACGTCATTAACTATGCTGACATACGTCTCAAAATTCGAAACACCCTAAAAATAGAAAATAAATAATAATGGAAAAAACCGGCCAAGTGCGAGTCGGACTCGCGCACCGAGGGTTCCGTACAAACCTGTAGGTATTCTCGGTTTAAAAATATATTTTTTTTTTAAATTTTTATATTTTAGTTGATTGAATGTAAGGTAAATTGCGGTTTACGATTTATGACGTTTTAAAAAAAAATTACTCACTCGATCTCGTTCAAACCAATTTTCGGTGGTAGTTTACATGGTAATGTACATCATATATTTTTTTTAGTTTTATCATTCTCTTATTTTAGAAGTTACGGGGGGGGGGGGGGACACACATTTTACCACTTTGGAAGTGTCTCTCGCGCAAACTATTCAGTTTAGAAAAAAATGATAATAGAAACCTCATTACCATTTTTGAAGACCTATTCATAGATACCCCACACGTATGGGTTTGATGAAAAAAAACATTTTTGAGTTTCAGTTCTATGTATGGGGAACCCCAAAATTTATTGTTTTTTTTTCTACTTTAGTGTGAAAATCTTAATGCGGTTCACAGAATACATCTACTTACCAAGTTTCAACAGCATAGCATTTATAGTTTCGGAATAAAATGGCTGTGACATACGGACGGACGGACAGACAGACAGACAGACAGACAGTCAGACATGACGAATCTATAAGGGTTCCGTTTTTTGCCATTTGGCAACGGAACCCTTAAAAGCGTGGAGTGCTTTTTAAGGTATTTTTTATTGATATCAGGCACCCCACGCTTTTTTAGGGTTCCGTTTTTCCATTATTTTCTACTTTTAGTTTGGTGTTCTATGGAAGCGTGTTTTTTTGGTTTTTGAAAACTATTTTTTTTTTTCAGTTTGCATGTCAGTAAGGTTGTATGTTGAGTAAAAATGATTCGCGTCCGTAACAAATGTGGCTGTACAGATTTATATTAATTAAAATCATCAATACTACCCTTTTTTGTGGGTGTGAAATCTTCAAATGACGTCTCCCGCTCTGGGTGGAGCGGAAGGGCGTGTCAGACTTTTACTGACTAAAACTCACCCGTGTTCCTTCAGTTGCCTCCTGAGGATATTATCCATTCGTCCAGTCGTCATCTCGGTAATAACCCTCTTTCTAGCCATGTCATCATTCACACAGTCAATCATTGCTTCTTACATCTTGCTTCTTATATTCAACACTAGCTTCTGCCCGCGACTTCGTCTGTGTTAAATTTCTTGTTTCCCCGACCCTTCCCGTCGCGTCGAATCGCCTACCCGTGCGATTTTCCCCGTTTTTGCAACATATTTCATTACTGCTCCGCTCCTCTTGGTTGTAGCGTGATGTTATATAGCCTATAGCCGTCCTCGATAAATAGGCTACCCAAGACAAAAATATTTGTTCAATTCAGACCAGTAGTTCCTGAGGTTAGCGCGTCCAATCAAACAAACAAACTCTTCAGCTTTATAATATTAGTATAGATTGACTCTAAATTGATATCTTTTTAACCCCCTATACAAAAAGAGGGGTGTTATAAGTTTGACCGCTATGTGTGTCTGTATTTGGCACCGTAGCTCTTAAACGGCTGAACCGATTTGGGTGTGACTTTTTTTAATTTAAAAGTAGGCTTTCTAGCGGTGGTTCTTAGACATGTTTTATCAAAATCGGCTTAGCAGTTTCAACACGACGATCCTTTGATTAAAAAATAATATTTAAAAAAAAACTAAAAACCACACTTCTATAGACAACCAAACTAAGAAGTAGAAAATAATGGAAAAAAAGCGTGGGGTGCTTTTTAAGGTATTTTTTATTGATATCAAACTATTATATATTTTCTATTTTTTAGGGTGTTTCGAATTTTGAGACGTATGTCAGCGTAGTTTGCGACGTATGTCAGCGTAGTCTTCGAAGACACACTTTTTTTGCTGTCCTGGTAACCCTGGCAAGGATAATGGCACAAATTTATGAATTTATAGTATTGTCATCGGTTCTCGATAAGTCTACACAGTTTAAATGAAATCTGGTCGTTTAAAGTGGGTCAAAATCGCGCTATAAGGAGTCGGTTACAAACAAACATACAAGTGAAGCTAACATAAAGCGTGTAATATTACACACAATACGTATATTTTGTTACTTCTTAGAGGTTTTGGTCGTAGTTTTTTTTTTTTTTTTTCAATTTTAAATTTAACATTCTTGGCACAAAGTTACCTGACAAGTAAAGTAGTTAGTAAAGGTTGTCCCAAGGACTCGTCGTACCAACTCGGGCTATAAATAGCCCGGCTAGGGCAGCAACCCGAGCCCGCAGCTACAAACTTATGTTATTGCTCATCGATGCCTGCCTGATTGGAATTCAAAAACGGTGTTTTAAAGAATTTATATAGGTAGATAAGATATATAATTGATTATTCCATTAGTCAGGGTCAAATTTAATTAGACGGCCAAACTTTACCTATGTGTTGGGTATCAATATCCGATACCTATGTCCAGCAGTGAAAGTCTCACGGATGAAATGATCCATCATCATCATCATCATCATCATCATCATCATCACTTCAGCCGAAACACGTCCACTGCTGGACATAGGCCTCCCACAAGCTCCGCCACTTCGACCGGTTTTGTGCTTCCCGCATCCAGCGGATTCTTGCGGCCTTCACAAGGTCATCGGTCCACCTTGTTGGAGGTCTTCCAACTTTATGCTGAAATGATAATGATGAATTAAAATAAGCCGTGGCAGCTAAGAGATGAACAGTCCTTACTGATGGCGCCTGTTCACGAACATGACGTAGGTATGTAATCTGGTCTAAGCAGGTCAAAACTAGATTTACCTATCCGTTCACATGGCAACCCTGTGCGGTGATAATCAACATTTTTTTAAATTTTTTTTTGTTCATTCCGATCCAGCCCGTCCCTTGTTGCCCTCTACCAGCGATGCCCTAAGCCGAGGTCCGTACCCCACAGTGCCCTTAGCAAGTAGTCGCTCTAGTTTTAAGTTTATTAGCCCTAGCTGGCGGCCTTAATTTATTAAGGAATTCACGGAAAAGCCCGGTTAAATAGTTACGACCTTTTAGGTCAACTACGAGATGCCCTTTAAAAAAAAATTGTGTAAGCTAATAAAAGCCGGTCAAAACCGGATTTATCCGGCAATGGTAACCCTATGCCCGAGTCACAATGAATGCTTTTTCATTCTTTGTTTTGTTCACTCATGACATTTTCCTCAATCTTAAATTGACAAACAAAACCATGATACCTTTACAAATACCAAATACCTTACTTATCAGAAACTAAATGAGTGTTTCTGAATAACATAAGTTCCTTGACATTAAGCATAGCTTTATCTTTAAGTTAACGACTAAGTTAATCCCAAGTACAGTCAAGGGCAGGCAGTATTACCTACTTCACAGTGATGTCCAAATAAGAATTTCTACTGGTCCTAAATAATAATAAAATATACTTAAACTTAGTGCTCCGTTTGTTGCCGGACGTAAAGAATATCACCACCCATTTCTTCGGGTAGGTGTCGGAAGAGGCGACTAAGGGATTTACTAGCGAATGGGCAGCAGCGTTCTCTCTGCTTTTCAACCGACGAAAAAAAAACGGCGGAGGTTCTCAATTCGACGCGTATATTTTTTTTTTTTTTTTATGTATGACCACGCATAACTTTTTACATAGTGGTCCGATTGTGACAATTCTTCTTCTATTGGAAAGGGTATACTCCCAAGGTGGTCCCATATAAATTTGGAAAACAAAATCGAACCCTAAGGGTCGGAAAACAGGGGATGATTGATTGTTCACTCACTGATTGTAATGTATAACCACGCATAACTTTATACAGAGTAGTCCGATTTTGATAATTCTTTTTTTGTTGGATAGGGTATACCTTGGCAAGTATTATTGGCACATTAAAGTCATAAAAACTTTTTAACAAAAAATTAAACCGCCGAAAAAACTGTAAAGCATAAAATAATAAACCTTAAAATTATGAGTCGGCGCTTTGGGTGATCTTTGTTCATTGATTTATCAGCGGTTTAATTTTTTGTTAAAAAGTTTTTTACCACCATACTGCGATCGCCAACCCGCCTACCAAGCGTGGCTATTATGGCAAGCCCTCCCAAATTGGGGGAGGCCTATGTCCAGCAGTGGACTTCTTTCGGTTGAAATGGTGATACTCAGTCTTGTAGACCGTATTTCGACCATGGCGGCCAATCTCGACGGCCTTCTGCTTGGGAGATATTACAGTTAGTACTACCTTTTGCCCGCGGCTTCGCCCGCGTGGATGTCGGAAATTAACGCAGGTATTTTTCTAAAATAAAAGTAAGTTACTCCTTATTACATTAGCTACCTGCCAAAAAAAGTCCCGTCAAAATCGGTCCAGCCATTTCAGAGATTAGCCGGAACAAACAGACAGACAGACAAAAGTTTAATTTTTTTTTTTTTGGTGTAAGTACCGTATTTACTTTCATGTGCATTTAGTGAAAAGCTGTTAATTTGAAATTACAAACAGACACTTCAGTTTTAGTTCCAAATTTTTTGGGATTTTTAGGGTTCCGTTGCCAAATGGCAAAAAACGGAACCCTTATAGATTCGTCATGTCTGTCTGTCTGTCTGTCTGTCTGTCTGTCTGTCTGTCTGTCTGTCTGTCCGTCCGTATGTCACAGCCATTTTATTCCGAAACTATAAGAGCTATGCTGTTGAAACTTGGTAAGTAGGTGTATTCTGTGAACCGCATTAAGATTTTCACACTAAAATAGAAAAAAAACAATAAATTTTGGGGTTCCCCATACATAGAACTGAAACTCAAAAATGTTTTTTTTCATCAAACCCATACGTGTGGGGTATCTATGAATAGGTCTTCAAAAATGGTAATGAGGTTTCTATTATCATTTTTTTCTAAACTGAATAGTTTGCGCGGGAGACACTTCCAAAGTGGTAAAATGTGTGTCCCCCCCCCCGTAACTTCTAAAATAAGAGAATGACAAAACTAAAAAAAATATATGATGTACATTACCATGTAAACTACCAACGAAAATTGGTTTGAACGAGATCGAGTGAGTAGTTTTTTTTTAAAACGTCATAAATCGTAAACCGCAATTTACCTTACATTCAATCAACTGAAATATAAAAATTAAAAAATATATATATTTTTAAACCGAAAATACCTACAGGTTTGTACGGAACCCTCGGTGCGCGAGTCCGACTCGCACTTGGCCGGTTTTTTCCACACTAGTGTGTGGAAAAAATCCCGCTTCGATATTTTGTCGTCGGGCACACGTGGGCTTAAGGTATCTTCACAGATACAGAGAAGACTTGAGCACTGATCATCACGCTTGCTCAATTATAGTTTGGCGATTGGTGCCTCAAACGCAGTGGTCCAAAGGCAACGTAAAATCTAGCCTTGTAGACTGTAATTTGTAGACCATTTACTATTTTATTAAGTACTTAGTACTTGTTAGACAGGCCTAACACTGTCCTCCCATACCAATTAACACTGTAATTCGAAAACATTGTAAAAGCCAATTATTTTTAAAGGAGGAGGTTATCAATTCGACGCGTATATATTTTTTTTTTTATGTATGACCACGCACAACTTTGTACATGGTAGTCCGATTGTGATAATTCTTTTTTTATTGGAAAGGGTATACTCCCAAGGTGGTCCCATATAAATCTGGAAAACAAAATCGAACCCTAAGGGTCGCCGAAAAAACTGAAAAGCAAGTAATAATAAACCTTAAAATTATGAGTCGGCGCTGAAAAATCAATGAACAAAGATCACTCAAAGCGCCGACTCATAATTTTAAGGTTTATTATTACTTGCTTTTCAGTTTTTTCGGCGGTTTAATTTTTTGTTAAAAAGTTTTTTATAAGTATAACCATGGAGTTTCTTGCCGGCTCTTCTCCATAGGAATCAACTATTTGGAACCGTGCACCTACCTAGCTTCTGACGTTTCATAAATGCCCATGTCGGTTTATGTGAAATAAAAATATTTTAATTTTGAAATGTGTTATTTTTAAACAAATAAAATATTTTAATTTTGAAATGTGTTAATTTTAAACAAATAAATTATTTTAATTTTGAAATGTGTTAATTTTAAACAAATAAAATATTTTAATTTTGAAATGTGTTAATTTTAAACAAATAAAATATTTTAATTTTGAAATGTGTTAATTTTAAAGAAATAAAATCGATATTCGATTCACAAAGATGCACCACAAATTATCGCGCCTCCCCCCCACTAGTGATGTAAACGAGTCCTACTTACTAGTGTTGCGCCACGCAACGTACATAACGCGACGTAAGCGTCACGTAATATTATCGTTTAAAGCGTCTCTGTCCTCCTTTAGTTTCCTGTTTTATCGATACGAAGTAAATGTATGTGTAATTTTACTAGCAATACCGGATCAAGATGGCGGCCAGGCTAAAAATAGACATTTTATTTAAAAAAAAAACCAGGTCATGTTGAGAGGATAGCTGAAGGACGGCTTACAAGTGCCGTGGTATTTACAAGACAGATGTGAGTGGAAACGCCGGGAGGGGACACCCTAGGAGGACATATCGATGCCTTAGTTCACAATTGCACTAACAACAAAATTTTCACTTTTTAATCCCAAACAATAAATTTTAAACGTTACAATATTGAGATATTATGATGGAGTTTAAGGACTAGTCTTATGAATAGACTAGTTTCTGCCCGCGACTTCGTCCGCGTTAAATTTCTTGTTCCCCCGACCCTTCCCGTCGCGTCGAATCGCCTACCCGTGCGATTTTCCCCATTTTTGCAACATTTTTCATTACTGCTCCGCTTTTCTTGGTTGTAGCGTAATGTTATAGCCTATATATAGCCTTCCTCGATAAATAGGCTCAATCCCGAAATCAATGAATAAAGATCACTCAAAGCGCCGAATCATAATTTTAAGGTTTATTATTTTTTGCTTTTCAGTTTTTTCGGCGGTTTAATTTTTTGTTAAAAAGTTTTTTTGCTCCCCCGACCCTTCCCGTAGCATCGATCGCTTGCCCTTGTGAGGTCTTTATATTCGTGATTTTTTTTTTTTTCTTTTTGCTCGGCTCCTAAGTCCGGCTGGCTCCGTTCCTAGCGTGATATCGTATAGTCATACATGGGTTCATGGGGTAAGGACAAGGCTCGGGTCGACGGCGCGTAGTGTTCCACGCGTGCCTCATAGAGATGTCAGCAGTACTGAAGGGGTATGCTAGGACCGATGCCTGCCAGGTTCGCGAGATTCGTTCAAAAGAGATACCGTGGCCCTGGCATATAGGCATCTGAAGGAACATGGGTGGGTTTTAATCGGTAAAAATCTGACACGCCCTCCCGCTCCGCCCAGAGCAAGAGAAGTCATTTGACGATTTCCCATAAAAAAAAAATACATGGGTTGTTGGGTTACTTAAACCGTTTACGTAGCGCACGCAACGGAGGGTCTTAAAAGGAATACATTTTCCCCGTTTTTGCAACATTTTTCATTGAAGCTCCGCTCCTATCGGTCGTAGCGTGATGTTATGTAACTTATTGCCTTACTCGATAAATGGACTATCCAATACTAAAAGAATTTTTCAATTCGAACAGGTAGCTCCGGCGATGATCGCGTTCAACCAAAAACACACAAACTCTTCAGCTTTATAATATTAGTATACAACCCATTTACTGAGGAACACGATACAGCAGCACAGCAGGTGACGGGGTGACGCGATGTTGTATCATGTGCGGTGCAACTGTTCACTGTCACCTTGACCTGCCCTGCACATCACATGCCCTGCTAATTGTAGACGAAGGTCCCTGATGTAACTTAGGTGTGTTATACACTTGATCGGGTCAGCATGATTTGGCACAACGGGGCGGCCAAACCTGTACTATATATACTATCCACACTAACATTATAAATGCAAAAGTAACTCTGTCTGTCTGTCTCGCTTTCCTGCTAAAACTACTGAACCGATTTAAATGAAACTGGTACACAGATAGTTTAGAGCCTGAGAAAGGATATAGGCTACTTTTAAACCCGGTAGTATGTTCCCGCGGGATGATTTCCGACCTCCACGCGGGCGAAGCCGCTGGCAAAAGCGAGTAAAATTATAAAGCTGAAGAGTTTGTTTGTTTGGTTAAACGCGGTAATCTCAGAAACTACTGGTCTGAATTGAAAAAATATTTTTGTGTTGGGTAGCCTATTTATTGAGGTAGGCTATAGGCTATATAACATCAGGCTACAATCAAAAGGAGTGGAGCAGCAATGAAAGATGTACGAAAACTGGCAAGCTATTCGATGCGACGGGAAGGCTCAGGGGAGAAAACTTTGACGCGGGCGAAGTTTCGGGCAGAAGCTAGTCTTTAATAAAAACAAAGTCGCTGCCCGTGTTTCTTGTACGCTTTTATCTTTTAAACTACGCAACGGATTTTAATGCGGTTTTCATCAATAGACAGAGTGATTCGAGAGGATGGTTTGTATGTATAACTAGCTTCTGCCCGCGACTTAGTCCGCGACAAATTTTCGCTCCCCTTCCCGTCGCATCGAATTGCCTGCCAGTTTTCGTCCATTTTTAACCGACTTCAAAAAGGAGGAGGTTATCAATTCGGTTGTTTATATTTTTTTTTTTTTTTTTTTTTATGTATGTTCGGCCATAACTCCGTCATTTATAAACGGATTTGCAAAATTCTTTTTTTGTTCGAAAGGGGTTTATTCCGAAATGGTCCCATATAAATTTCATATAGATCTGATGATAAGTTCCGGAGACAGACACCGGAACTCTTCAAAAAATGACAGCAAATCAATCGCGATTTCTGCTATCGCATAATATGCTTTGTTTGTTTGGAATTAGTGCGGGGCGGTGCGTGTACCAAACTAAAAATAAAAACTTTTTTACAAAAAAAAAACAACCGACTTCCTTAAAAACACTACAAAGTGAAAAATAACTTTAATTTCGGAAGTCGGTGGCAAAAATCTTAAATACAAATCCTAAGACACCGACTTCCGAAATTAAAGTTATTTTTCACTTTGTAGTGTTTTTAAGGAAGTCGGTTGTTTTTTTAACCGACGAAAAAAAAAGGAGGAGGTTATCAATTCGACGCGTATATTTTTTTTTTTTTTTTTTATGTATGTCCACGCATAACTTTGTACATGGTAGGACGATTGTGATAATTCTTTTTTTATTGGAAAGGGTATACTACCAAGGTGGTCCCATATAAATTTGGTAAACATAATCGAACCCTAAGGGTCGGAAAACAGGGGATGATTGATTGTTCACTCACTGATTGTAATGTATAACCACGCATAACTTTATACAGAGTAGTCCGATTTTGATAATTCTTTTTTTATTGGATGGGGTAAACCTTGCCAAGTATTATTAGTACATTCAAGCCACAAAAAAATATTAAATAAATACTTTTTAACAAAAAATTAAACCGCCGAAAAAACTGAAAAGCATAAAATAATAAACCTTTCAGTTTTTTCGGCGGTTTAATTTTTTGTTATTCGTTTGCTGTTCCGGTCCTTTTAACCGTAGCGTGATGTTATATAGCTTATAGCCTTCCTCAATAAATCGGTTACCTAACACAAAAATAATTTTTCAATTCCGACCAGTAGTTCCTGAGATTAGCGCGTTCAATAAAACAAACAAACTCTTCAGCTTTATAATATTTAGTAGATACTTCCTACTTAAATCATATACTTAAACCGGTCAAAGATCACTTATATACAAACACATATTATACTTAAGTGCTTAGCTATATAACGCAAGATAGGTAGGTAGATATATAAGATCAATTACGAACACGCATATAGAAGTATTCAAGGAAAAACAAATGCTAACGTAAACTGTGCTGTTGCAATGCCAGATTGAAAGGCACGATCAAATAGTTTCTTGTACGTAAAGGTTTTAACACACATGTTCGGGCCGGGACGCACGGGATGGTCAGGTACGTAGTACTGGTAACCGGCGTGTGTGTATGACCACATGTATGAACTTAATCGAAGCAAAAAGAATATTTAAGGATCGAAGCAGGTGGCGTTTGGAATGTCTGCCTATCCCCATGGAAAAAAGGCTTGATCTGCATCCAGGTGAACTGGAAACCGACCACAATATAAGGTGTATCTATTCATACACGAAATATTTTAAGGAGTACACCTGTAGGTGGTAAAGGAGCTATAGAAGCAAAAAGAAAAAAATTATCTAAGCGTTTTTGAATTTTCGTAATTATTATAATTTTAAAACTACTTGAGACGTTTTGCATAAAACCTTTACTCCAAATTCTATGAATGGCCCGCCTGACGCTGCGAGGGCGACGACCGGATGACACGAGCATGGCCGCGGTGTCTCGGGCCGTAAAAAATAAGAAGGAGCCAGTACTTCTTATGAGCGTCAAATAATTTATAATTATTAAATTTAAAAAAACCCTCAGAAAATTTTTTTTTCGTTGCTATATCTTCTTTACCACCTACAGGTGTACCTCTTAAAATATTTTGTGTATGAATAGATACACCTTATACAGTTGGGAGAAGGCAGGTAGATTGACTGATTGAATTAACACTATCCACCTTTAATGTTCACACTGCTGAGCCTCGGGCCTCAGCTTTGTAAGAAAAGTGCAGTATCATGCTATGTTGTAGCATATGCGGTGCAACTGGACAAAACATTGAAAGTAATGGAAATAGCGTGGAGTGCATGATACATACATACATACAATCACGCCTTTTTCCCATGGGGGTAGGCAGGAACCACGGAACGCCACCTGCTACGATCTCTACACACTCCTTTTGCCTCGTTTAGGTTCATACAATTGGTCATACACACACGCCGGTTGTGAGTACTACGCACCTGACCTTTGTGAAGAACATCACCAATAAGGTCACTACATGTCCTCCTAGGGCGTCCCCTCCCGGTGCACTCACATCTGCCTTGTAAATAATACCTTTTGTGAGCCGTCCTTCATTCATCCTCTCAACATGATATCAATTAAAAATACCTCAAAAAGCACTCCACGCCTTCTCCACGCTTTTTCCGTTACCTATTTTCTAGTTTTTAGTTTGGTTTTCTATGAATGTTTTTTTTTGTTTTTTTTTTTTAAAACAGCTTTTCTACAAAAGCGGGTATTTTTTTTATCCTGGTGATCCTGGCAAGGATATTAACACAAAGTTTAGAAATTATTGTGTTGTCATTGGTCGTTGATAAGTGTGCAAAGTTTCAAATTAATTCGACGTTTTGAGGGGGGTCAAAATCATATTGAAGTTTCCGTTACTTAAGCACATACTAACATACGTTTGAAGCTAATAAAAGCGTGTTCAAAATGCATCATCATCAGCCTATATCGTTCCCACTGCTGGGACACAGGCCTCCTCTCAGTGAGAGGGAGTGGGCCATAATCCACCACGCGGACCCAGAGCGAGTTGGTAGATGTCACATGTCGTCGAATTATTGGTTCTAGGACATGCCGGTTTCCTCACGATGTTTTCCTTCACCGTTTTGAGAGCAGTGGTGATGAAATTATTTACACAAAGTAAAGCGCCAGCTTGGGTTCGAACTCACGACCTCGTTAGTCGCGGCCATAACCACTCGGCCAAAAAATGTATGGCCGAGCTTATTATCTACCCGCCATCAAAAGTGAATGATTTGTTTCGGACTCCAGTCAGCTACTGAGAAATTCTTGCTTTAAAAACCCATAGTTTCATACCATAGTTTTTTCGCTAACCTTGAATCAATTATTTGTAATACTGACTTAGTAAAGAATTTGTACTTCAACAAAAAATGCGTAAGTCAACGTTATCCGCTTACAGAAACGTTACCTCATCTTTTATGGAAAAAACTGGCTAACAATGGGCTAGCGATTTGTGAAGGTTGTACTATAGTTACAAATTAGTCTCTTAGTAAACTTAGCACCTTTGTGGTAGATGGTTTAAGACGCCATTATTTTATAGTAAAAATATCATACTATACACCTAACACCGTCATTCTGCTGTAGCCAATCTATACTATACTTATTTAATACTTACGGAAAAAATTGCGAAGAGCATAGGAATGCTTAGATGGTTTGGTCATGTGGAGACGATTACTGAACGGCGGCTTACAAAATGTATTTACAAGGCAGATGTGTTTGGACACGCTGGAGGGGACGCCCTAGGAGGATATATAGTGACCTTATTGGTGATGTTCTTCAGAAAGGTCAGGTGCGTAGTACTCACAACCGGCGTGTCTGTATGACCAATTGTATGAACCTAAACGAGGCAAAAGGAGTGTGTAGAGATCGTAGCAGGTGGCGTTCCGTGGTTCCTGCCTACCCCCATGGGCAAAAGGCATGAGTTTATGTATGTATGTAATATAATGCTGAAGAGTGGTTTGAACGGGCCAATCTCTAAAGCTACCCGCCGGATTGGAGCAATTTCTTTTGTTTAGGATAGCCACATTCATGAGGATGTCTATACGCTATTTAAAATCACGCTACAACCCTCGGAAGCTGAGCAAAACAGCCGAGCCGAGTAAACTACAATAAGTAACAGCGCGGGTCGGCGATGGGATGCAATGCAACGCGATTGGTAAACCGCGCCCGCCGCGTTCACCTTCGTACCTTTTTGTGTGCGAGAAGTTTAAATAAATAATTATAATAATAACGAACGAAGTTGCGGGCAAAAGCTAGTAGTTAATTAAAGGGTTTATGGCTAAGTAATAATAGCTGTACGGGTCGATCGCTCACGTTAAGTACAATAGCTGCAGTGGATCCATAGATAAGTGACCATCTCCACATACCAACACCAACACCAAGCAGGTGAAGCTGTTGGTCCCGGCTGCCATTTGTGGATCTCTGACAGTCGTTCTGGTTCCTCAGAGGCCCGACAGACAGATAGACACTCGAGTGATACTTCAAGGGTCCCTTTTTTGATTCGGACGAATCAAAAAAGGGACCCTACGGAACCCTAAAAAACTTTTTAACAAAAAATTTAACCGCCGAAAAAATAGAAAAGCATAAAATAATAAACCTTAAAATTATGAGTCCGCGCTTTGAGTGATCTTTGTTCATAGATTTTTCAGCGCCGACTCAAAATTTTAAGGTTTATTATTTTATGCTTTTCTGTTTTTTCGGCGGTTTAATTTTTTGTTAAAAAGGTTTTATTTTATATTTTTTGTGACTTTAATGTACCAATGATACTTGGCAAGGTATACCCTATCCAACAAAAAAAGAATTATCAAAATCGGACTACTCTGTATAAAGTTATGCGTGGTTATACATTACAATCAGTGAGTTAACAATCAATCATCCCCTGTTTTCCGACCCTTAGGGTTCGATTTTGTTTTCCAAATTTATATGGGACCACCTTGGGAGTATATCCTTTCCAAAAGAAGAAGAATTGTCACAATAGGACCACTATGTAAAAAGTTACGCGTAGTCATACATAAAAAAAAAAGTATACGCGTCGAATTGAGAACCTCCTCCGTTTTTTTTTCGTCCGTTGAAAAGATGCTTATTACCTACTTCCACATTTACCTACCTTCCGAATCATTCAATTACACACCGGGTCACGCACAGAATAATTTTGACCAGTATTTTCCCGTTGTGCGCGTCATTTGTTTCTCATGCCCGTCACGTCCTCGCGTCGGCGAGGTGATACCACGCAACAGTTCTGCCGACCCTCGGATAGCCTTATGGGCGTGTTGCGACATGCGCCTCAAGGTTTGAGGAGACAGGAGCCAAAGGGGACAGGTTTTGTCGGTTGAGGTTATTGCAATAGACTCCTTGGGGTTTTTATAGAAGTTCCCTTTTTTTAACACGCTTTTATTAACTTCATACTTATATTAGTACTAGCTTCTGCCCGCGACTTCGTCCGCGTTAAATTTCTTCTCCCCCGACCCTTCCCGTCGCGTCGAATCGCCTACCCCTGCAATTTTCCCCGTTTTTGTAACATTTTTCATTACTGCTCCGCTCCTTTTGGTTGTAGCGTGATGTTATATAGCTTATAGCCTTTCTCCATAAATAGGCTACTCAACAAAAAAAGAATTATTCAATTCGGATCAGTAGTACCTGAGATTAGCACGTTCAATCAAACAAACAAACAAACTCTTCAGCTTTATAATATTATAAGTATAGATGTAACGGAAACTTTGAACTTAATTTTGACCCCCTTTAAAACATCGGATTAACTCGAAATTTGGCATACTTATCAAGGGCTGATGACAATACAATAATTTTATAAATTTGTGCCATTATCCTTGCCGGGGTTATCAGAATAGCAAAAAAAACTGTCTTTGAAAACTACGCTGACATACGTCACAAAATATGAAAACTTACACGGACATACGTCACAAAATTCGAAACACCCTAAAATTAGAAAATAAATTTGAGTTTGTTCCGCCACTTCTTCTTCCCAGCTACAGCACTAGGAAGTGTCGAAGGGTGGGCGTTTTGGGGGGACTGTCTTTTGTAACTTTGACGTTCAAAAAGTGCTGACTCTCAGCCTAGTTTGAATAAATGACTTTTGATTTTGATTTTGATAGTAATATTTAAAAAAACACGCTTCTATTAAACCAATTCTATTAAATTTTAAAGTATTATTAATTTTGAATGTGGGTTTCAGTATGGGCCTCATAAGAACGCTAAAGGCCAAAGGGTAATGGAGAGGATTATGCTTGGAGTTTCCCTACGCGATAGAATCAGAAATGAAGAGATAGCCCGAAGAATAGCCAAACATAAGTGGCAGTGGGCAGGGCACATTGCTCACAGAACAGATGGCCGATGGGGTCGGAATCGTGGAGGCGATCGGCGGCGGTGAACTTTCGCGTTCGGCCCTGGTGCGAGATTCATGGTACGGAGCGCGAGGGCATGACAAACCGTCACTTCCTTCTGCGAAGCAGTAATGCTCGCGAAGGAGGAGGCGGGGCGCGTGAGGGAGTGGCAGTCTCTGCGCCCTCACTTCCCTAGCCGCCGCAGGAGAAGACGCCCCGGGCGTCGGGAGTCAGTAGCGGACTCCCAGCCACCGTAGGCGCGAGCTTGCTTGGTCCTTACCGGGCGGCGAGCTACCCATTGCTCGCCGCCCGATAAGGACCAGACTCGGGTAGACGGCGCGTAGTGTTCCACGCGAGCCTCAAAGAGACGTCAGCAAAACTGAAGGGGTTTGCAAGGACCAATGCCTGCCAGGGTCGCGAGACTGTTCGAAAGAGACACCGTGACCCTGGCACATGGGCAACTGAAGGAACACGGGTGGGTTTTAGTCAGTAAAAGTCTGACACGCCCTCCCGCTCCGCCCAGAGCGGGAGAAGTCATTTGATGATTTCCCATCCAAAAAAAGGGGTGGGAAGTTCTGGAGTGGCAACCGCGTACTGGAAGACGTAGCGTTGGAAGGCCTCCCACAAGATGGACAGATGATCTTGTGAAGGCCGCAGGAATCGCTGGATGCGAGCAGCATAGAACCGAAGTGGCGGAGCTTGGGGAGGCCTATGTCCAGCAGTGGACATCTTTCAGCTGAAATAATGAAGATGGAAGATAACATAAAATATCGAGCCTGTATTGCTCTAGCTTCTTTCTTTCTTCTGATAGCAAGACAGGTGCCTAAGTCTCATCTAACCAGGGGCGTGCCTGTTGCCATATACTGGCAACAATCTCCGGGCTGTCCACAGTCATAAAGAAAACATATAGTCACGCATATAAAATGAAAATGCGTCTATAGTTTCGCTCTAATAACTGGTATAATGGAGATATTGCGTGCAAGTAACAGCGGTAGTCTCTGCCTGTTTGTTATGAACTCTGCCACGCACGTTGTATCGTCAGCGTGATGTTTAAAAGCCGCACAGGTACCTGATTTGACTTTGTAGATAACAAAGTCAAATCAAAATAAAAAATTCAAGCACACTAGGCTGAGAAACAGAACTTTTTGAATGGCAAAATTTTACCAGACAGTCCCCCGGCAGGCTCGCGCTTCAGAATTTCCTAGTGGTTTAGCTGGGAAGAAGTGCCGCAATAAACTCCCCAACAGCACAGCTGTCTGTTCAGTTAGAAGAACTTGATTTTATAAAATAACTAGCTTTTGCTAGCTTAGGCTCAGTATGTTTTGAGATTGAGCTGGCCTAGTGTGGGATACTTTCTTTGAGTTTGATTTTAAAACCATTGTGGCTGATACTTCACGTGCACCGCCTTATCCCGACCATGTTGGTGTCAGCTTCCAGTCTAGCCGGATGCAGCTGAGTACCAGTATTGTACATGGAATGACTGCCTATCTGACCTCCACAACCCAGTTACTGGGAAATACGATACCCCTTGGTAGGACTGGTTGTCAGACTTTCGGGCTTCTGTTAACCCGTAACGACTGTCAAAGAAAAGAAAGAAAAGGAAAGAAGAGAAGAAGAAATAGTGAGAGTCCACAATTTTTAACAATTTTAACTGTTTCAATTATTTTTAATAATTAATTGTAGATTTTATACTATCATTTCCTTTTTTTTTGTAATAATCTTAATCTTTATTTGTGATAATAAGAATCCAATTCCATATGTTTTTAATGTGATAAAAAATTCATATATTTGTATTTTACGTATTTTTTTAATGTTTTGTCATTATTCAACTGTATTGTATTTTAATAATCAATCTTTTTTTATTTTATATACCGTAGTTATGCTACTCTAGTGGCACTTTTTTACCATATTTGAATTAAGGGCCCACCTTGAATGTGAATGATAGTAGGATGGGCGTGGTTTATGGTGGGTCAACCTAAAGTGGCCGGCCGCCACAAACTTATATCTGAACCGTTTATAGAGAATAGGAAAACCAGCGGCCAAAAGTTGAACTAATGACAGAAAATTTCTCGATATAAAAAACGTTACTAACTTAGCATAGCCTTGCTGTAAGCACTATTCCTGTCACTGTTGCACATGTGTCAAACTGCAATAGCAAGGTAGAGACGGAAACATCTTAGAAAAAAGTACGTGAAAGTAGCATTAATTTAGTCGGTCTATGAAATTTTTGCACATAGCGTGCGATGGAGTAGACAAATAATAAAAATATTTAATTATAAGCAATAAAACTATCTTACAGCAAGAAATTATCTTCTTTATCTATATGTAATATTATAAATACGAAACTAATTCTGTCTGTCTGTTACTCTTTCACGACTAAACCTTATTCGTTACCCATTAACCCTATTTATTCCGCGACTTCACGTGCGTCCGCGTAACGTAAGATTTATGCAAACGAAGTCGCGGGGAAAAGCTAGCTAATATTTATGTACGGATGTTGGTTTATACGAGATTGATTAACTCAACATAATTAAACATATATAATAAACAATTTAAGTATTTATTAATTACTAGTGGTCGCCCATTGGTCGAAATTCGACCGTCCTTCATTTGAATAGAAATACATTATTAAGTGAAAATATATATATACAATAATAAATATAAAAAAATAATATGGTTCAATTTGACATTCAGTAACACTATAGACAGATAATATTACAGACAAATATTCTCGATATGATCATAGATTGAAAAAATGAAATAGGTTATACATATATCTATAAAATTAATTTATTACCTATATTTATACTTGACAATAATACAAACAAATAAGATCTTTATATTTAACCTATATTAACAAATAAATAAACTGAACTGAACTGACATTCAGTAAGACTATAGACCACAGATTTGGACCATAAGCAAAAGAATATCTATGCATGTGTGTATTATTAAATATACGGTAATGAATAGTAGTGTGTGTAACGTGTTATTTATTGAAAATAATGTATTTTTACGCACAATTAAAAAAAAATATTAGCATTCGTCACTTCTTCTCTGTATAAACTATACGTCTGCGAAATTTCATACTCCGCCCGTCCGCCCAATTTTCGTAAAAAAGGATCCAAAGTTTTCGCTTCACGTATTAATATATAGATTTACAACATGAAATTAAAAATAACGAATTAATCTTCTAGAGGTCTATAAATAAAATATGTTATGGTGTTTAAGAGATTAATAAACTTCAATTTCGTTTCACCGATCACTATACATTTATTTCGTAAATGACAATTACAATATTTTACATAGACTTCGTCCATTACGTAATACTAGTTATGATTTTTTTTTTCACCTTATTTTACAAGTCATTTATATTTCCTTCAAGGTCAATTACGTATGGCAATGTGTATGATAAATGTCAAAATTACTTGACGTATACATACATATATTTTAGTAATTACGTGTGACTGCGGTTAGAAAACCAAAACCGATATTTTTGCCGATATTTTGTATCTATGTCTAGATTATATCTTTTTATTTGGGTGTTTTACCCGACTGCTGAGAGCAATGTGTTTATCAGCCTATTAACTCGTATGTATGTTTGTTCTTTTATTAACTTTATTTTTCATTACATTTACTTTGGGGTTAGGGGTAATTCAGAGATTGAGTACACAAATAATTTGCTAAACAGTCTTCATAAGATTATAGAAGTATGTTTAGTGTTATTCAAAACAGAGTAAAACACCATTGTTTTGATCATCCAATTATTTGATTTTCATTAAAATCTTGTTGAAAAATTATAAATAGCCAATATGTTTTCAGAAAGCACTCTTGTAGACCTTTGATTAGATATCAATTAGATATCGAGAAGCAGTGGTAGCTCAGTGGCAACGGCTACTACTTACGAGTTCGAACCCTAGCAGGCGCTTTACTCTGTGTAAATTATTTCAACATCACTGCTCTCAAAACTGTGAAGGAAAACATCGTGAGTAAACGGCATGTCTTAGAACCAAAAAATTGAAGACATTCATCTACCAACCCGCACTGGGCCCTCGTGGTGGATTATGTCCCACTCTCTCTCACCGAGAGGAGGCCTGTGTCCCAGCAGTGGGAACGTTATAGGCTGCTAATGATTAGGTATCAAACACGGTACATATAGGGTTCGAAACACCTAGGCCTGGCGTCAGGCCACGTGCCTGACATGGATGGCTTCGTGAAGGTAGAGAGAAGCTTCGTAGTCGGAACCAGTGGGAGACCGCGCTAGCAGGACTCAATATGCTGCTGCGTCCAGCTACACTAACGACGCAGCTCTATGTGTCCCGTCTACATTACACCACGAAGGTTAAAGAGATCGTGGAGTTTGTACCTGTTAAGTCCAACTGGACCTTAAGGGTCGAGAAGTTGGAACCGTGCCACAACACGAACTTCAAGTCATTCGTGGTGCGAGTTCCAACTCATCAAATCGAGACTTTCCTCAAGGAAGAGTTTTGGCCGAAGGGTGTCGTGTATCGGCGATTCCGCGGAAGGCTACGCGATACTACACAGCGCAACACGTCGCCGTCACTTCGTGTACAATAATTATGTTTACGTGGTTTTTATTTGTATGTATGATAGTCTGTATGGTATTATGATTTGGGTCTTTGTAGCCCGAAATAAACTGATTTGATTGATATATGAAATTAAAATTTATATTTTCAATAAAACTTCACATCTGCTATAAATGATAAATGATTTTATTTCTGTAAGTAGGTTTGTACAAACACTTTTACATACCAATGTTATGTTAAAAACATACTAGTTCGGCGTTTGACACAGCCTGTTTAAATAATTACCCTTCTTTGGCCTGCTGTCAAGTAAAACCTCACCTTTTTTACAATTCTAATGCTACTCCATTCATTCGTTGTGCTCTTGCATTTGAAGTGACAGTACTTGACATATAGATATATTGTTGACATAATTCAAACCTAAAAACTAATTATATATTTTATTTTATTTCTAAATGAATGATTATTATAAGTTATTGGGATAAAACAGACGTTCTTCTCTAGAAAATAAGGTGTTTACTCAATATTATTTTACAAAGTGAGAATAGATTGTTGCTGTAATGCTTTAGTGAAGGTGGTGAATTCGATTTATTGTTATCATCATCTTATTGGTATTTGATTCTTGCAAAATGAATAAATTAATTGCCCTGTGCAGGCACTCCTAACCTTGAAGGTACTGTTCAGTTTTGGTTTATGGTTCTTCCCATTTTCATACATAATTTAGGTCGTCTCTAAATGGTAATAGAGAAAGAATGTTATATTGTTAACAGTTACAAAAATAGACACATATACAGACGAAATACAAAGTTATTTGGAAAGCCAACACTTATTATATTAAATAATTACAGCAAAATGCTTAACTACTACCTTTTCTGTGAACACAAATATTTAAAAAACGTAATTTTGATCGCACCGATTTGTAAAAAAGTGACATAGGTTCGTCGTCGATGAGCCCTATTGGGCGACTGATTTATGAACGAACGAGAGTGATGACACTATTTATGATAGGCAAAAGAAGAGATGGCGATAATGTGTGTGCGCTTGGAATAAAATAACGTATGTGCCAAACCGAATCGCCGTTTTTTATGAATGAAAAGTATTATTAAAACGAAAACTGTTTTACAAAAACTTAGATAGAATTATAATCAATGTTTTAAAGTAAACTATGTTTAATAATACATACGCATCGCGCCTTGAGGCTAAAAAAATCATAGTCATAGATAGAACTTTGCGATTTTTTTGTATCGAGAAAATTTCATCGTATCCTGTATTCCTTTTACAGGATACTAGATCATATAGTCAAAAAACATACACTAAAATATTAAGTACGGAAGTCATACGGTAAGAAAGGTACGCTCAAAAGAAAAAGCACGTTTATCTCGCTACGTCACCTTAACTAAACATGCGGATAATGTAGTGGGCATGAGCCTGTATTATTGTAATATGTAAACATTTTATATTGTAGCTGTTTATTGTCCCATAATAAATAAACTAAAATAAAATAAAGATCCACAATTCATAGCTGGGACCAACGGCATAAAGTGCTTGCCGAGGCACGGAGGGGTCTTGGTAGGTAAAGATGGTCACCCATCCACGAATCAACCGCGGCAAGTGTAGCTTAACCTGATCGATTGATTCGTGCGGCTGTTATTACTTCGGTGCGGTAGGACAAATCTAATGAATTAATTCTTGGCGTGAAGCCCTTGACCCAATGGAACGAGAGCCTCCGTAATGAGTGTCTTGGCCCTCAAGCCATTGCTTGTCACGACTTGGCACGATTATTGACTGATCGAAGTCTGCCAATTATAGATTTTTCATTACAAGTTCTGTGATTGGTTTATACATACACTAGCTTCTGCCGGCGACTTCGTCCGCGTTAAATTTCTTGTTGCCCCGACCCTTCCCGTCGCGTCAAATCGCCTACCCGTGCGATTTTCCCCGTTTTTGCAACTGTAAGTAACTAACAAACAGATTTTCATATGGTTTTCACCAATGGACGGCGTGATTCATGAGGAACTTCGAACGACTTCGTCCGCGTCAAATTTTGCTTCCCTGACCCTTCCCGTTGCATCGAATTGTCTGCCAGTTTTCGTCCATTTTTCATTGCAGCTCCGCTCCTTTTGGTTGCAGCGTGATGTTCTATAGCCTATAGCTTTTCTCAATAATTAGGCTACTCAAGAACAAATATTTTTTTCAATTTGGACCAGTAGTTTCTGAGATTACCGCGTTCAACCTAACAACAAACTCTTCAGCTTTATAATATTAGTATAGATGAAATTCATGAAACATACATAAACTCACTCCTTGTCCCCATGGGGGTAGGTAGAAAGTCATCGTCTACGATTCTTACATACTCTTTTTGCCCCGTTTAAGTTCATACATCTGGTCATACACACACGCTAGTTACCAGTACTACGCACCTGACCTTACTGAAGAACATCACCAATAAGGTCACTATATGTTCTCCTAGGGCGTCCCCTTCCGGCGTCTCCAGTCACATTTTGTGATGGCAACATGTCTGCGATGCTTCTGATATTGCAGATATCCTTTGGCCGCGGTGACCACTAACCATCAGGTGAAACAAGGGCTTTTTGCCATCCTTCATCATTTACGTAGCAGATTTTGCCCGAGTTTGTTTAAGGCGGCTAACAGTCTAACGGGAGGCAGCTGACTTACCAGTATTGTACATGGAGTGACTGCCTATCTGACCTCCACAACTCCGTTTCCTGAGTAGCATGATATCCTTGGCAAGACTGGCTGTCAAACTTTCATACTTTTGACACAGAGTAAGCCCTATTATTTAAATGATAAACGATTTTATTTCTGTAACGAGATTTGTACAATCACTTTTATACATCAGTCATATTTTTAAAACTACATGAGGTCGGCGGTTCCTTGTGGTGCCGGACGTAAAGAATAGCACCATCTCTTTTCTTACCGTGGGTGTCGTAAGAGGCGACTAAGGGACTTACTAGAGAATGGGCAGCAGCTTTCTATATGTATTTGATCACCATACTGCGATCGAGAACCCGCCTGCCAAGCGTGGCGATAATGGTTTGGTATTTTTAATAGATATCAAGCAGCCCACGCTTTTTTCTAGTTTTTAGTTTGGTTTTATATGAAAGAAATCTCTTTCGGTTTTCGAACTATTATTTATTCTCTTTGACGTAGAGAACCCTAAAAACGTATTATCTAGAACAGAAGCCGCTACAATTGTATTCGTGGTGCACTTGACATGATTACTAAATATTTATCAGAAAGTGATGCGCCGGACAAATATGCCGCTATCGGTGAAAGCCGTTTCTAGTGTGGTCCAAGTTATAGGTGACTAGCGACACTTTCATTGTAGACAATATAGAAAGACCATTTAAGAAACCAATCTGGATTCAAATGGTCTTCATCAGTTGTGACCGCGATAAATGACAAATGCGTACACTGACTGGACAGGTCCACTCATTTTGTGTGGTTCTTTCTTCAAAAGACCATTTCAGTCACCAATCTACATGGTGTTCACATGATGTCACCAAGATTATCTCTGGACTTTAAAAGAGAGTCACTTCTGAGTTTGTTTCGGCCTTTCTTCTCAAAGTAGTCAGATAGTAAAAGCCGACTTCATCTAGTTTTGAAAATATCATTGACATGTAAAAGTGTTTGTACAAATCTACTTACAGGAATAAAATCATTTACCAATTATTATTTGTCACTAGCTTTTGCCAGCGGCTTCGCCCGCATTTCGGAAAGCGAGACAGACAGACAGACAGACCGACAGACAGACAGAGTTACTTTTGCATTTATAATATTAAGTATGGATTTAGATGCGCGTCGATTTGTTGTCCATTTTCTACTTCGTTAAGTAATGTAAATTTGTTAAAAAAAATGGTTTATACGGTAAACAGGATACAGGAATTACTTTTACACATCATATTTAAAAAAAGTATGATGGAGTCGACATTTCTTTGAGATGTAATGGTGGAAAAAACTCAGGTGGCAAAGCCTCTTTTAAAGTTCAGACATACATTTTGTCTTATTATGTGAGGCAATAAGTACCTGGTACTTGTTGAAGGACAGGCCTACACTGTTTATCCATACCTGTTAAAATTTAATTTTGAAAACATTGTTAAAGCCAATTATTTAAAAAAAGAGTGACCGTTGGCATTCTTACCAGCACTATTCCATAGAAATCAACAAATTGGAACTGTTCACCTAGCTTCTGACGTTTCAAAAATGCTCATGTAGGGTTATGTGAAATAAGATATTTGGCATCAAAAAGTACGCGAAGAAATCTAGCTACATAAGAATAGTTTCATACATAATGACCTGGTGAAGACCGCAGGAATGCGTTGGATGCGAGAGGCACAGAACAGGTCGAGGTGGCGGTGCTTGGGGGAGGCCTATGTCCAGCAGTGGACGTCTTTCGGCTGAAATGATGATGATGATGATGAAGAATAGTTTAGAAAAAAAAACCTTAAACACATAAAGAACAACTGTTTCAAGAAGAGAACAGAACGTGTATTAGAGCATTCTTAGCAAATGACCCATATCCCCAAAAAAATAATTTGAATTGTGCACGTCGATATGGTATTAAAAATACATATTAATTTGTTTAAAAAGTCTCGAAGTTGACCCGGCTGCGGCTTTCTGTTTCCTCTAATCCATATTTAGTTTTCTGAGTTAAATAAATTATTATGTAAAGATGTCAAGTATATATTATAGCATACATTTTATTATGTTAAATAGTATGTAGATTATGACTATACATAAACATTATTTCTAATGTTGCACGTTAACCAATGTGTTATACATACATCTATGCAAAAATTAATATTAAAAACAAATACTTATAAGTAGGTTTTTTTATGTGACGGCTTTGATGTGGTTTATCTACTAATTATAAATGAGTTACTTGTTCGAACTAGATTTTGTAGAAACATTTAAAGTTTTTTTTTTTCTTTCTGTCAAACCAACAAATTCTATGACACTATTCAGAATAATTTATTCCATATATATGTAACATGGGCCCTTCTGAAACCTCAAACAGAAAGGCACGGTCTCAATTGATCATTTCCTATGGAGAAGAGCCGACAAGAAACTCTTCTGCTCACTTTTAAAACTAATGACATCTCTTCTAAGTCGGTAATTTGCTACTGTCTAAAGGCTGGGGAAGTGGTGATGGTGAACTTCTATAAACGTCATCGATCGCTTACAGCGTGTTGTAGTAGCCCGCGTCCAGATGCTTGCTATATGCATGTACTGATGTGCTCTCATCGAAATGCTTTCTGCGGCTTAAATACACTCCGTGACATGACGTTTATACTAACGTCAGATGTCACTATCATCTTCTTGCCCGTATTCTATGTTTTCGTCCTTCGTTTTACCTGTCAGCCATCAAGGTTTCATTCACTAATCACTGCGTTTTCGAGATGACGAGGAAGTCTAAATAAAAGATAAATGGGTTATGTGTGGGGACACCCAATCCATCCGTATTCATTGGTATTCCACTTCATGCATTTCCATTATTTTCATCACACGCGTTTTATCCCTCTTCATCACATGTCCATACCAAGCCAAACGATTTCCTTACACATTTTCGATAACTTTTTGAACGCTAAATATCATCGATGCATTTAATAGGAGACTCCAGCCTACATGCCAAAACTCCTCGAATGTTTAACTTCCTTCTTCTTTTTAAGTAGGTAAAATAAATTTATAGTTTAAAAAATACTAGAAACACACGCTTTTATAAATGCACGTAAAAATCAAAAACTTAATCGTGGTCAAAGTTCATTACAAGACCTTTCTGACAAGTCCAAATACGGCTATGATACGATATTCCATCATGGAGTGCCAGTGCCTATCTTCCAGCTTCATCATCAGACCTTAAAACCTAATCGTGGTCAAAGTCCATTACAAGATTTTTCTAACAAGTCCAAACACAGCTATGATACGATGTTCCATCATGAAGTTCCCGTTCATATCTTCCGACTCCATCATCAGATCAGTTTGACAGTACCATATTATTGTATTGTCATTAGAACTACATACAGCTGCCAATTTTTATGACGCTACGATCCTTGGAAGATGGTTAAATTAGTCACCATAGATTCCATTACATAGTTAGTTACATACAGGTCGTCCTAATAAAAGCGTGTTAAAAAGGAAAGGAACGCATTATTTTTTCCCAAAATCAAATCTGTTATTCAAACTAGGCTGAGAATCAGCACTTTCTGAACGTACACAAAACAGTCCCCAAAACGGCCTCTCTTCACCACTTCCTAGCCCTTTAGCTGGGAAGAAGAAATAGCGCAACAAAACTATCCAGCAGCACAGCTGTTAGAAAAACATGATTCTATACTATCGTTAATCGCTACCGCTTGTCCCTTGTACCGCACATTGACCGCCTCTCCAACTATTGTTATTCTCTCAACGTTTGTTTTGAACTTAAACAACTTGTCTCCAATGATCTACATTCTTAAAACACTTGTTACTAACGTCACAAGTTAAAAAAAACGCGTAAGTAGGTCGGTAATGTTGGTATACTTTTTTATCGTATAAAGTAGGTAGGTGTATTTTTTTTTGTTTTGTTTAAGTTGTCGGTCCGCTTATAATGGATTATGTACGTTTTAATTGGGTTATAAATGTTATTACTTGTTTTTATAGGTATGGTATTTTTTTAAAAAGGTATCTAAAGGTTTTCTTATTATTATTATTTTTCGTCATAATGTTTTCACTGCTGGAACACAGGCGTCCTCTGTGAGAGAGAGTGGGTGCGGGCCCAGTGCGGTTAGAGATGGCGCATGTCTTCGAATTTTTGGTTCTAGGACATGCCGGTATGATCACGTTTTCTTTGATTGTTTTGACAGCAGTGGTGATGGAATAATTTACACAAAGTAGTTTCAAACCTACGACCTATTCGTAAGTCGTGGCTTACTACTGGGCCATCACTGCCCTACGCCATTTACCTTATAGTTCAACATAGTTTTGACAACACAGGGAACAAAAAATCTTAACTATTTTACTATTAATATAAATTAATTAAAATAAAAGATCATTTGAATTTCATGGGGGGTGCAATTAAGTAGGTAGGTACCTTTCTTTTTGTAATAAGAATATATAAGTACTTTAACTTTCTTGTCAATCTATATAGTAACAATCAATGGACACAAGGTACAGTCAACGGCATGCCCATGTCGCCAATTTGACCATGGCAACGCTTCTAATTCCTAGCAATAAGGGTGATTTTTAGGGTTCCGTTGCCAAATGGCAAAAAACGGAACCCTTATAGATTCGTCATGTCTGTCTGTCTGTCTGTCCGTCCGTCCGTATGTCACAGCCACTTTTTTCCGAAACTATAAGAGCTATGCTGTTGAAACTTGGTAAGTAGATGTATTCTGTGAACCGCATTAAGATTTTTACACTAAAATAGAAAAATAACAATAAATTTTGGGGTTCCCCATACATAGACCTGAAACTCAAAAAATGTTTTTTCATCATACCCATACGTGTGGGATATCTATGAATAGGTCTTCAAAAATGGTAATGAGGTTTCTAATATCATTTTTTTCTAAACTGAATAGTTTGCGCGAGAGACACTTCCAAAGTGGTAAAATGTGTGTCCCCCCCCCCCGTAACTTCTAAAATAAGAGAATGATAAAACTAAAAAAAATATATGACGTACATTACCATGTAAACTACCACCGAAAATTGGTTTGAACGAGATCGAGGAAGTAGTTTTTTTTTTAAAACGTCATAAATCGTAAACCGCAATTTACCTTACATTCAATCAACTGAAATATAAAAATTAAAAAAAAAACATTTATTTTTAAACCGAGAATACCTACAGGTTTGTACGGAACCCTCGGTGCGCGAGTCCGACTCGCACTTGGCCGGTTTTTGTAGTATGAGCATACCAACTGATGTGCACTTGACCATACTTTAATTTGATCTCAGAATAATTACGACATCAATTTTTAAGTAACTTTCTAAACCTTTTTTAACTTTTTCTTAGTAGTGCAGAACTCACTCAGTCCAATCTTTTCTTTTACCCGACTACGGCGAAACAAAACGGAGGGTTATGATTTAGACCGGTATGTTTGTTTGTTTGTATGTTAGTATGTTTGTTTGTAACCGACTCCTTATAGCGCAATTTTGACCCAGTTTAAACGACCAGATTTCATTCAAACTTTGCACACCTGTCAAAGACCGATGACAATGGAATAATTTCATAAATGTATGCCATTATCCTTACCAGGGCTACCAGGACAGCAAAAAACTGTCTTCGAAAACTACGCTGACATACGTCACAAACTACGCTGACACATGTTTCAAAATTCGAAACACCCTAAAAAATAGAAAATAAATAATAGTTGTTGTAAAAAAAGCGTGGAGTGCTTTTTAAGGTATTTTTAATTGATATCAGGCACCCCACGCTTTTTTTCCATTGTTTTCTACTTTTTAGTTTGGTTTTTTATGGAAGCGTGTTTTTTAGTTTTTTTTTAAACTATTATTTTTTACCAAAGTTTCAAAATGGACATTTAACTACAATGTTTTAGATTTATTATTAATGTTCTATTGACTAAAATACATACGTCAACATCATCATTAGTCACCTGTTAGTCTAGTGGTTAGTGACCCTGACTGCTAAGACTGAGGTCGTGGTTCGATTCCCACCCAGGGACAAATCATTGTGTGATGAGCACGATAAATATATAAGTATGTTTATCAGTTGTCTGGTTGCCATAGTACAGGCTCTGCCTAGTTTGGGATCAGATAACGGTGTGTTGGTTGTCCTAAGATATTTATTTATTTATTTATTTATCATTCTCTGGTTGCCCAGTGGCTCGGGTTGCGACTTACAAGTCGTAGGTCGTGAGTTTGAGTACCCAGGCAGACATTTGGTGTATTAAATTTCATCACCACTGCTCTCAAAACGGTGAAAGAAAACATCGTGAGGAAACCTGCATGTCTTAGAATTATAAATTCGAAGACATGTGACATCTGTCAACCCGCATTGGGCCCGCGTGTTGGATTGCGGCCTAACCCCTCTCACCGAGAGGAGGTCCCAGCAACTCTCTTTTAGTGTAACAAACTCACAAAATTACCTGTCACCTCTTCAGTAACACAAATTCTATCAATTTATATCTTCAATATCTGGATGACCGAGCTTTGCTCGGTAGTTTTTGGTAAATCGTCTTTAAAATAATAAGTTTATGTTCAAGTTGATTATTGATAAAGGTGGTCATTGAAAACACGAATAAAACGACATTTTATAAAAATGAATCCTAGCTAGATCGTTTTATCGCTCCCGAAACCCCCTGTATACTAAATTTCATGAAAATCGTTGGAGCCGTTTCCGAGATTCAGATTATATATATATATATATACAAGAATTGCTCGTATAAAGATATAAGATATATTTGTCAGCTACAGACACTTTGGTTTTTGATGTAAATTGCAAAATTTTAAGGGCCGCCATGTATTGGAGTGATTAAGCCAAAATAAATGAGAACTGCGTCCTAATCGCGTAATGAATCAATCAGAGTCTGAATCGTATTGAAGATTATTTCTAAACCATTGCGTCATTTGTTCGAATAAATTGTCGGCTCAGCAACGTAAATAACGCGATGAATGTTGTTGAACTATCAATATGAAACCGATTCCTACTGATAGCAAATGACACAATTGACCCTCTATTCAATTCAACAATTCGTGTAATATGCCATTAGTTAGGCGAGCTGCTTACAACAATTAGTAGCAAAAGTTTTATTTAGGAACAAAAACACATTGACATAAATTACAATAGAAACGATGATAGCTACAAAGGTTATAAACTGTGTCGCAGCTATCAACGCCCGTCTAAACATATGAAACACATTGTTTCAGACACATTTCATGGGTACAGTTTGGCTCAGAATTTAAATTTAAGCATAAAAAGGAAAAAATATATCCTACTTCCTACTAATATTATAAATGCGAAAGTTTGTATGTATGGATGTGTGAATGTTTGTTACTCTTTCACGCAAAAACTACTGAACGGATTTGGATAAAATTTGGAACACAGTTAGTTTATAAACTGGATCAACACATAAACTATTTTCCGACCTCCACGCGGGCGAAGCTGCTGGCAAAAGCTCGTACTATATATATACAAAAGAAAAACTAAATGTGTATATTTTGAGTAGTGGTGTAATGTGCAGTGGTACAGTCAGTTCCCTGCATTATCTGACCCCTTTTCCTCATTTTTTCTGTGCAGGAGGGTCAGGTAATGTAGGGCACTGACTGAACTGTGGGTGAGGGTATGTGTGGTGAGTATGTGTGTAGGTATGTGTGCGTGTGAACGTATGTAAGGGTGCTTAGTCTAGATAAGTTTCGTAACAATAATGTTAGTAGTAGATTAAAAACGCCAATGACCTTCTCTGCCAACCCGACACGGAAGACTAGCGTGAATTTAATCGCAACCGAATTAGCGACGATTAGTTTCGCAATCGATTTAAATATTTACAAATTTACAAGATGACCCCTTTAAATTGTTAGTTGCTAAACCAGATATTTCTGGTTTTAACTGCTTCATTGGTTTGATGTTTGCTGGGTAGGAATGCATGACGTCCTAGATTCGATACCTTGGGGGAGCAAAACGTGAGAGGATAATTTGCACCTTCAGAATTATATAGAGCTAATTAGACATTTTAATATTTTAAGGAGGAGGAGGAGGTTCTCAATTCGACTGTATTTTTAGGGTTCCGTTGCCAAATGGCAAAAAACCGAACCCTTATAGATTCGTCATGTCTGTCTGTCCGTCTGTCTGTCTGTCTGTCTGTCTGTCCGTCCGTCCGTATGTCACAGCCACTTTTCTCCGAAACTATAAGATCTACGCTGTTGAAACTTGGTAAGTAGATGTATTCTGTGAACCACATCAAGATTTTTACACTAAAATAGAAAAGAAACAATAAATTTTGGGGTTCCCCATACATAGAACTGAAACTCAAAATTTTTTTTTCATCAAACCCATGCGTGTGGGGTATCTATGAATAGGTCTTCAAAAATGGTAATGAAGTTTCTTATATCATTTTTTTCTAAACTGAACAGTTTGCGCGAGAGACGCTTCCAAAGTGGTAAAATGTGTAAAATAAGAGGACCCCCCGTAACTTCTAAAATAAGAGAATGATAAAACTTAAAAAAATATATGATGTAAATTACCATATAATCTACCACCGAAAATTTAATAATAATAATAATAAGCTGGCAACACCGTGAACAAGACGTCACACATTTCGAATAGATATAATTTAAATAGTAAAAATATTTTTGACCCAAATTTATAATAGATTTCGGTTTTACAGTGAACCTAGACCTAAAAATATTACAATATCATTATTAAAAAGAGACTATATCGCAGCAAAATGAAATAAATCCAACCAAAAACTACAGGATCGGGGGTGACATGACAGATGTCATCCCCGAACTACAATAATTAGAAAATGAAAAAACCATGACGAAATGTTAACAAGATCAGCGGCTCGTCGCGCACGCCCACAACCTCCGGACTCGTCGCTCAGCTCCGCCTCGCCGCCGCCGGTACCTAGCCCCACTGCGGGCGTTGTGAAGACACCGGCCTTGGCAGTTGCGTCGAGCTCGAGTGACACAACGACTGTCGGATCAGGTGCGGGTCATCCAAAGTCATCGTATGTTGGATGACACTGTACTTGATCGCTTGCGTAATGAAATGCGGAGTAGCCATGTTATCGCCCCCACGCCGCAGACTGCTGCAGTACCAGCGCAGCCTACCACAACTTATGCTGACGAGGGATGGGATGACAGGGCTACAAACGTAAGTACCCATTGCAATGATGAATTGAGGAGCGCTTTGAAGTGTGCGATTCAGGAATATCGGTTCATGACTCCCGAACTTAGACCACGCTTACCTCGTTTGCCCATGCATAACAAAAATAGGGCACTGGTGGCGGCTTTGGATTCGCAGTTGTCAAACTACTTTGATGACTGCGAAGACCTCACCGATACTCATTCGATTCTGTACTGCGCGGCTGTAGCTGCATGTCGTGTAGCTCACGTCAAATTCCCTAATGACTCTAGAGCTACACGACCGAAACCAGCCGTACCAGCTTGGCAGTGCAGAATTGAGCGTCGTATTGCTGGGGCCAGAGCCCTCATCGGCAAACTAATCTGCTTTAGGGAGGGCAACACTCGCCCTAGAGTGATGCGCTTTGTGAGGCGGGCGTTCTCGGGGACTGATATCAGCCCTCGGGACTATATGTCCCGTGTCACAGAGCGCATAGACTTCCTGAAGCAGAAAGTATATGCATGGGCAAACCGTATTCGTAGGTATAAGCGGCGAGTGGACCGATATACTCAGAACCGCACCTTCCAGAGTGATGAAAGGTGGGTTTATAGGGCTTGGGAGCGACCGGTTCAAGGTGTGGCGGACGCGCACCTGCCGGATAATGATGCCATGTGTTCTTTTTGGCGCAGTATCTGGTCGGTGCCTGTCAGTCACACCGAAGGGGATTGGGCTCGAGAAGTCGAGCGAGCCTGCGATCCAATACCAGAAATGGGGGCTGTTACCATCTGCCCCCAAGACGTAGCTCGTGCAGTCCGTCCATTGCCCAATTGGAAGTCTCCAGGGCCGGACGGGCTGCACAACTTCTGGATCAAATGGTTCATTGGATCGCATGCTCGCTTGGCGGCTCAGTACCAGACTGCATTGGAGTCTGGTTCGCTACCCCAGTTCCTAACAACAGGAATTACCCACCTGCTCCACAAATCAGGTAGTACCGCGGAACCCAAAAATTATAGACCGATCACGTGTTTGCCGACGGTCTATAAAGTTCTTACATCCATTTTGAGAGCTAAAATGTACAATCATATTGACACCAACTCCATCATGTCTGTCTCTCAAAATGGATGTAGGAACGGGTCTCGCGGTACTAAGGAGCTGCTCCTCATTGATATGGCCATTAGCCAACAGGTTCGCCGTTCCCGAAAGGATCTGTCGACATGTTGGATAGATTATAAGAAGGCCTATGACTCGGTGCCACATACATGGCTCAAGAGGGTGCTGGAGTTGTATAAAGTTGATGCAACTCTGCGCACCTTCCTGATTTCATGTATGGGGCAGTGGAGGACGGTCCTTCGCTATCCAGGATGTCGAAATATCCAAAGGAACAGCGAACCGATAAGGATCGAGCGAGGCATATTTCAGGGTGATAGTTTGAGTCCGCTTTGGTTCTGCTTAGCCCTGAATCCTCTGAGCACACTGCTTGAGGATTCAGGTATAGGCTATCGGTTGAGGAGAGGTGGTCAGGTTATATCTCACCTCCTTTACATGGATGACCTTAAACTCTTTGCTCCCAACAATTTTCAACTAATGGAGCTACTGAAGGTAACTGAAACCTTCAGTAGCGCCATCAGGATGGAATTTGGTGTGGACAAATGTGCGGTCATGCATGTAAAGCGAGGGAAGATTGTGGAATCCGCGGGAACCCAACTCTCGGATTCCATAAACCTCCGAGCCCTCTCCGCATCCGAAACCTATAAGTATTTGGGTATGTCGGAAGCGTTGGGCATCAATGTTACTGACATGAAGCAATCGTTGAAGGAGCGCTTCTTCGGCCGCCTGAAGAAAGTATTTAATAGTCTTCTATCAGGCGGAAACAAGGTGCGCGCCTTCAACGGTTGGGTCATGCCGGTTTTGATGTACTCTTTCGGCATACTCAAATGGACTCAAACCGAACTAGACGCCCTGGATAGGAGGGTCCGTACGCTGCTGACTGCATATCGAATGCATCACCCACGGTCATCGGTAATGAGGCTGTATATCCCGCGAAAGTGTGGAGGTCGAGGCTTTTTAAACGCTAGGACTCTCCACAATCGCGAGATATGCAGTCTCAGGGAATATTTCCTAGAAACCGACGTGGGGATGCATCGAGATGTGGTGGCGGTTGACAAGGGCCTCACCCCGCTCTCCTTGGCTAACGAGAACTGGCGCAAACCTGTAATACTTGACACCAATGAACGCATGGAAGTATGGCAGAGTAAGGAGCTCCACGGACGCTTTTTCCGGGCCCTACATGGACCCGATGTAGATATACTAGCGTCCGTAGCCTGGCTGCGTTTCGGTGACCTCTTTGGGGAAACCGAAGGTTTTGTCTGTGCAATTATGGACGAAGTTATGATGACGAACAATTACCGGAGATTTATTGTGAAAGACGGCACGGTTGACATCTGTCGGGCATGCCACCGTCCAGGGGAATCAATTAGGCACATAATCTCCGGGTGTTCTCGTCTAGCTAACGAAGAATACTTGCATAGACACAACCTAGTAGCCAGGATTATCCATCAGCAACTTGCTCTTAAATACAGCCTTGTGGAATCAGAAGTGCCGTACTACAGGTATGTGCCCGACCCAGTTCTCGAAAATGGAAATATCACATTGTACTGGGATCGATCCATCATCACTGACAGGACTATTGTAGCAAATAAGCCTGATATAGTGGTGGTGGATCGAGTAGAGCGGCGCACAATGATTGTTGACATAACGGTCCCACATGACGAGAACCTCGTGAAAGCTGAGAAAGATAAGCAGATCAAGTATCTTGACTTGGCTCGTGAGGTGGTCGACATGTGGGATGTGGACTCAGCAATCATTGTGCCGATAGTCGTCACTGCCAATGGCTTGATAGCCAAGAGGCTCGATCAACATCTAAAGAGGCTCTCGTTAGGCAGCTGGGTCAAGGGCTTGATTCAGAAAGCGGTACTTCTGGACACGGCTCGCATTGTCAGGAGGTTCCTCTCTCTGGAGCCCTGACCGCCGGTAGCTTGGACCCTGTTCCCGATACCGGTGGGCTACTATTTTTTATATTTTTAAATGTTTTTATATGTTTCTGTACTAATATTTAAAAATATAATTTATAAGAGTTTACAAATTAATAAAGGAAATAATAATAATAATTTATTTTCCTTTATTCCATTTAAACATTCTTATAAATTATATTTTTAAATATTAGTTAATTTATTTAATAAAAAACGATTACAAAAAGAGTACATTTAAATGATAAATGATAAATGACTTTATTTTTGCAAGTAGGTTTGTACAAACACTTTTACACGTCAATCATTTTTTTTTAAACTAGATGAGTTCGGCATTTCCTATCTGACTACTCTGAGAAGAAACGCCGAAACAAACTCAGAGGTCACAGTCTCTTTTAAAGTCCAGACATAATCTTGATCAGATCATGTGAAGACCATGTGGATTGGTGTCTGAAGTGGTCTTTTAAGGAAAGAACACACAGCTTGAGTGGACCTGTCCAATCAGTGCACGCATTTGTCAGTAATCATGCAGCCCCACTCAGAACTTAAGGAGGTCAATGATTCGACGAACAATACCAAAGAAAGGACATTTGTGAAGGTCGCACAAATTACTCAAACTGCCAGACAATGTAAAAAATTAAATTAGAAGAAAAGGAAACCAAAAAAAAAGAACACCCACTTCGTCTTCACATTTACAATAGGTAATTAAAACAATATAATACTTAAAAGTAAATATTCATGTCATTGTATAAGTAAAATTCCTCAGTGTTAATGTGTATATAAAATCAGGAAATAGTCCCGGTCTGATCATTTGAGGACCATGTACATGGGGGTGTCTGAAATGGTCTCTTGAGGAAAGAACCATACAGATTGAGTGGACCTGTCCAGTCAATGCACGCATTTGTCAGTAATCTTGCAGCTCAACTTAGAACATAAGGAGCACAAAGATTCGACGAACAATACCAAAGAATGGACATTTTGGTAGGCCGCATTAAGTACTCAAACTGCCAGATTATCATTAAAATGGAATGAGTAAGAGAGATATAAAAAAAAAAAACAAACATCACCTACATAGTCCTCACATTCAAAATCACTTAAATAATAATAATAATATTATACTTCTGAAAGTATATATTCATGTCATAGTGTAAACAATAATCAAATGTCAAAGTGTATAAGCAACAATCAAAATGTCAAAGTGTATAAGCAATAATCAAAATGTCAAAGTGTATAAGCAATAATCAAAATGTCAAAGTGTATATTCCCAATAAAAAGTTAATAAAAAAAAGGAAAGTAATTAATAATAAAAATAAAAAATATCATTCAGTACAATAATAATTTAAAAATTAAAATTAAAAATTGGAGCAGCTTAATCCCAAGCTTTTTTGTCCTCAATATAATCTTTAACAGTGTAAAAGGCTTTCTGGCACAACTTACGTTTAATGAATGATTTAAATTTATTGAGACTTAGATCTTGAACATGGCTTGGAAGTTTATTATAAAAGCGTATACATTGACATCTGAATGAGCCACCTATTTTCTTGAGCCTTGTTGAAGGTACAATAAATTTGTGTTTATTCCTAGTATTTATATTATGGATATCACTGAATTTTTTGAACAATTTAATATTCTTATGGGCATATAAAAGATTTTCAAAAATATACTGTGAAGGCACAGTCATTATATTAATTTCTTTAAATTTCTCTCTGAGTGAGTGTCTCGGGCTTAATTTATAAATTGATCGAACAGCCCTTTTCTGCAAGACAAAGATAGTCTGAATGTTTAGCAAACAGTATTAAATTCTCATACAATTATAGTGCCTAAAGATAAACTATTTCTAAAGTATTTTTATCACAAGTGCAGAAGATGATTCATCGGAATTAGAATGTAAGGTAGCGACCCGCCCGATCTAGGTTAAATGAAACCTGTGTTTCGGGCCATCACTTTACATTTCAATTAAATTGGTGCAATCACATTTTAAGTATAATTTATATAAAAGTAATCTATTAATAACTATGAGAAAAAGCACATTAGTAAAACAACACAATAAAACAATAATTCCTAAAACTAAGTGAGTGTAAATACTACAAAAATAAATACTTACGAGGGAATAAATTATAATCATGACATAATTTCTAGAAGTTTTTCTGTGTCTGTGTAATTAAGTACCGCTAAGTATTCTGATGATATTGTACTACATTTTTTATAACTTAAACTATGGATGCTCAATAACTTGTTAAGTCTATTATACAGAAGAGGTCCTAAGAACACAAAAAATCGCTTAGCAAACGCATGTCTTGTTTGAGGCTTTATGCAAACCAAATCCTTTCTTCTCTTGTCAGAGGGTACTGGGTCAAAAGGAAGAGCACTGTGCTGGTGTAATACTATGCTTAAAATGAATAATTGCCTTACTGTTAGTACATTACATGCTTTGTAGAGTTGGTGCGTAGGAAACCTAAAAGGGCGAAAGGTAGCAACTTTTAGACATGCTCTTTGAGCACGCTCTAGAGGAAGTAAAATTGTTTTTGCTGCACCACCCCATGAAGTTATGCAATAGGTAAGAATGGATTGGCACAAAGCTAAATAAACCTGTTTAATTAATTTATAGTCGGCTATGTTCCGTAAGTTTTTAAAAATATATATTAATTTGCGAACTCTAATACAAAGTAATTCGATATGTTTACGGAAATTTAAATTGGAGTCAATAGTGACACCTATATAATTGGTTTGAACGAGATCGAGCAAGTAGTTTTTTTTTTTTTAATACGTCATAAATCGTAAACCGCAATTTACCGTTCATTCAATCAGCTGAAATATAAAAATAAAAAAAACATTTATTTTCATTTTTTTTATTTTAAACCTTATGCATAAACCGAGAATACCTACAGGTTTGTACGGAACCCTCGGTGCGCGAGTCCGACTCGCACTTGGCCGGTTTTTTTTTTTTAATGTTTGTCACCGCAGTAATTTTGACTGGGTGAACCGATTTTGATGATTCTTTTTTGTTTGAAACTTGGTGCTTCCCGTGTGGTTAATTTTTTTCCTGGATGGGAAATCATCAAATGACTTCTCCCACTCTGGGTGGAGCGGGAGGGTGTGTCAGACTTTTACTGACTAAAACCCACCCATGTTCCTTCAGTTGCCCATATGCCAGCCATTTGGTTCCATTCTGACAATCATTTCACATGGATCCCCCATGTGAAAACCATATAAGTCTTAAATTTGCATTAAGTATGTGCGCGACAAATGGACGAATAACCCGATTAGATTAGTGCGGGGTACATACCATAACTAAGAAGTTAAAAATAAAAACTTAAAAAAAAATAACAACCAACTTCCTTCCTTCCGACTTTGTGATGTGCCACCATTGACTTCATGTAAACCTCTTTTTAAAGATTTAAATATATTAAGTGTTCCCGGTATGTACATATTTGAGTGCTGTAAGTTTGTTAAAATGCAATCCGAATTATTTCAACGTCTTGGAGACACTGTTACGTTTAACACAAGATATCCTGACAGATTAATTATTCCTCAAATGAAAAGCCACTTATATCACAGAAGTTGTTATCCAATGGTCATAAGAATATAAATTACCCAAATTATATAGGGAACTGCCAGTCAATCGCTTTAAAACAGTTTTATTCAAATGGCTTATAGAAAAATCATTGTATTCTGTGAATGAGTACCTAAACTATAAGGATTAAAATTGACATTTATTGCTATTGTAATTTGACAAATGATTTACTTTATTATTCTTAATTTAATAACTATGATTTACGTTCGAATTTAATATCTTTATTTATTTAATTTATGTTATCAATTACTTTGCATGCTAGGTTTAGCGAATTGAATTAGATACTGTAAAATAACCCGACCATCTGTAATGTACTACAATTCTTGCAAAATAAATTTCATTTCAATTCATTTCAAATTTCATTTCATTTCATTTCATTTCAAATTTCATTTCATTTCATTAAAAAAACATTACAAAGTGAAAAATATGTTTAATTTCGAAAGTCGGTGGCGAAAAAACCTTAAATACAGATCCTAAGACACCGACTTCCGAAATTAAAGTTATTTTTCACTTTGTACTGTTTTTTAAGGAAGTCGGTTGTTATTTTATTTAAGTTTTCAACTTTGACTCTTACTAAAACAGAGGCCTATATCACAATAATAGGCCACTGTGAGTTTAATCCAGGGGCGTAGCTACCGCCGTATCTGCCGTATCAATTATACGGGGCCCCCGAGCCACTGGGGCCCCAGACGTCCGTAAGCAAAAATTAATAAGAACTTCCCAATTCTTTTTTATTTCAGAAATGACACGTCACAAAAAGAAATTTATTTTTTCCCGCGTAAATCGTGCGTACGTTGGCAGCACTATCGCGGGCTGCGGGATTTCCCCCCTTATAGTCTTTTTCACATAGGATGGGTACAGTGACACTTAGTCACGTGACTTAAATAGTGAGGTCTCTTTGCGTAATGAATTCGATTATTATTAGCAAAAATCGAGAAGTTTTGCAAATGAACACTAATTGATTTATTTTTTGTAATAGATGTGGTTAATTATAAATAATCCACACTTAGAATATTATAAATGCGAAAGTAACTCTGTCTGTCTGTCTGTCTCATTTTCCTGCTAAAACTACTGAACCGATTTAAATGAAATTTGGTACACAGATAGTTTAGAGCCTGAGAAAGGATATAGGCTACTTTTTATCCCGGTAGTATTTTCCCGCGGGATATTTTCACACCTCCATGCGGGCGAAGCCGCTGGCAAAAGCTAGTTTCTAATAAAGATTATGGATGTAAAAAGAAAAACAAAAATTCATAAAAATCATTTTAATCTAATTCGTTGTCAGATTGCATTGGCAAAGACGAACAGTCATCCAAATCACCTAACTCAATAATAAACTCATCTCCACTCTAGTAAAGTCGTACAGTACAGAATGATAACAAAACTTGACAATTTAACAACATTCAGTTTAAACAACTTGCACAATAGGAAACACGGAACGCATTCGAAGCAGACGCACTCATAGAATAGCCGATCTGATCTAACGATGGTGCTTTAATCTCTATTACTGGGCGGCTCATTTCACGCATCAAACCCTTTAGTTACTTTTTTGTTTTCTAATTTTTTTTAAATATACACACTTTTTTTTTTTCTGGATGGGAAATCATCAAATGACTTCGCCCGCTCTGGGCGGAGCGGGAGGGCGTGCCAGACTTTTACTGACTAAAACCCACCCGTGTTCCATCAGTTGCCCATGTGCCAGGGTCACGGTATCTCTTTCGAACAATCACGCGACCCCGGCAGGCATCGGTCCTAGTCAAAGACTATATAACCACTTGACTGCTCATACAGTGCCCCGACGCTCGAAAACTATCAGTATTTTGTCGCCTATGCGTAGGCTACGGTTCTAGTAACCATTTTAGTTGTGACCAGTTTTTAGACCTCCGTGCACGCTAAATTAATGGAAATAATGTAACTTCATCTGTAATTATAACGCATCAAAATGCCTTCATGCGGGGTGAAGTGGTGTGGGAAACATTCCAAGACTTCTAGTTACAAAAAGGATCGCATAACTTTTCTTCAGTAAGTAAACAGTACGAAAAAATCTTTTGATTTAATCATATTATGATCCACCGTAGGGGTCTATTTAAAATGGTGGTTGGGTGAAGAGCACACGGTTGAGTCGCGCGCGTTGATGTCTTTTAGAAAAGTCTCGCTCTTTCTTTAGACAATTGTAATGCATCTATCCCTTACTTTCCCTTTGTATTTTTATCGTAAAAATGAGTGCTGTTACTTTTAATAGCTGAAAGTATATATCGAAAATTAAATTAAAATAAGTGAAAATTTTATTCTATTCACATACTGTGACTTCTTTAGCTTCGTCTTGACAATCCACTTGTAAACTGGCGCCAAAACTCACGTAGCCATAGTACCTTCTGCCTTGGGGATGATATTCGAACCCGCTTCTGAATGCCATTTCGTCGAATATGATAGTGGCGTAAATTTTGTTCTTGGATTCTCTAGCTTTCATTTTATTAGTGACTGACTTTGATTAAATAAACGATTTCTTTGATTTTAATTGAGTATTTATCACAATTTTAAATTCATTTTATCGATATCGACTATTTTCCCTTAATGAAGTAAAGCAGGCCTACGATGGGCATACCTACGCAACTTGACCTTGAACTGACCAATTGCAGTCGCGCGTTCTTCCTCGTCCCCCGGCCCGCAGTGGTGAGTCGTGTGCTTAGAAGATATTGGCCTATACGCTCTCTAGTGGTTATATTCTCTTTGGTCCTAGTAGACCCCTACACTGCTGCTGACATCTCTTTGAGGCGCGCGTGGAACACTACGCGCCGTCGACCCGAGCCTGGTCCTTACCGTTCGGCGAGCTACCCATTGCTCGCCACCCGCAAGCTCGCGCCTGCGGTGGCCTGGAGTCCGCTATCGACTCCCGACGCCCGGGGCGTCTCCTCCTGCGGCGGCTAGGGACGTGAGGGCGCAGTGACTGCCACTCCCTCACGCGCCCCGCCTCCTCCTTCGCGAGCATTACTGCTTCGCAGAAGGAGGTGACGGCTTCCCATTCCCTCTCGCTCCGTACCATGGCTCGCACCAGGCCCGGACGCAAGAGGTCGCCGCCGCTGATCGCCTCCACGAGGACACGGTGGTGCTCCACCCAGGCAGGGCAAACTTCCACCGTATGCTCCACCGTGTCTTCTAGATGATCCTCACAATGGAAACATATCCTCCCGCTTTATCCTGAACAGGAACCCACCGAAGCACCCATGCCCGGTGAGAAACTGCGTCAGGCGGAAGGTGAGGACGCCGTGACGCCTCTCTATCCACTCCTCAAAGAGGGGACTTACCGCCGCAATTGTGGCGTGCCCAAAAATATACACACTTGGTAAAATAACTTATTAAAATTGGATAACAGTGGAATTATGTTTTATCTCCAGTTTGCCGAAAAAAAAAGGCAAGGAGAGTTATTTAATTTGAATTGTGTCTAAAAGATTTGGAAAAAGTGACAGATAGATGATGAATAATAATTTATTTTAATTTCATGCAAACATTTTTTTTGTCCTTTTGTGAGAAATCGTTACCCTTCATAAGGGCCCCCAAACAAATTTTTATACGGGGCCCCGCCAAGGCACGCTACGCCACTGGTTTAATCATTCGAGTTTCGTTGGTTAGATGGTAGTAAGCGTGAAAGGCATGTAGTCGGTTCCCAGGTCGGTAAGTATAGGGGGATGACGAACAGGGTGTGTAGTTCACTCAACCGTGTCGCGTCTGGTGGGCAATTCCCCGCAGATTGATGTCGAGACGTTGTATAAATGTTAGTTGCGCGGTTAACTTTGCTTGCGCGATGCAGGATTTTGCGTGACGTCAGTGCGTAGTTCGTATGTGGTGGGATAGATGGCGCTACAAAAGTGTTGAAAGGTTTTTCTGTCTGGAATTTCTCAGTAGCAGCCCGGAGTCTGGATTTTTGCTTTGTTGTTGGTGACAGGCTTGTGGCTAAGTTACAAGAGCCGCACGGGTTGATCGTTCAGGTTAAGCTACGCTTGCCACGGTTGGTCCGTGGATGGGTGAGCATCTTTACATACCAAGACCCTTCCGTGCCTCGGAAAGCACGCTAAGCCGTTGGTCCCGGCTGTCTTTCGTAGATCTTAGACAGTCATTACGGATCGTACGACCCAGTCTTACCAAAGGTTATCGTATTACCCAGTAACTGGGTTGTGGAGGTCAGATAGGCAGTAGCTCCATGTAAAATACTGGTACTCAGCTGCATCCGGTTAGACTGGAAGCCGACCCCAACATAGTTGGGAAAAGGCAGACAGATGATGATAATGATGATGATAATGATGATGATAATGATGATGATGATGATGATGTTGGTACTCGCCCCCTGTTACAAAACAAAACTGGTGAAATGTGGATGTCCCTTCTATAAACCTCTGCTTGCCCCTTCGGGATCTCCAAGCGTGATATTACGATGAAATTTTAATTTTATTTCTCGATTCGATTGTAACACTTTCGATTTCGCGCGCATTTCCGGTAATTTGGCTATATTTGGTACGAAGTCTTAAAATGGTCGTGTTGATGATTCATTTCATTGCTTCCAAGATTTAATATACAGTGTTTTTCCTTATAATAAAGCTAAGTGTTGTTTGTGGTTTCACTCGCATCTTAGGACTTCTAGATAAGTCTACTATCTAGCCTTTTCCCAACTCTGTTGAGGTCAGCTTCCAGTCTAACTGGTATACTGGATGCAGCTGCATGCCAGTATTTTACATTATTGCCCTCGAAAACCATGAAAACGACAGCCATGATGAAAAGATTTAAAATTTTCACAGCCACCATCTTGGATTTTCATTTTGACCTCACTATCGGCTTCAGCCAGGCGCGGTCGCAGCCTATGAATTTGGGGGGGTCACCTCATGGTGACCCCCCCAAATTCATAGGCATTCATAGGTACTGAAGAATATTTTTTAAGAAGGTACATCTACTCGTTGGTCTAGTAGTCGAATACACTACTGATGAGCATGAGGTCCTGGGTTCGATTCTCAGGTCGGGAGTATTATTGAGTTTTTCAGGCAAATCGTTCAGAGTCTCGACAGCATGGCTGACTTTGGGGGGGGGGGTCATGACCCCTAGGACCCCCCCTCGGACCACGCCTGGCTTCAGCACCCTCGAAAACGATGAATATGATCTCACTCTCTGTCTCTTTCTATTATATTTGTACTGCCAGGGGATCTAACCCAAGACCTCATGCTCTGCAGCCGTACTATCGACCACTAGAACAATCAATACGTTCAATAATAGGAATATTCCGTGAATTAAGTTGATCCAACACTGTTCGCAATATGTCTGTATACAAAGCCACTTGTTGTACGTTTAAGTTATTGTCATTCCGTGAGTCAGAAGTAAATATTACTCATGTTTTTATCTGTTCAGGGGATCAACTGAGATGTTGGTAAAGATTAATATTTTATTGTTCTTATGTTACATAGGTACCATTAAAGATTAAATATTCCGTTTCATTTCATACCAAGACCCGGAAACCCTTTTGTGCGTCAGAGAACCACGTTAAATTAGCCGTCCCGGCTGTCATCAATACTACTATTATAAAGCTGAAGAGTTTGTTTGTTTGTTTGGTTGAACGCTATGATCTCAGGAACTACTGATTGGAACTGAAAAAGTCTTATAGTGTTGGGTAGCCATTTCGAGAAACGATATAGGCTATACAAGATTATTTTTAGTATATGCAAAACCTGAATATAGTTTGTTCAGAATCAGTAACTGAATAGATTCCAATAATTTTTACACCATGTTATATTTTGTACCAAAAATATTTAATTACGCTTCCAAGTCGCGGGCCTTAGTGTTTTGTTTCGATTTTAAAATTATCATGTCTTTCTCGTATTCAAACGTCCATTACACGGAGATGGTACGTACACTAGCTGTTTGTGGTGATCTGCATATGTTTTTGCGTGGACAACCAGGTAACTTATCAAGCTTATAACTTTGTGATTATTAATGATACAGTTTTGAAATTTTTTTCATAGATTCTTTACATAAAAATACTAGACCCGTGTTTCGGGTTTCGCATAAACAAAAATTAATGTTGTATAACATCATGCTAGGGCTTTTAGGAGCCGAGAAAAAGAAACACTAATACGAAGAAATCGCACGGGCACGCGATTCGATGCGACGCAGAGGATCGGGGGAACAAGAAATTCGTAGATATTTGACAATCGTTACAGGTAGTCAGAATCCCAAAAATCTGACAACCAATCTCACCATGGGCTATCGATTTACCAGTGACTGAAGGTCAGGTAGGCAGTCGGTGATTGATTAAAACTGCAATCAATCATCCTGCATATCCTAGTCTTCTAGCATCATCATCATCATCATCATCTATCCTTTTTATTTTCTGTGGGTGGGACATCATCAAATGACGTCTCCCGCTCTGGGCGGAGCGGGAGGGCGTGTCAGACTTTTACTGACTAAAACCCACCCGTGTTCGTTCAGTCGCCTGTGCCAGGACCACGGTAACTCTTCCAAACAAATCTCGCGACCCTGGCAGGTACTTGTGGTAACCTTGTTTATATATCTATCCTGGAGTCGGCCTCCAGTCTAACCAGATGCAGCTAGCCACAGTACTAGTATTTTATACGGAGTGACTATCTACCTAACCTCCACAATCTAGTTACCCAGTCCAGTACCCCTTAGTAAATCTGGTTGCCAGACTTTGGGGCTTCTGACGACCCTTAACGACTGTCGCCGGGACCAACGGCTTAGCGTGCTTTCCGAGGCACGGAGAGATCTTTGTATGAAAAGATGGTCACCTAGCTTAGCTTAACCTAATCGATGAACCCGTGCAGCACTGCTGTGATTACTTGCCCGTAAACTGCTATCCAACCAACTGCCCAAAAATATACAAACATTTCCTACGAACAGAAACAAGAAGATCTGAATGCATATAATATGTAAATTTAATAACTATTTTTACCTTGAGTCAGACAATAGGGTTATTAGAGCCAATGCCTAGCCATTGTGACTAACCATTGTATTGTAGACTAGCTTCTGCCCGCGACTTCATCCACGTCAAGTTTCAGTTTTAGTTAGTGCGTAATATTATATAGTCTATAGCCTTCCTCAATAAATAGGCTACCCAACACATAAAGAATTTTTCAATTCGGACCAGGAGTTCCTGAGATTACCGGTTCAACCAAACAAACAAACTCTTCAGCTTTATAATATCTATACTAATATTATAAAGCTGAAGAGTTTGTTTGTTTGTTTGATTGAACGCGCTAATCTCAGGAACTACTGGTCCGAATTGAAAAATCTTTTTGTGTTGAGTAGCCTATTTATCGAGGGAGGCTATAGGCTATATAACATCACGCTGCAACTAAGAGGAGCGGAGCAGTAATGAAAAATGTTGCAAAAACGGGGCAAATTTATTCCTTTTGAGAGTTTCCGTTGCGTGCGCTGCGTAAACGGTTAAAGTAACGCAAAAATCATGTATGACGGAATTGTTCCTTTTAAAAAGTTCTAAAAAAAAAGTCCGCGAGAGCATATGTCTATCTTTTTAGGTTGATTCACTATAACTCAAAAGGAGCGAGCAGCAACGAAAAATGGACGAAACCTAGCAGGCAAATCGATGCGACGGGAAGGGTCAGGGGAGCAAAAGTTTGACGCGGACGAAGTCGCGGGCAGAAGCTAGTTAGTATATATGGCGTAAGTTTCTTCAAAGAAACGATAGTAATTTTGTTGTTAAAATTACAGTTCGTTAATTCCCTCATCATCATCATTTCAGCCGAAAGACGTCCACTGCTGGACATAGACTTCCCCAAATTGGGAGGGTTTGCCATGATCGCCACGCTTAGCAGGCGGGTTGGCGATCGCAGTATGGTGGTAAAATACATAGAGAACGCTGCTGCCCATTCCCTAGTAAGTCTCTTAGTCACCTCTTACGACACCCACCGGAAGACATGGGATAGTGCTATTCTTTACGTCCGGCACCACATGGAACCCGAACCGTTAATTTCACAACGAGCATTGAAAGAAAGGAAAGAAAGAAAAAATTGTTGTTCTGCACAACAAAACGAATATGACAAAAAACAATGCACACATACAAAATAGCCAAAAGCCACGTATTCAAGATTATATCATTGATCGAAAATACAACTCATAAGTCGCGGCATTGTTCTTGGTCTCCGGCGGGAAATCGAACCCCGGTCTCCTGTGTGTCAAGCGGGATACTTACCACTTAACTATCGATAGGCAGTCGCTTTATGTAAAATTCTAGCATCCGTTTAGACTGGAAGTTGACTCTAAAATGGTTAGAAATAGGCCTAATATTCTGTCTTCCTGGATTCAGCTGAATATCAGTATTTAACATGGAAACCTTGCCTATCTGACTTTCAGAGCCCAGGAACCAGGTAACACGACACGCCTTAGTAAGACTGGTTGGCCTACTTTCGCATCCATGAATGACAACCGTGACCAGCGGCTCAACGTGCCATCCGAGGCACCGAGGGGCTTTGTAATCTAAAGATAGTCACCCATCCACGAATTAACTCCGGCAAACGTAGCTTAACCTGATGGATCTATGCGTGCAGCTCTTAGTTATTAACTACGGAAAGACTATTCAATTTTTTTGTCAACTATTTTTTTTGCACATACAAAAAAAAATCTTCCCGCAACTCGAATACGCAAATAACACTACAAAATATCGTGAGAATGCAGTTCCAGACAAATATGTACAGAAACAATAGTTGCTAGTAATTAAGACAACAATATAAGATCACACGCTGTGTGTAATCAATTCAAAAGTTATAGTGATCTGTGTCGGGCAACTGTTGCATACTCGGTGCTGGCTGAATGAAAGTAAACGAGAATTCGGAAGGTCACAAATACTGTATATGACTGTGATAATTGTACGATTGCACCAATCGTGGTGATCGATTAAAAAATAATCAAAAACGATTATTTATTTTCTACTAGCTTTTGCCAGCGGCTTCGCCCGCGTGGAGCTCGGAAATTATCCCGCGGAAATATACTACCGGGATAAAAAAAGGAATCCTATGTGTTACTCCAGGTTATAAACTATCTGTGTGGTAAATTTCATCTAAATCGGGTCAGTAGTTTTTGCGTGAAAGAGGAACAAACAGCCATACATCCAAACATACAAACTTTCGCGTTTATAATATTAGTAGGATTTTTTAGGTTGTTTCGAATTTTGGCTAAGGGCTTGTGGCTAAGTAATAACAGCCGCACGGGTTGATCGGTCAGGTCAAGCTACCCTTGCCGCGGTTGGTCCGTGGATGGGTGACCATCTTTACATACCAAGACCCTTCCGTGCCTCGGAAAGCACGTTAAGCCGTTGGTCCCGACTGTCTTTCGTAGAGCTTAGACAGTAGTTACGGGTCGTCAGAAGCCCGAAAGTATGACAATCAGACTTACCAAAGAGTATCGTATTACTCAGTACCTGGGTTGTGGAGGTCAGATAGGCAGTCGCTCTTTGTAGAATACACCAGTATACAGTACTCAGCTGTATCCGGTTAGACAGGAAGCCGACCGTTTTCGAATTTTGTGACGTAAGTAAATTATTAAAAAGACAGTTTTTTTTACTATCCTGGCAACCCTGGCTAGGAAAACTTAAGCTCTATTCACACAGCGAGCGCGGTGTGACCGGGCGCGAAGTGACGTGGCGCCGACGCGGTGAGAGCCTTCACACTGCGGGCGCGATCGCGTCCCGTCCCGCCGGCACACATATACAATACAAGCAGTGTAACGCGAGTGTCGAGACGGACTAAACAATCTTGAGCCGTTAGAATTATAATGCGGTATTTAGAGATTTATGAAAATACTTATTTTCATTTATCCAGTATTTGTATTTTTATTAGTCTAGAAAGCTTTATTAAGCTTTCTAGACTAATAAAAATAAAAATATATGTATGTGAAGTACATATATGATAAAAATAAAAAATAAAGCAAAAACATATTATTGTCAAGTAATAATAACTTACACTTCGTTAAATAAATATTTATCATATCTTGCCTTTCTAGGATCTATGATTTCTGGCAATACGCAATTATTACCATAATTGCGTATTGCCAGAAATCATAGGCTGCAGAGTGTTTTTTTGACACAATGGTATAAACGACCCTCACACTCCATTGCTAAACAATTAAAACAAAAATAAAATATGATTCTACAATCTATTAAAATAATATTAGATAATAAACGAAACTTATCTTTTACAAAAATAAATAAATGGGAAGAGTAGCAAAATGTTATAGTCGTAGTATATTTTTGCGTTCACGATACGAGCGTACTACTACATACGTAAACTATACAACACAAAGTGGTGCACAGTGGATCGAAACTGCTATATGAGGGACATTCGTATTTTTTTACAAATTGCATTTTTTTTAAATAGTTATCGAAAGATCTCGTCATTCCGATAAATAATTATCATTACAAGTAGCAAAATATCTAAAATATTGTTGCCGGAAAAATATTATAGATATTTTTGTAAGAATTGAAACAGAAACTGCTTAAATTTGGCCATGTCTTGTAAGACCAGGCTTTCAAACTACTATATTCTTATTCTTTGACTTGCTGGCTATAATTCTACGCTATCAGCGCGCGCTCATAGTTGCCCGTTCAAGAGTTATGAGGTTCGGAAAAATGAAAAAAAAGCACCTAAGTGAAAAGTACTTTTTCACTAATAATATTTTGGGGACATAGGTGAAAGGATTCTATCTGTGTCCTCTTACGAGTATTGGGTATAGGTGTACGAGTATAGGTGAGGTTGTGGAAGCCGGAAGTAAGAATCATGCTTGTAGGTAATAATATTATAATTATTACACACGTAGTACAGTTTAGAATTCCATACACTATTTAACACAGTTATATAAGTAATTAAACTAATAGGGCATAGATAGAACATTAAAACATTTATAATTAGCAGTTTCTGTTTCATTCCATAAAAGAAATCTAAAATATTTTTTTTTTCCGGGCGAACTATTAGTTTTAGAGAAAAACTTGCAATGACAATTATTCATTGTAATGACGAGATCTTTCGATAAGTACATATAAAAAAAAAAAACAATTTGTAATTAAAAATGAATGTCCGTCATATAGCAGTTTCGATCCACAGTGCACCGGCGCGGCACCCTCTGAGTTGTATTCCGACTCGGCGCGGCGGCGGCGTGACCGGTCGCGCCGAGCGCTCTGTGTGAAGGCGTCCGTAATATCTAGTACATTACAACTACTCAGCGTCGCGTCGCCGTCACGTCACGCCGCGCCCCGCCCGCTGTGTGAAGACACCTTTATGAAATTATAGTATTGTCATCGGTCCTCGATAAGTCTACAAAGTTTAAATGAAATTTGACCGTTTGAAGTGGGTCAAAATCAAGTCCAAAGGAGTCGGTGACAAACATACAAACAAATATACAGGTGAACCGACATAGCCCGAAGAATTGCCAAGCTTAAGTGGTAGAGAACAGGGCACATTGCTCGTAGAACAGATGTTCGCTGGCACCGAATAGTGCTGGAGTAGCGACCGCGTACCGGAAGACGAAGCGTGGCGACAACGTGGACCGGTGATCTTAGGGCGCAGGAATCCGCTGTATGCGAGAAACAAAGAAACAATCGAAATGGCGATGTTTGGAGTTGTCTTGTCTTTCGGCTGGAATGAACCAATCGTGAGGTGATTTGCTATCTTCCAGTGAAGAGTTGTATTATCTATCTCCAAAAATCTTCATTAGATCTTCAACTAAGTTACTAAAGGGCCACGACCTGTCCGCCAAAGAATATAATTTATTATACAAAGGGGCGAATTCATTTCTATTTTATGGTTTGATCCTCTCGAAGACATGCAAACGATCAATGATTCTTCCACGAGGACCAATTATTACGTTTTTAGACCGTGAAGGAAAACATTAGCAGGAATTAGGCATGACCAAAGACTTGGCCCGCGTTGCCTCTCACAGAGGCGACGCGAGAGGAGGCCAATGTCCCAGCAGTGGGAACAAACATCATCCGCCTAGCGTTTTCCCAAACTATGTTGGGGTCGGCTTCCAGTCTAACCGGATGCAGCTGAGTACCAGTATTTTACATGGAGCCACTGCCTGTCTGACCTCCACAACCCAGTTACTGGGTAATACGAACCAGTGGGAACAATTATATAGGCTGATTTATTTGCTATGTGAAATAGACCGTATCGGTTACCCTGTATCTAGCAACATGGAAGGAATAATTAAAGGAAATATAACTGAACATTTCCTTCGATAACTCACGATATGTGTACTGTTGCAATTGTGTAGGGCAGGTCAAGGTGACACTCAACAGTTGCACCGCGCATGCTACAACATCGTGCGACACTTCACTTGGCGTCAAATTGACTTCCTTTATGAGTGTGTCAGACGATCAATGAGCTGAAATTACGAATTTACGACACATTGGGTTCATGGCGAATGACATAGCGGCAGGCCCAGACAAAGATGGCGGACTCTTAATAAAGAGTGGTCCTTGAAGAGAGTAGGGACGCCTTTACCCTGTTTTGGGACTTTAACAGTTAACTGCCAGGTCGGACAATGTGTCCGACACTTTTTGTTCCATTCAGGCCTTGTCGGACTATATGACCGACAACACATACAAAATCTGAACATGTCGTTGCTGCCTGGCGGCCATGTTTTTGGTATAAATAATGTATTTATGGAATAAATAATTACTTTTTCTGATTTTCGCCATGGCAGTTAACGTGTTAATAACGGATAATAAAATAACGGAAAATTTGTTTGGAAATCGGTTGTCATAGTACGGTCACGTGATACGGAGGAATGAGGAAAATGTCGTGAGGAAAGTATTCAGTATGAATGTCGACTATAAGAGTAAAGGGAGACCAAAAAAACGATGGATAGACTGTATGAATTATGATGTGGATAGAAAGGAGGTGACTACTGTGATGACGATTAATAGAGAAGTGTGGAAGAAAAAGACATGTTGCCCCCCAAATAAATTGGGATAAGGGCAGCAGAATGGTTATTTAAATAAAAAATAAGAGTGTATAGTAACTTCCAAGGTTCTTGTAAGCAGTGTAATAAAAATTACTTTACATAAAGAGTCGGCTTGGCGTCCAGTTGCATTCATGAGACGATTGACCACCGTCTGCATTGTTAGTTATGACTTTTATTGGGGCGGGGAGCTCCATTTGCAAATGGTTCCGTAGGTAATTGTTACAAGAACACAAAAGAACATAAGTAAATAAAAGTATAAATATGTAGTTTTATTTGTTGAGCATAGGTTAGATACAGATGTTGTAATTATTAAACAACGCTATGTCTAGCCGTCATAGACGTACAAATATTATGTTGGTACTAACATGCTGATTACAATAAATTATCAAATAATTATCATACATTCTTAAATAATTCTAATTCAAATTATCGATACAATAAAATCATTCCCATACAATATAATTATTGACGATAGGAATGGACTGTATGGGATTATATGAGGTGTGGTGCAATAAAACCAAGTAATGGCAATATAAATCTAATAAGCAAGTAGGAATATTCTATACAATGTGGTGAAGGGAAGACAACTGACAACATCACTTGAAACAAAATCAAAAAATAGACAACTAAGATAACATACCAAGAAGGTTGTCAACATTCCACCCCCTTGTGCATGATAGTGCACAAAATAATGCAATGGGTCTCCTATGTGGAAATCTTGACAATCCTCTTGGTGGGCCGACGAAGTATGCCACCTGAGGTAGCTACGTCCACCACTCTAATTACTCCATCTTTGCCGGGAAAAGTTCCGGAAACACGGCCTCGTGGCCAAGTTCCTCTCGGCATGTTCTCATCCACGATGAATACAATGTCACCAATTTTCAAAGCTGGTTCTCTGCTGTCCCCGACCTGCCGTGGTTGCATAGTGGGCAGAATCTCTCTGACCCAGCGATGCCAAAAATGATCAGCCAATCTTAAAGCTTTTCGCCAGTCCGCTCTTCTTAATAAATCCCGGTCGTCTAGAGTCGAAGATAGAACTTGATTAGATGACGTGCCGAGCAAAAAATGAAATGGAGTTAATGTTTCTTGGTCCTCGTGACAAACCGAAACGTGACTCAGAGGTCTAGAGTTGACAATCGCTTCGGCTTCTAACAAGAGAGTTATAAGGACCTCTTCCTTGGGGGCTTGTTCTTCCAAAGTGGCATTTAGAGCCACCTTCACGCTGCGCACCAACCTCTCCCAACATCCACCAAAGAATGGTGCGGCGGGAGGAATAAACTTCCATTTTATTCCTCTATTGGCAGCAAAGTTTTCGACTTCAGGTTGGTAAAAATCACGAAGAATTCGGTTTGCACCAACAAAACACGTGCCATTGTCCGAATATATTGTGTCAGGAGTTCCTCTTCTTGCAACAAAGCGACGCAAAGTCATAATTGCAGAATCAGCAGAGAGGGAATGCACCAGCTCCAAATGAATGGCTCTGGAAGTCATACAGGTGAAAAGGGCAACGTAACGTTTTTCTCTTCTTCGGCCAATTGCAGTAGAGATGGGGCCAAAATAATCCAAGCCCGTAAATGTAAAAGGACGGCGATGGTGAGCAAGCATTTGTGCCGGGAGATCTCCTGTCTTTGGATTCATTGGCTTTGTTTTCCTTATCTTGCAGAACAAACATTGGCTGGCTACACTCCGGACGATGCTGCGAATTCGAAGAATCCAATATTTTTGTCTCAACTCATTAATTACCATCTCATTATTGGCATGACCAGCTCTGCGGTGGAAATATTGCACCAACAAACGGACGACATGGTGGCGACCATCTAACAGTATCGGGCGCTTCACATCGGAGCTGACATTTTCGACGGCTCTAATTCTTCCGACCAATCTTAACAAACTGTCTTCTCCCATCATTGGTGAAAGCTTTGACAAGCGGCTAGACTTGGGTATCGTTTCGTCTCGATCGATGCACTGAATTTCTTCGGCAAACGCTTCTGCCTGTAGGCGTTGTAGGATATGCCTTTCTGCGGCTTCCATTAATTCAGCTGACAAAGGCAATAATAGAGTGGTGGACGCAGGTAAACTTGCACAATGGCGGTCTCTAACATCGGTGTTAGGGACAGTGAGTCTAGTACGGTCCAAAAATGAACGGAGTTTGGCCGCAGCCTGCAAAACGCGAGCAGTAGCGCGGAGCAAACGAAGCCAGTCACTGAAATGACTGAAATCTACTGTCGCAACCAGATGAGCAACCAAAAGCACAGGAGAACGTTTACACTCCTCCCGAGCCATAGGCTGGCCAGCTGGTTCTATAGGCCAATCTTCTGGGGCCTCTAAAAGAAATGAAGGACCCGAAAACCATCGATGGTTGGGATTCAGGTGCAGAGGCTTTATACGAGTGGCATCGTCAGCAACATTCAAGTCGGTTGGGACCCATCGCCAATCTTGAACGCATGAATTTTCGGTTATTTCCCCGACTCTATGAGCCACAAACGGCTTGAATGTTCGTGCATCGCTCCTCAGCCAACCAAGAACGGTTCTCGAATCCGTCCACAGATATGTGCGCATGGGCTTCTTTTTGTGACAATCTTTGATTGTGACAGCAAGGCGAGAAGCAATCAAAGCAGCTTGCAGCTCTAAGCGTGGAATTGATGTTGGTTTTAATGGCGAAACTCTCGCCTTATTGGCAATAAGGGCGAGTTTGACGATGCCGTTAGCATACGTAAAACGCCAAAAAGCAACACAGGTATAGGCAAGCTCGCTCGCATCAGCAAACACATGCAGTTCCCTGTATAAAGGTTCACCATTTTCATTAGCGTACCAGCGTGGAATACTAAAAAATGATACTTCAACGAGCTCTTCTAACCATTCACTCCACCTCATAACCTCTGAGGGTGGAAATGGTGTGTCCCAGTCAATATTTTTTCTCCAGGCCTCCTGGAGCAGGATTCGGCCCTTAACAACGATTGGCCCAAGTAATCCCAACGGGTCATAGATTTTCATAAGATGAGACAACGCTTTTCGCTTATTTAAAGAGCCTTGAAACCTACAACTTTCTAAACCGGTCCTAAAACCTATAGTATCTGATAAAGGATCCCATGAAACGCCTAAGACATTATTTATAATAGTGGAATTATTACCAAGTTTCACTTCAGTCGGTTGTGCGGCATGAAATTCTTTTGGAATAAGACGTAACGCTTCCTGATTATTAGAGATCCAGCCACGCATTTCGAAACAGGCGTTTCGATGGATAGTAACTATATCAGATGACAGCTGCGCAGCCTTGGTGACGTCGTCCACACTATCAAGATAATCGTCCATATAACAACTATAAACACTAGCGTTGGCTGCTTCTGGATACAAATCTTGATGAGACCTGGCGTTTTTGTTTTTAATGTACAGAGCAGTAAATGGACTGGACGACGCTCCAAAGATAACAGCAGTCATACGATACTCTTTTATAGGCTTTGTATTTTTGTATTGAACATCACGCCAAAGAAACCGTAATGCGTCCCTTTCCTGCTCTCGAATTCGTATTTGAGGAAACATTTCCTTAATGTCAGCAGACATTGCGACACGGCCCTCTCTGAATCTAAAAAGAATACCTAATAAGTTCTCTGATAGATCAGGCCCCTGGAGAAGCAAGGAATTCAAAGACACTCCTTGATTCGTAGCAGCCGCATCGTGAACAACCCGAAGCTTACGCTTTTGTGGGTGATACACGCCAAAATGTGGCAAGTACCACCTAATCCTCGTACTAGAATTAGAACTAGAAACTGCTCCAGGACGATTTGTTGTCGAAAAGGGCGCAGTCTGTTTAGAACACCCTGAATTGAGACTGATTATATTATTAAGATTTTCTTGACCAGTAAAATTACGATAGTAAGTGGTAGGATCACACTCCTCCGCATATCCCTTAGTAAGCATATTATCAATAAACTGTTTATAAGGACCAGCAAACTCTGGTTCTCGGAGCATGCGTTTCTCTAGACTCAAGAAACGTGAGAGAGCTTGAGGATAGCTGTCGGGAATAGACTGAATGTCATCTCGCCATGGGAGTCCTACTTCGTACCTACCAGTTGGCAAACGTGTAGTAGTCGCGTCTAAAATCTCAATAGCACGCAAATCCTGCTTACTATGAAGAGTCTCACGCTTGGAAATACCAAGTGAATCAAGTTTGTACTGCTCTTTTATGAGAAGTTCTAAATGTTCGTATTCCGATAGTTCGGCTTGGTCTAACTGACAGTGGTTAATAAATACGACTGGTTTAGTTTTACTAGAAGCTACTCCATACAATGTCCAACCCAACAAAGTGTGACAAGCGACAGGCTCATTGCGGCGTCCAGTGCGGACCTCGTGAGTTATCGATAGATGCCAGTGCTCAGCGCCGATAAGCACGGTCGGTACAGCGTCACTATAAATTAGAAAATGAGCTAAGTCTTTTAAATGGTTGTATGATTCAACCATTTGGTTGGACAGTGTTTGTGTGCTTAAATTTAGTGCTTGCATAGCCCTAGCACGACTAACTAAGTATTTGTTATTTTCATGTTTACCCTGTATGTAAAAATTAACATATGAAATGTTTGTACTTTTCTGTAAACCACCGACACCGTTGATAGTTATAAGTTCTTGCGGTCCTGATAACCCTATACGAGCAGCCACGTTTGCGTCAATCAATGTCGCTGTACTGCCGTCGTCAAGAAGAGCGTATGTTTCATAGTCACCAGCTGGACCAGACACAACAACTGGTACTATTTTTAAAAACGCATTGGTTTGTGATGACATCTTGAAATGTTCATGGATACCTGTATTAGAAACCGTTACCTTTTCTTCCATTGGCTGGAGCGCGAGCGGGGCGGCTGATGAGGGTGACGTGCACGGAACGTCACTAAGAGACGCAGCTGCACACACAGTGTTGTTAAACGACTGCTTTTCGGATGCAGGCGATGACGTTAACGTATCCTGCCTACCATGTAAAAGAGGATGGTGGCGAAAAGAACAACCGTCGACCCCACAAGGATTTACTTTGCAAGATTTCCATTGATGGGAAACACGTCTAAGACATTTGTAACAAATCTTGTTCTCACGTATCCAACGCCATCTTTCGTCAACTGCCAAGGATTTTATTTCGTCGCAGTTTTTAACGTTGTGTTTTTTTTTACAATAAACACATTCTGTTTTATCGTTACTTTTAATTTTATTGTGTGACACAGAATGAATGTTCTCGCGTTTTAATGGTTTATTGACAGACTGAATCACGTGCGATTGATGTGTAGCTTGCGAAAGACTTAAGTCAGGAGACAAAGCAAACTTAATATAACGCTCATGTTCACGAGTTAAAAATTCGGACAAAACCTCTAATTTTGATACCAGAGGGTTTGATACCTCTGACGCATAGTCAGACCATCTCATTTTCATCATAGGGTTTAATTTACCTAGTATAATGTGAAAAAGTTCTGGTGAGTGTAAATAGTCACGATGATTGAGTAATTTTATCGTAGAAAGACTATTTCTGACTCTATTTGCAATGGTACCTATTTCTTTGAGGTCATTACCGAGCCGTGGCAGTTGTTTCAACACCTGTACCTCACCGAAGACAATCATCTCAGGGCACGCAAAGCTTCGCTCGAGGGCGCGCATGATCTCCTCCGGGTCCTCTGCAGAAATGAGCAGCGACGCGACGGACTCGCGTGCGGCCCCACGGAGCGCGCTTTGTAAGCGCGCAACATTCTCTGCGGGGGTGTATGAGAGTTTAGTAGTGTCAAAAAGTTTTCTAAATTGAAGCCACTGAGACGCATTTCCAGTAAATGCGAAAAGCTCTATTTTTGTTTTTTGTGTTTTATTCTGTGCGACAGCCAAAGACTTCGCTGCGGCGGCAGTGTCTGCGACTGCTTGTAAAAGCAAGGGAGAAAACTCATTATTACATACAGGTATATTGTGGCGCTGTTCCTCCAAGCCCATATAAGAGGGTGGCAACACCGTGGCGGCCAGCCCGGGCACTTGGGGAACGAAACCTGCCTGATTTTCGAGGTATGCTGCTGATAATGGAGCAGCAGCCTGAGGGTTCATTGATAAATGAGCAGGCTGTGAGACCTCTTTTGGTTTATTTCCTTCGTTTACTTGAATTGTAGAAATACTTCTTACCCATTCTTGCGTTCGTTTTTGACTCGTAGTACTTCGCCTACTTTTACCTTCAACCTCCGCTTCAATTTGTTCAATCTCCGCGCGGTACTCGGCCTCCTCCACTTCCGCGAGCTGCTGCTGTAGCGCTTTCATGTTTTCGAACTGGCGGCGCTTGTACGCGGCTTCCGCTGCGGCCTTGCGTGCTTTCAGCGTGGTGGATGAAGCGCTAGAATTAGTCTGCGCAGAGCGCATGCTGTTCGCATCGTCACCGGCACTAACTCTTGACGCTACGGGCTCGTGAGTGGTTGTTGAAGGTTCTACTGGTGAATGACGGGCGATACTATGAGATGACATTGCCAAGGCTTTGGTTTTACTACGCGTGTTCATGTCGTAATGCTAAAAATGGTACTTACCGATGTGAAAATGACAAAAATGTATATGAAATAAAACCGTCGAAGGACCAAAATATTGACGATAGGAATGGACTGTATGGGATTATATGAGGTGTGGTGCAATAAAACCAAGTAATGGCAATATAAATCTAATAAGCAAGTAGGAATATTCTATACAATGTGGTGAAGGGAAGACAACTGACAACATCACTTGAAACAAAATCAAAAAATAGACAACTAAGATAACATACCAAGAAGGTTGTCAACAATAATAATAATAAATTCTAGTGTAAATGGTCAAATCAATATATAATAAAAATAAAGTAATTATAATGGAAAAAAAAAACTAAATTCGATTCGATTTTTTTCGAAATAAGCATGCCATAACACTCTGTATTTTACTGTGCGTACATAAATAATAAAATAAATAAATAAATGAATCACTATAAGGTAATCATTCTCCGTATAATATGTTTTTCATATAAGCTAGGCGTATGTTTTTTTTTTTTTAAGTATCTAACTAGAGTTTTACACACTGTTTGGCCATGGGAAGTCCACAATAGACATGCAATATACATGAAAAGTGAAGTGTCACGCAATATGCATGTGAGGTGCAACTGTTAACTGTCACTTTGACCTGCCCTGCAAATCACCTGCACAAGAATTATTATGATGATGCCTTGGTATTGAAACCACCAAGGCATCATGACATTTAGTGGTCTGCTGCGAACTCTTCTGCAGACTCATTAAAGTCAGCTGGTGGGGCCATGTTTAGAACTACATCCTACACTCCCACACACACTACACTACTACTATATTTACTTTTAATACAACGGAAAAAAGGTGTAGGTACTCAAGTTGACATGTATTTTTAATGTATTTTAACCAAATACATTCTTATTAAATATTTCGTTTTATATTATATATATTTTTTTTTGTTTTGAAACTTACACTTCAAAGTTGGTCCTGTTCAAAATTTAAAAACAAATTCCACCGCTAGTTGTAGAAAATGTATCTCTAAAAAAAAGTTTTTAACAAAAAATTTTAACCGACGAAAACAATAAACCTTTTAGAATAACTAAGGTCATAAATTAATGTTAATAGCTAATTTACATATTGGCGCCAATTGAGTAATTTTTTTTTGCTTTTTTGTTATTTTTTTTGTTGGTTTAATTTTTCATAAGCATTTTTTTTTTACGTTATTCGCTGCCGTCGTTTAATGCTTTGGTTGCCTCCAGCTTTAGAAAACGGTCTGTAATTGTCATGATACGGTAATATTTCCTATTACTTACAACTATGACCATACGAAATTTTATGCCTCTACAACTGCCTAAGAAACAAGTGTCTTACACAGTTAATATAGACTTTTGAACTTAAAGAACATTTTTACGTTGTTTCTCACTTTTTAACCGCTCGAACGCACCAAGTGACTTGTCACTTTTTCGTATTGAGCGTTTTTAAAAATCAACAATGTAACAACGGGAATCGAACCCAGTTGGGTAGGTCGACCAGTGCCAGATAAGAACAAGCGAGACGTTCGATTTGGCGGTTGGAGGTTTCTGCATCATTCAAATGCTCACTAACTACACTTGCTAAGTACGAACTAATATAATAACTGCGGAAGTAAGTTTGTTTGTTTCTTGCGTTTTCACGCTTAAACGGTGAACAGATTTGGATGAAATTGGGCACAAAGATAGACCATGACCTAGTTAAAGACTTATCCTTCTTACCATCCCAGATGGTAGATAAACTTCCGGCAACAGCTAGTATGTAAAAAAAATTGACAAAAAGTTTTATTATCATAATCATACACAAAGTGAATTATTAACAATATTGCACTCAAAAACTGCTCAATCAAAATTACTAAAATTTTACGTCTATGAATATGTATACCAATATGTATGCCTCCATCTTACAAAAGTGCTAAAAAAAACCAGTTACGTACTTACACAATGATCAAAACCAGATAATTAGCCCAATAAGCAGACACACAAGTTCAACGTTTCGTAACTTATGCTTACGGAACCCCGAAACAAGTGGACCAATGGCGCGTACGCGTACGCTCCGATTTGGAACGCGACCAGTCGACCGGCGCGGGCGCATAGATGCGTACTTGTTTGATTATGTAGTAGGTAGGCACCGTACTGTTATGTTATGTTGCTTACTTAGTACGGTCAGACGCAAGTCTGTGGATAGACTGAACTATGAAAATCGATCGACGAAAATTGACCTAGGTTTTTCAAAAACAAAATATGCAAGTTTGTTGACCTTAGTAGTAGTAGTGGTAACAGCCGCGACTTACGAGTAGTAGGTCGTGAGTTCGAACCCAAGCAGGCGCATTACTTTGTGTAAATAATTTCATCACCACTGCTCTCAAAACGGTGAAGGAAAACATCGTGAGGAAGCCGGTATGTTTTAAAACCAAAAATTCGAACACATGTGACATCTACCAACCCACTTTATTTGGTGGATTATGGCCCACTCCCTCTCACCGAGAGGAGGCTTGTGTCCCAGCAGTGGGAACAATATAGGCTGTTGATGATGAGTAGTAGTAGACCATAGTAACTGTGTTGTGGAGGTCAGATAGGCAGTCGCTCCATGTAAAATACTGGTACTCAGCTGCATCCGGTTAGACTGGAAGCTGACCCCAACATAGTTGGGTAGAGGCTAGGCAGATGGTGATGACGATGATGTTTTCCTCCAAAATTGTGGTTTCTTTGACCATTTTAGTCTACTACTATCCACAGTTTTGACCATTTTATTAGTCTACTACTATCCACAGTTTTGACCATTTTATTAGTCTACTACTATCCACAGTTTTGACCATTTTATTAGTCTACTACTATCCACAGTTTTGACCATTTTATTAGTCTACTACTATCCACAGTTTTGACCATTTTATTAGTCTACTACTATCCACAGTTTTGACCATTTTATTAGTCTACTACTATGCACAGTTTTGAACATTTTATTAGTCTACTACTATCCACAGTTTTGACCATTTTATTAGTCTACTACTATCCACAGTTTTGACCATTTTATTAGTCTACTACTATCCACAGTTTTGACCATTTTATTAGTCTACTACTATCCACAGTTTTGACCATTTTATTAGTCTACAACTATCCACAGTTTTGACCATTTTATTAGTCTACTACTATCCACAGTTTTGACCATTTTAGTCTACTACTATCCACAGTTTTGAATTTAAGCCTGATTGTGCGTTTCATTTGTGCAGAATAAACAATTTTTCTTTCTTCCTTTCTTTTTCTTTTATTGATGTACTTCAACTGAGCCTATGGCAGTCTCATCCTAGACATTGGCCCCTCTCCCAAGCTGGGCCTCAACACCCTGTCCTCCACCTTCCGCATTTGTAGACCATTTTCTATTTTATTAAGTACCTGGTACTTCTTAACAAGCCTACACTGCTCTCCCATAGCTTTAAACACTGTAATCTGAAACTATTGTAAAAGCCAATTATTTTTAAAAGAGTAACCGTGGAGTTTCATGCCGGCTCTTCTCCACAGGAATCAACAATTTGGAACCGTGCACCTAGCTTCTGACGTTTCAATACCCTTGTAGGTTTATGTGAAATGAAATATTTAATTTTGACGATGTATTTAATACGCTGCTACAAAAAAAAACTTTTTAACAAAAAATTAAACCGCCGAAAAACTGGAAAAGCATAAAATAATACTTAAACCTTAAAATTTTTTTATTTTATATTTTTTGTGGCTTTAATGTACTAATAATACTTGGCAAGGTATACCCTATCCAACACAAAAAGAATTATCAAAATTGGACTACTCTGTATAAAGTTATGCGTGTTTATACATTACAATCAGTGAGTGAACAATCAATCATCCCCTGTTTTCCGACCCTTAGGGTTCGATTTTGTTTTTCAAATTTATATGGGACCACCTTGGGAGTATACCCTTTCCAATAGAAGAAGAATTGTCACAATCGGACCACTATGAAAAAGTTATGCGTGGTCATACATAAAAAAAAAAAAAAAAAAAATATACGCGTCGAATTGATAACCTCCTCCGTTTTTTTTCGTCGGTTGAAAAGGCGTCTTAGCTCCAAAACATCCCGGTCATTGGCTTTTCGATCTCTCAAATATGTCTGCATTTAATATCTCAATTCTGACAGTAAAATTTTCTTTGTCTTATGCCAAGTCAAGGACCAAACTTTGACCCTATGACCTTGACGAATGACTAATGATGAACAAAAGAAGTTATTCCGTTTATCTTCAACAGGTATCGGAAAACCCGCAACAATATAATGTCATTTTAATACGAAAACCAACATAACATCACGCCTTGTTTCCGCAAAGGGACGGACAGAGGTGTAGCTACACCCTATTTCACCTACATTGTGCCTGTTAAGTTTAAGTCCCATGTAATAGGGGGCGAGTCTATTGCCATCAACAGGGCACAGTTCCAGATTCAGGGCCATACCGGGAAAAACCCTATAAATATTTACTCGACCTGGGAATATAACACCAGGTCCCCACCTTGGACAGCCACTTTGAGACCACGAGGCAGAGTATCTATACTAATATTAAAACACTAGCTTCTGCCCGCGACTTTGTCCGCGTCAATTTTTTGCTCCCCTGAACCTTCCCGTCGCGTCGAATCACCTACCCGTGCGATTTTCCCCGTTTTTGCAACATTTTTCATTACTGCTCCGCTCCTCTTGGTTCAATCAAACAAACAAACAAAATCTCAGGAACTACTGATTCGAATTGAAAAATTCTTTTTGTGTTGAGTAGCCCATTTATCGAGAAAGGCTACAATCAAAAGGAGCGGAGCATCAATGAAAAATGTTGCAAAAACAGGGAAAATTTATTCCTTTTGAGAGTTTCCGTTGCGTGCGCAGCGTAAACGGTTAAAGTAACGCAAAAATCATGTATGACGGAATTGGTTCTTTTTAAAAGTTCTAAAAAAGTCCGCGAGAGCATATATATGTCTTTTAAGGTTGACTCACTATAACTCAAAAGGAGCGGAGCAGCAACGAAAACTAGCAGGCAAATCGATGCGACGGGAAGGGTCAGGGGAATAAAAATTTGACGCGGACGAAGTCGCGGGCAGAAGCTAGTAGTAAATATAGTAATATAGTATAGATAACATCACGCCTTGTGTCCCTGAAAGGTTGGACAGAGGTGAACCTATAGTACAGCCATATTTCGCCTGTTTTGTTTTGAGTTCCATGTACTTATTGTACGGGGCGAGGACGCCGGGCACATTATAAATGCGAAAGTAACTATGTCTGTCTATCCATCTGTTACCTTTTCCCCCCTTAATGAACCTTTGAATGGATCTCGGAAATTTTTCACATATCTATACCGTAACCTAAGTTAGCACGTCGTCATCATTATCATCATCATCAGCCTATATTGTTCCCACTGCTGGGACACACGTCTCCTCTCGGTGAGAGGGAGTGGGCCATAATCCACCTGCAGGCCCAGTGCGGGATGGTAGATTCAAATTTTTGGTTTTATGACATGCCGGTTTCCTCACGATGTTTTCCTTCACCGTTTTGAGAGCAATGTCGATGAAATAATTTACACAAAGTATTGCGCCTGCCTCGGTTTGAACCTATGAACTACAACTCGTAAGTCGCGGCCGTTACCACTGGGCCACCACTACCCTCTATGGATAAATCAGTTCCACTTAAATGACCTCACTCTTCCCGACTTCCTACTGAACATTATTATTTGTCAATATTTAAATAAATAACGGACGACTGTTTATTATTGTTCCGCCTCGCGCCTGTCTCTTATACACAGGCCATTGCCTTCGTATTATTATTATAAAGACCATTATTCTTTGACAATAAGTTATTGTGGTTCTCTTTGCCCTGGCGAACTTATAACACCCATTGAGCCACTTATAATAAAAACATCGGCGTGTTATGTCGGTTCAAAATCAATGGTGGTTAAGACGGCTTTACAGTCAATTCGCACAAATCGGGCGGATCGGCACTTTAAATCATTATATTATTTCCTATTCGCACGAATAAAATGTGGGCGAATCAACAAAATCAGAAATACCTATTAGTTAAGCAATTGATTCTCTAGTAAGTCCGTTAGTCCCCTTTTACGATACCCATGGGAAGAAATGAGATGGTACTATTCTTTATTTCCGACACCGCACACACTATACGACCTATGTATACTAACTAAATTATTAAGCCCCATATTTCTAATTTGAGCTGACCTGGCATTGTATAGACTTTTCGTACAGTGAGAAGTCAGCTAATATCGGAAATGTATGACTTGATGTCGTCGTGCGTACTTGGTGTGATCTTTTTTCATAACTTTATTGCATTAAATTCGAAACGTGCCAATTGACTAAAATTTATTTCAGGAATTGTTGATTCGCCCAGAAATAAGTGAACTTCGTGTGAGTCGCCTTTACAAAAGAAAATATTATTTAAAAGTATAGAGTTGCCCTAGCCGTGACATCCACAAGTCATGAATAATATTGTACAACTTTTTTTAACTTGAATACGGGGCTTTTGGCTACCTTGTACGTGTGCATTTTTTTTTGTAACCATTTTACACAGGCCTGTTGGTCTAGTGGTTAGTGATCCTGACTGCTATGCCGGAGGTCGTGGGTTCGATTCCCACCCAGGACAAATGTTTGTGTGATGAGCACGATCATTTGTTCTATGTCTGGGTGTAATTTATCTATAATATGTATGTATTTAGAAATATATAAGTATGTTTATCAGTTGTCTAGTACCCATAACACAAGCTCTGCTTAGCTTGGGACTAGATGGCGCTGTGTGATAGTTGTGGAATATTATTATTATTAATATTATTATTTTATATTTCATATTGTGCGTTTTATTTCTGGAGAATAAACTATTTTTCTTTCTTTTGTTTTTACTTGCCCGATTCGGGCGAATGAACTTGTGCGAATAAACTAATAAGCCCTAAACACCCTGACCTAAGAAACGTAATTCTTACACTTAGTTCTATTATCATTTCTCTCTCTTTATCCTCATTTATCAGTAACTTTCTACCCTGTCCTAACTGACATACGTATAATAGACCTTAGACAATCGTTACGGGTAGGTAGTCAAAAGCCTGGAAGTCTGATAACCACTTTTGACGTAGGTATCTTATACCCAGTAACTGAGTTGTAGGTCATATAGGTACAGTTGCAGGCGAAATAACAACAGCCGCACGTGTCGATCTTCAAGGTTAAGCAACGCTTGTCGAGGTCATTTCGAAGATGGGTGAAAATCTCGAATATACTGAAACACGTCTGTGCCTCGTATAACACGTCAAGCAGTTAACCACGGCTGTTTTCGCAGATGTTTTTTTTTTTACTGACTTATTAGAAGCCCGAAAGTCTGACTACTGAAGCCTGAAAGTCTTTTTCTTCCCAGCGACTTCGTCTTCCCAGCGAAAGCACTCAGCGGGCGGGCGTTTAGGAGGACTGTCTTATGTCTTATGTAACTTTGACGTTCAATAAAAACTTTTTAACAAAAAATTAAACCGCCGAAAAACTGAAAAGCATAAAATAATAAACCTTAAAATTATGAGTCGGCGCTTTGAGTGTTTCTTGTTCATTGATTTTTCAGCGCCGACTCAAAATTTTAAGGTTTATTATTTTATGCTTTTCAGTTTTTCGGCGGTTTAATTTTTTGTTAAAAAGTTTTTATTTTATGATTTTTTGTGGCTTTAATGTACTAATAATACTTAGCAAGGTATACCCTATCCAACAATAAAAGAATTATCAAAATCGGACTAGTCTGTACAAAGTTATGCGTGTTTATACGTTACAATCAGTGAGTGAACAATCAATCATCCCCTGTTTTCCAACCCTTAGGGTTCGATTTTGTTTTCCAAATTTATATGGGACCACCTTGGGAGTATACCCTTTCCAATAGAAGAAGAATTGTCACAATCGGACCACCATGTAAAAAGTTGTGAGTGTCAGTGAGTGAACAATCAATCATCCCCTGTTTTCCAACCCTTAGGGTTCGATTTTGTTTTCCAAATTCATATGGGACCACCTTGGGAGTATACCCTTTCCAATAGAAGAAGAATTGTCACAATCGGACCACTATGTAAAAAGTTGTGAGTGTCAGTGAGTGAACAATCAATCATCCCCTGTTTTCCAACCCTTAGGGTTCGATTTTGTTTTCCAAATTTATATGGGACCACTTTGGGAGTATACCCTTTCCAGTAGAAGAAGAATTGTCACAATCGGACCACTATGTAAAAAGTTATGCGTGATCACACATAAAAAAAAAAAAAAAAAAAAAAAAAATATACGCGTCGAATTGAGAACCTCCTCCGTTTTTTTTCGTCGGTTGAAAAGTGCTGACTCTCAGCCTAGTTTGAATAAATAACTTTTGATTTTGACAAGCAGTCTTACCAAGGGGTACCTATCGTGCTACCTAGTAGATGGGTTGTAGAGCTCAGATAGACATTCGCTTCATGTAAAATACTGGTATCCAGTTGCATCCAGTAAGACAAAAAGTCGACCCCAACATACTAGGGAACAAGCTTGCCAGATGATGATATTTATAAATGGCAATGGAATAGGCCCAGCAGCGTCATTAAAACGCCTTCTTCCTACATTTTGGACGCGTAATTACGAAATCCAACCTTGTGCGCTCAGGAACAGCGCAACGGAGGCGTATTTCCAAACGCTAGTAATAATTAAAGAGTAATTGCTTCGCCGTCCGGGCTGAAGGAACATAGTTTCCTTGTGATGAAATGGACTGACGTAGATAGATACCTACAAATATATGCGTATTACTGATAAATACGTGCACTGGTTGGACAGGTCCTTGTGGCTAAAAAATAACAGTCGCATGGATCGACCGTTCAGGTTAAGTTACGCTTGCAGCGGTTGATTCGTGGATGGGTGACCATATTTACATACCAAGACCCCTCCGTGCTTCGGAAAGCATTTGAAGCTGTTGGTCCCGGCTGTCTTTCGTAGTTCTTAAACAGTCGTTACGGATCATCAGCAGTCCAAAGTCTGACAACCAGTCTTACCAAGGGGTTTCGTACCTCGTGAGTTAGGTTGTGGTGGTCAGATTGGCAGTCGCTCCATGTAAAATACTGGTATTCAGCTGCATCCGGTTGGACTGGAAGCTGACCCCAACATAGTAGGGAAAAGGCTACTTAGATGATTGGACAGGTCCACTCAATCTGTGTGGTTCTGTCCTCAAAATACCATTTCAGAAACCAATACACAAAGTCTTCACAAGATCTGACCAAGGTTATGACTTATTTAAATGACTTTAAAAGAAACTGTGACCTCCGAGTTTGTTGCGGCCTTTCTTCTTAGAGTAGTCAGATAGGAAACGCCGACCTCATCTAGTTTTAATAAAAACTTTTTACAAAAAAAAAACAACCGACTTCTTTAAAAAAAAAACACCACAAAGTCAAAAATAACTTTCATTTCGAAAGTCGGTGTCTTAGGCTCTGTATTTTAGGTTTTTGCCACCGACTTCCGAAATTAAAATTATTTTTGACTTTGTAGTGTTTTTTTTTTAAAGAAGTCGGTTGTTTTTTTTTTGTAAAAAGTTTTTATTTTTTAACTTTTTAGTTGTGGTAGATACTCCGCACTAATCTAATCGCGTTATTCGTTCATTTGTCGCAGAAATACGTAATGCAAATTTAAGACTTATATGGTTTTCACATGGACCCCACTGTCCAAATGGAACCAAATTAAAATGGGACCATTCGGGAAGCACCAGCTTTCAAATAAAAAAAGAATCAACAAAATCGGTTCACCCAGTCAAAAGAAATGAGGTAACAAACATAAAAAAAAAAAATAAAAAAAATTATAAAAAAAAAAATACAGACGAATTGATAACCTCCTCCTTTTTTTGAAGTCGGTTAAAAATATGATTGAAGTGTAAAAGTGTTTGTACAAACCTACTTACAGATATAAAATTATTTATCATTACGACTTTACGACGTCTTCGGTATCGATATCGAAAACAAAAGAAATGTTTTAAAAAAATAACAATCAGATTAGAATGTTAATATGTTAATTACATGTTAAAATCTTAATAATCAAAATAGGACTACTCTGTACTACCCTAGTCTGAAGCACCAGAAATAAAATTTTAAATAAATAAAGAATCATCAAAATCGGTTCACCCATTTGAAAGTTCTGAGGTAACAAACACAAAAATATTCCATCATATAGTGTGGCGAAGCGTCGTCGCCACGGCAATTCTCACCACGCCAAAAATCAGGTTTACCCTTGCCTATAGATGTTTCACATCAAAATTATGTAATTAATTAAATATATCATATAGGAACAGTCAAAGTCCAAAATATGTTACATAGTAATAACAGAAATCAATAGCTTTTTTGAAATCAAAAATATTTTTTTCATCATTCCAACTTTGTTCTAAACTTTAAATGACACTGACAATGTACATTAAGGCAACCAAATGGGAATAAAAGGGAAATGGGAATGGGAAATTCATAAAAAAATATTTATGTTCCACGAAAAATTACAATAAGTATACCTTCGGCCATCAAATGATGAATTTTTTTTTGTTCCTTTAGTATAAGTTTTCCTGTTATGTCTGTCATCGACACCATCGTTATAGGTACTGAATTTATTATAACAGTTTGGGCGTCGATGTCCACTACATAACATACATACAGCCTATAATGTTCTCACTGCTGAAACACAAGCCTCCTCTGGGTGAGAGGGAGTGGACTATAATTCACCACGCGAGCCCAGTGCGGGTTGGTAGATGTCACATGTCTTCGAATTTTTTGTTCTAAGACAACATATAAAATATCCGGTTAGTATAGGTACTCTCTACAATCAATAATCATTCATATTCTAGGACTGATCGCTTCATATGCAAAACTTTCACTCGTGACTCACTCATTCATTCGTTTCAATGACGTCAACACGTCACAATTTCAGTCATTTACGTCACTGCGGTAATTATATTAATGACTAGCTTCTACCCGCGACTTCGCCCGCGTCAAATTTTTTCTCCCCTGACCCTTCCCGTCGCATCGAATTGCCTGCCAGTTTTCGACCATTTTTAGCCGACTTCAAAAAAAGGAGGAGGTTATCAATTCGACTGTATTTTTTTTTAATTTTTTTTTTTATGTTTGTTACCTCATAACTTTTGACTGGGTGAACCGATTTTGATGATTCTTTTTTTATTTGAAAGCTGGTGCTTCCCGAATGGTCCCATTTTAATTTCCTTTCGGACAATGGGGTCCGTGTGAAACCCATATAAGTCTTAAATTTCCATTAAGTATTTGCGCGACAAATGAACGAATACCGTATGTTTGTTACCTCATAACTTTTGACTGGGTGAACTGATTTTGATGATTCTTGTTTTATTTGAAAGATGGTGCTTTCTGAATGGTGTCATTTTAATTTGGTTCTGCTTGGACAATGGGGTCCATGTGAAAACCATATAAGTCTTAAATTTTCATTACGTGTTTGCGCGACAAATGAACGAATAACGTGATATTTTTAGTGCGGAGTGTCTACCACAACTAAAAAGTCAAAAAATAAAAACTTTTTACAAAAAAAAACAACCGACTTCCTTAAAAAAACACTACAAAGTCAAAAATAACTTTAATTTCGGAAGTCGTTGGCAAAAACCTTAAATACAGCGCCTAAGACACCGACTTTCGAAATTAAAGTTATTTTTGACTTTGTAGTGTTTTTTTAAGGAAGTCGGTTGTTTTTTTTTTTCGATACTGCTCCGCTCCTTTTGAGTTATAGTGAGTCAACCTTAACCACTTCTTTTAATCGTAGCGTGATGTTATGTGTTATATTGCCTATCATCGCTTTCCTCAATAAATCGACGGCAGCAAAGTAGAAACAGACTTCTACAAAAATGAGCTTATAACCAATCCAAAAATCCAATTCATGGAGGTTATTTTAATGCATCATAGATTTTATGTTAATCGGTCCATAACTCTCGAAATTACCTTTATTTTTTAACCGACTTCAAAAAAAGGAGGAGGTTATCAATTCGTCTGTATTTTTTTTTTCTTTATTATTTTTTTTATTTTTTTTTATGTTTGTTACCTCATAACTTTTGACTGGGTGAACCGATTTTGATGATTCTTTTTTTATTTGAAAGCTGGTGCTTCCCGAATGGTCCCATTTTAGTTTGGTTCCATTCGGACAATGGGGTCCATGTGAAAACCATATAAGTCTTACATTTGCATTAAGTATTATATTTGCGCGACAAATGAACGAATACCGTATGTTTGTTACCTCATAACTTTTGACTGGGTGAACTGATTTTGATGATTCTTTTTTTATTTGAAAGCTGGTGTTTTCCGAATGGTTGCATTTTAATTTGGTTCCATTTGGACAATGGAGTCTATGTGAAAACCATATAAGTCTTAAATTTGCATTACGCATTTGCGCGACAAATGAGCGAATAACGCGATTAGATTAGTGCGGAGTATCTACCACAACTAAAAAGTTAAAAATAAAAACTTTTTACAAAAAAAAACAACCGACTTCCTTAAAAAAAAACACTACAAAGTCACAAATAACTTTAATTTCGGAAGTCGGTGGCAAAAACCTAAAATACAGAACCTAAGACACCGACTTTCGAAATTAAAGTTATTTGTGACTATGTAGTGTTTTTTTTTAAGGAAGTCGGTTGTTTTTTTACTAAATCTGCTCTTCTGTAAAATTGCAATTTTGTAGATGTCCGTTTCTACTTTGCTGCCATCGAAATAGACTAGGTATCCAACACAAAACGAATTTTTCAATTCGCACCTGTACTTCCTGAGATTACAGCGTTCCAAACAAACAAACTCTTCAGTTTATAAATATTAGTATAGATTTTCATTTTTTTTTATTTAACCAGCTTATATCTTAAAGGGTTTAAATGTATAGAGCGTATTTTAAAAATATGAGGTCATAAATTCTTCGTCTTCCAGTACGCGGTCACCACTCCAGAACATTTCGGCCCCATCGGCCATCTGTTCTGCGAGCAATGTGGCCTGCCCACTGCCACTTCGGTTCTTCGGTTTATGTCGGTTACCTTGGTTCGATCACGTAGGGAAACTCCAAGCATATCCCCATTGCCCTTTGGGTGACTTTCAGCCTTCTTATGTATTGGTAGACGCAGGGTTGGCAGGCCTCCCACAAGGTGGACCGATGAGCTGGAGAAGGCTGTAGGAATCCGCTGGATGCGAGCACAGAACTGGTCGCAGTGATGGTGCTTGGGGGGGCGGGCTGTGTCTAGTAGTGGATGTTTTTCGACTGAAGTGATGATGGTGAATGTAAGGATGTGGTACATTGTACGGACGAATGGAACATTGTAGGATGCCACGTCAAACATCCTAAAGTTCTAGCTTTTTCCCAACTATGTTGGTAGGGTGGCTTCCAGTCTTACTGGATGCATCTGGATATCAGTATTTTACATGGTGCGACTGCCTATCAAATTAAATTAAATCAAAATATTTTTATCTATAAGTACTTAATATTATAAAGTTGAAGAGTTGGTTTGTTTTTTTGATTGAACGCGTTATTCTCAGGAACTACTGGTCAGGAAAGAAAAATTCTTTTTGTGTTGGGTAACCCATTTATTGAGGAAGGCTAAAGGCTATAAATAACATCACGCTACGGTCAAAAGGAGTGGAGCAGCAAACGAAAAATGGACGAAAACTGACAGGCAACTCGATGCGACGGGAAGGGGAGCGAAAATTTGACGCGGATGAAGTTGCGGGCAGAAGCTATATCACATAAACCTACATGGGCACTTATAAAACGTCAGAAGAAAGAAAATACATTTATTTAGCACAAACTCAAAGGCACACAAAATAATACAGCAAAAAAAAAACATAAATTAACAAAAAAGAAAATCAATAAAAAGTGTAAAGTGCGATGTTAGAAACTAGCATTTAAGTGTGCCCCACGGCTGCGCTAAAAAGGTTCAGTTCAGCAAAAATGCCAGACAACTAGTGCCTGACGCTGAGAAGCTAGGTGCACGGTTCCAAATTGTTGATTCCTATGGAGAAGAGCCGGGAAGAAACACCACGGTTACTCTTTTAAAAATAATTAGCTTTTACAATGGTTTCAATTTACAGTGTTAATAGGTATGGGAGGACAGTGTAGGCCTGTCAACAAGTATGTACCAGGTTCTTAATAAAATAAAAAAATATATACAGTTTAACAAATACCTATAAACGACAGCCGGGACCAACGCCATAACCAGATGCTACTCAATATGCACCTAATAAATGGTCACCCATCCACGAATTGACCGCGGCAAACGTTACTTAACCTTTAACCGACCCGTGCAGCTGTTATTACCACGAGGCCTCAATGCAAATGATATGATAAACAGGCTTCGAAATGTAAGTCAAATTCAATATGTGCCACTTTTAATATACAACGATATACAACCTGTCTTATGTCATATTATCCACGCGTATTACTACATAACCAATGTGAAAGTTGGCGGTACCGGTTTCTTTGATTTGCCACTCAAATGTCACCTTTATGCGAAAGGAATAAGGGGATTATGTGATGTGTGTAGTTATAAGACTATTATCTTCACGCTTTTTAGTTTTTTGGGATTGAGCAGATGTAATCTTTGGCGTATATTTACTTTTTTTATACGCATGATACTGTTGGCTATGGTTGTCTGAAAAAGAGATCTCGAAACGGTTAAAAAATCTAAATTTATTTACTGACTAGCTTCTGGCCGCGACTTCGTCCGCGTAAAAATTTTCTCCCCTGACCCTTTCCGTCGCATCGAATTGCCTGCCAGTTTTCGTTCATTTTTCGTTGCTGATCCGCTCCTTTTGATCGTAGCGTGATGTTATATAGCCTAGCCTTCCTCAATAAATAGGCTACCCAACACAAAAATACTTTTTTCAATTCAGACCAGTAAGTAATTCCTGAGATTATCGCGTTCAACCAAACAAACAACCTCTTCAGCTTTATAATATTAGTATAGATACTAGAGAATCAATATTTTTTTAACAACAAAATTACATAAGACAGTCCCCCAAAACGCCCGTCCTTAACCAGTTCCTAGTGCTGGGAAGAAGTGGCGCAACAAACACCCTAGCAGATTCCCCAGTAACTGGGTTGTGGAGGTCGAATAAGGATTACTTTCATGTATATTATTGGTACTCAGATGCATCCAGTGAGAGTCGAAGACGACCCTAACATAGTTGGGAAAAGTCTAGGCAGATGATGTTTTGGTCTTGATCCAGTCTTGAAATATCCAACTCAGTCTATACCAGTCCCTAATTCACGTCATAAGATTACAATAATCTCTACCTAGATTTACTCCGTCAGAACTTTGAAACAAAATAGCCAGTCATGGGAACTGCTGACGGAAGTGAAAACTTGAAACTGTGGAAAAAACAACACTTCACTCAAGCATGTCGGTGATACGGCCATATTAACATGTCGGTGACGGAACCCATATGTTCTACCCCTACCACAAATCGCTCAACGCGGATAAATAACATCAACACACAACACAGGTTAGGCACAAACAACAAGACGCCACCTGCTACGATCCTAACATAATCCTTTTGCCTCGTTTATGTTCATACATCTGGTCATACACACACGCCGGTTGTCAGTACTACGCACCTGACCTTTCTGAACAACATCCCCCATAAGGTCACTATATGTCCTCCAAGGGCGTCCCCTGTGAGTTGTGACCCCGACAGCTGTGAGTGGACACGCAGGAGCGTGTCCACTCACAGCTGTCTTGTAAATAACTTTTGCTAGCCTCCTTTCATTCATCCTGTCAATATGACCAAAACACCTAAGCATACTCTTGCCGCGTTTTACTTAAAGATATTTAGATGAGAGAAAATAAAGGTACAGTAAGCAACGTAGATATTGTTGTAGTGTAACTTTTTCTTTTTCTGTGGGAATCCTTCAAAACGTGGCATTTGAAGATAAGACCAGAGAGTATGACATTTTTACCTCACTAAAACCACCACAGTGTTCACTATGTAAATATGAAAATTATACCATCTACTCGAAAGACTGATCCGAAACCCCCTCTGTGCAACGCCTGTTAGGGCACATCTTTAGGGGTCTCTCCGACACCTAAGTGTACAAGGCAACACAGGGGAAATAATTTTTAACCGGTGAAAAAAAAGGAGGAGGTTATCAATTCCACGCGTATTATTTTTTTTTTTTTTATGTATGACCACGCATAACTTTTTACATAGTGGTCCGATTGATAATTCTTTCTTTTATTGAAAAGAGTATACTCCCAAGGTGGTCCCATATAAATTTGGAAAAGAAATTCGAACCCTAAGGGTCGGAAAACAGGAGATGATTGATTGTTCACTCACTGATTGTAATGTATAACCACGCATAACTTTATACAGAGTAGTCCGATTTTGATAATTCTTTTTTTATTGGATAGGGTATATCTTGCCAATTATTATAAGTACATTAAAGCCACAAAAAATTATAAAATAAAAACTTTTTAACAAAAAATTAAACCGCCGAAAAAACTGAAAAGCAAAAAATAATAAACCTTAAAATTATGAGTCGGCGCTTTGAGTGATCTTTGTTCATTGATGTTTCAGCGCCGACTCAAAATTGTAAGGTTTATTATTTTTTGCTTTTCAGTTTTTTCGCCGGTTTAATTTTTTGTTAAAAAGTTTTCAACTCCTGTTAACACTACAATTTGAAACCATTGTAAAACCCAATTATTTTTAAAAAGTAACCGTGGAGTTTCTTCCCAGCTTCTTCTCCATAGGAATCAACTATTTGGAACCGTGCACCTAGCTTCTGACGTTTCATAAGTAATATCATGACAAATTTCAAGCCGTTTTAGCGCTGAAATCATCGCGGAAAAGCAAATAAACATTTTATTACTATGTAAATAGAGATCATAATCCATGATTGTGATATCCGAGCTAACATTTTTGAGGCCTTAGACAATTCGAAATGTTTATTTAAATGTAAAATTATCACCAAAGACTTGAATTCAGATGTTATCTCAACTACAAGGTTGCTAGGAAACCAGAACTTAATTAATAAATTATATAAATGCCTATTAATAAAAAAGTGTATAGGTAGTATATTTTAGTATAAATTATATGGATAGTTAGCTGTCATGTTTGGGCCACAAAAGGGATGAATGAAAGGCAATTGCATGCAGCTGAGATGAGAATGTTAAGAGGGATGTGTGGTGTTACACGAATGGATAGAATAAAAAGTGAGTACATAAGAGGAAGTCTGAAAGTGGCACCGATAACTGAAAAGTCGTGTGAGAATCGGTTGTCATGGTATAGTCATGTCATACGGAGGAATGAGACAAATGTCGTGAGGAAAGTATTGAGTATGAATATCGATGGCTATAAGGGTAGAGGGAGACCAAAGAAACGATGGATGCACTGTGTGAATTATGATATGGATAGAAAGGGGGTGACTACTGAGATGACGACTAATAGACATCTACATTTGATAGTCCAACTCTTGAGAAAAGTCATAGGCTATTTAACACTACGCTTAGGGACCGGACAGAAATGAAAAAGTAAGGAAGAACGCAAAGTGAAAACGAAGTATTAGACAAGACAGTTAGTCAGTACATATGAGTATGACTTATAACTAGAGATCAGATATTCAGATGCATATCACCTAAAGTTGAAATGATGGCTAATATGGAATGCGCGTTTTTACCGTGCTTTTTTTGGGTGGAAAATCATCTAATGACGTCTCCCGCTCTTCAGCGGAGCGGAAAGGCGTGGCAGACTTTTACTGATTAAAACCCACCCGTATTCCTTCAGTTGCCGATGTGCCAGGGTCACGGTGTCTCTTTCGAACAATCTCGCGACCCTGGCAGGACAGGTTGGGCCTGCATCTGGGGTTAAACATTAATCTATACTAATATTATAAAGCTGAAGAGTTTGTTTGTTTGTTTGTTTGATTGAACGCGCTAATCTCAGAAACTACTGGTCCGAATTGAAAAATTCTTTTTGTGTTGGGTAGCCTATTTATCGAGGGAGGCTATAGGCTATATAACATCACGCTATAACTAAGAGGAGCGGAGCAGTAATGAAAAATGTTGCAAAAACGGGGAAAATTTATTCGTTTTGAGAGTTTCCGTTGCGTGCGCTGCGTAAACGGTTAAAGTAACGTAAAAATCATGTATGACGGAATTGCTTCTTTTAAAAAGTTCTAAAAAAAAGTCCGCGAGAGCATATGTCTATCTTATAAGGTTGATTCACTGTAACTCAAGCGAGCAGGCAAATCGATGCGACGGGAAGGGTCAGGGGAGCAAAAATTTGGCGCGGACGAAGTCGCGGGCAGAAGCTAGTTTTAAATAAATATGATCCAAGAAACCCGGCTTTAATAAAAACCGGCGGGTTGCACTCCGGGAGTGCCGGCAGAAGTGAAAACTTGAATATTAACGTTGTGCATTTTTGATATTTTGGAATGGTTAGGGAATAATTTTGCACGAATTGCTTTAATTATCAGTATAAAGTACTATAATTTATGTGGTAGAATACAATATTTATTCATTGCGCTATCGTACACAAACATGACAATTTATATTACATTAAAAAGTTTATCTCTCAGAAAAATCAACTTCCATCCATAATTTCAACGACGGCAACTACACAGACGGTCGAGCCATCAGCTGTCACCATCCATGGATGCGCGTGGCACGCTGTAACATAAACACACACGAATATTCGCGCAAGTGTCCTGCGCCGCCTAAACGAAACAGCAGGCGCAGGCATACATTTTCGCCGCGCCGTAGAAAGAGAGGGGGATACTTCCTCTCCTACGCCGCGCCGGCTGTCTACTCTCCGTCCGTCTTACGAGTTTTCGATCAGGTCACGTGTCCTGACGCGAGTTTAAAATTTTTACCCATTACAAAAAAATGTGCACAACGCCGCTAAAGAAGTTTTCACTTCAACAATACGAAGCCGCTTCCGTGCTTTCACAGCTAAATAGTAACATTTGGTAAATATGCATCCGAATAACCGATCACTGCTTATGACTTAACAACGCGGGCGGGGAAACGATGCGACAGGGTAGGACGGGGAAACAAACAACAAAATATCTTTCACGTGGATGAAGTCGCAGGCTGAAGCTAGTAATAGCATTAACTAAGCAACAAGATGGTGTACAAAGTTCAAATTGTATTTTTCTCCTTAATATTACTTTAATGAGGCACACGCAGAGCATTATAATTTGCTGTTCATCTGACCTCCACAACCTAGTTAGTGGGTAACACGATACCCCTTGGAAAGACTGGTGGTCATACTCTTGGGCTTTTGTATCAACGTGTGCCTATCGATATTCTATAACTCTAGGCTAATATATATAGTCCTCCAGCACGCGTAGCATGGTCACTATAGAAACGAGTTTTGTCGACGGAAGAATAGACAAAATGGCACGGCGAATTAAAACTGAAGAGAGGACTTCTATTCTTCAGTCGACAAAATTCTATGATGTCGAGCATGGCGACTAATTTTTCTGTACTTTTGAGTTGGAATTTCAGTTGGGGGTACATTTTTAGGGTTCCGTTGCCAAATGGCAAAAAACGGAACCCTTATAGATTCGTCATGTCTGTCTGTCTGTCTGTCTGTATGTCTGTCTGTCTGTCTGTCTGTCTGTCTGTCCGTCCGTATGTCACAGCCACTTTTTTCTGAAACCATAAGAGCTATGCTGTTGAAACTTGGTAAGTAGATGTATTCTGTGAACCGCATTAAGATTTTCACACTAAAATAGAAAAAAAAACAATAAATTTTGGGGTTCCCCATACTTAGAACTGAAATTCAAAAAAAAATTTTCATCAAACCCATACGTGTGGGGTATCTATGATTAAGTCTTTAAAAATGGTATTGAGGTTTCTAATATCATTTTTTTCTAAACTTAATACTTCGCGCGAGAGACACGTCCAAAGTGGTAAAATAGAGATAGAATTGATTGGTCATGCTACGCCTGCAGACCGTATTTCGGCCACGGTGGCCAACCTCAACGGAGACTAGCCATCGGCGCGGGAGATATTATAGTGCTCAAGTGTGTTTTTTTTAATTTTTTTTTTTCATAATTTTTTTTCATACGGATGTAAGTTTCATTGATAAGTACGAGTAAATGATTTTCTTTCAAACCAGTTTATTATTATTTATAGCTAAGAAAATGCGACATTGTCATATGTTCACGTTAGGGTAGGAGGGGTTCACTATGAAGTACCTGGTACTTGTCCTCGACAGCCGGTGGAACTTCGTTGAGCACCTCTGACGTTTGGCTCCCAGACTGGTGCGGGCTGGGGCTGCCTTAAAGCGGCTATATTCTCTGCCAGGGTCGCGGATTTGTTCGAAAGAGTTACCGTGGCCCTGGCATATAGGCAACTGAAGGGACACGGGTGGGTTTTAGTCAGTAAAAGTTTGACACGCCCTCCCGCTCCACCCAGAGCGGGAGACGTCATTTGATGAGTGATGAATTTCGAGTAAATCCGACGTTTCGAAGGGGGTCAAAGTTTCCGTTACATAGGCACATACTAACATACGTATGAAGATAATAAAACCGTGTTAAAAAGCTATTGATTTCTGTTATTACTATGTAACATATTTTGGACTTTGACTGTTCCTACATAATATATTTAATTCATCACATATTTTTTGCCTAAGAAGCTGGTTCTAAGGAAAAACTAGTTACCAATGTCTCAACGTGACTTTTTCAATGTCACCTAATTAAGAAAAAAACACATACAAATTAACATAGAAATGTTAATTTAATGCTCGGAATTAATATTCGATCCAGTCCTACTAATATTATAAACTAGGTTTTGCCAGCGGGATTGTCCGCACTGAGGTCCCTGGTGATAAATTCAGGTTATATACCATAGACTCGGAATATGCAGGTTGCATATTCTCTAGCGCTGCCCCCATAGGTCGTGTTTAAAGTAAGACAGCCAGAAAATATGAATAAATTCCAGCTAAAAACAACACTGCTAATTATTATTTTTTTTTAAATTAAGGAATCATAAACAGTCAATAATAAAAATAATAATTTTGTATATAACCTTTATAAACGCGGTAAAAAATCCCGACCGCCATCTTGGATTTGAAAAAAAAGCAGAACTTGTTATTCTCAAGATTACCTTGATAGCGAATAGCTAATCGATGCTCATTAAAAATAGATTGTAGATCGACCATATTATTTATTAATAAGTATATAGATCATGTTAATTTATGTACGTTTGTCCTTTATGTCTGTTGCTTGAAGAATGCGAAGTTATTTTCCACCTTGCTTCTGGAAGTTTAAGTTAATTTTGTAAATTATCCTTTTCAATGATATCCCACGTGACATATTCATCGACTTTCATCATTTTTTTTTTTTACAATATTGCGTATCGTTGTCGCCGTATTGAATTTTGATAACTGTCATTTCTTTAGTGACATTAACAAGATTAAGACAAATCGATTGACGTAAGAATCATCAAAATCGGCCCATGCATTTGGTTTCTCGCGAGTGCCACAAAAAAAGAAACAAACATACTAAACACATTACTTTTCTTTGCGTTGCGCAGTCTGGTAATAACCTGACAGGTTGTCAAACTCATGCAGCGTCTGATTGGCTGTAGGTTCTGCTAGTGTATTCTATTTTTATTAAATGGTAGGCAAAGCCAGTGTCGACCATTCTGCCAATTTCTAAAGTCACTTTGAAATGCAAGTGAGAGCAAAAAAAGAAAAACCAACAACTGAAAACAAAATTGGTGGCAGTTTGTCAAACATGTTAGCTTCATTTAGCGTATTTGCCCAAATATTTGCGTAACTTCATCAATTTAAAATAAACCCTTGACGTAGTGAGATAAAGTTCATTTTGTGTTCATGAAATAACGCGAATATTTGGGCAAATACACCATGGGAAGTGCAAGCTTAATAAACTGCCTCCAAATATCGCCCAATTCGTGCTCAAGCGTGATTTAACTAAAAATCAGCAATTTTGAGTTAAGTATAGGTACAACTTAGGTGAATGCAGCAAAAATTTGTTGTTTTTGCTACAAAAATGACATTACGCTAAGCCGCAAACAAATGAAGGAGCTGGAGAGGTTATGACTTAATGCTTCGTCGCACTCTCAAATCTGCTTTTAAACTTTAAATCATCGTACCAAACAAATAAACTGTCCGTATGGTGCCGCACGTAAAGAATAACATCACCACATATCTTCCCGTGGGTTTCGTAAAAGGCGACTATCTATGGGACTTGCCAGAGAATTTGCAGCAGCGTTCTCTATGCATGTTACCACCATACTGCGATCTTCAAGCCTGCTAAGCGTGAAGAGACAACCCCCCGAAATTGGGCAAGGTCTACGCCCAGCAGTGGACGTTTTTGGCTGAAATAATGATGACCAAAAACAGGTCATTTTGACATAAGTCAAGCTTCTTCTCTCTACAATACGAGAATTTAAGTACAGCTCATATTGACACGGCACATGCAGGAATATGAAAAAACGGTGCTTGTTGATTTGCAAAGTTTGAATATTAAAACAACAGTTAAATTTACCGTTTCCTAACGAATTGTTGTGTAGTATTGATTAATACTATTAGTCATAAGAATGACTGTTTGGCCTCCCACATGACTAAGTCAGAGTGAATGAACTTATTGTTACTTAAGTTCAAAGTAAGCCTTGTTTAAGTTAAATTTTATACTCAACATGTTTTAGTGCAATTTTTATTAGCATTTCAATATCATCATTTCAGCCAAAAGACGTCCACTGCTGGACATAGGCCTCCCCAAAGGGGGTTTGCCATAGTTGCCTCGCTTGGCAGGTGGGTTGGCGATCGCAGTATGTTGGTAAAATGCATAGAGAACGCTGTTGCCCATTCTCTAGTAAGTCCCTTAATCACCCACGACTCTTATGACACCCACGGGAAGAAATGGTATAGTGCTGTTCTTTACGTGCGGCACTACACGGTGCACGGTGCAGGCAGTCACTCCATGTAACATACCAGCATTCAGCTGCGTCTGGAATGGAAGCTGACCAACATAGAGGGACAAGTTGACCAACATAGAGGGACAAGCTGACCAACATAGAGGGACAAGCTGACCAACATAGAGGGACAAGCTGACCAACATAGAGGGACAAGCCTCGGCCAAAGATTCCGACAGGAGTCGACGTCTTCCGGCTAAAATGATGATAATAATTATTTCCTTGTCTGGCATTGATATTTATTGTTTTAATTATAATGAAGTAGGTGTAATCTTTTTCTTGGAGGGACCTAAAAAGGGCTCCGATACTAAAGTGCAAGGAACACATATTCAAAAATGCCAAGGAAGCGTAAAGGTCATGCCGGAAACTAAAGAGTAAATTGTTTTAACACCACCTTTCAACTAATTGTTTTGACGACCTTATCCACGCAAGCGAAACCGCGTCACACTACTATACTATAACATTTTTCTCAATAACATTTATCTTGTTCGCAGGTTGCGCGTACGCACGAATCGCGACGCTCTATACACGTTGAGCGTCAGTCGAAATCAGGACGCTCCGCGAGTGGGACGTGCCGGTCGCCAACGCAATTAACAATAAATGGATAAAAAATAGTGCAGTGTAGTGAAGCAATGCGAGAGTGTTGAGTGGCAGTGAATTTTTGTTTTTGTAAAAATATTTTTTTTTAGTTTTTTTTTTTTAAATTAATTCAAAATGCAAGGTCGTGATAAGTTATGTGCTAAGCTCACCAGCGCGTTCTTGAGGAAGTGGTGTAAGTATTTTGCAAGTTTTTCTAAGAATTTAAGATTCCCAGCTCATTAGAGATTTTGCAAGTACCTACAAATAGAACACAGTTAATGTCCGTTTTAAATTAGTTATTCGAACTATTAATAACGCTTAACTTAATGATAATTATAACCTATGTTATTACTTAATAATAATCCAAGTAATTAAATTAAACTTCAACCAGATACTAGTTTAAGTAACTAATTAACTTACCTTACCAAACAAAAATTTTACCAAAATACAGTGTAACTATTTCTGCGTAATCAAGTGACAGGCACACTTACACTTTGGAATCTGCATGTTTGTCAGTACTCCCAAGTGTGTATATAACTCTTGTCCATACTCGGAATGTCCAACATTTACATATAACTATGTATGTACCCGCGTGTTAAGAATACTTATAGAATGGCTCCGTAACGGGCAATGCACAGACTTCACTATGAGAGATAGAAGCATAGAATTTGGAGGCTTCATAAACCTTAGCCAAAAGACATCTACTGCTGGATAAAGGGCTCGAAAACAAGTGTCTTCGTCTTTCTGTGAGTTTTTACTTCTGAAGTATGAGTAGATTTTAGTATTATTTGGCAGAAATGAGGCTTAGGACCTGGAGAATAGGTAGGTTTTATAGTTAAAAATAAAGAAATGGTGTGCAAAAATACTTAGAAATAAAAAAAAGGTTGTTCGATGTCAAACTCGGCAGTTCATAAATTCAACCGAAAGACGTCCACTGCTGGATTAGCCTACCCCAATTTCGAGCGGGTTGCCATAATCGCCACGCTTGGCAGGCGGATTGGCGATCGCAGTATGGTGGTAAAATACATAGAGGACGCTGCTGCCCATTCTCTAGTAAGTCCCTTAGTCGCCTCTTACGACACCCACGGGAAGAAATGGGATGCTATTCTTTACGTCCGACAACAAACGGAATATTTTTGGCGGAAATCAATGGTGATAAACCTTAGAGAAGCACTAAGACATCGTTTTTCGGGGTTTATAATTTCAATTGACATTGACATGTGACATTACCGACTTGTGCTGTGCCACTTTCTCTCACAGAGGAGGCCTGGGTGACCTGGGTCCCAGCTGTGGTGTCGTTATAAGTGTTGTTTCAAGTTCAGCATAATATTTGAACTCCTATTAAGTACTTCAAGCAATAAAGCATCTTCTAGATAAGAAAATACTAGAAGATATAGTTAAATAATACGACTTGGTACCGCCCAAAATGAATAAATAATTCATAATCCAATTATTGACATCTCGAAATAACATTGACATTTAAAATTTCTGGTTTCGATCTAAAAATAAATTGATCGATTTTTTCCGGGTTACGTTACGTTCGTGACGAATAGTTTTATCTAAATACTAGCTTCTGCCCGCGATTTCGTCCGCGTCAAATTTTTGCTCCCCTGAACCTTCACGTCGCTTCGATTTGCCTGCTAGTTTTCTTCCATTTTTCGTTGCTGCTCTGCTCCTTTTGAGTTATAGTGAGTCAACCTTAAAAGATAGACATATGCTCTCGCATACTTTTTTTTAGAAATTTTTAAGAGGAACAATTCCATCATACACGATGTTTGCGTTACTTTAACCGTTTACGCAGCGCACACAATGGAAACTCTCAAAAGGAATAAGTTTTCCCCGATTTTGCAACATTTTTCATTACTGCTCCGCTCCTCTTAGTTGTAGCGTGATGGTATTAGCTTATAGCCTTTCTCGATAAATGGGCTACTCAGCACAAAAAGAATTTTTCAATTCGAATCAGTAGTTCCTGAGATTAGCGCGTTCAATCAAACAAACAAACAAACTCTTCAGCTTTATAATATTATAGTATATTATAATATTATAGTATATATAATATTAGTATATATTACACAATATTTATATAAAACTATTCGTTATTTAAAATAATGATTCAATACAGATTAAAGATCCGAAAATGTCAATTTGCGTATATCAACCCAATTTGTTCACTTTGACATTTCGACATTAGGTTAACCGAGTTGAGTTAATTAATTTTAAGGGGAAGCATTGCTAAATTCAAATTTTCTTGTTGTATTGATTATTTTAATGATAATAATTCTATAAAGCCATATTTGTGACGGTCTCGAACCATATTTTAATCATACAACCTGTCTCTGACCTGTAAATTGCATTCATTTCGCGGGCTAACAAACTCGACCCACTGACCCTATTGACAGAACGCCTTACAAAAAGTTACTCGTACCTTGATATATGCAGCAGGCATTTTTTTCTCGTGGGTGTCGTATGAGGCGACTAAGGGACTTACTAGAGAATGGGCAGCAGCGTTCTCTATGTATTTTACCACCATACTGCGATCGCCAATCAGCTTGCCAAGCGTGGTGATTATGACAAACCGGACCAGAAATAAGTTGCGGTGTTTTGGGGAGGCCTTTGTTCAGCTGTGGACGTCTTTCGCTTGAACTGATGAGTAAAACTCAGATACAGCGATTAGATATGACCCATGCTCTTCTAGAATGTCCACACAGTATAATTTGTTTCGCGTGTTTTGTAACAGTTTACACAAGTAAATGTTATATGATCAGATTCTCAGTTAAGGCTTGATTGAGTAAGAAATACTTTAAATTAAATTTAATATATTGAAAGTTCAAAGTATATGTTACTTATAAAAATTAAAAGATAGTTAATGTTTTTAAACTAAAAAATGTACAGCATAATCAAATCAATCAATCAGTTTGTGTAATTTTTGCAGCCTACCCAAATGTCCTTTCTTTGGTATTGTTCCTCGAATCGTTATGCTACTTATGTTCCGAATTGACCTGTACGGTAATCGACAAATCTGTGCACTGACTGGACAGGTCCACTCAATCTGTGTGGTTCTTTCCTCAAAAGACCATTTTAGTCACCAAATACACATGGTATTCACATGATGTGCCCAAGATTATGTCGGGACTTTCAAAGAGACTGTAACGTCTGAGTTTGTTTCAGCCTTTCTTCTCAGAGTAGTCAGTTAGGAAACGTCGACCTGATCTAGTTTTATGTTATAGTTTTTCATGCGACATTTTACTTTTCGTCTAATATTGACATGGTAGAGTATTATATGTACCGTGTGGTGCCGGACGTAAACAATACCACCATCGCATTTCTTCCCGTGAGTGAGAGAATGGGCAGCAGCGTTCTCTATGCATTTTACCACCATACTGCGATCGCCAACCAGCCTGCCAAGCGTGGCGATTATGGCGAACCCTCCCAAATTGGGTAAGGCGATCCAGCAGTGGACGTTTTTCGGCTGAAATGATGATGGTGAGGTATTGTGACATGTGTCTGAAAGTTCATCAGGTTGGTCAGATATATGTCTTACTTCCTCATACCTGAGATGACCTCTCTTAAACATCCGTATCTTGTATATCATTAATGTATTTATTACCAACCTGGCCTTAACTTGTATAGTTCAAGATCATTTGCACTTGTCTTATAATTACATTTTATCTCGATCTGTTTGCGGCTCAGTCGAATGAACGGCAACAAAAGTTCAAACTCAAACTAAAAGCAATTTGTCTAAACTAATAATCTATACAAATAAATAAAACTGAAGTATCTGTTTGTAATTTCAAATTAACAGCTTTTCACTAAATGCATATGAAAGTAAATACGGTACTTACACCAAAAAGTCATTTTTTTAAACTTTTGTCTGTCTGTCTGTTTGTTCCGGCTAATCTCTGAAATGTTTGAACTGATTTTGACGGGACTTTTATTGGCAGGTAGCTGATATAATAAGAAGTAACTTAGGCTACTTTAATTTTAGAAAAATCTTTTATTTTAGAAAATTCCTGTGTCAATTTCCGATATCCGATATACTAATATTATAAAGAGGAAAAATTTGTATTTTTGTTTGTTTGTTTGTAATGGATTAACTCGAGAACTACTGAACCGATTTAAAAAAAATCATTCACCTATGGAAAGCTACATTATCACCAAGTAACATAGGCTATAGTTTATCCCGAAAAATGCACAGTTCCTCTGAGTCACGCGGACGAGGTCGCTGGCTTAGTGCTAGTTTCAGTTAAAACAATTCCAGGCACTTTATTAGAGCAGCGGTGGCCCCAACTTATGAGTTTGTTGGTCGTAAGTTCGAACCCAGACAGACGCTTTACTTTGTCTAAATAATTTCATAACCACTGCTCTCAAAACGGTGAAGGAAAACATCGTGAGGAAACCGGCATGTCCTAGAAACAAAAATTCGAAGACATGTGACATCTACCAACCCACACTAGGCCTGTGTCCTGGATTATGGCCTACTCCCTCTCTCAGAGGAGGCCTGTGTCCCAGCAGTGGGAACGTTATAGGCTGATGATGATGACACTGCTGGACATAGGCCTCCCCCAAGTAGCGCCTGGGGGAGCCCAAGCACCGCCACTTCGACCGGTTCTGTGCTCGGTTCTAGTTTCTTTGCGCACTATCTCGATAATTTTTAATAGCAGAAAAAATTTAGTCAGACATAAAATGTAGAACTTTGTGCTCCACAAGTTTTTTTTTTACCTTGAACACGATTTGGTGGAAGGGTAACAAGTTATTTGCTCCAAAAAAAAAAACAATTTAGTGACTTTTTGATCTTGAATAACTTAAATCTCGTACCTAAACGTGATTAGTGACTTCTTAGAATGAGTGTTTAGAAGGTCAGAAAAAAGGTACGCAAAACATATCATTTTTTTCGAATAACATCTCGGAGGTCAACCTGTGAGGTTGTCGGTAGCTTAACCGGACTTGCCTGTGGCTACCTTAATAAATTAAGGCCTCCAGCCAGGGCTTAAAAACTTAAAACTAGAGCGACTACTCGCTAAGGGCACTCCCTGTGAGGTACGCACCTCGGCTTAGGGCATCGCTGGTAGAGGGCAGTAAGGGACGGGCTGGATCGGAATGATTATTATTTAGGGACAAATTTAAAGCTACAGGCTCAGCGGCGCGGGCTGGCTTGAAAAGGGTCGGGGAGGTATGCATAACATACAGCCTTATGTCTTTTATACCGAATTTGAATGATTTTTTGAATGAGCTTATTTCTGAGTATTTGTCATCATCATCCGAGGCACGGGGGGATCTCAATGTGGATTGGTGCTGACCATCCATTACATACCAAGACTCCTCCGTGCCTCGGAAAGCACGTTAATCCGTTCGGTATCTTTGACAATCGTTACGGGTAGTCTGAAGCCCGAAAGTCTGATAACCAGTTTTATTAAAGGGTATATTGTGTTACCCAGCAACTGAGTTGTGTGTCACCACCATATGATGGGTTGTCGAATTGAAAACGGCACGTTTTCGATTTAAGTTTGTTGGGATCGGCTTCCAATCTAACCGAATGCAGCTAAATACCAGTATTTTACATGTAGCGACTGCCTATCTGACCTCTACAGCCCTTTTAATGGGTACCATGATACCCATTGGTAAATTAAAAAAAGGCACTTTTTGAACGTCAAACTTACATAAGACAGTGCCCAAAAAGGCAACGGTAAGACTGGTTGTCAGACTTTCGGTGTCCTGACGACCCGAAACGACTGTCAAACATCTACAAATGACAGCCGGGACACATCCATTCCAGGGCACGGGGAGAGGTCTCGGTATAAATAGATATAAAGATGGCCGCCCATGAACAGGACGACCTTGGCAAGCGTTACCTAACCTTGAAATTCGACTCATACGGCTAATATTTTTTCACCACGATAACATAACTAACAACTACCTTAAATAGTATGTTAGTTTTCTGAGAAGGATGCTGCGTATTTTGTTTTCGATACTCATCTTAACATTGTACATTTTTTGTCTCCTGCTTACAAGCTTCACAAGTTTGGCATGTTTTTGCAACTTTTTTTGTTGTAGCAGACAATCGGATGGATTCTGTCTTGTTTTTTTTAGTGTAAAGTGATTTATATTTTTATAACTGGAGATATTGATAGTATTCATTTGTTATTCATAATTTTATTGTGACTATCTGTTCTATACCTAGCTATGGTCGACACTACACTCGCGTATTTGTTTTCATTTTTGATGAATGAAAATAAAGCGGTGGCCCAGTGGTTCGGTGGCTCCGACTTACGAGTTGCAGGTAATAAATTCTAACCTAGACAGGCGTTTTACTTTCTGTCAATTATTTCATCGACACTGCTCTCAAAACGGTGAAGGAAAACATCGTGCGGAAACCGGCATGTCAAATTCTAACCTAGACAGGCGTTTTACTTTCTGTCAATTATTTCATCGACACTGCTCTCAAAACGGTGAAGGAAAACATCGTGTGGAAACCGGCATGTCAAATTCTAACCTAGACAGGCGTTTTACTTTCTGTCAATTATTTCATCGACACTGCTCTCAAAACGGTGAAGGAAAACATCGTGCGGAAACCGGCATGTCTTATTTTTGTGGGTGGGAAATCATCAAATGACGTCTCCCGCTCTGGGTGGAGCGGAAGAGCATGTCATACTTTTACCCACCCGTGTTCCTTCAGTTGCCTGTGCCAGGGCCACGGTATCTCAACCGGCATGTCTTAGAACCAAAAATTCGAAGACACGTGACATCTACCAACCCGCACTGGGCCCGCGTGGTGGATTGTAGCCTACTCTCACTCGAAGAGTGGAGGCCTGTGTCTCAGCAGTGGGAATATCTAATATATAAAAGTCTCGTGTCGCAGTGTTTGTTACCAAACTCCTCCGAAACGGCTGGATCGATTTTTATGAAATTTTGTGTGGATATCGGGTAGGTCTAAGAATCGGCCAACATCTATTTTTAACCGACTTCAAAAAGGAGGAGGTTATCAATTTGGTTGTTTATATTTTTTTTTTTTTTTTTATGTATGTTCGGCCATAACTCCGTCATTTATAAACGGATTTGCAAAATTCTTTTTTCATACCCCTAAATGTTAAAGGTGACCCAGGCCTAAATATTTTTTTTTATATTTTTGTCATTTTTTTTTACCTTTATTTTATTATGATTTGGCATTGAAAAATGCATACAACTCTAAATTTTCACTATTTTTCACCCGGAAAAAGAACGTTTGCGGGGTCAGCTAGTAATAATATAAAGTTATGCGATAACACCGCAGAAACAAAAAAACCGGCCAAGTGCGAGTCGGACTCGCGCACCAAGGGTTCCGTACAAACCTGTAGGTATTCTCGTTTTAAATTTTTTTTTTTTTTAATTTTTATACTTTAGTTGATTGAATGTAAGGTAAATTGCGGTTTACGATTTATGACGTTTTAAAAAAAAACTACTCACTCGATCTCGTTCAAACCAATTTTCGGTGGTAGTTTACATGGTAATGTACATCATATATTTTTTTTAGTTTTATCATTCTCTTATTTTAGAAGTTACGGGGGGGGGGGGGGACACATTTTACCACTTTGGAAGTGTCTCTCGCGCAAACTATTCAGTTTAGAAAAAAATGATATTAGAAACCTCATTACCATTTTTGAAGACCTATTCATAGATACCCCACACGTATGGGTTTGATGAAAAAAAAACATTTTTGAGTTTCAGTTCTATGTATGGGGAACCCCAAAATTTATTGTTTTTTTTTCTACTTTAGTGTGAAAATCTTAATGCGGTTCACAGAATACATCTATTTACCAAGTTTCAACAGCATAGCTCTTATAGTTTCGGAATAAAATGGCTGTGACATACGGACGGACAGACAGACAGACAGACAGACAGACAGACAGACAGACATGACGAATCTATAAGGGTTCCGTTTTTTGCCATTTGGCAACGGAACCCTAAAAACCGGCCAAGTGCGAGTCGGACTCGCGCACCGAGGGTTCCGTACAAACCTGTAGGTATTCTCGGTTTAAAAATATTTTTTTTTTTAATTTTTATATTTCAGTTGATTGAATGTAAGGTAAATTGCGGTTTACGATTTATGACGTTTTAAAAAAAAAACTACTCACTCGATCTCGTTCAAACCAATTTTCGGTGGTAGTTTACATGGTAATGTACATCATATATTTTTTTTAGTTTTATCATTCTCTTATTTTAGAAGTTAAGGGGGGGGGGGGACACACATTTTACCACTTTGGAAGTGTCTCTCGCGCAAACTATTCAGTTTAGAAATAAAAAACCGGCCAAGTGCGAGTCGGACTCGCGCACCGAGGGTTCCGTACAAATCTGTAGGTATTTTCGGTTTAAAAATATATATATTTTTTAATTTTTATATTTCAGTTGATTGAATGTAAGGTAAATTGCGGCTTACGATTTATGACGTTTAAAAAAAAAACTGCTCACTCGATTTCGTTCAAACCAATTTTCGTTGGTAGTTTACATGGTAATGTACATCATATATTTTTTTTAGTTTTGTCATTCTCTTATTTTAGAAGTTACGGGGGGGGGGACACATTTTACCACTTTGGAAGTGTCTTTCGCGCAAACTATTCAGTTTAGAAAAAAATGATAATAGAAACCTCATTACCATTTTTGAAGACCTATTCATAGATACCCCACACGTATGGGTTTGATGAAAAAAAACATTTTTGAGTTTCAGTTCTATGTATGGGGAACCCCAAAATTTATTGTTTTTTTTTCTATTTTAGTGTGAAAATCTTAATGCGGTTCACAGAATACACCTACTTACCAAGTTTCAACAGCATAGCTCTTATAGTTTCGGAATAAAATGGCTGTGGCATACGGACGGACAGACAGACAGACAGACAGACAGACAGACAGACATGACGAATCTATAAGGGTTCCGTTTTTTGCCATTTGGCAACGGAACCCTAAAAAATGATATTAGAAACCTCATTACCATTTTTGAAGACCTATTCATAGATACCCCACACGTATGGGTTTGATGAAAAAAAAACATTTTTGAGTTTCAGTTCTATGTATGGGGGACCCCAAAATTTATTGTTTTTTTTCTATTTTAGTGTGAAAATCTTAATGCGGTTCACAGAATACATCTACTTACCAAGTTTCAACAGCATAGCTCTTATAGTTTCGGAATAAAATGGCTGTGACATACGGACGGACAGACAGACAGACAGACAGACAGACAGACATGACGAATCTATAAGGGTTCCGTTTTTTGCCATTTGGCAACGGAACCCTAAAAAGTCCAATCATTAAAAAAAGTATTCATATTATGAGGATCTATAAGTATTTTAGAGTAATCTATTTCCCATTCAAAAACCATTGGAATACCTACGTGTCTGTGAAGTTTCTTTATCAACTTCCGTTGACACTTTTCCTATCACTTATTACGGTTTTTTTCTCTCCATTTCGTAACTTCCTCATGGTGAGATGTAACACTGCATTCCATAGTTTCTTCTCATCATTGAATTCATACAATAGATGGAGTGTAAAAAGTTTTATATGATGCAAGCGTAAGCAGCTGTGAACAAATGTGGGAGAAATAACTTGACGGGCGATATCATTCCGATCCAGCCCGTCCCTTGCTACCCTCTACTAGCGATGCCCTAAGCCGAGGTACGTGCCCTTAGCTAGCAGAACAGATGACCGATAGGGTCGTTTTGCATGCGTAGCATGACCATCGTAGAAAGGGGTTTAGTTGAGGGAAGAATAGACAAAATTACAGATTGTCGAAAGATTAAAGACAGAATTAAAGATTTTAGAAAGATTTGTACCGTTTTACGCTGGCGTAGCATGACAGTTCTATCTCTATTCTACCAAGAATAGACAAAGTTCTTTCTATGGTGGTCATGCTACGCGTGCTGGAGTGGCGCCCGCGTGCGGGAAGACTAGAGTTGGAAGGCATCTAACAAGGTGGACCGACGACCTTGTGGAGGCCGTAGGAAACCGCTGGATGCGGGAAGCATAGAAACGATCGAAGTGGCGCGTATTGGAGGACGCCGAAGTCCAACAGTGGACGTCTTCCGGCCGAAATGATAATGATTTAAACTACTTGGGTAATATCGGAGTGCCATAGGTACAACTTTACTCTGCCTAAACTTTAAGGGATCCTGTTATCCGTGATGTCTTGTTATGTATGTGTCTATTTTAGTTCTAAGGAAATGTTCAAGGTTACAGATAAACCGACTAAATGCTCGACACGAAAACCAGCTTCAAACTAATTAAATAATTCGCCTTTAAAACTATCAAAATGTTAATCGATCGATTCACTAATTGCTATAGAATTGGGCGCAGACCAACTAGAGCTATTAGCTCGTTAAATAATAATTAGACAAGTCTCTTATGCGTCATTAGAATTAAATGCATGTCTAGCCGGTATATTCTTGGAAGAAGACACCTCAAAATAATTAAGGAAAATATCTCGATAAATCTAGAGACTGGTTCTAGAACAAATAATTCAAAGACGTGACGTGCCATACACAAACCTGCATTGCCCCATGGTGGATTAGTGGTGTTCTCCATAAGGAAGGGCGAGTTTGTAGCGCCACTTCTTCCCAGCTAAAGCACTAGGAAGTGGTGAAGGACGGGTGTGCCGGGAAACTGTCTTATGTCATTTTGACGAATGCGATACCTCTTGGTAAGACTGTCTGTCAGTTTCGAAAGAAGGTTCTTGAAATTTTGTGTTTCAGCTGACGATTATTATTATTTTTTTATTAATTTATTACTTAATTTATACGTACCTCGAGAGTTTTTGGTCATTCTACTACCGAAGAGCTGAAAAAGAGGATTTCGCAGTGGGAAAATCCTTCATTTTCAAAGTCATCATTTCGTTTGCCATAATCGCAACGCTTGGTAGGCGGGTTGGCGATCGCAGTTTGGTGGTGAAATGCATAGAGAACGCTGCTGCCCATTCTCTAGTAAGTCCCCTAGTCACCGCTTACGACACCCACGGGAAGAAATGGGGTGGTGCTATCTTTACGTCCGGCACCGCACGGAACATTTTCAAAGTAAACATCAATAAATGTATTCTTTAGGCATATAGTTGGAAAATATTGTAACAATATTACCGACATCCACGCGGTCGAAGCCGCGGGCAAAAGCTAGTATTATGATATTTGTGTCTTGAAGAGATAAACGTTGTGACCGTTGACCGTAAAACAAACAGTCCTACAGTGTCTTGTCCAAATAAGCAGTGGAACTGGTTTCTCGGAGTAGTATCTACCTAGTTGTTGTTAGGAAGTATTGTCGGATCAAAGTTCATTTGCGCAAGAGTGTGGAAGGCAAATATTGTGAGGTTTTCTTTCATTTATTTATTTAAACTCAAGGTTTGTCTTGATCTGTTCAGGTAGATCATCATGCATCGTCATCATTTCAGACAAATGACGTCCACTGCTGGATAATGACTCCACTAATTTGGAGGGGATTGACATACTCGCCACGCTTGGCAGGCGGGTTGGCGACCGCAGTATGGTGGTAAAACGCATAGAGAACGCTGCCCATTCTCTAGTAAGTCCCTTAGTCGCGTCTTACGACACCCACGGGAAGAAATGGGGAGGTGCTATTGTTTACGTCTGGCATCACACGCAACCAATAAATACCATCAAACAAATCAAATTAAAATATTTTTATTTCACATAAGCCTACATGGGCACTTATGAAACGTCAGAAGGTGCACGGTTCCACATTGTTGATTCCTGTGGAGAAGAGCCGGCTCGAAACTCCAGGTTACTCTTTTAATAAATTTATAGTTTAAAAAATCACTAGAAAAACACACTTTTATAAATGCACGTAAAAACCAAAAACCTTATCGTGGTCAAAGTTCATTACAACACCTTTCTAACAAGTCCAAATACGGCTATGATACGATATTCCAGCATGGAATGCCAGTGCCTATCTTCCGGCTTCATCATCAGACCTTGAAACCTAATCGTGGTCAAAGTTCATTACAAAACTTTTCTAACAAGTTCAAACACAGCTATGATACGATGTTCCATCATGGAGTTCCCGTTCATATCTTCCGACTCCATCATCAGATCAGTTCAACAGTACCATATTATTGTATTGTCATCAGAACTACATACAGCAGCCAATTTTCATGACGCTACGATCCTTGGAAGATGATTAAATTAGTTACCTTAGATTCCATTACATAGTTAGTTACATACAGGTCGACCTAATAAAAGCGTGTTAAAAAATAATTAGCGCTTACAATAGTTTTAAATTACAGTGTTACCGAATCCCTTCGATTTATGAAAAAATAAACTCCCGGTCATTACAAATTTCGGGTTGGATCACTCCGTCTGCGGATGTTATTGTACTTTTCCACTAGGCGCGGTTATTAGCATAAAACTCGCCCTCTATTACATGGGACTTAAACGTAACCATCGAAATGTGTGTGTCCGAACGTTATTATCGACGAAATCTGTCGACTAACATCTCTGCCTACCCCATCAGGGAAATACAGGCATGATATATCGTTATATAGACCATACGTTATCCCAATAAGACAAAAAACCGGCCAAGTGCGAGTCGGACTCGCGCACCGAGGGTTCCGTACAAACCTGTAGGTATTCTCGGTTTATTTTTTTTTTTTAATTTTTATATTTCAGTTGATTGAATGTAAGGTAAATTGCGGTTTACGATTTATGACGTTTTAAAAAAAACTACTCACTCGATCTCATTCAAACCAATTTTCGGTGGTAGTTTATATAGTAATGTACATCATTTATTTTTTTTAGTTTTAACATTCTCTTATTTTGGAAGTTACGGGGGGGGGGGACACTCATTTTACCACTTTGGAAGTGTCTCTCGCGCAAACTATTCAGTTTAGAAAAACCGGCCAAGTGCGAGTCGGACTCGCGCACCGAGGGTTCCGTACAAACCTGTAGGTATTTTCGGTTTAAAAATATATATATTTTTTAATTTTTATATTTCAGTTGATTGAATGTAAGGTAAATTGCGGTTTACGATTTATGACGTTTTAAAAAAAAACTACTGACTCGATCTCGTTCAAACCAATTTTCGTTGGTAGTTTGCATGGTAATGTACATCATATATTTTTTTTAGTTTTGTCATTCTCTTATTTTAGAAGTTACGGGGGGGGGGGGGGGGGACACACATTTTACCACTTTGGAAGTGTCTCTCGCGCAAACTATTCAGTTTAGAAAAAAATGATAATAGAAACCTCATTACCATTTTTGAAGACCTATTCATAGATACCCCACACGTATGGGTTTGATGAAAAAAAACATTTTTGAGTTTCAGTTCTATGTATGGGGAACCCCAAAATTTATTGTTTTTTTTCTATTTTAGTGTGAAAATCTTAATGCGGTTCACAGAATACACCTACTTACCAAGTTTCAACAGCATAGCTCTTATAGTTTCGGAATAAAATGGCTGTGACATACGGACGGACAGACAGACAGACAGACAGACATGACGAATCTATAAGGGTTCCGTTTTTTGCCATTTGGCAACGGAACCCTAAAAAATGATATTAGAAACCTCATTACCATTTTTGAAGACCTATTCATAAATACCCCAAACGTCTGGGTTTGATGAAAAAAAAAAATTGAGTTTCTGTTCTATGTATGGGGAACCCCAAAATTTATTGTTTTTTTTCTATTTTAGTGTGAAAATCTTAATGCGGTTCACAGAATACATCTACTTACCAAGTTTCAACAGCATAGCTCTTATAGTTTCGTAAAAAAGTGGCTATGACATACGGACGGACGGACAGACAGACAGACAGACATGACGAATCTATAAGGGTTCCGTTTTTTGCCATCTGGCAACGGAACCCTAAAAACAATAATCTCCACGCGAGCATTCCTCTACCATCGTTTACTATAATTTATTGCAACAGCGGTCACGCGCTGAGAACGCCGGTATTTTTTGTTAATAAGAGCAATTTATTTTATTTATGAATTTTGGTGCTATTGTTTTTTGAGTAGGCGTTTAATACTACCTAAGAACTGTGTGCTTTAGATATTGTGAAGTTTTTAATAATAACTTACTCATACAGTACTGAACAGAATGTCAATGTCAATGACATAGAAATGACAATCAGTGAGTGAACAATCAATCATCCCCTGTTTTCCAACCCTTAGGGTTCGATTTTGTTTTCCAAATTTATATGGGACCACCTTGGGAGTATACCCTTTCCAATAGAAGAAGAATTGTCACAATCGGACCACTATGTAAAAAGTTGTGAGTGTCAGTAAGTGAACAATCAATCATCCCCTGTTTTCCAACCCTTAGGGTTCGATTTTGTTTTCCAAATTTATATGAGACCACCTTGGGAGTAAACCCTTTCCAATAGAAGAAGAATTGTCACAATCGGACCACTGTGTAAAAAGTTGTGAGTGTCAGTGTGTGAACAATCAATCATCCCCTGTTTTCCAACCCTTAGGGTTCGATTTTGTTTTCCAAATTTATATGAGACCACCTTGAGAGTAAACCCTTTCCAATAGATGAAGAATTGTCACAATCGGACCACTATGTAACAAGTTATGCGTGTTTATACGTTACAATCAGTGAGTGAACAATCAATCATCCCCTGTTTTCCAACCCTTAGGGTTCGATTTTGTTTTCCAAATTTATATGAGACCACCTTGGGAGTAAACCCTTTCCAATAGAAGAAGAATTGTCACAATCGGACCACTGTGTAAAAAGTTGTGAGTGTCAGTGTGTGAACAATCAATCATCCCCTGTTTTCCAACCCTTAGGGTTCGATTTTGTTTTCCAAATTTATATGAGACCACCTTGAGAGTAAACCCTTTCCAATAGATGAAGAATTGTCACAATCGGACCACTATGTAACAAGTTATGCGTGTTTATACGTTACAATCAGTGAGTGAACAATCAATCATCCCCTGTTTTCCAACCCTTAGGGTTCGATTTTGTTTTCCAAATTTATATGGGAGGATACCCTTTCCAATAGAAGAAGAATTGTCACAATCGGACCACTATGTAAAAAAGTTATGCGTGATCATATATAAAAAAAAAAAAAAAAATATACGCGTCGAATTGAGAACCTCCTCCGTTTTTTTTCGTCGGTTGAAAATGTATTGATCGAAGGCCGATCCCAACAAAGTCGGAAAATAGCTAGGCAGATTGACTGATTTTAATTTTGCCATGGTTTCGAATTGAAGAAGAGGACTTCCCTAGACGAGTTTCTTCACAAATAGTACTCTATTATGTCTGATTTTAGCGTCCATATTGAAGAAGAATTGCCCGGACAAAGTCTTTCACAAAGAGTACTCTATTACTACTGATTTTAGTGTCCATATTGGACAAGGCTCTTAATGTTTATAAATTAACATGCCTCGTCTATCGCAGTGTTATATTTGGCATTCAAAATGATTGTATCATCGTCACCAGTTCATACCTACGTAAAGCTTAATGTATTTTGTAAATAAATTGTCTCTTGCTCTTGCTTAGATGGTTTGGTCATGTTGAAGGATGAATGAAGAACGACTCACAAAGGTATTTACAAGGCAGACGTGAGTGGAAACTCCGGGAGGGGACGCCCTAGGAGGACATATAGTGACCTTATTGGTGATGTTCTTCAGAAAGGTCAGGTGCGTAGTACTCGCAACCGGCGTGTGTGTATGACCAATTGTATGAACCTTATAGAGGCAAAAGGAGTGTGTAGAGATCGTAGCAGGTGGCGTTCCGTGGTTTCTGCCTACCCCCATGGGAAAAAGGCGTGATTGTATGTATGTATGTAAATTGTCTCTTGACACTTCTATGTACTATTCAGCTCTCTATATAGCTCTTTGCCCTCAGTATTGTCCGCGTAGAGGTCGGAAATTATCCCACGAAGAATGTACTACCGGGATAAAAGTATTCTAAGTGTTAATCCAGGTTATAAACTATTTGTGTTCCAAATTTCATCCAAATCCGTTCGGCCGTTTTTGTGTAATTGAGTAGCAAACATCTAAACATATCATAAAATAAGTAGGACTACGGGACGTTCGACAATAATATTTCATTTCTTGGTTCATCCATTAAAATCAGTCGTAAAGCTGACGGCAAATATAAATGTGTTAATTCTTTGAAGGCATATATATTTACAAGTAACACAAATATGAAAAATACATAAACTATGTGACAAGATAAGAGACGCTAAAATGATGCTGCATCCATCAAAAAGATGTGTAAACTCTTGCAATAATTTCTCTTATAAAAAATATATATATATAATCATTTCATCACCACTGCTCTCAAAACGGTGAAGGAAAACATCGTTAGGAAACCGGCATGTCTTACTGCCCACTACCACTCACCGAGAGGAGGCCTGTGTCCCAGCAGTGGGAACAATATAGGCTGATGATGATACTCCTTATTCGTCCCACATTTAATTCCATATTCGCCCCGAAAAGTTTTTTGTTCCATTTATTTTAATTTTAGTTCAGTCTCACCCTATTTTCTGTTCCTTTTTCATGTGCTTTATTAGGTATCCTTTAAACATAATCATCATCATCATCATATCAGCCATAAGACGTCCACTGCTGGACTTAGGCCTCCCCCAATTTGGGGGGCTTTGCCATAATCGCCACGCTTGGCAGGCGGGTTGGCGATCGCAGTATGGTGGTAAAATGCATAGAGAACGCTGCTGCCCATTCTCTAGTAAGTCCATTAGTCGCCTTTTACGACACCCACGGGAAGAAATGGGGTGACACTATTCTTTACGTCCGGCACCACAAGGTACACATAATAACTGCATACTATTATCAATACACCAGTGTCATTTTGCAGCGCAACTTTTTGGAACGAAGTTCTATAATGCAGCTTGCGGTTGGAGTAAACTTGTGAAAATCGACACGTAGTAAAAAGTAATTCCACGCGATTTTTTGTTATACAATAGATGATAATCCAATATGGCAGCTGCAAAAATTTCCAAAATTTCATCATGGGTATCGTTCTTCTGGTTTTCGGCGGTGCTGAATCTGATAGTGAGGTCAAAATAAAATTCAAGATGGCGGCTGCAAACGTTTTACTATGAGTGTTGTTTGCACGGTTTTCAAGGGTGCTCTCTTCTTGTTTTCACACACTATTGTCTACATTTCTTTTACGTTTCTCCTTTCGCAGGTCTGCTGGAAGAAATTTCTTAAGAAATAAGCAGTACCTTTGTACTCAATTGTTTTTAATATAGCTATAGGCAGCTGCGAAAATGTTAAATTTTTTCATAATGGGTCTCGTTTTCATGGATTTCGGGGCTGTTCGGAGGGTAGTGAGGTCATAGTTAAAGTCCAAATTTTTCATGTTTGCTGTTGTTTACGAAAATATACAAATGTAAACAATCTTAATACGATGACCGTTGGGGTAGACGTGTTCTAGAGTGGAGACCGCGAATCGGCAAACGTAAGGTAGGACGCCCTCAGGCTAGGTGGAGCGACGATCTTCGCAGGGTGGCTGGTAGCAGCTGGATGAGAGTTGCCGAGAATCGAGCTGAATGACGTGCAGTTGGAGAGGCTATGTCCAGCAGTGGACTGCTATAGGCTGATGATGAAACAATCTTAATCTTGATATCGAATTATATTCGGAGTTGAAGAAAAAGCGTACGGACCTTCGTTCCTGTAGGGGGTCCCCAGATCCCACACTTTTTTAGTTTAATAAACCACTTCACCAATAAGGTTCTACCCTTTTGTCCCGCAGGAGCACTCAGGTGCACACTGTCTTGACTGCCTCGTTGGTTCGGTGGTCCTAAGCGGCTGCGGATCACGAGGTCCCGGATTCGAATCATGATACAGAACGATGACAAAAGAAACCCCCCACTCGTAATCAGGGATAGTCCAGCTGATAGTCCGGCTCCAAACCTGGACAGGGACAATCTGTCTCAGAATAAAGGAACTAACAAATTTATAGGTAGGTGCCATCATTATAAAGACAAAGTATCATTACATATGCATTTTCTCCGAAGAGTTACGCTTGTAGTACTTACACCCACATTTCGCCAGTTATGTATCTTAGACGTTCCATGTCCAGGGCGCGAGTCTATTGCCATCAAACAACTCAGCACATCGTAGTCCACTGGTAGACACAGGCTGTGCCACATCACCATTTCTTTAAGGTCGTTGGTCCATCTAGCTGAGGAGCGTACCACGCTTGCCGATACACGATCTCCACTTCAGGACTCGTCTGCTCCACTGGCCATCAATCCTTCGAAAAACAAAACCAGCCCACTGCCACTTCAGCTTGCTTACTCTGCGAGCTATGTCGGTAACTCTGGTTCTCTTCTGGATAATTTCAATTCTGATTTTATCCTTCAAAGAAACTCTGAGCATAGCGCGCTGCATATCGCGCTGAGCCAACTTGAATTTGCCATCAACTGGGCACAAATCTAAACTCCGGAATTAAGAAATCCAAAAACTTTTTTACAAAAAAAAAAACAACCGACTTCCTCAAAAACACTACAAAGTGAAAAATAACTTTAATTTTGGCATTCGGTGTCTTAGGATTTGTATTTAAGGTTTTTGCCACCGACTTCCGAAATTAATGTAGTGTTTTTGGGGAAGTCGGTTGTTTTTTTTTTTTGTAAAAAAGTTTTTATTTTTAAATTTTTAGTTTTGGTATCTACCCCGCACTAATTCCAAACAAACAATGCATATTTATGCGATAGCAGAAATCGCGGTTGATTTGCCGTCATTTTTTAAAGAGTTCCGGTGTCTGTCTCCGGTACTCATCATCAGATCTATATGAAATTTATATGGGACCATTTCGAAATAAACTCCTTTCGAACAAAAAAAGAATTTTCCAAATCCGTTTATATATGACGGAGTTATGGCCGAACATACATAAAAAAAAAAATATAACCATCCGAATTGATAAGCTCCTCCATTTTTAAGTCGGTTAAAAATGGAAAATAACATTCTGCCCTACCTTGGAATTGGACCCGGGACTTCATTATCAGCAGTAGCGCTTGTAATCACTAAACCAAAGAGGCAGCATTATGAACAGAAGTATTTTACTGATATCGACTTTATTCCCCTACATCATCAATTGCCTAGTCCTTTTCCCAACTAAGTTGGGGTTGGCTCTCGGTCCAATCGGATGGAGCTTACCACAATTTTACAGGGAGCAAGTGCCTACCTGGCAATACATACATCACCAGCAGCCTATAATGATCAAGAGGATCTTTTGGTGAGAGGGAGTGGGCCATAATCCACCACGCGGGCCCAGTGCGGGTTAGCAAATGTCACACGTCTTCGAATGTTTGGTTCTAAGACATGCACATTAGTTTTCTCACAATGTTTTCTTTCACCGTTTTGAAAGCAGTGGTGATGAGATAATTTACAAAAAGTAAAGCGCTTGCTGACGTTCGAACTCACGACCTACTACTCGTAAGTCGCGGCCGTTACCACTGCGCCACCACGGCTCTACATTGGGTAACACGAAATTCCTTGGTAAGCTGGTTGTCCGACTTTCGAGCTTCTGACTATCGACCGTCAAATAACTAGCACTGAGCAGGACCAACGGACTAATCTGCTTTCCGAAGCACATACGGGTTTCAGTATGTTATGAATGGTCCCCATCCACCTGTGTTGCAGTAGTTAGCGTTTTATGACCTCTAATTAATATTATGTTATACTCAACATTTTTAATATTTAGCAAGCAAAAACGTTATGTTAATGAGAGTTAGTCAATTTACAGCGACCTTGTGTAGTAATGGTAGGTGATGAAAGCGGCACCTCTCTACGCGCAGTCAGTTAACTAAACATTGCATAGCTCAAGCGGCAAAAGACCATTGATTAAAGTGACGGTTGTTGAGCGCGAGGTCGAGTGTTTGATACCCTTTTTTTGTTTGGATGGGTAATCATCACATAACGTCTCGTGCTTTGGGCGGAGCGAAAGAGCGTGTCAGACTTTTACTGACTAAAACCTACCCGTGCTCCTTCAGTTGCCTATGCCAGGGTCACGGTAACTCTCTCGAATAAACCCGCAACCTTGGCAGGCATCGGCTCTAGTGGACCCCTTCATTGTTTGGTACCGGGTTGTTCTTTTCTTGTATTTTGTTACTAGACTAACATTTACTCATTTTGTGTAATGATGGACCAGTGCTAACGGCCCCAACTGATTAGTCCTTGGTTCGAACCCATGCCTATAATTTTCCCACTACTGGCATGTCGGCCACCTATCTCTAAAGTTGGCTCATAATCCACTACGGTAGATGTCACGTATCTTCGATTTTTTTGGGAGCACATGCTGGTTTCCTCACGATGTTTTCGTTCACTGTTTTGAAAGCACTGAAATTAAATATACAAAAGTACCTGCCTGGGTTCGAACGGAGTCTCATTCTAGTGGTTGCAAGCAATGCTCCTGAGCTTGAGGACTATAGTTCGATTCCGGGGTCAGGCATGGTGTTTTTGGGTTTTTCTCAGTCGCATCCCGCCCAGTTGATGGCAATAGTCTCGCCCCCTATTACATGGGACATAAAATTGACGAAAAATGTATACACAATTACACTTCTGCATATCCGTTCTTGGAATAAAGGCGTAATATTGTGTAATCTGTAATGCCATTTTTGAAGACAGAATTTAAAACAATTTCCGTCGGATGTCTTCTATGTATTTTGTTCTCAAATATGTACCTATTTAGTTAGATATCATTATGCATATTTGTTTTCTTACAAATGCTGTAGTTACAGATTTGACGTTTGCTATTATAATTTTATTTAGGCAACCAACAGACGATCAGTGGGCCAAACTTACGACCCAATGGGTCCCGCTTAATGGTGAGAGACATCGCGGCAGGCCCAGACGGAGATGGCGGGATGAGCTGGACTCTTTTAATAAAGATTGGTCCTTAGCAGCTCTGGACAGAGAGACGTGGGAAGAGAGTAGGGAGGCCTTTGCCCAGCGGTGGGACATCAACGGCTAATAAGAAAAATTAAAAAACCAACAGCGATTTACATGGTAGCAGGGAAATCCACTCACAAACTACTTACCGTTTTTTTTTTGTGGGTGCGGATTCCTCGAATGACGTCTTTGGGAGGAGCAGGAGGGCGTGCCAGACTTTTATCGACTAAAACCCACCCGTGTTCCTTTAGTTGCCTGTGCCAGGGCCACAGTAACTTTTTCAATCAAATCCGCGAATCTGGCAGCCACCGCCCGGGCCCTAGCGGACCCCTTCAGTATGTGCTGACATCTCTACAAACTATTTACCAAGGATACAGTTCATGATTCTGAACATCCATTCTTTGAAATTCTTCGGCGGCTATTGGACAATAAATGAAAAATTTCTAACCTAGAGGTCTAGTCATAGTTCGCGCGTCGATGTCCAGGCCACTCTATGATCATCATAATCATTTCAGCCTTAAGACGTCCACTGCTGGACATAAACCTACCGCAAATTGAGGGGGTCTGCCGTAATCGCCACGCTTGGCAGGCGGGTTGGCGATCGCAGTATGATGGTAAAATGGATAGAGAACGCTGCTGCCCATTCTCTAGTAAGTCCTTTAGTCGCCTTTTACGACACCCACGGGAAGAAATGGGTTGGTGCTATTCTTTACGTCCGCCACCACACGGAGCTGACAAATTCTATGAAGTACAAGTTTTCCATAAATTCATGGAAGCCCATACAATAACGTGTCAAATTACTTATACCCAACAAAAGATCTACTTTGAACATAATACAAATACTTTATTTAAACAAAATAATTCTGTGTCGAACGTTAAACAGTTGTTCAAACAGTTATAATCAATTGTGCATGTTAAATTATAATTATTTTAATTAATTTTACTTGAAAGAAATTTAAGAATGCTGTTTTAAAAAATTAAAATATTATATAATAATATATAATTAAAATATGTACATTATCTAAAAACGAACAGTCCTATTTTTTATAATTAGACCTAGTAATGGACGTAAATTACTAACTATACAAATAAATACAAAAACAAAAGGACACTTAGGCGTCGAAGTACTCGTCCGCATCACTGTCATCGAGAAACGTGCTGAGGAGACTGGCAGCATTGCCACGTTGAATGGCAATGCTAATTCTTTGGCTCAAAAATGACCCAGCCCCAGGTCACGTGAAGTCTCGACCAGTCGAAGTGAAATTCCCTTAAAAAGAAGACGCGCACTCGAGCGTCCCATGCCCCGAGCGTTTCAGACGGCTATACAGTCTTAAAATAATAATATGGGCACGTATGCTCTCAAACGGTGAAAGAGAACATCGTGAGAAACCGGTATTTCCTAGAACCTTAAAACTCCATATGATGACGGCCCATCTCTCTATCGAAGAGAGAAGGCCTGTATCCCAGCAGTGGGAACATTATTATCATCACGATCATCATCATTTCAGCCGAAAGACGTCCACTGCTGGACATAGGCCTCCCGCAATTTAAGGGGATTTGCCATAATCGCCACGCTTGGCACCTGGGTTGGCGATCGCTGGATGGTGGTAAAATGCATAAAGAACGCTGCAGCCCATTCTCTAGTAAGTCCCTTAGTCGCCTTTTACGACACCCACGGGAAGAAATGGGGTGGTGCTATTGTTTATGTTCGGCACCACACGGAACATCATTTGCTATAACATTTGTGTTCACGTAACTAGACAACATATACGAAACAGCAGCTGACCTAGTATGTTCTGTAGATCAAGCCTAGTTTAGCAGCGTAGAGATTAAATTATCTACTGCTCTCCAAAGGTCGCGGGTTCGACGCCGCTGAACTCTTGTGCAACGAAAAAGCTTTGAATAATTTCGCTCAAAATCCAATTTGTTCGTTGCTCAATGACTAATCTTCACGCTTTGGTCACTCTGAGGTGTACAGAGCAAGTTGCGACATCACGTGAATAAATTATTTGTTTTGACAACAAAAACTTTTGCTCAGGTCAATACAATTTGTTGGCCTTTGCAGAAAAAATATTTAAGACAATGTCAGAGAAACGCCTATAATTTTTTCTTAATGTGGCAAAGGTCGTGTGCTGTCAAGCTGATCAATCAAAATATTGATGAATGACTTTACTAGACGAATACTTAAATAAAGTAATATTTTTATCCCAAGAAGCGACGCGCGCTCTACTTGTGGTTACCAAGTGTGTAAGTGTGTGTAAACGCAGGAGCTCTCGGTACCGTCCGTGACAGTGGCGAAGTCTGAAGTATGTGTGTGTGTGTTTGTATGTGAGTGCGTGTTATAAGCTGACATTACTCGTCTTCACGCACATATATACAGTGTGTTAGCACACTTGGTTACCACAAATAAAGCGCGCGTCGCTTCTTGTTATAACTTAGTATGTAGAGAGCAGTGGTGGCCCAGTGGTATCGGCCCCGACTTACGAGTTGTAGCTCGTGGGTTCGAACCCAGGCAGGCGCTTTAATTTGTGTTAATTATTTCATCACCACTGCTCTCAAAACGGTGAAGGAAAACATCGTGAGGAAACCGGCATGTCCTAGAGCAAAAAATTGCCATCATGTGACATCTACCAAACCGCACTGGGCCACTGGGCCCGCGTGGTAGATTACGGCCCACTCCCTCTCACCGAGAGGAGGCCTGTGTCCCAGCAGTGGGAACAACATAGGCTAATTATGACGTAAGTGGATGACGGATGTGGCAGTCTCTGCGCCCTCACGTCCCTAGCCGCCGCAGGAGGAGACGCCCCGGGCGTCGGGAGTCGATAGCGGACTTCCGGCCACCGTAGGCGCGAGCTTGCGGGCGGCGAACAAGGGGTAGCTCGCCGCCCGGTAAGGACCAAGCTCGGGTCGACGGCGCGCAGTGTTCCACGCGCGCCTCAAAGAGATGTCAGCAGCAGTGTAGGGGTCTACTAGGACCGATGCCTGCCGGGGTCGCGTGATTGTTCGAAAGAGATACCGTGACCCTGGCACATGGGCAACTGATGGAACACGGGTGGGTTTTAGTCAGTAAAAGTCTGACACGCCCTCCCGCTCCGCCCAGAGCGGGAGAAGTCATTTGATGATTTCACATCCTGGAAAAAAAAAGTGGATGACGGATGAATGCTAAGTGGTTTGGTAGCAACTGCAAGAGAGTTGCTTGTTCTCTACACCCTTCACCCCCCTTTCTAGCCATACCATCTTTCACACATTCCAACCATCTTCCTATATGCATCGTTATGAAGCCACGTAGGTCAGATAACACTCCCTATTGTTGTATTAATTCCTTGTAATCACAACAGGCGTGAATGAAAACAATACTATATTCATATACGTATTGTTTTCAAAACGTGGCGGCAGTTCTAAGAAATGGAGTGACAGTAGCGCCAAAGGAAATGTGAAATGAGTATGGAAACAGAAATGTTATTCGCGCTAATCTTAGTTTATATTTCTTTCTTTAAAAAAAGTCTGTCGCTTTTCCGTGTGGTGTCAGACGTAAAGAACAGCACTATCACATTTCTCTCCGTTGGTGTTGTAGAAAGCGACTAAGTGACTTACTAGAGAATGGGCAGCAGCGTTCTCTGTGCATTTTACCACCATACTGCGATTGCCAACCCGCCTGCCAAGCGTGGCGATTATGGCCAATACGCATTGTTTTGGGGAGGCCTATGTCTATTAGTGGACGTCTTTCGACTGAAATGATTTCTTTTTGTTGCGTAAATTTAAAAATCTTGTATACATGCTCGTCAAGTCGACTGCGCATCCTGGGTCCGGTAGATTCATTCTTAATTATGTACAGCATATGATTTACAAATAGAATGCCAATACAGTGGAGCGTCGATTATCCAAACTAATTGAGGGAGAGGAGTGTTCAGAAAAACCGGTATTGATTCAGCCATACATATTTATGTAGAGGTGAATGAAAACCTTATGTTTAGACATATCTTTAATGATTAATAGTTTCTTTCACGCGGTAATATTTAGTTTATCAACTAACGGCTACTTAGGAGTGATATATGGGTACATACAATTAACAGTTCGTGACAATTTCCCGTGTATTGCAGCCGCGGGAGGAGTCGTGCGAGTCGAGCGGGCGCAGTAGTTCGGATAAGCGGTCGTTCGGTTGATCGACGTTGGGATAATCGACGCTCCACTGTCATTGCATGCAGCTGACTTGAGAATGTTAAGAGGGATGTGTGGTGTCACACGAATGGATAGAATAAGAAATGAGTTCATAAGAGGAAGTCTGACTGTTGCACCGGTAGCTGAGAAGTAGTGTGGAAATCGGTTGTTATGATATGGGCATGTGATACGGTGGAATGAGGAAAATATTGTGAGGAAAGTTTGGAGTATGAATGTTAATTGCTGTAAGGGTAGAGGGAGATCAAAGAAACGATGGATGGACTGTGTGAATGATGATATGGATAGAAAAGGAGTGACTACCGTCATGACGACTAATAGTGTGGAAGGAAAAGACATGTTGCGTCGACCACAAATAAATTGGGATAAGGGCAGAAGAATTAATGGATGGATACAAATAATTTTGCTGCGATCGCTTCGTGGTTGGGTGAATAGTTATTGCATATCGAGGCCATTCTGTTATCTGTCTGTCTTAAGAAGAGGCTTCGAAGCTTTTTAGTGGCTAAGGGATATTATAATATTAAGGACTTCCTAGTTGAGAAAGTATTTTTAAGTTAGTTTAATATTTAGTTTCGTTTAGTTTTTGAAATTTAATTATTTAGTTATAAGATCAATGTTTTAAATCTTTTGCATGCCTACGTGGTAAAGTATGGCTGAACTTAGGTATATATTTTTAGTCATCATTTACTGTTACCCATATTTGCAAAATAAAATTATCTTTATCTTTATCTGTACCTCAGATTCATTTTCTCGAACTGGGCATCTGAATCTTCTCCACTTTAATCTTTTTTTTTTCCCGCTTCATAGTTAATTGCATACTTCGAGATTTAATGAATGGTGTTTTATTCCTACACATAAATTAACCACGTAATTATATAGCCTGTAGTGCAATCCGAAGCAATTATTGTATTTAATACTGTATGTATTTATAACTATATTTAAACCGTTCATGATCTTTCTATGACGTACGAAGTACCTGCGTATGATTATTGACCTTCTAATGAATATGACACTGTACTCGATCAGCAAAATATATCCACATTTCTACGCGTCTGAAACGTAAACACAAAACACAAGTTTCCGCGTCAAACCATACTAAACGGAACTCTAAAAAAAATACAACAGAATAACGTAAAATGTAACGTTTCAACTGGCGGCGGCCAGTCACTCTCGCGCATTCGGGCCGCGTGATGCCGCGCTAAGCCAATCGCGGATAATACCAAATTTGAAAAGTTTGCAAAATTTTCGTTCATTTCCACAATGGCTATCCGCTCGTTAGGACGTATGATTGATTATGTGAAAGCTAATAGAAAGATAAGTGAGTGTTCTTTTTTTAAATGTGCGATTTTTTTCTTTGTTTAATTTTGCTGTGTTGCGTGTATTGTTGGTTGTTGAGTAACTTGTGACCTTTGGTAATAGTTGTATGTGTGGTTCACGTTCTAACGCGAGTTTTGGAGTGAAATTACGCTTTTTCGTGATCAACCTTCAGAAGTAATCGTGCAGATTAAGAAATCATTGGTTTTTCTTCGGTTACCGATTTGATTTGCAATTAAGTGTCATTGCTTTGCCTAACTGCAAGTTTTTGTACAGGGTTTTGACCTAGTTTTGGTTGAATATTTCTGTAACTAATACTGCGTTTTTGGGTGAATCGTTTTACCTGTATCTAGTAGAATTTAGTTAGCTTTTCAACGTTGAAAATATTGTTATAAACTAACCAGTAGTTTTAGAGTAATTCGTTTTAAATAGAACTTACATTTGCTTCGTCGTGAGCATGGATAGAAACTTTCCTAGCAATAAAAGAAATATTCAAATGTGTATTTATAACGGTATAAGAATTTCTTAAAACTTCTATATGGCGAACTTTTTGATAATCAGCAAGTTTATTTTAAGAAAACAGGTTCGTATCGAGCACAGACCACTTCTTACAGTTATTTGATCTTAGTCTGGTACCTGTTTTAGGATAGCAAGAAAATGGAGTTTATTCTCTTTGAAATAAGAATTATTATCACGCCTGTATGCCCCGAGGGATTAGGCAGAGATGTGCCTATAGTACACTCATATTTTGTCAGTTACGTTTAAGTCCCAAGTAATAAGGGGCGAACTTATTGGGACCAATCGAGCATAAAGTCCGACTCCGGAATGCTACTGAGAAATTTTAGATGAAAACACCACATAACACTTCGCCTGACCGGGTATTCGAAACCAGGGCTATGCTCAGTCCTGCCGGGGTCGCGGATTTGTTCTAAAGTGCTAACGTTGCCCTGGCACAGGCAATTGAAGGAACATGGGTGGGTTTTAATTAGTAAAAGTATGACACGGGAAAAATCATTTGATGATTTCCCAACCAAAAAATAAAAAGGACCATGCGCAGCACTAGTGCGTGCAATCACAAAAACAATGATTCATTATTATTATCCCAAAAAAAACCCATTACTTTCAAATAAATAACTACGTAATTTCTTAAAGAAATACGTAATAATTTTCTCAAATATTTCACGCCTCGCATTTAACTACATGTCCACAGACTACCAATGACCCAGTTCTTGATAATTTCCGCTCAAACTCGCACGGGAAAGTAAAAGGCACACTAGACACTGAACGGCGACCAACCGTGAATCCTAAGCTTAACACTGACAAAAAAATCTAAAGAAATTATTACTGAAACATTCGTCCCAGATCACAATTTGCGATCTGGGACGAATGTTTCAATAATAGTAATAATACAGTGCAATTGTGTTGAGATAAAAATATATACAGTTGTTTCATTTCAATGTTTAGTAATAATAACAGACGCGCGTTAAGCTACGCTTGCCGCGGTTGGTTCGCAGATGGGTGACCATCTGTACCTACCGAGGCACGTAGGAGTCTTCACTACGTGCCTCGGAAAGCACGTAAAGCCGTTGGTCCCAGCTGTCGTTTGTAGATCTTTGACAGTCGTTACGGGTAAAAACGGGCGGGCGGCGGGTGATCACGCGAAATCGCGTGATTCGTCGGCTCTGCATAATATGGCCGATCACGCGATATCGCGTGCTTACTACTAACAATTTTATATGCGCTCTAAATCTGTTGCCATATGGGATTCACCATCAATTTGTGGCACTCAACGTGTTAACCATCACCTTGACCTGCCCTGTAAATCACCTGCTCAAGAATGATTATGGCACCTACATTATTTAATACACCATTGCAAGGAACATAAGAAAGTTTAGTTTCCAAACAGATTCTCCATAAGTGAATCTACACTAATATTATAAAGCTGAAGAGTTTGTTTGTTTAGTTGAATGCACTAATCTCAGGAACTGCAGGTTTAATATGAATAATTATTTTAGTGTTGGATAGTTATCGAGGACGGATTTAGGCAATGTTACATCACGCTATGACCCTAAGGAGCTGAGCAAAATGAAAAAAAGTCAAAAACATGAAGTACTCTCATGGCGATTTTATTCGACGGGGTGGGTCAGGGGAGCAAGAATTTTGACGCGGACGAAGTCACGGACAGAAACTACTCAAAACTAATCTATATATATAAAAGAAAGTCTTGTTAGTTACACTACTTATAACTCAAGAACGGCTGAACCGATTTGGCTGAAAATTGGTGGGAGGTAGCTTTGAACCAGGAGACGGACATAGGATACTTTTTAATATATAAAGCTGAAGAGTTTGTTTGTTTGATTGAACGCGCTAATCTCAGGAATTACTGGTCCGAATTGAAAAATGTTGCAAAAACTGGGAAAATCGCACGGGTAGGCGATTTGACGCAACGGGAAGGGTCGAGGACTCGGGGGACAAAAAATTTAACGCGGACGAAGTCGCGGGCAGAAGCTAGTATTATTATAAAGTGTAAACAAATTTTATTCTATACTAACTTCTGCCCGCGGCTTAGTTAAATTCCACCCCCCCCCCCCATTTTAGAGAAGTGGGGGTTAGAAAGAGACAAAAAGTAGCGTATGTCACTCTCCATCGCTTCAACTATCTCCACTTAAAAATCACGTCAATTCGTCGCTCCGTTTTGCCGTGAAAGACGGACAAACAGACACACACACTTTCCCATTTATAATATTAGTATGGATGTTTGTTTGTTACGCTGCCGCTTCAAAACGGCTGAACGGATTTGGTATTAAATTTGCACATGGGTAGGCCATATTATGGTGTAGGTCATAGGTTACTTTTTATCACGATATTCCATGGAGTAGGTATTGAAGTTACGTATGGAACATCAATAAATATTTCGCGATTCTGATTAGGTCCATTCTCTTTGACAAGTCTAAGAAATGATTTTGCTGAAGAAAACCCTTTATCGATAAGTTACCTAATGAATCCCCTCTGAATGGAATTGTTAAGCGTATGAAGTGATCAGTATAGTAAACACATTCATTGTGAATGGAAAAAATGAGATAATCGTTACAACTTGAAATTTTTTTGTTGACTTTAAATATTCAAAACAACTATAACTGGCGAAATTTGGCATAATCGTCGTATAATTTTCTCACAGCTGGGACAAATGCCTTGTTTCTGTAAAAGTGAGTCGGCTGTAATAGATCCGCCACGCGGGCCCAGTGCGGGTTGGTAGATGTCACATGTCTTCGAATTTTTGGTTCTAAGACATGCCGGTTTCCTCACGATGTTTTCCTTCACCGTCTTGAGAGCAGTGGTGATGAGTTCACCATCATTTCAGCCGAAAGACATCCACTGCTAGACATAGGTCTCTCCCAAAAAGGGGGGTTTGCTATAAGCACCACGCTTGGGAGGCGGATTGGCGATCGCACTATGGTGGTAAAATGCATGAAGAACGCTGTACTGCCCTTTCTCTAGTAAGTCCCTTAGTCGCCTTTTACGACACCCACGGGAAGAAATAAGATGGTGCTATTCTTTACGTCCGACACCACAAACAGCAAACGGTAATGAAATAATTTACACAAATTAAAACGCCTGTCTAAGTTCAGACTGGACGTAGCAGCTCTATTTACTGTATACCTCTGCTTATCTCTTTAGAGAATTGATGTTATGTTAGATACCTACAGCTGTATAATATTTCTCTCATTTCTTTCAGTCCATCATAAGATTGGCAATTAATGATTGCCTACTGCGATAAGATCAATAGAAACATTAATTGCGTAATACACTATTAATTAGTATCTGAATCGTTTTGAAGGTTATTGCTAACTAGATTCTGCCCGCGACTTCGTCCGCGTCAAATTTTTGCTCCCCTGACCCTTCCCGTCGCATCGAATTGCCTGCCAGTTTTCGACCATTTTTCGTTACTCCTCCGCTCCTACAAATAGTAGCGTGAAATTATATAGCCTATAACCTTTCTCAATAAATAGGCTACCCAACACAAAAAGATTTTTTCAATTCGGACCAGTAGTTCCTGAGATTAGCACGTTCAATCAAACAAGCAAACTCTTCAGCTTTATAATATTATTAGTATACTAGCTTCTGCCCGCGACTTCGTCCGCGTTAAATTTCTTTTCCCCCGACCCTTACCGTCGCGTGATCGCGTCGAATCGCCTACCCGTGCGATTTTCCCCGTTTTTGCAACATTTTTCATTACTGCTCCGCTCCTCTTAGTTGTAGCGTGATGTTATATAGCCTATAGCCTTTCTCGATAAATAGGCTACCCAACACAAAAATAATTTTTCAGTTCGGACCAGTAGGTCCTAAGATTAGCGCGTTCAATCAAACAAACAAACTCTTCAGCTTTATAATATTAGTATAGATTAGTATAAATTCATTGCTTCATATGTCCGAAGAGTTTGTCTGCTCAGCAACGTAAAAAAACGCAATGTTTTTGAACTTCTTCTTCTTTAGCGTCTCGATAGTAATCTAAATATAGTCAGCCTAGAATTTGGCTACGAGCTTAGCACTTTCAGTAGCGTCCATGAACTCCTGTAACTCCTGTAGCGTGCAAACAACAGGACACGCTGGACACGATATCAAGTGCCGCATTGTTTGTGGGACAGCACCATATTTACACTCCAGGGCGGAGTCATCTGTGAATCTCCAACTGAGCAGGTTTTCTTTACTTCTGTCTACCTGAAACCGAAGTCTATTTTGCAATGATTCGATCATAATTTTATTCTTGCCAGCTAAAGTACTAGGAAATGGTGAAGGGCGGGCGTTTTTGGAAGACTGTCTATTGTAATGTTCACGTCCGAAAAGTGCTGATTCTCACCCTAATTAATACATATAAGCAACTTTAGATTTTTGATAAATTTCATCTGAAACGTACCTAAATACGGCGATTTAAAATAATTTTGAAAAATTTTGCTGTACAGGTATTTATATTTTTTAAATGAAAGTTTCCGCTGATAACGCAGGCATTATTAGTAGTGATCTTTAAAGTGTAGGTATAAATAAATAATAATAATATCTTTGGACAACCAACACACCGTTATGTGATCCCAAACTAGGCTGAACCTTTACTATGGCAACCAGACAACTGATAAATATACTTTTATATTGCTAAATACATACATATTATAGAAAAATAACACTCAGACACAACACATAATTGTGCTCATCACACAAAGATTTATCCTGGGTGGGAATCGAATCCACGGCCTCCGTCTTAGCAGTCAGGGTCACTAACCACTAGACTAACAGGCCAGCAAATAACTATGTACGTGTAAGAAAAACTCAAGATTTCTGTCCCACCTGCGACAGAAACGGCATAAGAATATTAAAAGCAATTCAATCGATTCGTGATACATCAATAAGATATGTCAACATTGCTTCAATACAAATATTAACATAAACGGAAAAATTACATTTTCTGAGAATATCGACCGCAAATGACATGTTGACTACGTTTTATGTAAACACCTGATTAGTTTGTTAAAACATGTTTCTTCTGAACTTTGAGAAGATACCTAGGTGTAAAAGACATTTTTAAAATATTTTGTATAATAGTTTGCATTCAGTTTAGTACCTGTCTACTAATTATTTGAAAAACAAAAATAAATTATAAAAAGAAAAGCAATTGAGTTTTACGAAAATCGCCCTTATTGCGACTTCGTATAAATACGCTGTCAATGTCAATTTGTTACCACTGTGTGTATCTAATCGAAAAAGTAAAGTTCTACAAATTAAAAAAATAAGTTGGGGCGAACAAGGAATATTTGTTTGGGGCGAATGTGGAATAAATCGCATAAAAATAATTTTCATAATCGTTATGTTGTTTTGCCACAAGTTTTCATTATTTGCTTTTTAGTAGTCCGTATTTTTTCACTGATACCGTTTCATCACACGAATGGGAAACTATTACCATCCCTCTCTCTCTCTTTGCCTAGGCATATCCCATTTCATTTGTGGTCGACTGTCCTCGTCATTCTTCGCCAGATGATTCGGTTCTGGGTCGTCGAGTCATTCACTTGGGCGTGCTTCAGGTCCCTTCTATAAAAATAAATAAATTGAGAACAAAACATATTTAAATTACAGTAAAAAGTTACTACACTTCCTTAATTAGTTACACAATTAAACAATTAGTATAATTGTGTCATAAATTAGCTAAATTAAACTAAGCACAGTGAGTACGTCGTTATTCATTGCGTAAGTGTAAGTGAAAATATTAAAATTTTACACCTACTAAGAATTAGGCTTGACTCTCACGTATCACTTTCCAACAGCCTCTAAAACCGTATGATATTTAATTATTCCATAATTTGTTTTAATAGCAGCCATAGTAATAAGTTAGTATAAACACACTCTATAATAAAGTGCTGGGGACTTTTTTTGGGCTGATTTTTTTTAAACTATAACGGTTATAAAAAACAGCCGCCAGTGGCGCCCTATTAATAGGATCCCGTTGGTGCCCTAATAAAACTTAGGATATAGGGTAGCAAAATTATAAAAAAAAACTGGTGAAATGCGTGTTGGACATCGAATAGTAAAGGTTTCCGTATTGTGGTATGCACAATATTTTATTATAATTACCGTAACAAAGTTTGTTTTTAATTCGTCCCTAAATAATCACGATCCATTCCAGCCTGTCCCTTGCTGGCCGCCCCAGCGAAGCCCTAACCCCAGGTTCGTAGGTAATCTTATCGGACCAAGATTATGTTTGAACTTTAAAAGACATTCTGAGTTTGTTACGGGTTTTTATCAGAGTAGTCAGAGTTCCTATCTGACTACTCTACGCAGACCTCATCTAGTTTTAAAAATATGATTGACGTGTAAAAGTGCGTGTACAAACCTACTTACAGAAACGTATTAAGGCATCTACAGGATAGTTCGGTTAAGCAGCCAACCTAGCAACAAAACTAATAACCGTCATTTGAGTGAAAGTGAGAAGAATAGTAGATACCTAAAGCAAAACACCACGAGGAATCGGGTTTTCCCACAATAAACGTAATTTCTAAATCACGGAAACCGTAATTTTCTAGAACCAAAATTTCGAACACATGTGTCATCTGATCTACCAACCCGCACTGGACCCGCGTGGTAGATTTCACCCCAGTCCCACTTACAGATGTCCTGAGTGCCAGCAGTGGGAACATTATAGGCTGGTTATTGAATGAAAAGTTATCGTATTACTCATCAAGGTCACATCAAAACAATGTCAATGTTTTTAAACACAGCGACACGAAATTATCGATCCATGATATAATTAGATGTTTTGATAAAAAACCCATTGTTTTTTTGGTCAGATTAACAATGATCTGACCTTCGTGTTACCTCTGGTCTGGTCAGTTTTGAGTATGAATGTGGATAGCTATAAGAGTGGGTTGGTTGGGAGTTTGTTTCATTTCCTACCGGCGTAGCATGACCAAATCTATGTCTATTCTGCCAAGAACAAAAAAAGTTCCGTATGTATTTTAATTCAGTAAAAATGTTTCTATATCTCATCAGAAAAATAGTCATCATACTTGACATTGTACTCTTGTCGACTGAAGAATACAAACATCTCTTCTTTTCAGTTTTACACAATTTTTCTACGATACAATCTATCATTTTGTCTTCTCTTCCGTGGACAAATTCCGTTTCTATGGCGGTCATGCTACGCGTGCTGGTGTGTCAAGTTTAAGTCCAGCAAATGAACGTGGTGGCCTAGTAGTAACGGCCGCGTTGAAGGTCGTAGGTCTTAGGGTCGAACCCAGACAGGTATTTTACTTTGTATAAATAATGTCATCAACAGTGCTCTCAAAACGGTGAAAGAAAACATCCTGAGGAAACCGAGACAGTCCTAGAACCAAGAATTCGAAGACATGTAACATCTATCAACCCGTACTGGGCCCGTGTAGTGGACTATGGCTCATTCCCTCTCATAGAGGCCTGTGTCGCAGTAGTGGGAGCGGTCTAGCCTAATTATGATAAACTAGCTTCTGCCCGCGACTTCGTCCGCGTCAAATTTTTGCTCCCCTGACTCTTCCCGTCGCATCGATTTGCCTGCTAGTTTTCGTCCATTTTTCGTTGCTGCTCGCTCCTTTTGAGTTATAGTGAGTCACCCTTAAAAGATAGACATATGCTCTCGCGGACTTTTTTTTAGAACTTTTTAAAAGGAACGATTCCGTCATACATAATTTTTGAGTTACTTTAACCGTTTACGCAGCGCACGCAACGGAAACTCTCAAAAGGAATAAATTTTCCCCGTTTTTGCAACATTTTTCATTACTGCTCCGCTCCTCTTAGTTGTAGCGTGATGTTATATAGCCTATAGCCTCCCTCGATAAATAGGCTACTCAACACAAAAAGAATTTTTCAATTCGGACCAGTAGTTTCTGAGATCAGCGCGTTCAATCAAACAAACAAACAAACAAACAAACAAACTCTTCAGCTTTATAATATTAGTATAGATTAAATATATATTCGTTTTTTTTTCAAATTGTTGATTACTGACTTGAAACTCAGAGTTAAAAAAATACAAAGACATGACCGACCCGGTTATGTCTTTGTATTTTTTAACTAGTTTTACCCATCAGCAACTACTAAATGGAATTGAAAGTATCATTCCATTTAAAGTTAATGCAACTGACCCAGATTTTACAGTGCAAAGAGGTCTTTACAAAAATTGTCATTACAACTCGCACTTGACCATTTAAATGACACATTAGTGACATAACAAAAGTAGACCTAAATGATAATGTTGCCATTATTATAAATAAATTTTGTCATTTCTCTTTTTTCGTCATTGCAACATTAAGGCTGTTCCGCTTGTGTAGACTTTCCTAATGACGTATGACATTATTCGTGGGTAAACTAAGCTAGTCTCCTTCGGTGATACCGTGAATATATGCTAATATAAACCGGTCTAGACTTAGTACGGACTAGGTTCTAACTTCGTTACTTGGAAATCTAGGGCATTCATTAGCTCCCATTCTCTGGGAGTGGGGGCAAGGGTGTCACGCACAACTTTTATTCAATATTTTGTTACTAAATAATAACTTGAAATAATATCATCACCTTATTTACACATAAAAACTACAACAGAAGTTATGACTGACTGTGAATCGTAAGATAACAGGCAGTCTATCTCAAATCATCAACATTACCTATTTCTCAGAGTTATATTCCAGGAATATGGCCAAATAGGTATCTATGTCATTAAAACATGAATTTTCAAATGAAGTATATACAAAATATGTTTATGACAACTAAACATATAGGTAGGTAAGTTCATTGTCGCACATAGTCTTTTGCAATCAAATTAACATAAAAATCGTTTACTCTGGCCTATATCAACCAACTTATAAAAAAAAAAACTCAGTAAAAAAGATTTTCCATAAATTATGTTAAAATAAGTAACATATATTTCTTGTTTCTCTTGAGAGTCAACCCTACTTGAAAGCTACATACCTTTTATGGAGTTTGCGTAAACGCTCGCTTACCTTCACGCCGGTTATCACTCAGTGGGTCAACAGACCTGATTGTACTCTAGTTAAATACAAGTTAAACATTGTCTGTGTTTCTCACGATTTATCAGAGCTCTTTGTTAAAGAGTCTGTCCGGGGAAGTACTTACTATCACCATACATTTGTCTATTGCTAAGCAGTGTTGCCGTGTTCTGGTTTGAAACAGTATATGTCAAAAAATCAAAATCAACGTCATTTATTCAAATTAGGCTGAAGATCAGCACTTTTCGAACGTCAAAGTTACATAAAACAGTCCACCAAAATGGCCGCCCTTCACCTCACTGTGTACTGGTGTAGTTATAGACACATGACACTTTCCAGCTTGGAACATATCTGTGATGCCTCTGGTATTGCAGATGTGTCCATTGACGGGAACACCACTTAGGTTCCAGCAAATGTTTTTTGAAGTTGTAAAAAAGCCATGCAATGAACGGCTTGTGGCCAAGTATTAACAGCAGTACGGTTAGATCGATCAGGTTAAGCTACGCTTGTTGCAGTCAGTTCGTGGATGGGTAACCATTTTTCCATACCAATACCCCTCCGTGCCTCGGTAAGCACGTTAAGCCGTTGATACCGGCGGCTGTCATTAGAGGGTCTTTGACAGTCGTTACGGGTCGTCAGAAACCCGAAAGTCTGACAACCAGTCCTAAGAGGTACTTATGGTATTATCCAATAACTGGGTTGTGGAGGTCGAACCGGCAGTCGCTCTTTGTAAAATACTGGTATTCAGCTTCATCCGGTTAGACTTGTAGCCGACCTCAATATAGTTGGGAAAAGGCTTGCCAGATTATATGATAAAGCCATCCAATATCACAGAAAAAGATAAAGACTGTCCGTTTTCCCCACGATGCTATGATAAACCATGACCGCTGTGTTCCCCCAATGGTGATCCTGCACCAACATTTCGCCAGTTATGTGTAAGTCCCATGTAATAACGGTCTTCTCCGCCAGGATCGCGACATTGTTCGAAAGAGACACCGTGACCCTGGCACATGGGTAACTGAAGGAACACGGGTGGGTTCTAGTCAGTAAAAGTCTGACATGCCCTCCCGCTCCGCCCAGAGCGGTAGAAGTCAATTGATGATTTCAGATCCAAAAAAAAAAAATAGGGGTCTTCTACTGAGAATTTCCTAGCTCTTTAGACCATTAGACCAACAAACCACTCATCATTACAGCCAAAAGACGACCACTGTTGGACATTAGCTTCCTCCAAAAGGGGTGGGTTTGCCATTATCGCCACGCTTGGCAGGCGGGTTGTCGATCGCAGTGCGGTGGTAAAATGCATAGAGAACGCTGCTGCCCATTCTCTAGTAAGTCCGTTAGTCGCCTTTTAAGACACCTATGGGAAGAAATGAGGTATTGCTATTGTTTACGTCCGGCAACAAACCACACAGTTTATAACGTTTTGACCAACTTAACTGTTTGTTTCGCTTATCCGTCAACACGAACAGTCTCCAATAACATTGCAACCCGAACACAAATTAATAACAGCGTCAGTTGTATAGTCAAGATGGCGGATGTTTTCAAAATAGTTTCGTGTTCCATTTGACGTTTCCTTCGGATTCTTTGTAATGGCGTGTTTTGGGTGTCAATTTCGTTATCCTGTTGGGGTTTGTTGTGTTCTTTTTCCCAGCTACAACACTAAGAAGTGGTGAAGGACGGGCGTTTTGTAGGACTGGGTTAAGTAATTTTGACGTTTAAAACGTGCGGAATCTTCAGCTTATCCTACTTTTGATTTTGATTTTTTAAGTTATGTTTCTGGTTGCCTAGTTTGTCTACGCGACTTCTGAGTGTGGGTTCCAGCACCCTAACCGTAACACACTATCAATTACAATCTGATTAATATTGAAGGACATTGCTAACCCATTGCTTCTTAAGTTCTAAATAATTACCAACCCAAAAAAGTAAACAACGCAATTAATGTTGTCGAACTGAAAGATATTCCTATTGTTAGGTTTTACGCAATCACCCTGCTTGTTTCTATCCCTTGGTAGACACTGCATTTTAGTTTTTTTCAACAGAAATTTCTCAGTAGCAGCCTGATTGATGGCAAACAATTAACTCCCTGTTAACTAACTGTACCGTGTGGTGCCGGACGTAAACAATAGCACCATCCAATTTCTTCCTGCGGGTGTCGTAAGAGGCGACTAAAGGACTTACTAGAGAATGGGTAGCAGCGTTCTTTATGCACTATATCATCATACTGCGATCGCCAACCCGCCTGCCAAGCGTGGCGATTAAGGCAAACCCCCCCAAATTGGGGGAGGCTTATGTCCAGCAGTGGACGTCATGCGGCTGAAGTGAATTAACTCCCTGTATCTTTTGGACTTAGACAATTTGCGAAATGTGTGTATTGTGATGATATTCTGATGTGGGTACTTTAATAATATTGGTGGTGGGTTAAACAAGAAGTATTAAATATGGCAGTCATTACTGGAGCTTGTCGTTTGATTTACGTTCCGCATAACATAACATGGCGCAGCCGGTAATTAATAAAGTACTATAGAATTTAATAAGCAGTGAGTGAAATAAAGTAAAACAGACAATAAAATAGTATAAACCAGTTAATAGCAATAATGGAAACAGTGTTAACACCGCCGTCACCGTTCCAATTAACAGACAGAAAAAACAAAAAAAACAAAAAACAGACAGACAGACAGAAAAAATAAAATGTATTCATTCCGTAGGGTAATTACTTACACGTTTACGTACAAAGTTCCTTGCCCGTTCTTCTCCATAGGAACTTACTACTCTTTAAAACGGACAACTAGCGTCATCTCTCTGGCTGGCCGACCTTATGACAATTCAAAAGTGCCTGTAAATAGTTTATTTCGTTTGCTGGTTACTTTGGCTAAGTAATAACATTCTCTAGGCACAATCGATCAGGTTAAGCTACACTTGCCGCGGTCGATCCATGGATGGGTGACCATCTTTACATACCGAAGCAACTCTATGCTTCAGAAAGCACGTTAAACCGTTGGTCCCGGCTGTCATTTGTGGATATTTGATAGTCGTTACGGGTCGTCAGAAGACCGAAAGTTTGACAACCACTCTTAACAAGGGTAGATATAGTGTTATCCTATTTAACTGGGCTGTGAAGTCTGTGGCTGAGCTGCATCCGGTTAGATTGGAAGCCGACCCTAACATAGTCGACAGTAGATTATAAAGTCAATGAGGTAATGATTTGCCTTTGATTTTTTTTACCTCTTAAGGAAGTACACGCGTTATAATATTATGTATAATGTTTTATGCTAACAAGGAAAAAACACGCAAAAAGTATATTCTCATGCTTCTTTCTAGGCACGGAATCGTAATCTGTCAGCGTGTCTATCACGGTTAATCTCGAAAACTACTAGCCGCCATTCGAAAGTGACCCCCTTACAGCATTTCATAATGCTCGCTTTAAATGTCATATTGTATAAGCTATAAGATGTCAAAATTACTGTCTGTGTATTCAAAGTAGATTTTATGAAGATGGGTATAAAACTTTATACGGGTAATTTGTCTCGGCAATTCGTGTTCGGATGTATTTTAGTTTTTTGCTACCGATTTCCGAAATTTAAGATATTTTTTTTATATTTATATTAAAAGTTCGGTCGGAATCGATTGTTTTTTTCACTCTGTTGTTTTTTTTTTGGAAGACGGTTTTTTTTTACTCTTTCTTATAAAGTTTGTTATTTTTTCACTTTTTTTTTTTGGGAAGTCGGATGTTTTTTTATTCCTTAAAATTAAAAGTTTTTTTTTTCACTTTTTAGTTATGGTACCTATCCTACACCGATTTGTTTACCTACCACTACTTGCCAGCTTAAAAAAAATAATGCCAGGAATTATTACAACTTAATCAAAATACACAAAGCGGAACAAATATGGATTATTAAAGCTAACGTAAAAACTACAAAAGCATAGTTAAAACAATTTATATGGGACCACACATACCTACATAAATAGTCGTATGCATAATCCATATGCATATTCTATCCATTAAAAGTATTATTATTTCCGAAATTGATCCATAATTCAGAGTGAGTACAGAGAAACGTACATAAAAGAAATGCAGATGAATTCACAACCTCCTACTTTTTAAAGTCGGTTAAAAATTGTCTAAACTGTTACGACAATGCCTACTAAAAAATTATGGATATATTCTCTTTTGCCTAGTTCATGAAATATCCCCATATAGCGTGTAGCAGTCCAGTGGTATCGGGCCCAACCGAGAACAAGGTCCTGGGCAAAAAAAAATTAGGGACATAGCAATTTAGAAGTATGAGGCACAGAGTGTAAAGTTCACTCAATCTCCGTAGAAAAGGGGAGGAGCTTCCGGCCGGCTTACTCTTCAACCTAATTTTAATTCCAATCTAAAGCCAAAATTAATTTTGCATACACGTGATTCGGTACACGTGATTCAGAACAACAACAACGCCCGATCTCGACTCCACTTCGTACTCCAAAATGGACACCCAATTTAAACACACTTTGGCGCTAGCGTCGAACTCAAGAATACGAAAAGTCAAAATTCAATGTCAATCGATCGGAATTAAAATCAAGAGTAAGTATAAGTAAGTACCCTGACAGATGTCGTGTCTAGTGGGCAACCACCTGACAAATGATGTCGGTACGTTGCATATTTGCTAGATGCGCGATGCACGATTTTCCGTGACGTCATTGTCATGCGTAGTTCTCATGTTCCGGTGTAGATGTCGCTGCAACAGTAAATTACTTAAGTAGTCCACAATTATTGTCCAGAACTGAATAATGAAATTGTTCGTTATATTACTTGACTGGCCTGTTAGTCTAGTGGTTAGTGACCCTGACTGCTAAGAAGAAGATTCCCACCCAGGACAAATCTTTGTGTGATGAGTACAATCTGTTTTGTTTATGGGTGTAATTTATGTATTTAGAAATATATTTACAAGTATACTAGCTTCTACCCGCGACATCGTCCGCGTCAAATTTTTGCTCCCAGTACCCTTCCCTTCGCTTCGAATTGCCTGCCACTTTTCATACATTTTTCATTGCTGCTCCGCGCCTTTTGATCGTAGCGTGATGTTATATAGCCTTTTTCAATAAATAGGCTACCCAACACAAAGATAATTTTTCAATTCGAACCAGTAGTTCCTGAGATTACCGCGTTCAACCAAACAAACAAACTCTTCGGCTTTATAATATTAGTATAGACTAGCTTCTGCCCGCGACTTCGTCCGCATTAAATTTCTTGTTCCCCCGACCCTTCCCGTCGCGTCGAATCGCCTACCCATGCGATTTTCCCCGTTTTTGCAACATTTTTCATTACTGCTCCGCTCCTCTTAGTTGTAGCGTAATGTTATATAGTCTATAGCGTTCCTCAATACAAAAATATACAACACAAAAATATTTTGTTCAATTCGGACCAGTAGTTCCTGAGATTACCACGTTTAACCAAACAAATAAATAAACTCTTCGTACCATCTATGCCAAACCCCATCTAAATCTATTCAGTAGTTTAGCAGTAAAAACGTTGCAAAGTAACAGACACACTTTCGTGTTTATTAATCACCTATAACATTAATAATAATACTCAAGGTCGATGTGTTATGTAACTTGAGTATTACTTAATTATAACTTCACTCACATTCGGTCAGCAACAAGTTTCCTTTAGATATACATGTAAAGCTTTTGTAAGTTACAAAGCGGATAGCGGAGCGATTGTCTATCTGATGATTGTAGGTATCCTAATTCCCTGTCAAGGTCGCGAAATTTGTTCGAAAGAGTTACCTCGGCCCTGGCATAGGCAACTGAAGGAACACGGGTGGGTTTTAGTCAGTAAAAGTCTGACACGCCCTCCCGGTCCGCCCAGAGCGGGAGAAGTCATTTGATGATTTCCCAACTACTGGCTGTATGACCAAACAGAGCTCTTTCCGCTGTCTATGCAGCATAGGGTTTATACCAATACCTAGTCTAAAATTACCCTTCGACCCTGAGATTTAAGAACACGCTAATCATGATAAATTTAATTAACATGTCATTGAAATATGTATGTTTTTAATACAAAGCCTTTTTTTCTGAATAGACCACGTCATTTTTGAACTTTAGACTTTGATTCAAAACGGGGAAAATAATAATATTAATTAAAATTTTTAACTACTTATAATTATCCTTCAAAATCAAAAGTTATTTATTCAAACTAGACTACGAGTAAAGTGCAGCAATTTTTAAACATAAAAACATAAGGCAGTCTTCCAAAACGCCACGCCTCCTTCACCACTACTTAGTGCTTTAGCTAGAAAGAAAACAGCGCAAAAGACTATACAGCAGCACAGCTAGAAAAAGTTCGTCCAGCAGCGTAGCTGTTCAGTTAGAAACACTTCGTAAAAAATGGTCTCCATGACCTATCCTAATAACGAACGAACAGAAAGGCCATTTCTGATAACGCCAACACAATGCAAAATGCAAACTTCCTATTCGACATCTTAGCAAAATTACAACGGCACAAAACGTTAACGTTGCAATATATCAACTGCGCAAAACGTCAACGTTGCAATACGTCAATGTCGCCAAATAGCAACGTCGCTAAATAAGTTGTCATTTAGCGACGTTGTTATTTTGCGACATCGTAAATTATTTTCTTCCTTCTAACGTGTTATGTTTCTGTTTTTCCAGGGTTTGTGTTGGCGTCAGCGGTAGTGTTACTGCTCGCTGGTATCATCTGTGCCATCTTCTTCGGGTCATGGGTGCGGATGTTCATAGACCATGTAAGTATATATCCTTTTTCTTTTTTTAAGTATTTTCTTAACCCCAGAGTCAAGTCCAGAGCCTTGAATGTCAAGACTTTTCTAAGACAAACTGGCGGGGAAGAAAATTTGTATTTATTGATATTATCGTTTGCAAATGAAAGAAAAATTGCTTGATTGCAACAAAAATGCTTACATAAAAAAATATGTATAAATAACTTTGAATCGCAATGGATATTATAGAATTGACAAAATAGAACTACACTGATAATCACAATCTGAGTAATTTTGAAGGATATTGCTTTATCCATTACTTCTTATGTTCTCAAAGTTAGTCTGCTCAACATCGTAAATCAGGCAATGAATCTTGTTGAAGTGTCAAAATTAAATCGATTGTTACTGTAAGTGTATTACGCAATCACTCCGCTGGTATACAATACCCTACACTATGTTCTTTGACCAAAAAAATACCTTATTATAGTTAGGTTACAGATAGGTAATAGGTAGAACGGAGTGAACGGACTGGTGTCCGCAACTCCACGTCTGAGTATTTTGCGTGCGGGTGGAAATCGGTTCTACGATCCATCCCAGTTTCTCGAGGAAGGCCAGTAACGCATTGATGTTACTGACTATCTCAAATAGTCAGATTTATACAGTTATAAAAGAACAGTATACAGTCTGCATGCGATTTCGCCCACGTCAAATTTCTTGCTCTCCGGACCCACCCCGTCGTCGCATCTAATAGCCTGCCCATTCTAGCACTTCGCATTCTTGACTTTTTTTGCTGGGCATCTAATGATCCTCAATAAATGGGTTACCAAACACTAATCGTAGTGTACGATCAACCGAAAAAACTCTTCAGCTTTATAATATTTGGATTTCATTGCAATTAAAAACGTCATAGTGAGCTAACCTTAAAAGGTAGACATATAGTATCGCAATTTTTTTTACGACTTTTTTAAGAGAAATAATTCCGCCATACATGATTATTGCGTTACTTTAACCGTTTACGGGGCGCGCGCAACGGAACCTCTCAAAAGGAATAACTTTTCCCCATAGTTGCAAAATTTTCATTGATTCTCCGCTTCTATTGGTTTTAGCGTGATTTTATATAGCCCATGGCCTTCCTCGATAAATCGGCTATCCTAGACTAAAATGATTTTTCTATTCGAATCAGTCGTTTCTGAGATTAGCGCGTTCAACCAAACTCTTCAGCTTTATAATATTAGTATAGATTAGCCAGTGTAGTATATTTTGAGATACAAAAACACTATGTAGGTAGATACGTACGTTTCATTTGTAAACATAGGAACTGATTATGTCATACCACAAAAACCCTGCTTGTCTAAATATTGAAAAAAATTGACGCAAAAAAACTATAATGTTGCCAAGTCATTATTGAAAGTTTTATGTCTTGTATTACGTACGTAATAAAAAACAATATGCAAAAAATATATAATTAGCATATCAGCGTATTTATAATGTTCTCAGTGCTGGAACAGACGCCTTACTCTCTGGGAGAGGAAGTGAGCCGTAGACACATTACGGACTCCGCAGACACATTACGGACTAGCGGAAATAACGTATCATCAGAGAGCAGGGTAGGCCCATTGGTATCGGCCCCGACTTACTAGTTGTAGGTCGTGGGTTCCAACCCAGGCAGGCGCTTTACTTTGTGTAACTAAGGTCATCACCACTGCTTCCAAAAACGGTGAAGGAAAATATTGTGAGGAAGCTGGCATGTCCTAGAAACAAAAATTCGAAGACATGTGACATCTACCAATTCGCACTGGGCCGGCGTGGTGGATAACGGTCCACTCCTTCTCACAGAGAGGAGGCCTGTGTCCCAGCAGTGGGAACAATATAAGCTGATGATGATAAAATGACTTGTCATCGATTTTTTTGCGCTAGATAATGTTTTATTTCATTTAGTGTTACTATCTCTCTTTACCCCGATCAGAGCCGGATTTGAGGGAGGGCAACTGGGGCTACAGCCCCGGGGCCTCCACAAATGAGGGGCCCCCACAATGATAATTTAAAAAAAAAGAAACATGTTACCACTAACTACTAAGAATAATATTTTCTTATTATCTATATATTAATACGTGAAGCGAAAACTTTGGATCCCTTTTTACGGAATTTGGGCGGACGGAGGAGTATGAAATTTCGCACACTTATAGTTTATACAGAGAAGAAGTGACGAATGCTAATATTTTTTTTAATTATGCGTAAATATACATTATTTTCAATAAATAACACGTTACACACACTACTGTTCATTACCGTGTATTTAATACACACATGCATATACATATATTCTTTTGTTTATGGTCCAAATCTGTGTCCAGTCGAGAACATCTGTCATTATTATTGTGTGTCTATAGTCTTCGGGGGCGTCTATTAATTACGTGAGGCCTTTTTGAGAATTTTTCAACCCCCCTCCCCCCTTGGTGAGATATCGTAAAATTTTCCTCAACTCCCCTAATCTCACGCGAGATTCTTCAAAACTTCTATTTGGGCTGTAAACGTGTTGGATTATTGAGAATTTTCTTAGACCAAGAATAATTTCTTAACTAAAAAATGTATTCTCTTCACTCAAGAAAAAAAATTTCTTCAAAATGGTATTCTTGGTTCAAGATTTTGGCCCTTGAGTCAAGTTATTTTTTTTATCAGTGTACTATTGTTTCAGATTTGGCCATATTTTATTGTAGAAATAATTTTTCACGCAATTTTACACTGTTTTCTGCGAGAAAAATAATTACGTGATATTTGCCAAGACCTCTACCTCCCCCCAAGTGAGATTTGGAAAGATTTAGCTTGATCCCCTCCCCCCTTGAACACCTCACGTAATTAATGGACCTTACTGAATGTCAAGTATAACCATAGGTAATAAATTAATTTTATAGGTATATACCTATTTCATTTTTAAAATCTATGATCATATCGAGAATATTTGTCTTTAATATTATTTGTATTAGCGACGATATGAATTTAGTTTAGATTTATATGAAATATTTTTTGTGGTTTTATGGGGAGTGTCAAGTATGGCTTTAGTAAGTTACCCATACAAAACTTAATGTCGTGTGCAAACTGTAGAGGTTGTATGCCTCACGATTGTACAGGCTGGTTATAATTATGACATTTTGAAGTGTCATAATTAATTAAAAATAATTGGGAAAATTCTATAAAAACAGAGCAAATTTCTGTGATAATTCATTTCATATGCAGCAGTTAAGAAGTATTAAGAAAATAAAGAAGAGAGTCCTGAAGAAGTATTCTTTACTCATTACACCTACGTCCTGGTCCTGGCCATCACCATCCCGCCAGCAAACCCTCTCCACAGTAGTACAGCGTCAACAATTTGTCTATAGTGTTACTGAATGTCAAATACAAAGAGATTTTAATGTCTTTGGTCAAATACAATATAATGTACCATTGTAACATTTAATAATGTATTTCTATTCAATTGAAGTACGGTCGAATTTCGACCAATGGGCGATCACTAGTTTAATTAAATTGTTGTTACATACTAAAAAACAATTTAACCATATTCGTTCACGTCAATCTATCAAACACCAATATATCACACAGCCCTGATAAATGTGTACCATTTTCCATAATTATTCGGTTTACTTAACCGAATAATTACACCCGTGACGGAATGGGGTAATGCTTACCAAAAGGTTCAGTATTTGATTCCTCGTCATAGTTTTTTTTTCTTTTTAAACGTTCATGTTGAATATTAATTAATAACATGTGAACAATTGATATTTTCTGATTTTTCAACCCACAAATATTTCTTAATAAAAATTTGTCTTGTAATAAATTATTGAAACACTACAATTAAAAAAATTCATTCATCAATTTGGAAAATTATTAGGGGCCTCCGGAGTGGAGAGTGGGATCAAAGTTATCCTTACTAAGCATTGAAAGTGATTTACTTCGGGAGCTGGATTTCAGCGAAATCATCGACGATTTTTCGTCAAAAAAGGCTGGCAAGGTTCCATTCCTTAACGCGATAATTTAGTTTCATATAATTCTTATACTTTACTAAACCCACAAATAGTAAAAAAATGTCTTGTAATAAATTATTGAAACACTTCAATTAAAAAAAAATTATTCATCAATTTGGAAAATTATTAGGGGCCTCCACTCCTTTGTTGCCCCAGGCCCCAGACTTCTAAATCTGGCCCTGACCCTGATTGTAGTAGACAAGACTATCGGCGATACCGACCATTCTCTCCTATATATGTAGGTGTTGATTATGGCCGGGCTATAGTAAAACCTCAGTCCAACTGCCTGCTTTTACCCAAACATGTTGGGGTCCCTTCCCAGTCAAACCGGAAACAGCTCAATATCATTATTTCACATGAAGTAACTAGGACCATTATACCACCTACTTTTCAACCGACGAAAAAAAAAACGGAGGAGGTTATCAATTCGACGCGTATATTTTTTTTTTTTTTTTTTTATGTATGACCACGCATAACTTTTTACATAGTGGTCCGATTGTGACAATTCTTCTTCTATTAGAAAGGGTATACTCCCAAGGTGGTCCCATATTAATTTGGAAAACAAAATCGAACCCTAAGGGTCGGAAAACAGGGGATGATTGATTGTTCACTCACTGATTGTAATGTATAAACACGCATAACTTTATACAGAGTAGTCCGATTTTGATAATTCTTTTTGTGTTGGATAGGGTATACCTTGCCAAGTATTATTAGTACATTAAAGCGACAAAAAAATATAAAATAAAAACTTTTTAACAAAAAATTAAACCGCCGAAAAACTGAAAAGCATAAAATAATACTTAAACCTTAAAATTTTGATTCGGCGCTGAAAAATCAATGAAAAAGGATCACTCAAAGCGCCGACTCATAATTTTAAGGTTTAAGTATTATTTTATGCTTTTCAGTTTTTCGGCGGTTTAATTTTTTTAACCATACTGGTTGGCAGACTTTCAGACTTCTGACTACCCGTAACGACCGTCTAAGATCAAGGACTGATTACAAGGTCCAACTGTGTAGCGTGCTTTCTAAATACGGAAAAATCTCGAAATGTAGAGGATGGTCGACCTTCCACAGATCGAGCTCGGATAGTAAATCATCATCATCAGCCTATAGCAGTCCACTGCTGGACATAGGCCTCTCCAACTGCACGTCATTCAGCTCGATTCTCGGCAACTCTCATCCAGCTGCTACCAGCCATCCCGCGAAGATCGTCGCTCCACCTAGCCTGAGGGCGTCCTACCTTAAGTTTGCCGATTCGCGGTCTCCACTCAAGAACACGTCTACCGCAACGGTCATCGGTTCGATGGCTAATGTGGCCGGCCCATTGCCACTTCAGCTTGCTAATCCTATGAGCTATCTCGACAACTTTGTATCTCTGCCGGATCACCTCATTCCGGATTCTTTCCCTCAGTGATACTCCAAGCATAGCTCGTTACATAGCTCGCTGAGCGACTTTAAATTTGTGGACCAGCCGTACCGTGAGTGTCCACGTTTCGGCTCCGTAGGTCATAATAGGCAAGACGCACTGGTTGAAGCTCTGTAGAATTCGCAGATAGTATATGCTATTGCAGAAACATTGCAGAGGGTCTAGTGATGGTCATTTAATACCGCTAATGCTCATTCAATACGGAAGACAGTGCTACAGGCATCACTATAACTATGTATGTATGTGTGTCGGTGTCCAAGGATGGTTGCGCTCCAGCGCGCACATGCGCATCGCTTTCCACCGCCACCGGTACAGAAGCGAGGAAACCGTGTCTCGATGCAATTTGACACAAATGGTAAACAAACTCGATTTGTTATCAATGTAACACAATGACTTAGTAAAGGGAAATAGTAATTCGAAACATGGAATTGGCTTGTTGTAGAAGTGAAAACTCAAGAACATTTCACCATATCGGTCAGCTCAGCCTTTCGCTGTCCACTGCTGGATAAAGAGGTTTTTTTTTGGTAAAGGGGTGGAAATCTTGAAGGATGTCCTCCGCCCCGTAGCGGACGGAGGGGTCTGTCAGACTTCTACTGACTAAAACCACTCCGTGTTCCTTCGCACACTTCCACATGGGGCTACGGGGACGCTTAAGCACCGACTGGTGCCTCGTCTGGTCAAGCAGGGGAAGTGAGATGTTTGAGTTCTCCCACGATGTTTAAGAGGGGCGTGCATGGAACATTACGCGCCACCGCCTCGGGGCCACGAGTCTGCCGTCCCTGGACCTATTCAGGGGGGCCGGCCCCCCTAGAGGGCATTATCTGTCCTCTACACGTGGTGGATTACGGGCCACTTCTTCTCCCTGAGAGGAGGCTTGTGTCCCAGCAATGGGAACATTATAGGCTGAATATGTTATTTCACCAACCCACACTTTATCAGCGTGGTGGATTACGGCCTACTCCCACTCCCGGAGAAGAGGCTGGCGTCCAAGCTGGTGGAACAGTAAAGGCCGATTACCTAAGGTGTACAGTTTTATGTAACCGTGTTTAGTACGTATTAACTAAATTTATTTTTATTCTCATCCGGTTACATGATTTCTCAGAAACAATGTGATGTCGTGATTGGAAACAATTTGTAAATTATGAGTTAACAGAAACTTTATAAAATGTTGGTTTTCCTGTTAACCTTTACCCATTTATTAACCACTAGCTTCTGCCCGCAAATTCGTCCGCGTTAAATTTCTTGTTCCCCCGACCCTTCCCGTCGCGTCGAAGCACCTACCAGTACTATTTTCCCCGTTTTTGCAACATTTTTCATTACTGCTCCGCTCTTCTGGTAGCGTGATGTTCCCGTGCGTGCGTGTGCGTGTTGCCTTCCTCGATAAATAGGCTACCCAACACAAAAAGATTTTGTTCAATTCAAACCAGTAGTTCCTGAGATTAGCGCGTTCAATCAAACAAACAAACTCTTCGGCTTTATAATATTAATATAGATATATAGTATAGATAACCAAGATAACTAAGTACTAGGCAAGGTTCCTGTGTGGTGCCGCACGTAAACAATAGCACCATCCCATTTCTTCCCGTGGGTGTCGTAAGAGGCGACTAAGGGACTTACTAGAGAATGGGCAGCAGCGTTCTCTATGCATTATACCACCATACTGCGATCGCCAACCTGCCTGCCAAGCGTGGCGATTATGACAAACCCCCCAAACATTTAATGGAGGAGGCCTATGTCCAGCAGTGGACGTTTTTCAGCTGAAATGATGATGATGATGATGATGAGGTCGCAAAGAAACTCACTATAGTGATTATTTTTCATAACCAGTTCTTTTTTATGCTACGGTGGTCACTAAAAATTTGGATAAAGGTAGGAGAATCATGATATATTCTGAAAAGAAGACGTGGCGATCAATATTCAAGTTCAAAAGAAGACGTGGCGATCAATATTCAAGTTCAAAAGAAGACGTGGCGATCAATATTCAACTTCAAAAGAAGACGTGGCGATCAATATTCAAGTTCAAAAGAAGACGTGGCGATCAATATTCAAGTTCAAAAGAAGACGTGGCGATCAAAATTCAAGTTCAAAAGAAGACGTGGCGATCAATATTCAAGTTCAAAAGAAGACGTGGCGATCAATATTCAAGTTCAAAAGAAGACGTGGCGATCAAAATTGAAGTTCAAAAGAAGACGTGGCGATCAATATTCAAGTTCAAAAGAAGACGTGGCGATCAATATTCAAGTTCAAAAGGCAAATGCGCCTCAAAACAATAGTTTTAAATTATTACTTACTAGCTTTTGACCGCGACTTCGCCCTCATGGAACTTGGATATTTTTTGCGTTAGTTTCCTTATATGCCTAAATAATACATTTATTGTTGTTTACTTTGAAAATGGAGGACTTTCCAGACGACTTTATCCCTTTTTCAGCTTTTCGGGAATAGATTTATTAAAAACGTTGAATGACGTATACATTTTAATCGTCAACCTATATGCAAAATGTGAAGAGCCTAGATTAAAAACTGACGTTGACGTGAGTTCCCTGAAATCCTTTCTTAGAATCTGATGTTTCCGACTCATAGTCCGTATGTGTCATAGTCTTGTGTGTGACTGTGACATGTGACACTACTCACATGTAATAATAATATTTCACAACTATCACACAACGCCATCTAGTCCCAAGCTAAGCAGAGCTTGTGTTATGGGTACTAGACAACTGATAAACTTACTTATATATTTCTAAATACATACATATTATAGATAAATATATTATTATCCGCCTCTGTGCCAAATTTCATCTTCGTAGGTCCAGTAGTTTTTGAGATATCGTGAGTGAGTGAATGTATGAATGAGTATCCTTTCGCTTTTATATACATATAGGTATAGGTAACAGTTCTAAAAACCCATTAAGTACTCTGAACATTGTGCCACAAATATTGACGGTACTCAGCATTGTTTCACAGATGTTATGTCGCAACCGGCGTGTGACTCGATCAGCGCCTTGACCGAAATGCCGGCATTGTGTGTTTGGTCATTAGGTAACCTAGGAACGCAGGTTTTGGATGCCTTTCATCCTAAACCGGCGGACATATAACTGTATTGTAAATAAATAAGGCGACGTCCTTCATCATTTAAGCCGAAAAATGAAAAGAAAGAAAGAAAATACGTTTATTTGCGGGAAACATGACGCACAGAAAGAGCAAAAGCCGAAAGACGACCATTATTCATCATTTTAGCCAAACGACGTACACTACTGAACTTAGGCCTTCCCAAAAAAGTGAGGGGTTGCCATCATCGCTACGCTTGGTCGGGGTTGGCGATCGCACTATGGTGGTAATGCATAGAGAACGCTGCTGCCCATTCTCTAGTCCCTTAGTCGCCTTTTACGACACCCACGTCGAACAAACGAAAGACGTCCACTGCTGGATATAGGGCTCCCCCAAACACCGCCACTTCGACCGCTTCTATGCTTCTCGCATCCAGCGAATTACTGCGGCCTTCACAAAGTTATCGGTCCGCCTTGTGAGAGCCCTTTGTCTTCCGATCGCCATTTCAGATCCTTGCGGCCCCATCGGCCATCTGTTCTGCGAGCAATGTGGCCTGCTCACTGCCACTTCAGTTTGGCAATTGTTCGGTCTGCGTCGGTCACCTTGATTCTCCTGCGAATCTCTCCATTCAAACGTGCAGGGAAACTCTAAGCATAGATATCACTCTCTTAGCCTTCTTATGACGCTCATTGTGAGCTACCACGTTTCGTGCGTAAAAATATCGCGACGACATTTTGTCGCGCACTTCATTTTCAACTTTCTGTATTGAACCGAGCATTGAGAATCCAACAGAGTGCATACCAGCGGTTCGAAAAAAAACACACTGTTCGATTTTAAACTCTAGGCGCTTAGCAGTAAGTTGAAATCGAATACGGTGCTTACTCTTGATTTTAATTCCAATCGATTGACTTTGGAATTTTAACGTTTCGTATTCTTGAGTTCGACGCTAGCGCCAAAATGTGTTTAAATTGGGTGTCCAGTTTGGAGAACTAAGTGGACTCGAGATCGGGCGTTGTTGTTGTTCCAATGTTGACATTATTGTTTTCAAAAATACCGAATCACGTGTATGCAAAATTAACATTGGAATCGCATTGGCTTTAGATTGGAATTAAAATTAGGTTGAAGAGTAAGCCTCCAGGACAGGATAGTTTTTAACCCGGTATTCCCACGGAACCGAGACATATACGAGTGAAACCGCAGGGTGCAGCTAGTAAGTAATAATTTAACACGTCTAATATGTTAACAAAGTGTTACTTACAACATCACGGAAACACGCACTTTCAAACAAACTAAGAAACTTACGTCAAAGGATATGACACACACACGATATTTACACATTACATCATTTTTTAGGGTTCCGTTGCCAAATGGCAAAAAACGGATCCCTTATAGATTCGTCATGTCTGTCTGTCTATCTGTCCGTCTGTCTGTCTGTCTGTCTGTCTGTCCGTCCGTATGTCACAGCCACTTTTCTCCGAAACTATAAGAGCTACGCTGTTGACACTTGGTAAGTAGATGTATTCTGTGAACCGCATTAAGATTTTTACACTAAAATTGAAAAAAAATTAATAAATTTTGGGGTTCCCCATACTTGAACTGAAACTCAAAATTTATTTTTTCATCAAACCCATACGTGTGGGGTATCCATGAATAGGTCTTCAAAAATGGGTTTGAGGTTTCTAATATCATTTTTTTTTTATTCTCCTGCCCTTATCCCAATTTATTAGTGGTCGGGGCAACATGTCTTTTTCTTCCACACTTCTCTATTAGTCGTCATCTCAGTAGTCGGGGGGACTTTCTATCCATATCATAATTCACACAATCCATCCATTGTTACTTTGGTCTCCCTCTACTCTTATAGCCATCGACATTCATACTCAATACTTTCCTCACGACAATTTTCTCTTTTCTCCGTATCACGTGACCATACCATAACACATACTTACACATTACATACGAAACGTAAAACGATGGATGGACTGTGTGAAAAATTATATGACTAGAAAAGGGGGTGACTACTGAGAGGACGACTGTTGGGAGAAGAAGACAAGTGCGCCGAGCACTAACAGACTGGAATGATAAAAATGATGATAGGGACTCCATTTCCGCACTTAGACTCTCATTCAATCCGTTGTGCGTAGGGGTTCTGGCTTGCAAAGCTAGCCTAGCTCCATCGAGAAGCACAGAAGCTTCCTGGGAGCTTCACAGGCTTCGCGGAGCGACCTCATTGTTCCGAGAATTTCTTTGCGTTGAGAAGCCGCGGTCTCGCATTCCAGAATGACGCTGCTGATTCCTCGGCGTCTAGGCAGCGCCTGCAAAGCGTGTCTTTGGTCTTTACTTACTCTTATAGTCATCCACGTTCTTAGTCAAAACTTTACTAGCGACATTTTCCTCTATCTTGTTCTTCACTATGAAGTGGTGAAGGTCAGACGTTTTTGGGGGATTACCTTATGAAATATAGACGTTCAAAAAGTGCTGATTCTCAGCCAAATTTCAATAAATGACTTGATTTTGACTCCTCCACTTCACATTGAGTTGTTTGTATAGTTGAGTATTTTGTATATGGCCTACGCAAATGTCCTGCAGATCTGGTAGCGTCTTGTGACGGGTCGTTGAGCTCCCTAAAATAGGGTTGAGCTACACGATGACTGAAACATACATGCCGTCTGTTGGGACAGGTCAGCTCAAAGCTGCAATGGCTCTTTCTTCAAAAGGCCCCTCCAGACATTGCCCTGCATTGTTAGACTCACATAAAATTCTAATAATATAATGTCAGGACTTTAAAAGAGACTATGACCTCTGAGTTTGTTTCGGCGTTTCTTCTCAGGGAACAGTCAGCTAGGAAATGCCGGCGCCATCTAGTTCAAAAAAAACATTGACCAAAAATGTTGACGTGTAAAAGTGTCTTATAAGATCTACTTACAGAAATAAACATTTCATTTCATTTCATTTTACATGCTCATACCACATGTCAACCGATTTCCACACAACTTTTAAATCTTCGTCTTTTAAACCATTCACGGATAAAGACTTCAGTTATTCTTTTGTTGTTCAAGACGAGTAATTTCATGCAAATTGTATGATGTAAATTAATCATACATGCACATATGTTCCCACGCGAATATTATTGTAATTAGGCGTGTGATGAACGGTATGAATACAATCAGCTTAAGGCTTCGCATTGATGGGTAGACACGCGATTTTATTCATGACCTGAACATGTCGGGGTGTGCTTACATTTTACAGTTTGCGGAGGGTAATGTGTATTTCAGCCTTTTTTTTGTGGTTGGGAAATCACCAAATGACATCTCCCGCTCTGGGTGGAACGGAAGGTGTTTCAGACTTTTACTGACTAAAACCCACCCGTGTTCCTTCAGTTGCCTGTGGAAGGGCCACGGTAAGTCTTTCGAACAATTCCGCGACGTGTACAATATCAGCCTATTGTTTGTTCCTTTGTGGCACTCAAACACGTAAACGGCTTTTGATGATTCTTACGTCTATCGATTCGTCTTAATCTTGTGAGTGTCACTAAAGACATGCCGGTAATTCAAATTCAATATGGCGGCAACCAGACGCCATCTTGTCAATAAGAAAAAGTTTAAGTCGACGAATTTTGTGAGTATCATTGAATAAGTCTTTGGAAATCATCTTTAGGTTTCTTTAATTACTTTTCATTTTAAACCATTTAGGATGGATATCAATTTAAAGTTAGGTTCAAACCTTTTATTAAAGCGAAAAAGTCAAAATTGTATGATAGGTTTTAATATCGTGAAAAATACTTACAAATTAAAAAAAGTTTGAAAAAAAAAACTCAAATAATCTAAAACCCGCCTGCGTGTAAAGTTATCTGTAAACAAGGGTAGAAACAAGATTTTTTTGTTTTAAGAGGTTGATTAAACTTAATACCTGTACGCTGCCAGACTAGACCCCTACAATAGGTTTTAATTGAGTAGGTGGAAGCGTGATGGTGGGGTCCAGGAGACAAGAGTGGCTAGCGTACTGTCCGCCGTACGCGGAGCAGACAATACAAGTGAACAATTACAAATACAACAAAAGCACTTACCTGTTGGTTGAAGGACACTGCTCTGGTGCCAACCTGGAGATATGTATGTAAGTGAGTGTATGTGTATCGTGTTGTGACGTTACGAGTATTCTTCAGGTTAGAATCCGCTGCAACAAGGCTTGGAGGCAATCACAGCATGCGGTCTTCAAATCACTCGTTCCCAACAGCGTCACTAACACTTAACCATCGGGTCATGACAGATTGTCCACAAAACGACCGGTTCTCAGGGATTAAGGGATTACTTTACAACAGGGTCGCACGCGCAACTTGGACCGCCATCCCTTTACAAGAACTTCAGTTTTAACAAACGTAACCCGTAATATTACGTCAAGATAGGGGTTATTACAATTAATACAATTGGATCACGACTAATTGTCACAAACGGATCGATTTAAAAGGATAAATTTCAACAAAAGCGTCGCGGGGGTTCCAAATACGGCGACGGACCTATTTTAGCGGCAAATTAACAAGAAGCTGTCAAGTGTCAACGTCAAACTGACAAGTCAGTTCTCACTCTGTTCCACGCGCATTCCGTTAGGCGCACAGATAATAAACGGGACAGAACATCTACCCCCCCCCCCCCGGACGGGCCTTCCCGTCCGGTAATCACTTGGCAATCCCGACAAGGTTGCGTTTTATCAGTCCACCTGACGCGCTGCTGGAGGATGTGCAAATACTCCAAGCTCCAACGCTTCCAAAACTCTGAGCGAGCTGCTGCACCAACTGAAACCGCGATAGCCAATTTTGGCTCACATCGACAAAAGGATGCTCCGGCAGGGCGACAAGTGGCTGTCAAATCAAAAAATGGCCTGGGGTTAGGGCCTCCAAGTCGTTCGGGTCCGAAGACAGCGGACGCGAGTTCAACACAGCTTCAATGCGGCAAAATACCGTAGCTAACTCCTTAAAGGTGAGAACGGTGTCTCCCAACAATCTGCGCCAGAGTCCCTAACCGCCTTCACCGCGGCCTCAAATAACCCCCCAATGGGGGCAGGCTGGCGGGTCAAAACAATAACAAACAACAAAACAACCAAACAACAATAACAACCAAACAACAACAACCAAATGGCCCTCCTTAGGCAACAAAAGGGGGTGACGGGCCCCATAAGGAAGGCTAGAGTGCCTCAACCGTCAACCAAACAACAAAAGACCCGTATCGTCCAAAAAAGGGGTTCAACTTACTAACGGCTCCCGACAACATCCAAACTCTCGCTGCAGAATGGCCAACAGCGCATTGCAACCGGCATGCGAGTTCTTAATGTGACGATCAGTCACCAACAATTCAACAACAAAAAAACAACAATTCAACAATTTGTCGAGGGAGCTTTATCGACTCAACAAAAAATCAGGGTCCTTCGTTCCAACAGCGAGCACCTTGAGCCCGAGCAAAGGACCCGACATCAAGACTGGCGATCTAGGCCAATCATCCTCGGGGTGAGTCAGCCAGTCCGGTCCCCACCACAGGGGGCAAGCAAACAAGCGGGGTGCCATGCACCCACGTGAGGCCACGGCACCTGGGTTCAAATCTCCAGGCACGTGCCTCCAAATCAAAGGCGTTTCAAATTTTGAATCTGGGACACTCGGTACGCAACAAAGACCTCCAAAGAGTGGACGGACGTCTTCAACCAACACAAAACAATTTGACTGTCCGTCCAGGCGTAAGAAACCCGAATGTCCACAGTTCCACCCAAAGTGTGAGCAACGTGGTTCAATAGACGCACAAGACGCGCCGCCCCCGACAATTCAACTTAGGGATGGTCAGTGCCGTCCGGAGGGGGGGGGGGCCACCTTGCTCTTGGCCGAGACCAGTGACAAATTCACCTGGCCTGTTGCGCAGACGGTGCGCAGACAAACAGCTGCATATCCGTGCGAAGACGCATCACAAACAATGGTAGCAGTGTAGCTCCCAGGGGGGAGGATAGCGCGGGGTAACACGACCTCGTTGACTGCAGGGAGTGCGGATACAAATTGGAGCCAATCTTCCAACCGGGTTTCCCGAAGTGGCTCGTCCCAACCAAGTCCCGCAGTCCAAAGGCGCTCAAGAAAACAATTTTGCCCAAAACAATACAAACAAAACAACAAAACAATACAAACAAAACAACAAAACAATAGACAAAAGGCAACCCTGGGCTCCCATGTCCAAAATGGCACGGACCACAACAGAGTCCCCCGTGGGCCCCCAGACCTGACCGATGCCGTTGGCAACAAAACCGTGTCGATCTGAGGGGTACCTTAGCGGGGCAGGCGCCAATGTCCTAACAATGTCTGGGCGGCGACCGATCGCCACACCCAGACCCAAGTCTTTCCCGACGAGGATGGAGTTCAAACTCCTCGTCCGCGCGGTGTCCCGAGCCACGCGCCATCGCTGGAAGGGCATATCCCACCGGATGCCCGAATGGCGGGGGGCGTGACTCCAACCGGGGACGTTCCGCCAATGGAGGGGAGGGAAGGCGGTGCTGGTCTGGCCAGCGCTGCCTAGCAACAACTGCGTAATCGCCTTTACGCGGGGAGACCAAATGGCGGTCGCGCGGCTCCCGATCAACTTGCGCGGGGGGTGGAGTGCGGCGCTCAAAATTGTGGGCCTCTCCCCGGTTCTGAACCGGCGAGGCAGAAGCCCGGTGACCAACTCCATGGTACCCCCCCGTACGCGAACCTTCATCAGAGGCTGGTCTGCCAGCGTGGTTCGCGTTAGCGCATAATATGTCCAAATGGGACCCCCCACAAATTCTACAAGGGCGGGGGTTGGGGCAGTCCCGATGGAAGTGAGCCCCCAAACAAGAGAAGCACAGGCGGCGTGCATTGGCAATTCGGCGGCGGGCACTCACGTGCAACTTCAAAAAGGCCGCGCAAGTTGCCATGCCATGCCCCGTGTCCCTACAAAACTCACAACCAGGACGACTCTGGGTGCCAGCAAAACGAGCGGCGGGGCGACCATCAACAGGCCCGCGAGCCCTAGTCCGTCCCTGGTCTCGTGGCCGGGAAGACGGCTGGCATGACTCAGTGGCAACGCCAGAGTTGTCCACAAACCGACACTCATCCTCCAAAAATTGGACGAGGTCATCAAATGGGGGGAGATGTGTGACACTATCCCCACCATACTTTTGCTCGAAACGAGCCCTCAAATCGGCAGGAAGCCGTTGCAGCACAACGTGCACCAAAAGGTAAGACCAATGGTCCACCGGCAAGTCCAATTGCTTTAAAGCGTTGGTCGCTGCCACCAACGGGTTCAACAGGTCAGTACGCAATGCTGACAATCCAGTAATGACCGGTAACCCCAAAATCAATGCAATATGAACATCAGCCAAACAACGTTCATTTGGTACCGCTGGGTGAGTAGTCCCAAAGCGGTAGGGTAGGCTGAGTCAGTCAACGACAGATGCTGTACCAAGGCTCGGGCCTCACCTTCCAGGACAGACAACAAATAGGCCAACTTTAGGGCGGGTCTGAGGTCCGAGCGTGCATCAACCAAACTTGCAAACAGGTTTTGGAAACCGTACCAGTGGTCCCAGCGACCGTCAAGTGTGGCAGTTCCAAAGCAGGCAATCTACTCAATAGTCCGGGACTTGAAACAACCGAGGTCTCCGGCTTGACCTGGACAGGTGTCCGGCACTGCAATATTTCCATTTGTATGCCATTGCACAAACGAAATCATTCAAATAAACAAAACAATTAAATTATCAAATAACAAAGTTCAATCAATAAATAACAAAGAATTCCAACGCAAACAATCAAATAAAATAAACCAAGCAAAAGGTAAATAAGTAACAAAGTTCAAACATTCAATTACAAAATAACTACAATCAAACTACCAAACTGACTAATCAGCAACTCAAGAAATAACAATATATTAGTTTCAATTCAATTCAACAATAAACTTTTATTTTAATTCAAACCCAATATCAACGTTCAAAATTCTATTTCATATTCAATTCAAATATTCAAATTCTATCCAATTCCAAAAGTTAAGTTCACAAACCACTGTGTCAATGGTACAACAATAATGAACCCTTATTCCAACTCAAAACAATGGTAATACTCAAAAATGCCAATTTCAAATATTAATATTCACAAATAACCATATCAATGGTACAAACTCAACATTTTAATGTCTTCCTGACATTCAATACAAGACAGAGGTCAAATAACAACAACAAGAGGTTATAACATAGCTCAATCTAACCAACTCTGAAGCATATGCAAACCTGGTTGACCCCCGGCAATATGAGTTACTCAACTCAATAAAATCCAACAAATTATTTCAAATAACTAGCAGTTAACAAACATTTACAGCGAATTACTACTTCCCTTATAGAGACTGCCAAGTAATTAGCCTACTGTAAATTACCAATTTGTTGGTTATATGTCTTATAACCGCGCTCTTGCTACCAAAATGTACGCTGCCAGACTAGACCCCTACAATAGGTTTTAATTGAGTAGGTGGAAGCGTGATGGTGGGGTCCAGGAGACAAGAGTGGCTAGCGTACTGTCCGCCGTACGCGGAGCAGACAATACAAGTGAACAATTACAAATACAACAAAAGCACTTACCTGTTGGTTGAAGGACACTGCTCTGGTGCCAACCTGGAGATATGTATGTAAGTGAGTGTATGTGTATCGTGTTGTGACGTTACGAGTATTCTTCAGGTTAGAATCCGCTGCAACAAGGCTTGGAGGCAATCACAGCATGCGGTCTTCAAATCACTCGTTCCCAACAGCGTCACTAACACTTAACCATCGGGTCATGACAGATTGTCCACAAAACGACCGGTTCTCAGGGATTAAGGGATTACTTTACAACAGGGTCGCACGCGCAACTTGGACCGCCATCCCTTTACAAGAACTTCAGTTTTAACAAACGTAACCCGTAATATTACGTCAAGATAGGGGTTATTACAATTAATACAATTGGATCACGACTAATTGTCACAAACGGATCGATTTAAAAGGATTAATTTCAACAAAAGCGTCGCGGGGGTTCCAAATACGGCGACGGACCTATTTTAGCGGCAAATTAACAAGAAGCTGTCAAGTGTCAACGTCAAACTGACAAGTCAGTTCTCACTCTGTTACACGCGCATTCCGTTAGGCGCACAGATAATAAACGGGACAGAACAATACCATTAGGAATCTTATGCATTCGGAGGAATTGTCTTATAAACAATAAATACCTTTATTGACTGCCTTCAAATTTAATTCCATTTAAAGCAGTTTAATTCCCCTTATTACCGACTGCGTATCTGTCCTCCACAACACAGTTACTGGGTAACACAACACCGCTTAGTAAGACTGGTTGTCAGATTTTCAAGCTTCTGATGACCCGTAACGACGGCTAACACACGCGATTTTTGTTACGCGCGTTTTTTGCGTGTCAAACTGTAATTTTAAATTGAAATAAATAGCAGAACATAACAGATAGCTAGAGTATTGTGTAATTGTAATAATTATGTATTTTTTTGGCCAATCAACAACACGCTGCGAATGTCTGCTACAAATCACCTTTTGGTTTAAAGGTATGGCAACCTTTATTTTTTTTTTGTTCAGCTTATACTATCACACATCACACTGCTTAGCAAAGGCCTTCGCCAAATACTTCCAAGAACAAATATTACGGAACAACGCCTAATTTACTCCTTATAACGTCAGCTATCTGCTAGTCTGCCAGGGTCGCGAGATTTGTTCGAAAGAGTTACCGTGGCCCTGGCATATAGGCAACTGAAGGGACACGGGTGGGTTTTAGTCAGTATAAGTCTGACACGCCCTCCCGCTCCACCCAGAGCGGCATACGTTATTGATGAGTTCACACCCACAAAAAAGGTATCTTTGGCTAGTGAAAGTCCCGTCAAAATTGATCCAGTAATTTCTGAGATTATCCGAAATAAATAGACAGATACCTAGGCAGACAAAAATTTTAATTATTGCTTTTTTGTTATAAGTACCGTATTATACTTTCATATGCGAGTAGTACCTACAAAAGATGTTTAGACATTACAAAGTGACAATTTGATTTATTTGTACATATGTATAGATTGTTTGGCTCATTCCCGCTGCTGGACAAAATTACAGCTTCTTCTAGAATATTACCACTTCTTGACCACCATTAAAAAACACCAAGAGTTCTAAGCCGCGCGTTTATCAGTTTGGATCGACCCTAAGTGAAGGCAAACCAGTGAAGTCGGAGCCCGTCTCAGCAGTCGATCAATGCCAAACTATTCATGTCTTTAGATAATTTTGGTGTCGTAAAATATGAATTACAGTATTATTATGAAGTAATTCGTCTCCACGAAGTTTTGCAATGGATCTTTGTATCGGTTTACTTGTACATAAGTCAAGGTTGCTCAAATTGTACCTGAGTGACTTTTTTTAGTCCGTGTGTTGCCGGACCTTAGTCGCCTCTTTTGATACCCACGGGAAGAAATGGGTTCTTCCCGTCGCCGCTACGGTATCGAAAGAGGTGACTAAGGGATTTACTAGACAATAGGAAGCAGCGTTCTCTATGCATTTTTCTGCCATACACCACTTCATCGTTTGGTTGAGACATATAACGGTGCATTTAACTCAATCGACATTCTTTTCCTCAGTAAAAATGCATTTAAGAAGCAAATCCGAGCAACCCTAAAGGATCAGCAAAGTAGTTTGAAATAGCGCAATATAATTTAATCTTGTATAAATATAAATATCAGGTTGACCGAGCTTTGCTCGATATTTTATGGTAAATTGTGTTTAAAATAATAAGTTTATGTTCAAGTTCATTATCGATAAAGTTGGTCATTGAAAACACGAATAAAACGACATTATATAAAAATGAATCCTAGCTAGATCGATTTATCGTCCCCGAAACCCCCTGTATACTAAACTAGCTTCTGCCCGCGACTTCGTCCGCGTCAAATTTTTGCTCCCCTGACCCTTCCCGTCGCATCGATTTGTCTGCTAATTTTCGTCCACTTTTCGTTGCTCGCTCCTTTTGAGTTATAGTGAGTCAACCTTAAAAGATAGACATATGCTCTCCCGGACTTTTTTTTAGAACTTTTTAAAAGGAACAATTCCGTCATACATGACTTTTGCGTTACTTTAACCGTTTACGCAGCGCACGCAACGGAAACTCTCAAAAGGAATAAATTTTCCCCGTTTTTGCAACATTTTTCATTACTGCTCCGCTCCCCTTAGTTGTAGCGTGATGTTATATAGCCTATAGCCTCCCTCGATAAATAGGCTACCCAACACAAAAAGAATTTTTCAATTCGGACCAGTAGTTCCTGAGATTAGCGCGTTCAATCAAACAAACAAACAAACAAACTCTTCAGCTTTATAATATTAGTATAGATTTCATGAAAATCGTTGAAGCCGTTTAAAGATATAAGATTTAATCATGTACGCACACAAACTTACTTTTTCTTACTTTTACTTTTATAAATTTCAAAATCCATATCCAGAGTTCTAGGACAATGGCTGTTGTTTAGGCATTGTACCTGTGCTACCAGCTAGCTTTATATACTTAGCGTTGTAATCTGTGGAAAACGTTGTGGGTAGCATAATTGTTCAAAATGTAATATTTAAGATAATATGTCTATCTCTTATTGTGTTACTATTTGTTTTTCCTTAAATAAATAAATACTGCGATCGCTAACCCCATCAAGCGTAAGCTTGGCCTAATAAAATAAAAAAATTGACGTGTGGCACTCGGGGACTGCCACGGTAAAGCTATTGCATAGCATTTTTTATCAACTTATGCAATTATAATTATTTATTTATTTTTTATTTGACCGAGAAGAAAACCTTTTTTTTTTTCTTTTATTGAATAAATGAGAAGTTACTGCCCCCGCTTTTTAAATCTCTGATATCTTCTAAGATCTTCATTTAAATTACATGCTGTAATGATCATATTGATCTATATTAAATGCACAATGTATTTAAGGTACCTAATTGGATAAGAATTAATGCTGTATTGGTTAAAATCGCTTCGTAAATAAGCCCTTATTTCTCGTAAAAAGCAAAGGAAAAAAATGGTTATTGTGGGTTATCCCTAAGAGGTAGACATATACCATCGTGGACTTTTTTGTAGACCTTTTTTTAAGGTGTACAATACTGTAGTACATTATTTTGATCTATTTCGTAGGGTTCAGCCAGCGTTCGCAATGTAAGCGTAAAAAAATGAGCTTATTTATGACATCACATTAGAAACCCCTAAAATTATCAGCGTTTCTTTACTATATTATGCATGTTAAATACATATAAACCTTCCTCTTGAATTGTTCTATCTATTAAAAAAATCCGCATCAAAATCCGTTGCGTAGTTTTAAAGATCTAAGCATAATGCACGGCCTTCAAGCCACACCTCCGTGCCCGTCGGAGTGGGGAGCGTGAGGTTTTTTTTTCGTTACGGAATTTCTGGATTCGGTCCCCGCGCTCAAGGCCCTCGATAGAAGCTATGCAATAGCTTAATAAAAAATCATGCTACGCAGTTACGCAGATGATGATGATGGTCTTGTACACAATTAACCCAATGTTTCCTCTCATCCACAGGAGCTGGTCCTCAGACAAGGTTCGATGACGTTCGAGTGGTGGGCGCGCCCCCCCGTGCGGCCCATGGTGTCGGTCTACGTGTACAACGTCACTAATGCGGACGAATTCCTCAACAATGGGTCTAAACCTGTGTTAGATGAACTTGGACCTTATGTTTATTCGTAAGTATTTCCTTTATATTTTTATTATGAAAATAAAGTATTATACAGATCCCCTAGTACCTTGTGGCTAAAAAAACTCTTTAACAAAAAAATTAAACCGCCGAAAAAACTGAAAAGCAAAAAATAATAAACCTTAAAATTATGAGTCGGCGCTTTGAGTGATCTTTGTTCATTGATTTTTCAGCGCCGACTCAACATTTTAAGTTTTATTATTTTTTGCTTTTCAGTTTTTTCGGCGGATTAATTTTTTGATAAAAAGATTTTATTTTAAATTTTTTTGTGGCTTGAATGTACTAATAATACTTGGCAAGGTATACCCCATCCAATGAAAAAAGAATTATCATTATCGGACTACTCTGTATGAAGTTATGCGTGGTTATACATTACAATCAGTGAGTAAACAATCAATCATCCCCTGTTTTCCGATCCTTAGATTTCGATTTTGTTTTCCAAATTTATATGGGACCACCTTGGGGGTATACCCTTTCCAATAAAAAAAGAATTATCACAATCGGACTACTATGTACAAAGTTACGCGTGGTCATAAAAAAAAAACAAAAAATATATATATACGCGTCGAATTGATAACTTCCTCCTTTTTTTTCGTCGGTTAATAATAACAGCCACATAGGCTAACACGTTGAGTGCCGATCAGGCGATATCGCGTGATTCTTCGGCTCTGCATTATGGCCGATCACGCGATATCGCGTGCTTGCTACTAACAATTTTGTATGCGCTCTAAAATCTGTGGCCACATCGGATTAACCATCAATCTGTGTTTGGCACTCAACGTGTTGATAGATCAGGTTAAGCTACCGCGGCAAAGCGGTTGATCTGTGGATGGGTGACCATCTTTACATAATAAGACCCCTGCGTGCCTCGGAAAGCACGTTAAGCAGTTGGTTCCGACTGTCATTCGTAGATTTTTGACAGTCGTCAGAAAGTTAAAGTGAAGTCTGAAAGTCTGACAACCAGTCTTACCAAGGGGTATCGTATTACCCAGTAGCTGGGTTATGGAGGTCAGATAAACAGTCGCTTGATATAAAATACTGGTGTTCAGCTGCATCCGGTTAGACTGGAAGCCGACCCCAACATAGTTAATAAAGACTAGGTAGATGATGACAGGGCTCCAAGGACAAGTTTGCGTTTCGGAAATCATCGTTAATCTTCGTAAATACGAACGCGCAGTTTTAACATCTAATGTAGAGAGGGTATAACCGTGGAAGTAAGTTGCCTGCGTTGTGTTTCCAGTAACTAAAAATTACAGATCAGCAACGCTATGTAATTCCTGAAACTGTTTTTTTTTAGGGTTCCGTTGCCAAATGGCAAAAAACGGAACCCTTATAGATTCGTCATGTCTGTCTGTCTGTCTGTCTGTCTGTTTTATCTAAGCGTAATTCTGATCATAGTTACCTACATTACAGTCTCTTTTACAGATTTCGCAGCACATTTTCTGATAATAAACTTTATTTAGACAAAATTTAGTTTGTAGCAGCAGCAGTGAGGTTTGGTGAAAACCAAGGTGTTTGATAGATTTTCTTGAGGATTATTTATAGGTAATGAAAACGATGCGATAGCATATTAGCTAACAGTATTCAAGGAGTCCGTGTGGTGACGGACGTAAACAATAGCACCATCCCATTTCTTCCCGTGGGTGTCGTAAAAGGCGACTAAGGGACTTACTAGAGAATGGGCAGCAGCGTTCTCTATGCATCTTACCACCATACTGCGATCGCCAACCCGCCTGCCAAGTATGGCGATTATGGTAAAGCCACCCAAATTGGAGGAGGCCCATGTCCAGCTGTGGACGTCTTGCGGCTGAAATGTTGATGATTCAAGGAGAGGGGTGTGGGAACAATATTTTAAATGAAAACCAATTACTTTCGAGAGATAGGCATGAAGTAGTGTGTGGTATTATTTTCTGCGTCTAGATGTCGCTATTGACCTTTATGACCCAGTAGTTCACAACAGGTTATAAAAACGAACTTAAACTATAGCTAATCTCTCTTTGCCTAGCATTATCCTATTTCATTTGGGGTTGGCTCTCCTTGTCATTCTTCGCCAGATGTTTCGGTTCTGGGTTGTCGAGTCATTCACTTGGGCGTGCTTCAGGTCATTGTTGACTACAGACAGCCAAGTGAGAAGGGGTGTACCTCCTTCTTTGGACCTGAATTCATGTAAAAGACTTGCTTAGGCTGTGTTCTTTGGGTCTTCTCATTACACGGCCATACCACCTAACCTATAACTAATATTAATAAAATTTTAGTCGAAACGTGACCTCGTTGCTATTTATAAAGGAAAGCGCTCATTACATTACTCAATATAAAATAAATGAGTTGATATAAATGCAACTCCAACTTCCTTCTAAACTGGTTGGCAGGAATTGCGATAGTCATAATTGGAATAAGTATAAAATTGCACTTGAAAAAAAGTATGTAAGGATCGTAGTATGATGGCGTTCTATTGTTTCTGCCTGCCCCAATGGAAAATAGGGCGTGAGTTTTGTATGTTTGTAAGTATAAAAGGGCGTGAGTTTATGTATGTTTGTAAGTATAAAAGGGCGTGAGTTTATGTATGTTTGTAAGTATAAAAGGGCGTGAGTTTATGTATGTTTGTAAGTATAAAAGGGCGTGAGTTTATGTATGTTTGTAAGTATAAAAGGGCGTGAGTTTATGTATGTTTGTAAGTATAAAAGCAGCGACTTACATATTGCAGGTCGTGGGTTCGAACCCAGGCAGGCGCTTTACTTTGTGTAAATAATTTCATCACCAGTGCTCTCAAAACGGTGAAGGAAAACATCGTGACGAAACCGGCATGTCCTAGAACAAAAAATCGAAGACATGTGACATCTACCAACCCGCACTGGACCCGCGTGGTGGATTACGGCCGTCTTCCTCTCACCGTGAGGAGGCCTGTGTCCCAGCAGTGGGAACAATATAGGCTGATTATGATTTGCCTTCAACTAGCCTTATCCACTTAATTTTTAAAATAATATGTAATCAATGTCGCTGGGCAATAGTCTCCACACAGTGGGTGTCTGAGGACGGACGGCGCAACCGAGGCCGGCCCAAGATGAGGTGGCGTGACGACTTAGACGCGTACTGCAAGGATTGGATCAAGATGGCCCACGAAAAGGAGGACTTCCGGATTTTGGGGAGGCCTTTGCTCAGCAGTGGGACAGCATAGGCTAAGAAAAAAAACAATGTGGCCGTGGCTTTAAAACTTTTTAAACAAATTTAAAACGTGTTTACGAGTAAAACTACGGCTCTTGGTTTAAAATGATTTATTTACAACTATATTTGAGTTTGTAATAGACGGTTTGACGGCCATAATTTGTAGCAAGTCAAAAAAGGACAGAAACTAAAATCTATCATTTTCAAGCTATTCATTTTCTTTTTCTTCTCCACAGCGAAGAATGGGAGAAGGTGAACATCACAGACAACGAGAACGGCACGTTATCATTCCACTACAAGAGGACGTATACGTTCCAGCCAGAGTTGAGCAAAGGGTTCGACGATGACGCCGTCGTGGTGCCGAATATACCTATGTTGGTGAGTACTTATTGCATTATATTTTAGGGGAATTTAGGTACACCAAATGCCTGTTATATGAATTATAGCTCCGTGTGACTTAAACCCTCACCCTTTTTTGTGATTTAACGAATCAATTTTGACATAGAAAAGCGTGACTTAAGTGCGAGTTTAAGTCACACGTGCCATACAATGTGTGACTTAAGTTTTCAGCAGCGCCTTAATGAAATAACATTAATGAATTTACCTACTGGGAGTTTATTTCGATCGTGGTAAAGCGATAATTCTTGTTTTCAAAAAGATGGAATAGATCCGTGGTTTTTACTTTGTCACTAAGAATTTAGAGCTAGTAAATTCATGCGGCTTTCTGTAGTTTCTGCTGTACCCTATTGGGGAAAAGTATAATTTTGTATTGTTTACCACGAAAACTATGACAGTAGACAGACGATTTTGTAGACCATTTTTCTTAATTTTATTAAGTTCCTGGTACTGGCCAAGCTACACTGTCCTCCCATAACTATTAACACTGTAATTTGTACAAGTCAATTATTTTTTAAATTGTAACCATAGAGTTTCTTTCTGAGGTTTCATAATTGCCCTACATGGGCAATTTAAATGACATAAATGTACAGGTTATTTTTAGGGTTCCGTTGCCAAATGGCAAAAAACGGAACCCTTATAGATTCGTCATGTCTGTCTGTCTGTCTGTCTGTCTGTCTGTCTGTCTGTCTGTCTGTCTGTCTGTCTGTCTGTCCGTCCGTATGTCACAGCCATTTTATTCCGAAACTATAAGAGCTATGCTGTTGAAACTTGGTAAGTAGGTGTATTCTGTGAACCGCATTAAGATTTTCACACTAAAATAGAAAAAAAACAATAAATTTTGGGGTTCCCCATACATAGAACTGAAACTCAAAAATGCTTTTTTTCATCAAACCCATACGTGTGGGGTATCTATGAATAGGTCTTCAAAAATGGTAATGAGGTTTCTATTATCATCTTTTTCTAAACTGAATAGTTTGCGCGAGAGACACTTCCAAAGTGGTAAAATGTGTGTCCCCCCCCCCGTAACTTCTAAAATAAGAGAATGACAAAACTAAAAAAAATATATGATGTACATTACCATGTAAACTACCAACGAAAATTGGTTTGAACGAGATCGAGTGAGTAGTTTTTTTTTAAAACGTCATAAATCGTAAACCGCAATTTACCTTACATTCAATCAACTGAAATATAAAAATTAAAAAATATTTATATTTTTAAACCGAAAATACCTACAGGTTTGTACGGAACCCTCGGTGCGCGAGTCCGACTCGCACTTGGCCGGTTTTTTTTTCATCAATCTCTTGAGAAGGTCGACGTATCACCCGACATGATCTTTACTACAGAACTTGGTTTTAAGTTAAAATAAAAACAATGAGCTCTTAAACTGTCAAGAAAAACATTTTTAAATAACCTTTCTTCCTCACCACCATATACATACATTTATTTATTTATTTATTTATTTAAGGAAAAACAAACAGTAACACAATAAGAGATAGACATATTATCTTAAATATTACATTTTGAACAATTGTGCTACCCACAACGTTTTCCACAGATTACAATGCTAAGTATATAAAACTAGCTGGTAGCACAGGTACAATGCCTAAACAACAGCCATTGTCCTAGAACTCTGGATATGGACTTTGAAATTTATAAAAGTAAAAGTAAGAAAAAGTAAGAAAAAGTGAGTTTGTGTGCATACATGATTAAATTATATTTATACAAGATTAAATTATATTGCGCTATTTCAAACTACTTTGCTGATCCTTTAGAGTTGCTCGGATTAACTTCTTAAATGCATTTTTATTGAGGAAAAGAATGTCGATTGAGTTAAATTCAACGTTATATGTCTCAACCAAACGATGAAGTGGTGAACGCGAGCCAGCGTTGGATTTACAGAGGCTAGTAGCAAAAAGACGTCGAGTGCGTACCTCACGTACATGAACTGTTCGAGGAACCAGGTAACACAGACTCCTAACTAAGTCCGGACAGTCAAAATGATTTCGGCACACATTGAACAGAGTCATAACATCCAAAAGTTTCCGTCTAGACTGTAAGGTCAGAAGATCATACTTTTTAAGAAGTAAGTGGTATGAAATTTTATTCCGATACATAAGTTTTAAACAAAAAAAAACTGTAAATAAACTGTCAAAACATCGGTATTTTCCAAAATGTTGCAAGTTAAGGTCGTCAAGTTAATTCGAGGAAGTAACTTTAACAATAACTTAACATTGAATGGGAAATGATAGTCTTCAGGTGCTTTATTTTATGGCAGTTTTTAACCGACTTCAAAGAAAGGAGAAGGTTCTTTGTCGACTGTTTGTATGTTCACCGATTTTTCCGCCAATTTTGAACCGATTTTCAAAATTATTTTTTTAATGGATAGGTTGTAACAAAGACGTAGGTACCCTTCCGGCGTCTCCACTCACATCTGCCTTGTAAATACTTTTTGTTAGCCGCCCTTCATTCATCCTCTCAACATGACCAAACCTTCTAAACATACTCTTTTAAAATTGTCACTATATTTTCTTTTAAACAGCACCGTTGTCTTATCACATCATTCCCCAGTCTATCATTAACAATGTTGTGGAAAAATATTCCATTGGAAGACTATTTTATCTTTAAGACAAAAACAAAACACATTACTGTAGTTAAGTGCCGCCATGACAGTGATAATTTCTGATGATTAACTTTAAGTAAAGGTGGAAACATACTTAGTTTACGTTACGTACCTATGTTCTTATATGAAAGAAAGAAAAAACGTTTGTTTGCGGAAAATTTGACGCAAAAAAGACAAAAAAGAACAACAACTCGGCAAGTAATAATAGCGGCACGGGTCGATCAGGTTAAACTACACTGTTCGCGGTTACTCCATGGATGGGTGACCGTCTTTACAAATCGAGACACCTCCGTGCTTGGACAAACACGTTAAGCCGTTGGTCCCGGTTGTCATAGATCTTTGGACAGTCGTTACGGGTCGTCAAAAATCCGAAAGTTTGATAACCAGTCTTGTCAAAGAGTATCGTATTATCCAGTAAATGGGTTGTGGAAGTCAGACAAGCAGTCGCTCCATGTAAAATACTGGTATTCAACTGTATCGGGTTAGACTGGACGTCCTTGGACAGGCTTGTTGTCAGACTATCGGGCTTCTGACTATCCGTGAGGGCTGTCAAAGTTCTACGAATGACAACCGGGATCCTATGGCTGAACGTGCTTCCTGAGGCTCGTAGGGGTCTCGGTATGTGGAGTAAATATAGACTCGAATAAATTAACGGGCAATACTGGACTTACGTCAAAACAACATAATTTTTTTTGGAAATTTTTGAATGTTAATGACATGTATGCACGGCCACAGGTCAAGCTATACATTTCCAGTATAAGCTGACATCTCACTGTACGAAAAGCCTATACGATGCGAGGTCAACTAAAACTGGAAATTGATCGCTTTATATGTAGCCATGTGTACAAACGTAATCACAGAAATAAAATCATTTATTAGCACAAAAAAAAATGTTCAGTGTGTATAACTATTTTCGTGGCGTGGTATATATTTAGTATGTTATTACAAAATCTACAAGAGACTAATTAAGTAATATTTAAAATGATCACCATTATCCAAGTTTTGCGAAGTCAGTGAATTTAAATGACATATTATAACTAATGTTTTGCAATTAAACGTCTTTAGTTAAATTAACTAGAATTATTTGCATGCAAGATTTAAGATGAGGCAACTTTTGCACCTGGTTTATAGATAGAGTTTTTTTTTGTACGCGGGAGGGCGTGTCAGACTTTTACTGACTAAAACTCACCCGTGTTCCTTCAGTTGCCCATGTGCCAGGGTCACGGTAACTCTTTCGAACAATTCCGCGGCACTATGTGTAGCTAGGGTTGTTAAACGCACTCTTAAATATACTATGGTACTCTTTTTCTTGTACCGTGTGGTGCCGGACGTAAAGAATAGGGGTTATTCCCTGAGTACCCCGATCCCCGAGGCCCCCGTCCCGGAGGACCCCGATTTATTTTTATCTTGATAAACTCAATTAACAGTCAATTTAGCTTAAAAGTACCGTCAGCAGATGATATGTTAAATTAAATTTTATTACTTACTAAAATTATAATAGGTACTTAACTTTAAGAATCAGGAAAAAATTATAAAGTCTTGCTTGGTTAAGGTAAATATTATGATTAGAGAATACAATATAGATTTAATTATTATCAAAATAGTTCCTTTTTCAATACAGAAAATCAAAATATTTACTCTACATGGAGCATTAACATAATTTAAAAAATCCGCGAAAACTATCACTTTCAGGAATTATTTTTGAAATGTAATTAATGTAGCATAGGAAATAGTTAACTCTAAAATAATCTTCTAACATGTAAAATCAGTTTCACTTACATTATTTTTTTCAATACAGTAAATCGAAAATACTATTATAAATATATTTGTGAAAAATTATGAAAGGGTTTCATGGCCCATGTCTTCATTCTAAGAAGTGATGCCCGTTTTATGCAGGGACTTGAAACGTTACTCCAATCTCTCTCTAATAACGCTACGCATAGTTTCAGTAACGATAATTTGTACCGTTCCACCAGGATCGTAACTAAATATTTATTTTGGTTACAACGATATGAACAACGGAACGAAATCTTAAACTATTTAGTAACAATAACAAAAATATATCGTTACTAGTATAACGAAATAATAACGTTATTCATTTCGATACGCAACCTTGAGGGCTGAGGCACATAAGTACCTATTGATGTGCCTCCGGAAAACATACAGCATTGTCTATGAAGAAGCATTGTATACTTATCCTTTTTCGCGCGGTCAATAGTACGGATACTTTAGTTCAACGTAAAAATAGTAGGTGGCGTAGCTATCGCCGACGTTGAATTTACTCTATGCCAGCTAGGAAGCGGGAACCGCTGTCACTTTTCGAGTTCATAGCGTTGTGTACTTTCGCCGCGTGCGGTCGAAATCTACAAATATTTTTTGAATCGCTTAACCATTCTAAAAAATTATTTGCTATCGTGTTCGATAATTTAGTAATACATTAATAGTTAGTTGTATTTTCAATCCTTTAACTAAAATAACGGTTTGTTCGCTATGAATCCCGCGCCGAGTAACGAACCCGATGAGGCAGCCGCCGGGGCCCATCGGTCGATCGTTTCGAACTCGCCGACTTCCGAGAGGGATCAAGAACAAGAAAAGGAGGACTCCTCGTGCGCTAGCAGTTCATCAGACAGTGAAGCCGAACGAGCGGAACCTCCTCGCAAGAAATTTAAGCGGGATGCACAGGTAACGGTCGATCCTCGAATCGACGCGTTATACAACCAGGTCAGTTTTCTTACAAACTTTATAATGCACCAACAATACGTACCGAGTACTGCTGTAAATACAAGTGACGTAATCGAACAAGCAGGAATGATCAGTAATGATTTCTTGACTAATCCGTTAACAGAAACGCCTAGGTCGTTGGATTTGGGCGCCTGTCAAACTAGTTTTGATGATAAAAAAATTCTTAAATCGGCTAATGAAAAACGGTTACGCCAATTAATAAGTTTGCAGCATTTTAACAGCCCCACGTGGCAACATATCCGTTATAAGAAAACATTGGGAGACATGCTCGCGTTTCCGGGATTTTGCAATTTAAAAATTAACGATGAACTGTGTTGCCTAAACAAAGGAAAAGATTTCTTGGCCTCAACAGAGGAAATCATGGCTGCGACTACCAACGCCGTGTTACATCAAAGAGAACTGTTGCAGTCTGGCTTACAGGGCATCATTGACTGGGCTCACAATAACCCTGCCGAGCTAAAATCCGATAACCTTTATAATAAAATTTCTGAAACATTCGGCAATGAGTCGTCATCTTATAAATTATTTGAACAAACATTACAAATAATTTGCGGTAAACGTGCCGAGTGTATTGAAATGAGACGTAAAAGAATAATTTGCGAAATTCCGAATAAAAACATTCAAGCTGCGCTAGGTAATATACCTCCAAGCGAAGAGTTTTTATTTGATAAGACAAAACTTTTGTCCCTTATTCAGTCCCTCGGAGGGCCTCATTTCTGGTTATCATCAACACAAACACACAAAACTAAGGAGCAACTCAAAACAAAATACAAAGAACCAACACCGTCTACCTCCAAATACGTTCCTCACACACAGAATAATAAAAATTATAATTTTCGAGATACCTACAAAAAACAACAAACGAAACAAACGTACAAAGGGAAAGGCGACGGTTTCAAACCAACAAAAAATTACTCATTTCGAAACAAAGACGGAAAAAAGTGACTACCCGACACATTTCAGGGGAGGTTGTTTAACTTTGTTCAAAAACCGTTGGCAAGCGCTTCGAGCAAACAAATTCATAATTTCTGCAATTTCGAAGTTCCGTATACCCCTTTACAAAAAACCTCCTCTATTAATGCCAACAAGAAGGATTATGACGCAATATGCAACCACGCCATCCCCTGCAATGTCTCAGACAGTCAAAGATCTATTAGATCAAGCTGTATTGAAACTAGTTTCCAAGAAAACTCCCAGTTTTATCTCCAAGCTTTTTCTGCGGAAGAAAAGCGACGGATCAATGCGCCCAATTTTCGATCTCCGAGAATTGAACAAGTTCGTCAAAACGAAACGTTTTCGTCTGATTTCTCACGCTTCAGTCCCAGATTTTCTCCAGCCTGGAGACTGGATGATAAAAATAGATATATCCCAGGCTTACTTTCACCTGCGAGCAGCAAAGTCGCACCGACCTTTCTTAAGGATCAGCTACAAAGACCAGTTATACGAGATGACATGTTTACCGTTCGGACTGGCGTCAGCGCCGCACCTATTTTCATCAGTAACATGCTGGGTCGCGGAGACCTTGCGTGCGAAGGGATGTCGAGTGCTAGTCTACCTAGACGACTTCCTTCTGGTCAATCAAGACCATTCCAAGTTATGTCTTCAGGCTGCGGAAGCCGTGAGGCACTTGGAACATTTGGGCTGGCATATCAACCGCCAAAAATCTGTATTGGTGCCAACTCAAGATTTGGAATACCTTGGCATACGTTGGCAAACAGCTGTAAATACAATGTCCCTACCAGAAAAAAGGAAACAAAGCATAAACTACACACTAGACCGGTCGTTGTTGAAAAGTCACATAAACCTTCGGGAACTGCAAAGTCTGCTGGGGCGCTTAAACTTCGCCAACTTTGTCGTTCCCCGAGGAAGACTACACTGTCGCAAAATGCAAATATTTCTGCGACACTACAACAAAACACGACCCCGTCAAAAACAGCAACTGCCTCGAGTTGTGCGTCAAGAGATAATGTGGTGGCGCGGAGCCACAAGCCACACATTACCTATACACAAAAAACCTGCTACCCATTTCCTTGCGACGGACGCTTCGGATTGGGGCTGGGGTGCCCACATAGACGGGATTCCAATGTCAGGTGCTTGGGCAACTCACCAACGAAGATGGCACTGCAACAAAAAGGAGCTATATGCAGTAATAGCGGCAATCAAAATGAATACAAAGACGTTGCAGAAGTCACACGTGCTGATCCAGTCAGACAATCGAACCCTGATTGCATACATTCGAAAGGAGGGAGGAACCAGATCGTTAGGGTTACTAGCCCTAACCTTCAAACTATTACGTCTTACGGACAAGTTCAACATAACCCTATCAGCCCACTACCTGCCAGGCAGATACAACGTAATAGCGGACAGGCTATCACGAGGAAAACCACCCGCGGAATGGCATCTTCTACCTCGAGCAACAGCGGAAGTTTTTCGGAAGTGGGGGCTTCCAGAAGTGGACTTGTTTGCGACACAAAGGACCGCGGTAGTAAAAAACTATGTCTCACTAGACTGCAAAGATCGATCAGCAAACTATATAGATGCCTTCAGCAGAATATGGAACCATCGGCTAGCGTGGGTGTTTCCTCCTCCCAGTTTGCTGCCCAGAGTTCTGGCACATCTGAACAATGCAACGGGAATTTACTTGCTAGTGGCCCCGGAGTGGCCTCGAGCCTTCTGGCTTCAAGACCTGAAATCCAGAGCTCTAGACCACCCTCACGAACTTCTGAACCTATCGAAGACCTTGATAGATGTTACAACATCGCAGCCTCCCCCACAGGTACAGACATTGACCCTGAAAGTTTGGAAAATTGGGGGTGGGGTGCCCAAATAAAAGACTGGTCAATACAGGAAAAAGAACTACTCAAGAAGAGCTGGCGACGTTCAACTTTATCAACCTATTTGTCACCACTTAGACGGTGGTTGAGATGGTGCTCTAACTCTCAAGTAAACCCAAAATATCCTCAACCTGCTGACATCGCTAAATTTTTAATGTTTCTCTTTCTAAAAGAGAATTTATCCTATAGTACTATCCTCGTTCACAAATCGGCAGTCTTAACATTTTGTGGCCCTTATGTGGAACAAAAAACATTTTCAAATTTTTTAATAAAACATACACTTAAGGCGATAGGAGTTGCCAAACCTAAAGAAGTACGGCCACCGTTCACGTGGGATCCACGTACCGTACTAAATTGGCTGTCATCAAATGCACCTAAAGACACATTGTTTGATTTAGCACGTAGAACAGCCACAGTTTTATTGCTGGCATCAGGCCGTAGGGTTCATGACCTAACTTTGCTGAAAATCTCAAATGACAGCTTCTTAGATGATGGCGATAATATCTATTTTATACCTGCATTTGGATCTAAAACCGATACACACTATTATCGACAGTCCGCTTGGAAACTTTCACAACACAGTGATAAAAACATATGTCCTGTCACTTTAGTTAGGCTTTTAATCGAAAAAACTGTACTTAAGAGATCTGAAGTTAGCAATTTGAACAATCTTTTTATCACTGTACTTAATCAAACAAAAGCTGCCTCACGCACTGTAATCGGGAATTGGGTTCGCACAGTTCTCAGAGATAGTGGAATTTTTGCAACTCCGGGAAGCTGCAGGTCAGCAGTAGCTTCTTTAAATTGGTTAGATAATCAATCACTTGATGATATTTTATCACGGGGTAATTGGAAATCATCCAACACCTTTAATCATTACTGTCGTGTAATAGAACTCCACAAAGACAGTCGTGATCCATTTTTCAATACATTTACTTCTAAGTAAAAGTAATCATGAACCAATCGTCTCTAACCTAGACGATTTGATTTATTCTTGGAACATCTAAATTGATTATTATCATCGCCTTTAACTGTTAAGATGATATTCTTAATTATATTTTTGTCTCATGTAAAATATATTGTAAACTACATAATTGTATTTTAAATGTAACAATATACATCAGTAAGAGATACTGTAACTACCTAACTCTCAGAATAAACAATTCATAATCATCATAGCGTTGTGTTTTACCTGTAATATTTCACCAGCAGATAACAAACACGTCTTCATAGACAATGCTGTATGTTTTCCGGAGGCACATCAATATAGCGGTTTTACATAAAAATAAAACCGATATTATGTGCCGAGAGGGAAAACATACAGCATTGTAGGAAGTTCTTCCTGGTGAAGACTATGAACTCGAAAAGTGACAGCGGTTCCCGCTTCCTAGCTGGCATAGAGTAAATTCAACGTCGGCGATAGCTACGCCACCTACTATTTTTACGTTGAACTAAAGTATCCGTACTATTGACCGCGCGAAAAAGGATAAGTATACAATGCTTCTTCATAGACAATGCTGTATGTTTTCCCTCTCGGCACATAATATCGGTTTTATTTTTATGTAAAACCGCTATATTAGATTATTCCCGCTCCCCGCTTGTCCCGCTCCCCGCTTGAGTTCAATACGGCAACGTAACATTTCGCCGTGATTGTTTGTTTACTGATTTCTGTCGAATATTTTGAGTTTGACAGTTTTTCTATTAAATCATGGGCCGTAAGAAGAGGAATTTTGTATACAGATATTTTTTACTGAGTGACGACAAAGAAACGTCGAAATGTGATGTTCCACCTACAATCTTAAATTACGATTAATGATAATTTATCGATGATAACCAAAAAGTTAACATGTCAGTTATATATTGTAAGATAGTATGATGTTATTTGAAGAAAGTTTTCAATCATATTTCGGTTTCGTGATCGCGTTGGCGGCAAAATTTTATACCTACCTATTCGATACTACGACGACAACGTTATAGTTAGGGATTCTTCGCCCGCTCATTTGATTTTGATTTATTCATAACGTCCGCGAGCGCGACTAATGTTCTGTTTACAATTACTAAAGTTTTGTCGTATAGTATTTTATAACAAATTCGTATTGCAAACTACGATATAGGACATGCATTGTTTAAAAACCCGTTAAGTTTTGTTGTGAGTTTTTAAATAACAAACTAACACTATGCCCGCGGGGTCTGCGTAGATTTCGCATAGGTATTCTCCCAAAATAGAACCCATGTTATTCGCTGATAATGCAGATTTTTACAGATGAAGGAATTTTTATCATCAGTTTAGTATTTTTTTAGTTATTTACCATTAAAAAAAAAACATAATTACAATAAATTAAAGTATTTTTAAAATATTATTTGTGTACCTACACTTATCATAAATTAACATTTGGAAGTAAGTAGTTAGGTAACTTTAGGTAGATATCTATCTTTTCTCAATTTATATTTATAGCATAAAACCTCTATTATATTGTTTAACATAGCATAACTAAAAAAACATAAACTTAACATCACGCCTGTACTCCCAAAGGGTTAGGCAGAGTTGTATTCCTAACACCCACGTTTCACCAGTTATGTTTTAGTCCCATGGAAGAGAGAGCGAACCTATTGTATTTAATTGTAACTGGGGATTGCAAAATCCGGATTATTTCCAAATCCGGATTTACAAAGTATAATCGCACACAAATCCGGACTATCCGGATTTTTCGAAGTTTTTTATTTTATTTAAAAAAACATTAGTTTACGTGTAAACTATACAACGACACTCAAGGGACTGTGCACATTTCGACGTTATAGAGAGTTATCGTTAAAAATTAAAAAAACCGCGCCATCCTTGCATCCCGATGCTTTGAAAGAAAGTAAACCAAGTTCTTCAGCAAACTTCTCCACCTTAGCTTTCACGATCGGCCCCGACATTGGCATATTATGCTGGCGCTGTCGGTGAAACTATGATAGTATAGCTTGATCCAAATCTTCGTATTTAGGTTTCTTATTTGGAAGATTTTCCATCCTGCTCTGCTTGTAGAATTTTTTCTTTATTTTTTGATATGGTGGACACGGTAGAACGACTAAATCTAAAGCGTCTGCCAACATTACTTAAAAAAGTAAAACTTTTTCGTCAATACACACTGATTTTCTCTTACTTGCCTTGTTTACAGTTAGAAAGTTTGTGAGCAACTTGGAATATGATAACGTATAGATAATCCATAACTCCTTGTAACAACACATGCAAGCAATCCCAATTTGTAATCAAAAGAACGGATTTCTTAGAAAGTTCAGTATGATTCCAAAACTAAACAGGGCCTGCATCACATTCTGGCAATGCAGGAAAATGAAAGGTAAGAAGTGGGGCCTATCCCCCAAAATCATACTTTGACTGTACACCGCAGTGATCCGACTTATGATCACCTACGGGGCCGTGGTCTGGTAGCCCCGCACCAAGCTTATTACAGCCTGCAACAAACTGCAACGCATGCAAAGACTAGCCTGCATGGCGGTCACAGGCTGCATGAGGACTACTCCGACTGCAGCCATGGACGCCATGCTGGGACTACCACCGCTCCACCTGTTCATACAGCAGGAAGCCACGATGGCGGCAGCGTGTCTGGATGAAACTGACCTCTGGCGAAAGAGAGACACACAACACACGCTGCTTAAGGAACTCAACAATGAGTTCCCCATCACTAAGGCCGGGTGGTAAATGACCGGGTATCCAAACAGTTCATTTTTGATAAAAAATCCAGCTTCACGAAGATCGCCGATGTGGACGTTTGCCCCCCACTAAGTTGCGCATCTTCATGGATGGATCAAAAACAGACAGTGGCACAGGTGCTGGAGTCTTCTCGCAGGACTTCTACATACATATAGGCACACCGTTGGGAGTCCACAACACGTTGTTCCAGGCTGAATGCATTGGGATCACTCTTGCTGCTTCAGCCATTATGGCCAGGGCAGTTAAAGACCACTTGATCCGCATACTCTTAGATAGTATGGCTATTCTGCAAGCGCTAGACAGACACTCGATTGACTCTAGGCTAATATACGAGTGCCACCAGCGCCTCAACCAGGTAGGTAGCCTCAATAATATAACCATTCAATGGATAAAAGGACACAACGGTTCGCTAGATAACGATGCCGCCGATGAACTTGCCAGAAGGGAGTCGAGCACGACACCGGTGGGACCAGAACCCATCGCGCCACTCTCCTTTGAGTTCCTACGCTCTCTTGTAACAAAACGTACCAGGGATCTACACTGTGAGCTATGGGTGGACCAAAGTGAGTGCAGGCATGCCAAGGAAGCACTTCCTACCATCGATGCCCGCCTCACAAAACAGGTCCTCCGGTAGACAAACGACAGCTGCGTTGCAGCGACAACAGCAATAACTGGCCATGGGTCGTTTAATAAACATCTATTTGTCGTAGGAGTTACAGACAGTCCGCTGTGCAGGGCCTGCATTGAGGATGACGAGACAGCAATGCACGTGCTTCTTAACTGCCCGGCGATCGCTACATATAGGGCCAAGTACTTCGGTAACCCAGGTATCCTACATGAGAGCAACATCAAGGCGTTGCTGGCCTTTCTCGAGGAGCTGAGGTGGATCGAATAACCGATTTCCCACCCGAACGCAAAATACGCGCTCAGACGTGAAGTAGCGGACACCAGCCCGTTCTACCTATGTATGATACCCACAGTCGAGCTTATTACGGACTAGGATAATAAAGCGACAAAGGAAACGTACACAGCTGCGCAGTTTTTACTAATTTTGGCAACTTAAAAAGTACTTTTTATTTTTTATTTGTTGTCGTTACTGGGAGTGGGTGCAATGCTATACAGAGTGTATCATTGTATGGAAGACAAGCTAAACCATTTAAAGTGAAGTGATTTCGACGCTTTAGTGAGTTTGTCGTTAAAGCGAATGACGTTACATGGAGTGTACATTGTTTTTAGATTTGTCACGTAGTAGTTTACGCTGAAATATAATTAAGTTGGTGGTTGAAGACACATGCTCTATTTAATACGTTTACAAAGAAACGCTTTATTGAAATTCAAAAAAACCGGATTTTAATATTAAAATCCGAATTTTTATGAGGACGGAAAATCAGGATTTTTCAGTTATTTTCGAATTTTGAACTATCCGGATTACAATCTCTCATTATAACTTGTTTTCAAAAAATAAAATGTGTAGGTAATACACTAGGTAATTTGCTCACCCCGCAGCGTTTTTCTTTCTTGTAGAATTGTTTTGCCCGTCATAATTTGTAAACGAAAGGTCCGATTCTAATAATATTAAAGAGGATTTTATATTTACAATTGGTGAGGCCAGTATTTACACCTTTGGCCCTGTCCGCACCGCTATTTTTCACCGTGCGATTATCTTCTCATAGTTCGCTAACTTATTAAATGTAATGGGATTGCCACACAGGCGCGGTTGGAAATTCACGTGGAAAAAATCTGTGGTTTGATGCAAATTGAACGCGATGCGATGCGAATAAATTTCCACGCGAATGTTTTGTTCAGTATTAAGTAGTTATGACTATGGCCCGCACTGTGAAATAAAATTCGCGCGTTTCGTTCTGTCGTGCACAGGCGCCGGCGCTATTAACAGGATGTCGCGCGCATAGTCTCCCACCCGATCGGCGGCCGCACAGGAGTTATCAGGAAACGACGATATTGCTAACATAACATCACGCCACTATTCCTCAAAGGTGTAGAAGGTGTAGAAGACACCCACATTTCAACAGTTATATTCAAGTCCCATGTAATGTGTAGGTGGCGAGCCTATTGCCATCAACCGGGCATAATCCTAATTCGAGTATATCCAAAGTACCACGACATCATATTCAAGGCGAAACTGTAGGAGAAAATAAATTTCAAGATATAAAGGGTGTATGGGAAACGCTTCCGAAAACAGATAGTAGGTGATAGGGCTAGTTATTCTTGATACGCAACCATATTTTTTTTTGGATATTTTTATTAAATATTACCATATTTTTTGCATTTTTTATACAGACGCCAGCATATCAAGCTACCCGAAACTGTCAAATTTTCTCAATAAATCTTGAACCTAATACTTTAGCGATAAAGTTGAAAACCTATTACAGAAATTTGACAGATTGTAGTAGTAGTAGCTTTACGTGTTAACAGTTAAATGAACCATTATTTGAGATATAAAACATATACTATCAAAAAAAAAAAATGATCTTTAGCATGCAATGTAAATTCAAATGTAAAAATCAGCTGATCATCGCGCACGCCGATAGACGCGTGGTCGACGACCCCAAGTACTGTTGAAAAATTGGCTGACTGTTCTGTTGAAACATAAAATCATCGTCACTGTGACTTAGGTGACTACTCATCCGCAAAATATTTCATCCGCGGATGAAACGTTACCCTTTTCAAATTGTAAGGCGACGATTCATCCGCTAGTTCGGATGAGTCGTCGCGTAGTTAATATTAATGTGGTCATATCGGCCAAACAGATAAACTTGGAGGGGGAGTTTTTGATTATTTTTTAAAATAAAAATTTAATTCATTTAAAAGCGGAGGAATGAGAGAAAGGCAGCGGGGGAGGGCAAAAAAGTGATTCATTTCATTTTCTGTATATCGTGGTTAAATTGAACAAAAATACTTCTATGTATAACAATCGTTTTTTTTTATTATTAAGAATACTTATAGGTACATTTTTATACTGAAATATCAGAATAATAGCAATTTACTCTTTGATCAAAAATGTACTAGATGCCCGATGAGCGCTTCAAAAACGGCCCGAAAAATAAGAGTACAAATTTTTTTGTGCTCTTATTTCAAATTAGTTTAGTCCAATCATAGCCAACGATAAGACGTCCTAAATGCTGCAGTACGCGTTCAAAAATGGTGTAACTAACCACTGTAACACCAAGTTTTTGGAAGGAATATTTTTTTTCCATAAGTTTATATCTTTAAGTGTTTTTTATAAAATAAAAACAATCAAATACTAAATATAAATCAGCAAATAATATAATGGCAAATACATATTATGATTGTTTCACCAATGTTTGCGACAACGCGCCAACTATTGTAACAAACATTGTCTGTTTTGGAACAGAGAATGCATGGAGTAGTATTGTAATTTTATATTTTATTTTTGTTTGTGTATTTCCTAGCAACCCATTTCGCTGTGCAGAATGGGTATCTATTGTAGCGAAAGAAAGAGGAAAAGAAATATACAAACCTTATAAAAAATCATATTTGAACTTTAATTTAAATGAAAAAAATAATGTGATTTAATACAAATTTAACTTCTAAATAGCGTACATAAAAGTAGAACGCACCCATTTTTTATACGGGTGGATCACATTGAGTCAACTCGCACTCAATTAAATAAAATAACTATTGTACTATTTTAGTCCTACTACTTTTTTAGATTCATTAAAAAAAATTGCCACCATCAAAACGAACCTTCACCTAAAAGATTATATTCTGCAACTCTACACAGTACGTCTTTCAATACGTACTGTGTTCTGAGCATTGAAATGTAATACCAAGAACGACGTCTAGTTCCAAAATAGAGTAAGCACGAAATTGTCAACACATTGTTTTTAAACTTATTGCTTAGACTTTAAGTTTCAGTTTAGAATAGATAATTTTGTACTTATATAAAAATGACTTTTGATTTTTAAGGGACTTTTTAAATTTATTGCTCTTTACCTTTCTCCGATGACAAAAGGACTTAAATATGAATATTTTGCAATCTTAATTGTACTTTATGTTTGAGTGTTAAAGATTATAATAAACTGAAGTTGTTATTATTTTGAGACGTTTTTCTATATTTCGTAGTAAGAAATATAAATGTGTAAGTGTGTGCAAACGTGGCCACTTGCTTGAGCGCCTTATTTTTGTTCCTGATCCTTTATCTAGTGCTATTATTGATCGAAGAATTTACCTAAATAAATGACAGGTTAGGTTAGTAGTTTTACTGCGAAAATCGAGTTTTGTTATAAATAGGAGTAGATATATTTAAATAGATTGTTATTAAGAATTGTACATTTTTATACATATGTGAGAAAATATTAATTAATAAAAAAACCCGAATATTTGAAATCTTCTTAGTATTTAAGTACAAAAAAAAAATATCCAAATAATCAACCACTACGAAATTTTGTAAGCGATGTGTATCATTAATCTGATAATTTCTCTATACAATGTCCGAGGCTAATTTCATTATCTATACTTAAACTCCCGCAAATTGCTATTTTTTTTTTTCCTTCAGTACGCTTTCTTTCGTTCTCTTTGAATTTGAAATAAATTCTTGATTTTTCCACAGGTTACAAATGATATTTGGCATCTTTTTTAAGAGTTATTAATAAAACGGATATGTTAGGTTTGCTCTTAACGTTATTCGTTTTGTGCCGTATATTATAAAACACCATTTATCATCTATTTAAATATATCTGCTCATATGAATAACAAAACTCGGATTTCGCAGGTAACCTAGGTTAGCTTACCGTTTTACTGCGAAATCCGAGTTGTCATTTAACCTCTCATTTATTTAGGTAAATTGCTTTTATTCTGATTTTCCAGTATAAAATGTATGTTCTTAATAAAAAAGATTGTTACACAGAAGTATTTTTGTTTAATTTAACCACGATATACAGAAAACAAAATGAATTACTTTTTTGCCCTCCACCGCTGCCTTTCTCTCATTCCTCCGCTTTTAAATGAATTAAATTTTTATTTTAAAAAATAATCAAAAACTCCCCCTCCAAGTTTATCTGTTTGGCCGATATGACCACATTAATATTAACTACGCGACGACTCATCCGAACTAGCGGATGAATCGTCGCCTTACAATTTTAAAAGGGTAACGTTTCATCCGCGGATGAAATATTTTGCGGATGAGTAGTCACCTAAGTCGCGACGACTCATCCGAACTAGCGGATGAATCGTCGCCTTACAATTTTAAAAGGGTAACGTTTCATCCGCGGATGAAATATTTTGCGGATGAGTAGTCACCTAAGTCGTCACTGTCACCTGTAAATAATGAATAATATCTTAACCCAAACTTTTATACACCAGACAATAACTGAGAATTTCTAGATAGAAAAAAATTAATTCACATATCTGTAGCCCACATAACCAGTGAGGCAGAAATAACAATCGTATTCATTCGTTAATGGTTAAAATGATAGGTACTCACTCATTATAATAACAGAATGAACCGATGAGACGTGTAGGTATAATATGTTAAAGTTTACACAAATTATACAACGTGCACTCTCTAATGAATAAATGCTTGGATACGGCGCGCGGCGATGCGATGGCATATACAGGGGTGCGACGGGAGGAGCGGTGTTCAGCGGGCAATTTTTTAAACATAACGTTATAAGTGAAACTGTAACGTTTCACCTGTAACGTTATTAAATCGGATCTAAGCATAACGTTACTGATCCCTATAACGCTACTTGTTATATTGTTTTTTAACAATAATATTCTATAACGTTATTCTTTATAACGTTTTTCATATTTTTAGGTTTGAGTATCGTTACAAAATCTGAAACGTTATAAGGTAACATTTAGAGTAACGGAACAAAATTCATTTCGTTTTCAAGTCCCTGGTTTTATGTTATATCGGGTACCTTACTTAGTACTACCTGATAATATTGTAATATTTATTTAATATTTTTGATACATTTTATTCAAACTTTAATTACCTCTATTAAACTATGATTCGACATTGTAAAAAAATTCAAATAAACTACGTTCGTCTAATGGATTTCAAACACATACATTTAAGCACTTTTTATGTCGACCGTACAAGTTGAAAGCAATAGAAAAAGAAATGTAATCATATTTATCGTATTCGGGGTTCTCCGGGACGGGGTCCTCGGAGATCGGGGTACTCAGGGACTAACCCAAGAATAGCACCATCCCGTTGCTTCCCGTGGCTGTTGTAAAAGGCGACTAAGGGACTTACTAGAGAATGGGCAGCAGCGTTCTCTATGCATTTTACCACGATACTGCAATCGCCAACCCGCCTGCCATTCTGCTTATTCTCTTCCACGACAGGGCTGGCATCTGCGAACATTATTATTAGTGTTTTCTTTACACAGTAAAAAATAGTCACTTCCTACGTCTCTACGATTGGATCTTTTAAACTACGACTAGACAGAGTGATTCAAAAAGAAGGTTTATATGTACAGTACACGGGCGAAGTCGCGGGCAATACCTAGTATGTTATAAAGTACACCTACAAAAAAAAGAGTCATCATCATCATTTCTGCAGAAAGATGTCCACTGCTGGACATAGGACTCCCCCGAGGAGGGCTTTGCCATAATCGCTACACTTGACAGGCGGGTTATCGATCGCAGTATGGTGGTAAAATATTGTACATAGAGGACGCTGCTGCACATTCTCTAGTAAGAAAATAGACCAAAAATAAAGGTATCTTCAGAGTTATTGATTTTGGTCTGCTCCTTACTATGTTAAGAAACTTTTAATATGTTGGTTAAAACATTCATTCCAGTACCAACGACTTGCCAAAGCAATTACCTCGCGGTCACCTTCTAATTCGCGGCCGCGACGCGGGTTGCTTAACTTTGATGACCTAATCAGTAGCTGCTGGCAAGATTACGCAAAATATGCAAAGTGGGCCTTGAAAGAATACGAGATAGTTTTAGTACTGAGTATGAGTTATAAGCTGTTATAACTCATTGCTGTGTAACATTACGCTACGAGACCCTAAAGAACCGAGTAAAAGAAGAGAAAAACAGTCCGAAAGAACGCTAAGAGGAAACGAAAGAAGAAAGAAAGAAAATCCGTAACATGCATTTTTTTAAAAAAAGCTTGGGGAAAACATGCGTCACATTCACGCAAAACGGCCATCGCTCAGCATAATGCTGTGATCCTATGCGAGACAGAGCTCCAGCGCTGGTTACGAAGTTAATCGCGGGCGACGCGTTCCACACTATCCATACTAATATTATAAATGCAAAAGTAACTCTGTCTGTCTCGCTTTCCTGCTAAAACTACTGAACCGATTTAAATGAAATTTGGTACACAGATAGTTTAGAGCTTGAGAAAGGACATAGGCTACTTTTTATCCCGGTAGTATGTTCCCGCGGGATAATTTCCGACAGCCACGCGGGCGAAACCGCTGGCAAAAGCTAGTATTTTATATAGAAACAAGAACGGTAACGCCGCGACTTACAAGTTGTAGGTTCGAACCCAGGCAGGCGCTTTACTCTGTGTAATTTATTTCATCACCACTGCTCTCAAAACGGTGAAGGAAAACATCGTGAGGAAACCGGCATGTCTTAGAACAAAAAATTCGAAGACATGTGACATGTACCAACCCACACTGGGACGCGTGGTGGATTACGACCCACTCCCTCTCATCGAGAGGAGACCTGTGTCCCAGCAGTGGGAACATCATAGGCTGATTATGATGATGAATACAGCCTCCATTTTTGGAACGAAGTTCCTTATCGCGCGTTGCGAAAGGGGACTAGACGGAAAAAATTAAGACCAAATGTTGTAACGACACTTTTTGCTACAGTTGTAAGCCGTGCGGCGTGCGCGTGTTTCTGTGTCTGTCTCTCTCACTCTCTCTCATAGAAAGCAAGCCAGTTACATTATATTTGCTAACTAGCTTTTGCCCGCAGCTTCGCCCGCGTGGATGCCGGAAATTAACGCAGGTATTTTTCTAAAATAAAAGATTTTTTCTAAAATAAAAGTATCCTTAGTTACTCCTTGTTACATCAGCTATCTGCCAATGGAAGTCCCGTCAAAATAGGTCCAGCCATTTCAGAGATTAGCTGGAACAAACAAACAGACAGACAGACACAGACAAAAATTTAAAAAAATGTTGTTTTGGTATATGTACCGTGTATACATCCATATACACTTAGTAAAAAGTGGTTATCTTAATATTACAAACAGACACTCCAATTTTATTTATTTGTATAGATGAAAAGTAGTTTTTTTTTTTATTATAACTTAAAAAAACAATTACAATTCCTTCATTAATTAATCGAAAAGAACTTCCTTCCATCCGGGTGTCCCTTGACACCTCTCAAGTTTTCTTAGTTGTTTCTAAGATATTATAGTAAGTAACAAAAACTGTGTATGCCTACGTAATCGCGTTACTTATAGGCGCGAACAGAGAAATCGTTGCGCTCTGATTCTGCTGAATTAATGTATCATCACGGTTTTTATTACTACGGAGGCAGGGCAGACTTATAGGATGCAATCCCGGGATCCCGACCATTTTCAGGCCCCGAAAATCCCGGGACTGTACTTGGCTAATCCCGGGATTTTCGGGATTGCCATAAACAAGTCTAATTTGTATTCCGTAGTCCGTTGCGCCTTGACAAAAACCTTGCCTAGATTATATGAATAGCATTTATTACATAACGACAAAAAAAAACCCTTAGATACGCCGTCGTACGATACGTACCTACTATACACAGTACACACTAAACAGGTACAGTCCTAATATACATATGTTTGTCGTAGAACTTAGATGGGACTTAAAGGAAAAGTTCCAGCTGGAAATTAACAAGAGTAAGTATGAAATCCCCAGATCCTGAAGTACAAGTACAAAATGAATTGGGGTTGGTAAATATTGTAGCATTAGATGTGAAATGAGCCTGTTCAAAAATGGAGGAGTTCGTGGATATCACTTAGAAACAGCATACAAGTATCTACACGTATTGTCTATTCCTCCAACCAGCGTAGAACCAGAGCGAGTGTTTTCAGCTGCTGCTTATGTTGGCAATAAACTACGAAGCAGGCTTGGAAGTCAAAGATTGGATGCTTTGATATTTTTCTGCGATTATATTTTAGAAATTTTAAATATTTTTTTTTTGTGTTGTCTTTTTGATTTCTTGCAAAAGTATAGTTATTTGTTTTGTCTTTATCTTTTCTTATTATATTGTGATTTTTGTTGCGCAAAGACATTGAAAAGATTTTTTTTTTAATTATTTAAGTTGTTTTTTTTTTTTCATTTTAGCCCAATTAGAAACCACATAGTCTAATCCCGGGATAGGCCCGGGTTCCCGGGATTACGCTTCAAAAATCCCGTAATCCCGGGATTGAAAAACAAGCTCGGGATTGTATCCTCTAGGCAGACTGTCTCGTTGGGCACGAGGTCTTGAGATCGATTTCGCCCAGCATGCTTTCTATTCAAGACGGGCTAATGTATCCAGGCTGACAAGGATATTAGTAATAAATTCATCACCATCTGCCTGCCTTTTTCCAACTATGTTGGGGTCGGCTTCCAGTCTAACCGGATGCAGTTGCTTACCAGTATTTCACATAAATACATAATTTTTTTACATACATAAATTTTTATTTAATATTAACGTACATACATTTTAACGATTAAATAAAAAAGTGTAAAAATAAAAAATACCTATCATTTTAAAATAAAAAAAAAAAACAAAATCCGAATACGTAAAAAGTGAACTTTAAAAATGATCAAAACAATAATAAAATGAATACCATAAATAATCTCATGCACTCGAAGGCTATCTATTGTTCATCATTTTAATTAAAGTTCACTTTTTACGCAACCGGGGTTTTTGATTTTATTTTTATTTTAATTTTGCACTTTTCAAAAAATACTTCCTTAACCACTTTAATCAGCCTATAATGTTCCCACTGCTGGGACACAGGCCTGCTCTCTTCGAGAGGAAGTGGGCCATAATGCACCACGCGGTCCCAGTGCGGTTGGTAGATGTCACATGTCTTTGAATTTTTGGTTTTAAGACATGCCGGTTTCCTCACGATGTTTTCCCTCACCGTTTTGAGAGCAGTGGTGATGAAATTAAGTTACACAAATTAATGCGCCTGCTTGGGTTCGAACTTACGACTTACTACTCGTAAGTCGCGGCCGTTACCACTGGGCCACCACTGTTCTTGGCCGAATAGTGGGTTGTAAAAAGGCCGAGTAGTCGGCCAATCCGATCACGGTTTCGGGGTTATTGACAGTTTCCGTGACGCATTGTTGACAGGTTATTCACGCGCAAGTCACATGTTGTTGATAATGTCACAATATTTTAATTTTTCCTGTACAAGAAAGTAATTTTAGAGACTTGATATTTTAAGGAAAAGTTTTTTCTAGATTTTAGAATGTGTAAGACTGATTCTAAATAAATATTAATTAACAATCTAGGTTTTTATGCAGTGTAATTCCTCATAAATACATCTATACATACAAATAAATAAAATTTTAGTGTCTGTTTGTAATTTCAAATTAACAGCTTTTCAATAAATGCATATGAAAGTATATACAGTACTTACATTAAAAAAAATAACATTTTTTTTTGTCTGTCTTTCTGTCTGTCTGTTTGTTCCGGCCAATCTTCGAAACGGTTGGACCGATTTCGACGGGGAATGCACTGGCAGATAGCTGATATTATAAGGAGTAAAATAGGCTATAGTAATATATATTTTGTCTGGGTAGTACGTCTCCGTGTGATAATTTCCGAACCTCACGCGGGTGAAGCCGCGGGCACAGCTGGTTTTAAATAAAATAAAAAACATAGAAAGTAAAAAGCGGGATACTCGGCGCTCTTTGCCCAATAGTCGCCGACAAAGTGGCCGAATAGTTGATTATACAAGTAAATAAAATTGAAGTGTTCGTTTGTAATACCAAATTAAAAGCTTTTCACAAAATGTATACGAAAGTAAGTATATACGGTATATACATACGCCAAAAAAACATTTTTTAACATTTTTGTCTGTCTCTCTCTCTCTCTGTTTGTTCGGGCTAATCTCTGAAACGGCTGGACCGATGTTAACGGAACTTTCACTCGCAAATAGTTAATGTTATAAAGATTAACATAGGCTACTTTCCCTCCTGGTACCACGTCCATTTCCACATCCACGCGGGCGAAACCGCAGCAGCAGCTAGTCTCTTATAAAAACCGAAAATGTACTTGAGAACAAAATGACTGAAATCGCTCATTGAGCCGTCGCGCTTGGTCTGCCCATCACGCTCTGTTAATGGCCAGAGAGAATAGAATTTAGCCGTATATCACGTGTTAGTGCATTTTTGTGTTAACGCGTCAATTACTCAAGCATTATACGTATAAATGGTATTTGCTTTCAATTCATGGTCATAGCGTTTTCTGTGTAATAAAAATAATAATATCTGATCCCAAACTAGGTAGAGCCTGCACTATGGCAACCAGATTACTGATAAATATACTATCTAAACCATCCAGGGTGCCACCCAGACGCATACAAAAAATTCATTCAAATCGGTCCAGCCTTTTAGGAGTTCAGTGACAGTATACACACGTACAGTAGAATTATATGTATATATAAAGATATTGGTACCGATTCCCTTGTTCACAAAGTAAACTAAATTTATTATAAATTCAGTGCATCTTTTTCTTTATATTTCATTAAGAAGAGGACAAAAGAAAAAATTTCGGTTAGTCCTATCAAATTAATCAGCGCCTGTCACTACTCCATACAAGTTTAGACGTGATTAAAAACTTGCCTACTAAAATTACGTCAATTTACGTCAAGCGCTGATTAATTTGACAGGACTAAACTAAAATTTATCTTCCGTCCTTTCCTTAATGAAATAGAAAGAAAAAGATGCTGACTGAACTTAAATTTTGTTTAGTTTGTGAATAAGGGAATCGGCACCATTGTCAGTTTAAATCAAATAGACACCGCGCACCGTCTATTGCCGGACGTGAGAATAGCGCCAGCCCATTTCTTCAAGCGGGTGTCGTAAGACTTACTAAAGAATGGGTAGCAGCGTTCTTTATGCATTTTAGCACCATACTGCGATCGCCAACTCGCTTGCCAAGCATGGCGATTATGGCAACACCGTAACCTAGGCCTCCCCTCCCCGCAAATTAGGGGAGACCTAGGTCCGGTAGTAGACGTCTTTTGGCTAAAGTGATGATGATGGAAATATATCGACATATGATATTATAGGGTGGCTAGCTGACATATGGCAATTGATTTAATTTAATAGTCTGTGTCTTGTTATGGTAATTACTTTGCCTACTTACTATTGTATAGAATCATAAGTAACTTAACAGACAGCTGTGCTGCTGGACAGTTTGTTCCGCCACTTCTTCTTCCCAGCTAAAGCACTAGGAAGTGGTGAAGGGCGCGCGTGCCGGGGGACTGTCTTATGTAACTTTGACGTTCTAAAAATGCTGATTCTTAGTCTAGTTTGATTAAATTACTTTTGATTTGATTTGACAATTTCGCCCGTTTGTTGCCGGAGGTAGAGAATGGCGCCAGCCAATTTCTTCCCGTGGATGTCGTAAGAGGCGACTTCAGGACTAACTAGAGAATGGGCAGCACCGTTTTCTATGCATTTTACCACCATATTGCGACCGCCAACCCGCCTGCCAAGCGTGGTGATTATGGCATCAACAAATTTCGGGAGGCCTATGTCCAGCAGTGGACTTGTCACCACTGAAATGATGATGGATGACATTTTCGATACGATACCCTGTTGAATGCTTGTCTATGGCTATGCTAAACGTATTTCTTGATTATTCCTAACTCGTCCTACAAAATTGCTAAGCCTAAAGTTATGCAATCCACTTTGAATGACAAGCCACGTCTTCATTCCATGATCACGATCTAATATAAACACATAATGAAATATGCAAACATACATATACCATGACCGGGCGTTCAACTCTAGAGAAACACCATGACAAGGGAAAATACACCTTAACTCTTAGCTGCAAAGTTCATTTTCCTAAAATTAGATGTAAGGTTCTATCACGAGTATTTGTTCAAGGAGAATTCTACTTTACGGTGGTAGTGATAGAGTTGAATTCAGTTTTGTAATGTAAACTAAGGTGTAATGTTCTAACTTAATTGATTAAGCACTCATATTGTGCTTGTGAGTATGTTTACGACTTTTATTTAATGGAGGATGAGCAGAGTTGAAAGTCAAGTTGATAAAACTGAGTATACAGTAGGACTTTACGAGTAGAAGACCCAAAGAACGAGGGATGAATTGTGTGAAAGATGATACCTAATAAAATGGGGGTCGATCGCAGTATGATGGTAAAATGCATAGAGAACGCTGCTACACATTCTCTAGTAAGTCCCTTAGTCGCCTCTACGACACCCACGGGAAGAAATAGGATGGTGCTATTATTGACGTCCGGCCCTACATCATTTTTGCCATCGACACGCTAAGAACAGGATTACATCTCTGTCCAACCGTTTAGTGAAACAGGGCGTAATGTTATGTGTTCTATTAAATACCTGCCATAATTATTTCCCTACCAAAGCCACCTCACAAAGACACCGTGTCCGCGGCGCAGGCGCACAGGCGCGCAAGTGAAAGTGGGCCACACAACGACTCCACTCGTTGGCTCATGGCCTATCCGTAGTTTGTGATAATGAGTACAACTGGCGTTAAGAAACTATTCAGAAATTAATTAAAATATGTGCCTTTTGAGCAGTGGTACTGGCCTCGACTTACGTGTACGAGTTCTGAGTCTGGGTTGAGGTTCAAACCTACGTTTGAACCCTTTTTTTGTGGATGGGACATCATCAAATGACGTCTCCCGCTCTTCGTGTCTGACTTTTATTGACTAAAACCCATCCGTGTTCCTTCAGTCGCCTAACCAGGGCTTCAGTAACTCTTTCGAACAAATCTCGCGACCCTGTCAGAAAGTGTCTGCCTGGGTTCGAACTTACGACCTATAAGTGGTAAATTACAGCCGTCACCATTGACCTACCACTCCCCGGGAAGATGATAAAAATGTATTAACTAGAATCGCTCACTGCTTACTAGATAACCTTAAAAATTTTTCCAAAAAAAAACAACCGTCTTCCAAAAAACACTACAAAGCGAAAAATAATTTTAATTTCGGAAGTTGGTGTCTTTGGATCTCTACTTTTGTTTTTTACCACCGACTTCCGAAATTAAAGTAATTTTTCACTTGTAGTGTTTTTTTTTTTGGAAGTCGGTGTTTTTTTTGCTAAAAATTATAATAAACAAGTGGATTAAATACGTATTATCTAAGCTAACGCAAAAACTACTAAAGCAAAGTGTAAAAAATTTATATGAGATTACCTCTGAAGCATAACCCAGCTATCCATTAAGTAAAATATTTTTGAAATCGGTCCACAGCTGGCGGAGACATCGGTGAACATACATGAATAAAATATATGTATACAGTGGAACACAGAACCTCCTCCTTTTTTCAAGTCAGTTCAAATGCAGTGTTCATATAGCATTATCAGTAATATGCATTGTGCAGTCAAATGAAAAGAAACCATTGTGTCGGAACTGAACAGTTAACTTAACTGTTCGCTTTAACGCACGGTTAAATGGTTAAATACGGCGTGTTGCAAATAGTTATGGTCATATTTAAGGGCGCCCCAGCTTCTGGCGATAATACCCCCCTTTTTGTGGGTGGGAAATCGTCAAATGACGTCTCCCGCTCGAGGCGGAGCGGGAGGGCGTGACAGACTTTTACTGACTAAAACTCACCCGTATTCCTTCAGTTGCCTGTGCCAGGGCCACGGTAACTCTTTCGAACAAATTTCGCGACCCTGGCTGGCATAGGACCCCTTCAATTTAGCTGACATCTCTTTGAGGCGCGCGTTGAACACAACGCGCCGTCCATCCGAGGCCATAGGCCTAAGAAAAAGTGTAACATATTCGTAGAAAGGCGAAACTCGACGTTGTGTGGTTGACCGGGTATCACAAATTGACACTTTTCTATTTAATACTTCGGCCGATACGCTTTTAGCACATGTGGGGTAGACAGAGGTACAGGTTGCATTCATTAACATGCATCACATCACGCTTGTTTAAGCAGAAGTAGTAGGCAGAGCTGTTATTAGTGCACTCATTACATTATTAATATTTATTTTACATTACATTAATATCACCCTCCACTTTTATGGCAGATCAATATTTTACCCTGCCAGGGTCGCAGATTTTTTCGAAAGAGTTACCGTGGTCCTGGCACAGGCAACTGAAGGAACACGGGTGGGTTTTAGTCAGTAATAGTCTGACACGCCCTTCTGCTCCACCCAGACCGGGAGACGTCATTTGATGATTGCCAACACACAACAGGCCCTATGGCCTGCCGCACATAGCATCGTGATTTTATTCATCGTAATGTTAGACAGAATCTATAGTAAACCCATATTTTGCCAATTCCCATGTTACAAGAGACGAGCCTATATTTCTATTAACCAAGCACAAATCCAGACTCGGGGCTGTTAGTACTGAGAAATTCCAAAACACAGCTCAAACCACCATTTTCCAAACTCCTGGCTGCTACTGACATATCCTCGATAGTAAAGCCCATTAACATTTTTTGATAAGTGACCACACTTGGCGACAAATGATATTCGTCAAACATTGACCTTTTTAGGGTTCCGTTGCCAAATGGCAAAAAACGGAACCCTTATAGATTCGTCATGTCCGTCTGTCTGTCTGTCCGTCTGTCTGTCTGTCTGTCTGTCTGTCTGTCTGTCCGTCCGTCCGTATGTCACAGCCACTTTTCTCCGAAACTATAAGAGCTACGCTGTTGAAACTTGGTAAGTAGATGTATTCTGTGAACCACATCAAGATTTTTACACGATAATAGAAAAAAAATAATAAATTTTGGGGTTCCCCATACTTAGAACTGAAACTCAATTTTTTTTTTTCGTCTAACCCATACGTGTGGGGTATCTATGAATAGGTCTTCAAAAATGGTATTGAGGTTTCTAATATCATTTTTTTCTAAACTGAATAGTTTGCGCGAGAGACGCTTCCAAAGTGGTAAAATGTGTCCCCCCCCCCCCCCCGTAACTTCTAAAATAGGAGAATGATAAAACTCCAAAAAATATATGATGTATATAACCATGTAAACTTCCACCGAAAATTGGTTTGAACGAGATCCAGTCAGTACTTTTTAGGGTTCCGTTGCCAAATGGCAAAAAACGGAACCCTTATAGATTCGTCATGTCTGTCTGTCTGTCTGTCTGTCTGTCTGTCTGTCTGTCTGTCTGTCTGTCCGTCCGTATGTCACAGCCATTTTATTCCGAAACTATAAGAGCTATGCTGTTGAAACTTGGTAAGTAGGTGTATTCTGTAAACCGCATTAAGATTTTCACACTAAAATAGAAAAATAACAATAAATTTTGGGGTTCCCCATACATAGAACTGAAACTCAAAAATGTTTTTTTTCATCAAACCCATACGTGTGGGGTATCTATGAATAGGTCTTCAAAAATGGTAATGAGGTTTCGATTATCATTTTTTTCTAAACTGAATAGTTTGCGCGAGAGACACTTCCAAAGTGGTAAAATGTGTGTCCCCCCCCCCGTAACTTCTAAAATAAGAGAATGACAAAGCTAAAAAAAATATATGATGTACATTACCATGTAAACTACCAACGAAAATTGGTTTGAACGAGATCGAGTGAGTAGTTTTTTTTTAAAACGTCATAAATCGTAAACCGCAATTTACCTGACATTCAATCAACTGAAATGTAAAAATTAAAAAATATATATATTTTTAAACCGAAAATACCTACAGGTTTGTACGGAACCCTCGGTGCGCGAGTCCGACTCGCACTTGGCCGGTTTTTTTTTACTACGTCATAAATCGTAAACCGCAATTTACCTTTCATTCAATCAACTCAAATATAAAAATTAAAAAAAATAACATTTAATTTCATAAGCATAAACCTTATACATAAACCGAGGATACCTACAGGTTTGTACGGAACCCTCGGTGCGCGAGTCCGACTCGCACTTGGCCGGTTTTTTTTCTCTTTGCGACATCATCAACTGACGTCTCCCGCTCTGGGCGGAGCGCGAGGGCGTGTCAGACTTTTGCTGACTAAAACCCACCCGTGTTCCTTCAGTTGCCTGTATGCCAGGGCCACGGTAACTCTTTCGAACTAATCAGCGACCCTGGCAGGGTCAAACATTGACCTGCCTTAAGAATGTACGGTAATACCCTGATCAGCTGTGTGACCATATTAGTCAGAAACCGATATTCCTATTTTGGAAGGTATGGTCATTAACCTATTGGTCAATATAGTGACACCCACCTGAATTCGTGTAGCGGTAAAAATTTGCATATTCTACCGTTATAGAATAAACCTACACGTCATCCATCAGCTTAGAGGTAGACTTATTTAAGGTTTGGTCATTTGTTGAGAGGATGAATATCGAGATCAGATCCAGCCAGTACCATCTTGTTATCCTCGCCCCAGCGACGCCAAGCTGGGGTTCGTGGGGTACGAGCGTGTAGTCGATCTAGCTTTAAGTTTTAAGCCCTGGCTGAATGCCTTCATTTATTAAGGTCATCATCACCATTTCAGCCGAAAAACGTCCATTGCTGGTCATAGCCCCCCCCCCCCCCCCAGTTTGGAGGGGTTTGCCATAATCACCACGCTTGGCAGGCGGGTTGGCGATCGCAGTATGGTGATAAAATGCATAGAGAACGCTTCTCCCCATTTTCTAGTAAGTCCCTTAGTCGCCTCTTACGACACCCACCACGGGAAGAACTAGGATGCCGCTATTCTTTACGTCCGGCGCCACACGGAACACGGCACTTATTAAGGTAGCCACACCCAAGAATGGTTAAGCAGCCGACAATCTCATAGGTTGACATGAGAGACGTCAATCCCAAAGAAAAAAATCAAGCATCAGGCAGTTGCCTACCAGACACAACACCCGTCTGGTCGGAGAATCCTCCTTTCTCCATAGAGGAGTGGGCTTTGTACCCTGTTCCTCATGCGTCTTTACCATGGCATCATCGGTGATAGGCCAGAGGTCACTATGTCTACATTAATTTTGGGTATAGAGTAGAATAGGAGCCGGGCCACAGTTTTCATATCAAAACTCTGCTGTAGAACCGTTGAGGTAGCTAGTAATAGAAAGAAAGAAAGAAAAATATTTGAGACACGCATTGGAAATACAAACAATAAAAAAGAACACTAAAACTTTAAGTTAGTATATCAAAATAATGAAAATTATAAAAATAAACGCGAAAGAAAACTTGTGCGAGGCCAAAAGGCTTCTCAGCATAATGCTGCGACATTTTTTTTTTAACTATTATTTATTTTCGCTACAAAAGTTGGGTTTCTCGTTTTTGGAACGAAGTTCCTTATGGCGATGGCGCGTTGCGAAAAGGGGCTGGACGGAATTAAGAGAAAAAGTTGGAACGACACTTTTTTTTGCGCTTTTCTGATGATCCTGGCTAAAATAATGGCACAAAATGAAATGATTGTATTGTCACCCGTCCTTGATAAGTGTGCAAAGTTTCAAATTATTCCGACGACGTTTTGAAAAGGGTGAAAATCACGTTCTAAGATTCCGTTACATAGATAGATACATACCAAGCTGAAAAAAGCATGTTAAAAACTACCGCGCTGGTATTCCGGTACAATGAGAAAAGAGAATATACCCGTGAGAATTGCGTAAATAAATAAATAATACACTGTCTCCGCGACAGCGACATAAAGAAGAATTATGCCATAATATTTCGCTACCTGTCTATCCGTTCTGGCCACGCTAAGCCACTTCAAATGTACAACACGTTTTTATTAGGGTTCCGTTGCCAAATGGCAAAAAACGGAACCCTTATAGATTCGTCATGTCTGTCTGTCTGTCTGTCTGTCTGTCTGTCTGTCTGTCTGTCTGTCTGTCTGTCTGTCTGTCCGTCCGTATGTCACAGCCATTTTATTCCGAAACTATAAGAGCTATGCTGTTGAAACTTGGTAAGTAGGTGTATTCTGTGAACCGCATTAAGATTTTCACACTAAAATAGAAAAAAAACAATAAATTTTGGGGTTCCCCATACATAGAACTGAAACTCAAAAATGTTTTTTTTCATCAAACCCATACGTGTGGGGTATCTATGAATAGGTCTTCAAAAATGGTAATGAGGTTTCTATTATCATTTTTTTCTAAACTGAATAGTTTGCGCGAGAGACACTTCCAAAGTGGTAAAATGTGTGTCCCCCCCCCCCGTAACTTCTAAAATAAGAGAATGACAAAACTAAAAAAAATATATGATGTACATTACCATGTAAACTACCAACGAAAATTGGTTTGAACGAGATCGATTGAGTGGTTTTTTTTTAAAACGTCATAAATCGTAAACCGCAATTTACCTTACATTCAATCAACTGAAATATAAAAATTAAAAAAAATATATATTTTTAAACCGAAAATACCTACAGGTTTGTACGGAACCCTCGGTGCGCGAGTCCGACTCGCACTTGGCCGGTTTTTGTCATAGTCAGACGTAATATGATGACGTCTCTGCGGTTACACATATAGATACACTGACTATGTGGAGTTACGTGAGATTATATACAGAGTGGTAAAGACATCGACGCGCTAATTGTAACCATGAATTAAGCACGCGATTCTGATGCCACGGTCGCGAGGTTTGTTCGAAAGAGTTACCGTAGCCCTGACATAGCAACTGAAGGAACACGGGTGGGTTTTATGCCTAAGTCCCCTTTTGAGTACCCTATGTCCAGCAGTGGAAGTCTTACGGCTGAAATGATGATGATGAAGATAATCTAAATTTAGTTAAGTTTAATCTGACAGTTACATAAGAGTAACCTTCAGTTAATAGGTAACTCGGCAGTCGGCACACATGACAGCGTCAAGGTTCCGTATACAGGAAGATCTGCAAACCCGTCGACCTTCCTCGATGGAACAGATTTAGGGTTCCGTGAGATGAGCGGCATTACGTACAACGGTTGAATTTTGTTTTATGCAAGTTTATTTTCGAGTTTTTTATAGGACTTCCTACTAGCAATGCTAGTTGGGTAATGCATAATCTACATAAATAAAAATGAAAACATTTTGTATTTCGTAATAATATATATCAAGTTCTTCTAACTAAACAGACAGCTGTGCTGCTGGACAGTTTGTTGCGCCACTTCTTCCCAGATAAAGCACTAGGAAGTGGTGAAGAGCGGGCGTGTCCGAGGACTGTTTTATGTAATTTTTGACGTTCGAAAAGTGCTGACTCTCAGCCTAGTTTTAATAAATGACTTCAGATTTTTTAAAGCTGTTCTTTGGTAAGCACCTAATTTAAGAGCAGCACGACGGACTTGAATTTTTTTATGTGTTAATAAAACGCGTTATAAAATTGTTACCTCATCATCATCATCATCATTCGAAAGACAGTCCACCGCTGGACATAGGCCTCCCCCCAGCTCCGCCACTTCGACCGGTTTTATGCTTCCCGCATCCAACGGACTCCAGTGGCCTTCACAAGATCATCGGTCCACCTTGAAGAATTGCTAAACTGAAGTGGCAGTGGGCAGGCTACATTGCTCGCAGAACAGATGGCCGATGGGGCCGATAGATTCTGGAATGGCAAACTAAAAGTCAAAGCATTTATTTCAAATAGGCCCAAAAAAGGCACTTTTGAACGTCAACTGTTACATGAAAGTAAAATTAATTCGAGTTGCCCTTCCAAAAGGTAGATTGGTATGGAGAAGAAAGAAAATAAGAAACTCAAACTAAGAAAGCAAGAAACTCCACCGTTACTCTTTTAAAATATTTTTCAATATTTGTATACAATATTTATACTATTATATGTGAAGACGATGCACCTCAAATAAAATTACGACGGCGACCGCGTATCGGAAGACGTAGAGTTGGAAGATCTCCTTCTATTTTATTGTTCTATTTGATTGTTACTTATTTAGAAATAATATACCTACACACAGTCTTGTTTGGCGATGTTATTTTTCTATAGCTGTAATAATATATAGCTGCGGTAACTTTAAAAACGTAGGTAATCTTATGATTTATTTTAACATTTTTTCCAACACGCCATCCGTTTAATCTGTAAATGGTAATGCTATTGAATCGTTGTTTTTTTCTCTGTTATTAATCATGGCATATTATAATAATCTTGTAGTCAATGATGTTTGCCGCCTGTTGTTTTATTAACGTAACATCACGCCTTGTTTTCCTGAAAGTTTGGGCAGAGGTGTACCTACAGTACACCCACATTTCGCCTGTTATGTTTAGGTCCCATGTAATAGGGGGCGAGTCTATGACCATCAACCGGGTACAAATGCAAACTTAGGGCTGATATTGAGTAATTTTAGATAGATAAACCTAATAACAGTTTTTCTGGCCCGAGAATGGAACCTAGTACCAACTCAGCGATAGCGCTCGCGACCACTACACCCCCGTTGGTGTGATAGTCTTGTTTTAAATTATTGGGAAAGTGTTTACTTATCTATGACCAATACATGATACGCACCTTACCTATGTCTATACTTTCCTTCATGTTGACTGTTTAGCTATTTTCGTGGCTAAATAATAACAGCCGCAAGGGTCGATCGAAGCTTTAGCTACGCTTGCCGCGGCTGGTTCAAAGAAGGAAAAACATCCATATCAAGACCCCTTCAGCACGCGTAGTATGACTACCATAGAAAGAACTTTGTCTATTCTTGGTAGAATAGAGATAGAATTGTCATGCTACGCTATAAATAATTTCTACAATCTGTAATTTTGTCTATTCTTCCGTCGACAAAACCCTACGGTGGTCATGCTACGGCCTAAGCAAGCACTTTAACCCGTTGGTCCCGGCTGTCAGTTGTGGGTCTTTGACATTCGGTTAGTCACCTTACAAATCAAAATCCCAAAAGTGTGGCAACCCGGAACGGGTATAATGTCACCCAGTTACTGGGTTGTGGAGGACAGATAGACACTCCGTGTAAAATAATGGTATTCAGCTTCACGACAGTGTTCCCTACCCCAGTATAGTCGGAAAAAGCTAAAGACAGATTTATTTGCATATAACATGTCGTTCAAGGTGTAAATTATATCAATTGTTGTTACCGAATTGAGCTAAACGATAAGTGACAAATGCTTGCACTGACTGGACAGGTTCACTCAATCTGTGTTGTTCTTTTCTCAAAAGACCATTTCAGTCACCAATCTACATGGTCTTCACATGTTGTGACCAAGATTATGTCTGGACTTTAAAAGAGACTGTGACCTCTGAGTTTGTTTCAGCCTTTCTTCTCAGAGTAGTCAGATAGGAAACGCCGACCTCATCTAGTTTAAAAAAATACCATTGACATGTAAAAGTGTTTGTACAAACCTACTTACAGAAATAAAATCATAAAATTTATCATTAAGCTATCTTTTTGATGTTCTTTCATGAATACCATGTTGCTCCGTTAAAAGATACCGGTTACAGCCTATACCGGTTTCGTCACGATGTTTATCTTCACCGTTTTGAGAGCAGTGGTGATGAAATTATTTATAAAAAAACTAGTTGACCGTACAGACGTTATCCTGTTTCCTGGAATTCGATAGCAGGGCCATCTGTCGGGCTGATTTGTGAATCTAAACCATCCAGGGTGCCACCCAAACGCATACAAAAAAAATCATTCAAATCGGTCCAGCCGTTTAGGAGGAGTTCAGTGACATACACACGTACAGTAGAATTATATGTATAAAGATATTGCGGCTGTTGCCACTGGGCCACTACTGTTCTCTCCCTAACAATACAAAACTTTGATTTAAACATTATGCCTTATCAAGGGCTATGGTTTCCTCTTATATATTAAAAACATCATGGTCATGTATTCATTAGGTATTTAAAGTACATGTCTTACTTCCTTAATATCAATTTAAGATTTTTGCACTTAAAAGTGACCGTTATATAATGCTATAGACGTTTCAAGTTTGTTTCTTAGTTTTTTTTTATTGACTTAGTATTGAATATTGAACAATTATTTTTAATTCTAAGTTTAAAATTTAAAAGGTTCTCCCGATAATTTAGTACTTACCGGTATTTTTAATGGTAGCGTTGGTTTTTATCGGTATTAAAAAAAAAGATTTGATAATTGAATTGGTCATTTAATTTGTGCCATTGTTTTTAAAGTTAGAATAACTAATTATATAAAGAGGTTATTTTTTTTTGTTTTTAACATGCTTTTATTAGCTTCACCTGTATGTTTTTATGTAACTATGTTTGTAACCGAGTCCTTTGGATTACATTTTGGCCCACTTCATTTAAACTTTATAGACTTATCGACGACCGACGACAATACAATAATTTTATACAATTGTGCCATTATCCTTGCCAGGGTTACCAGGATAACAAAAAAAAATATACTAAAAACATTATTTTGTAGCAACGGAACTAAAAAATTGGAAATAAATATTCGTTTAAAAAACTCGCTTCTACGCTTTTCTATGAAAGCGTGTATTTTAGTTTCCTAAACAATTTTTTTTCGTGAAGAGTGTGTGTTTGTAACCGACCAGAAAATCTTTGTTTGATTCCGAAAATTCTTGGGAAGCTACAATGTTGCCGTATCGGACATATTTTATGTTAAAACAATAAATTTCATGCTGATGAGAAACTAGATATATAATAATAATTTGTAAAAAGTGGCCATCATAGCAAAATCATTTTATTAATTTTCTGTCAAACAAGTTTCCTTAAAATTGATATATAATTAATTTACTTTAAAGATTTAAGTCGACGAAGTTATGCACAAGGACTTTTTACAGGTTTTTCGAGTTTCATACATAGGTACGACCTTCGCACAATGTTGATCAGTCCAGTATTTTTTTACATACAAGTCTGTGGTGCCTAATGTTTTCTTATAATTAATCTTATTCCGTGAGGGCTAAAGTTTAATATTGGTTATTTAGTAAGAAAATATTTCGAGACAATTCTAGAATTTGAAGAAATCATGACATTTAAAGTCAAATCTACACTAGAGAGTTGTATTGATAATTCTAATGATTAAAGTTTTGTAAACCAATATTTTGTTCAGTACGGTCACAGGATATTTTGATCAATGTATCTAATACGTACTGCCTACCTACGTTGTTCCGTGTGTGTTGTAAAAGGCGACTAAGGGACTTACTAGAGAATGGGCAGCAGCGTTCTATAAGCATTTTACCACCATACTGTGATTACCAACCAAGCGGCCAAGCGTGCAAGCAGCAAGTTTGCTGACCAAGGGTGGCGATTATTGAACGAACATTTTGCCCGCAGATCATATCCAATCAAATTCCATTCTAACACTCCAATTCTCTTCTTTTCCAGAGTGCGACCTCCCAGTCGAAGCACGCAGCACGCTTCCTCCGCCTCGCCATGGCATCTATCATGGACATCCTGAAGATCAAGCCGTTCGTCGAAGTGTCAGTGGGGCAGCTCCTCTGGGGGTACGAGGATCCTCTTCTCAAGTTAGCGAAGGATGTGGTGCCCAAGGAGCAGAAGCTGCCGTATGAGGAGTTTGGGCTGTTCTATGGGGTGAGTTTTCAAGTGAAAATGCGATTCACGTTTTTTGAAATATGAGCAAAAAATAACTATCTCCTTGAGTACTTTATAAATATATTCAGTGAAATCAGCCATCCATCTCTCCTGACTTCGATTTTGGCACCCGATGGTTACAAAAGACGCTTTTGCTTAAAAGTTGGTACTGTTAAAATCTGTCTATAGATTTTTTGTTTATTTTATATTGGTTGTAAATACACTGGTCCAAAGGCCTATGTTCCCGGGTTTGAAAGCCTAGTAGGCCTCAAAAATAAAGTTAGTAGGTGGTGTGTTAACAAATTCTCAGCAGTCTTCAGTATTCACAGTTTCATAAATCAAACTTGAATATCACATAAGTAAATATTAGCAGGAATATGAGAATACGGTCAACTAGGGCATCTTTTCCCTTGAGTACTATACTAAAATCGCTTTCGATTACTTACTAAAAATCTATTGTCAACATTTAATATTAAAGCAATACAAAAGTAAGAAAATCAAATGTAACACATATTTAGTAACCAAGAAATATTTAAACTGTACTCAATGATCTCTTATGAGTAAAGTTGCTCTTGGAAAGTAAAGATGCCCCAATTCATTATACAGAAAAAGAAGAACAACATTTTATTAATAGCTGTTGCTTCCTTTCCCCAGAAAAATGGAACAAGCCCAGACGTGGTCACAATGTTCACTGGAGCCACTGACATGTCCAAATACGGCATCATCAGCCGCTACAACATGAGGGACAAGCTGCAGCACTGGACCACGGAGCAGTGCAACAGCATCGCCGGCTCCGACGGCTCCATCTTCCCCCCACATATCAGTGCTAATGATACACTCGCTGTGTATGATAAGGATCTGTGCAGGCTGCTGCCGCTCAAGTAAGTTGAACGTAGAAATCGTATCATTACGTAATAATAGGTCAGTTGCGCAGTCCTCCCCACCAGGGTCGCGGAATTGTTCGAAACAGTTACCGTGGCCCTGGCATAGGCAACTGAAGGAACACGGTTGGGATTTAGTCAGTAAAAGTCTGACACACCCTTCCGCTCCACCCAGAGCGGGAGACGTCATTTGAAGATTTCCCACCCACAAAAAGGTGCGTAGTACTCGCAACCGGTGTGTGTGAATAACCAGATGTGTGAACATAAACGAGGCAAAAGAAGTATATAAGGATGAAGGTGGCGTTCCGTAGTTTCTGCCTCTTCTATGGGAAAAAGGCGTGTGTTTATGTACGTATGTACGTAATACCGCGGCGGGACATTTTCGCATTATCTGTCTATCGCATTTACTAATTAATCAAAAAGTTAAGGACTACGATGATAATATAAAAACAGATTAAACATGAATGATTAAGCTATCCCACCAATCACCAGCCCGATAATTAAAGAACAATAAAATTGGTCCATTTAGAATAAGTTTTAAGAATTGTAGCGTTAAATTGTCGTTACGTAAACGATTGTCGGAGGTAGGACGCCCTCAGGCTAGGTGGAGCGACGATCTTCGCAGGGTGGCTGGCAGCAGCTGGATGAGAGTTGCCGAAAATCGAGCTGAATGGCGTGCAATTGGAGAGCCTTATGTCCAGCAGTGGACTACAATAGGCTGATGGTGATGATGAAACGATTATCGATGCAATCTTAAAACATGGTGTTTCAAAATACAGGCATATTTTACTAGTTGTTTACAATAGTAAGTTTTGTTTACACTATGAAGAGCGAATGTTTCGGTTTGCGTACCTAATGCATCAACAACTGAACGTATTGCCACCACGCGCGCATAATTATTGCGCACATAATTATTTGTAATCAGTATGACGCATTGTAATAACTAGGAATTTGTGAATTTATGTTAATTGAGCCAAATTCCATTTCGATGTCGCAGTTTCTTGTGGTCGACAAGTGTTGTTGGGTTTTTCCATTTATTACTCTGTACCAGCCTGGAATCTGGATTTATGACCAGTAGGTATTCACCATTTAATTTAAGTACAAGTAATAAAATACAGATGACCTTGTAAAGGCCGCAGGAATCCGCTGGATGCGGGAAGCACAAAACAGGTCGAAGTGGCGAAGCTTGGGGAAGGCCAGTAGTGGAAGTCTTTCGGCTGTAATGTTGATGATGAATAACAAGGTGTACAAAGGCCGACTTAATGCTTTACTCATTTTCATATACTCACATGAAACTTGTACATAACTAAGGAAAAAAAAGAAAGAACATGTTTATTTGCGGCAAACATGACGCACAGTAAGACCAGAAACATAGACTGGCGATATATGAGTGTACTACACAGTTCTGCCAGCCTCATTGAGGAATACAAGCGTAATCATCATACTCATTCCCGTATCCCAATTCACTAGTCCTGCGCCTGATCTCTCTCCGGTCGTGTCGGATTGCCGTCCCTGAGGACTATGTGAGTGAGGGAAGAAAGAGTGCACCTGTGTCTGCGCACACACGCCTGCACTAGAATATTTCCCGCGCCAAAGACTAGTCTCAGTTGAGATTGGCTGCCATGATTTAAATACGGTCTGGGTCCCCCTCTCTAGCCGTATAATCTTTCATACAGTCCACCCATCGTTTGTTTAGTCAAGCGTGATATTTAATGTGAATCTTCTTTATTGCCAGGTTCTTAGAAGAAGTAGAAATAGGCGGCATCCAAGGTTACCGTTTCACGCCTCCAGTGGACGTGTTCGCGAACAACGAACATAACCGGTGCTTCTGCCCTGCCGGCCCTCCATGCGCACCCAGCGGACTCTTCAACGTGTCCCTGTGCCAATACGGTAAGAAAGAAAGAAAATATTTAAAAAAAATGTATCGTCATCGAAACAATTCAATATGTGAAATTTCAGCTCCGTATGATAAGAGGAAGTTGTTTTAATTCAACTTTTAGATTTTGAGCCGAACAAACATACATACAAACATTGCAAGTCAAATAAAAGCCTGTCAAAAGAATTAGCCTCCTGCAATTTGGAGGGTTTTGTCATAATCTCCACGCTTGGCAGGCGGGTTGGCGATCGCAGTATGGTGGTAAAATGCATAGAGAACGCTGCTGCCTATTCTCTAGTAAGTCCCTTAGTCGCCTCTTACGACACCCACTAGGAAGAAACGGAATGACGCTATTGTTCACGTCCGGCGCCACACGGAAGAGGACTAGGATTACAAGAAAAAAAAAAACATAAGTTCTTTAACTCGAATAAAAAAACAACACAGAACAGAATCAAAAATAGTCGGTAGCTGCCGTGAATGTGACGAGAAAGTGATATGTTCATCACCTACCCGCCTTATCAAAACTGTCTTGGGGCTGACTGCCAGTCTAACCGAATGTACCTGAAAACCAGTATTTTACATGGAGCGACTGTCTTTCTGACTTCCATAACTCAGTTACTGGTCAGCACTATACTGCTTGGCAAGACAGATTTTCAGAATTTCGGGCTTCTGTCTAACTGATTCATATTGAAAATAGTCTCACTACCATAGCGGCTTCAGTATGTTATAAGCAAATATAATTATCTAATATTCTCGGGTCAAGCATAATATACATGGCATTTTCCATCAGGGGCAGAAACCAGGCTTTGGACTGTTTACTCCAAACCCTAGATTTGTTTTTTTTTAATGACATCACGCAGGTCAAGCTATGAGGTTGTCGGCTGCTTAACCGGACTTGTCTGTGGCTGTAGGCATCCAGCCAGGGCTAAAAATCCTTAAAACTAGAGCAACTACTCGCTAAGGGCGCCCCCTGTGAGGTACGGACCTCGGCTTAGGGCATCGCTGGTAGAGGGCAGTAAGGGACGGGCTGGATCGGAATGATTATTATTTAGGGACGAATTTAAAGCTACAGGCTCAGCAGCGCGGGCTGACTCGAGCAAGGGTCGGGGCGCCTAAATTTGTGCCCAGGTCGCCGTGTTTGAGGGATTAACGGGTGAAATGAAGGTGTATTTTTAATAAACCTCTGGCTTAGAATACAGATAAAATAATAGAATATATTTTATTTATTTGTTTCCAGACTCTCCGATCATGCTATCATTCCCTCACTTCTACTTGGCTGACCCTAGCCTGAGAGAGCAAGTGGAAGGTATCTCCCCGCCCATCCCAGAGAAGCACAGACTCTTCATAGATGTTCAACCGGTAAGGAAGCTTCGCTCTAATTTTATTTTACTTCTATTTTTTCTCTTGACATTTGTATCGGTGTAAATTTACCTAAATTGTATTGTTTTTTTTATTTTTTATTCTTGACTTAAGGACAGTGGTTCTCATTCATTATATAAATTCATTATTAGTTTCATTCTTTTTTTTTTAGTTATGTATGCATGTTGTTTTAGTTTTTACGGTAATAATTTCGACACAATGTAAAAAAAAATCATGATATAAATAAACGAAAATACTTTTCATCTGTTCTGTTTCGAATAAAAAGCCGGGAAATTTTGAAATACCGGAAATATCAAAATAACATTTCTAATATCGGTACCTAAAATATCCCGAATTCCTTTTTAAATTAATCCGATTATAATTGAGCAAATGGTACATAAATAAAAAATACCACAAAGAAAATGTCAAAATTGAGAACCAAAGTAGATTTTAAGCAAAAGATTTAAACAAATCGACGGCTGTTGACAATTCTACTACAAAATTACTTTTACATTTGAATTTAATAAACATGTCGGCTTTTCTACAATCTCCTAAATTAATTTACAATTCGCTTGTAAAATTGTCGACTTATCTTTACATAATATTAACAACACATTCCTTTTTAACCGACGAAAAAACGGAGGAGGTCCTCAAGCAGACGCATAACTTTTTACAGAGTAGTCTGATTTTGATAATTTATTTTTTATTGAAAAGAGTATACCCCGAAATTGTTCCCATATAAATTTGAAAAAAAAACAACCCTAAGGGTAGGAAAACAGGGGATTATTGATTGTTCACTCACTGATTGTAATGTTTGACTACGTATAATTTTTTACAGAATAATCCGATTTTTTTTTTCTACGGTTCAACAAAATTTCCCGCTTATTTTACATTCTAACCTCACGTTTATATTTCATTTCCAGGAGATGGGTATAGCGATGCGCGCCCGCGCTCGTATCCAGATCAACTTAGCTGTGTCGCAAGTGGTCGACATCAAGCAGGTCGCCAACTTCCCTGATATCGTGTTCCCTATTCTCTGGTTTGAGGAGGTAAGCAGACACATTGACTTCAACTAGCTTTTAACAAGATGTGTACCTTACTAAAAAATAATGTGTGCATGTGAGTGTGTGTGTGTGTGCGTGTGAGTGAGATGTGGATGAGATGTATGTTCAAATGATTGGGTAAAGTAGTAGCTTGTCTATTTGGACATGTTCAAAATCGCTTCTGTTTCTTCGTAAGTAAGTTTTAATAGGTAGTTCTGTATTTGTTTTTTTACAGAGTGTCTTATTGAATGAGTAAATATTAATAATTTTGTTGATTTTATCGTATAGGTAAGGACTAAGAAAAATGAAGAATCTCTTAATAAAAGATGTTTTGGGTACACAAGTACATACGTTTGCATACAGCATATTTCCTACGTTTGAGTAAAGTTTTTGGATCGTATAAGAAATCACCGTGTTGCTTTATTTATTCGGGATATTTTTCGGGATATTTTTTTTACTTAGCACCGTGTTGATTATACTTGAAATAAAAAGTTGACGAACAGTCAGCACTGCATGATTGGTAAAGCTGCATTGTAGGATACAGAAAAGGTCAAAATGTGATAGTTTAGTTGTTAAAAAAGGTAGTTGTTAAAAAAGGAATTTTATTTATGGTGTCCGGGAGAAAATAATGATACTTTGATGATAAAGAGACTTCGACATATGAATAACAGAGATGATCAAACAACGGTCTACAATGCGTTTTTATTCAAATCTATGTCGTATGAATGTTTTAATCTCTACCGCATTATATAATTAAGTATGCTATTATTTATTTATTATTATTTATTGAAGTATGCCATTTTTGTATTTTTTTTTTAGTATCTTATTTAGTAATAACATCGCAATGGCGAATCATAGCTGTTAGGGTTTTATGTACCAATTTTATTTAATAAATAAAAAAAATATTTTTAAATTTATAAGGAAACTCGACATTATATTCCGAAAAATAAGTTTAGTATTCTAGTTATGGGACGATAAGCTGCTGTTTATTGTATCGTTAAATAAAGAAAAACCGTATTTTTTTAAGAAAGTAATAATTAAACGATTTTTCTGTACCGAGTTACCAATAGGGTTGTTTCGTTGGAGCATCGCCGTGAGAGACCGCTGAGTGTATGTCACTTGTCAAAGTCGCCTTGATCGTAATGATTGCCATTTCGCAGCAGTTTATACATGGGACTGCATCGGTAATTGAGTGAATGCACAAATAGTTTTTTTTTTGTGGTTGGGTAATCATCAAATGACTTCTCTCGCTCTGGGTGGAGCGGAAGGGCGTGTCAGACTTTTACTGATTACAATCCACCCGTGTTCCTTCAGTTGCCTATGTGCCAGGGCCATGGCATTTCTTTCGAACAAATGTCGCGACCCTGGTAGGCATCGGTCCTAGCAGACCCCTTCTATACTGCTGACATCTCTTTGAGGCGCGCGTGGAACACTACGCGCTGTCGACACGAGCCTGGTCCTTACCGGGCAGCGAGCTACCCATTGCTCGTCGCCATGTGACAAATAGTTTGCGCCATCTACGTGGAACGTATTTTAGCCGACTTCAAAAAAGGAGGTTTCTCAATTCGACCGTATACCGGATGGCATTTTTTACCGTCTCGACCTTCATACGGTGCGTTGTGTAACTAGAATAGAAGGCAGGAAGGCCTTCAGATTCATCGCAGGTGACTAAAGGAGCGCGGGACGTGGGCTCACAGGGATACGTGTGCGGCTTGTGCGCCTGCGAAAGATCAATTTGGCCGCCTATCGGCCGGCTTCAAAGGGTAGGACCGCTCTACAAAATCATTGATACATGCCGCGCATTGAGTAGGGTGCGTATGATTTGAGTTTCGATAGACTTTAATTGATTTTTTTATTTTATTTTTCCAAATTTCTGTTTTTGTTGTTCTAGTATGAAAATGTTACTTTAAATGTGTAGTATTTATTTCTAGATCAATTTGTTATTCAAAAATAAAAATAACAAAAACTTCTATGCCAAAGGCTTCTACTCCGTTCACCTATTACACCAATTTTTTTTCAAGACGTTAAAAAAAGTCACCCGGTATAAGGTGTTTCTATTCATACAAGAAATATTTTAAGAGGTACACCTGTATGTGGTAAAGAAGCTATAGCAACGAAAACAAAATTTTTCTAAGGGTTTTTTTTTAATTTAATATTTATGAATTATTTGACGCACATAAGAAATACTGGCTCCTTCTTATTTTTTACGGCCCGAGACACCGCGGCCATGCTCGTGCTGTCCTGTCGTCACCCTCACAGTGTCAGGCGGGCCATTCATAGAATTTGGATTAAAGGTTTTATGCAAAACGTCTCAAGTAGTTTTAAAATTATAATCATTACGAAAATTCAAAAATGCTTAGATAAAAAATTTCTTTTTGCTTCTATAGCTTCTTTACCACCTACAGGTGTACCCTTTAAAATATTTCGTGTATGAATAGATTCACCTTATATGTATATATACCGGGTGTCATTTTTTATCGTCTTGAAAAAAATGGGTGTAATAGGTAAACGGAGGAAAAATTTATATGCCAAAGGCTTCTCTTTGGCATATAAATTTGTATTATTTTTATTTTTGAATAACATGTAATTAAATTGATCTAGCAATAAATACTATACATTCATAGTAACATTTTCATACTAGAACAACAAAAACAGAAATTTGGAAAAAAAAGTCAATTAAAGTCTATCGAAACTCAAATCATACGCACCCTACTCAATACGCGGCATGTATCAATGATTTCGTAGCGCGGTCCTACCCTTTGATTCCGGCCGATAGGCGGCCTTATTGATCTTCGCAGGCGCGCGAGCCGCACACGAATCCCCATCCGCCCCTGTCCCGCGCTCCTTTAGTCACTTACGATGAATCTGAAGGCCTTCCTGCCTTCTATTTTAGTTACACAACACACCATACGAAGGTCGAGACGGTAAAAATGTCATCCGGTATATATATATATATTTTTTTACAGTTTTAATATTAATTTACACTACATTTGCTCTTTTATTTATGCACGCAGGGTATCGACTCGCTGCCGGAGCAGGTGACGTCCCTGCTGCGGCTGGCGACGCGCGCGCCGCCGCTCGCGCACGCGGCGCTGGGCTGGGGACTGTCCGCGCTCGGCCTGCTGCTCATACTGCTCGCCGTCACTTGTCTTATTCGGTGAGGACGAACATTTCTGTATTTTATTATATATATAGTCCTCCACACCGTATTTCGGCCACGGCGGCCAATCTCAACGGAGACTAGCCATCGGCGCGGGAGATATTATAGTGCTCAAGTGTGCGCAGACACAGGGGCACTCTTTCCTCACTCTCATAGTCCGATGGAACGGCAATCCGACACGACCGGAGAGAGATCAGGCGCAGGACCAACGACTTAACGTGCGCACCGAGGCACGGGGGTATCACACCGCCAACTACCAAACTCCGGGCTGCTACTAAGAAATTCCTAATGGAAAAACTCAGTAACACTCTGCCCGACCCAGGAATCGAACCCAGGACCCCACACTCAGCAAGCGCGCTTGCGACCACTAGACCAATGCGAATATTTATTTTATTGTAACATAACAGACAGAAGGCGAGAAGATGGCGCCAGGAACTGCACAAAAAAACGACCAGTGATCCACTTTAGCCCTGGATCGAAGGAACTAGAAGTTTTGGGGCAACACCTTTACCCAGCTAGCAACATAATATCGCCTGTATTCACGGAAGGGATACGATTATAGTAACACCAACATTTCGATAGTTATTCATTTGAACATTCCTTGTAAATATAATAAGTTTCTTCACGTTTACATCTTGTGATTTTTTAGGGTGCCATATCCAAGGCATTTTATTAGTATACATAATCCCCCCCGTGGATGTCAGTCGGCTGGAGTGTGTGTGTTCAGGCTGGCAGTATTCTCATTCCTATACTTCCAATTCCAGGTCATCCCACCGTCAAAGCACGTTAAGATTAGAAGGTCACGTGGTCGCGAAGCCTCCGCCGGCAAAAACCCCGAGCAAAGAAACCAACGGTTACGAGCTGAACAGCCGAAGATAATCTAAGTATACTCCCATCAATTGTAATGTAATATTCATCGCGAATTTCTGGTCAGCTGGTCAAAGAACGTTTTGTAAACTCAGTTAATGTTGACAGGTGATTTTGTAAACTTAGTTGATGTTGACATGTGGTTTTGTAAACTCAGTTAACGTTGACAGGTGATTTTGTAAACTCAGTTAATGTTGACAGGTGATTTTGTAAACTCAGTTGATGTTGACAGGGTTTTGTAAATTGTTGGTTTTGTAATTGTTGAAAGCTACTTTTTGTGTGTTGTTAAATGTTTATGAGTTGTTTTATATAACTGTCACTTTTATGGAAGGTTGTCTGAAACCTTATAAAGCACCTAAATTAAAAAGACTCAGAGTTGCAGTCGTTTTGGTAAGCCCTCCGAAATAACCATGTAACTAGGTAAATCGTATATTATACAACATATAATCTACCTGTGTGCCAAATTTCAGCCAAATTGATTAAGCCGTCAAAGCGTGACTGAGTATCAAACATACAATAAAATATTGTATCCCTTTCAACTCTGTATTCCAAATATCAGCTTTTCAGAAATTCGTTTTAAAAGAAAACTGTCTTAAAACTACGATTATTTTTATATTCGTATTTAGAGAAATCACTTGCCTAGAAGTCGAATCTCAGACCTCAGTTGAGGCGATTATAAAATATATTTTTCGAAGTGATTTTTTTAAACGATTATAAAAAATATAGCTGAAATACCTTCTTACCTACCTAGTTTTATTTTTAGAATTATAATCTGTAGTCACAAAGTATTTTTAATCTATATTACAGTTGTGTTGCCAGACCAAAAAATATTTCCAATATGGCGACTAAAGTCTTAAGGCAGTGATTCTTTTACAATTACTATTATTTGGTATTTTAATTTGACATAGATATTGTGAATAATCGATGTATCAAAATATGTGCTTGATTATTATAGCCTTTTCATAGCTAAAAGGCTATAATTTACAATCTATTATGGCTATCATAGATACAAATTCTTTGCAATATCAAAGAAAAATGTACTCAGTGTCGTAAAGAACTTATCAGTAAATATCAAGACATCGAATAGAAAAAGATATTTTTTATAATTTATTGACTATGATACGGTTTTTCCAGTTTGTAACATTATTAAAGCTGTCATGAATTTGCGATTTAGTCGCGTGATTTAGTAACTTAATTCATTTCTAAGAAGGAATTTTATTTCGCTGTAAATATTTTTTATGATTGATGACATTTCAAAAGATATTTAGTTTATTTTTGTTATTTTTATATTCTGCCATAGTTTTTGGAAAAACTCGGCATGTGTGACATCACATTATATTTATAACCTCTATAACAGAGCCAAAATTCCACTGACTAATCGCATTTTTAAATCGCAAGGGAGTGACATTATAATTTTTCATAGTTTGAATTTAATGAACGTATTGAGCATTTGCGATTATTTTTGTACCACCTTACTTTTTAAGCTAGAACTTATGAACTGAAGGCGGTGACTAAGACTTCCATACATGGCCAGATCTTCCTCCAGATTGCTAATACTGACCACCGTGTGTGACTGTTATGGCTTTGTTTTCATAAAACAACGAACAACAGTCTCATAACCACGGTTATCCGAATATAGATAATTTTTTGCCAGCTAAATGTCAAATACTAGGGAAAATTACAGATTTTCATGACTTACGGAACTGGCCCGACCAAACGTCATTAGAAATAAACCAATGGGTAAAAAAACCGCTAATTCAAATACTGGGAAATATCATTTCAGATACCGCCTCCAATTCAAAAAGTTCTAAAAACCTTTTTTATCTACTTGTCTTCGAATGTGATAAAATATATTCCATTCTTTGTATTAAATTTACAGAATTATATTGAACAAAATATTGTAAAACGTAACTTACGATTTGACATTTTATTAATGAGGAGATTTTTTTAGACACAACGTTGACATATCACTTTGACTGTATCTTTTAATCTGTAAATAATCATTGGTGGGGCTCTCTGCGGCTGTAGTTAAGGCTATAAATAGTTTTTAATTTTTTACATCGTAAACGTACAATAATCCTTAAAGTTATAATCAAATTACTATCAAAAAAATGGTATCAGAATGTCAAAATATATATTTTGGTTATAAAATATTTATAGCAGTAACCACGGCCAGCAGTAGGGCAACATTACTTTATTTTTAGTTCTCTGGGCTTCGGGTTGCCATTAAAATCTTATTGTATCGGTTATAAAATAAGAAAGGTGTTAATGTTGGGACTGCGAGAATATCGATACCTATTTTATCGACTAAATTATTTAGTCCATCTTTGACTCAAAAAATACTTTTTACTTTTTTACATCTTGACTCTAGACTACTTTAAAACTCGACTAAAAGATTTAGTCGATGTATCGATAAAATTGTAGCGGTTAGAAAAATATTATTTTTTATTAAAAAGAAAACTAATTTACCGATAGTTGCTAGTCTACTACTTGTGGGTCCGTCCATTAGATTTCTTAGCTTAATATATTTTTACCAATTATCAAATTTTCGTAGTTATCTATAAGGAGCGGTTACTACGTATGTTTTAAGTTGTTTCTGGGCGTGCAAATGTTTAAATAACCCTTTTTTTAATAGCCCAATATTACTTGACCTTGTAGAAAAAAATAATTCAGTAGCCACTTTTGGCCAAGTGTCATGTTAGTGATATTGAAATAACTTGGCAGCATATTTAAAAGAACAAATTATTATTCTAGTATTTCATAAAAAGTTATTATATCATCTACTAAGTGTTGGTATTGCTAAATTTACATTTGCACATTCAGACTTTTACGAATAATGAATCAATTAGAAAATATCAAAAACTATTTTGGAATACGTACTTAGGAATATGAAAATGACAATTGTTATGGTCTTGCAACTATACTGAACTTGACTAACTTATATTTTAAAGGCAGCTAGATGATGGTGCTAAATGGTCACTAGTTAAAACTGGCGCTAAATATGGTTTGACTTTACTATTACTTTTACAGTGCGCGCGCAAATATCGAGTTTTAGATCAAGTTTGACTTTGTAGAGGGTTGTCTCCTTTACTCAAACCTGTGAGTCTATTTCCAATGCTCGATGTGTCTTATTAACGGGCGGCTACATGGATTGAAATTGATAGGTGCCACTAAAATTCGTGGCAATATTTCTGAATTTGACAGACGTCAACGCACTAAGACATGGCGCACTCTATGCGATATGCAACGATAGGCTGCGGTCGACAATATTCATATATTGAGTTTAAAGCGAGTTGCAGAGTCGCAAAAACATGCAACTGGAGTCGTACGCATTCGCTAATTGTCGCAGCTTTTAGTTGCACGATGCTCGCGTACTACCGATGACAGTCGCACGGTGCTCGCGTACTACCGATGACAGTCGCACGGTGCTCGCGTACTACCGATGACAGTCGCACGGTGCTCGCGTACTACCGATGACAGTCGCACGGTGCTCGCGTACTACCGATGACAGTCGCACGGTGCTCGCGTACTACCGATGACAGTCGCATGCGACAGGTCAGCGTCTTGACGTCGAGCTGTCACAATCACATATTGCATAGTGTGCGAGGTGGTTAATACCTAAACTATATCCCTCAATAACATTGAGTGCATTCCTTGCTATAATTTGTTGCATCAAAATCGGTGCTATATCGAGGCGTCATAGGGATTGCGTTTACTCGGAATTTACTTTAAAAATAAAACATGTTGAAAATACTTTTTGTTCCTACGATATAAGCTGAAGATAGGCCATCATTCTTTTATAAAGTTGCGGTGATATAAAAATAACAAAAACACTGTTATTTAGTAGAAGACTCTCCAAACTTCACCTTACTTCATAGAAACAATATAAATGTAAACTGTAAACAACATACAGCAACTTATATTTTTGATAGAAAAAATATTGTCCAGTTTGACTGAAGATTGGTTTGATTTTGAAGACCGAATTGACCAATGTTCTTCCAATAGAATAATTATGAATGTTTATTGAAATGCAATTCATTGTTTTAATTATTTCACAAAAATATTTTTCCACTTGATTGATTGAAAAATTAAATATTTTTGTACGAACATGAAATGAGATTGTCTTTTTTTAAGTTTATATATTTTTGTTACATTAATTATACAACGTATCTATCATTATATTCTTGGCCACAGATTATGACCAAGTGTCAACATTGTACACTCCACTATGTAACTTGGCCAAGTAACCAGAACTAAACGATTGTTGCTCAAATTCGGTAATTTAGAACATCACTTAACTATATTTTTAATATTAAAATTGTTCGTAATTTGTAAATAAATGAAGGTGTAAGATAAAGTATGTGTTTTTTTTCCATCATTTCATTAGCCCTGGATCTAGGGGGCAAGCAGGAAGGGCTCCGGGCACCAACTTCAGGGGGATGCATACTCAAGTGCGGCAGACACGTGCACCACCCAGCGCACCGCAACTTGGCGATAAATGAGATGCGAAGCTCTTATTGATCTTTCTGACCAGAATAACTTGTCATAATTTAACTTGTCTTATCAATTCAACATTTTATTGTGCGACTGACACTGGCATGGCCATCACCGGGGATTTTAATTTTGTTAACAAAAATATTGTCGCTAATTAGTTGCCAAATAACAGAATCTGTCGGTCACTAGTTCAAAAGTAGTGTTTTTAGGTGGCCGATCTTGAGAGAATTTCCCCAGCTTGGCCACATTTATACCGCCGTGATTCTTTAAAAGGCGGCCCTCTGACGGCACTGATTTCATTTTGTTTTTTTTTTTACTTTAATTAATCTGCGTAAGAAATCTATACATATAATAAAACAGTAAAAAAAACCTGTGTCTGTACATTGCATATATTAAAAAAAAAATTGAGGAGGGTCGAGAAACAGTAATAGAGCACGAAACCAAAAAATAAATCTGTCTGTTTGTCTGTTTGTTTGTACACGCTAATCTTCGGAACTACTGGACGGATTTGAATGGTTTTTTTTTTGTTGTATTGGTATTAAGCTTGGGCAACATATAGGCTATAATTGATCTTGGAAACTTGAACACCTGATGCAGAACCGCAACAGACCAGCTAAACTATAAGAGATACAAAAATGGTACCATAGCAAAAATTGTTTCACGTGATGAGCATTTTCTACTTAGAGAATAAATTTAACCTTTTGAGCGCCACGACAAAAAAGTAAAATCGTGCCCTCAGCGCCAAGCTATGAATTCATCCTTTAATACCAACAAAATAGTAGTGAGTTCGAAATTATATCGATAAAGCATTAACCACGTATTTTTTAACATATAGTATGTTTTTAATAAAAGGTTACTATACTATACCAGGAATATATAATAAAGGAGTTTTATTTCATCCCGCTTTGTCTTTTATGGTAAAAATGATACGATATGTGTGTTTCGGCGTTAAATCCACAATTCAAAACAACAATCGATAAAAGCAAGTCATTACCATCACAGCACTATGTTCAATCATGACGTACAGAGGCGTCTCTAGCCCTTGTGGCGCCCGTGTGCAACCAGTACCCTGGCGCCCTCTAGTCTAGTAGGAGCGGGGTCAAAATGGAATACTAATACATAGTTATATTTTCAAACGGAAATTCGGATGCAAATGGTGCAATTTTAAATGATGTCGGGAAGCAATAAGTTTTTTTAGGAAGGAAGGGGTTATAAGAATAAAAAAATCACAACTTTGTAGTTCTTTCAAAAATATTTAATTTAAAAACTATTATAGTTAAGTACATAACAGGACGCTCGTACACACAAATGTATTTACAAAAAAGTTACTTTTCGAGCTTTTGCATTAGCGAAATCTTTAACAATGTCACTAACTTCAATTTTGATTTCATGTTCAATACTTATTAACGATAAATTTGTCAATCTACTTTGCGACAATGTTGATCTAAGGTAGTTTTTAATTATTTTTAGTTTAGAAAATGACCTTTCGCTATGTGCGACCGTGACTGGAAGTGTCAGGTATATCCTCAGTGCTGTGGACAGATTTGGGAACACTGAAATTAATTTATTCGTAAACAAGTAATTTAAAATATCCAACGGCGTAGTGGAATCATCAATAAACATCGGTAATAATTCGATTTCATTATAGAGCTCGAACTGTTCTACATCTGAAGAGCCAGCATGGCAAAGTTTATTTTCTAAATTAGAGCAATGTGTTTTTTTTGTATCAGAGTCCAAATCTTTCCAGTGTTTCAATTTTTGAAGAAATGAAAAAGTTTCATTATTTTCATTCAAAAGTTCGAACCGTTCGTCGAACTTAGTAATTGCGGTGTCTAACAAATAGTAGTAAAAATTTACTTTAAAATGTGTTTTCGCGTCTGTTATCGGTTCATCCTCCGCCTCATAATTAAAAAACCTTTTACGAGCGCGAGGGCGTGCAGGTGTGGGAAATTCTACTATTGCCTCGACTTCTTCCGCTACAGTTTTCGCCCTGTTAAGGAGCTCCTCAAAAGCGGGCTCATTACGAAATTCAGACAAACTTATTTTTGCATTATTAATCATTTTCACCGCTTCTGACAATACAACGTCTGACTTTTGAAGGGCCTTGCTAACTATATTTATCTTGCTTAAAATTTCAAACCAAATAAGCAGAGAGCAGATGAATTTAAACGACTTAATTTTTGCCAGTAATGAATTTGCCATATTTCTTGACTCTGCATCTTTGCTTCTATCAGAATATATAGTAAACAAGGCATCATACACTTTTCCCAGTTCAAAACGTAGAGCTTTTACTGCTTCAACCCTGCTCTCCCATCGAGTATTTGAGAGTGGTTTTAGACTTAAAGTTGGCACTTCTTTAGCAAGTATTTGCCAACGTGCTGTTGACGCAGAAAAAAAAACATAAATTTCCTGCACAATTGAAAAGAAATTGACAATTTCTAATGAACTTTTAGCAGCGTCATTCACTACCAAATTTAGGCTGTGTGCCGCACAAGGTACATAAAATGCGCGCGGGTTTAAATCTAAAATTCGTTTTTGTAGACCTATATGTTTCCCTTTCATGTTTGCACCATTATCATAACCTTGACCACGCATATCTTGTATGTCAATTTCGTTTGAGATTAAACAATCTAACAAAAATTGACTAAAGCCCAGGCCAGTAGTGTCTGTTATAGGAAAAAAACCCAGAAAGTGTTCTTTTACTTCAGCCTTGTTGTTGCTTGTATTTAAAAGAACGTACCGTACGACAACCGATATTTGTTCTTCGTGTGCAATATCTGGAGTGCAATCTAATAATGGAAAAATATTTAGATTGTGTCAATTCCAAAACAATAGCTTTTTTTATTCTTTCTCCCAATAATTGTATTATTTCATTCTGAATATTATGGCCAAGATAATGAGTTAGGCGTGACTCAGATTTTTGAATAAGGGCAATGTGTTCCGCAAGCACAATATCAAAGTTAGAGGTATATTCAACCAGCTTTAAAAAATTACCATTATCAGAATCGTAAATTTTTTGAGATCTTCCCCGAAAAGCCAGACATTGCCTCGCTAAAAAATGAATTATGTTGATTATTCGTTCGAGTACTGCAACCCAACGTTTGTTTTCCCGATCAATTTCATTTTGGTGCAAGAAATCTACCGACTTTTCTTTTAAAATAACAGTTTTCAATGTAATTTGTTTCTTAAGACATGATAGGTGCCCTAAGCTCTTTTCATGACGTTCTATAGCAGTAGACAAATGTTGCCAGTCTTTGTAACCCATTTCACCATTAAAAGGAGTCGGAGTCGCATCAGCATGAAAAAGTTTACAATAAAAACAATAAACAGAATCAGTTGACTTAGAGTAAACCAGCCAGTTTCTTAAAACGGTTTCATTATTTAACATCTTTTTAGTATAATAAGCATTTGAAAAAGATATTTTCGAACTATTCGAAGGATATGAACCCACTTTTACCTGTACTGGCCCACGCTCCATCAAAAATATTCTCTGTTTATCGGATAACACCTGTGGCCATAACGCGAGATCATTAATTATATCTTCTCGAAGTATATTCACCGGAGACGCTTCGGCACTAGGAGGTTCTTCGTCTTCTTCAACTACCGACGATAAAGACAGCAGCGGCGGCGGCGGTGAAGTAGAAGTGACGAGTTCTGCTGTAGAATTATCTAGGTTTTCATATGTCTCTGTCTCCAGGTGTTCGTCCGAGGATGGACCGGGTCGAACAAAAAACTTTTTAATAGAACTTGTATTCTTTTTCAGAGACTGTTCCTTCTCCAGCTTTCTTTTTCGACTCTGTGCACCAGAAAGTTTCTTTTTTCCATTGCCATCAGACATCTAAAATAAATAAAAAACTAAGTATAGGCACCTAAAAGAACTAACAATGTAAATTACTATAGGCCCAGAGAACTAGTTGTTGCAACTTGGACTACGTATTATTTAATTTTATTTCTAGCTTCTGCCCGCGACTTCGTCCGCGAGGAATTTGTATATCGTGATTCCCCTGGGATCTTTGCACTTTTTCGGAATAAAAGTAACCTATGTCCTTCCCCAGGACTCAGCTATCCTATCTCGATACCAAAATTCATCCAAATCGGTTCAGCAGTTGAGCCGTGAAAGCGTAAAACACAGACAGACAGACAGACAGACAGAAAGACAGACAAAGTTACTTTCGCATTTATTTATAGGTAATATAAGTATGGATATGATATGACACATCAATCAACGTCGCGGTACCTAGGTAACTAACTACATTAGGCAATCAAACGGAATAAATAAATAAAATAAAAAAGTAGTTCGTTGTTCAAATAAATACCTAAGTATACTAGTAGGTACATATTAATGCACTTTAACTTACCTTGTTGGTTCCGCACTGCAGTAGGATAAACAAATGAAAAATCCTAGGTCGTATAGGTACGAGCATAGATTTAACTTCAATATCAGTATTTATCACTCGATGTTTGGTTTTTTTTTCATGAATTTCGTTAGCTATTTTGATGACCTCCGACCTCGAGGCATGTCGCAATAATTGTGCAAGCAAATAACCAAATCTTACTTTTTATATATTTTTTATCAAAAGAAAAGCCGATTTACTTCATATTTACATGTTTATTCAAAGATGATACTTAATCAAATTTAATCAAGGCTTATTTTGCAAAACTACGGTGTGGCGGTAAAACAAAAATTGCGGCGCGCGTACACAAGCCTTTGAAAATGACCGCCGCACGTCCCAGGGAATTTTAATTTGAAATTTATAGCATTCTAAAGGCATATTCAGACCGGCGCGACGCGACAGCGCGACGCGATTCTTGTAGAACAATTTCCAAGAAGTTCACATAAAAATTGTTCTACGAGTGTCGCGTCGCGCTGCCGCGTCGCGCCGGTTTGTAGGAGGCTTAATACAGCCGAGTTAGCAATGATTGTCGGCGTGTTGTCAAACGAATCAAAACAAACAAGTGCCGATGCCGGCACGCGCCTTTGTTTGGTAGCGATGCAAGATGCGACATTACGCCAATTTAATCTTTAATTATCTGTTTTAAGGCTGATTTCACGTTGAAACAAAAGTTATTGTGTAAATTTAAATAGAGTAGGAAAAGGAGTGGTCTTGCTTTGCCACGGTACCTACTATTATCTATACAGCATTGTAACTCGCTCGGCCGTAAAAGAAATGCCTACAACCGCGCGGTACCTAAACATGCGATAGGGCTGCCCGCCTCCAGCATTTTAGTTACATTTGCCTACTTTGTGTTTCCATTTAGTTTTGTGATTGTAAATATATTTTTTTTATATAAACAAATAAAATACTTTGTGAATTTAAAGAAGTGTTCAATAAAAATGCGTATGCGTGTTGTTTTTTGATTGGTAGATTTAATTAAAAAACCTCGTTAATGTTTGAGTAGGTAACAAATCGGTCTTATAAAAAAAATATTTGCGCCTCGTCTGAGACGTACGAAATGCTTTATTATTAAATTTTAAAGTATAAATAAACCGCATTATAATATACTTAAAGCTTAAAGGAAGTTCGGAATATTTCCTCCATTTTTTCTATATATCCTACTCGTTATATTAAATACGTACCTACTTGAACTTATTTTTTGTGAAAAAGTCGCGCGGTTATTGTTATAAAAACAACACACCGTCCGGCACAGTCGCGACTGTCTTCATGCCGAGCGCATGCCGAGATCGAGGCGCGTAGATATAGCTCGCGTTGCGTCCGTTTGTATGAAGTTGGAATACTGTATAGATAATATTACCGTGGCTTAGCTACCGCGCGCCCGGCGTCGGCCATAACACGAGCGCAGGGTCTTTAAAGAGCGCCGCCGCCGGGCAGCCGCGGGGCGCCGCGAGTGACGCATCTTTGGAGGTGTCGCATTAGAGGGCGTTCGGCGCCCCCTTAGACCCGGCGCCCGTGTGCGCCGCACACCCTGCACCATAGGTAAAGACGCCTCTGATGACGTACATTCTTGTCACGATAGGATGACACTGGCGTAGCTGGCACGACTTTTCTTAATTTGCTCGCCTCTGCACTAGAGGTGCGCATCCGATATTTATGAATAATATCGAAATAATAAGAGTTATTTTATTTTAATGGTTTCGCTTTTTATATACAGTAGCAGCATTTTTATTTAATACAAGTAGCTTCTGCCCGCGACTTCGTCCGCTTTATATTTATTGCTCCCCCAATCCATCCCATCGCATCGTATGTATATTTTTTAATATGAAAAAGAAAAGTATTGTCCAAGCGATTTTTTTAAATTATTATTAAAATCTTCCAAAGGCCATACAATAAATATTAGGCGAATCGGTCGAGCCATTATATATATAGCATTCATTTTTATTTATATAGATTTAAGTTTCTCTGAAAGAACAACCAGTAATAATGCCTTAATGTACCGCCACGTAGGTACAGATGATATCTCAGTTGAAAAAAAAAACAATTTTCTGTAGATAAATACTTATCAGTATCCGACGGAAATAGGCGAAAGCAAATTTAAATCATCAAATGAATTTGTATTTTAATCATTAAACGAAGTTTTTATACTCAAGATTTGTAAGTACAAATATTATAATAAATACGAAGAAAGGGACAATATTATCCTCGGAAACGAATGAAACTTAATTCAAACAAACCTCAATCGGATACGAGTTTATTTTATGACACGCCAGCCGAGCTTAGGGGCCGTTCAAGTATTACGTAAGCACGATAGGGGGGCGGGGGGGTCTTTGATTTGCTTATTTTTGATGACATGGGGGGTGGGGGAGTCTAGGTGGTGATTACGTCAGCAGTAGTTATTCACTTTTTTACACTTATGGCAACCGACACATTGTCTTTGTGTGAAAATGAAACGCATTTTCGGGGATTCCCACAAATAATGTAGCCATTTAGGCTTAGAACCGAGTAGGGAAATTACCTGCCGCGCTCTATTCATCATTCTCCCGCCCTTATTCCAATTTATTTAAGGTCGGTGCAACATATCTTTTTCTTCCACACTTCTCTATCAGTCGTCATCTCAGTAGTCACCCCCTTTCTATCCATATCATAATTCACACAGTTCATCCAGCGTTTCTTCGGTCTCCCTCTATCTTAAAGCCATTGACATTCATACTCAATATTTTCCTCACGTCATTTTTCTCATTCCTCCGTATCACGTGACCATACCTTGACAATCGATTCCCACACAAATTTTCAATTATTGGTGCCACTTTCAGACTTCAGCTTATGTCCTCATTTCTTATTGTATCCATTCGTGTAACACCAACCAACCCTCTTACATTCTCATCTCAGCTGCATGCAATTGCCTTTCATTCATCCCTTTTGTGGCCCAACATTCTGACCCATACAAGACATCAGGTCTGACCATGGTTTTATATATCATCCCCTTAAGTTTAAGGGGGATGTGGGAGTCGCAGATTATTCCTGTGACCTGCCGCCACTTCATCCATCCAGTGTTTATTCTGTGCTTAACCGTCCGATCTACTTCGCCATCGCTTTGCACGAGTGAACCGAGATACCGAAATTCGGAGCAGACCGAGAGAAGCACACCATCAAGCGCTATGGCTCCAGAGCTGGGGAGACCACTGAAATCGCAGAACATATTTTCGGTGTTGATTTTCAAGCCAACTTTCTCCAGCTTCTGTTGCCACTTCTCCAATCTGCTCTGGATCTCGGACACATCTTCGCCGACAAGAACAATGTCATCGGCAAACAGCATGCACCAGGGTGCCTCCTCCTGTATGTCCAACGTCAGAGCGTCCATGATCAACAGGAAGAGGTAAGGACTTAGAGCCAATCCCCAGTGCAAGCCTACAGCCACATTGAACTCGTCGGTATTGCCAGCAGCCGACCGGATGTAGGTACGAGTTGACTGTACATAGCACAAATTAACTCTACATACTTCCCAGGCCCCCCTTTTTCTTTCAGAGCCCACCACATCACATCCCGAGGTACCCTATCATACGCTTTCTCCAGATCAATGAACATCATGTGCAAGTCTTTGTGTGCACGTCTGTACTTCTTGCACAATTGCCGGAGCGCAAAAGTGCCGTCCATGTTCCTCGCCCTGGCATAAACTCAAACTGATTCGGGGTAATCTTACTCTCCTCTCGCAGTCTTTTCTCTATTACTTTCTCCCATACCTTCATACTATGTGCTGATGACATGAGCTTTATCCCTCGATAGTTGTTGTAGTCCTGTACATCACCTTTATTCTTAAAGATGGGCACTCGCGAACTATTGCACCTGTAGGCAACTTTACACTTTATTTAAATTATTTACATATATTTATCTATATAATCAAAAACTTAAAACTAATATTTACAAACAAACACAATTACAAATTACAATACAAATTATATATATTTATTTACATTTAAACACCATCATATATAACCCTTATCAGTTGGTCGATAAATTTTCTATCGATAGTCGATGGTCATCGAACTATCGACCGAGCCCTCATCACTAATGACCGATACCTGCATAACTATCAATAGTTATATACGGCCGGCTACGGCTGCGCGGGCGCATGCCCTTTCCAACGCGCAAGGTCGAACCAGTCAGGACCTTACCTCGACGCGGAGCGCACGCTTGTCGCCTCAATCTTATAAACACGCAGTATTGCGATTTAGCTTTGTTTTTCATTGTTATTAATCTGGACTATACTTCATCTATCTATCATTCTTCTACTTTCATCCTTCCGCTAATCTATACTGTGCTACTGCTTGTGCTTGTGAATTCTTCTCTATTGTGCCTTCTGAACTTAGTGTTAACGGTGTACGACTGTGGACAATAAAATCCTCTACAACGTGAGTTACGTATTTATTTCTACCACACACCACACTTATATACCTATACTGGTGACCCCGTGAAGAACGATGGAACGAGACATATTCAAAGACGCACAAGGCACGGCAGCGTTGCCGCCACCTGGCACCACTAGTGATGTCCCGATGTCGATAGACCAAAGCAACGTCTTTAAAGTCGGCGTACGGGTGCCTCCGTTTTGGGCTGAAGAGCCGGAGATTTGGTTTGCCCAGGTCGAAGGCCAATTCAGTATAGCCGGAATAACCAGCGACGTAACTAAATTTAATTACGTCATCGGACACCTGGACAACCAGTATTCCAGAGAGATAAAGGACATAATAATTAGCCCACCTACCAGTAACAAATACGAAAAACTGAAGACCGAGCTTATCAAGCGACTCACCTCGTCTAACGAGAAGAAAATCAAACAGTTGTTGATGCATGAGGAGCTTGGTGACCGAAAGCCGTCTCAATTTCTTCGTCACCTGAAAAGCCTGGCAGGCTCAAACGTTCCTGACGATTTCTTAAGGACGATATGGGTTAGTCGCCTACCGCTTGGCATCCAGACTGTGCTCGCAGGTCAACCAGGGGCAACTTCTCTCGAGGATCTAGCTGACTTAGCCGATAGAGTGAACGACCTGGCTACAACAACTCCGAAGGTCGCAGCAGTGAGTGACGCTGTCCCTAGTTCAGGTCTGGACGAACTAACTAGGGAGATAGCTGAGCTTCGTCGACAGTTCCAGCAAATGTCTACTCGGAACAGCCGTTCACACTCCCGTTCCACCAGAAACACTCGCAGCAGTTCGAGGCAGCGCTCTCAATCGAACTACAAGAAGTACCCCAGTTGTTGGTACCACAACAAGTTCGGAGAAAAGGCCAACAAGTGTATCCGGCCCTGCAACTTCAAGGCGGAAAACTCCAAGGGCGGTCGATAATGGCGACTGACGATTGCCCTTTACCCGCTTCTGGTCGCCTGTTTGTTACTGACCGATCTTCGAAGACGCAGTTCCTGGTCGACACAGGGAGCGACCTCTGCGTGTTCCCACGGTCAGCACTACATGATCGTCGTGCTCGTACGGACTACAGTTTGTGTGCGGCTAATGGTTCTAGCATAGCTACATATGGTTGTATAAATTTAGATTTAGATTTTGGTTTACGCAGAACATTTCAATGGCGTTTCATTGTGGCCGATGTAACGAAGCCTATAATAGGCGTAGATTTTTTAAACTTTTATAATCTCATTGTTGATTGTCGTAGCAAGCGCCTAATTGATAATTTAACTTCTGTTTCCACTATTGCTGCTGTAGCTAATTGTAATAGCATTTCTTCTGTTAAGGTCGTGACTGGTGAGACTCGATATCATAAAATTCTCAGCGAGTTTCCAGAAATTACTCGACCAGCTGGTAAGCCACACTGCACACCACACAAAACAGTACATCACATACGCACGACACCAGGCCCTCCAGTTTGCTCTTCACCTCGTCGTTTAGCACCGGATAAGCTTAAGGTTGCCCAAAAAGAGTTCCAGTCTATGCTGTCCCTTGGCACAGCTAGACCATCTGAGAGCCCGTGGGCTTCATCACTTCATCTAGCGCCAAAGAAAAACAATGGCTGGCGTCCTTGCGGCGATTACCGTAAGTTGAATGCCCGTACTGTGCCTGACAGGTACCCTATTAAACACATCCACGACTTTACCCATAGTATAGCTGGATGTAAAGTCTTCAGCACGCTCGATTTAGAAAAAGCATATAATCAGATACCTGTCAGCCCCGAGGACATTCCTAAGACCGCCATCACGACCCCATTTGGGTTATTTGAATTTCCTTTTATGACGTTTGGTCTTAGGAATGCGGGCCAAACTTTTCAGCGGTTCGTGGACGAGATGACGAGGGGATTAGACTTCGTATATTGTTATCTGGACGATTTTCTCGTGTTTTCTAGAAGTCCTGAGGAGCACGAGGATCACCTTCGTCAGGTCTTCAACAGGCTGAAGGAATATGGCATGTTGCTGAACACCTCGAAGTGCGTTTTCGGTATGGAGGAGGTAACTTTTCTAGGATACCGGATTACCGAGAGCGGTACTAAGCCACTTGATGCCAAAGTTCAGGCGATCAAGGATTTTCCCCCACCAACTAACGTTCGCCAGCTCAGAGGCTTCCTCGGCATGCTTAATTTTTACAGGAGATTTCTTCCTCACGCAGCCGAAATCCAAGCCCCACTTCACGCCTTACTAACAGGCTCTGTCAAAGGCTCACAGCCAATTTCCTTGACAGGCGACACACTAGCTGCCTTTGAAGCTTGTAAAGAAAGCCTGACCCAAGCTGCTCTTCTAGCTCATCCGGACTGCACCGCTAAGCTTGCTGTTGTTACAGACGCTTCTGACAGGGCTATCGGAGCAGTCCTGCAGCAATTTAAAGATGACGCGTGGCAGCCCTTAGCTTTTTTTTCAAGGAAACTGAGCACTTCACAGGTGAAATACTCACCATATGATAGGGAGCTTCTAGCAATTTACGAGGCCATTAAATATTTTAGGCACATGCTAGAAGCTCGCCATTTCATAGTCTATACTGACCATAAGCCTATAAGTTTTGCCTTCAATGAAAGGAAGAACAACTGTTCGCCTAGGCAATACAGGCACTTGGATTTTATATCCCAATTCACGACAGATATCCGCCACATTTCTGGAAAGGATAATGTGGTTGCAGATACCTTGTCGCGAATTGAAGAGCTAGCAGACCCAGTAGACCTCGAAAAATTAGCTCAAGCTCAGGCTTCTGACTCAGAACTCTGTAAGCTTTTGAGCGAAGGTTCTTCTCTGCAGCTTAAAAAATTCAATGTCCCTGGAAGCCAAATTCCCCTGTACTGCGACGTCAGTACCTCAGCTTCCAGGCCATACGTACCTAAAGCAATTCGAAGGCAAATCTTTAATAGCTTGCATTCTTTAAGCCACCCTGGTGCCAATGCGTCGGCCAAGCTCATAGCCGAGCGGTTTGTGTGGCCAGGTGTGCGAAAAGACTGTAGGGACTGGGCGCGTGCTTGTATACCGTGTCAGAGGACGAAAGTCAACCGTCACGTGACTTCCCCTCTCGGCACTTACAACTTACCGCGCGCTCGATTTAAGCAGATCCATATTGATCTGATAGGTCCTCTCCCACTTTCTCAGGGTTATCGGTACTGCTTAACGGCCGTGGATAGATTTACACGGTGGCCAGAGGCAGTACCCATACAAGATATTACCGCGGAAACTGTGGCCAAGGCTTTGCTGTCCATTTGGATTTCTCGGTTCGGTTGCCCGACAGATATTGTAACCGACCGTGGTCGCCAGTTCGAATCGGCTTTGTTTCAATGTCTGTCGAGGATAGCCGGATTCGAACACAAACGGACAACAGCCTACCATCCGGCATGCAACGGTTTGGTTGAACGGTTTCACCGTCAGCTGAAAGCCGCGATCGTCTGCCATGCAAACGATAGGTGGACGGAATCTTTGCCATGGGTCTTATTAGGCGTAAGAACTGCCTTTAAGGAAGACCTCCAAGCCTCTTCTGCGGAACTGCTGTACGGGGAGCCACTAAGGTTACCCGGAGAATTTTTTGAGCCAACGGTCAACGGTACAGTAGACACGTCCGAATTTACTGCAAGGCTCAGGAATTTCGCCGAGAAACTGCGACCGGTACCAGCTTCCCGCCACTGCAATCCCAAGGTGTTCGTGTACAAGGAGCTAGAAACTTGCGATCACGTTTTCCTCCGTGAAGACGCATTGCGAGGTGCTCTCCAGCCTGCTTATTCTGGGCCATATAAAGTCATCACACGAGGGGACAAGGTATTTAAGATACTTGTTAAAAACAGAGAAGCGACAGTATCCATTGACCGACTGAAGCCTGCCTTCATCCTATCTGACCAGGTGGAGGAACCCTCACCAGTAATGCCACCAAGTTACACAACACGTTCTGGGAGGCGTGTTAAATTTACTGACTTCTATCGCCCTTGACGGTCTCTGGAGGGGGGTGGTGTAGGCAACTTTACACTTTATTTAAATTATTTACATATATTTATCTATATAATCAAAAACTTAAAACTAATATTTACAAACAAACACAATTACAAATTACAATACAAATTATATATATTTATTTACATTTAAACACCATCATATATAACCCTTATCAGTTGGTCGATAAATTTTCTATCGATAGTCGATGGTCATCGAACTATCGACCGAGCCCTCATCACTAATGACCGATACCTGCATAACTATCAATAGTTATATACGGCCGGCTACGGCTGCGCGGGCGCATGCCCTTTCCAACGCGCAAGGTCGAACCAGTCAGGACCTTACCTCGACGCGGAGCGCACGCTTGTCGCCTCAATCTTATAAACACGCAGTATTGCGATTTAGCTTTGTTTTTCATTGTTATTAATCTGGACTATACTTCATCTATCTATCATTCTTCTACTTTCATCCTTCCGCTAATCTATACTGTGCTACTGCTTGTGCTTGTGAATTCTTCTCTATTGTGCCTTCTGAACTTAGTGTTAACGGTGTACGACTGTGGACAATAAAATCCTCTACAACGTGAGTTACGTATTTATTTCTACCACACACCACACTTATATACCTATACACCATTCTTGTGGGATCCCTCCTTCATGCAACAACTTATTGAAGAATTATGTCAGCCACGTACATTCATCTTCTTCTAAACACTTCCATACTTCTACGGGTATATTTTTTTTTATTACTACGCTCTATTCACTTGACTAAAGGGCCTCACCGGGTTTCCATATGAAATCTGCACTGGCGTCTTTTTTGACATTGGTGCTATAATTATGCTGCTAGTTGTTGAAAAAAAATTTGGGCCAATTATCAAACCCCTAGCTCCTTTAGTTTTTGAAAAATAAGGGTTGCAACCTCAAACTTGAATGTTTTTTTTCTACGAAACTACAATAGATTTTAAAATGAAACCAACACGACATGATAGCTACTTAATAGATTTACATTCCACATTTTTCTCATAATTTTTCAACCACCTATAGGGCAGAACCAAATGTGTTTTAAAAATTAAGGGTGGTTTTTCGTGGCCATTTTTCGAGGTACACCGACCAAATAAATTACATAAATTAGTTTTGCATCTTCTAAGTTTGTCAGTGTTGTCTGCCATTCTGAAGGTTTCAACCATATAAAAATGTTTGAATTATACACAAACAAATGAAAACTATTTTTGCTCGATAGCGCAGTATATTATGAATCTAGTACATGATTATAATTCCTATGATTACAGTACGCACGGCCACATATTTCCAGTATAAGCTGACATCTCATTGTACGAAACCCCTATGCAATGCGAGGTCAGCTAAAACTGGATATTTACAGCTTGACCAGTAGCCGTGTGTACCTTATGGAAAACTTTTATTGTTTTGAATATGTTCCACCCATGATACATCTATGTAATTGTTATGTATTATAGTTGGATACATACGTAATTTATGTAATTTTATGGAGATTATTACGGAATTTATAGCTGTTTGAAATGGTTTACACGAATGTTATTCTCTTTTTAATTATAAAATCTGAACTTCACTTTATAGTTTTATTTGAAACAAATTACTTATAAAACACTCGTATCGTTAAACAAGGATGTATGTTCCGATGACTATAGTCTGATATGCACGCCCTTCCGCTCCACCCAGAGCGGGAGACTTCATTTAATGATTTCCCACCCACAAAAAAAGTCGTTCAGAATAATAAAGTAATGAGAACAAACTACTGATACAAGTAAAGGAACAGCTCTATTTACAAATCGACCACATGTGACGTCATCGGATTGTCACGATTAGATGACTCTGGCGCTCCAGGCACAGACAATATGAAAGTGTGATGGAGATGGGCATTACACTCATTTTGATTTATCGATAATCAACTAACATCGACATTTAATGAGCAGATAGTTCAATATTTTAATCATATTTAAATAATTTTCATGATTCCTGAATCATTATACTTCTATATCAAAAGTTTTATTTGTTTATTGTTGAATAATTTAAAGAAATATAACGTAGGTTACTGTCAAATTCGATATTCTTGTTATATTGATTGCTAGCTACATCACTACGTGTCACGGTATGATGACTGTGGCGCTGAGGGCACTATGTTTTTCGAACTTTATAATTGGTGTTAGTTTTTGCCATCTTATGTTAATACGGATGAAATATAAAGAAAGAAGCTCAACTAATATAAATTAGAATGAGTCAAGGAACATAATTAGCAAAGGAAATAATAAAAACAATGTTGTTTTATGAGTTTTATTTACGTTTAAAAGTATGTCACGGTATCGTGACCGTGGCGTGCTGGGCACATTTTGGTTTGTCATCTATACGTGACTCGGTCAAAAGGTTAAAGATCTGGAACAGCTGATGTGGAACTCCAACAGCCCAGCTACACTATCATCATTACATATTATAAAAAAACCGGCCAAGTGCGAGTCGGACTCGCGCACCGAAGGTTCCGTACAAACCTGTAGTTATCCTCGGTTTATGCGTAAGGTTTATGTTTATGAAATTAAATGTTTTTTTTTTTATTTTTATATTTGAGTTGATTGAATGGAAGGTAAATTGCGATTTACGATTTATGACGTATTAAAAAAAAACTACTTACTGGATTTCGTTCAAACCAATTTTCGTTGGAAGTTTACATGGTTATGTACATCATATATTTTTTTTAGTTTTATCATTCTCTTACTTTAGAAGTTACGGGGGGGGGGACACACATTTTACCACTTTGGAAGTGTCTCTCGCGCAAACTATTCAGTTTAGAAAGAAATGATGTTAGAAACCTCAATACCATTTTTGAAGACCTATTCATAGATACCCCACACGTATGGGTTTGATGAAAAATTTTTTTTTGAGTTTCAGTTCTATGTATGGGGAACCCCAAAATGTATTGTTTTTTTTCTATTGTTGTATAAAAATCTTAATGCGGTATACAGAATACATCTACTTACCAAGTTTCAACAACATATCTCTTATAGTTTCGGAGAAAAGTGGCTGTGACATACACGGACAGACAGACAGACAGACAGACAGACCGACAGACAGACAGACAGACATGACGAATCTATAAGGGTTCCGTTTTTTGCCATTTGGCAACGGAACCCTAATAAAGTCACTTCGATCTGTCTGTCTGTCCCTATGTATGCTTATATCTTTAAAACTACGCAACGGATTTTGATGCGGGGTTTTTTAATAGATAGAGTGATTCAACAGGAAGGTTTATATGTATATAACATCCATAATATAGTAAAGAAACACTGATAATTTTAGAGGTTTCTAATGTGATGTCATAAATAACCAACTTTTTTTGCGCTTACATTGCGAACGATGGCTGAACCCTACGAAATAGATCAAAATAATGTACTACAGTATTGTACACCTTACAAAGTTCTATAAAAAGTCCGCGATGGTATATGTCTATCTCTTAGGGATAACCCACAATAACCATTTTTTATCCTTTAATTTTTATGAGAAATAATGGCTTATTTACGAAGCGATTTTAAGCAATACAGCATTAAACCTTATCCAATTAAATACATTAGATATGTTGTGCATTTCATGTAGATCAAAATTGCCTTTTACAGCATATCATTAAAATGAATATTTTAGAAGATATCTATACTAATATTATAAAGCTGAAGAGTTTGTTTGTTTGTTTGTTTGTTTGATTGAACGCGCTAATCTCAGGAACTACTGGTCCGAATTGAAAAATTCTTTTTGTGTTGGGTAGCCTATTTATCGAGGGAGGCTATAAGCTATATAACATCACGCTATAACTAAGAGGAGCGGAGCAGTAATGAAAAATGTTGCAAAAACGGGGAACATTTATTCGTTTTGAGAGTTTCCGTTGCGTGCGCTGCGTAAACGGTTAAAGTAACGTAAAAATCATGTATGACGGAATTGTTTCTTTTAAAAAGTTCTAAAAAAAAGTCCGCGAGAGCATATGTCTATCTTATAAGGTTGACTCACTGTAACTCAAAAAGAGCGAGCAGGCAAATCGATGCGACGGGAAGGGTCAGGGGAGCAAAAATTTGGCGCGGACGAAGTCGCGGGCAGAAGCTAGTCAGAGATAATAATAAAATAGCCGCAGAGCGGCTATATAGCGGGCCGTTCCGCGTCCGGCCATCTCGCTTGGTAGGTGTCGGGTAGTGCAGGATCAGTAGGATTGTAATTCATATTACTTGGGCTTCATAGTAAATGCATATCATCATGTGTGTTCGAATTACTCAAAATAAAGCTAATTGTATTATTCCAAGTAAGAGACCGCGAAATATGGCTTAGATGTTTAGATTTTTGGATGGATTTGGATTTTTGGTTATCCTGGATACTTACCGTATATAGCATACCATAGATATTTTATCCCGGTAGTAGTTTCCCGGGTGATATTTTCCGACAGCTATACGGGCAAAGCCACTGGCCAAAGTACTATTCTTATAACTATGTTTAATTTGGTGTCTGGTAAATAACTGAGTGTTTATATAGGTAGAATAGGAGCGTTAAGAAAAACCAGGAAGACTTATATTCAATTCAATCCAGCCCTATGTCGCAGTCTTCTTACTCTGAATACTATTAGTTTTATCTTAAGTACATCAAACACACAAGATATGTAAGGATCGTAGCAGGTGGCGTTCCGTAGTTTCTGCCTACCCCCATGGGCAAAAGGCGTAATTTTATGTATGTATAACATGTATTAATACATTCTTACTGCGGTAATACGTCCTCTTGCGATAATTTACGACATCTACCCGGGCGAAGCCGCGGGCAAAAGCTAGTAACATATATAGGAATGACGTCTTAGCAAGAGTTGTTCAGCCTGATGAGCACTCTCTGTTGACGTATAAAGATTGTAGATCTGGAACACCTGATGTGGAAATCAAGGGTGTACTACGTGAGCTCGACAAATGAATGTGCGAATAACACTTGTGTGACAAAACTGTACTGCGACTCACCATAGTTCGAATGCACGCTTGTGCGACACACTCGAGCTTTTTTTTTTTTCTATTTCAGGATGGGAAATCATCAAATGACTTCTCCCGCTCTGGGCGGAGCGGGAGGGCGTGTCAGACTTTTACTGACTAAAACCCACCCGTGTTCCATCAGTTGCCCATGTGCCAGGGTCACGGTATCTCTTTCGAACAATCACGCGACCCCGGCAGGCATCGGTCCTAGTAGACCCCTACACTGCTGCTGACATCTCTTTGAGGCGCGCGTGGAACACTGCGTGCCGTCGACCCGAGCTTGGTCCTTACCGGGCGGCAAGCTACCCATTGCTCGCCACCCGCAAGCACCCGCCAGCCGGGAGTCCGCAATCGACTCCCGACGCCCGGGGCGTCTCCTCCTGCGGCGGCTAGGGACGTGAGGGCGCAGAGACTGCCACTCCCTCACGCGCCCCGCCTCCTCCTTCGTGAGCATTACTGCTTCGCAGAAGGAGGTGACGGCTTCCCATTCCCTCTCGCTCCGTACCATGGCTCGCACCAGGGCCGGACGCGAGAGGTCGCCGCCGCCGATCGCCTCCACGAGGACACGGCGGTGCTCCGCCCAGGCTGGGCACACCTCCACCGTATGCTCGACCGTGTCCTCCAGACGATCCTCGCAATGGAAACACCCGGACGTATCCTCCCGCTTTATCCTGAACAGGAACCCACCGAAGCACCCATGCCCGGTGAGAACCTGCGTCAGGCGGAAGGTGAGGACGCCGTGGCGCCTCTCTATCCACTCCTCAAAGAGGGGACTTACCGCCGCAATTGTGGCGTGCCCAGCACTGGGTTGCGACAATCGTACCCGCCATGTCGCCATGAGATCACACCGGAGCTCTGTCCGCCGTGCCGCGATTTGTTGCGGCAGCGGAGTTTCGCCCCGGCGTTTCGCCTCCTCGCGCCACTCCCACATGTGCGCGAGGACCTTTGCCTCCAGATCCCATGGCGGCACTCCGGCAAGGAGGCTCGCCGCCTCGCACGAGATCGTGCGGTATCCTCGGATTAATCGGATGGCCATGACCCTCTGGGCCGCACTCAACCGGCGCGCTGGGCGCAGCCTCAATGAGGGCGCCCACACCGGTGCCCCGTAGAGGGCCATGGACCGCACGATCCCCGTGTAGAGCCTCCGGCAGGAGGCGTTTGCACCCCCCAGATTGGGCAGGAGCCGCTTTAATGCAGCCCCAGCCCGCTCCAGTCTGGGAGCCAAACGTCGGAAATGCTCAACGAAGTTCCACCGGCTGTCGAGGACAAGTCCCAGGTACTTCATTGTCGACTCGACGCCGACGTGAACCCCTCCTACCGTGAGTTGGGAACCCGCAGGTTGCGCGTTCCGAGGACCATGAAAACCCATGGCCTCGGACTTGTGCAATGCCACCTCGAGTCCCAATTGCCGGATCCTATCGACGATTGTCGCAACCCCGCGTGTCATAATTTCGGCCGCCGCCTCGTACGACCTCCCCTGCGCAAGGACCAGCGTGTCGTCAGCGTAGCAAACTACGCTGACGCCGCTAGGGAGGTCGGCGCGCAGCACCCAGTCGTAACCGATGTCCCACAGATGGCCGCATCCCTGTGGGACACCGCACGACATCTCTCGCCGGTTCCATTCCCCTTCGTGACCGGGGTAGATGACGGCCCTATCCGTCAGATAGGCCTCGACCACGCGACAGAGGTAGGTCGGCATCCGGTGATACCGGAATGCCTCCCTAATGCAACTCCAGGGCAGGTTGTTGAAGGCATTGGCGATGTCTAGAGACACCGCCAAGACGACCCCACCCCGGGCCACTGCATCCCCCGTCGTGAGGGCTCGCACGCGCATGATGGCGTCCACCGTAGAGCGCCCCTTGCGGAAGCCGTACTGGCCGTCCGACAAGTCCGGCCCCTCCCGCACCAGCCACCCGACGAGGCGGTCTGCAATCACTCTTTCAAAGAGCTTGCCCACCTCGTCGAGTAGCACGATGGGCCGGACACACTCGAGCTCACGTAGTACACTGGGTTAGGTTAGGTTAAAACTGTGACCTCCTACGCACGAGCCGAGCGAGCGCAGCGAGCGGTGCCGCGGCAGCGGCCGGCGAGTGCTAGAAACGACTAGATTGAGTGTGTCGCACAAGCGTGCATTCGAACTATGGTGAGTCGTAGTACAGTTTTGTCGCACAAGTGTTATTCGCACATCCATTTGTCGAGCTAACGTAGTACTCTCGGAAATCAAAGCTATCACTGGGTCATTTCACGCAGGCTCAATTTTTTACTAATTTCGGTGGAATTTTATATTTGTAGGTTTTCGGATGAAAAAATAAACTTGTTTTATTCTAGAACACATTAGTATTCTAGATGTTTTAGTAGGAAATAAACAACTGTAGTTGTTTTGAAAATATGACGGCCACCGAAATTGTCATCCCACCGATATTGAAAATTGTACACCGAAATTGCAAATCTAACACCGAAATTGCAACATCGCACCAAAATGGATTTTTTGTATTGTACCATGACAGTTATTAAACAAAGAACAACTTAGCCGTTGGCAACATTACGTAGCGGGTGCACAGGCGGGTATAGCAAGTCTAAAATACGTTTATTTGTCTGTATTTGACACTTTTACTAAATTTACTTTAGTTCTGCTAAATGTGATTTGTTGAAGGTTATATACTAAATAAAATGAAGTTATGATGAGATCTTCGTTTTATTGATACTTGAGCACATTTGGTTTTTTTTTATAAAAATTCTTCAATTCGTAAACAAACATAAAATAAAATCTCAAAAGCAGAAAGTGTACAAAACAAAAATCAAAATATATTCAAATCAGAGGTCTTAATTTGTACCATCGTAAAAAAAAATAAAATAATAAACTCTCACACAGCTAAAGTGAGTAAAACAAACATCAAAAAATATTCAAATCACTGTCAGAGTCATTTTCAATACAGTTCTTAATTTGTGCTGTAGACGATTCACCTAATCTTGATTCCTTTTTCTGTTCAGTTTTACAATCTTTCTTCCAATCAGTCTCAGATTTGGAATTTTCAAATTCCAAACACATTGCGCTGTCAAAGTTTTAAAAAACGACGTGGAGGGGATGATATCCAAATAAACATTTTCTATACTCAGTGAGTCATCTAATGTCGCCAATGATTTTGATGGAATGGAAAGTTTCTTGATGGATGGCTTGACTAAGTCAAATCTCTTAGAAGCTTAAGAAGCTTTAAAACGTTGCACGCTTAAAATCTGAACTTTAGACTCAGTGCTTCTTGTGGAATTATATTATTAAGTTGTGTCATGAAACAATCTTTTTGGTCTCCTGTTTGCGAGTTATCATTGCAGGCAAGATTATAGAAACCTAAATGTCTTCCATGAGGACATATTGTTGCCTAAATAGTCAGGATGTGTACAAGACAATGATCGCAAAGCGTCTTTATCACAGCACATATTTTTTAGAAGATCTGTGGTAGTATTCTCTTTTATTATTTTATTCCTTTTAAGAGATGTTATTAATAGCTCCTTATTGGCGTGTATTTGACAAAGACATGTATTACGGTTATTTATTTTTGGCTTCAAAATCCAGAATGGTCTCAATTTGGAAAATGTTGTATAGCATATTGGCGGATGGCCTAATTTTAAATATTTTTGATGTAAATTCCTTATCGAGTCAGTTAAATATCTCTTTTGCTTTTTTACTTGACTTTTAGTAATGCAATCTTTTTTTCCGGGGCACATACGAGAATTCTCATCTTCTTCATAAAACTTTTGTACAATGTTTCGTACTTGAGCATTAATTATAGTTTTGTTCTTTGGTTTATCAGATTTTCTATTCTTTTTAACTATCTTGTTTTGTAAACGTGGACTTCTGAGAATCTTGTTTAGTCTTTCTGCTCTTTTTCTATATAAATCTTTTTCTCTGTTTAGTTGTATAACTTTTTTTCTAAGTGTCATTATCTCCTTTGCTTTTGTCCTTTGATATTTTCTGAATCTGGCACCCAAATCTTTCAATGAGGAAGACATCTCAGATAAAGAAGGTACAGGGCTACTAAGACACAAAGTAGATACAGGGCTGCTTGGACTTAAGGTAGATACAGGGCTACTTGGACATAATGCAAAATTAGGGGTTTGATTTCTTCTTGAATAAGAATGAACGGGACTACTAGTGAATATTTTGTTTTTGGAACGTAGGCGACGAGAAATGCTTGAATGAGGACTAATGCTGCGAGAACGTTGAAAGTTGGAATTGAAATTTCCATCATGAGAAGGTCCTGGTTGTGGACTAAGCGAGTGAGAACGATTTAGAATGGAAGGACTTGTGGGAGATGACGCGCCTGTCATATCGTCACCCTGTGTTGCAGGAGGATCATTCGTTTTTTCACGTGGGACATTTTTAGATGGTGATTTTTTTTCATTTGTTAATTTTGTGGTTCTTTTTCGTCTTTCATAAAACGCTTTAAAGTTAGCTCTGTTTATTTTTTGCTTCAATCTTCGGCCACGTGGATTCATTTCAGCCATTGATAAAATTATTCCTTCCTTCTTTCGATATCGTTCTCTATCTTTTCTTCTTAGTTCTTCGCCAAGTACTGGATCATCTTTTATTCTTTTCTTTTTTAGTCTTTCAGCCTGCTTTTTTTTTTCTAAAGTTTCTTCCCTCGATTGTTTTTCTTTTCGCTTTCCCATCCTATAACAAGACAAAATTGAGTAGGTTATAGTATAAAGAGTTTATATATTGTACAGGTCTAAAGTAGGCCCAGTTAACAAAAAAAAAAATATTTTACACCACCCGTGACACGGATAACTTTAATGAGAGCCGCCGACCGATAGAATGATGCCAGTGAAGATTGGATGGAATTACTTTCTGCCAAGTTCGTTTTTATAGCTATTTTAAAGTTTTTGTTTTTTTTTTTGATAGCAATAAAAACATTTATAAACCCATATAGACCTACAATGTGAAAGAATTTTAAAATTTCAAGAATATTAAATTCATTAGTTACTTTTTTTAAAGCCGGTTAAAATTTATTTGGTAAAATATGTATCTACGTACTATACTACCCTCCAAAGTTTGTCCAATTAATTGTGTTACCTCTCAGGCGTAAAAATCTTACCAAAGTCACATGAACCCACAGCAATTTTAGTATTGATGCAATATCGGTGGCAATAAACTTACCACCGAAACCACCGATATTGCACCACCGAAATTAGAAACATGAAGAAAAAATTAAATAAAAACAAAACTATTTGTGCATCAGTCATTTAAAATGTATGGTTGCTAAGGGTACCCATTAACACATAACATATCCGCGTACCATACCGTAAAAAAATAACATTCATTCGTACAGTAACCCACCGAGATTGCATAATTTCGTATTCCCTCATAGATTTAAAAAGTACTTACGTATTGGCGCGAAACCTCGGCAGGTTCGAAAACGTCACTACTGCGAGAACGCAAGAGCACGACTGGGCCTCCGTGTGCGTAAGGAGATAGTTCGTTAGAATAGACTTGTTAACGTTATAGGTCGGTTTCAACAAATCACACCGATATTGCACTTTTGGTGTGGACATCACAATGGTCCTGATGTCTGCATGATAACAGAAGTAAAGGAAGTAATAAATATGGTTGCTTTAAGCATAGACCAACATAATCATGTTCAATTTAAGTACCAAATTTTCATCACAACATATTTAAAGAGGTAAATGTGCTTAAAAGTTAATCACGGACATATACACCGTTATTAAGATACGGATATTTTTTTTTAATTTATTTATATTTCAGAGAATTTTATGTATAGGCACTAGCGCCTTCATATGGGCTAGTTTTCTTATTACACGAAAAAATATATAATTCACACAGTGATTTCACGCGAAGAACCTCTAAAAACGGTGTCGGTGAAACTACCCCACTAATTTCACTGTATAATTATACAATAACATAAGCTGGGAGTACCTCCACGCGGTGAAGGCAGACAGTTTAGGACTGATTTTCGATGAAAATTCTATGAATCACTGAAAAGACTCTACTGGCTAAAACTCCCATTATTTTATTTTATCGAAGAAATATGCCTTCGGGCTATGTTATTTGAGTGTTTAATTTCCTTTTCCATTTATCTTCGTGACACGGTAGTCTACCCGGTAACGCAGCGGAGCAGTCACTTAGATTTTAATTGATCAGGTATCTTCAGAATAAAACTATAACCATGCCTAGAAAGAGGTCAAATTTTTCCCAACGTTCCAATGGAGCTAAAATATTGAGGATCATAAGATCCCAAGAATCTACCGAAGAGCGTCAGGATAGACTTGATGCTGTTCGAGAACATCAGGCTGCAACTCGCTCCGTAGAAACATCTTCGGATCGCGAAGTTCGCTTGCGTTCTCAGCGTATTTATGCATCTACATCCAGGTCTCTAGAGACCAGTGAAGAATATAATGCGGGACTGTCCGCTAATCGTGAACGTCACGCATTGTCTCGCGAGTCGGAGACGTTCACTGATAGAGAATTGCGCTTGAGTTCTCAGTGTATCTACGCATCTACTGCTAGGTCTCTAGAGACAAGTGCGGAACATGATGCGCGACTGTCCGCTGATCGTGAACGTCACGCATTGTCTCGCGAGTCGGAGACGTTCACTGATAGAGAATTGCGCTTGAGTTCTCAGCGTATCTACGCATCTACTGCTAGGTCTCTAGAGACAAGTGTGGAACATGATGCGTGACTGTCCGCTGATCGTGAACGTCACGCATTGTCTCGCGAGTCGGAGACGTTCACTGATAGAGAATTGCGCTTGAGTTCTCAGCGTATCTACGCATCTACTGCTAGGTCTCTAGAGACAAGTGCGGAACATGATGCGCGACTGTCCGCTGATCGTGAACGTCACGCATTGTCTCGCGAGTCGGAGACGTTTACCGATACAGAATCACGCTTGAGTTCTCAGCGAATTCGCACATCTACTAACAGGTCTTTCGAAACGAGTGATGAACGTGATGCGCGACTAACTGCTGATCGAGATTATCATACATTGTCCCGAACACGCACACAACAAAATATTCATAATCAGTTAGAAAGTGAGAGAGAAAGAATTGCTGGAGTACGGCATGAAGAGACAGAAGAAGAGCGCAACGAACGTTTGAATTCTGATCGCCTTTGACATTCTCTGGACAGAATGTTGATATCATCTGAAGAATCGGATATGTCTCAAGATATCGCCGTAGGGCATGGTGACCTTCCTCGGGTTGATAACGAACGGAGTGCATTTACGTACACTCCTATGATTGACTACGCCAGATATTCCACCATCGGAGGTATGGTTCAAAATTGTACATTTTGTGAAGCTGTTAAATGGCAAAAAGAAACAAACGGTATGTGTTGCTCAGGTGGCAAAGTACATATTGAAATATTACAAAATCCTCCAGAAATATTAAGATCACTGCTAATCGGTGACCATCCACAGTCAAAACATTTCTTGGACAACATCCGTTCATACAATAATGCCTTTCAAATGACGTCTTTTGGTGCGAAACAGATTTCAGAAGACCCATTTATGCCAACATTTAAAGTGCAAGGCCAAGTTTACCACCTTATTGGTTCATTATTGCCTGAAAATGATCCCAAGTTTCTCCAAATATATTTCGTATCGAATTATCAAGATCAGCCAAATATTAGAAACCAAAATTTTCCACAATTGAACAATAGCCTGATTTCACTGCTACAAAGTATGCAACATGCATGAAGTAAATCCCTACGTACACAGTTTTAAATCTGCATTAGGATCTATCCACCCTGGACAAAGCAATAGTTATAAAGGAGGTGGGTACAGTTTAGAACATTTTTCGCCCATCATAGTCATGAAAATTCAAAATATTTATTGACGTCATATTATTGTGTTTATGTGAAGTTTAGGTAACGACCTTTACATCTATTCTAAAATAGTAAGAAAAAAAATAGCAAGTCATTTAAAAAAATCATCAAACTTGTCACTAAAATAACAATTTCTTTGCAGTTTTGTTATTTTAAGCACTTTTTCTAACTTTCATTCAAAAATAAACTGTTAAGCGCTTTATGCACCACAACAAATTAATGCTAGTTAAAAAGCCTATTTACTGTAGTATTTGAGAGACTAAATAATATTTTGGTAAACGGCCCGCTACTGGACATAGTGGCAGATACAATGCTCCAGTAACAAATGAAGTTGCAGTGGTTTTGGCTGATCAAGAATGTGAGCGGCATGGCATAGTGTTACGTACACAAGATAATCGCCTGCAACGCATTTATGAAACACATCGATCTTACGATGCATTGCAGTACCCTCTAATTTATTGCCATGGAGATGATGGTTATAACTTCGCCATTAATCAAGTTCAATCTGCCACAAGAGAAATCAATTTAAATAAGAAAGTTTCAGCTCAACAATTTTATTCTTATCTTCTACAAATCAGACTCAATCGTTTCATTTATCTACAAAGGTTTCGTGGTCTATTTAGCCAGTTTATTGTTGACATGTAGGTACGCTAAAATTGAAACGGAGCGATTGGTATACGCACAAACCAGAGGCGTTTACGAGCTGAAGAATACGTGCATTTGCGGGACGCTATGCAGCAGGATACAAAAGTAGAAAACTTAGTCCGTTTAGTTATTCTGCCCTCCAGTTTCACCGGTGGTTCCCGTTATATGCACGAGCGTACTCAAGACGCTTTCTGCTATGTTCGGAAATATGGTCGACCTGATCTTTTTATAACGTTCACGACAAATCCCAAATGGTATGAAATTACTCGAGAACTATGTGCAGGACAAGTGTCGTTCGATCGACATGATTTGATAGCAAGAGTTTTCCATTTAAAATTGAAGTTAATGATGGACCTATTAACTAAAGAAAGCATATTTGGAACAACTCTGTATTATATGTACAGCGTAGAATGGCAGAAACGTGGTTTGCCACATGCACACATTCTACTTTGGTTGCTTGAAAAAGTGCGTCCCAACGACATCGACAAGTTAATAAGTGCAGAGTTTCCAAATCCAGATGAAGATCCTCTATTGTATGCTATTGTTAAAACACACATGGTGCATGGCCCCTGCGGCACTATAAACAGGGACCCTCCATGCATGCAAGGTAATCGTTGTGCCAAGAAATACCCCGTGCAATAATAGAACAAACAGTGACAGGTGAAAATGGATATCCATTATATCGACGACGTTCACCACAACAGGGTGGATTCACTGCGGAAGTCAGGGTACGTGGGCAACAGATTTCTGTGAATAATAGTTGGGTCGTCCCCTATTCACCAATTTTGTCAAAAATATTTAGTGCACACATAAATGTGGAAATTTGCAGTAGTGTAGAATCCATAAAATTTATCTGTAAGTATGTTAACAAAGGGAGTGACCAAGCTACATTTGCTTTCCAGGGAATGGACCGAATGAAGTAACCAGGTACCAATCCGGTCGATACATAAGTACTTCTGAAGGTATTTGGCGAATATTGGGATTTCCTATCCATGAACGCCATCCCACGGTCATGCATCTAGACGTTCACCTGGAAAATGGCCAGCGCATTTATTTTGATCCCAACAATGTTAGAGACCGTATAGAAAATCCACGTCAAACGACACTATTGGCATTTTTCAAGTTATGTCAAGAAGACGACTTTGCAAAAACTTTGACCTATGACCAGGTGCCATCTTATTATACCTACGATAAACAGAGAGGTACTTTCAATCGACATCGACGTGGTCAACCAGTTGATGGATTTCTAGGGATTTTCAAAGACGCTGCTCTGGGCAGAGTGTACACAGTGCATTCTAACAATGGAGAATGTTATTTCTTGCGCCTGTTGCTCCATATTGTTCATGGAACAACTTCTTTTTCTATTTTAAAGACTGTTGATGGTGTAGAGCATCTTTCGTTTCAAGCAACTTGCAGGGCACTTAACCTCCTTGACGATGATCAACACTGGGACAACACCCTCGAGGAAGCCTGTGTCAGCGACAGCCCCAGTAGTTTACGAAATTTGATATTTTTCTCTGAAGACTTTTTACGCATTCTGAGATGCAATGCGGAAGAACTATCAGATGACATGAGTGTTGAATAGTTCCCTTTGTTCCATACAAGATACTGTTCATTCAATTGGAGGCAACTCTCTTAGCACTTACGGTACTTACGGTAGCTTGTTTCACAGCACTGCAAATTTCACAACAGAACAGAGGGAAATATTTAATACCACTGTCCAAAGTGTCTTAAACAACGAAGGGAAGCTGTTTTTTTTAGATGCTCCAGGAGGCACCGGTAAAACTTACCTGACGAGAGCAATCCTTGCTGAAATTAGACGGCAAAATAAGATCGCTCTTGCCGTAGCATCGTCAGGTATTGCTGCCACATTACTTCCAGGCGGAAAGACGGCACATACAATTTTTAAAATCCCAATCGATTTAGACAGATCTGAAACACCAACCTGCTCTTTAACACGAAACTGTAACAAAGCGAGAGTGTTTCAGGATTGCTGTCTGGGATGAGTGTACTATGTCTAACAAAAAGGCAGTAGAGGCTGTGGATAGAACACTACGAGACATTCGTCGAGATGACAGGCCGATGGGTAACGTAACTCTTTTGTTTTCGGGAGATTTTCGACAAACCCTTGCAGTCATAAGCCGAGGAACTAGGGCAGATGATTAATGCCTCATTAAAACATTCACATCTATGGCCTCAAATACAAAAGCTCAAATTATCTATAAATATGAGAGCCCAACTTGGCGGTAATTCACATGCCCAAGAGTTTTCGGGAGTATTATTGAAAGTTGGGGAAGGTCTCCTTCCTGAAGAGAATGGTCTGGTGAATGTTCCTGAAATACTTGGGAAAATTGTTGCCTCTGAAGAGGAACTGATACGATCGGTATTTGGGAAAATTCAGAGTATACTAAATCAGGAAAATTCATGGGTATGTGAACGCGCTATATTGACCCCAAAAAATGATCAAGCTGTTTTGCAGCTTGATCATTGTTTCAAAAATTTTTGTCGGATATTGTAGGGGATGAAGTGGTTTACACTTCTTTCGACAGTGTTGTCGATCAGGACGACGCCACTAATTACCCAGTTGAGTTTCTCAATTCACTTACAGCGAGTGGTCTCCCTGCTCATAAAATAAGACTTAAAGTCGGTGTTCCCATAATGCTGATGTGAAATTTAACTCCGCCAAAACTGTGCAACGGAACCCGTCTTATTGTCAACGCTTTACAACGTAATATAATTGTTGCTACAATACTAACTGGGTGTGATGCCGGTGAGACTGTGTTCATACCGCGCATACCACTCATCCCCAACAATTTCCCCTTTCAATTTAAGCGCACACAGTTCCCTGTGACTACGTGCTTTGCCATGACAATAAACAAGTCATAAGGGCAGACGCTTAAAGCCGCTGGTGTTGACCTGACAATCGGCTGTTTTTCTCATGGCCTACTTTATGTTGCTTCTTCAAGGGTCAGCAACGCTTCCGGTCTTTATATATCAGCTCCTGAAGGAAAAACCTCAAATATAGTTTATAAAGAATTTTTTTTAAAGTTATTTACTATATTATTTTTAATTCAGTGTACCCTTGGGATCCGCTGCGGAGTAACGGGAAGAAAAGTTTTTTGTTGTACAGGTATTAAGTCTGGGCAACATATAGGCTACACATAATTTATTTTGGAAAATGAACACCTGATGCAGACCGCAACAGACCAGCTAAAGTAAGTATAAGAGATATAAAAATGGTGCCATAGCAAAAAATATTCCACGTGAAGAGCATTTACTGCTGTGAGAATAAATTTGAAGATCTGGAACACCTGTTGTGGAACTCTTAAGTAAAACTCTTAATATCATATTAAGGAATGACGTCTTAGCAAAAGTTGTTTGACATACAAAAATGAAAGATCTGGAACGACTCCAATCGTCTCGCTCATCCCGTTGTTTTCCCGTCCCCGGGCCTTAGAATTCTACATCAGACGTTTCAGATCTTCGATTTTGACGACCCCGTTGTCGCTGGCATAAGCAACAGGATCCGCGTACGAAGTCGCGGGCGGAAGCTAGTATAACATATATGGTGGTTTTTTTTATATATAAAGGGGTGCCCGTTGTATCTTATTTAGTGTTACTGGATCAATTTTTACACATTAAAGTAAAAAAAAAAAAACAAAATGAAGACCGCTTTCGCGGTGTTTTCAAAAACCAGTGTTGTCAGAAGGCTGCCTTTTAAAGAATCACGGCAGTATAATCTCAATAACTAGGGCACCTAGCAGAGATCTAGTTTCTCCAAAATTTTGTTGCTCATTAATCGCCAAGTCACAGATTTAATCGAGTCTTAGTTTAGAAGACATAATGAATTCAATTTCTCCATACATTGGTACAAGCAAGAACAAAATACTTCGTTTCTAGACAGCATCTATGGTGAAATGTTTGTTCCAAATTATCTTTATCTATATATTAATACATGAAGCGAAAACTTTGGATCCCTTTTTACTAAAATTGGGCGGACGGAGGAGTATGAAATTTCGCACACTTATAGTTTATACAGAGAAGAAGTGACGAATGCTAATATTCTTTTTTAAATTATGCGTAAAAATACATTATCTTCAATAAATAACACGTTACACACACAACTATTCGTTACCGTGTGCTTAATACACACATACATATATATTTTGTGTCTATAGCAAGGAACTTAAATCCAACCTGGAATGCGCACAGGCTGCCAATACGCGGTCCGAGCGAGATAGCTTCGCGAGAGCCCTCTGTCCCTTTCATTAGGGTGACCAAGCAATATGATGTAGGTAGATACGAATATAACAGGATAAAATATATTAACCAATAATTTGATTTAAAAAAAAATTGTTACGCCTTAAAGATGGATTAAAGTAAAACGCAGTAAACTTAAACGCAATGCAACGCATAACTCTGCTGTCGAGTATTATTGTATAACCTGGAATATCTGGCGCGCTGGGCAAATAACCATTTTGTTTAGTATTAATTGTCGTAAAAATCTAACAGACGTCGTTTTTAAGAAAAATGGTTGGGACACTTTTTATTGGTCAAATGCGTCAATTGAATTTACCCGTAAATAATCTTATAATTTCGTTCATTATGGGCACCCTACTTCAATAGTCCGGGAGCCGGGTGCAAATTTGGTTAATTATATTATTTCCTCTCGAGATATAATTCGTGAGACGACAGAAGCATCTACTCATTTCCTCTCAGCTAAAAATTTGTCAAATTGTAGCTCATCTAATATCTCAACGAAAAAAATAATGAGCTGGTTACAACATAGTGTATTGTACGTCAGCTGGTGTCACGAACATAAAAAAAATATTTTTATTTTTAGTGATTTCCTCTCAAAAAAAATATTTTTAACTAAAAATTTAAATACTAAGCTAATTGATTATTTAATTTTTTAAATATATCTAAAATGATTTGATTACATACTTATTCTTTTCAAAAATATTGATATGGAATATTTATTTCAACTCAACTCTCATATTGAAGCGCTATGTCGAATAATTAAAGATACGTCATTTCCTCCCAAATGAAAATTTGTGAGCTGATTGTTAATATACTGATGCGATAAATAAAAAAAAATCAGCTAACAAAAAGTCGAGGGAAACCTAGTCAGCTGCTGCATTTAAATTGGCAGTAGATGCTTCTGCCTAACTCCTATGTAATAACTTTCAAAGTATCAGCTGACGGTTTTTCCACCAAGATACAGCCAGCTGACCTATATATTTATCCACCGTAACATATAAGCTATCATCAGGAAAATTTTTGTTTGAGATATTTTTTCGTTGAGATATTAGATTAGCTACAATTTGACAAATTTTTAGCTGAGAGGAAATGAGTGAATGTATTTTTTTTTTCTTCGTGTTTGGGAGGCTACAACCGCTCATCCCTCCAACCGAGCGCCAGCTGACGTTCACGAGGCTTTATAATTCTTTACTCTGATGCATTTTACTAACTACCGCTTAAGAGGAAATTGGTCATGAAAATCTGTTGCTGGCTCCCGGACTACAAGAAAGGGACACAGGGCTCTCGCAACGCTTTCTCTCTCGGACCGAATTTCTCTCTGGCCAAGTGATTGTCTGTAATAGAACTTAGTAACATATACATAAGGTTTATTTTTATAATGGTGTCAAATTGACAATGCACATTCCAGGGGTCGGGTATAAGTTCCTTGTTCCTTGGTCTATAGTCTTCGAATGTCAAGTATAACCATAGGTAATAAATGAATTTTATAAATATTATAACCTATTTCATTTTTAAAATCTATGATCATATCGAGAATATTTGTCTTTAATATTATTCGTATTAGCGACGATAGGAATTTATTTTATATCAAGTTTTAGAAAAGAAATATTTTTATGGTTTTATGAGGAGTGTCATGGCATTAGTAAGTTTCCCATACAAAACTTAGTGTCGTGTGCAAACTGTAGAGGTTGTATGCCTCACGATTGTACAGGCTGGTCGTAGATTGTACAGGCTGGTTATAATTATGACATTTTGACCTGTCATAATTAATTAAAAATAATAGGGAAAATTCTATAAAAACAGAGCTTTCTGTGGTAATTCATTCCATATCCAGCAGTTAAGAAGTACATATTAAGAAAATAAAGAAGAGAGTCCTGAAGAAGTATTCTTTACTCATTACACCGACACGTCCTGGTCCTGGCCATCCCGCCTTTATTCCGCCCAGCGAACCCTCTCCACAGTAGTACAGCGTCAACAATTTGTCTATAGTGTTACTGAATGTCAAATATAACCATATTATTATTTTTTATTTATTATTATACATTTTTTTCATTTTATAATGTATTTCTATTCAAATGAAGTACGGTCGAATTTCGACCAATGGGCGATCACTAGTATATATAATGAGGATCAATTCGACAAAAGGATATAGCAATTTTGAATACTACATCGAATACAATATAAATATCTGAATTCATTTCTTTTTGAATCACTCAAATTCATCGAGAAATTACGGAGATATTAAAGTTTTCAGAAACGGAGTTTTAAAACGCACGCCGCGCCGGCCGCGCCGATCATGTGATGACGTCACGAGCTACGATCGCCCGCTACCCGCCTTACAGCTTTGTTATTATTTGCGGAGTTTAATCGTTGTTTCTTGTTTATTTATGTTTTCTAGATATTGGTAGATAGGAAACATGAAAGTCGGATTTACCCAAGGCCCAGTCGGACAATCTCGCGAAGATTGATTCGTTTATGGTTGAAAAGTAAAAAAAAAAAAAAATATTCCAGTGCACAGGTAGGTACTACGTTTTAGAATGTTTTGATTTGGCAGGTAGGTACCTTTTTCGTGTTTCTACAATGTGTAGGCACCTCTCTACCTATTTTAAATATTATTTCTTACTAGCTTCTGCCCGCGACTTCATCCGCGTAAAATTTCCTGCTCCCCCAACCCAATCCCGTCGCATCGAATCGCCTGCCCGTGCGAGGTCTTTGTATGCGTGACGTTTTTCTTTGTGCTCGACTCCTGATGGTCTTAGCGTGACCTTATATAATATATAGCATTCCTCGATAAAAGGGCTATCCAACACTAAACGTACTTAGGCCTATTTCGTTGGCCACTATAGTCGCCAAGATCTTGGACAGTTTGCTTGATCAACAGTTGGCTAAACACATTGAACTCCATGATGCGCAATTTGGCTTCAAACCTGGTCTATCTACGGAGAGTGCCATTCTGTGCCTTAAGCAAACTGTCCAATACTATACCTCCCGAAAAACACCTGTTTTTGCTTGTTTTTTGGACCTGTCAAGGGCATTTGACCTAGTGTCTTATGATGTACTGTGGGAGAAATTGCAGAGCGATACAACGTTACCGAATGAAATAACATCCTTGTTTCGTTACTGGTACAATAACCAGAGGAATAGTGTTAGGTGGGCGGAGGCTCATTCGGATGTGTACCGGCTGGAGTGTGGGGTGAGGCAGGGGGGGTTGAGCTCGCCCCGCCTCTTCAACTTGTACATAAACCGGCTGATCGGTGAGCTCAGCAGCGCCAGAGTTGGATGTCATATAGATAGTATTTGTATGAATAATATTAGCTATGCCGATGACATGGCCCTTCTGAGCCCATCGATCGGCGCTTTAAGGACACTTGTGGCGATTTGTGAGTCCTATGCAGTGGCCCATGGGCTCAAGTACAATGTCAAGAAGAGCGAACTTATTATGTTTAAAGCGAGTGCCATAAATTATTCTGATGTCCCCGGTGTCTCGCTTTGTGGTACTCCTTTAGCTTGGGTAAAGAAATTCAAGTACTTGGGTCATTGGGTCACTGATGATCTCAAGGATAATACTGATATAGAGAGGGAACGCAGGTCGCTGGCTGTTCGATGTAATATGCTGGTTCGAAGATTTGCACGTTGTACTGACGAAGTAAAAATAACTCTTTTTAAAGCCTTTTGCCAGTCTTTTTACACGTGCAGTCTTTGGACCAGTTTTACGCAGAGGACATACAGTGATCTGCGTGTCCAATATAATAATGCGTTCAGGATACTGTTGGGGCGGGCGTGGCGATGTAGTGCGTCCGGTATGTTTGCGGAGGCGCATACTGATGACTTTTACGCCATAATACGCAAGAGGACCGCCTCCATGAATGGCCGGCTGCGCACCGCCACCAACAGTCTCCTGAGCGTGTTTTCAGATCGGTGGGACTCCCCTCTGCTGCGCCACTGGGTGAGAATCCACACCAATTAGCGTTTTTAATTAATTTTTATTATTACTAACACTTAGTCTTTAAGTTATTTTGTATACTAACTTAATTCATTTTCATGTTTACTAACAATAGTATTTAAGTTATCTTGTATACTAACACTATGGACGCATGTCTGAAATAAATTATTTGAATTTGAATTTGAATTTAACTCTTCAGCTTTTACTTGGGTGTGCTACGCAATGAATTTTTTGAGAGACGAAGGCGCGCGCAATTGACGTGTTTTATATGGAAATTTTCACTTTTTCTTCGAAAAAAAAAAAAATTACCCATGTATTGAGATTTACATGTGAGGGGGTAAAAAGGGTTTCGAAAATTTCATTATTTTTGCGATAGGAAACGCCATTTTCGAGATATAAGCAAAAGAAAAGGAAAACCAAAATACAGTAGGTACTGTTTTTGCACATGAAGGCGAGGCGCGAGGCGCGCGCAATGTACGTGTTTTATATGGCATTATCACTTTTTCTTCGAAAAAAAAAAAAATATTACCCACGTGTTGAGATTTACATGTGAGGGGGTTGTAAGGGGGGTCGAAAAATGTCATTATTTTTGCGATAGGAAACGCCATTTTCGAGATATAAGCAAAAGAAAAGGAAAACCAAAAATACAGTACTGTTTTTGCACGTGAAGGCGAGGCGTTCGTTGGTGTGAATTTTAGTTCATGACCACTAGTTTTATTCCACACCTTTTTAATTGCGATTAAAAATAGTCAGATTTAGTTAAAATAAATTATTGTAGTCAAAATTTTTGGTGGAAACCGGCAAACTCAGAATAGCAAAATTGTCATTTTCACTAAACTAATAACTCAGTGCAATCTTAGTGCTGTCAAAACTAAAATATAGTTAAGTTGTGTCACTTTAGTCTATTTCAGAATAGGAAATCGTCGTATGACAGGAATAAGCCAAATTTTAGTGATTTTTAGTTTAGTTTAGAGAATTTTGTGACAACAAAATCGGCACCGATATCTATCCAGACAAATTTTAAATTGAAATATGGGGCGTCGCTCCTCATGAAAGTATACCACTTCTTTCTATTTTTTGGGTCTTTTGGGACACAAAATAACAACTTGTCCGGTGTAGCAACACTTGTATTTTCGCATCGTGGCACAATACAGTATTTTAAGAAGATAATTATTCGTTTAAATGTACTGCGAGTCACGTAACTAAAGGCAGAAAGAACGAGCGCGGCGGTACCGCGGACGCGAACGTGGAAGATGACGTCTTCAACGAATGGTGCGTATTGGCGAGCGTTTTTGAAAATGCAAAATTAAAACCGCTCTAACTTCGTCATTATTGGTCCAATTTTAATAATTCTTTCATTGAAATAATTGGTTTAGGTATGACTGTAATTCTACATATTTAACTAAAATCGTCGCTGATCCTCATTCTACTGTACGTTTGTTTGTACTGAACTCCTCCTAAACGGCTGGACCGATTTCAATGAATTTTTTTGTATGCGTTTGGGTGGCACCCTGGATGGTTTAGATTCACTATTGGACCCTGTAGGTGGCGCTGCTATCGAGTTCTAGGAAACAGGACAACGTCTGTACGGTCAGCTAGTATAAATATAAAGTTATTCTATAATTTGAAGCCAGCAAAGAAAGCTAAGGGACCGTTCAAGTATTACGTAAGCACATTTATTACAATTTTTTACTCCCCCGTCCCCCTTGTCAGCCAAAGTAAGCAAAGCTCTTACCCCCTCTTCCCATGCTTACGTAAACATTGTTATATGCATTTTTCTTTTAATGTACCTACTCTGTTTTTTTTATTGATTCATGAGCAGCAGTTATAATTCTAAAAATAAGAAAATGGATTTAGGATAAGGGACTTAAACGCATATAATATTCATTTTATTTTAAATACGTCAATCGTAACGAAACGAAACAATAGGTTGACGGAAGAAGTCAAGTGAACAGAGCGCAGTTATTTCCCTACTCGGTTCTAAGCGAGTACCTAAACGTCTACATAAAGGCTCATACATACTAGCGCGACGCGACGACACGGTCGCGCGCGATTCTGCGATTTATATCTGTAGAACAATTTCTTTGAAAATCCGCGCGACACTTCACACAGGGGCGACCTGTCGCGCCGCGACACGGTCATAGAAATTGTTCTACGGATATAAATCGCCGATTCGCGCGCGACATCGTGACGCGCTAGTCTGAATAAGCCTTTATTTGTGAGGATCCCCGAAAAATGCGTTTCATTTTCAAACAAAGACAATGTGTGGGTTGCCATAATGTGTAAAGAAGTAAAAAACTATTGCTCACGTAATCACCATCTAGACCCCCCCCCCCCACCCCCCATGTCATCAAAAATAAGCAAATCAAAGACCCCCCCGCCCCCCTATAGTGCTTACATAATACTTGAACGGCCCTTAACCGTAATCGACTTTTATAGTGAGAACGAGTTCTCACAGGTCATCCAAACCTGTAAGGCTGACCCCACATTAGGCGTGCGCGATCCTCGGGCGCGAGCGCCGCGCGCGCGTCGCGAGCGCGTCGCGAGCGCGCCGCGAGAGCGTCGCGTTTAGCTGCCCTCGCGGCGCGCTCGCGGCGCGCACGCGGCGCTCGAGTCGCGTTCTTACCCCTTCGCCCGCTACAATACTCAATGCTTTATTGCATTCCACAATGCTTAGGTGGTAAAACATTTTATTTAGAAACAGTTGTGGACCCTGTCGGGCACAGCAAAGGAAAATACAGTAGGTAGAGAGGAGGACCTATTGATTATCTTATAATGTAACTTATTCTAAAATAGTAATTAAAAATAGATGAAATACATGCTTTGGAGTTTTCTAAACTAATTTCAGGGATTTATCATTTAAAATTTCGTTGTCGCTATAATAACTTTTGCTTAACAGCAGCTTTTTTAATTTATCAGTAAATAGATGGCTTTTTTTCTCTGTCCTTATGGATTCTGGTAACTTGTTGTATATTGCTACTGTTTCGGTCAGTCACATGGTGGGCAGTGTTGTGTTGACACACGTTAAAAATAGAGTCACGAGTGAAATTAATATCGAAAGCTTTATCCTAGAAATACAGAATCGTTCTGCGATATGGGACATGACTACAAAGGAGTATAGTGATCGTATTGCAAAAAAAAGTGTGGGAAGAAATCAGCACTTTATTTATAAAAGACTAGCTTCTGCCCGCGACTTCTTTTGCGTAAATGTCGTTTATCGCGGACGCAGACAAAGTCACGGAATAAAAAGTAGCCTATGTCCTTTTTCAGGCTCTAAACTATCTGAGTACCAAATTTCATTTAAATCGGTTCAGTAGTTTTAGCAGGAAAGCGAGACAGGCAGACAGACAGAGTTACTTTGCATTTATAATATTAGTGTGGATAGTGTGGATTTTGAAACGAAAATTGTCCAAATTGTGACTGACTTAGCTGTAGGGAGTTAAACGCCAAGGCGAGCGCCGCGTGCGCGCCGCGAGTGCGCCGCGAGCGCGCCGCAGGGCAGCTAAACGCGACGCTCTCGCGGCGCGCTCGCGACGCGCGCGCGGCGCTCGCGCCCGAGGATCGCGCACGCCTAATGTGGGGGAGGCCTAAGGGTCTACCTTTCAGAGACTCACTCTAATGGTTTCTAGGTATTTCAGTAGGATCAAAGGTGAAAATAAAAATACTGATAATAAGTTTTTAAATTGATGACTTATTTAATAAAACTAGTACATAAGTATAATAGTGTATTATTAGTAAACACAAATTATCACACTATACACAGTGAAATATTTTTCGAGAAATAACTTTTGATAGTTTTCGTGAAGAACCGTAAAAACGTGGTGAATAGGAATGGACGCTATAGCAACGAATAAAAAAAATTTCTAAGGGTTTTTTTTTTAATTTAATATGTATAAATTATTTGACGCACATAAGAAATACTGGCTCCTTCTTATTTTTTACGGCCCGAGACACCGCGGCCATGCTCGTGCCGTCTGGTCGTCGCCCTCGCAGGGTCAGGCGGGCCATTCATAGAATTTGGAGTAAAGGTTTTATGCAAAACGTCTCAAGTAGTTTTAAAATTGCAATAATTATGAAAATTCAAAAACGCTTAGATAAAAATTTTCTTTTTGCTTCTATAGCTTCTTTACCACCTACAGGTGTACCCCTTAAAATATTTCGTGTATGAATAAATACACCTTATATAGTGGTATAATAATATAAATAGTTGTTTGTTACCAAAAAGGACTCACTGCATTATAAATTAACGATTGCGTGTCCTGGTTGGCAAAAAAAAACCACAAGGTCAAAGTAATTTAGCTAGTAATACTTTACCCACGTGTTATGGGTCTCGAAATGGAAATATACTGGAAACAAAAAAAAAATTTTTTCTTCATTCGAAGGTGATCGAATCATTCATTCATTCCCCGCAATCGATCAGATGTTTTTGTAATTTTTCATGGAACTAAGATATTATTTACGAATTTCCAAAAACCATAACATAACATTTGTCTGGTTGCCTTAATGTACATGTCAGTTTCATTTAAAAATTTGAACAAAATTGGAATAATGAAAATTTTATTTAATTTCCTACGTTTTTTTTTTTTTGAAAGAAAGAAAATAACCACCACTTTTCGTTATCGCTACCCATGGGTAAAGTATTGCCAGCTAATTTTATTTTCACCCAGTATATTATTTCAACATTAAAATACATTTTAAAGTTGCAACCCTATTCACCACGTTACTTGTTATTTCTTACAATAATTGACTTAACTACGTAATAGTTAAAAAAAATAAACGACAATTTAGAAAAGATTCGACAGTATAATACATTATAATTTAGTAAAAGATTTATTTATAGTCGGAGTTAAAATAAAATTAAGTGTTAAACATAGGTATAATAAAACAGTATAGCTGCGTGAAATATCATATTATTATAAACTAATTTTATTTACCAAAACGACTTCAGTTTGCTTAAAATAAAATATTTAAAAAAATACCTTAACAATTAGGTATACAAAAAATACATACACTTATAGTTTATATAGTATAGAAAATCAACATTCACACGGGCGAAAAAATATCGCTGCGGTTTTGTTCGGAAAGCACGTCACGCCGTTGGTCCCGCTGTCATTTGTGGATATTTAACAGTCGTTACGGGTCGTCAGAGGCCCGAATTACAACCAGTCTTACCAAACGGTATCGTATTACCCAGTAACTGGGTTGTGGAGATCAGATAGGCAGTCACTCCATGTAAAATATTGGTATTCAGCTACATCCTGTTAGACTGGAGGCCGACAACAACATAGTTGGGAACAGGCTAGACAAATTATAATGTTCGTGCACTCGATCTTGAACTACTGCGAGCTGAAACTCTATATATTTTAGACGAACTTGAGATATTCTATGTTGGATTCTCAATGCTCGGTCCAACACCAAGAGCTCAAAATCCATTGCACGATAAAATTCTACCGCGAAATTTTTACATCCATGCGAAACTCGACTGAAAGACTGTTACAATAGAGTCGAAATCCGCGCAAATCGTAAGACACGACTGTGGGTGTAGATTGTTTTATTGTAAGGCAATCAAACGTTAAATGTTATAAACTTATGACACAATCAGCGCGAGAGACTTTCGTCAAGGATCCTGCGCGGGAGTTGCCTCTGTCTGGCCTAGGGGTTGCCAACCATACAGACAGCGTCAAAAATATCAGGACGAACAAAATGAGCTCAACGACTAAGAAAATTAAACTTTATCTCAATTGTATAAAGTTCTTGTCAGAATGACAGTTGTCATGTACTGTCTTCATTCTGAAACATTTCTTGTGTCATTGAGTTAATATTTAATTTTCATCGTTGTTTAAACCATTTTGATCAGTCAGTTAGTCCCGATATTATGACACTGACTATACTCTAAAATAGAGTATTGTACTCTTTTCTTTATGAGTGTATTTTATAATGTATAACACTAGTACAGTACGCTAAATATTCTTTTTACATAAACTGACTTTTTTGAGGCAATTAAATTAGTTTTTCTATATTTTCCACTGTCTTGACTATTATTTGTCGGTCATGAATGTGAAGTGGTGAAAAGAGAGGAATAGGACTTTATATTAATTAATGACCTTCTGATCTTATATTAACGTAGAGTTAGGATGTTTGGAGTCCGTCAATTCTTGTGAAAACAAAAAAAAAAGCTACTTTTATTTGTTAATCTGTACTCTTAAATTACTCTGCAAACACCAAAACACTCTCTATTTCTTTCTCTCCCTCTCTTCTGTATATAAGAAATACTCTACTTCTCCTAGAAAAAGTTGGCAGCCCTCAGTGGCGTGCATTGCATATAGGCATACAAGCAGTGCCTACCTCGAGATATCACCATAAGTCTGTCAATTACATTTCAATGTGTGTCCCGAAATTATTAAGAAACTAACTAAATTATATACCTAAAAGAGACCCGCGTTTGTCTGCCTAGACAAGAACAGGCTGCCCAGTGCCTACCTGCATTGCACGCCACTGTTAACCCTAATCTGGCCAGAACTTTGAGATTAAAATTAAAAGTATTGTAACATTGACCAAAAAATAGGCATTATTCCGAAATTCTTAAAATAATCATCAACTACATATATACTTATTATAAGTAAATAACTACATCGAAATAAGTATAAACATTATTATAGTTCTGACTTCATTCCAACATTTACACATACTTATTAATTTCATAAAATTAAAAAAATGTCCAAGCCAAGCAGATAAATAAATTATTATTAAAAAAATATGTATTACTCATGTGAGGGGTCTCGTGACTAAATAATTAAAGGTTAAGCTACGCATGACGAGGTTATTACTTGGATGGGTGACCACCAAATACCCATCGAGACCCTTCCGTGCCTCGGAAAGCACATTATGCCGTTGATCCTGGCTTTCACTCGTAAATTTTCGACAGTCGTTACGGGAAGTCAAAAGCCGAAATGTTTGACAACCAGTCTTACCAAGGTGTACCGGTACCAGTAATTGGGTTGTGGAAGTGATATAAGTAGTCGTTTCAAATAAAGAACTGGTATTCAATGCATTTGGTTAGACTGGAAGCCGACCCCAACATAGTTGGGTAGAGGTAGGCACATTTATTGATATTTATTGACATATTGATAAAGTAGATAATAAAAAAAAGAGTGGCAGGGACATCGCAGCTCAACCTGATTGGTCTGATTAACCCTTACCTGCATAATGATGTAATATTACATCAGTTTACTTTTCGTCGAATATATTTTTATCTAGCAACCCCACCTACTTGCTTTTTTTTTTAATTATTGTCAAAGGTCTAATTGACACGTGTAAACGCACCTTATCGCCATAGACATTTTTTTTCTTACATGACATTGACGTGAAAAGTTTTTTGGCGCCAAATTGCAAATCTCGGTCTTCGACACAGTTGCAGTGGATGTTTTTTTTTGCAAAAAATCTGAATTATAATAAACAAAAATAGTTTCCAGCATCACACAGGTATGTAGAAGTGGTATTGTATTAGCATTTTGTAAATAGCATTGTAACTTGCTGAAAATAATCATTTTTGTTTATGATGTAGTACTACATCATCATGGAAATTGGCATAAAATATTATTAGTATGGAATAAGTATGATTTTTTTTCCTGACCTTTTTTTCGTCTGTTTTGCTATAATATAACTATAATGAATGTATTATGTACGTTTTATTGTTAGTTATGGGTATTTTTTCACTATATAATCACGATTTCAATGGTTTGAAGCTGTTGCAAAACGTTTCACACTTGGTGGTGGTTCTTTTTTTCATGCATGTATATTCTTTTAGCGCAATGTCACGAAGCCAGGTGAGAGATGATGACATTGAAAGGATATTGAAGGAGTTGGAAGACGGCAACGTCTCAGAAGACGGCCTAGAAGATGACGATGACGATGAAGAGAATTTTTATGCCAATGCTCAGCAACTCGTACAGGACTTGATCTCAGATGATATGGAAGATTTGGTTCCCGAATGTGAGGATCCTATTCCACATGACGAAGATGACCCTCCCTTAGTTCAAGATGCTGATCCAGGGCCAAGTTCAGGTGCATGTATCTTCAATAGCTTCGATAAGCGTCAGATTATATGGAAAACTGGTAGCATGACGTTCGATGAGCGCAAAATTGTACATGAGCCCACATCTACACTAGATACTGAAATAGCCAACTTAGATACACCCTACAAATGTTTTCTGCACTATTTTACACCAGATTTCCTACAAAAGATAGTAGATGAGTCTAACTTATATTCAGTGCAAGAAAATGTTGCCAATCCCATTACTATCACTGTTGCAGACCTCAAAAAGTATATTGGATCTTTGTTATTCATGTCTGTGCAGCATTTTCAAAGCGTGCGGTCATACTGGCACGACAAGTTTGGATACCCGCCGATAAAAGCCACGATGTCGATAAACAGATTTGAGGCAATCAGGTCAGTCTTGCATTTCAATAATAATGAGCATCATTTACCGAAGGAACACCCAGATCACGACCGCCTCCATAAGATACGTCCGGTAATAGACCACCTGAACAAGACTTTTTCATCGATACCTGTAGACCAGCGCCTCTCCATAGACGAGCAAATGTGTGCAACAAAAATATCTCATTTCCTCAAACAATACCTTCCCAATAAACCTCACAAGTGGGGTTACAAACTATTTGTACTATGCAGCCTGATGGGTTATGCCTACCGGTTTGAAGTCTATTCTGGACAAGACAATACCAAAGACAAGCCAGCTGACGAACCTGATTTAGGGATCACAAACAATGTGGTCTTGCGTCTGGTCAGAGTAGTACCGCGGAAGCCAAATCACATCATATATTTTGACAACTTCTACACCTCTTTGCCTTTGGTCTACTACTTGTCCAAGCAGGGTATCCACTGTGTCGGTACTGTCCAGCAAAACCGTTTACCTAACTGTCGACTTCCGGATAAAAAGACGCTCATGAAAACTTCTGTCCCCCGAGGAACCTACGAAGAAAAAGTGGCTCATCACGATGGCGTGGACTTCTCAGCTACTGTTTGGAAGGATAATAAGGTAGTAACTTTATTATCTACGTATGTTGGTGCCGAACCAGCAGGTAAAGTGCAACGGTTCGATAAAAAACTGAAACAGAAAATTGACGTCCCATGCCCTAAAGTGGTACAAGAATATAATATGCACATGGGGGGAGTTGACCTCATGGACAGTTACTTGGGACGGTATCGTATAAGAGTCAAAAGTAAAAAATGGTATATGCGACTATTTTACCATTTGCTAGACCTCGCCGTCATCAACTCGTGGGTTCTCTTCAAGAAAAACATGACTGCAAAAGGTACCCCCAAAAAGCAACTGCCAAATCTAGGAGAGTTCCGAAATGAATTGGCAGATGCCCTGTGCAATGTGGGAACAAGCAACGGTAGCAAAAGAGGTCGGCCAAGCAACAGCTGCTTAGAAGAACAAGCTAAGAAACGAAGAGGACCAGCTCATCCGCTTCCTTGTAAGGACGTGCGTTCAGATGGTGTTGCGCACTGGCCCATTTTTTCAAAGCGTTTACGCTGTAAACTGCCACAATGTAAAGGCACAACCCAATGGGCATGCTCAAAATGCAATATCCCTCTATGTTTGAACGGAACTAACAATTGTTTCACAGATTTTCATACTACTCCTTAGTATGATAATTTAAGAGGATTTTGCATGATGATGTAATATTACATCAATAAATAAAAATAAAAAATTCACAAAAAACTGTAGTTTGATTTTTTTCATTATTTTTCCTTTAATGTACACCTCATTTAGGACCCCTGAGATTTTTCTCGGCCCAAAATAAAAAATCATGCAGTTAAGGGTTAATACATTTTTTCCGCGTAGATATTGCATTTTTCTGAGAAACAACAGATTTTTTATTGATAATAACCGAAAAGTTCCTCTAGGGCTCTAGAATCATGTACTGAATCAATGGTCACAAGTTGTGCGTGAATGTTCGTGCCAGCCTGTATACAGGATCAAATTGAATTAGCTGGTAAACACATCATATGCGATTACGGCAAGGCGCGCTCGTATTTTTGTTTTATCTTCGTTAGATAACGATCGAAGTTTACACAAACATATTTTTTTTTTAAACTATTTTGCAAGTACAGACGCCAGCACATCAAGCTTCTACAACCTGTCAAATTTCTTTAATCGATTTTCAACTTTATCGCTAAAGCATTTGGTTCAAGTTGTATTGGCAGAATTTGTCAGTTTCGGGTAGTTTGATGGCGTCTGTACAACCATATGATGACTCCAAAAACACTCATCAAATTAATTTATGTTTAGTTTTATCATGTTATCTATATCCATGACGTCTACGGAGTTTCGCCAGGTAATTTAATTTGACCTTGTAAATAATATAATATTCCGTGTACATGTATGTAAATGAACAACGTGGGAATATTCCGAGTACACCGGTGGAGTATAATATAAATTAACCGAGACATTTCAGATACACATTAAATAAATGATACAATTCAACATTTACTAAAAAAAAAACTTGTCAGTCACTATTTAAAAATTCCTTATATTCCAGCTTAGTTATTTATAAATCATTCGCTAGTCTAATTATTTATAATTCTTAAAATTTAGAGTTGTAAATTTTAAAGGTCTAAGACAATCAATAAAAAAAACATTAATTATTTAATTCAAAATTCCTTCAAACTAAGATTTCAATCGCTAGATTTGCCCTCATTGTGTATTTACTCTTTCGAAAGTGTTCATACATAAACAGTGTCCAATTAAATTAGCTGGTAATACTTTACCTACGTGTTGGGTCGATATTGAAAATTAATGGGACAAAAAATTTTTTTTTCATCATTGGCGGAGAATGCCAAGTAATCAATCAGCTGATTTTGTAAGTTTTCGCGGAACTTGGATTTTTTTTTACGAATTTCCAAAAACGAAAACAGTCGTTTGGTTGCTTTAATGTACAGACACACATAAAGCTACTACAATCTGTCAAACTTCTTTAATAGGTTCTCAAGTTTATTGCTAAAGTATAAGGTTCAAGATTAATTGGCAAAATTTGAGTATCGAGTAGCTCGATGTGTTAGCGTCTGTACATGTTAGTGTCATTTAAAGTTTTGAACAAAGTTTTAATGATGTTTTTAGGCGTATTTTTTTTTTTTTCATTCGTTTTTTATATCGATACCCAGTACGTTGGTAAAGTATTGCCAGCTAATTTTAGTTTCAAACATCCTGTATACAACGTTTCCATGACATGATGAGGGCGAATTTAACGATTAAAAATCTTTGCATTATACATTTATCTTTCAATGCAAAATTATCCTATTTTTTTCATAATACCCGTTTTGTTATATCTCCAGTCGATTCGCGCGTTTTTCGTTATTCGGTGATCAATTCGTATTATTGTTTTTTTTTTAAATATTATTATGAGCTTTTCGTCGAGTCTGACATTGCCAACCCATCTCGAACAAGCTCAATGGTCGTGCCTTATTTGTATATAGTGTACTTGTCACGTGTGTGTGTGTGTGTGTGTGTGTGTGTGTGTGTATGCATGTTTATAGAGTGTGTGCGTGTGTGTTCGTGTGTGTAGTATGTGTGTATGTGTCCTTGTCTGTAAGTGCACAGACAGCTGTGCTGTTGGACAGTTCGTTGCGCCCACTTCCTCAGTCAGACTGGGAGCTGACCCAACACAGTTCGGTAAGGATAGAGCAGATGATGATGCTTAGATGTTTATACTCCTCATTTAACGATATTCAGTGACTTCTTAAATCTTTTAAAAACCCAAAGAAATCTGTCTTCTCTTGTTCTGTTAAAATTCACGTCCAAGTGTCAAAAAATGACAGCTGTCATTTTCGATAGTTGTTAGTCATTTTTATTAGGTTTTTTAGTCATTTCCGAATCAACAACAGTATCCAATTTTCTTTTATTATTTGTTACTTGAGTCGATAATATTAAAGGTTTCTTCAATTTGAAATTCTTTAGTATCGATGGTGTGCGAATTGGCGTAACTTTAACCGGATCTTTTATTGACTGGCTATTCTGAGAATTAACCGGTCCAATATGGACCGTGTGTTTTATCAAAGATCTCGAGACTGTAGCTGTAGGATTGGTTATTTTGACTGCCGGTTTAAATTCAACATTTTCAATAATAATAGGTGAAGTTTTAGTTTGAGTAACAGTTGGTTTAGTAACATTCATTTTAACAGGAGGAGATTTTTTCGAACAATTTTTCGGGACACCTATGGGTGCCTTTCTCTCATCTCTCAGATCTCTTAAGTTAACTTTACCCTGGTCATCTTTAAATAGTATGTAGTCACGGCCTGCCATACCATTCGGTTGTTTCCCATCAAAATATCTAATAGAAGTTAGTTTGTTAGCTATCAACATGGATAATTCGGCAATATTAAATTCTGTTAGTAAATCATTAACACTGGAACCACCAAAGTTGTCAATCCCCGGGTCGGCGCCATTTTCAACAAGTATTTCGACTGTTTTAGCAAAGTGATCCACTATTTTCGCTTTGTTGCCTCGCTCTGTAAAAATAAATAATTCAATATATTATTTTAATAGACAAATTATATTTACTAGTTGCCCAGTGGTCGAAATTACACCAAAATTAATTTCAAACGTAATGCATTATTATACAGGGTGTTTGACGCATGGACCGACAATTTCTTTTGGGGGATTGGGTGGGGTCATCTGCTATCTTTCACCCATAGACCCCATGTCCTAAGTGTCACTCATGGATGAGACCCCAAAGTATCGCTGTTTTTCATTTTAAAAGTTTGAAAGCTCGACAAGTATGTATTGGGTATGTACGCTAAGAATTTATGTTTTATGTATTTAGAATAATCAAGAGAATGCAATAATATTTCGTGCAAATACAACAACAAACTAAACAAATATGTCGTTTTAAATATGATTCAGGTAATTTTCAAAAACAAACAACAAAAATCGTATCTTTATAGGGGTCTATTCCCAAATCTACAAAAAAAAAATGTCGGTTCATGCGCTAAACAACGTGTATAAAATATTGTTTTTTCCACTTCCTCTCCACATAATACAACTGTCAACGAACTTAAAAACACGTACCGTTAACGGCTCCTAAGATTTTATTGCAAAAATAAGTGTTAAACGAAACGTCTTCGCTTTAAAACTTGTAATTACAGTGCAAAGTGTGTCTGTTACGTTATTTGGAAGAAAGAAGCTAATATATCAAGGAATCAAGTGAGAAATTGTTATCTAAAATACATAGTTTTGTAATTTTACCTTACGGGGAAATAACACTAAACAAAACCCAGCAGCTGTCAAATCTGCTAATTACCATAGACAATTTCGAAATTGAAACCAAGGTTTTTGAGACCCATAACTGTAGCAGTCAAGATGCCTGTAGACCGCACTCCTCCAACGGCCTCATCATCAATGCTAGTACAGTCAGCATCAGAGTCCGACATAACTCTTCTAAATGATGTACCTAACGTGGGATTGCGTTTCAAGCGGCCAAAGTTGGATTTTTCTCCAGTAACTCAATATGATGACCTCAAAGGAGACATCAATGAGGTAAAACTAATGCTCAACTCCTGGAAAAACGGACAGGAAGCCCTATTGAATAAACTGGTGGATGACGTCATTCAGATTAAAGCTCAGAACAAAGCTATACAAGCCTCGAATCTGGAAATTGAAACTACCTTAGGATCTTTGACAAAAACTATTACTGAAGTTAAAACTCAAATTGATACACTAGAAAAGGACCGAAGAGAGTTTTCAGACAAAATCATAATTCTAGAAAATAAAGTGCATGATCTGGATATCAACACACGATCGTCGTCAATTGAAATCAGAAATGTCCCTAATACAGACGTAGAATCTCCGGCTGAACTGACATCGTATGTCACAAAGTTGGGAAAATCAATAAACCTGTCTATTGACTGTTCCAGCATAAGAGATATCTATAGACTTCCAGGCAAGCAGAATACGACCCGCCCAATAATAGTTGAGTTCTCCAAAGTTTCACTAAAATTGGACACATTATCCTACATACGGAATTTCAATAAAAATAAAACGAATGAAGAGAAGCTAAATACAAAGCACATTGGGATCGAAGACAAACAAATGCCGATCTACGTATCTGAATACCTGCCAGGAAATGCTAGGAAACTATTTCACGATACAAAAGCATTTGCGAAGAAAAATAATTGGTCTTTTTGTTGGTCTAAATCAGGAAGAATTTACCTGAAAAAAGAACCAGACTCTAAAAAGGTTTACTGTATTAAAAGTGAGAAATGCCTCAATGAATTACTAATGTCCCAATGACTAGCTTGCTTAAAAAAAAGGATTGTTAATCAAGTAGTTAAAAACAGTTCAATACTTTCTTCATATTCTCATTTGTTTTGTTTCACTTTTTGTTTATGCATGCATTTCTGTTGGCGATTATGTTCGCATGCATGTAGCGAATTAGCATATACTTTAGTTCTAGTTTTAGTTTTATACAGGCTTTTGTACACACAAACACAAACCATTCACCACACATATACATTCAAACACGGACATTTTTGCACCTCTCGGTTAAACTCGCCTACTGCTATCACTGATATTATAATATTTTTATATTACCTTTGTTCCAAATAAAAAAAAAAATGAACGAAATAATAACATTGGGAGATGACATTGACACTAACATTAATGTCAGTGATGCAGTGGTAGTAGACCTGCCCGAGGAGTGCAATGATGTTTTTAATATAACAAAAAAACATATTTGTATGAGAGTGCTGCATCAGAACATAAGAAGTCTCAATCAAAATTTTGATGACATGCTTGTTGTTTTGGAAAGATTAAGCACTGATAATGATTTAGTTATAATGACCGAATGTTGGCTATCAAAAGTCACAAATATTCCACAAATAAATAATTACAATTCGTACTCAACGTCTAACAATTTAAATCAAAACGATGGAGTAGTATTGTATATTAAAAAGAATTTCCAATGTAAAGTTGAAGAACCCAAATTGAAAGAAGCTAGCGGTCTACTGATGACTAAGAATCAAGATCTCGCCGTGCTTTGCCTATATAGACCACCGTCGTTCAGCAACTTAGATAGATTTCTTGAATCATTAGATAATATACTTACAAAATTGAAGCAATACAAAAATATCATAATTTCCGGTGATATAAATGTGGACATAGCACCAGACAGTACTGATAAAAGAGCAGAAGAGTACCTCCTTCTATTGGCCTCGCACGGAGTGGTACCTACACACTTACTACCAACTCACACAAAAACTTGCCTAGATCACGTCCTTGTTAAAACTCTCCTCCCAACAAAAACAATCGTTTGTGAAACAAGTATCACGGACCATTCCACGGTCATACTAACAATGTATAAAAAACAAAAAGAATACAAGGACCAATCTCGAAACTATGTCAAAACAGACTTCGAAGCTGTCATAAATGAACTGAGCATGTTAGACTGGGTAAATATTCTACAGAACAAGAACCCTGAAGAAGCTACTAACGTATTTTTACACATCGTGACTCAGGCGCTTGATAAACATACCTCAATAAAAACTACATCACGGCGGAAAAAAACCATGAAGCCTTGGATTACACCAGGGTTAATACGCTGCATGAGAAATCGAGACCGACTTAACCAAAAATTAAAAAAAGATAGAGGAAATAGCATACTACAACTTACTTATAAACGATATCGAAACACTTGCAATAAACTACTAAAAAGATTAAAAAGGGCATACTATAGGGCAGAAATAGCAAAACATAAAAATAATATCAAAAAACAATGGGATATAATCAAAGAACTGAATAATTACGATAAAAAAAATCAAAGTTTTCCAGAATTATTAAAATTAAAAAGTAATCCGTTGGAATCTCTTAATGAGGTTAACAAATATTTTGTGAATGTTGGGAAAACACTTGCTACAGATATACTTCGTAGACAAAATCGTGAGGAGAGTGAACTTATTACGACTTTAGAGAAATTACAATCTTGCTCTAATTCTTTCGTGTTACTCCCTGTAGACGAAAATGAAATTCTAAAACTGATTAAATCACTAAAAAACACGTCGTCTAAGGGATGGGATGGTATTACTTCTGACTTCCTTAAAATGGCTGCACCCGTTTTAGCACTGCCGATCACAATTATTTGTAATCTATGCTTTGCTGCTGGGGAATTCCCCAAATCATTGAAAAAATCAATAATAGTGCCTTTGCATAAGTCGGGTGACAGAGACGTAGTGTCAAACTATAGACCAATATCCTTGCTGCCTTCCCTCTCTAAAATAATTGAAAAAGCTTTAAATATTAGACTTAAACAATATTTAGAAAAGTATAATCTACTGTCACGGAATCAATTTGGGTTTAGACAAAATAAATCTACTAATGACGCTATGCAACAACTTATGGCAGAAGTAGTGAACAGTATCGACAAAAACAAAAAATGTTTGAGCATATTTTTAGACTTGGCTAAAGCCTTTGATACTGTCTCTGTTCCCTTACTGCTGAAAAAGGTGGAATCCAAAGGTATTAGAGGTTTGCCTCTGAAATTGATCGGTGACTACCTATCCAGTAGAAAACAAATCGTTAGGCTTGATGGTTATTCAAGTACGGAAGAGTCTATTGAATATGGTGTACCACAGGGTAGTATCTTGGGCCCCACCCTATTTCTAATATATATTGACGACCTATCAAGCTTAAAACTAAAAAACGGGGAAATAATTACCTTTGCAGACGACACGGTCATTACGTTTACAGGCAAGGAGTGGAACGAGGTGAACGATAACGCAGAAAAGGGGTTTAATCTCGTTACTAAGTGGTTAGATAACAATCTATTGACACTCAATCAGTCAAAAACTAAAATAATTACTTACTATATAAACATTACTTCTAAACCATCTCCTGAAAATATAACTGTGCGAGCCCACACATGTAACTTGCCCGCCACTCAGAATTGTGACTGTTATCATCTCGATGTAGCACCATCAATCAGGTATTTAGGGATCCAAATAGATGAACGACTGAACTGGAACAACCAAATCTCAATCCTATCGAAGCGTATAAGAAAACTTTTGTATGTATTCAGAAAGTTACGATATGTCTGCGACTCGAAGCTGCTTACCACAACCTACTACGCGTTATGCCAATCAATTATAACATACGGCATATCCATCTGGGGAGGATGTGCTAAGACACTGCTTATCAAAGCAGAAAGAGCGCAACGGGCCGTTTTAAAAACTATGCTGTTCAAAAAATATACATTTGCGACCGTTGAACTGTACAAGTTAAGTGCTGTTCTTAGCATTCGACAACTGTACATTGAGAAGATCTTACGCATTCAACACAAGAAACCACCGGATTTTCCAGACGCTATACGACGAGCTTACAAAGTCTACAAACAACCTATACATAGGACAAAATTTGCCCAGCGTTTTCTTTTCTTTCTAGCTCCATATATTTATAATAAATTTAATGTAACTCTAGGTTTTCGGAAATATAATTCTCACATATTTAAAAAGATTTTACGAAACCACTTACTCTGCTTAGATTATAATAGCACTGAAGACACATTTATAATTCTGAAATAGCAAACTCCATACATACATACATTCATACATACAGACACACTATCAAACATCACAATCACAGACAAGCCAAAATAGTAATAAGTGTATTAATTTCATTGCTAAATTATTGTGAGTTTTTTCGTTTCATTTGTTTCTTTTGTCCTTCTTATGGAGCCTATTATCTTAAGTTCTCACTCGTTTGTTACTATACGGGTCACAGCAATGAGGAATAATACCCCACTGTAATACAGTATCAACTAGTACGGGGGGTATTGTGACTGTTACTGACGGCTTTATATGTATATTGTAATGTGAACAGTATCTTAAGCTAATAAATTGTGCACAAATAAAAAAAAAAAAAAAAAAAAAAAACATAAACTTTTAACTGTGCAAAATTTCATACTCCATCGTCCGCGTAATTTTCTTAAAATGGGGTGCAAAGGTATAATATACAGAGTTATTTGTAAAACACCGGCAACCTCTCAGGACTATGTTACTAACATCAAAATCAACAACATATTTTGTTCTATGACTTTTAAAGAATCATCATATTTAGGTCATCAGATTTTCATACAAAAATCGGCCGCCCGTAAATAGGTCAAGTTCAAGCGCCCCCACCACCCTAACCGTCCTCTCTCTAATGTAATATCGCTTTCTTTTGCTTCGCATAGGCTTCGTAACATTTAGAGTGTTCAATTTAAATATTTTTATTTTTGTATGAAAATCTGATGAATTAAAATATGATGAATTTTTAAAACTCATAGAACAAAAGTTGTTGATTATGTTGTAGTAACATAATCCTAATAGGTTGCCGGTGTTTTACAAATAACCCTGTAAAGATTAAGAAATATTAAATTAAAATGGCTCGTTGGTTAGCAAGCGCTACTGCTGAGCATGAGGTCTTGGGTTCTGTTCCCTGGTTGGGCAGTGTTCTTGGGTTTTTTACGTGTCATTTCTTAGCAGCAGTCCCGAGCCTGGATTTGTATCCAGTTGATGGCAATAGACTCGCCCCCTATTATTTCAGCCGCAACATGTCCACTAATGGACATAGGGCTCCCCAAATTTGGAAGGGTTTGCCGTAATCGCCACGCTTGGCAGGCGGGTTGGCGATCGCAGTATGATGGTAAAATGCTTATAGAACGTTGCTGCTCATTCTCTAGTAAGTGCCTGAGTCGCCTCTTACGGAAATGGACGGACGTGCTATTCTTTACGTCCGGAAACGAAGGCTAAGTTTGTATAAATCTAAAGATGATAACTTACCAGCAGCATCCATACAGGCGGCGCCGACAGCGAGATACAGTGCTGTATTCCCACTGTTGGGCATGGCCAGGTTCACGGTCGCTCGACTACTCTCAACCAATGCCATCACGTTGTTGTATTTCCCCAATTTACTGGCCAACATAAGGGGGGTATAACCTGAAATTATTAATTTTTATTTTATTTATTCATACATAAAGACTCATGCTTTTTTCCATCGGGGTAGGCAGAAAGAACACATCACCACGTGCTACGATTCTTATAACTCCTTTTGCCTCGTTTATGTTCATACATCTGGTCATACACACACGCCGGTTACGAATACTACGCACCTGACCTCTCTGAAGAACATCACAGATAACGTCACGCCCAAGGAGGACTTCCTAGGGCGCCCCGTCCCGGTGTTTCCACTCACATCTGCCGTGTAAATAGCTTATGCTTTTTAAAGCATAATGCACATCTCTGTACTCGGGCGCGCTATGGTTAAACTGTATCAAACGCGTCCAATATAATAACGCCTTCAGGGCGCCGATGCGACTGCCACGTTACTGCAGTGCGTCGGAGATGTTTGCAGAAGCGCGAGTGGCTCGGCAGACTGCGTGGCAGTGGCAACAGGCTCCTGAAGGTGATAGCTGACAGTCCTGATGAGAGCCCCATAATGGGACATCTCATCAAAACAACACTGTCTGTTGTAGTGTATTAGTACTAACATAGATCATAAGCCACATTGTTACTAAAATCCTAGTATATAAGTAGGTACTAACAGGTATATAAGATACTAAGTATTTTTGTTTTGTTTTGCTGTCAGTGTGGACCTTTTGTAGTCTGATAAATAAATAAAATAAATACCTTTGGTTAGCCGTCCTCCATTCATCCTCTCAACATGAACAAACCATCTAAGCATACATCTTCATTTATTGTCACTACATCTTTTAAACCTCACCGCTGTCTTATCTCACCATTCCGACAGCTTATCATTCATAGTCACACCAAACATGCCTCACAAGGGTCGGATTTCCACAGCATAGTGCTATCGACATAAAAAGATATCCCATGTGATAATCCACGTTATAAACTATCTGTGTGCCAAATTTCATTCAAATCCATCCAGCTGTTTTTGCATGATTGAGTAACAAACATCCAAACATACTTTTCACATTTATAATATTAATAGGATATTTACCACCTGTGTCTATACAGTAATGAATTGTAATAAAGATTCATAATTTCAGTCAAAAGACGTCCACCGCTGGACATAAGCCTTCCCCAAAGGGAGGGGTTTTGCCATAATCGCCACGCTTGGCAGGCGGGTTGGCGATCACAGTATGGTGGTAAAATGCATAGAGAACGCTGCTGCCCATTCTCTAGTAAGTCCCTTAGTCGCCTTCTACGACACCCACGGGAAGAGATGAGATGGTGCTATTGTGATTTACGACCGGCACCACACCGAACGGAAAATGAAGATCAATTGAATTGAATCATTTGGGATTCTGAACTATCGGAATAAATATAACGTACCTTGATTGTCACATAGCTTGTTGATGTGGGTCAGCAGTATCGGCGCCAGCTCTTCATCAGGTTTATATGCATAGGTTTGATTCCATAAATGTTCATTTTCTTGTAATATTTTTCTAAAAAGAGAAAAAAAACTAAAGGAAACTGCTATCATCAACATCATCATTATTTCAGCCGAAAGACGTCCACTGCTGAACAAAGGCCTCGCCCAAGTTGGGGGATATGCCATAATCACCACGCTTGGCAGGCGGGTTGGCGATCGCAGTATGGTGGTAAAATGTAGAGAACGCTGCTGCCCATTCTCTAGTAAGTCTTTTTTTTTGTGGGTGGGATATCATCAAATGACGTCTCCTGCTCTTGGGTGGAGCGGAAGGATGTGTCAGACTGTTTTTGAATAAAACCCACCCGTATTCCTTCAGTTGCCTATTTGCCAGAGCCACGGTACCCCTTTCGAACTGATCTCGCAGCCCTGGCATTAGTCCTAGTAGACCCCTTCAGTACTGCTGACATTTCTTTGCGGCGCGTGGAACACAACGCGCCGTCGACACGGGCCTGGTCCTTACCTGGCAGCGAGCTATCCATTGCTCGCCACCCGCAAGCCCGCGCCTACGGTGGCCGGGAGTCCGCAATCGACTCCCGACGCCCGGGGCGTCTCCTCCTGCGGCGGCTAGGGACGTGAGGGCGCAGAGACTGCCACTCCCTCACGCGCCCCACCTCCTCCTTCGCGAGCATTACTGCTTCGCAGAAGGAGGTGACGGCTTCCCATTCCCTCTCGCTCCGTACCATGGCTCGCACCAGGGCCGGACGCGAGAGGTCGCCGCCGCCGATCGCCTCCACGAGGACACGGCGGTGCTCCGCCCAGGCAGGGCACACCTCCGCCGTATCTAGTAAGTCCCTTAGTCGCCTTTTACCACACGCTCGGTAGGAAATGGGATGGTGCTATTCTTTACATCCGGCGCCACACTGAACTTTGTATAAGGTCCTATGAAAATGAAGGAAGATACTAACCTAGCGTTTTGTTGGCAATAATTAATCAATATCTGAAGGTGCTCCGTAGCCATTTCTGAAGCTATATGGAAAGGGGTCCTGTCTTCGTCGTCTGAGTCCAGCGGGTCGGCTCCAAAGTGCAGCAGAATTGCCGTTATCTGGGTGTTTTCTTGGAACAGGGACATTCTCAGAGGTGTCTGGAAAAGAACAACATAAAAAGATATCAATACTCATTTAATACAACATTTTTAATACTAATTTAATACAACATTTTATTAATACTAATGTATACAACATTTTTAAAAGTTTGCTGTTTGTTTAACAGGAATGGAGAGGTGTATGATGAATCTGAGACTGTTAGACAAATTGAAAGCCACGAAAATTTGGAATATCATCAAAGGGGCAGACGCTGACGTTACTGCCAGGGTCTCGATATTTGTTCGAAGAGAACTATGATGGAAAAAAGACGTAGGTGAGAGGATTATCAGCCAAAACATTGGCGGCAAACAGCTCTGGAGGCCTAGACAAATGGCCATCGCTACCAAACGATAAACGTTAACGCTCAATAGTCGTTAATAGATTTTCAACTTTAAACCCTATTGCATAAAGTTGAAAATCTATTACAGATTACGGAGTGTTAAGCACCGGTACGAGCGAAAATGCTCTGTAATCTTTAATAGATTTCCAACTTTATACTCTAGAACATAAAGTTGAAAATGTATTGAAGACTTCTGAGCGTTTACTCTTAACGTTTGGTAGCGATGGCCATTTGTCTAGGCCCTCAGGGCCTGCAGTCTCGACATAGAAAGCGACACTATCGCAAACTACCGATCGTTAAATAAAACCGAAAAAATTCGCTTGCCGTAACGATGCCAGCGACAAAATGGAAGTCTCGACATCTGAGATACGGACCAAAGTCATACATTATACTTGAAAAAAACGATGACAGTTAGCGCAAAACGCATTCATAGTTCGGTTTAGTAGCAATGGTACGATATTTGGTAGTCTCGACACTCAAAGTTATTGATTGACATCGACATTTCGATGAACTTTACCGTATTTTGTTAATGTTTACGAGTATGTGTTGCGTCCATTTTTGAAAGCCCGCAAAGTGATTCGTTAGCAACGCAAACTATATGTTTTTGGTGTTTGCTAGTGTTTATTAACAAAAATGGCGTACTCGAAGGTGTGACTGTACTAATGAGGCTTTAAGGCCATCTATTTATGGGTTTCGGCAAAACTAGTTACGAACGAGCGTCGCCAACAACCATCGTATTAGAGGGAGCCAAATACATTTAGTATCTTTTTGAAGGGAGCCGATCGTCGTTTTTATATTTAATAAATAGGTAACACACAACCGCAAATCATGTTTCCAACTTTATTAAATCTCCATTAAGTATCATCACAGACAATCATCTCCTAATTAGACACGTTCGTTTCAGCTAGAATTTCTACGAGACGTTGCATTCTTATCCACAGGACATTTCCACCGCATTCTGCAGTTTAATAAAATAGCTCGACGTTATTAATCTACACATATAATATTTAATGATTGATGATGATAATGATGATGATATAAATAATATACAACGGAAAATAATGTTTTCAACTTTATTAAATCTCTATTAAGTTTCAACAGTTCATCACACACAATCATCTAACTACACACATTATTTTAATCTAAACACTTTACATGGCACATATTGCATTCCTATCAGCATAACATTACCACACTTTAATAAAGTAGCTTGACAAAAATAATTTAAATATACATACATATCCAAAAAACTGATATCATACACTATTACTAAAGGATAGCCGTGAGAGACATGACATAAATTACAGTAGTCAAACCGCAGGAAAACTGAATTAATAAAAAGTATTTATCACTTTGTATACAAAAAACATACAACAGCAAATCATGTTTCCAATTTTATTAAATCTCCACTAATTATCAACTGTTATGCTCTCTCTATTCAATTAAGTTTCAACAATTCGTCACACACATTAAGTTTCCTGTTGAAACTTAATAGAGTTGTTCGACTTCATCAAACACAATAATATAATAACACACATTCTTTTATACACTTTACATGGCACATGTTGCATTCATAACTGCATAACATTTCCACACTTTAATAAAGTAGCTTGACAATAATAATTTAACTAAAAACATCCAAAAAACTGAAATTATTTTATTAATACACTGTTATTTTATAATTTAAGCATTGCAATCTTAAGTCTAAGCTCCTTACTACTTACAAAAGAGCAACATATGCACTACATTATGCGCAGACTATAGTAGTTAATACATAAAAATAAAAATCTGGCAACAATATGGGTGGCTTTTCATGTTTTGGTACTTCTTTGTCTCCCTAGAAGTAGCCATACTTGTAGCTAACCAACAATATTTTCTACCTCAAATGTAACCCATGTAGTTAACGTTGGATCTCAAACTAATTGTGAATAAACATCGGTGCCCAAGAAACATTTTCTTTGTTTGTTTTGCACCTGATGTTCTAAACTTCTAAATAAAATACCTAAGAAAATTGACCATTAAAAACAACAGCTAAAATAATTAAACAGAACTTGTTAGTATTTTGCACAAGATTTCTTAACCAACAAGAATTATTAAAATTTTGTTTTTGTAATTTAAATGTACTAAATTTGCTTACTTAAATAGGTAGAAAGTACATAGATTCCTCACAACTGTTACAACTGATTGCAAGTTGTACATTCTTTGCAATAAAATATATCTATTCTATTGAAAGATACATAAATAACACATAACCGCATATCATGTTTTCAACTTTATTAAATGTCCATTAGCAGAATCATCTAAGTTTACACTTTCTTATAATTTAGATACTGTTTACTCATGTAAACAGTATCTAAATTATAAGAAAGTGTCTCATGGCATGGTGCACACCTATTGAAAAATCTTTATCAATTGTTTACAGACTTTACAGCAGACAATGACTTAGGTACTACAAATGATGCATCTCCAAGCATAATTCAAGCTGTGGACCCGTAGTTTCACGCTGCCTTAGCCCTCCGACAGCCTTGATATGGCTATGAGACGGCAAATCTCACGCAAATGAAAATCCTTTGGATTTGTTCATATCTGTACATTTACAGAATTACAGTAGAGGTGTTAACCGAGCTCTTAAGTAAACATTAACCATTTCTTCGAATACAACAACGTGACAAATCTCTGCAGTGTCCCAAGTGTCTGTACGCAGCTATAATATGATTTAATAAGAAACTACATGAAGTGGAGTCGGCGCATGACTCAAAATGAGTTAGCTGAGTAATAATATGCTGTAACCTTGGCTATTAATGAAAAATTATCATGTTAAATACCACATAATTTGTTAGATCAACAAAAAAATGATCTGACACTTGACAACTTTGGCATTATTTATGTTGTTTAACTGTCATTTTTTTTATTGACATAAATACGGGGCTTTTGGCTACGTTGCATTTTGTTACATTTTTATCTTGTAACGTGCGTTTTGTTTGTGCAGAATAAACAATTTTTCTTTCTTTCTTTTTTTACAATGTTGTAAGGAGGCAGATTATATTTTTAATAAATTGCTAGCTGACCCGGTAGTAATAATAGATTCTACAAATTTTTCACTCATTCTTTTGATACAATCAAATTCATTGACTTAAAATCATTTCATGGAAAACAAAAACCGCAAAAATTCAAAGTGATAAGTAGGTAAAGTATCGGAATGTTGAAATTAAGCACACACAGACATACTCTTTTTGAATTAACATTTTATTTATCTCATCTTAGTTTATAATCAAACCAAAATATTTTTAATTTACATAAACCTACATGGGCACTTATGAAACGTCAGAAGCTAGGTGCATGTTTCCAAATTGTTGATTTCTATGAAGAAGAACCGGCAAGAAACTCCACGGTTACTCTTTTAAAAATAATTGGTGTTTACAATGGTTTCAAATTACAGTTCTAGGGCAGCACTGCGCCCCACAGTGCGTCGCTTGACTCCTGATATTGGCGCTAAGTTTGGTCGCCCGAAACGGTGGCGCCAACACAGTGTTAATATCGAAGGATATCATTACCTTGATTAAGTCTAATCATGTTTTTAAACTATTCACCATCATCATTTCTGCCGAAAGTCGTCCAGTGCTAGGTTCTGTGCATGTACAGGAGGTGTTGTCATTATCACCATGCTTGCCAGGCGGGTTGGCTATCGCAGTATGGTGGTAAGATTCATAGAGAACGCTGTGGTCACTTTCTAGCAAGTCCCATAGTCGCCTTTTACGACACCCACGGAAAGAAATAGATGATGTTATTCTTTACGTCCGGCCGGTTTAGTTCATCTAGCTACAAAAGTTCTTTTTATCTATCCTGTTGATCCTGGCACAAATTTATGAAATTAATAAAAAAAAAACACGAATTATTGAAATAGTACGGTTATGTCGTGAAAATTACTTACACCACCATCTTTTAGGAATTCCTAGAACTAAACAATAAATACAAACTATTTTCGTATAATAAAGATGTTTTTTTCCAAATATAAAGAACAGTAATAATTGAGATAAAAACTATCCTATCTTTTAAGTTGGACCAAATTATAAATAATTAGAAGTTTGTTATGAATCTGTTCAGTAGTTTCGGATTTTACCCGTAACAAACATGATGGCCCGAGATTTTTTAAATGTTTATCAGTCCTTCTAAATTTCTTTAATAAACAGTTTCCAAGATAGGGTTTAAAAAGTCACTATACAATTTGTAGTAAAAAAAAATATTTTTTTACCAATCAGTGGTCTCCATTTTTTTCCAGAATTCAAGGATTTGTACTTAACGGCTAATAATTGAAGTCGAACTATAAATAGTGGTAGGGTCTTCGGTAGTGTCTCGGCATCGTTTTGTACGATGTTGCGCGGTATCTCCGATGTAGAGACTTGCTTTTGTCGTATGCATCGGTACGGCAAGCGAGTGTTTTCGGTATTATCTAGTGATCCGAATTTTCGATGACATAGTGGCGGCCGTAAGAATTTCTCCTTGAATTCAGGGAAAATTGAAGAACATTTATTAATAAAGAATAATATTTTTCTAGAAAATTGTGCAGTGAAATTGGAAATTATATCTTGCAAATACTCGTTTTTTTATGGAATCTAATAAGTAGCAATAACTGTTTTACAGGATTAAAATAACTTGTTATAAATCTAAGGTCATTACAATCTGCATCCTTGCAACACTATAAAACTAATGCCAAACTTGTGAAGTCATGTCTATTTGTTTTTATTGATTTTTTTCTCAAGTGTAGTTTACACATATTTTCATAGATAGCCAAGGTTAGGTACAGCATATTATCACATATTATTACTCGGCTAACCCATTTTGAGTCAAGCGGCGACTTCACTTCATATAGTTTCTTATTTAATCATATTATAGCTGTGTACAGACACTTGGGACACTGCAGAGATTCGTGTGGTTGTTTTATTCGAAGAAATGGTTAATGTTTACTTAAGAGCTCGGTTAACACCTCTACTGTTAATTTGTAAATGTACAGATATGAACAAGTCCAAAGGATTTTCATTTGCGTGAGATTTGCCGTCTCATAGCCATATCAAGGCTGTCGGAGGGCTAAGGCAGCGTGAAACTACGGGTCCACAGCTTGAATTATGTTTGGAGATGCATCATTTGTGGTACCTGAGTCATTGTCTGCTGTAAGGAAGGCACAACATGGAAGAAAACAGTTTGAACTAAGTGAATAGTGAAAGTGTAAACAATTGATAAAGATTTTTCAATAGATGTGCACCATGCCTCATGTAAACAGTATCTAAATAGAGTGTGTAAACTTAGATGATTCTGCTAATGGACATTTAATAAAGTTGAAAACATGATTTGCGGTTATGTGTTATTTATGTATCTTTCAATAGAATAGATATATTTTATTGCAAAGAATGTACAAATTGCAATCAGTTGTTACAGTTGTGAGGAATCTATGTACTTTCTACCTATTTAAGTAAGCAAATTTAGTACATTTAAATTACAAAAACAAAATTTTAATAATTCTTGTCGGTTAAGAAATCTTGTACAAAATACTAACAAGTTCTGTCTAATTATTTCAGCTGTTGTTTTTAATAGTATGTCTTTCAATTTTCTTAGGTATTTTATTTAGAAGTTTAGAACAACAGGTGCAAAACAAACAAAGAAAATGTTTCTTGGGCACCGATGTTTATTCACAATTAGTTTGAGATCCAACGTTAACTACATGGGTTACATTTGAGGTAGATAATATTGTTGGTTAGCTACAAGTATGGCTACTTCTAGGGAGACAAAGAAGTACCAAAACATGAAAAGCCACCCATATTGTCGCCAGATTTTTATTGTTATGTATTAACTACTTTATAGTCTGCGCATAATGTAGTGCATATGTTGCTCTTTTGTAAGTAAGTAAGGAGCTTAGACTTAAGATTGCAATGCTTAAATTATAAAATAACAGTGTATTAATAAAATAATTTCAGTTTTTTGGATATTTTTAGTTAAATTATTATTGTCAAGCTACTTTATTAAAGTGTGGAAATGTTATGTGGTTATGAATGCAACATGTGCCATGTAAAGTGTTTAGATTAAAATAATGTGTGTAATCAGATGATTGTGTGATGAATTACTGTTGATAATTAATGAAGATTTAATAAAGTTGAAAACATGATTTGCCGTTGTATGTTATTTATATACGAAGTGATGGATACTTTTTATTTATTCAGTTTTCGTACAGTTTGACTGTTGTAATGAACTAGAACTTTTACAGAATGCATTAGTAATGTCAAATGAATAGGAATGTAACATATGTAAGCAGCATCTAGATTATAAGAATGTGTGTAATTAGGAGATCATTGTGTGAGATGATGATGATACATGGAGATTTAATAAATTTGATTTGAAACATGATTCGTGGTTGTTTTTTATTTATTTATAAACAGCGATCGTACGATTCGATCCCTTCAAAAGATATAAGGCTCCTTCTAATGCGGTGTTTGTTGGCAAAGCTCGTTTGCACGTAGATTGTCCGGAACCCATAAATAGGTAGACTTAAAAGCCTCATCAGTACAGACACTCAGACACACTTTTGAGAACCCCCATTCCTCATAATTTTTGTTTATAATTACTTTCAAACACCTAAAAAACTAGTTTATGAAAACAAAAATGGCTGCAAAAACGACTCGTAAACATCAACAGAGCTCAGTTGCGACAGACCAACGACAGTTGATAACTTTGAGTGTCGAGACTACCAAATATCGTTCCATTCCGATCTTCGGAACTTTGTAACGTTTTCGTTTGTTAAAATGGTCGCTATCTATGTCGAGACTGCAGGCCCAGGACAGGAAGTTAAAGCACTAGGAAGTGGTGAAGTGCGGGCGTGCCGGGGGACTGTCTTATGTAACTTTGACGTTCAAAAACTGCTGACTCTCAGCCTAGTTTGAATAAATTACTTTTGAATTTCATTTTATAATTTTGTAAATACATACGTGTTACTGTAATCAAATTTGTTTCAACATAGAGACACTGGCCTGCACCCTAATGGCGTAACACTTCAGAATTGGAATCATTTCGAAGCTTATTTTTCATACATTCCTTCATACATCATCTCCAGCAGCCTATAAAGTTCCCACTGCTGCTGGGACATAGGCCTCCTCCACGCTGGCCTAGTGCGAGTTGGTAGATGTCACATTGTCTTTGAATTTTTGGTTTTAAGACATGCCGGTTTCCTCACGATGTTTTCCTTCACCGTTTTGAGAGCAGTGGTGATGAAATAATTAACACAAAGTGATGCGCCTGCTTGGGTTCGAACTCACGACCTACTACTAAGTCACGGCCGTTAGCACTGGGCCGCCACTGCTCCACTGGGTCACCACGACACTTATTTCATACATAATAATTATGTTCGTGAAAGTTTTTGCTTAGCAACGTAAACAACGGCATGAATGTTGAAGAACTCACAAAATTAAATCGATTCTTAATGATAGCGTATTACGCAACTACCCCTCTGCCCTGCCAAGGTCGCGAGATTTATACGAAAGAGATACCGTGGCCCTGGCACAGGCAACTGAAGGAACACGGGTGGGGTTTAGTCTGTAAAAGTCTGACACGCCTTTCCACTCCACCCAGAGCGGGAGACGTCATTTGAAGATTACCCACCCACAAAAAAAAAATGTGGTCTTCCCTTTTACCCCCTTAATTTTAAGTTAGAAGAACTTGATTCTATAAATAACCGAATCTAAAAAAAATCAACAGAAAACAATATTACGCCATACGTTTACGCCTTGAATGAGGTCACTAAAAATCCGGTATTCGTTTTTTGCAAATAGTTAGAGTATTATTATATATTAGTATTATTATATATTAGTCAGTATTATTTTCTAGGTAATGCCACGTCATAAAAGTTCTATTAAATGGAAACAGCTGTTTTCAAAGAATAGATACTAACTAAGGTCAAGGCTATAGAAGGCCGTAAAGTGACCCATACTTGTCGCGAGATTCGTTCGAAAGAGTTACCGTGGCCCTGGCATATGAGCAACTGAAGGAACACGGGTGGATTTTAGTCAGTAAAAGTCTGACACGCCCTCCCGCTCCGCCCAGAGCAGGACAAGTCATTTGATGATTTCCCATCCAAAAATCAAAAATTAATACTTTAGCTATTAAAATAACCTAATTAATATTCACGGGTAGGCTATTCTGTTTCATTAAATGCCTAACCTTTTCCCAACCATGTTAGGATCGGCTTCCAGCAGTCGCTCCAGGCATCGGGTTAGACCCGGTGCCTGGAGCGACTGCCTATTTGACCTCCACAACCCAGTAATACGATACACCCTTGGTAACATCGGTTGTAAGACTTTATTTTTTGTAGGTGGGAAATCATCAAATGACGTTTCCCGCCCTGGACGGAGCGGGCATGTCAGAATTTTACTGACTAAAACCCACCCGTGATCCTTCAGTTGCCCATATGCCAGGGCCACGGTAACTCTTCCGAACAGATCTCGCGACCCTGGCATGTGGTAGAGCACAAACGTCGCAAAACGTCTCTCTCGCAAAATATCTCCTGGTCGTAATATGTCTCTTTTTCAGAATGTCAATTTCGCAGAATGTCACTTTCGCAGAATTACTCTTTCTGAGAAGGTTACTTTCTCGCAATGCCTCTTTCGCAGAATGTCTCATTCGCAATGCCGCGTTAGTAACTTAGAATAAAATTTAACCCGGTTTAAAAACGGTAGTTATTTCAAATTTCTTATTAAATGTGTGCCATTTAAACGACGGGTTCGACACTACCGGGGTCGATTCAACAATTTTTCCCAACTGCCCCATTAACGGGGCGGGACGACCAGGGTGGATGGGATGCACTCGAGAAAGCGACCTTTTGTGAAAGTTATTCTGAGCAAGTGACATTCTACGAAAGCAACTTTATGAGAAAGAGATATTTTACGACCAATAGACCTTTAACATTAGTGACGTTTTGCGACTTAGAGGTCTTACACACGAGCGGCATGTTGCGAACGGCAAGGTAATTGATACCGTTGTCTCGACGGCACCCGGCGACAAGTCAACTTAAAACATCAGCGTCATCATCGCGTGTCGACGGCTGCAGTAACTTGCCATGTCAGAGCTCTTAGCCTTTAGAGCTTCTGATGACCCCTAACGACTGTCAAAGATGCGCAAATCAAAAAATATTATTTCACATATTATAAAGCTGAAGAGTTTGTTTGTTTGATTGAACGCGCTAATCTCAAGAACTACTGGTCCGAATTGAAAAATTCTTTTTGTGTTGGGTAGCCTATTTATCGAGAAAGGCTATAGGCTATATAACATCACGCTAAAACTAAGAGGAGCGGAGCAGTAATGAAAAATGTTGCAAAAACGGGGAAAATCGCACGGGTAGGCGATTCGACGCGACGGGAAGGGTCGGGGGAACAAGAAATTTAACGCGGACGAAGTCGCGGGCAGAAGCTAGTTTCACATAAACCTACATGGGCATTTATTAAAAGTCCGAAGCTAGGTGGTTCCAAATTAATTTCGATGGAGAAGAGCCTACAAGATACTCCACGGTTACTCTTTTAAAAATAATTGGATTTTACAATGTTTTCAAATTACAGTATTGATAGGTATGGGAGGACAGTCGGCTCCAACAGCTAACGTGCTTTTCGGGGCACAGTGAGGTCTTTGTATGTAAAGTTGGTCACCCATCCGCGGAACAACCGCGGCAACCGTAGCTTAACCTGATCGATGGACCGGTGCAGCTGTCATTACTTACCAAGTTCTAAGCAGATATAACCATAGTATAAGAAAAGTGATGTATTGATTTAGTCATGTGACCATACTTGTTTATTTTGTATCTCCATGGTTACAAAATTATTGATTCTCTATGCATTTTTATGTGAACGATGACTATTTGGAGCTATTCACAGATCAGAAACGTAGAGTTTTATTGGTATTTTTCATAAAGAATTTCTGAGCTGCACGATTAGTGACAAATGCGTGCACTGACTAGACAGGTCCACTGAATCCGTGTGGTTCTTTTCTCAAAAGACCATTTCAGTCACCAATCTACATGGTCTTCACATTTTGGGACCAAGATTATGTCTGGACTACTGACTATGACCTAGACCGACCTATGGTCTAGAGACTGTGACCTCTGAGTTTGTTTCGGCCTTTCATCTCACACTGAGAAAAATGTCATTTTGGCATAATCTTAAAATATCGTGACGTTGGTTTAAAATAGATGCGTTGTCTTATAATATGTTGATAATAAGTAAATATTACGCTAGAACTGAAATGTGTTAAGATGGAATCGAATTTTTTGGGTAAATAATGCAATATTATGATACTTGTCATCGTAAAAATTTGTAATTATGAAATAACATTGTCTTCTTCAAATAATAACACAATGTAATAGAAAATGGTCCACTGTCCCATAAATTAGTATGATAATTATAAATAAGATTCTAATTAAAAAACACAATGACAGTCACCGTAATATAAATAGATTTCATAGTTTAATATGAAGAAGTATCTCTAAAAATACGATGACCTCCCCCTAATGTACTATATTAAATTATAATGCTTTAAACTTATATTTTTAAAGTAAGCATCATTTTTTAATATTACAGTCATATTATTTTATGTGAATCCTATGATAATACGATTAAATAATCTCATATTTTTAGAGTAAGCATCAAAGTTCAATAATATAGTCATATTATTTTATGTGTATCCTACTAAATTATTATTACAGAGACCCATTTATGAGTAGCATTTGAATGATGTCCTACAAATTTAAGGTGACGGCATTATATAATGAGGTCTCCCTCTCTCACTTCATTCCGCCGCCGCGCCATTTCGGTCGGCCATTTGTATTTCACCGCTACAGCCGGCAAGTCACGACTCACGACTCGTTTAATTAATAGCAATAACAATTCCATTAGTGCCAGTGAACGTGTTTGATCAGTGCAAAAATGGATATGGCTACGCGTGATCTTTTGAAGAAGTGGAATTTGGAACGCTACATCGATCGTTTTGAAAGTAAGTTGACAAACCTACCTAGTAAGTTGCTAGCATGAGCTCACACATTACATTCACACATTCTAATTTCTAGCAAGAATAGGGTCAGAGTGTCGTCTTAGAGGCACTATGAAAATATACTTAAAAAAATTTCGCGACCAATTTCAAGGTCACAGTTCTAACATAACCTTACCTATGGATCCCTTCGACATCGTTTTTACGACAAACGGTTGGTCGGAGACAAAAAACACCCAGACACTTTTAGCCTTTCTAGGTGTTACATACTATAGAATCGAGAAAATAAACGATTTGCGAAAATAACACTTTTTTGGCCGCTGTACACTCCAACCAAGAATAGTCTTGTCGTATGGTACCTACCCACCTACCTAGATATACGTTCATATTTATATTATACACTAGATTCGATGTGCAACTGCAACCCAAAAAAAAACAAATAGGTAGAGTGCGTCTAAACTAAAATGACACGCCCCACTACCGCATTTACCGTAGTGTACGTATACAAATTTAAGTAGTGGGGCGCGTCATTTCAGCTTAGACGAGCTCTACCAACCTACATTTTATAAAGTCGATGCGACGTAGTGCATTTCACAGCTGCAATCAGGGCGCTGTTAAATTTACCTTTTTTTTCAGCTGAAAGAATTGATATCGCAACAATGCAGATGCTTAGTAAACAAGACATACATAGTATGTTCCCTCAAATAGGGGACAGACTCCGGTTTGAAGCAGCTCTGGCCATGTTAAAAAGCGACCAACCAAAAGATATGGTTTGTTTTCATGTTAAATTGTATTTCAAAAAAGTAAATTTTGTTTTAAACTTTTTGCTTACACATGCCCTGCGTCGCTTAAATGCACATTCTCCTACTTGCATGTAGGTAGGTAGGTACCTACTTATTAACTTTTATTATTTTAAAGTCTTCTTAAGATACCTAACAATTTAACCGGTGCAGTATTTATTTAAAAAGTGGAATAAAATCATAACTTTTCATCAGTCTTGTTAGTTTACCAACTAAGTACATTATTATTACCTTTTTAAATTTCTTGTTAAATTTCAGGATAACTCCTACAATTCATCACTCTTTGAAGAGGTCCTGAGGAATGACTTGTTAACTAGTCTACCTTGTAACTTAGAGCCTCTGCCACCGTGTGAAGGACTGCAAAGCTCAATCCTCAACCAAGACTGCGAAGCAGGACTTAACCAGGAAAATTTGGTAAGTTCTGCAAAATTGTAGAAAAGTACTCGTACTTACTGTTTTTTGGTTCAAGAGCAATATGTATTAATTTGTAATTACATCCATACTAATATTATAAATGCGAAAGTAAGTTTGTCTGTCTATCTGTCGGCTGGGGCAGGACCTTTTCACATTTTCATACCTAAGACACTGAACCGATGCAAAATTTGGTATAGACATTCTTTGAGACCAGGATCAGTCCTGATCTTGATCGATTAGTTTTTATCAGGGCCGGATCAAGGGACGAGGGCAGGACCGTTCACACCTGCAATGCTGAACCGATTACTAGTAAAAAAATATAACACTTCCCTTGAGTTATCTCCGGCTAGGGCTAGCTATAGCCTGTTAGTTAACGGTCGCACTCGGACACATTTAGTGATTATTTCAACGATTATTGAGGTTAATTGACCGTACATACTCATATTATCACACCTTTTTGTTACATGTACTATTATAACATTGTCTCAAAGTAAATATTATTTTAGGATGGTGACATACTGGTGATACCACTGGACTCGTCGTCGTCAGTGGGTGAAGCAGTTAGACAAGAGTCCACCGGGAGCAATTTAGTAAGTTATTGCCTATTATCCTGTACTTTTGATAAGGAATTTAAATTGACATTCAATATTGTTAACCCCCGGCGTAAACAGATAAGTTTAACGTCTGTACCTGTCCTGTCCTGTATGTGTGTACGGACGGCCGTTTAGGAGCTATACTATATGTCACAAAGATCAGTAATATATTTGGAGTTGGTGACAGCTATAACTAACAACTAAATGCATGATGCCTAGACTGGCACCGACTCCAACTGATCATTATACTGAATGGAAGGTAGGTATTGAACCTGTATTTTCAACATTTTAGTGACATTTTTTTTAACTTTTACCTTGCATATTTAGTTTGTAATGCCATACTTATACTATTTGTGTTTCAGGTGAATACCATACTGAATTCATCAGTCGAGGGAAAACAAATAATAGCAATTGGGCAGAAAACGGGCACCTTACCCTCAAACGTGCGTGGGCGTTTATGCAAGCTGCTTATGGAGAAGCTCATTACGGCCGAAAACCCGGTACTTCTGACAGATTCGCAGCTGCTTGCTCTATCCTACGACATTGGCAGATTATTTAAAGAGGAGTCACCACCCCTATACTACGCGCCGTACCTGCCGGCTGATGCTTACCAGGCTAAGCGCAATATCTCTGGCTGGTTAGTCACCGCCAGAAGGGCTCGACGGCAGCATTTAGTTTCGTTGGGCCTTATTGAAAAGCCCAAGTCACGTTCTCGCTCCAAGTCCAGTCCTAGGCTAGACACCCCTCCACTCGCTGGAATCGACCTGACCGGACTTAAAGAAGGTAACTCCTTTTCAAGAAATTTTATGTTTTCAGATTGAATTAAATTATCAAGAACAAAATTATTGAGAAAAATATCTGAATTAGTATAAATTTTCGTTACAAATTACAAAATATCTGAATCTAAGAACCGTTATTGTCATTGTACTAATTATTAATCGTTTTAATTTTTGTGTGCAGGTTAAGTGGAGGACGTAGCGTCAGCATTAGAGCAGCTGTCAAGTCCTTCAGCTGGTCCGTGGCAGGAGGTCAGTGCCCTGTGGCGGGAGACGGTGCGAGCTCGCCTCCGGTACTTGTACTACGAGGAAGGGACATTACAGGAGTACTTCAATAAGTATCCTATCCTGAAGTCAAGTGATGGATGGCGACTCCTGACTCATGACTACGAAGCACTGTTCCCTGATAAATCCGGGGGCCTCGACGCCTTGGATGCTTCATCGGAAAACATACTAAAAGCTGCTCAGCAGAAGCTTAACACCACAAAGGACTCGTTTCTTCGTCGAAAAATAGCTGATACATTGGCAATTTGTGACGGTAAGGAAATGATTCTGTTATATAGTTCTAGGTGCTCGACCTCCCTGGGTCGGTGAACCCGTTATAAAATATATAGACAAAAAAGAATTTAAAAATTATCTAACATGGTGCAGTCGTTCAGAAGTAACGGGCGGGCGGACACACATTTCGGCAATTCATTTTTACTTATATAGATAGATTTTATTTTGTTCTGATACTTTTGCCCTATTTGCTAGTTAATGATGATGTGTTGTGTCAAATATACTATTATTATTTTCTTTCCAGATGAACAACCGGAGACAAAATTAATAGCAGCGATATTGCTACTCGGCTGTCTCTTTAATATTCCTCCTGCCCGTCGATCTAGAAAAGACTGGCAAGCTTCACGAGCGGAGATATTGGATGGATTTGTGACCATCGTGGATGATGACGCAGACGTGCAAGTGGTAATTGAGGAGCGTCGCCAAAAGCTTCAAAACCTAGGTATTAGCCTCCAACCATTTATAATTTGGTGCCGCCAGTCAGGTGTCTCCTTCACAGTATGTGACAATACGTTTTACAAGTTCACAACACTAACTGAGGCTGTTGATGTGACTTTTAAAATATTTCATGCTACTGCGGCTAAATATCCTACTGAAAGCTATAACATTTGGCTTATTATCCAAATTGGTTTTTACAAAGTCAAAACATCGTACGATCGTATGTCACAATCTGTGAAGGAGATATTAGTTACTCTCGGAGTCACAATTTAAATTAAGATGAAGTGTCACAGTTGTAAAAGGACTTTTCCCACGTTTTCTTCACTTATTACCCACATAAGGAAAGAATGTGAAAAAATTGATATTACTGGAGTTTATAAATGTGGTGAAGACGCATGCTACCGGTATTTCACGGACGTTAGACAATATAGAAAACATGTTAACTTAAAACATTTGAATAAAGTAAACACTCGTTATTTGCCATCCACCTCAAACGAGGCTTGCGTAGTTCCTATGTGTGAAACAGAGACTACCAAAGTAGCAACTGAGCACATATACATTGAAGCTGATAGTGAACCGGAAGTCCTTGATAATGCTGATAGTATTATTCATAAAGAAGTTTTGAAATTTATTTCAACGCTCTATGTAAATCCCTCTGTATCTCGATCGTCTGTACAAGCTATGGTTAGTCATTTGCAAACCCTTCTTGACAATATCGCACCGTCTTTAATGTCCGTATTCGGCCCTGTGCTAGCTGATGAGGAAAGCATGTCTGGAAGCGAAATTAATAAACGACTTCATAAGTTCAACACAGCTTTGAAGGGCATCTTTTTTCCGTTTCGTTCAGAATATTTGAGATTCCGAGAATTGAATTTATTAGGTTCTTTTATACCACCACATGAAGTAATCGTTGGTTATTGTCCTGACATTTCACAAAGGAGTAACACTTTAACATTACACACCAAGCCACGTACAATGCAAGTAATTCAACTTCGCCAGGTTTTGAAGAATTTTTTTTCCATTGACACTATTTGGAAAGATGTAACGGATTATTTGAACCACCTAAGGGGTAATTTAATAATCCGTGAAGAAAATCCGATGAGGCCAATGTGTCTAGAAAATGTAATGCAGGGATCTGTATGGCTGGCAATGTGTACACCGCAGGCGTCGGACATTATTCTTCCTTTAGTAGTATACTATGATGATTTTGAAATTGGAAATCCTTTGGGGAGCCACGCTGGGGTGCATAAGCTTGGTGGTGTATACGTTTCCTTGCCAGCACTCCCACCACATTTATTTTCATTGTTGAATAACATTTTGCTGTTAGCTATTTGCCATTCTGCTGACAAAACTAAATATGGAAACAAAGCTATTTTTGACCCTGTTATTGAGGAATTGAATTACTTGCAAAACAAAGGAATTTTTATAGAAAATAAGTTTTTTAAAGGAACCGTAAAATTGAAGGTTGTTGCTATAACTGGCGATAATTTAGGCCTGAATTCAATTCTCGGGTTTACTGAAAGTTTTTCAGCTAACAAGTGTTGCAGAATCTGTAACATTGACAAGAAAGGTTTGCAAACTGCTCTATATGAAAACAGTAACTTGCTTAGAAATATGACTTCATACCACGCTCAATTGCAAGAAAATGATACACCTAACACGGGCATTAAAGAATCATGCTGTTGGCTTAAGGTGACAGGATTTGATTTATTTCAAAATGTAGCAGTAGACCCAATGCATGATATATTAGAAGGTGTAGCTCGTTATGTAATGACCTTTGTCATAAACCACTTCCTTGCCGAAGGTCTTTTAAAGATCTCAGTATTGCAACAAAGAATAATTTCATTTGATTATGGACCAGATAGGAATTCAAAACCAAGTAATTGTTTAGTTGTCCAAGGTTCGAAAGTAAAATTGAAAACTTCAGCATCAGAAATGCTTACCCTTATTAGATACTTCAGCCTAATAGCCGGGTTTTACATTCCTTTAGAAAATAAAGTATGGAAATTATACATTATGTTGCGGCAAATCACCGACAGGTTATTAAGTCATAGGGTCTTCAGTGACACCAATATTCAACTCCGGGTTATAATAGCAGAATTTAATCAATTGTACACGGAGCTAACAAAATCACCCCTGCAGCCAAAGTTTCATTTTCTGACTCATTATCCTACCATGCTAATGAAGTTCGGCCCCGTACGTAACATGTGGGCTATGCGTTTTGAAGCCAAGCACAGGGTATCTAAGTTAGTGGCTAGATCATCTTTTAATCGAGTCAATGTTTGCAAGACTCTAGCAATAAAATGTCAACTTATGCTCAATGACTTGTTTGTGAAAAATACAATACCTACAACAAAAATACTAGGAAAAAAATCTGCATTAAATTCAGGAGACACTGTCAAGTTTTCTCTCGGCACTGGCGTTGTCCTCAAATATTCGGTTACTTCCGCTACAATAGCTGGTGTTATATGGCAGCGGAACTCTATTGTTACTGTAGATATAGATGATGAACAATTCTTACCCACTTTTGGCCAAATTGATGCAATTTTGGTGACAGATACTGAAGAGGTTTTTTTCCGTTGCTGTATGTTTGAAACTATTGAATTTAATTCTCATTACAATTCTTATGAAGTTAAACGTGGTAATGATTATCTGTGCTTTCCTTGCCAAAATGCCGTTTCTCCGTGTCCTAACACGCTCACTCTAATGCGAGGTAACACGTCATATATTACAAGTAGATGGTACCTAGAGTAAAAATTTCAAAATTCTGTAGGTATTCTAACGGCTTACGGTCGCTGCTATAATACCTTGAAAATGCGCAAACGAGTTAACTCGTTTGCTCATTTTTAAGGTGTTTTTATTTTGAATCCAGTAATATCAATTTTTTTTGGAAACGTTTACATAATTATTAATTATGTACTTATACCGTACGCGGCGTTGCTAGTTTGAGGCACTGCAGAGTCCAAGGGCAGTTATTTTTTTATAGCAGAGTGCGCTCAACTAGTAATCTACCCTTAGTTACGGTATTTATCGGATATCCCTTTAGGATATCCTATAAAGACGGCCCGATAACGGTGTCCGCATAAAGTAATGGTATGAGCCAGCACCAATAGCTGGTTTAAGGTGAACGCACACTTATCAGAGCCGAAGGAGGCGAAGGAATCAAATTTTAGAATTACTTAAATGAAGTCCAATGTAACTTCGCACACTTATCCGCACCGAATCGTACGACCTTATTCGTCCGATTCGGTAAGTGTGCGAGGTTCCATAGGATTTCATACAAGTAATTCTAAAATTCGATTCTTTCGCCTCCTTCGGCTCTGAAAAGTGTGCGTTCACCTTTAGTAATAGATTTTAAAGTAAAGTATTTGTATGAGGGATAGATTAGTCTCATCGGAGTGTTTATAGTAGCACTTTACTTGAAAATAGATATTTACTATAATAATATAACCAATTTATTGTATGCAGCTTTAAGGTGAAAGCGTCAGGGTAGCCCGCGAAATTCAAATTTTCTTACGTTTTTTGCAATTTGCAGGCCAGTGCTAGGTTTTGATTGAAATGTTAGACGCGGGTGTAAGACGTATGTAGTACAACTTATGTACTTACACCCGCGTGCAACATTTAATTAACATACAACCTAGCACTGGCCTGCAAATTGCAAAAAACGGCTACCCTGAAGCAATCACCTTAAGGGCAAAAATGTTTTAGTTATAGGTACATTAATGTAAAGTTTGTTATTTTTTGTAAATTAAATTTCTACTCGTCTCAACCTTTATTTTAATTTGTAAAAACTAGAATTATTGAACATAATGTATATAATGATTCTTTATAATGACCGACAAATAGATACTGTAATCATTAAGGCGAGGATGTTTCTAAACAAAACAGTCTTCTTTTATACTGAATATAAATGTTTAGAGTATATAATAATTATTCATTCATACTATGGAAATAAAAATACCATTCAATTTTCTGTTTAATTTATACATACATCCCTTTTCACCTTCTTACCATTCTTGCCAAGGTACTTTTTTCTATTTTTTTTACTTACTCTCCATTTTTTTAAGGTTCAAGTTTAGGGTTCTTCAGTTTTTTTTAATGTTGAGCTCACACCTAATAATATTTAAAAGGAAAGAACCAATATTGGATACTTAAAAATAAGGGGATCATGTAAGTCCAGTGGCGCCCTCAATTATAGGAGGATTGTGATTTCTAATAATCCAAACAATTTCTGTGTAATCCACCAGTATTTAGTTGTAGTCCTACTGATGGAGAATGAGTAGAACTACAACTAATCACTGGTGTATTATAGAGATATTAATTGGTTTATTAAAAAACACAATCCTCCTATTGAGGGCGACCTCCGTAAGATAATAGGCTATAACCAGAGATATGAGGAAATAGTAGGAAAAGTAAGAGGACCTAACCTAAAATACGAGGAGGTTACCGAAAAATAGTAGGAAAAATAATAGGATATAACTGGATATATGAGGAAGGCACCGAAAAATAGTAGGAAAAATTGTATGACATAACTGAATATGTGAGGAAGTCACCGAAAAATAGTAGGAAAAATAATAGGATATAACTGGATATATGAGGAAGGCACCGAAAAATAGTAGGAAAAATTGTATGATATAACTGAATATGTGAGGAAGTCACCGAAAAATAGTAGGAAAAATAATAGGATATAACTGGATATACAACATTAATTTTTGTTTATGCGAAACCCGAAACACGGGTCTAGTATTTTTATGTAAAGAATCTATGAAAAAAAATTCAAAACTGTATCATTAATAATCACAAAGTTATAAGCTTGATAAGTTACCTGGTTGTCCACGCAAAAACATATGCAGATCACCACAAACAGCTAATGTACGTACCATCTCCGTGTAATGGACGTTTGAATACGAGAAAGACATGATAATTTTAAAATCGAATCAAAACACTAAGGCCCGCGACTTGGAAGCGTAATTAAATATTTTTGGTACAAAATATAACATGGTGTAAAAATTATTGGAATCGATTCAGTTACTGATTCTGAACAAACTATATTCAGGTTTCGCATATACTAAAAATAACCTTGTATAAGGAAGGCACCGAAAAATAGTTGGAAAAATTGTATGACATAACTGAATATGTGAGGAAGTCACCGAAAAATAGTAGGAAAACTAATAGGATATAACTGGATATATGAGGAAGGCATCGAAAAATAGTAGGTAACTAAAACTAAATCCATGGTGACACATCATCTTAAATACTGTTATCATCAACATCAGTATTATCATCGTTCTTTTTGGTGAATCACTATGCTCCGTCCTTTGAGTGAATTCATCATACTTTAAGCTGAATTCACCTCTTTTATGATTGTCAGTTTTCTCAGTGCAGAGTAGTCAGATAGGAAACGCCGACCTCATCTAGTTTTAAAAATATGATTGAAGTGTAAAAGTGTTTGTGCAAACCTACTTGCAGAAATAAAGTAATTTATCATTCTAAAACCCCCTTCTCATTTGTGTTTGTGAAGGTTAAAAACCGAGCAAAAAGCGACAAGAAGTTATGAATAAATAAGTCCCTTTTGTATGAGGAAGAGGTCCTACCCGGAAACAATATGACGACAAACAAAGTATTAAAGTTACATAGAAATCGATTTATCTATTCCCGAGAAATTGGCTATCAATACTCATACGAGGGTGCTTAAGGAAATATTTTAAATGCGGTCTCCTCAAAAGAATTCCGAACTAACTATCGGCATTTAGTTAACGATATATTTAAGTAAGCTATTAAACTATCATTTAAAACCGGGTGACTTAAAAGAGAATAAATCGTTATCTAACTATTTGTGATTAGTTACTTTCCAGAATAACTCTTAATTATATTTTTTACTAGCTATTGCCCGCGGCTGCGCCTGCGTGGATGTCGGAAATTAACGCAGGTATTTTTCTAAAATAAAAGTAGCCTAAGTTACTCCTTATTACATCAGCTACCTGCCAATAAAAGTCCCGTCAAAATCAGTCCAGCCATTTCAGAGATTAGCCGGGACAAACAGACAGACAGAAAAAGTTTAAAAAAAAAGATTTTTTGGTGTAAGTACCGTATTTACTTTCATATGCATTTAGTGAAAAGCTGTTAATTTGAAATTACAAACAGACACTTCAGTTTTATTTATTTGTATAGATTGTGTAATTGGAGCAGTGTTGGCGGTTCTGCCAGGGTCGAGAGATTTGTTCGAAAGAGTTACCGTGGCCCTGGCATAGGCAATTGAAGGATCACGGGTGGGTTTTAGTCAGTAAAAGTCTGACACGTCCTTCCACTCCACCCAGATTGGGAGACGTCATTTGATGATTTCCCACCCACAAAAAAAGGCATGGGAGGAGTGTATGCCTGTCAACAAAGACCAGCACCCTAATTGCGAAACGCACAATTTATCAGAATCTGAATGGGATTGAAGATTATTTCTAAACCATTGCGTCATTTGTTCGAATAAATTCTTGGCTCAGCAACGCAAATAACGCAATGAATGTTGTTTAACTATCAATATTAAACCAATTCCTACTGATAAAAAGTTCCGCAATTACCCCCCAGGTATTTTCTAAAACAGAAAATGGTCTACAAATCTACAGCCTACAAGGCTTAATATTGCCTCATATGTTCGAAATGTGTGTCTTTTTAACAACGTTAATACCGCAATGAATGTTGTAGAACTGTCAATATAAAAGGCATTCCTATTGAATCTGGTTACGCAATTACCCCGCTGTCCTACTTAGGAGCATCGTGTCAACAAGAAACTGGGTGGTAGAGGTCAGACAGACAGTCGCCCCATCTATATTAATATTATAAAGCTGAAGAGTTTGTTTGTTTGAACGCGGTAATCTCAAGAACCACTGGCCCGAATTGAAACATTAATTGTCCTTATTTATGCAAAATGGAACCACACAACAAATTAAGGTTTTTACTTTTTTTGAAGAATACTAATTTAAGTGTCCGTATTTATACAAAAAGGAACCACCCAGCAAACACGCACTTCTGAGATACCACAGGATTTACAAAAACATAGATAGACCACTTTTAGTATTCTTCAGAAAAAGTAAAAAACTAAAGGTCAATGCCTATTCCTGGCCCAACCCGAACACGTTTCGAAGGATAATTAAAAAATTTATTTTTTTTAAACAGGAATTATCCGTTTAACTTCTATCTCTGACTAAGTCGCCGTCATTATAAGCAATAAATAAGTAATTTAACGTATTATTATCACTGAGAGTTTGACTGTCAGGCAAAGTTTAGGGTTGTTAGTATATTGTCAATTTAATTTCGAGTCGTATATTGAATACGTCTAATCGATTACGGATTAATTAATAATTATAAAAATCAATCCGTGTGCTCAAAGGCGTGCATTGTAATCACACGGCACGCCGTCATAATCATGACGGCCATTTTAGTTTCTGTGAACGTAACTAACTAACTCCAGTTTAAGACAAAACAATTATGTTCATAAACATCTCAAACCAGATATCTTATAGTCCAAACATACTTAAACATGGAATGGTAATATCATTGTATTGTTTATGGCTTTGCCGTAATTAGATAAAATTAAATTGTTCAAGACCAATAATCGATTCACGTAATCGATTATATTTTAAAATATGGCAGCATTATTCTATGACAGCTGATGAAGTTGACATTTGACACCCAGTAAACAAATAGTTAAAGATATAAAATATAGTTTGTGTTCTTTTGTGAGGTTTTTTATGACAATGGACTCCGATCAATATCACCAGAATGACAATCCTTGCACGAACTTGGATCGTGGCTCCACTTTGAATGACGACCCTAGTGTGAATGTGAAAACTGCTGGCTGCATATGACGACCCTCGCATGCATTTGGACTGCGGGAGTCCCGCTTTTACTAATGATTAATACGGCGCGAATTCGGACCTGAGTAACTATGCTGTCCCGAACACGTCGCGTGGATTAACCGGCGCAAGCAAGGTTCGCTGTGCGAATTGAATAATGGATATGAGGCACTTACGCTCTCATCAACTTACAAATATATATTGGGTTGGCAATGGGTTCTTCCACAACAGGTAAGTATTATATTACTCACCTACATTAAACAATACCTTTAGAAAACTATGATAATAACAATAGCCAGTCCTAATGCAAGCTTATAGTGATTTAACTTCACTACACAATATAAAACAAAGTCACTTCCCTCTGTCTGTCCTTATGTTTAGATCTTTAAAACTACGCAACGAATTTTAATACAGTTTTTTTTAATAGACAGAGTGATTCAAGAGAAATGTTTATACGTATAATAGGCGGGTGAAGCTGCTGGCAAAAGCTAGTATTAAATAAGTAAAAAAAGATATTTTTAAATACCTAAATACTTTTACTTTATTGAGAAAGTAACCAAATCTTACAGCTCATCATCATCTGCCTAGCCTTTTCCCAATTATGTTGGGGTCGGCTTCCAGTCTAACCGGGTGCAGCTGAATACCAGTATTTTACATGGAGTGACTGCCTATCTGACCTCCACAACCCAGTTACTAGGTAATACAATACCTCTTGATAAGACTGATCTGAATGAAAGTCTGACAGACTTTCGGGGTTCTGACAACCCGTAACGACTGTCTAAGATCTACAAAAGACAGCCGGGACCAACGGCTTAACATGCTTTCTGAGGCACGGAAGGGTCTTGGTTTGTAAAGATGGTCATATGCACGTATATGTACTGACGTGACATCAGCATTATTTAATTACATAGCTTTTGTATTGTTGGGGGAGGGGGGGGGGGGGGGGGGTGTTGTTTGGGACAAATGATAAGTATTGATTGATTAATAAATAAAATATATGGTGCGGTGCAAAAGTAAATATTTGTAAAGGTAAACATTACAAAATGATATATATGTATATTTAATTTAATATTTAATAATGTAATAATTTAATTAATTACTTAATAGCTACTTAATGCTTGTGTGTGCATCTATGAATGAACATATGTATGTGTGATGTATGTGTAGTGTGGGGTGTGGTGTATTTGTGTGTATGTGTATGTATGGGTTCGGGTGTATGAATGGGGTTGTGTGACTTTATTTTATTATTTTATACTTTCTAGAAGTTTTTCAGTATTTCCATAATTTTGAGATAGAAGGAAGTCATTTATGGTAAGTTTTAGTTTACTTATTGGTAAGTGATGTAGCTGAGTATTTTTACTTATTTTGTTATATAGATATGGACCCATATAGCACGGTTGTCTTCTGAAGAATTCTGTTTTACATGGTTTCAGGTCAAATACTAGGTCGTTTCTGCGTTTGTTTTTCAGTCTTACCGGGTCATACGTTGAGCCTTTGTGGCTTATAAGCAGAACTCTCCTGATATAAAGTTGTCGAACCGTTAATACCATACAATCCTTATATAGCTGCTCCGTTGGATATTGGAAGTTCCTTTTGTGCATTACTTTGAGAACTGCTCGCTGGGATCTTTCTAGGTTTAATATATTGGTTTTGTGTGTACTCCCCCAGACTGTTTAAACTTAGAAGGTGACTATTATTCAAAGTTTAAAATGAGTAAGTAACTTTGAAATGAACAATGACTGTGTTAATACCATTCAAAAGTCATTGTAAGTGTATAAAATAAGTCAGTGCTTGTGAAAAAATTAAAAATTATAAAAAATTAAAAACTGTTTTATTTCCAAATGGCGACTTATTTTCTGAACTGATAAGTACTAGGAGGTGCTCATAACACCTTATACTATCATTCCTTACACTATTTGTAAGTGTTCACTGTGGGCCACGGTTGTTCTAGTATGTGGGCATTGTCCTTTGTCGTGTGGTTCCATTTTGCATAAATACGGACAATTTTGTGTTAGGTAGCCTTTTTATTGAGGAAGGCTATAGGCTATATAACATCACGCTACGATGAAAAGGAGCGGAGCAGCAACGAAAACTGTCAGACAATTTGATGCAACGGGAAGGGTCAGGGGAGCAAAAATTTGACGCGGACGAAATCGCGGACAGAAGCTAGTTTAAAATACTGGTATTCAGATCATTTGTTATAGTCGAAATAATAACTGCCCCGTTGGTCTCATGATCGCAAGCACGAATGCTGAGCGTGGTCCTGGGTTACCTTCCCAGGGCGAGCACAGTGTTATTGGGGGTTTTCCATTAGGAATTTCTTAGTAACAGCCCGGAGTTTGTAACTTGACGGTGTGATACCCCCGTGGCTCGGTGCGCACGTGTCGCCGTTGGTCCTACACCTGATCTCTCTCCGGTCGTGTCGGATTGTCGTGCCATCGGACTATGAGAGTGAGGGAACAGTGAGTGCGCCTGTTTCTGCACACACTTGTGCACTATAATATCTCCCGCGCTGAAGGCTAGTCTCGAATTACCGAAATATGGTCTGGATTATTTATTTCCTTAACACAAAAAACTTTTTACAAAAAAATAACAACCGACTTCCTTAAAAAAAAACACTACAACGTCAAAGATAACTTTAATTTCGGAAGTCGGTGGCAAAAAACCTTAAATACAAATCCTAAGACATTTATTTTTTAACTTTTTAGTTATGGTAGATACTCCGCACTAATCTAATCGCGTTATTCGTTCATTTGTCGCGCAAATACTTAATGCAAATTTAAGACTTATATGGTTTTCACATGGACCCCATTGTCCGAATGCAACCAAATTAAAATGGGACCATTCGGGAAGCACCAGCTTTCAAATAATATAAAAAGAATCATCAAAATCGGTGCACCCAGTTAAAAGTTATGAGGTAACAAACATTTAAAAAAAATACAGTCGAATTGATAACCTCCTTTTTTTGAAGTCGGTTAAAAATAACATTTTCTCCGCATTTAGGTACCATTAAAACTTACTGTTAAGCAAAATTTGTAACACACACAATATACACAAATTATGCATGGAATGCCACTAACTTAGTCATGCAAAGGGACTTTCCCTGCACTTGTAGTTCCAAGTATATATATTATTAATATTTACCTCTGTTACAACAAGGAAATAAGGATAAATGTTCAGGTAGGTATTACATTATACTATCCTGTATTTGATTAACCACTTGAGGTATTTTATCAGGCCTAATTCGCCCCGGCAACCAATCTCAGCGGAGACTAGCCATCGGCGCGGGAGATCGCGCAGACATAGGGGCACTCACTCTTCCCTCGCTTTCATAGTCTGATGGGACGGCAATCCGACACGAGCGGAGAGAGATCAGGCCCAGGATCTACGGCTTAACGTGCGCACTAATGCACGGCTAACTTCGAAACTCCACGAAGAAACTTCTAATGGAACAACCCAATAACAGTTTGCCCTACCTGAGCATCATAACCAGGACGAATCGAACACTCAGCAGCTGCGACAATGAGACCAACGAGCCATTGTATAGTGTACATCTCTTCATCATAACCATTTCAGACGTAAGACGTCCACGCTGGACATAAGGCTCCGCCGATTTGGGGCGCTTTTCCATAGACGCCACGCCTGGCAGGACTCGGTTCCCAGCAGTGGTGATGACATCATTTACACAGAGTAAAGCGCCTGCCTGGGTTCGAACGTCATACGGCATCGCGGCAGACCCATGCGTAGATGGCGGGACAAGTTCGACGCCTACATGAGGAATTGGTCCTTATTGGCTCAGGATAGAGTTGAGTGGGAAAAGGAAAGGGGGGCCTTAGCCCTGCAGTGGGACAATACAGACTGATTATTTATATACTAGCTTCTGCCCGTGACTTCAACCGCGTCACAATTTTTGTTTCCCTGACCCTTCCCGTCGCATCGAATTGCCTGCCAGTTCTCGTCCATTTTTCGTTGCTGCTCCGCTCCTTTTGATCGTAGCGTGATGTTATATAGTCTATAGCCTTCCTCAATAAACAGGCTACACCACACAAAAAGAATTTTTCAATTCGGACCAGTAGTTCCTGAGATACCGCGTTCAACCGACCAAACAAACTCTTCAGCTTTATAATATTAGTATCATCATCATCATCAGCCTATAATGTTCCCACTGCTGGGACACAGGCCTCTCAGTGAGAGGGAGTGGGCCATAATCCATCACGCGGGCACAGTGCGGGTTGGTAGATGTCACATGTCTTCGAATTTTTTGTTCTAAGACATACCGGTCCTCACGATGTTTTCCTTCACCGTTTTGAGAGCATTGGAGATGAAATAATTTACACAAAGTAATGCGCCTGCTTGGGTTTGAACTCACGACCTACTACTCGTAAGTCGCGGCCGTTGCCACTGGGCCACCACTGAATATTAGTATGGATAAGCTTAACTATGGGATTTTTAATATCGGTTTTGTTGTCATTTTTGGGTAGACGCCAAAATTGGCGTTAAATACGCATCCTTTTGGCAAAACCAAGTGACGTCAATCCTCTTTTTGTCAGCGGAAAATTGTACCAATACCATCAATATGACGCTTGATTTCCCCGAACGGATAGGCAGGGATACTTAGGTACTAGGTAGGGATTGTCACATATCAAGCTAGCTTTATTTCCAGTATAAGCTGACATCTCATTGTAAAAAAAGCTTATACAATGCTTATGCCTGTAGCCGTGTGTACCTACATCGAATCTCCAGCTACGTCATCATCTGCCTCGGTTTTCTGACTAATTATTTGGGTCGGCTACCAGTGCAACTGGATGCACCTGAATATTACTGGTATTTTGGATCCTGCTTTACAAGGAGATACAGCGATGGTCCAGTGAAATAACATCACGCTATATAACATCACGCTACAACTAAGAGGAGCGGAGCAGTAATGAAAAATGTTGCAAAATCGGCACGGGTAGGCGATTCGACGCGACGGGCAGGGTCGAAGTCGCGGACAGAAGCTAGTGAATAATAAGTCCTTATGTGTGCTTTGATTTTTCTGTAGAATAAAATATGTATTGCTTTAAAGAAAAAAAAGCAATATATATAAAGTAAAAATAAATCAATTCTCACGTTTTTTCCATTTTTATGTAACTCTAATTATCTCGAAACTCACTTTTATTGAGATACCGCTTTTGCGCTTAGTAGGGCAGTATAGTACACCCACTTCGTCAGTTATGTTTAAGTCCCATGTAATAGGGGGCGAGCCTATTGCCATCAACCGGGTACAAATACAGACACCGAGCTGCTACTGAAAAATTATTGATAGAAAACCCAATACCACTACCCGAACTGAGATTTGAACCCAGGACCTCATGCTCCCTGCCAGGGTCGCGAGATTTGTTCGAAAGAGTTACCGTGGCCGTGGCATATAGGCAACTGAACACACGGGTGTGTTTTTAGTCAGTGAAAGTGTGACACGCCCTCCCGCTTCGCTCAGAGTGGGAGAGACGTCATTTGATTATTTCTCATCCACAATAACAACTAGACCAAAGCATCAGCATCATCAGACTCCTGCCCTTGTGCCAATTTATTAGTGGACGCCGCAACATGTCTTTTTCTTCCACACTTCTTCTATTAGTCGGCATCTCAGTAGTCACCCTCTCTCTATCCATATCATAATTCACACATTTCACACAGTCCATACATCGTTTCCTTGGTCTCCCTCTACTCTTATAGCCATCGACATTCATACTCAATACTTTTCTCAAGACGTTATCCTCATTCCTCCGTATCACGTGACCATACCAACAAAACAGTTAAATAAATAAATAATTAAGGAAGAAAATAATTAATTTCTATACCAATTTTCACAGAATAAACGCAATGTAACTAACTTACAGTAAAAAAAAAACCCAAAAATTAAAATAACCGTAACAAAATATTGAGTAGGCAACATTTTTTTCCTCGTCGATTGTTCATTTAATTCCTTATCAAAGTATCGTAGGTACCTATCAAAATACAAACATAGGGGAAGACCAAAAAAACGATGAATGGACTGTGTAAAAGATTGCATGGCTAGAAAGGGAGTGACTACCGAGAGTGACAAAAGAGAAGTGTAGAAAAAAAGACATGTTGCGCTGAGTCGCCGACCAAAAAAAACTTTTTAACAAAAAAATTTATTATTTTATGATTTTTTGTGGCTTTAATGTACTAATAATACTTGGCAAGGTATACCCTATCCAACAATAAAAGAATTATCAAAATCGAACTACTCTGTACGAAGTTATGCGTGTTTATACGTTACAATCAGTGAGTGAACAATCAATCATCCCCTGTTTTCCAACCCTTAGGGTTCGATTTTGTTTTCCAAATGTATATGAGACCACCTTGGGAGTAAACCCTTTCCAATAGATGAAAAATTGTCACAATCGGACCACTATGTAACAAGTTATGCGTGTTTATACGTTACAATCAGTGAGTGAACAATCAATCATCCCCTGTTTTCCAACCCTTAGGGTTTGATTTTGTTTTCCAAATTTATATGGGACCACCTTGGGAGTATACCCTTTCCAATAGAAGAAGAATTGTCACAATCGGACCACTATGTAAAAAGTTGTGAGTGTCAGTGAGTGAACAATCAATCATCCCCTGTTTTCCAACCCTTAGGGTTCGATTTTGTTTTTCAAATTTATATGAGACCACCTTGGGAGTAAACCCTTTCCAATAGATGAAGAATTGTCACAATCGGACCACTATGTAACAAGTTATGCGTGTTTATACGTTACAATCAGTGAGTGAACAATCAATCATCCCCTGTTTTCCAACCCTTAGGGTTCGATTTTGTTTTCCAAATTTATATGGGACCACCTTGGGAGTATACCCTTTCCAATAGAAGAAGAATTGTCACAATCGGACCACTATGTAAAAAGTTGTGAGTGTCAGTGAGTGAACAATCAATCATCCCCTGTTTTCCAACCCTTAGGGTTCGATTTTGTTTTCCAAATTTATATGAGACCACCTTGGGAGTATACCCTTTCCAATAGAAGAAGAATTGTCACAATCGGACCACTATGTAACAAGTTATGCGTGTTTATACGTTACAATCAGTGAGTGAACAATCAATCATCCCCTGTTTTCCAACCCTTAGGGTTCGATTTTGTTTTCCAAATTTATATGGGACCACCTTGGGAGTATATCCTTTCCAATAGAAGAAGAATTGTCACAATCGGACCACTATGTAAAAAGTTATGCGTGATCATACCGCACCTTGATAACAAAAGTGGCATTATACCGAAAACGGCAATATTGAGTTATAGCGACATCTAGATTCCTTGAAAGACAGCGCATTTAATGCAAAAACAGCCATTATCATAGTTTCAATACTTTTTCCTAGAGGCCGCTAGTGTCAGTTTATACTTTCGGGTAAAATGACGAAGTAGTAATTCATAAGGTGACACTAAATCAGTAGAAGACAAGCATTCGGAGTGGACACACGCTGCGGTGAGTAAAAAAGTGGCATTTTATGTTTAGTGTCGTTTTAAACGTAATTCAAGCTAATATTTGAGTAAAGTAATTACTAGAAAAATGACATTTTAAGAGTAGTGTCGCTTATTCAGTTAAAGTAATACGAAAATAAATTTTTTCATGAATCATAAAATGACATTTTATGTATAGTGTCTCTTATTTAGTTAATGTTACACTAAAATATCATTTTTGATGAATTTAAAAATGGCATTTTTTGTTAAGTGCCTTTTTTAATGTTATTGTATTGAATAATTTTCTGAACTAATAAAAGCATAAATGGCTTTATAACCATACTGCCATTTTTTTGGTTAAATTTCTTACAAATCAGCATTTTTAAGTGATTAAAAAATGGCATTTTCTATTTAGTGTCAGTTTTTAAACAACATTCGTAAAATGTTGACTGTTGCATTTATTGTTAAAGTGTCATATTGTTCTTAGTGCCAGTTATATTATGAAGATAAGCGAATGATTATGTTTCATTTAGTTAAATAAGCGGCATATAGAGTATAGTGACACTGTTTTGAGAATTATAACCTCTAAAATTTTATTTAATGACATAACTATTGCGAATTATAACCTAAAATTATGTTTTTTTTAGTACTTATAGAGTTTTCCAAACTTCTTTTAGCTATATTTGGATGTCATTCTTGCATTTGTGATACGTTTTTTTTTACTTATTTAAGGTTATCAACATGAACCCGTCAAGAAATAGGGGTAGAAAAATAGTTTTACTAGCTATTCAAAACAAAGACAACTGTTCAGAACCTGAAGCCTCAACATCCCATTTAAACAATTTACCATCGAATAGCAACCATACGTATCCAGCTGACAAAGAAAACCTCTGCGATGTTAATGATGGTGACTTTTCACCCGCTTCCGATGATGATACAACATACGCACCTTCTAAGAAAACATGCCGTAGATCCAGCTCAAGTTCATCATCGTCTTCGAGCTCTTCATCATCGTCTTCATCTTCCAGTAAATCATCTGATTCATCTTCAACTTCTATGGCACCCGATCCACCAATTATTCGTCAAGCCACCACACAAAGTATCAATATAGGTGACAATAATTTAGAATTTGTTAATGACTGTACGGAAATGATTTCGAAAGAACAAAGTTCTGGGAATGTACTCGTAGATAATAATATTGCAGTAGATTTTATACCAGCTGTTGATACTAATGACCAAATTGTTAGGAACGAAGATAACAATATTGCAGTGGTTATTCCACCAGCTGCAGATAATATCGAAAAACCAAAGAAAAAGAAAAAGAATCATAGGGTTTCCTATACTTCTAAGAAATTGAAAGACTGCGGAAAAGAATACGTTTCAAGCTCCAAAACAAAAAAGGTTTTCCCAGCTAAGTTTCTAAAAGAAGCATGTGAGTCTACCTGCCGCTTAAAATGCTCAGAGAGAATTACAGAAGAATTGAGGAAACAAATATTTCAAGATTATTGGGGCATGGCTTCACTGGTAAGACAAAGGGAATACATTGCTCGCAATATGGAAGAAATTATACCCAAGTATCAGTATAAGAGAGTTGATTCCAACAGAAGGTTGAAGAATGCTTTTTATTTTGATTTAAACGGTATTAGAACTAAAGTATGTAAAACATTTTTCAAGAATACATTAAATATAACAGACAGATGTATTAGAACTGTGATAGAGAAGAAGGATAATACAACAGGTATATTAAAAGGAGAACAAAGAGGTAAGCATGGAAAGCATAAAAAAGTACCTGAAGATTTGATTGAAGGAGTTAAATGTCACATTAATAGTATCCCTAGAATAGAAAGCCATTATTTACGGCAACAAACGACTAGAGAATACATAGACGGGGGAAAAACCTTAACGGATATTTATTTAGATTATAAAGAAGACTGTATAAAGCAAGGATTATCCTACGTAATGATACATATCTACCGAAAAGTATTTAACGAACAATTTAACATTGGTTTCTTTATTCCAAAAAAGGACCAATGTGAGCAATGCTCTATATACCAGCTCGCAGAAAGTGATGAAAAAGCTGCTTTTAAAGAAAAGTACGATCAACACTTAGCAGAGAAAGAAAAGAGTCGTGAGGCTAATGATAAAGCAATGGTGTCGCCTACTTTTATTGTCGCTGTTTATGATTTGCAAGCCGTGATGACAGTACCAAATGGTGAGATTTCTACGTTTTATTATAAGTCTAAAATAAATTGTTTGAACTTTACTATCTCTGAGCTTAAACATAACCAAACTGAATGCTTCTTCTGGGATGAATCTCAAGGACACCGAGGAGCAAATGAAATAGGTACATGTGTATTAAAATATTTGCAAAAAAAGTCTTCTTGTGCCAACGAATATCTCGACATAGTTTTTTACTCTGATAATTGCTGCGGTCAGCAAAAGAACCAGTTCATTATCGGATTGTATATTTACGCAGTACAATACTTAAAAATAAAGTCCATAACACATAAGTTCCTTATACGTGGCCATACACAGAATGAGGGAGATGCTGTACATTCTGTAATTGAGAAACAAGTTAAACGATGTCTTAGATCTGGACCCATATACGTGCCTTCGCAATATATTTCTGCTATTCGAAGTGCTAAAAAACGAGGAACACCTTTAATTGTAAATGAAATGGGTTACAGCGATTTCATAGATGTAAAGCAACTACCAGTTCCTAGACTAAATAAAGATGTAGATGGCCAAGTTGTGAAGTTGTCGGATATGAAAGTGATCAAAATTGAGAAAAATGAACGCAGTGAGATTAAAATACAGTATAAAACATCGTATTTTGCTGATTTTAAAGAGCTTGATTTGAGTAAAAGAACAAACAGAAACAATCATCCAACAGAACTGAAACCGCTATATCAGCGTAAATTGGCAATATCCGAAAGAAAGAAAACTGACGTAAGGAGCCTTATTAATGCTGGTTTGATTCCCAGTTATTATACCTCCTACTACGAAAGTATATTTCAGTAGTATGTATTAATATACCAAACGATAATTTAGACCTATCTACGTATTTTTGATGATCTCTTTAAAATAATTGGAATAAGTACCTAGATCAGTTTATTTTCTAGAAGAGTTTATTTTTTATTTTGTTAAAAAGACTTTTTTTTAGCTAACTTTAAGTTAAATGTTTGTTTCATTGTTATTAGTTGTAAGATTTAATTGATACTCCCAAGAATTGTGATTTATACCTAACTTGCATTTGAATGAAAAATGTTACATTATTATAGTTTATCTTGATTGAACTGATTATAACTTAATTGTTTTTGCCAAATAAAAAAATGTTGTTCTTTTTATGAGTTAGTTTCATTTTATTTCTGTTTTTTTATTACTCCTATTCTCCCATCTTTGGGTAATTATTCTAAAACGGGTAGGTTTATGTAAAACAAAAGTGGCACTATGCGGAACTTTTTTTTAAAACCATGTTTTCTAAATAAGTCCAAAATTTATTAGCATGTTTTCAGTACATAACTTACAAAAGATAGTCAAACTGATAAGTAAAGTTGACTGCAGTGTTTTATTCCAGTTAATTGTTAAGATATTGACCCAAATGCTGCGTCAAAAACTTTAAATGGTCATACTGAAAAATGTTAATTTTCGTATAACGCCACTTTTGTTTTCAAGGTGCGATACATAAAAAAAAAAAAAAAAATATACGCGTCGAATTGAGAACCTCCTCCGTTTTTTTTCGTCGGTTGAAAAATAAACCGCCGAAAAAACTGAAAAGCAAAAATTTAAGCTTTATTATTTTTCAACCGACGAAAAAAAACGGAGGAGATTCTCAATTCGACGCGTATATTTTTTTTTTATTGCTTTTCAGTTTTTTCGGCGGTTTATTTTTTTGTTAAAAAGTTTTTTTTTTTTTTTTGTGGCTTGAATGTACTAATAATACTTGGCAAGGTATACCCCATCCAATGAAAAAAGAATTATCAAAATAGGACTACTCTGTATAAAGTTATGCGTGGTTATACATTACAATCAGTGAGTGAACAATCAATCATCCCCTATTTTCCGACCCTTAGGGTTCGATTTTGTTTTCCAAATTTATATGGAACCACCTTGGGAGTATACCCTTTCCAATGAAAAAAGAATTATCACAATCGGGCTACCATGTACAAAGTTATGCATGGTCATACATTAAAAAAAAAAAAATACGCGTCGAATTGATAACCTCCTCCTTTTTTTTTCGTCGGTTAAAAATAAATTGGGATAAGGGCAGGAGAAAAATTGATTAAGAACTCACGTACAATCGTCCCATTTATTTTCGTAAATATTTTATGAATGAATGAAATACAGCGTGATAAATGACTGCTGGGCTCTTCTCTGTGAGAGAGCGGGTTGGTAGATAACACATCAAAGTGAAAGCATTTATTTCAAATAGGCCCAAAAACGCACTTTAAAACGTCAAAAGTTACTTGAAAATAGAATTGATTCTAGTTGCCCCATCCAAAAGGTAGATTCGTATGGAGAATGGGCAAGAAACTATACCGTTACTCTTTTAAAATGTTTTTCAATATTTGCATACAATATTTATATAATTATATGTGAAGACAATGCACCTTAAATAAAAATACCATGCACATATTATCTACGAATTATTGGTGTTAGGTGGTCTCCTTCACCGTTTTAAGAGAAGAGGTGATGAGAAAAAATCCACAGTCTCGGTTCGGAACCACGTCATGCACTCCACGTTCGAATATACGTAAACATATTACATATTACATACGTACATACGTACAGGATTTTGAAACCACTACATAGAGCCGAGAGTTCAAAATCGAACACTGTGTTTTAGGGACGCTGACGCTGAGATGCACTCAGTTGGATTATCAATGCTCGGTTAAACACCGACAGTTGAAAATGCATTGTGCGATAAAATCCTATCAAGATATACAGGACAAGTTTTTAACCAGTGCGAAAATTTTAACAAATTAAACTTAACCAGTCAATTACCGTAATTACAGACACAATTAAAAACCATTGTGTTTGATACCAAATCTGGTATCTCAGGGACTTAGAGGTTAAACGAGTTATAATAACCATGCAATTTTTATTTTTAACCGACTTCAAAAAAAGGAGGAGGTTATCAATTCGACTGTATTTTTTTTTTATGTTTGTTACCTCATAACTTGTGACTGGGTGAACCGATTTTGATGATTCTTTTTTTATTTGAAAGCTTGTGCTTCCCGATGGTCCCATTTTAATTTGGTTCCATTCGGACAATGGGGTCCATGTGAAAAACATATAAGTCTTAAATTTCCATTTAGTATTTGCGCGACAAATGAACGAATACCGTATATTTGTTACCTCATAACTTTTGACTGGGTGAACGGATTTTGATGATTCTTTTTTTATTTGAAAGCTGGTGCTTTCCGGATGGTCTCATTTGGTTCTATTTGGACAATGGGGTCCATGTGAAAAACATATAAGTCTTAAATTTTCATTACGTATTTGCGCGACAATTGAACGAATATCGCGATTAGATTAGTGCGGAGTATCTACCACAACTAAAAAGTCGAAAAATAAAAACTTTTTACAAAAAAAACAACCGACTTCCTTAAAAAAACACTACAAAGTCAAAAATAACTTTAATTTCGGAAGTCGGTGGCAAAAATCTTAAATACAGAACCTAAGACACCGACTTTCGAAATTAAAGTTATTTTTGACTTTGTAGTGTTTTTTAAGGAAGTCGGTTGTTTTTTAACCGACTTCAAAAAAAGGAGGAGGTTATCAATTCGACTGTATTTTTTTTGTTTTATGTTTGTTAAATGATAAATGATAAATGACTTTATTTTTGCAAGTAGGTTTGTACAAACACTTTTACACGTCAATCATATTTTTTAAAACTAGATGAGGTCGGCGTTTCCTATCTGACTACTCTGAGAAGAAAGGCCGAAACAAACTCAGAGGTCACAGTCTCTTTTAAAGTCCAGACATAATTTGGTTAGATCATGTGAAGACCATGTGGATTGCTGTCTGAAGTGGTCTTTTAAGGAAAGAACCACACAGATTGAGTGGACCTGTCCAATCAGTGCACGCATTTGTCAGTAATCATGCAGCTCAACTCAGAACTTAAGGAGGTCAATGATTCGACGAACAATACCAAAGAAAGGACATTTGTGTAGGTCGCATAAATTACTCAAACTGCCAGACTGTGATAAAAAATAAATGAGCAGAAAAGGAACCTAGAAAAAAAAAATAACACCCACTTAATCTTCACATTTACAATAATTAAAACAATACAATACTTTAAAAGTAAATATTAATGTCATTGTATAGGTAAAATTCATGAATGTCAATGTGTATATAAAATCAGGAGATAGTCGCTGTCTGATCATTTGAGGATCATGTACATGGAGGTGTCTGAAATGGTCTTTTGAGGAAAGAACCATACAGATTGAGTGGACCTGTCCAGTCAATGCACGCATTTGTCAGTAATCTTGCAGCTCAACTCAGAACATAAGGAGCACAACGATTCGACGAACAATACCAAAGAAAGGACATTTTGGTAGGCCGCATTAAGTACTCAAACTGCCAGATTATCATTAAAATGAAATGAGTAAGAGGGATTTATAAAAAAAAAACAAACATCTACATAGTCCTCACATTCATAATTATTAAAATAATAATAATAGTATACTCCTCAGAGTATATATTCATGTCACAGTTAAGCAATAATCAAAATGTCAAAGTGTATAACCAATAATCAAAATGTCAAAGTGTATATTCCCAATAAATAATTAATAAAAAAAGGAAAGTAATTAATAATAAAAATAAAAAATATCATTCAGTACAATAATAATTTAAAAATAAAAATTGGAGCAGCTTAATCCCAAGCTTTTTTGTCCTCAATATAATCTTTAACAGTGTTACCTCATAACTATTGACTGGGTGAACCGATTTTGATGATTCATTTTTTATTTGAAAGGTGGTGCTTCCCGAATGGTCCCATTTTAATTTGTTTCCAATCGGACAATGGGGTCTATGTGAAAACCATATAAGTCTTAAATTTCCATTAAGTATTTGCGCGACAAATGAACGAATACCGTATGTTTGTTACCTCATAACTTTTGACTGGGTGAACCGATTTTGATGATTCTTTTTTTATTTGAAAGCTGGTGCTTTCCGAATGGTTTTACCGACTTTCAAAATTAAAGTTATTTTTGACTTTGTAGTGTTTTTTTAAGGAAGTCGGTTGTTTTTTTTGTAAAAAGTTTTTGATATATCTTAGTACAAAAAAGATTAACTTATCGTTAGCGAATGTTTATTTTGATATTGGTTTTTTGTGGTAATTTGTACGCGGCGCCGGCGTGGCGGCGAAGGTGAACGACCGAGCGTAGCTACAAGTACCTACCAGCTGTTCGATCTGTCAAAATTCTAAGAAGTTCGAAGTACCTACGCCAGCGCGCAGTTACTGACCTATTCCTATTGTAGATATCATATTACGAAATATGCAGGGTGTCCGCAGTTTACTGATTTAAGGTGAGATATTTTTTTTTTTTTAAGTATTGAAAAAATAGTTGAAATGTGTTCTATTACTGATACTGAACCACCAAAAAAATTGCGCACTGGTAAAAAAAAACCTGTATTTACGTCCGTTCGAAGTCAGGCCGTTACCACTGCAAGAATCTAGAGTTGAGCTAAATTCGTACAAGTCATGAGTATGACCTCTTGTATAAACAATTCGTGTCTCTGTGAAATTCTTGAAAATTATGTATTCCTCATGTATGGGTCTTTTAGCTTACAATGTATCTGACCCGTTGACCTTCGGCTTCCATGTATGACCAGCTCCCTAATTGCATAACACACTATCAACCAGAATCTGGACAATTTTGAAGGATATTTATTGCTAACCCATTGCTTTATATGTTCGAAAAATGTGTCTGCTCAACAAGATATATAACGAAATGAATGTTAAACCATTTTTACTATTAGTGTATTACGCATATAAAGATATATGGAACAGGGTGTAAAGTCCATTCAACCTCCATAGAACCTCTGACCCGAAGGGCCACGTGCGTCACTGCCCGACGAGCGATGACGGATATATGATAAATGACGTTGTATATATAAGCTAGTTGCGCGGTAAACTACTTGCGCGATGCAGAATTCTTGTGTGACGTCAGTGTTATAGATGCCGTCCCTTTTCTTCCCATGGGTGTCGGAGGAGAGGCGACTAAGGGACTTACCAGAGTATGGGCAGCAGCGCTCTCTATGCATTTAACCATCATACTGCGATCGCCAACCGCCTGCCAAGCGTGGTGATTATGGCAAACACCCCCCAAATTGGGGGATGCCTAAGCAGTGGACGTGTTACGGCTGAAATGATTATGATGATGCCGGTGATACGATATATAGATGCCGCTACACGCAAATACCCCTTACATATATGAACGTAAACGAAACTACCAGGGTCGCGAGATTTGTTCGAAAGAGTTACCGGGGCCTTGGCATATAGGCAGCTGAAGGAACACGGGTGGGTACAAGGTCAATTCAAGTTTCAAGTCTGACCTTCCGCTCAACCCAGAGCGGGAGACGTCATTTGATGAAGTCCCACCCACAAAAAAAAACCTAAACGAAGTTAAAGGAGTATTTAGGGATCGTAGCAGGAGAAGAGATTGTTTATGTGTGTATCTATTAAAGTACTTACAAGTCCATCAGCCGGATTGTCGACGGAGGCGCCTCTCATCTTCAGAACTAGGCACTGACGTCTCAACAGGTCCACATCATTCGTTAGAACAGCCACGTGGATCGGTCTGAAAAGGAAAAACAAATAAATAAATAGTTGTTCTTCTCTTGTTGAGAAGTGGTGGCCGCGACTGGCAAGTCGCGGTCGTAGGATCACTATTAGCATCATCATCAGCTCGACTTCACCCACTGCAGATCACAGGTCTCTCTTGTGCCAATCCCCACGCTTTTATGCCTACCTAATCCAGGTTTTGCCTGCGTTCGTACGGCAGCTAGATGGGCGGTCGCCATTGTTGCCAGCGCAGGCAAAACCTGTGTATATTATTTAATCACCACTGCTCTCGAAAAGGTTTAGGAAAACTTGTGAGGAAACTGGCATGTCCTAGAGACAAGCATTCGAAGACATGTGATATCTAGCAATCCGCTATGGGCCCGCGTGGTGGATTACAGATTTACAGCCCACTCCTTCTCTCGGAGAGGAGGCCTGTGTCCCAGCAGTGGGAACATTATAGGTGATTATGCTAACCAGAACTGGTGAAATGTGGGTGTACTGTGTTAAGACACCTGCACCGAATTCTTAGGAGGCTGCGCCAACGTCCGGGTGTTTCCATTGCGAGGATCGTCTGGAGAACACGGTGGAGCACACGGTGGAGGTGTGCCCTGCCTGAGCAATGGGTAGCTCGCCGCCCGGTAAGGTCCAGGCCCGTGTCGACGACGCGTAGTGTTCCACGCGCGCCTCAAAGACATGTCAGCAGTACTGAAGGGGTCTGCTAGGACCGATGCCTGCCAGGGCCGCGAGATTGTTCAAACGAGATACCGTGGCCCTGGCATATGGGTAACTGAAGGAACACGGGTGGGTTTTAGTCAGTAAAAGTCTGACACGCTCCCCCCGCTCCGCCCAGAGCGGGAAAAGTCATTTGATGATTTCCCATCCAAAAAAACGGAGGGTGCGCCGTATGTATGTAAAAGTAATCATCTTCCGGGCCCCCGAATTTTGGTAGCAAAAGGAAGAAAGACGGAAGGTATCCACTGGACCCTCCCAACGGGAAAACAAGGAAATAACTATAATGGTGATGTTTAACCCTATCACAGGAATACTAATATTGTGAAACTCTGTTTGTTACTCAGCCACGCAAAAACGGCTGAATAGATTTGGATGAAATTTAGCAAACAGATAATTTATAACCTAGATTAACATATAGGATACTTTTAATCCATATCCGCTCGCGGACAATGCCGCTGGCAAAAGCTAGTATCAATTTATGTGATTCCAGGCAAATCAGTCAGTACTTTCCCTGTTGTCAATTAAAAAAGTACAATCAGACCAGTAGTTCCTGAGATTAGCGCGTTCAATCAAACAAACAAACTCTTCAGCTTTATAATATTATATTATCTTATATTATAATATTATATATATTATTATATTATACTACTTCTGCCCGCGACTTCGTCCGCGTTACATTTCTTGTTCCCCGACCCTTCCCGTCGCGTCGAATCGCCTACCCGTGTGATTTTCCCCGTTTTAGCAACATTTTTCATTACTGCTCCGCTCCTCTTGGTTGTAGCGTGATGTTATATAGCCTATAGCCTTCCTCGATAAATAGGCTACCCAACACAAAAAGAATTTTCAATTCGGGCCAGTAGTTCCTGAGATTAGCGCGTTCAATCAAACAAACAAACAAACTCTTCAGCTTTATAATATTACTAGCTTCTGCCCGCGACTTCGTCCGCGTCAAATTTTTGCTCCCCTGACCCTTCCCGTCGCATCGATTTGCCTGCTCGTTGCTGCTCGCTCCTTTTGAGTTATAGTGAGTCAACCTTAAAAGATAGACATATGCTGTCGCGGACTTTTTTTTAGAACTTTTTAAAAGGAACAATTCCGTCATACATGATTTTTACGTTACTTTAACCGTTTACGCAGCGCACGCAACGGAAACTCTCAAAAGGAATAAATTTTCCCCGTTTTTGCAACATTTTTCATTACTGCTCCGTTCCTCTTAGTTGTAGCGTGATGTTATATAGCCTATAGCCTCTCTCGATAAATAGGCTACCCAACACAAAAATAATTTTTCAATTCGGACCAGTAGTTCTTGAGATTAGCGCGTTTAATCAAACAAACATACAAACAAACAAACTCTCCAGCTTTATAATATTAGTATAGATAGTATATATGTTGAAATTTACAATAAAAAAATACGTGCATATTAAAAGCGTCCACAATTAAAATAAAATAACAATTCTGAAAAATAAGCCGCGGCAGCTAAGAGGTGACCAGTCCCTACTGATGGCGCCCGGTCACGAACATGACGTATGGATCAACACAATTCAGCTCAACAGCGAGGAGGACTGTATCCCAGCAGTGGTACTGGTAACATTATAAGCTGATGCAAGAAATCGTGCTCATTCAGAATTTGCAATGCTTTCATTAAAATCTCTAATCTCCCGTATCATTTGACAAATATCAATACTTCGATACTACCTCACGAAAATATGCTGTGCTCATGATAATAAAACGATGTGTAATCCAGAGATAGTGTTCACTCATCGATCAATACACGTGCCTTTTCTATACCAATTAGAAAAACCCTAACACAAAAATCTCTAAAAAGAAAATTTTGGGAATGAGTTCTTGCGGGTCAACCTTTCAAGTTCATTATCATCATCATCATTTCAGCCGAAAGACGTCCACTGCTGGACATGGGCCTTCCCTTAAGCTCCACCACTTCGACCGGTTCTTTGCTTCTCGCATCCAGCGGATTTCTGCGACCTTCACTAGGTTATCGGTCTATCTGTGGGAGGCCTTCAACACTAGGTCTTTCAGTAAGCTGTCGTCATTTCAGAACCTTCCGGCCCCATCGGCCATCAGTTCTGCGAGCAATGTGCCCTGCCCACTGCCACTTAATTTTGGCAATTCCTGGGGCTATGTCGGTTGCCTTGGTTCTCCTACGGATCTCTTCATCATTTCTGATTCGATCGCGTAAGGAATCTCCAAGCATAGCCCTCTCAATTGCCCTTTGGGTGACTTTCTGCCTTCTTATCAACCTTTGAAGTTGTCGGAGTGTAAGAACACTTTCGATCAAGTCACCTCTCAAACAAAACAAAATTGGTATCGCCATTTGAGAGCTCTGATGGCGCAGACAAACACACAGCTCCACACATTAAACTTATAATACCCCTTTGTTTGCATCGGGGGTTACTAAAAGGTCTTTGCCCAGGAGAAGCTTCAGTAGATTTGTATAACTTAGTTTAAGTCTAGGGGAACCACGAGTTAAATACTTCCTCTTGATCCAGATAACGAGCCAAATGCACATCAATCCTGCCTTTTCCCAACTATGTTGGAGTCGGCTTCCAGACTAATGGGACGAAACTAGCTAAGAACAGAACATTTCCATACAGCAACTGCCTATCTGACATCCATAACTCACTTCCCAAAAGTAGTTGTAAAACTTTCGGGCTTCTGATGTCCCGTAACGGCTGTCAACGATATACGAATGACAGTCGAGGCCAACGGCGTAACATCCATTCTGAAGCACAAAGGGTCTCGAGATGTAATGGAAGGACGGTGTTTCGATGATGAGTCACCCATCTTCGAACCGACGACCGCGACAAGCGTAGCTTTACGATGTTATCATCTTAGTAAAAGTCTAGGGGAATAACCTTGAATTCTCTTGATATAGATATAGAGCACAACGCACATATGTGCAGCGTAATTCTATGCCTATGTAACGAAAGTCTACTAGGAAATGTGTCGTGAACGAAGTTTTTGAGCAGAGTAAGGGAAGACCGAGACCAAGAGATTGAGAGGAAGGGTTACTTACAAAGGTCGAGGCTGTAGAATGTCGCCATGAGACACATATATACAATAAAGTTAATTATATTCACGTGGATTAAACGATGGGTAGATATAGCGAATGGGAGTGACTACAGAGTTGACGAATAGCAGAAAAGTATGGAAGAAAACGAAATGTGGCACCGACCACAACAATTTATTTCATCTATACAAATAAATAAAACTGAAGTGTCTGTTTGTAATTTCAAATTAACAGCTTTTCACTAAATGCATATGAAAGTAAATACGGTACTTACACCAAAAAATCATTTTTTTAAACTTTTGTCTGTCTGTCTGTCTGTTTGTTCCGGCTAATCTTTGAAATGGCTGGACCGATTTTAACGGGAATTTTATTGGCAGGTAGCTGATGTAATAAAGAGTAGCTTAGGCTACTTTTATTTTAGAAAAATACCTGCGTTAATTTCTGACATCCAAGCGGGCGAAGCCGCGGGCAAAAGTTAGTCAAAAATAAATTAGGAAAGAGACAAGACCGCAGGAGAGGAGACGGATGCTGGTGTTTAGTAAATCTAACTGTCTAATCATCTCCCTGTCTTTGTCTATCTGTCTGGTCGGCTTTCAGTTTAACCTGATGCAATTGAATGGCAGTATTTTACAAGGAGCGATGGGAGAATTCCAGGCTGATAAAGGAAGACATACGCGTTGCTTGTTGATCCAGAAGGTAATTTAAATTACGGTTGCTGTAACTGGATCGTGGAGAACTGATAGGCAGTCACTCCATGTAAAATACTGGGACTCTGCTGCACGCAGCTAGACTGGAAGCTGGGTGCTTACTCTCGAATATAATTCCAATAGATCGACATTGGAACTGTCAGTCAAACGTCAGTGATTGGCTGGACTCACTGAGTCTAGCCAATCCCTGACGTTTAACTCAACCAACTAACGGTTGACTAATGTCGATCTATTGGAATTATATTCGAGAGTAAGCACCCTGATCTAACAGAGTTGGGAAAACGCAGGTAGATGACGGGATGACGTGAAGGATCCAAAGAACAATCTGTAACAATTTACTGCTGGACAGCTTGTTGCGCCATTTCTTCTTCCCAGGTAAAACACTAGGGTGTGGTGTGGTGGGTGTGGAATAAAGCATATCTATATATTAATACGTGAAGCGAAAACTTTGGATCCTTTTTACGAAAATTGGGCGGACGAAGGAGTATGAAATTTCGCACACTTATAGTTTACTAGCTTTTGCCAGCGGCTTCGCCCGCGTGGAGGTCGGAAAATATCCCGCGGGAACATACTACCGGGATAAAAAGTAGCCTATGTCCTTTCTCAGGCTCTAAACTATCTGTGTACCAAATTTCATTGAAATCGGTTCAGTAGTTTTATCAGGAAAGCGAGACAGACAGACAGACCGACAGACAGAGTTACTTTTGCATTTATAATATTAGTGTAGATGTAGATACAGAAAAGAAGTGACGAATGCTAATATTTTTTTAAAATTATGCATAAAAATACATTATTTTCAATAAATAACACGTTACACACACTACTAATCACTACCGTGTATTCAATACACACATGCATAGTTATCTGTCTTTAATATTTTGTGTTACTCAGTCTTACTGAATGTCAAGTATAACCATAGGTAATAAACTAATTTTATAGATGTATAACCTATTTCATTTTTAAAATCTATATGATCATATCGAGAATATTTGTCTTTAATATTATTTGTCTATAGTGTTACTGAATGTCAAATATAACCATATTATTTTTTATGTTTATTATTATATATATTTTTTCATTTAATAATGTATTTCTATTCAAATGAAGTACGGTCGAATTTCGACCAATGGGCGATCACTAGTATAAATAAATAAATAAGGGCGGGCGTTTCGGCGGACAGTCTATGTAATTTTAACCGACGAAAAAAACGGAGGTTCTCAAGTCGACGCGCATATTTTTTTTATGTATGACCTGGACCACGTATAGCTTTTTACAGAGTGGTCCGATTTTGATAAAAAAAAAAATTGACATACAGGTACTTACATCTTCACGGGTAATATAAAGTTACGCACATGTAGTTAGTTAAAACGTTAATAATGTTTTTGATAAAAATATTTATCAGCTCTTAAACAATGGGTTTTATCAACACTACAGCCAATCAAGTCGTATGACAAATTCTGTGGATTTTCCGTCATTGAAAAATAGAACAATAGATGTGGCTGAGTCCTGCCAGGGTCACGGATTTGTCCGAAAGAGTTATCATGGCCCTGGCACATGCAATTGAAGGAACACGGGTGGGTTTTAGTCAGTTAAAGTCTGCCACGCCCTCCCGCTACACCCAGTGCGGAAAAAGACATCTGATGACATAGAAACTAAAAAAAAGTACCATACTTTCTTTGGCTGGTAGCAGCTGGATGAGAGTTGCCAAGGATCAAGTAAAATGGCGTGCGATTGGAGAGGACTATCTCCAACAGTGGACCGCTATTGATCGTTGAGCTGTTTAAGTTCTGAGTTGAGCTGCACAATTACTGACACATGCGTGCACTGATTGGACAGGTCCACTCAATTCTATGGTGTTCTTTCCTCAAAAGACTATTTCAGACACCAATCGACATGGGCCTAGCATAATCTGAAAAAATGTATGTCTACACTTGAAACTGTGACCTCTGAGTTCTTTCAGCCTTTCTGTTCAGAGTAGTCGGATAGGAAATGCCGCATCTAGTTTTTGAAAAATGATTGACGTGTTTGTACAAACCTACTTACAGAAATTAAATCATTCATCATTGATCCGGTAGGGAGTTCCCAACTAAACTCTATGCACATTGACGTACATATTTTCTGATGATGCAAACAGCGTGGCATAATCAGCTACTAGCTGTAGAAACATAGGCCATTATGTTCGCACTGCTGGGAAATCGGCTTCTCTGTGCGAAAGAGTGGGCCGTAAACCACCACGCGGGCACAATGCCGGGGGGTGGATGTCACATGTCTTCGAAATTTTGGATCGGAGATCCAGGACAGATCGGTTTTTTAACGATGATAAAAAAGGGCTTCATCAGCATCATCACTTCAGCCGAAAGACGTCCACTGCTGGACATAGGCCTCCCACAAGCTCCGCCACTTTGACCGGTTTTGTGCTTCCTGCATCCAGTGGATTTCTGCGGCATTCAAAAGGTCATCGGTCCACCTTGTCCTTCCAACTCTACGTCTTTTAGTACGCGGTCGCCATTTCAGAACGTTCCGGGCCCATCGGCCATCTGTTCTGAGAGCAATACGCCCTGCCCACTGCCACTTAAGTGTGGCAATTATTGCAAAAAAGGCTAGGTGAATTTATTTTCTGGGCCACATACATATATTTATTGCATGAGGTACTGTGTACATTTGTATCTATCTATATATATAAAAGAAAGTCGTGTTAGTTACACTATTTATAACTCAAGAACGGCTAAACCGATTTGGCTGAAAATTTGTGGAGAGGTAGCTTAAAGCCAGGACACAGACATAGGATACTTATGATATATTATACTTATACGATAATACTATTTATTTCGTAAGAAGATAAAGCTGAAGAGTTTGTTTGTTTGGTTGGTTGAACGCGATAATCTCAGGAAATTCTGGTCCGAATTGAAAAAATCTTTTTGTGTTGGGTAGCCTATTTATTGAGGAAGGCTATATGGTATCACATCACGCTACGTTTAAAAAGAGCGTAGCAGCAACGAAAATTGGCAGGCAATTCGATGCGACAGGAAGAGTCAGGGAAACAAAACTTTGACGCGGACGAAGTCGCGGGCAGGAGCTAGTACTTAATATTATAAAACTGAAGACTTTGTTTGTTTGTTTGTTTGTTTGTTTGAACGCGGTAATCTCGGGAACTACTGGTCTGAATTGAAAATTTATTTTTGTTTAGGGTAGCCTATTTATTGAGGAAGGCTATAGGTTATATAACATCACGCTACGATCAAAAGGAGCGAAGCAGCAACGAAAACTGGCAAGCAATTCGATGCGACGGGAAGGGTCAGGGAGCAAAAATTCGACGCGGGCAGTAACTACTGAAATCATACGACTGCGTAGCCATTGAATACAGGACAGAAGAATAGTTTAAGTTACGCTAAAACACTAAGAAGTGGTGAAGGGCGGGCGTTTCTGGATGAGCTTAATAGCTCAGAGGGATCGAAATAACAGTTTGTAACAATTTAAGTACTGCTGGTGAGTCTGTTGCGCCATTTCGTCTTCCCAGCTAAACCACTAGGAAGTGGTGAAAGGCGGGCGGGCGGCTTGAGGGACTGCCTTATGGCATTTTGACGTTCAAAAAGTGTTGATTCTCAGTCTAAGTATAATAAATAACTTTTAATTTGATTGGACATGTTTTCTTGCCAGCTAAAGCATAAGGAAGTGGTGAAGGGTGGGCGGCCAGAAGGACTGTCTTATGTAATTTTGAGGTTCACCCCCAGCCTAGTTTGAATAAATGACTCTTGATTGTTGTTTTGATTCTTCTGAAATGTATTCATATAACAAACATACATAAACTCACGTCTTTTTGAGATGGGGGCAGGCAGAAACTAAGAATACCACCTGTTACGATCCTTACGTATCTCCTTTTGCCTCGTTTAGGTTCATACATCTGGTCACACACGCACGCCGGTTGTCAATATTACGCACCTGACCTTTCTGAAGGTAAGTTCACTATATGTCCTCCTAGGGCGACCCCTCCCGGCGTTTCCACTCACATCTGATATGTATTCCTGGGGCAAAAAAACCCTTAATCTGGTAAATAATCTCAATAACGAACAGATAGACGTTTTTAAATAAGGATAAGATATGATAAGGAGCTTTTCTTTGACAACGGACTGTGGGATTCCCGCCAATCAGAGAGGGAGAGACCCCCGGAGTGTTTACATTTAGAGTATAGATTATCATCTATTGTTGCCTTTTACGGATTACCGAAGATATGTAAGGTATGGGCTTCCTAAAACCGAGTTGCCATTCATAACTGCCAATATGATGGCCACCATTTAAACTTATCTCTAATCTTTGTACCGAGTGGTGCCGGACGTAAAGAATAGCACCATCCCTATTCTTTCCGTGGGTGTCGTAAGAGGCGACTAAGGGACTTACTAGAGCATGGGCAGCAGCGTTCTCTATGCATTTTACCACCATACTGCGATCACCAGCCCGTCTGCCAAGCGTGGCGATTATGGCAAACCCCCCAGATTTGGGGAGGCTTATGTCCAGCAGTGGACGTCTTGCGGCTGAAATGATGATGATGAAGATGATACCTAATTTATACTACAAATAATCTACACTAATATTATAAAGCTGAAGAGTTTGTTTGTTTGGTTGAACGCGGTAATCTCAGGAACGAATGGTCGGAATTGAAAAATTATTTTTGTGTTGGGTAGCCCATTTATTGAGGAAGGCTATAGGTTATATAACAGCACGTTACGATCAAAAGGAGCGGAGCAGCAACGCAAAATGGTCGAAAACTGGCAGGCAATTCGATGCGACGGGAAGGGTCAGGGGTGGGGTTGCCACCTTTTTTTCATGCAATTAAAGTACTTTGGTTATTATAGGTAAGAAAAAAAAAGTACATGGTATAAAAATAAAGTACGATTTATTTTTCTTTGTTATTGTAGTTCAATACATATTTTTTATTGCTTTTTGCAGTTTGCATCAAATAAATTTCAAGTTGCAAAAAGTATTTACGACTAAACTTTTGAAAATCCCAAAGAAATCAAATCTTGCAAAATAAAGTATTTTCGTGTACTTTATTTTTCTCATAAAGTATAGAGTACATTTATGTGAAAATAACGTACAATACTTTATTATAAAGATCGGGTGGCAACCCTAGTCAGGGGAGCAAAAATTTGACGCGAACGAAGTCGCGGGCAGAAGCTAGTATAATCATAATGTAATTAATTAAATACTAACATGTTCTACACTTCATTAAATTGTGAATCTGCGATTTATTATCTTTATTAACGTGATAAACAGATGTCATTGATGAATTAATCTAGAGATCTTATCATTATTATTATTAGAGGTGACAAAGTCAACTGAAACGGGTTATTCTGCAGTTGATGCAATAATTAAGGAGTAATACTGAAAAAACTTTTTCTTTACGTTGCTAACCAGACAATTTTGTCGAAAATATGAAAGAATGGGTTAGTTTTTCCTTCAAATGATTCTGAGTCATAGTGTGGTACCCCCCATTTAGGGGGCCGGTATTCTCCTTACTCAGCAATTAATTTTGACTGATCTATTAGTCTGACCCTGACTGCTAAAAAATCAAACCGGCGCTTTGAGCGATCTTTGTTCATTGATTTTTCAGCGCCGATTCATAATTTTAAGGGTTATTATTTTATGCTTTTCAGTTTTTTCGGCGGTTTGATTTTTTGTTAAAAAGTTTTTATTTTATAATTTTTTGTGGCTTCAATGTACTAAGAATACTTGGCAAGGTATACCCTATCCAACAAAAAAAGTATTATCAAAATCGGACTACTCTGTATAAAGTTATGCGTGGTTATACATTACAATCAGTGAGTGAACAATCAATCATCCCCTGTTTTCCGACCCTTAGGGTTCGATTTTGTTTTCCAAATTTATATGGGACCACCTTGGGAATATACCCTTTCCAATAAAAGAAGAATTGTCACAATCGGACCACTATGTAAAAAGATATGCGTGGTCATACATAAAAAAAAAATATGCGTCGAATTGAGAACCTCCTCCGTTTTTTTTCGTCGGTTGAAAACTGAGGCCGTGGGTTCGATTCCCACCCAGGACAATTCCTTATGTGATGAGCACAACCATTTGTTCTGTGTCTGGGTGTCTATATAAGTATATTTATCAGTTGTCTGGTTACCATACTACAGGCTCTGCCTAGTTTGGGATTAAATAACCGTGTGTTGGTTGTCCTAAGATATTTATGTAATTAATGACCATCTCATTTTCTTCATTCATCATTTATATATCATGTTCTGTGTGGTGCCGGAAGTAAAGCATATCACCATGCCATTTCTTCCCGTGGGTGTCGTAAAAGGCGACTAAGGGACTTACTAGAGAATGGGCAGCAGCGTTCTCTATGCATTATCCCACCATACTGCGATCGCTAACCCGCCTACCAAGCGTGGCGATTATAGCAGAACCCCCCATATTGGGTAAGACTAATAATTTAAATGAGTACATAATAAAGATGGTGTTATTGTTTACGTGCGGCACCACAAGGAACGCTACGATCCTTAATACATATACTCTATTTGCCTGGTTTATGTTCGTACATCAGGTCATACACGCACGCTGGTTACGAGTACTACGCACCTGACCCTTCCGAAGAACATCACCAATAAGGTCATTAATGTTTGAAATTAAATGTTCATTTGTAAGTAGATCTTTTAAAACACTTTTACACAACATTTTGCTAGACAACATTTTAAAATTAGATAACGCCAGCATTTCCTAGCTGACTGTTCCTTGAGAAGAAATAGAGGAATAAACTCAGAGGTCAGGGTCTCTTTTCCTGCCAGGGTCGCGAGATTGTTCAAACGAGAAAAATATAAAATTCTTCAAATTCCTTGTATGTACATAAAAGATATCTGCATATTTACAAAAAAACACATGTACTACGTACAACAACGTAGTGAGGTAAAAAAAAAACCGGCCAAGTGCGAGTCGGACTCGCGCACCGAGGGTTCCGTACAAACCTGTAGGTATCCTCGGTTTATGCATAAGGTTTATGTTTATGACATTAAATGTTTTTTTTTTTAATTTTTTATATTTGAGTTGATTGAATTAAAGGTAAATAGCGGTTTACGATTTATGACGTAATAAAAAAAAACTACTTACTGGATCTCGTTCAAACCAATTTTCGGTGAAAATTTATATGGTTATGTACATCATATATTTTTTTTAGTTTTATCATTCTCTTATTTTAGAAGTTACGGGGGGGGAACAAATTTTACCACTTTGGAAGTGTCTCTCGCGCAAACTATTCAGTATAGAAAAAAAATATATTAGAAACCTCAATACCATTTTTAAAGACCTATTCATAGATACCCCACACGTATGGGATTGATGAAAATTTTTTTTTTGAGTTTCTAATCTTTGTATGAGGAACCCCAAAATTTATTGTTTTTTAATTTTAGTGTGAAAATCTTAATGCGGTTTACAGAATACATCTACTTACCAAGTTTCAACAACATAGATCTTATAGTTTCGAAGAAAAGTGGCTGTGATATACACGGACAGACAGACAGACAGACAGACATGACGAATCTATAAGGGTTCCGTTTTTTGCCATTTGGCAACGGAACCCTAAAAAGGGCAAAATTTCGCAACCTCCTGTATCAACCACCCTGTAATAAAGATGTGTGAAAGATGTGTTTAATATGTGTGTTTTAATTTATAATAACTTGCCGAATGAACTGAAATTATTAAAGGGTAATTTGTTTAAGACAAAATTGACAGAATGGCTTCTAAAGTGTTGTTTTTACAGTACCTATTAAAGAATTTATGGGACATACAAATACAAAGGAGATGTTTCATTTTCGGCCACCAGGTGTACATTTATCGAAAAAGAAGAAAAAATGCCACAAATTGGGGAAAAATATTCTCTGGTGAATTTGAGCCTGATTTGTTGTGTACAAAAAATAATAGTTTTTCAATTATTGCCATGTTTTATTCAACATGGCGTCTCGTTTGCTTGCAGATTTCATTCGTTCTGAAATCATGTCTCATCAAATCAATGTTAAGTAGAAAATAATCAATAAATGTGTGTATTCTTGTAGTGTTAGAAATAAATTAATATTTTTCTTTTATAAATATTTTTGAGTAAACATAATTAAGTGTGACCATTTCATCGTTACAAAAATCTTTCGTCTCCATTTTTGAAGTGTGTTTCTAAACGAATTCAAAATAACCACTTGCTAACTCTTAGGACAAACGTCAAACATTTTTAATTTTAATTTTGTACTTAGAAACCATTTGATATTATGAAAAAAATTTTACTTTATTCTATTCAGGAGTAAGTTTCCTAGCTGCGCTAAACAGTACACGTTATGGCCGGAGCTCCATATAAAAATGAAACATCTCCTTTAAATTTAGTGTAATTATTCATGTATAACCAATATAATATATAAAAAATTAAGTATGTAGTGAATAACAATCATATAAAAAAAAAATTCTATTCTGCAAAATAAAAATTCTATTCTATTCTAATTCTATTCTATTCTATTCTATTCTATAATAATGAAAGTAATTTAAAATGTAATCAATGTGCTATGTGTATAATGTATATGTATATTTAATATTTGCACGCTTGCTCGCAGGCAGAATATAATTACTCTTAGGTTATAAGATCTCACCTTCACTAAAAATGTATTTCTTGCAAATAAACATTTGATTTGATTTGATTTGATGTACAGACAGACAGACAGACATGACGGATCTATAAGGGTGCCGTTTTTTGCCATTTGGCAACGGAACCCTAAAAAGGTCTCTTTTAAAGTCCAACCATTATATTATTAGAATTGTATGTGAGTCTAACAATGCAAGGCCATGTCTGGAAAGCCCTTTTGGAAAAAAAGTCATTGCGGAGCAGTAACGAAAAATGGACGAAAACTGGCAGGCAATTCGATGCGACGGGAAGGGTCACGGAACCAAAAATTTGATGCGGACGAAGTCGCGAGCAGAAGCTAGATAAAAATATGAAAGTTTGTCAGTATGGGTGTATGGATGTTTATTACTCTTTCACGCGAAAACGGCTGATTGGATTTAGATGAAATTTGGCACACAGACAGTCTATAACCTGGATTAACACATAGGGTACTTTTATCCCAGTAGTAGGTTCCTGCCGGATAATTTCCGACCTCCACGCGGGCGAAGCCGCTAGCAAAAGCTAGTAAAGGGATAAATGCAAGACTCTAAGCCACTAATAAGAATAGACTTAGTTACAGACTGGGACAATTTAAAAAAAAAGATTACTGTGCACAAAAAATTAGATGAATCACAACATAACATCCAAAGGGCTGGCCTATTTTTAGGTCAAAGAATCAGCACTGTCATCCAACGTGGCAACGCTGCCAACCTTCTGGGCACTTTTCCCACCGACAGCGATGCAGACAAATTCTTTGATGCCCAGAGAGCTCTTCTCTTTTTTTTACCTTTATTTAATTGTACATAATATATTTATTTTAGTGATAGTTTGTGGATTGTATTTAAGTCAGAAGAAAATATACGTAAACTTGGTTAGGTATAAAAACGTTCAGAAATATAAAACATAACATCATACTCTGATCCCTTAAGAGATAAGCAGAGGTATACCTATAGTACACCCACATTTGGCCAGCTATGTTTAAGTCCCATGTAATAGGGGGCGAGCCTATAGCCATCAACTGGGCACAAATCTAGACTCCGGGCAGCTACATAGAAATTCTTGATGAAAAACACAAATAGACTTTGCCTGATCAGGGAATCAAACCCAGAAACTCATGCTTAGGAGTAACACTTACACTCGCTAGACCAATCGGGCAGTTCAATTGTAAACAGAATCAATTAATATGGCTTTTGAAAAGAATACGAGTGCAGTGAAGTTTAAACTGCGGCACTGGGCCTGCCTGATGATTCACGGTCCACTCCCTCTAACAGAGAGGAAGCCTATGTCCCAGCAGTGGGAACATTATAGACTGGTTATGTGTTGTGTGTCAAGTTTAGAGAAAAAAAGGGTTAAATACTCACAAATGACCATCACTGTCCCTGGTTAAGCAATCCTTTAAATCTGTTAGGCCTTGTTGTAGAAGCATTTTAATTCTCTGTTCCGGTGGCGTCCTGCGCAACACTTCTTGCATACCAAAGGATACCGTCTCATCCAAAGGGTTCAAATCTCCCGGATTATCCAAATTATGCAACCGTCCCCTTGCATTGATCTCGTGTTGATTCACTTCGCTACTTATATCTCTGGTATGTTTATCAACGTTAGTAAGAATACCCATAGGGTTATCCAAAAGATCAGAAGAAGTCATCACCGATAACGCAGAGAACCGACCACTGTTGACACTGTTGTTGGAATCTTCGTCGAATATGGAACCGAGTTCCGGTAACGACGGTTCCCTTGCAGATTCTTTTTGGACAACTTCTTCTTTTATGGAGAATGAATCAAATTTCGCAGGTGGTATCACAATTCTTCTAGGCTGCTTCACTTCTGGTGTATCCCTTACTACGTATGGTGATGTCTGTGGTTTTTTATTCCGTCTCCGGGGTCTAGGAAACCTTTTATATTCCTCAATGTTTTTTAAAATACTGTCTGATACCACTTCTGTATCTGTCTGACACGAAGAGTCAGTAACATTCCTTAAAACACTAAAACTCATTGAGTTGGTCTCTGTCTGGCAAGAAACACTATTCCCTTTTTTGGGGACTGTCAAAAGAGCGTTGATACTACGAATTTTTAGCTCCTGATTAATAATTGAACATAGAGAACTAAAGAGAATATTGTAATTATTCTGGCCAATTAGTTTCGTAATTTCGTCAGAATTCTTTTCGAAGACATAGCCGGAGTAACTCTGGCACCTCGCGATCGTCCTACTCGACTTCGTCAAAACATTCAGCCGATTTACGATTGACATATTCAGGACTTCCCCCGAAGTAAAATCACCTACAGTCGATGTGTAAATAATATCCTCTTGCACAGAACTTTTTATCGATTTCACTACTTTTATATTCCTGTTCATAGACTTCTTTATTATTATGTTTCTATTCAGTATTAGTGGAAGTTTTTTCACTGTGATTGGTTTCACTTCTTCTGAAGACATTTTGAACACTTTTTTAACTGTTATGCACTTAATTTTCTGTCGTCACTGTTTATGGATCCTGTTAGTACATTATACGCGTGTAATAACCACCGACGCGAGCTAAATTCATGATTTTTTAGTAAATAAAGCGAGACTTCGTTGGGGTATCCCCCCGTTGAACTGACATGACATTACGTTTCGGAACGTCGAACTCGTATTAAGACGCATTTACACTGTACGATAACGCTAACGACTGACGCGATCCGATCCGGTCCGTGGTTCAGTAGAGCAACAATAGTGACATTTAACACTTTAGAGCCCACAGACGAAATAACAATAAAACTTCTATTTTGTTAACCGAAGAAAAATAACGGGGGAGGTTTCTCAATTCGACCGTATTTTTTTTTTGTGTGTTCGCGGATAACTCCGTCGTTTATGAACCGATTTTGATGATTCTTTTTTGTTCACTGTCTTTCAATGGGTAATAGAATAAGTTTTTATTTCGATACATGAGAGAGAAGAATAACTCTCTCTTTCTCTCACGCATAATCTCTCTTATTCTTATTTTTTTAAGAAGTTTCACTATATGTGTACGGTGCTGCACGCGCAATTTCTTTGTTAGGTGTCTATCTGCAATCAGTTATGACAACTATTATCTGACGTGATTTTGTAAAAATATTATTTTTTACTCGAGCTCGATACGATGTTGTGTGGTGTAAAATGTCTTTAGAACTTGCCATGAGGCATTCCCCTAGCGGCCTCGTGCCGTTTGTGCAGTGTTGCCAGCACTGTGCACACAGTAAATAATAAATATCATTTTTTTCCAATGTCAGGGATCCCATAAAGAATACGCATTTCCTGTTTTAGCCATTTAGTCTTATTTGTTCCATTTCTTAATTTAATATCTATTTAATATTAATTTTAAGCAGCTGAAAGATTTTGATAGGAATTCTTAATCAATGGCTTCGTCTTGTATGAAAAATTCGTTTATTAAATAGCGTAAATAGTGCAATAGATATTTTTGAATAGGCAAATAAATAAAATTTGCATAATAAATGGCATTCGGGATTTTAGTTTCGTTACGCAATTATTGATAAGTAGTATGAAATCACTGAAAATCAAGTGTTTTAATGTTACAAGAGAGCGCACGCATTAATTTAAAAAAAAATGTTCAAATTCTACAAGATAAATTTTAATTACCTATCTAATGAAACTCCACAAACATGGCAATTTTTTGTTTGTTGTTTGAGTAATTAATTTAATTTGAGTTTGTATACATATGATATTTTATTCTTCATGTTTTTAGCTATGTTCAACTGACTTTTTAGGCTAATTTGGTGCTTTTCGTTTAGTATGGTTGGCAGCACAGCGTGTACGTTCAGAATACCTAATCAGAACACACTACCTAAAGATAAATAATCAGTAAAAATATTTGCAGTAAGCTCTGCTTGTAATAAATTACCGTATTTATTTTTATTTATAGCTGCAAAATTCCTTTCATTTAGGTAGGATTTTTTGCCAATTATACTTTCTTTCTTTTCTAAATCTAGATTGAATTTTGTATTTTATTCTTCAGAACGTAATAATACTTGGTTTCTGACCATTCGTAGCCTAAAAACCAAATAAGTCTATGCTAGTAGTGGGTCGTTGTCGATTTTTTGACGGACGAAACGCAACCGTTTTTCCGACGACGAAAACGGTTGCAGAAAACGGTCGTCGTCGCAACTGGTTTGAAGAGCCGTCTTCAAACTAGTTGTTGCGACGACGACCGTTTTGTAAAAAACGAAACTTATCGAATATGGAAAAGAATTGCGTTTTCGTCGCGTGAAATAGTTGCAGTTTCTTCGAGAAGTAGTAATAAAATATAGACTCTATACCATTGACAAAAAGTTCACTTTTTACTGTAAGAACCGTTTTGTAAACGAACGCGGTTCACTAAAGACGACGTCGTGACGAGTGTGATAGTTGAATCAATGCGTTCTCAACCGTATTTTCTTAGCTGTAAAATACATAATCGCATCTAGTCATTCGAAGACTGGTTTGTGCAACGAAGACTGTTTGGATCGAAGACGTAAAAACAGTTTCATCGTCGTAGTCGTCGCAGAACATAAACGGTCTTTGGAACGGATTAAGGACGACGACGCGACGAGTGTGATAGTTGAATCAATGGGTTCTCGACCGTATTTTCTTAGCTGCAAAATACATAATCGCATCTACTTATTCGAAGACTGGTTTGTGCAACGAAGACTGTTTGGACCCAGGACGTAAAACGGTCTCATCGTTGCAAAACATAAAACGGTCTTCGGAAACGGTTCGTTGTCGCAACGCCCACCACTAGTCTATGCAAACAAGTTCTGATTTTAGCAGTCAAAATATTTTGTTGGTATATTTACGTTTCTTCAATGAAAATTTATGGAATTATGATAGTGAGGCAGTTTTAAAATTAATAACATGACGAAAAAGTTAGAAATATTGAGATTTTCACAGCGAGATATACGAGAGAAATTAACCTAAAACTGCTTGATAGAAGGGCTGTTTTCTTTACGAAAATTCTTCTTATTCATTGTGAAAGTGTTTTTATTTTGGTCTTGGAAGCAAATTAACGTAATCTGCTATCAAATTCGGTGGGAATGGAGTTTTAACACTGCAGAAATTAATCAAAATAATGAATGATGATGATGATTATAGTGAGAAAAAAGTCCCCAATTAATATTTTTCCCGACACTAAATCACTTTCTGTATCAGAACCGATTATTAGCAGAATTCAGTAGAACATTCTTTAAGAAATTGTCCATGTTTTTGTTGCAAAAGTGCCTATAAACTTATTTTTTACCACCATCACGGACTTCCGTAAACAATCCTATGATAATATGAACACTGATATTACTAAGATCTTTCTAATTTCCATTTAAAACACAAATCTGACAAACATTACACTGTAGTAGTACGGTTACCATTTTGTAGTAGGTATCCAATATGAACAGCTGACGTCAAACACTAAGAAAAACTCGGGGAAATCCCCATCATAGAGTCATAGACAAAGATTTTTTAAATAGATTTGAAAATGAATGCAAGTTTAAGAACTATTTTAATGATAAGAGTAAAAAAAAAGTATGTATTTTTATTCAAATGGACAAGATGTGCTGCACAGACTATAAATAAATTAGAGTTATGGCAGGAATATACTGCATTGCAATTGCAATTAAAATAAAAAGTTCAAAATATTGACATAACTATCATAGATACCTAAAGTAGATAAAAGATAAATGATTTTATTTCTACAACTAGGTTTGTACAAACACTTTTACATGTTAATCATATTTGAAAAGTAGATGAGGTTCATGTTTCCTATCTGACTACTCTGAGAAGAAAGGCTGAAACAAACTCAAAGGACTCAGTCTCTTTTAAAGTGTAGACATAATCTTGGTCAGATCATGTGGATTGGAGTCTGAAATGGTCTTTTGAGGAAAGAACCACACAGATTGAGTGGACCTGTCCAATCAGTGCACATATTTATCCATAATCATGCATGCATAATAATAATGCATCATCAGCCTATAGTGATCCCCCTACTAGGATAGGTGCATGCCGCCTCTCGGTGAGAGGCAGTGGGCTGTAATCCACGACTAGGGCCAGTTCGGGTTGGTGGATGTCACATATCTTCGAATATTTCGTTCTGAGACATGCTGGTTTCCTCGAGATGGTTTCCTTCACTGTTTTGAGAGCAGTGATGATGAAATTGAATACACAAAGTAAAGTACCTCCCTGGGTTCGAACATGTAATTTGGGTCGATACTACTGAGCCACCGGCTCTGAAACAGACAAGCATATCATGATTATTTTATCATCAAACTTTACATTTCCCAAAAGGGACGGCAGTGTTGTAGGTATTGGCATAAATCTCATGAAAAAGGAGCAAGCTTTGCATACATTTCTCCCCTAAAATTGATGGAGGCCTTTTTTTTGTGGGTGGGAAATCATTAATTGACGTCTCCCGCTCTGGGCGGAGCGGAAGGGCGTGTCAGAGTTGTACTGACTAAAACCCACCCGTGTTCTTTCAGTTGCCTATATGCCAGGGCCGGGAACTCTTTCGAACAAATCTCGCGACCCTGGCAGGAAATTGGGGAAGGCCTATATCCTACAGTGGACGGCTTTGAAGATGATGATGATGATGATGCATACATTGTGGTGTTTTATATTCCTATATTTGAATTCAGAATGTTAAAAAACAAAAATCGTTTTATTCACAGTCCCTTCACTGTTGTTTTACCTCCGACAGCAGCAACCAAATAACAACCTTATGGAAATTATAATAAAGATACTATGATATTGACAGACTGCTTAGTTGCAGCAATCCAAAAGCAACCATATGACAAGTACTACAAAGATCAATTTGATTTTACAGTAATGCAAAATAAGAGTGAATGGACTGTGATCAATGTTTATAATTGTGCAACCATTTGTAATAAAACTTAATCAATTATGGTTGCAATGGAATTTGAACTTCATTGCTTTTGATATTGAGTTGGTTATTCTAAAGCATGATTTCTTATGATTTTGAATTCCAGTTAAAATGTGTACTATGTAGAAAGGTCGAGAATGTCTCGATGATCTAGTAGTGTGTAAGCGGTACTGCTGAGCATAAGGTTCTGGGTTCGGTTCTCGGGTTGCGAGGTTTTTCCGTCTGGAATTTCTTAGTCACATCCTGGATTCCATCTGGATTTGTGTCCACTTGTTGGCAATATGCTCGCTCCCTATTACATGGGACTTACAAGTTAACTGCCATGTCGGACTATGTGTCCGACACTTTTTGTTCCATTCAGGCCTTGTCGGACTATATGACCGACAACACATACAAAATTAGATCATGTCCTTGCTGCCTGGCGGCCATGTTTTTGGAATAAATAAAGTATTCATGAAATAATCTATTTAAAGTGAAATAGTACATTTTTTTGGACTTTTTCTGATTTTAGCCTTGGCAGTTAACGTTTTAAACATTACTGCATTGAGAAGCGTGGGTGTACTATACGTGGGCGTCTGCCTAACCCTTTGGGGAAGAGGCGTGATGTTAAGTGAAATTCTCAGTAGTAGCCCAGAGTAGGAAATTGGTGGTGTGAGACCTCCGTGCCTCGGAGAACACTAAAGCCATTAGTCCTTCGTCTAATCCCTCTCTGGTCTTGTCGGACTGTCGTTCCGTCGGACTGTGAGAATGACGGAAGAGAGAATGCAGCTGCGTTTGCGCATATGTATGTACTTTATAATTCGTGTGGTGCCGGACGTAAAGAATAGCACCATCCCATTTCTTCCCATGGGTGTCGTAAAAGACGACTAAGGGACTTACTAGAGAATGAGCAACAGCGTTCTCTATGCATTTTACAACTATACTGCGATCGCCAATCCGTCTGCTTAGAATTAAGAACCGAAACTGTTAGAAATACATTACTTTCTATAAAACTGACCACTTAGTCCGGTGCTAATCGAAAAAAGGTTCGAAATGCAGAGTATGCAGAAGCAAAATTGGAGATGCAGCTCAGCTCTACCAATTTGGGAGGGGTTAGCCATAATCCCCACGCTTGGCAGGCGGGTTGGCGGTCGCAGTATGGTGGTAAAATGCATAGAGAACGCTGCTGCCCATTCTCTAGTAATATCTCGCTTGGTGGTTTAAAAATAAAACATCTGGTTTCGTAACAAGGAATCCAGTTGAATTTGATATTTCTTTCGGGAATTAATTCATCGTTAGTAGATAGAATTTCGTCATTACAGAGATAGGGATTGTATTATGCTTCGTATGCGCATTGTTCTTTGTGCCCCATAACCATATCATGTGAAAGTTTTTAACTCTTGGTAATTCCCCCAGACTTTTACTAAGTTATACGGACCTACTGTATTGTTTTATAATAAATGACTAATGTTATTGTTATGAGGAAACCACTTTGTGGGTTCAAGTTTTTAGTATTTGTATTGGGAATTCCAAAATTCTCGCGATTCATTTTTCCTCGACAACAACTTCCTTCATAATCAGTCCAGTTCCCACTGCTGCGACGGCCTCCTTTCTGTGATATTGAGTGGACCGTAATCCACCACGCGGGTCCAGTGCGGTTTTGTAGATGTTACATGTCTTAGGATTTTTGGTTTCTGGATATACCGGTTTCCTCACAATGTTTTGCTTCACCGTTTTGAGAGCAGTGGTGATGAATGAATTTACACAAAGTAAAGTGCCTGTCTAGGTTCGAACCTGCGATCTTCAATTCGTAAGTCGCGGCTCTTTAATGTCACTTAGCTACTATAGGTAGCTCTCAATAGCTTCCTGAAATAGGTGAAAATGGAGTAACGTCATGTAGACGTTGATGTTTACAAGATTAATAAAGTATTAAATCAAGACCGTATTTTCCGAGGCATTATGCAGAGTACTCTCATATTTCGCCAACTCATCATAATCATCATTCCAGCTAAAAGACGAGGCCTAATTCCACTGCTGGAATTAGGCCTCCCCCAATTTGGAAGGGGATTTGCTATAATTGCCACGCTTGTCCGGCGGGTTGGCGATCACAGTATGGTGGCAAAATGCATCGATAACGTTGCTGCCCATTCTCTAGTAAGTCCCTTAGTCTCCTCATACGACACCCACGGGAAGAATGGGATGGCGTTATTCTCGTCCGACACCAGACGGAACAGTTAATTATTTATTAATATTTCGCCATTTATGTTTAAATCTCATATGTTATAGAGATGGCGAGCCTCGCCAACCAGCTGGTATGGTTTTGTGACGTAGTTACGTAGGATAGGAACAAAAATATTAGTCACTACGAAAGCGTTAAAGAAGTTATTTTGCATACTAACACTATCCAAAATGAAGAGGTCCGCAAGCGAACCAAGGTAAGCGAAATAGCCCGATGAATTGTCAAACTTAAGTGGCAGTGGGCAGGGCACATTGCTTGGAGAACAGATGGCCGATGGGGCCGGAAGGTTCTAGAGTGGCGATCGGGTACTCGAAGACGTCGAGTTGGAAGGCCTCCCACAAAGTGGACCGATGACCTTGTGAAAGCCACAGGAATTAGCTGGTTGCGGGAAACACAAAACCGGTCGAAGTGAGCTTGGGACACGCGTATGTTCAGCAGTGGACGTCTTTTGGGTAAAATGATGATGATGACACTATCCAAAGTTTCGAGAAATTTAATAAATAGTTTGAAAAAAAAAAACGAAAATTACAGCGATGTAGCGATTACTACAACTGTAACAATTTGGAGCAAACCCTCTTAGTTAATCGATTTTTATCGTGGTATTTAAATAACAAAAGAGTCAACTTTAATATGTAATAAAACTTACACAAAAATCTTGCATTATAAACAGATAAATCTTGGCAACATATTATTGTTACCTGTACAAAAAAAGCTTTTACAGCTCTTTGCTGCGGGGAATCCCCACCGTATATTAAGGGAACGACAAGGCCAGATAGATCCACATTCTGTTTAAGAGTGAAAGAGAAGGCGTTATCCTTGTCTTACTACGCATCAGATAGGTATCTGTGACTATACCTATTTATTTGTTTGTTATTGAATTTCAAACCAGTTGCTATGTAGGTTTTAATAGTCCAAGGACAAACTGAAATAATACTGGAAATAACGAATTATGGACTTTGTGATGATAAGGCTAGAAAAAGGGTGACTACCGAGATGACTATTATAGAAATGTGGAATAAAATAAGGACATGTTGCGCCGACCTCGAATAAATCGGGCTAAGGGCAGGAGATTGGTGATGATTATATAATGTATTCGTCATATAAGTAATAGGTAAGCGTGTTGATAGTATTGAGTTAGCACAGAACTCAGCAACGACTTTAGCGTTATTATTATCAGTAAGCAACTTCCATTTTTTACTAGCTTTTGCCAACGGCTTCGCCTGCGGAGGTCGGAAATTATACCACGGGGACGCAGGGGACACCGGGGACAACTGAAACAATTTTACTTAACCGGTCAATTATCGTAATTACAGACACAATTAAAAAACGGTTTACATACCAAATGTGGTATCTCAGGGACTTGAGGTTAAACCGTGGGCAGTGAAGTATCTATAGTACCCGTATCCCTCGTATTTATATGGTTGAAAGGGTCGTTATCTAGTTCCTAAATTAAACATATTCTATGTCTATATTTTGAATAGTTAACCTACAATCACATATTAAAGAAGATCGGGCACAGTGGTTCTCTCGTGGTAGGGATAATTGAAACACTGAATATATTTAAGGAACTACTGAAGGTTTTTAATCAGTACTAACAATTTAATTTACCATTAAATTATTCATTGAGATCAGTGACAAGTCTGTACCCGTTACATTATTTTCTAAAATTATAAATGCAAAAATATCTTTAAAATAAAGAACTCAAAATATACCTATGTTATTTATATAATTTTAGAGTTCTAATTTGTGCTATGGGATACTATTTCACATTATTGAAAAACTTAATATTCTATTATAATAATAATAATAATAACCCCACCGCCGTATCTCTACGTTGATGTCGTGGTGGGGCTTGCGTGTTCCAATGAGCCCTAGTTCTGTTTTGGTAGAGGTTACTTTACCGAGACAGACCTAGTGTGAGGAGCCAGACTAAGAGAGATACAATCCAAGCCAAGGTCGCACATGCCGAGGGCTGCATGGCTATGGGAGAGCAGTAGTCATTAGTGTGCCAACTCTGGATAGTAGGGGACCTCCAGTTTTATTCACCCTTGCCACAGTGAACGCAGGGCTCTGCTGTGGTCGACTTTTTTAGTCCCTAGCTTCTCGTGGGAATAGTATGATAACAAGGTCAAAAACAAAAAAACTTATTCAGGCAACCAAGCCTTCAGCAGATGATGAAATACCATCGGTTTCATCATCATCCTCTCCGAGGTCCATCTTTTCATCAATCGTATCATCACCACCTTCATATTTGTCACGCTCATCAAGATCACCATCATCATCATCATCACCAATATCAGTAGACGTTGTGTCGGAGGCTACTACTGCCATAGACCCCTCACCCGCTACTGACAAATCGAATACGCGAAAAAAATGGAGCGAAGACATGAACCAATTCATTTGGCGTACATATTTAACCATCACTAATTTAGACACTGAAAAAAATTCATATCTTACATCATTGCACCAACAATTCATTAACAAATTTCCGCAAATGAATGTCTCCAAGCAAAGAATTGGAGATCAACGAAGAGCAATAGTTCACAAAAAGCTACTTTCAGCTACAACACTTGAAAAAATTAGATCAGAAGTAAGCAGAGAGCTTCAAACAGACACCAGTAATTTAAATTCACACATCCGTTCATTGGCACAATTAAATACAGATCAAAACAGCACACATCCACAATCAGAACTTAAAACCAGAATGAGATGGTCAAATGAAATGAACGAAACTCTAATAAAATGTTATTTCGTTGCTACGAACATGGAAACAGATATGACTGTCTGGCGAAAAAGAACAAGAGAATTGTTCATTGAATTCTATCCACAATTGTCACATTTATCTGAGCAGAGAATATCAGACCAAAAAAGAGTCGTTTTAAATAACAGTATGATATCAGAAGCACGACTTCAAGACCTTAAAACACACGCAGAGGATACACTCAACGAAGCGAATCCTTCTAGGCAATCAGAACATCATAACTCACATATAGCTGCAGACATAAGACCTTTATTACCTGTGTTCACAAATAAATAATGATTGATTGATTGATTGATTGATTGACAGTATCCCAACACAAGCATCCACAAGTAATATACACACGTATACAGAAACTGCATACGTCCTTCAATCAAATACACAAGCTGAAGTAGAAAATGAGTCCAATTTCTTGAATAGTATTGACTTTGAAGCGTTGACTAACACAATTACAAACCCAGATCATAATACTTCAAGTGTAGAAATAAGTCAGGAGAGAAGTCAAGAACTAGAAGAAACATTCTCTAACACACTACAACATTTCACAAACATTCATCCCACAAAAAGAAATTACATACCTAAACAAAAATCATCGAAAAACCTGTCACAAATAGTAAGTTACATTAATAATGTCATCCTACCAAAATATATTAATGCAGATACAAATTTCGATACCATGCAATCAGTAATATATAGTGCTGCTTGGACAGCTGCTAAAACGAATGGAAGTAAACTTTCTTATATCACCTCTGAGAATCCGGGTAACATGAATGTACCAAAAATGCAGAAACCTAAATGGCAAAGAAGACTGGAAATAAGAGTTAAAGATTTAAGGACAAAAATCGGCAGACTAACAGCGTACATGCAAGGAAACAGAGGTTGGAAGCTTGTTAGAGAGGTACACACAATCCTGGAAAAATATAAAATACACTCAACTCATGAAGAGCCGAACACACAACTCACACACTTTTTAGACACACTTAAACAGAAACTTACTCTTGTTAGCAGTAGATTAAACAGATACAATAAATGTACACTTCGCAAAAATCAAAATAATAAGTTTAAAAATAATGAAAAGCAATTTTATCGAACATTAAAGCAATCCACAACAAACCAAACAATACCCATCGAAAGTGAAAATAACGCTAACCATAGTTTACCACCAACAGATGAACTCCGACAATTTTGGTCAAAAATTTGGGAGAGGCCAATATGTCATAACGAAGAAGCTGAGTGGATTAAAACAGAGACAGAAAACCATAGGCACACTGAACAAATGGAGTTCGAAAATGTTCCAATAGAAATTTTCCATGATGTCCTTCAAAAATTACACAACTGGAAAGCACCAGGTTCAGACTACATTCACAATTTTTGGTATAAAAAATTTACCCACATTCACCCATACCTCTATAATTACATTAACACGTTCATTAAAAACCCAACAAGGATGCCTACATACATAGCGGAAGGACTTACGTATATGATACCAAAAGACATCAACGACAGCAGAAACCCAGCAAAATACAGGCCCATAACATGCCTACAAACAATATATAAAATAATAACCTCGTGCATCACTCATATCATTTATCAACACCTTGACAAAAATACAATATTATCGGAAGAACAAAAAGGCTGCCGAAAGTTTAGTCAAGGCTGCAAAGAACAACTTACAATAGACTCCGTTATACTAAAACAGGTCCAACAGAAGAAACGAGATCTATGTACTATGTATATAGACTATAAAAAAGCATACGATTCTGTACCACATACGTGGTTACTAGAAGTTTTGAAAATATATAAGATAAATCCTCTAATTGTAACCTTTTTAAATAACATCATGACTCAATGGACAACAAGGTTACATCTTAGATCACCTTCAGGAATAGTTGAAACTGAACCTATTAAAATCCGAAGAGGAATATTTCAAGGTGACTCACTTAGCCCATTATGGTTCTGTCTTGCCTTAAACCCCTTATCCAACAAATTAAATACACTAAAGCCAGGATACAACCTACCGTTTAATGACACTATAGATGACTTACAGACTAAAAGACAAAACTGTAAAATTAACCACCTCCTTTATATGGACGACATTAAATTATACGCTTCTACACCAGATGACTTACATGAACTGGCAGAAACCACAGACCAATTTTCAAGCGACATTAGAATGGAATTTGGTATAGATAAATGCAAAATCAACTCAGTCAAGGCAGGTCAAACTTACGAACATTCACACACTATACAGACAGGTGAAACCATAGAGTCTTTAAATGAAAATGAAACATATAAATATTTAGGATACATTCAAGCTCAGCAAATTAAACATAAAGAAATTAAAAATAAACTTACACAACAATTCAAACATAGGCTTAAATCCATTTTTAACACTCAATTGCACTCTAGACATACAGTTAAAGCTATTAATGCCTTTGCGATTCCCATTCTTACGTACTCCTTTGGTATAATAAACTGGACCAAAACAGAACTAAAAAACCTACAACGTGTTATTAACACCACTTTGACCAAACACAGGAAACACCACCCTCGATCTTGTGTACAGCGACTAACACTACCCAGGAAAGAAGGAGGACGAGGCATAATAGATATTACGAACCTACACAATAAACAAATAAGTACACTAAGAACATATTTTAACACAAAAAGTACCACCTCTACTCTACACAAAGCAATCGTTCAAAATGACCGAAAACTGACACCGTTAAATATGTTAGACAAAGCTACACAAAGTAACGAAAAACAGACCGACCGACAGACTAAAATATTGGAATGGACTCGAAAGTCACTCCATGGAAGACATCGCCAAGACCTGTGCCAACCCAACGTCGATAAATTAGCGTCGAACGAATGGCTTAGGCGTGGAGATCTTTTTCCTGAGACCGAAGGGTTCATGACAGCAATCCAAGACCAAGTAATCGAGACTCGTAATTACCAAAAGCATATTATGCGAATCCCCCTTTCAACAGATATTTGCAGGCGATGTCATAGTTCTTCCGAAACTATACAACATATTACTGGAGCATGTAGGGCAATTGTTCAGACTGATTATAAACACAGACACGATCAAATAGCTAACGTAATACATCAAAAACTTGCTATCAAATATAAATTAATAACTACACCCCCAGTACCTTACTATAAATATAACCCTGAAATCGTTCTTGAAAACACAACACACAAGCTATACTTTGATCGAGCCATCCTCACAGACAGAACAACACATTACAATAGACCAGACATTACTTTATTAGATAAAATTAATAAAACCGCGCAAATTATTGACATAGCAGTACCAAACACACACAACCTACAAAACACTATAGCAGAAAAGTTGTCGAAATATACAGACTTAAAAATAGAAATAAGCCGAATGTGGAGATTAGGGAACGTTGCTATAATCCCAGTGGTGCTCTCAACTACGGGTGTCATTCCCAAACAACTGCACCAGTCATTAAAAATGCTAGACTTGTCTCCTTCCACCTACCAAACTCTGCAGAAAGCTGCTATTCTGAATACTTGTAGAATAGTCCGAAAATTCCTACAGAACGACAATGACTCACAAACATCACATCCACAAACATCATCAATATCACAAAGTCTAAACATATCATCACACCGTAATAGGTTATCACCTACTACTTAGGTTAGCACTTGGCTTCGGCCCGTGTTATTCTATAAAACCGGCACATCGGTGTCGAGATACAAAAATGTATGCCAACAAATAATAATAAAACATTTATTTTCAGGTAACAAAGACCCATAGACAAATACCTTACAAACTAACATAATGTAATGGCACTTACAAGGGGGAGAAAATAAGAAAATCCAGTCTCATACAAAACAACTTATTTCAATCAAAACAATGTTTCAATCATGACAATCTTTTAATCATAAAGATGTTTCAATCATAACAATTGTTCATTGACCCGTATGACCCGTATAGGTTTGCCTCTTGTGAAATAGAATTTTAGAGAAGATCAATCAACTTAGCCAATATTTGTGTAGAACTTAGCGTAGAACAGCGGCTTCAAGTCCTGTAATAGACTGTGGCGGTAGTGGTGTCCTCGGGCTGGTAGGGTTATGCTAAATTTCCGACATACCTAAGTATGACAGAGGAAATTGGCTGTCGAGACACTGACCGTTTCGAAGATCTCTAGAAAATATGAATGTAACAAAATTAGATTAAACTAAATGTCGCAAGCTCAATTTTAGGGCCGATGGGAGTTATTGGGTTGGCTATCCGATATAATTTTATAATAGTGGTGAGTTAAAAGTAGTTTAAATGGTTATTTTTTCATCGTATATCGTCGACGATACTGCAATAGCGCTGAACTACCATCTGCAATACCGCGAAATTACAAAATGTAGCGAAATTCAAATTTACGCGCCGCGCTGTCCTAGTCTGTCATTGGAGCGTGTTAGTGAACACACTACTTTGAATAAGCCAATCAGAACCTCTCTGTCGCTTCGCTGCAAAAGCGCGATGCGTTTCTTGCGGTTGTAGTTGGAAGTGAATACCGCGTAACTGAACAAAACGTAAACAAATTGTTTTGATTACTTTGCGCTCCGTGTAAATTATTGTTAAAAAGTTGTTATTTCTGCATGGAAAGTACCGGTAAGTGATGTAATCTATTGATTTATGTATAGTCTTGCTATTTTCAATCATGGATTGTACATTTGTGTCATATTTTATGGATAAAATCGATTTTATTGCAGGGTTGTAATTCCGCGGTTTTGTGTTAGGCAAAAGTAAAGTGTTTTTGGGACTTAAGCGGTTTTGATTACTTTGAAATTAAACAGTTTTCTGTTTTTTTTTATTGCAGAGTCTGTTTGTGTGAAGGATGTCTGCTAACTTGCAGGACTTAGTTAAACGACGGGAGGAATTGCTCATGAGAAGGCAATCAATTATAGCCAAACAAATACAACCAGGCACAAGCTTCAGCAATGACAGTGATATTTTTCCTGGAACCTCGTCCTCAAGTGCCTACCAGACTGTACCACTTGAGTCCATCAGCACGATAACTTGCGAAGATACTTACGAACAAGATTTTAGCGACTTGTTATCAGACGATTCAGTAGCTGACCCTGATTTTGTGTTACCAATTGATGAGCTTGTAGGCAACATTCGTTCTTCAACAATACAGTCTCCTGACATAGAATCGCCTCTTCTCCAATTAGAAGATATCGAGAATTTCCCTGAAAGATCTATTGTAGAGGAGCAAACATCGACAAAGAGACGAAAAAGAATAGCGGACAAAGATTCATGGAAAAGAGAATATAATAAAAGACAAAGAATGATGGGGAAGGAGTACTTGGGATTTAGAAAGATTAATGGAAAGTATGTGCAAGACATCGCTAAACCGGAAAGAAAACTTGAGATGGCATGTTCTTCTGAACGCTGTATTACGAGCAAAGTTTTCTATTGCAACACTTTTACTGAAGAAATGAGGAAGAAAATATTTGATGAGTTTTGGGCGAGATCATGGAAGGAAAAAAAGCTGTATGTTTTGACTCTAATTGACACCCAGGACACCCAAAGAAAGACTAAGGGAGCCGGCAGTAGTAGACGTAGTGAAAGCAAGATTTACCATTTAAAAGCTACCACTAAGAAAGTACGTGTGTGCCAATCTATGTTTTTGGGCACGCTCGGAATCAAGGAATGGACTTGCAGATATTGGTTGGGCGAAAGAGGTTATAGAGGGTATTCCCAAGAAGCTTCAGTTCAGGCTGGTGGACAGGCTGAGCAACTAACAAAAAAACTCTCTATTTTGAATTTCTTTCAAGAAATCCCAAAACTTCCATCACATTATTGCAGAAAATCAAGCCAAAAACTGTATTTAGAACCGATTATTCAATCCAAGGCCCATCTATACCGTTTGTATGTAGAACGTGCGAATTCTCTCTCCTCTCCTATAGCAAGCAGAAAGTTTTTTGAAGATGTACTAGCTCAACAAAACATTGCCATTTTTAAGCCAAAGAAGGACGAGTGTGATACTTGTTGTGCTCATAAAGCTGGCAATCTAAGTGATGAAGAACACAAAATACATCTGTCTCTCAAAACAGCAGCTCGCCAAGAGAAGAATAAGGACAAAGAGGCCGCGATCAAAGGAGAAGTTCACGTAGTAACTGCCGACTTGCAAGCCGTGATGTTGTGCCCATATTTAAATGCCAGTGCACGTACTTCAAAACGAAGCTTTGTGTGCATAACTTTACAGTTTACAATCTGAGTAACCACAAAGTAACATGCTACTGGTTTGACGAAACGGTAACAGACTTAAGAGCCACCACGTATGCTTCGTTTTTTATCGATTATATGACTAATTTAGTTCAAACTGATCCTAAAGATGTCATTATATACACCGATGGTTGCACAGCTCAAAATCGTAATAATGTGGTTTCAAATGCTTTGTTGCGGTTCGCTGTCAAATATAATGTAACGATCACCCAGAAGTTTTTAGAAAAGGGGCACACGCAAATGGAAGTGGACTCGGTGCATTCCGTCATAGAAAGAAAATTGAAAAATCGCGAAATTCACCTGCCAAGCCAGTACGCTATGATTTCAAAAGAAGCCAGAATAAAACCTTTCCCCTATGACGTGGTGATGCCTGATTATACTTTCTTCAAGGATTATAGCCGGAAAGACTATCTCGTTTATGACTCTATAAGACCGGGACGAGTTGTTGGTGACAGATGTGTAACAGATATAAGGGTGTTAAGGTACAACACGAATGGTACTATTGACTATAAATTAATGTACTCTGATGAATACACGCGTTTACCCCGGCGAGCGAAACCAATAGAATCCCTCTTGCTCGAAGCTCCACCGCTCCATGATGGCCCACAGAAAATAACTAAAGCTAAATTTAATCATCTACAAGAGCTGAAAACAGTCATTCCGAATGATTGCCACGAGTTCTATAATAATTTAATTTTTGACGATTAAAATGTTATTTTGATACGATTAATTCAGAGTTTTTTATGTGCCATGAATATGATTAGGTAAGACTAGTTATTATTGATTTTGTTTCCGAATAATTTATGTTTTGTTACAGTTATTTTTTGGTTTTACTCTTTAACTTAAGTTAGTGTTGTAATTCGTTTATTTTTTTTTAGAATTTAAAACTGTTTATTTTCAAAATATTTGTGATTGAGAAGTGCCTTCCATTTGTGTTTTATATGAATAAATAATTGTTTTGTACTCTTTATCATAGTTTCAATTACGCGTATCTGCCCTTTTATAACATCTTAAGACTTGATATTGATACAAAAAAACCGCGTAAGTGCCATAAAATCCAAACCACTAGAAAAACCGAAAATTTTCTGCCACTGACTGATGGCCTGGTACTCCAAGGTCCCTATATTTCAATAAGATGCGCTTATAATTCTAAATACTAAAATTATGAAGTTTTTTTTATCTCCTGTAAAGTTATCAACCATGTAGTTACGCACTATTGCAAATAGTAGATCAGCGCTATTGCAGTATCGTCGACGATATCCTTTAATAAAAAATAAAAAATGTGCGTTATTATAATTATTTGCTTCATTATTTACTCTCTAGAAAACACAACTTTCGTCTGTGCAGTTGGGTAAAAATGCTGAAGATATGGGGACGTTTGCAACGTTTCGAACGTCCACAGAGAGTTGTTTTAAATGTACCCATGTCACGTCTTCTACTTCAACACTGAATATTTTGTTTTATATTGACTTTAACATTAATCAACATTAACAAAAACACTCTTAAATAGATTAAGAATACTCCAAAACAGGAAAAACTGACAAACAACAAGATTAAAATAGGAAAATAACAGAAATCAAAAAATCGTGAATACTGATTTTTTAGTCCAAAATTCTTCGAGCTGTCCAAAGTTGGACTACGTCGCTCGCTTGTTAAAGCCGTGCTAAACACAAAACCGAATATGGCCGACAAAGCAATGAACGACGCGTCACACGCGTACCTAGTTATTATGGTTTTCGAGAAATTGAACTTGTTGTAATCATGAGCTGTTTTAATTGTCCCCGGTCTACCCCACTACCTGGATAAAAAGTAACCAAAGTCTTAGTTCAGGTTATAACTTTGATTATATACCTGTATATAATCAAAGGGTTATAAACTATCTGTGTGGCAAAAATCCAAATCCGTTCTGTTGTTTTTACGTGATAGGATAACAAACATCCTCACAAACTTTCACATTAATAATATTAGTAGGATCTTTATCTTTAGTACCGGAAGACGTAGATTTGGAAGGCCTCCCACAAGGTGGACCGATGACATTGAACTATTGAAGTCCTGAATCCGCTGGATGCGGGAAGCACAAAACCGGTCGAAGAGCGGAGCTTGGGGGAGGCCTATGTCCAGCAGTGGACGTCTATTAGCTGAAATGATGATGATGATGATGACGGTTGTTATTTAACCGACGTCATGTTACTTAAAAACCAATGACCAAGACCATAGAAAAGGTGAAAGGATTGTATAAGAGGGATCCACATAACATTTCTTGTTCTTAGCGTGTCGAAAGCAATCTATTTAGACAGCCCAAAATTTGGATTTGGGTAGCACTTCAGTAGCCACTGTAACGTACCTGTTAGGGCAGGACGTTTAACAGAAACAAAAAGATGGAAGGTACATAAGTGTAATTAAGATTCTGAAAATTAAACAATATTTAAACATAGCTAGCTCCAGCAGAAGACTGGCGTGAGTTCTAAATATCGAGCGCGTATTTAATTCTAGCCGGCCTAAAGAAAACCACTATCCTGGTAGTTCTCAAGTCGTAGGCGACCGGTGTCAGCCAGGTAGGTGGGTAGGTCTTCCAGCAGTAGGTAGGCAGCTCGCAGATTGTCCAGCCACAACTAGAGCTGCCACCTCTCCGGGTTTGACCCGGAGTCTACGGGTTTGCATGGTGCATGTCCGGGCTACGGGTTTAACATCAATATCTCCGGGTCAGATGGAAGGGCCGAAAATTAAACCAAGTATTTCCTCAGTTCGAACAATCTATTGATTCAACACTATCTGTTGATTTACGATGCGTTCAGTGATTCAAAGTCACCTCAACTTTCACCGAACTACCAAAAATAATTGGTAAAATCTTTTCAATCCCTATAAGCAATGCTTTAGTAGAACGCGTCTTTTCTTTTATGGGAAATTTGTGGACAGACGAGCGAAACTGCTTATCAATGGACATGATGAAGGTCAAGTTAATTGTAAGGATTAATTACATAATGAATTGCCAAGAATTTTTGAAGTTTTTGAAGAAACCTGAGCAAGAATAAATGCTGAAACAATCCCTGCAGAATAAAAAAAATATAGTTTTAAGTGTCAGGCTAGTTCAAGTCAGCCTAGCACTAGCTAAGTAATTTATATTTAAAAAAAACATTACCAATAGTAATTTACCATTACTTTGTACCTACCTTATTTAATTAAATACTTAAAACTTAAAAAAAATGTTTTATTTTAATTAAAAAAAAACTATATTTCTAAAATCTCCGGGTCTACTGTTTTTAAAAGGTGGCAGCCCTAGCCACAACCCTTGCAGCGGCGAAAAGGATATTCCTTCCGGTATGGAAGAAACCTGGAATCCACGAATTAGGCATTTTTCAAAATGTCCGAATTCTGACTGCAACATCCCGACAACCGTCGGACCCTGAATTCACGTGGGAAAACGGTGTTTTTTTTTTTTTTTTTCATGATGGGAAATCATCAAATGACTTCTCCCGCTCTGGGCGGAGCGGGAAGGCGTGTCAGACTTTTACTGACTAAAACCCACCCGTGTTCCATCAGTTGCCCATGTGCCAGGGTCACGGTATCTCTTTCGAACAATCACGCGACCCCGGCAGGCATAGGTCCTAGTAGACCCCTTCACTGCTGCTGACATCTCTTTGAGGCGCGCGTGGAACACTATTACACTACGCGCCGTCGACCCGAGCTTGGTCCTTACCGGGCAGCGAGCTACCCATTGCTCGCCGCCCGCAAGCTCGCGCCTACGGTGGAAATCGGTGTTCTAGCATCTATTAGCCATCGAGATGAAGCAGTCTAAGCAGCCATCAACTCCCGTAGCGTGCAAACAATAGGACATGCTGGACAAGATATTAAGTGTCCCATTGATTGTGAGATAGCACCATATTTACCGCTTATCTTTGCTTCGACATACCTGAGTCCAAAGTCTATTTAGTACTTAAACTCTGAAATTCATTGACTGAAAGGCACAGCCTAAACCACTGGGTGTAGACGCTTGAAATTTTGCTTAAGAGTTCCTTAGACACCAAATGATAGGTACATACAATAATACAATGGATTTCAGGAAATTCTTCCTCTACGCGAGTTAAAAAGGTGATGAAAGTTACCGTAAAAACTCCGTAATTTTTGCCGATGAAACATCTCATGGTGCACACGATTTGTATGACAGAAAAGGGACTGAATGTTAGAGTGACGGCTAACAGGGGTGAATTTAAGAAAACCATTATGTTGCGCCGACCGCAAGTAACATTGGACGAGGGCAGGCAGATAATGATATCACTCTCCCACTTATGGGTAAGTCTTTACCTGAGCCCCCTCCAGCTAGATTGTCTCGCCACCTCTTCCTAGGCCAGTCTCAATGTTGTCTTCTATCTTCAGGAATCCATTCTGTGCAGCCTGTTGCCCAGCTGTCACAATGAATGCGGCTGTCGTGAACCGCTCAATTCCATTTTACTTGTCAGCCTTTTTGTCTACGTCTAGGATCACCGTTTTCCAGTGCTTCGTAGTGTTTCCTATTCTGTCTAGTTTAGATTCCCAGGATAGACTATTTTTAACCTATTGCATAGCTTTTATCGCGGGCTTTGAGCGCGGCGACCGAACCAAGAAATTCCGTAACGAAAAAACCTAACACAAGTCACTTCCCGAGGGGTAATTGCGGAACTTTTTATCGGTAGGAATTGGTTTAATATTCATAGTTAAACAACATTCATTGCGTTATTTACGTTGCTGAGCCACAATTTATTCGGACAAATGACGCAATGGTTTAGAAATAATCTTCAATCCCATTCAGATTCTGATAAATTGTGCGTTTCGCAATTAGGGTGCTGGTCTGTCTGTCCCTATGTAGGTATGCTTAGATCTTTAAAACTCCGCAACGGATTTTGATGCGGGTTTTTTTAATAGATAGAGTGATTCAAGAGGAAGGTTTATATGTATATAATATGCATAATATAGTAAATAAACGCTGATAATTTTAGGGGTTTCTAATGTGATGTCATAAATAAACACATTTTTTTGCGCTTACATTGCGAACGCTGGCTGAACCCTACGAAATAGATCAAACTAATGTCCTACAGTATTGTACACCTTAAAAAAGTCTACAAAAAAATCCGTGATGGTATATGTCTATCTCTTAGGGATAACCTACAATAACCATTTTTTCTCCTTTACTTTTTACGAGAAATAAGGGCTTATTTACGAAGCGATTTTAACCAATACAGCATTGATCCTTATCCAATTAAGTACCTTAAATACATTGTGCATTTAATATAGATCAATATGGCCCTTTACAGCATGTAATTTAAATCAAGATCTTAGAAGATATCAGAGATTTAAAAAGCGGGGGGCAGTAACTTCTCAATTATTCAATTTAAAAAAAATGTTTTGTTATCGGTCAAATAAAAAATAAATAATAGTACATTATGGTACAAGTGTGTAATGTTGGTGATTACCGCTGAGGCGCCATTGAGACCCGAGCCGTCAGGTGAGGGTCTTAAGAGAGCCGAGGACGGTAATCATCAATACACACGTGTATCATACGACGTTTTTCAACACACTTGCGAGGAAAAAACAAATAACAGCAACAAATGCGATACAAACAAAATATGAAAATTAGGGGAAAATTGGGAAATGGCGCGCAATTTTTTTTTTTTTCACGCGCCAAATGTAAGTTGATTGATTACAGCCATACAGCCTACTTCAAAATGATAATTTTTGTGATAAAATGCAAATATTTTATAAGAAATTATTGTGAATTATAAATAATTTGATAATAATAAATGTTTTTTCGTCTTAATTAGGGACACATTTATTTATTTCAAAAATGTAAATAGATTTTCGGTGGCATAAAACCTCTTTGTTGTTACAAAAAAAAAAAAAAAACTGTATTACCCGGTTAAATTGAAAATGCTCTGTTTACTCGCATATAATTTGCAGTTAGGTACTAACTTAACTTTGTAGGGATCATTCTATTATGCACTAGTGTGTAATATTATTATGCACGTGTATGTTATAGTTCGGTTTATGGCCCTAAGAACGATATAATAAGGCTCACTTTACGAGCAAGTGTGTTGAAAATAATTATAATTGCATAAGTTGATAAAAATGCTATGCAATAACTTTGCCGCGGCAGTGCCCGAGTGCCACACGTCAATTTTTTATTGGGATTTTCCATTTGGAATGTCTTAGTAGCTTCTGGAGCCGGCTCGCCCCCTAGTACTTGAACATAAATGATGAAATGTGTGTGTACTATAGTTGCTCCCTAGCTTTCCCATGTACACATATGTAAGCGTGAGTTATATTATGATTCCTTGCCGGAGTGCCGCCATGGGATCTGGAGGCAAAGTAGGTCCTCGCGCACATGTGGGAGTGGCGAACTATAATGCTTGGTGCGAGGAGGCGAAACGCCGGGGCGAAACTCCGTTACCGCGACAAATCGCGGCACGGCGGCGGCGGACAGAGCTCCGGCAGGATCTCATGGCGACATGGCAGGTACGATTGTCGCAACCCAGCGCTGGGCACGCCGCAATTGCGGCGGTAAGTCCCCTCTTTGAGGAGTGGACAGAGAGGCGCCACGGCGTCCTCACCTTCCGCCTGACGCAGGTTCTCACCGGGCATGGGTGCTTCGGTGGGTTCCTGTTCAGAATAAAGTGGGAGGATACGTCCGGGTATTTCCATTACGAGGATCGTCTGGAGGACACGGTGGAGCATACGGTGGAGGTGTGCCCTGCCTGGGCGGAGCACCGCCGTGTCCTCGTGGAGGCGATCGGCGGCGGCGACCTCTCGCGTCCGGCCCTGGTGCGAGCCATTATGGTAAGGAGCGAGAGGGAATGGGAAGCCGTCACCTCCTTCTGCGAAGCAGTAATGCTCGCGAAGGAGGAGGCGGGGCGCGTGAGGGAGTGGCAGTCTCTGCGCCCTCACGTCCCTAGCCGCCGCAGGAGGAGACGCCCCGGGCGTCGGGAGTCCATAGCAGACTCTCGGCCACCGTAGGCGCGAGCTTGCGTGTGGCGAGCAATGGGTAGCTCGCCGCTCGGTAAGGACCAGGCTCGGGTCGACGGCGCGCAGTGTTCCACGCGCGCCTCAAAGAGATGTCAGCAGCAGTGTAGGGGTCTACTAGGACCGATGCCTGCCGGGGTCGCGTGAGTGTTCGAAAGAGATACCGTGACCCTGACACATGGGCAACTGATGGAACACGGGTGGGTTTTACTCAATAAAAGTCTGACACGCCCTCCCGCTCCGCCCAGAGCGGGAGAAGTCATTTGATGATTTCCCACCCTGAAAAAAAAAAAAAAAAAAGGGTAGCCCACAACATTGAAATTTGACATAATCACCACGCTTGGCAGGCGGGTTGGCGATCACAGTATGGTGGTAAAATACATAGAGAACGCTGCTGCCCATTCTCTAGTCAGTTCACCTACAGTTCCAGTGCCAGTACCAATTCATGCGGTTCTTTAGTCAAACCTACTTACAGAAACAGAATCATTTGTCACCAACTGTGTCATTTTATAAAAGGAAAAAAATAAACACACATAACACATAACATCACGCCTTGTTTCCCCGAAGGGTTAGGCAGAGGTGTACCTACAGTACACCCACATTTCACCTATTTGTTTTTTTTTTTTAAATAAAGTCTTTTGCAACAAATGGAGTACCTACTATTAGTCTCTGCCTACACCATCATGGGATTTGGGCGTGATGTAATAAATTGCTATAGTCAGTATTATAGTAATTAGGTACCTACCCTTGCTATTTTGATAGGTTTTTCCTCATTGTGTAAAACCAACGTCATAATTTCATCACATTTTCATATTTTAACGATGAACGACATAAAAGGGACTTCCAATTATTATAATGTGACTTCAAAAAAATAGGTTCTCAATTCGGTTGTATTTTTTAGGTTCGTTAAATGATTTTATTTTTGGAACACCTAGGTTTGTACAAACACTTATTCACGTCAATATATTTTCAAAACTAGATGAGGTCGGCGTTTCCTAACTGACTACTCTGAGAAGAAAGGCCGAAACAAACTCAGAGGTTAAGTCCAGACATAATCTTGATCACGTCATGTGAAGACCATGTAGATTGGTGTCTGAAATGGTCCTCTGAATGTTACCTCAGAATTTATTAACCGTTTGATTATTGAGGTATTCATTTTGTCTGAAAGAGTATACTTACCTATATACTGCCAGGGTCGCGGAATTGTTCGAAAGAGTTACCGTGCCCCCCCGCTCCACCCAGAGCGGGAGACGTCATTTGATGATTTCCCACCCACAAAAAACAAGGTCGGGCAGAATTCTTAGGTTTTCCCATCAGGAACTTTTCAGGAGCAGCCCGGAGTCTGGAACTGTGCCCGGCTGATGGCAATAGGCTCGCCCCTATTACATAGGAATTAAACATACCTGGCGAAATGTGTGAAGGTGTACCATAGATACATCTCTGCCTAACGCTTTGAGAAATACAGGCGTGATGTTAACCACTCTACCAGTGGCTGTTGACCTCTTAATCATCTGTTGTTACTTGAAATGAATACCTACTTAAAAATTTTTTTTTTAGTTTTATCCTCATTAGATATCAAAACCCACGTCGTCTCTGAAATTTCTTTAATTTATTAAACCTTATACAGGATAAGTTTTTAACCAGTGCGCAAATAGCAAATTAAACTAAAAAGAGTTATAATAACCATGCAATTTTTATTTTGATATATCTTAGTACAAAAAAATTAAGCTATCGGTAACGAAAGACGTTTATTTTGAAACTGGTTTTTATCGCCGGCGGCGACAAAGGTGAACGACCGAGCGTAGCTACTCTTGTACCTACAGCCCTAGCCAAGTTGATAATCTGCAATCGTTAACGGTAGTCGCCCAACGTTAAGTCACGTGGTTAGAACAAACGAACAGAAAATTCGTAGCCAAATTCACATCGTTCAAAATGATAGAATGATTTTTTATGGTTTCTACAATGTTCAACGCTAAATCCTTTTTTATAAGGTGTCGTTTTTCTAAAGACATTGTAGAACGAGCGACCGACTCAGGCGCTTCAACATGGCTACCAACTTATCGTTTTCTACAATTGCTGACACTGAGGCGTTACTGATTCTAGAACGGTAAACGTTTGTGACTTGGCTAGGGGGGCAGCTGTTCGATGGGTCAACATCAAGGGCGGATCCAGGGGGTGGGTCATGGGGGTCATGACCCCCCCCTGGGCTGGGTCCACCGTGGACCACTATTTAAAATTGTTAAGCATAGGTAATGGTTTTAAGTAAGGATATATATAGATTTTATGTAATAGTCTAGTTAACAAGTTCAAAAACGTGAAAAATAAAGATAAAGGTCCTAAAAATATGAGCGATGGCTCATTCGATTCGGAATCACCTCTTGAAAAATGTTTTTGAAGGATTTTGGTGCAGGTAAAAATTGCAATGGTTATTAACAAAATAAGATGAAAAAAAAAAATATAATTGGGTTTTTTGTTAATAACTCGAAAAATATTAACATTTAAGCAATTTTGAAAAAAGCTCGCAAAAGACGAAAAAATTTCCAATAAAAAAATCCTAACTCCCGGAACTCGTATCTCCATTATTTATAATTTTAATTTGTCGTTGAAAATTGACGTTGACGTTTGACGTTGAAAAACGCACGCCGCCGCTAAAGAGAGTTCAGCAATAATTTTTTTTTATAAAAAAACATAAAATGTGATTTTAAAAATTTGAAAAAATCTAGTATCTTCTTAACACTTGAAAGAATCGAGCCCTGAAGAAAAAAAAGTTTAATCACCATTTTTCAAAAAGTTATTCAATTGTTAACAAAAAAAAAAAAATCCCCATCTCCATTGGCATAAACATTGGGATGAAAGGTATAAATAATTGGCCTATAAATTTTAAACTTCGTGGAGCCCTTTGATAAATGTACTTTATAAGATCCTGCGAAAAATTTTCATAAAAGTATATTAATTTGTTAATTGTGATTTTTTATAACTACTGAAAAATTAAAAATCCTAAAAAATGTTGCTTACGTTTTGCGTTTTGTTGTTGCGGCTTGTAGTGAACTTTATACACTACTGGAAAAAATTAAGGGATCTAAAATAATATTAAAAATTTTTGGGTAATTTTCAACAGGCCGTCCGCGTCGTAAGCTTCAAGAGAAATGGTCGTAAAAGAAATAAAAACCGGCCAAGTGCGAGTCCGACTCGCGCACCGAGGGTTCCGTACAAACCTGCAGGTATTCTCGGTTTAAAAATAAATGTTTTTTTTTTTAATTTTTATATTTCAGTTGATTGAATGTAAGGTAAATTGCGGTTTACGATTTATGACGTTTTAAAAAAAACTACTCACTCGATCTCGTTCAAATCAATTTTCGGTGGTAGTTTACATGGTAATGTACATCATATATTTTTTTTAGTTTTATCATTCTCTTATTTTAGAAGTTACCGGGGGGGGGGGGGGGGGGGGGGGGGTGCCACATTTTACCACTTTGGAAGTGTCTCTCGCGCAAACTATTCAGTTTAGAATAAAATGATATTAGAAACCTAATTACCATTTTTTAAGGCCTATTCATAGATACCCCACACGTATGGGTTTAAAAAAACCATTTTTGAGTTTCAGTTCTATGTATGGGGAACCCCAAAATTTATTGTTTTTTTTCTATTTTAGTGTAAAAATCTTAATGCGGTTCACAGAATACATCTACTTACCAAGTTTCAACAGCATAGCTCTTATAGTTTCTGAAAAAAGTGGCTGTGACATACGGACGGACGGACAGACAGACAGACAGACAGACAGACAGACAGACAGACAGACATGACGAATCTATAAAGGTTCCGTTTATTGCCATTTGGCAACGGAACCCTAAAAAAAGAAAATTGTAGCTCCAAGTGTCTAGTTCATGGAACATTTTGTTGAGTCAGCGGTTTTTGAGTAGTCTTAGAAAAAAAAAACAACAAAAAAGAAATTCAATTTTTTTTGAGTAAGTATTTTGTTTTGGTATACGGGCGTGGATTTTTTTTTTTTGAGTAATCTTAGAAAAAACAGCAACAAAAAAGAAATTCAATTTTTTTGAGTATTTTGTTTTGGTATAGGGGCGTGGAAAAATTTTTTTTTGCTTAACCACTACATGAATCAAATACTTCGTTCATTTAGCTTTGATTTATTTTTTTAGGACCCTTGATACGTCCACTTTTCGCCGAGATATCTGTCTTCAAATGGAAAAGGATCCTTTTTATATGATTATTTATCGATATGTCAGCAACCAATGATCGCACAGAAAGTTAAAGGTGGGTTTCAAGAACTTCAATGAATTCTCTTTAACTGACTGGCTAGTTGCAATTGATTTTTCGAAAAAAAAAATTCTTCCTTTTGTCGCATGAATTTGATAATGCAACAAAAAAAGGGCTTTTAATGGTGTTTTGAAAAATCAAGCGCTGTATCGAAAATATTAAGGAAACCAATAATGTTAAATGTGCCTTTTACAGTTCAATATGTCCACAAAAACCGTACAAAGAGCCAAATAAATCCAGCCAGCCGTTTTTTTGTTTCACTCGATCGAATTTTTGAAAAAATTAAAGGATCACGTTTTCCGCTCTGAATAGCTCATAATCTTCAAAAAATGAGAAAAGAACAATTTTTTGGCACTAGGAAATTTAAGAGCCCAAAGCCCAATCATTTTTAACGCGTATCTGCCGCTGTACTCCGTCATTCTACTGATCTCCCGTTAATTAAATTAAAAATAAAGTTAATACCCCTAATTGAATTTCGGAGATTGTTTTTCTATACTTTTCGTGAATCCGCAAATCGCTTAATTGAACAGTATTTTTTTTCAAAACTAATAGCTTAGCACTATTTTTTAAAATTTTTCGTTAAAACTAATAATTTCTATTTTTTTTTTAATTTTTAATCATGTTTAGACGACCTTTATAGGACGTGGAAGTTGCTCGGTTAGTGACTCTTATTGATGAAGGTTACCGTCAACATGCAGTTGCCATCCAGATTGGTGTAAGTCAATCCGTCGTATCTCGAGCTTATGCCAGATACCGACAGACGAACCAATACAATCGTTTTTTTTTTAATTTAAGCACTATCTGCAATAAAAATGTGGAAAAAGCTCAGATTTCTTTAATTCTCATTTTTTAAAGATTACGAGCTTTTCAGAGCAGAAAACGTGATCCTTTCATTTTTTCAAAAAATCGATCGAGTGACACGAAAAAACGTCTGGCTGGATTAATTTGGCCTTTTGTAGGGTTTTTGTGAACATATTGAAATTATTTAATTTAATTGATGTCGGAAATTAACGCAGGTATTTTTCTAAAATAAAAGTAACCTAAGTTACTCCTTTTTACATCAGCTATCTGCCATTGAAAGTCCCGTCAAAATCGGTCCAGCCATTTCAGAGATTAGCCGGAACAAACAGATAGACAGACAAAAATTGTAAAAAATGTTGTTTTCGTATATGTACAGTGTATACATCCAAATATACCTTGTAAAAAGTGGTTATCTTAATATTACATACAGACACTCCAATTTTATTTATTTGTATTGTATAGTTTAATATTTTGTATGATAATATTAATGCGTTTGCGCATTATTCGGGAGCGAACGCATCGAAAAGAATAGTGGCGAACTCCCAAACCCGCCGTTTCTACCCGTTTTTGCCAGACTATACAAATATTAATAAAAAACGTTACTACTTTTTACTTTTATGTATAATTATAAAAAAATAATTATAACTTCTTGTGACTTGACCACGACTATGTGACCCCCCCCTGGCACCAAAGCTGGATCCGCCCTTGGTCAACATTCTAAGAAATTCGAAGTATGTACCTACGCCGGCGCGCGGTTACTGACCTATTACTATTTCGATATCATTTACGAAATATGTAGGGTGTCCACAGTTTACTGATTTAAGGTAGGATTAAATTTAAAAAAAAAGTTTTGAAAAAATAATTGAAATGTGTTATTATTACTGATACTGATTACTGATACTGTTGCTATTACTGATACTGAACCACCAATAAAAATTTGCGCACTGGTTAAAAACTTATCTTGTATACCCACCCATATTACCTATAATTCAATTTCAATCAACTTTTAGAAGGACCGAACTCTCCAATACTCGCATGCCAATAAAAAAAAAATTGTCTAAAGCATACAAACAGCACCAATGCCTCTCACAGAAAAGAGGCCTGTGTCCCAGCAGTAGGAATGTTACAGGCTGGTTATGCTATGCTTACCAACAGCGAGCCCTATCAACATCAATCGAGTGCTGAATCGGCCTTGTAGCGGTCTTATTAGGTACTAGCTTTTTCCCGCGACTTCGTCCGCGTGGAGTTCGGTTATATCGTAGCGTAACGTAGCGTAGGCGAGCGCTAAGAAAGGAAGTAGAATTGCACGGACGAAGTCGCGGCCAAAAGCTAGTAAACTACAAAACTTCTATATACACCACATTTTTTGCAAGCCACATTTGTAGAATTGCCCGTGTGAAAAACAGTTTTCTCTCAAGTCTATACCCGCTTTTAATGTCTGCCCTTGTGATTTGTTTATGGTCATTGCAAAGCAGACTTCGAGGGGAAACTGTATTCGTTTGAATTCAAAGAGAAGATCATTCGGGATCAAGGGAATTTTTCGTAATCAGCGACCCGATAAATCATAAAAACGATACCCATGATGATTTTCAGAGATTGTCACCCTTTTTCACCTTTTAGGGGTTGAATTCTGAAAGAGGGGTTGAATTTTCAAAAACCCTAGGATACGTAATTGTTTATTTCAGCAAAATCCGTTCAGTAGTTTCGGCTGTGCGTTGATAGATGAGTCAGTCAGGTTTGTCTTTTATATATTTAGACTAGGTTTTGCCCGCGGCTTCACTTGCGTTAAATTCGGGGTAACACGGTTCTCCTTTCCTGATTTAGAACACAGAACTCGGAACAGAATGTTATTTTAATACGCTACTGTAGACGATATTATATGTCTTTCCATTTGGGGATAGAATGTCAAAGATTCTGGGCATTGGACACACGCGAACATGCTACATACAATTGTCCATGGGAAAAGCACGGCTTTTCTAGTATGCGTTATTCCAGCGGAATGTTGTCGCTTTTCAGGATTTCGGCTTGACAGATAATTAGTACCCCATCTCGTGTAAATGTGCCCGAAATTTTGAATTTGTGCGTCCAGTCGATCCAAAAATATTCACGAAGAACAGATTCCGCTGGAGTAACGTTACTGCAGCGGCATGATTTTTAAACGGTGGTCGTAGCTGAGTACAAACTAGCTACTTAGATAGATCAACTTTGTGCCTAATTGTGCCCAAAAAATGAAATTTGTGCGTCTGAGGTTTCCGAGTTATTCAAGATGCCGCTGGAGTAACGTTTAGCGAATTGCTGTACCTCTCAAACGGCGTGACATACAACTACGATTTTTTTTACTACGGTGGGTCTTAATTTGTGCTTATGCTGTGCAATTTTATTTTTTCTATAATCGACACCGTTGAAAATAAGAAATTGTTTTTCAAAAACCCTAAAATCCATCCTTGCGCTTCAATGAGAAACCCTAGAAACTTACTAGTTAAAAAACTTAATAGGAAAACGAAATTTCACGATTAACTGAACAAATTCGAATGACTATAAAAGCGACCGCGTAGTACATTGTGCCAACCTTCTTAATTTTGTAGTTTTATAATTAAATTTTGTTGGTTAAAACGTCAAACAATGTTCGTTCGTAACGAACTTCGGAACGAATGGAACCGTGGTAGGAAACACGGGATATTCGATCGAAACTTCGTTTTTCGTTGAAAGAGAGTAGACCTCTGCGTACAAATGGTTTAAATAACTATTTACGTATAAAAGTAAGTAAATACCTAATTATTTAAACCATTTGTATAAATGTTACAGTCATAGTGATTAAATAGCTATGATACATAATAACTGGTTATTATATAGTATAATGACTAATTTGTTTAGACAATGTGATAAATGAATCACTTTATCCGGATATTATTCATAATAGCACCTCAAAGTTGGTCAAAGTAATAAATATGGTCCGACTTGCTTCCCCTCCTTCTCCTTCTATTACGTTACGCTCGAAATCAGTTCATTGTCTGTAAAGGAACGATTATTACAGTTTACATGGTTCCTGAAAATGAAGTTACCATCCACAAAAAAAGAGTCTCATCTTGCAAATGCGTTGAAGGATGCAAATGTAAAAAGTGAAGCCTCTTGATTAACTCAAAAAGTCACAAGAGCTTTACTTGTAAGAATAAATAATTGTCATTTTATTTTATAACTTAAATGTGTTATTAAATATTTTACTAAGTATTGTAGTCGTTAAAATTAAGGCAAATTGAAATAAACAGTGTATGACTATACGTCTTCAGACTGAACACCGACAAGACTTCAGCGACGCAATCAGATAAACAACAACATTTGTTTTTGTAATGGTTAGGTTAGGTTAGATTCAAACTGTGCCTCAACCTCCTACGCATACTGCCAGATACGACTAGATTATATTGATGAGCCCTGTCGGCGAAAAGTTCCGTCGAAGTAAAGTCTTGTCAGTGTTCAGTCTGTCGGCGTTAAGTCGTACACTCTGAAATAAAACATTATAATCTTCACCTATATGTATTTTATTACTTTATCAAAAACTTCCAAGATATTATATAAATTACCTGGTTAATGTGATTAATTCTGTGTCAATTATCACGTTGTCTAAACTGAGTAGATACTATACATAATAATTGGATAGTATGTATAATACCCGGATTTATTACTTTCGCTGTAACATATATAAATATGTAACGTAGAGAGTTATCAGAGAGTAGGGACTTTATTGACGAGTTTAGTACAAACATAATGCTAATAAGATTAGATTGGAGGTTTGAACATAACTCCATACTTACCGATATTATGGTTCTCATGGCCTTATAAGGTCACATATACTATTATGTATGACTAGCTTCTACCCGCGACTTCGTCCGCGTTAAATTTCTTGCTCCCCCGACGCTTCCCGTAAAAACAACGGTAAGTGGTAAAAGTGCTGTCATATTTATCTATCTATACTATAATATTATAAAGATGAAGAGTTTGTTTGTTTGTTTGATTGAACGCGCTAATCTCAGGAACTACTGGTCCGAATTGAAAAATTCTTTTTGTGTTGGATAGCCTATTTATCGAGGAAGGCTATAAGCTATATAACATCACGCTACAACTAAGAGGAGCGGAGCAGTAATTAAAAATGTTGCAAAAACGGGGAAAATCGCACGGGTAGGCGATTCGACGCGACGGGAAGCGTCGGGGGAGCAAGAAATTTAACGCGGATGAAGTCGCGGGCAGAAGCTAGTCATACATAATAGTATATGTGACCTTATAAGGCCATGAGAACCATAATATCGGTAAGTATGGAGTTATGTTCAAACCTCCAATCTAATCTTATTAGCATTATGTTTGTACTAAACTCGTCAATAAAGTCCCTACTCTCTGATAACTCTCTACGTTACATATTTATATATGTTACAGCGAAAGTAATAAATCCGGGTATTATACATACTATCCAATTATTATGTATAGTATCTACTCAGTTTAGACAACGTGATAATTGACACAGAATTAATCACATTAACCAGGTAATTTATATAATATCTTGGAAGTTTTTGATAAAGTAATAAAATACATATAGGTGAAGATTATAATGTTTTATTTCAGAGTGTACGAAATAACGCCGACAGACTGAACACTGACAAGACTTTACTTCGACGGAACTTTTCGCCGACAGGGCTCATCAATATAATCTAGTCGTATCTGGCAGTATGCGTAGGAGGTTGAGGCACAGTTTGAACCTAACCTAACCTAACCATTACAAAAACAAATGTTGTTGTTTATCTGATTGCGTCGCTGATGAGCCCTGTCCGCGAAGAGTACCGTCGAAGCAAAGTCTTGTCGGTGTTCAGTCTGAAGACGTATAGTCATACACTGTTTATTTCAATTTGCCTTAATTTTAACGACTACAATACTTAGTAAAATATTTAATAACACATTTTAGTTATAAAATAAAATGACAATTATTTATTCTTACAAGTAAGGCTCTTGTGACTTTTTGAGTTAATCAAGAGGCTTCACTTTTTACATTTGCATCCTTCAACGCATTTGCAAGATGTGACTCTTTTTTTGTGGACGGTAACTTCATTTTCAGGAACCATGTAAACTGTAATAATCGTTCCTTTACAGACAATGAACTGATTTCGAGCGTAACGTAATAGAAGGAGAAGGAGGGAAGCAAGTCGGACCATATTTATTACTTTGACCAACTTTGAGGTGCTATTATGAATAATATCCGGATAAAGTGATTCATTTATCACATTGTCTAAACAAATTAGTAATTATATATAATAACCAGTTATTATGTATCATAGCTATTTAATCACTATGACTGTAACATTTATACAAATGGTTTAAATAATTAGGTATTTACTTACTTTTATACGTAAATAGTTATTTAAACCATTTGTACGCAGAGGTCTACTCTCTTTCAACGAAAAACGAAGTTTCGATCGAATATCGCGTGTTTCCTACCACGGTTCCATTCGTTCCGAAGTTCGTTACGAACGAACATTGTTTGACGTTTTACCCAACAAAATTTAATTATAAAACTACTAATTTAAGAAGGTTGGCACAATGTACTACGCGGTCGCTTTTATAGTCATTCGAATTTGTTCGGTTAATCGTGAAATTTCGTTTTCCTATGATTTTCTTCTTATATCTGCGTAGTTACAAGGATTTTTCAGCTGAAACTTTAAGGATAAGCAATTGAATAAAGGTACCTACTAATTATTTGTCGAATCATATTACCGTCACTTAATAATAACTCATGTATTGGAGATTGGAGTGTTACATTTTAGTATAGCTAGATTTTAATTGAAATGGAATAGCTCTCTGAGGAGTTGGAATAGAAATATCTAATTTCGCATGATGCTTTGAGTTCATAAAAGGTACAAACCACCATACTTGGTAAGTTTCTAGGGTTTCTCATTGAAGCGCAAGGATCGATTTTAGGGTTTTTGAAAAACAATTTCTTATTTTCCAACGGTGTCGATTATAGAAAAAATAAAATTGCACAAATTAAGACCCACCGTAGTAAAAAAAAATCGTAGTTGTATGTCACGCCGTTTGTGAGGTTTCATTTTTTGGGCACAATTAAGCACAAAGTTGATCTATCTAAGTAGCTAGTTTGTACTCAGCTACGACCACCGGTTAAAAATCATGCCGCTGCAGTAACGTTACTAGCGGAATCTGTTTTTCGTGAATAACTTTGAATCGGCTGTACGCACAAATTCTAAACGGGCACGTTTACACGAAATGGGGTACTAATTATCTGTCAAGCCGAAATCAAAAGCGACAACCTTCCGCTGGAGTAACGCACACGCTTTTCTAAGTTCACCCCAGCCACCTAAAAAAGAAAAAAGTAGCCAATGTTACTCTCCATCCCTTCAACTACCTCCACTTAAAAAATCACGTCAATTCGTCGCTCCGTTTTGCCGTGAAAGACGGACAAACAGACACACACACACTTTCCCATTTATAATACTAGCTTTTGCCAGCGGCTTCGCCCGCGTGGAGGTCGGAAAATATCCCGCGGGAACATACTACCGGGATAAAAAGTAGCCTATGTGTTAATCCAGGTTATAAACTATCTGTGTGCCAAATTTCATCTAAATCGGATCAGTAGTTTTTGCGTGAAAGAGTAACAAACATCCACACATCCATTCATACAAACTTTCGTATTTATACAAGATTATTTTTAGTATATGCGAAACCTGAATATAGTTTGTTCAGAATCAGTAACTGAATCGATTCCAATAATTTTTACACCATGTTATATTTTGTACCAAAAATATTTAATTACGCTTCCAAGTAGGACACCGAACGACAATACGTATATTTTAAAATTATCATGTCTTTCTCGTACTCAAACGTCCATTACACGGAGATGGTACGTACACTAGCTGTTTGTGGTGATCTGCATAAGTTTTTGCGTGGACTGGACAACCAGGTAACTTATCAAGCTTATAACTTTGTGATTATTAATGATACAGTTTTGAAATTTTTTTCATAGATTCTTTACATAAAAATACTAGACCCGTGTTTCGGGTTTCGCATAAACAAAAATTAATGTTGTATTATTATAGTAAGAAGTATGATTAGTATGGATTCATCATCGTCACCATTCTCCTGCCCTTACCCCAATTTATTTGGGGTAAGGGTAAGGGTTATTAAGTGTAAGAGGTTTTTATAAATTAAAACAATACAAAAGGTATTAATAATACTTTTTATTTAATACAAACGTAATTTTTATCAGCTTTTTTATTTTAAAAGAGATCAAAAGAGTAAAATAATTAAGTCTTTAAAAAAATACTGTAATGTTAAATCAGTCGTATATCTTCAATTATTACAAATGGGGTAAACAGAACTCTTACACAGTTACAAAGTTTTTATACTAAGTTCATTTTACATGTGCTTGTCTAATATGACAAATTAAATCTACTTTTACGAATTAAAACCTCTTAAAAATAAACCTGAAATTGTACAGACGCTAGCGCATAAAGCTACTTCAAACTGCAAAATTTATTTAATAAGTTTTCAACTGTATCACTTAAGCATTAGGTTCTAAATGGATTGTGAAAATTTTACAGTTTCGGGTAGCTTGATATGCTGGCGTCTGTACTACATCGTTGTTTTATTTTTTACTTTACGACTAAAACTGAAAACAAAATAGAAAAAGAAACTACAGTACCCTACAATTTGTCAAGTTATCTATACAGAATCGAATTAAATAACCTAGCAGTTCTTTACTCACGCGTTGGGTATGGATTTCGAAAAAGAATGGAAACAAAACAAAAAAAAAAACATCATTCAATGGGCAGGAGGGTAAGCTATTTTTGTAATTTTTCGTGGAACATAGATATTTTTTTGAGAATTTCCAAAAACGAAAATATAACAGTCGCTTGGATGCCTTAATGTACAGACGCCAACACATCAAGCTACTACAATCTGTCAGATTTCTTTGATAGATTTTCGACTTTATTTCTAGAGCATTAGGTTCAAGGTTCATTGGGAAAAATTGACAGTTTCGGTTAGCTTGACCTGGTGGCGTCTGTACATGCCAGTGACATTTAAAGGTTTGAACAATGTTGGACTGATGGTATTTTTTTAATAAATATTATTTCTTTAGTTTTCAATATCGATACCGGTCAATTGATTTCATCAAGCAAGCAAACTTGTTTAACCGAACACACTTCTTTATTCCTCAATTACTTTAAAAAGGATTGTAAAAGATGAAAACCTTACTTTTAGTATAATACACATTTTTTTTTTCTCAGATTCTCAAGTCCCACAGACGTGCGACCCGTATCACTGTATACTAGAACCACATATACACATAACCTGAGAATTTCGTTAGTGTTCGCCATGGGTATTTCTCCCATAGTACAATGCCCAAAGCCCATAATGATGATTACAATGACCCCTTAAGAGGGTTTTCAGTTATTTTAATAATAGTTCAAAAATCGAATATACGTTTGTCATATTAAAAATTAGTAAAATGAACCCAGTATAGTACTAAAGGATATGGTACTACAAAAATACATTTTTAGTTACTCTGCATTGATTTTTTTGTGTATAAAAATATTTATAACTTATACATTTTAAAGTTGGGAAAAGGCTTGGCAGATGATGACATTTTTAAAGCCAAATCAATTCTAAAAACACAAAACTTTTTTCGCGCTTTCTTATGTGCCATATGTGAATGTCGGAATATTATGTGATAACTTATATAAACAAGCTTTACAATGTAGAAAAATATGGTTTTAAAAATGTAAATGAATCAATACTTTTCGGAAAGGTAGAGCTTCAAGTATTATGAATCACGATATTAAGATAACATGTATTTTGAAGGGGTCTGCTAGGACCGATGTCTGCCAGAGTCGCGAAACTTGTTCGAAAGAGTTACCGTGGCCCTGGCACATGGGCAACTGAAGAAACACGGGTGGGTTTTAGTCAGTAAAAGTTTGACACGCCCTTCCGCTCCACCCACAATTTACGTCATTTGATGATTTCCCACCCACAAAAAAAAGATAGTATGTATTGGACTATCGTTAGTCTAGTGAGTCGCAAGTGGTACTGCTGAGCATGAGGTCTCGGGTTCGATTCCAAGGTCGGCCGGTTGATGGCAATAGACTCGCCCCCTATTACATGGGACTTAAACATAATAGGCGAAATGTGGGTGTACTTTAGGTATACCCACGGAATAAAGAAAACTAGGGTATGCCTCTGCATAATCCTTCGGGGAAACAAGGCGCATCTGAAGAGTTTGTTTGTTTGGTTGAACGCGCTAATCTCAGGAACTACTGGTCCAAATTGAAAAAATCTTTTTGAGTTAGGTAGCCTATTTATTGAGGAAGGCTATAGGCTATATAACATCACGCTACGATCAAAAGTAGCGCAGCAGCAGCGAAAAATGGTCGAAAACTGGCAGGCAATTCGATGCGACGGGAAGGGTCAGGGGAGCAAAAATTTGACGCGGACGAAGTCGCGGGCAGAGCTGTCGCTAGTATAGGTACTATAAGTTTTTTTTTAAGTATACTAAAATAACTTATTTAGAGCGACTGCCTATCTGACCTCCACAACCGTTACTAGGTAATACGATACCTCTTGGTAAGACTGGTTGTAAATCTTTTGGGCTACTGTAAAGACTATCAAAGATCCATTTAATGACAACCGGGACCAACGGGTTAAGTCCTATCGGAGGCAGGGAGAGGTCTTGGTATGTGGAGATGGTCACCCATCCACGGACAGACCGCGGCAAGCGTAGCTTAACACACCACAAACCCCTCCTTTTTTTTGGTTGGGACATCATCATATTACGTCTCCCGCTCTAGGGTGGAGCGGAAGGGCGTGTCAGTTTTACTGACTAAAACCCACCCGTGTTCCTTCAGTTGCCCATATGCCAGGGCTACGGCAACTCTTTCGAACAGATCTCGCGACCCTGGTAAGACAAACCCCTCCTAAGTAATGATTAACATTGTAATTATTTTGTTTGTATAAAGAGATGCTTTCATAGAAATAATATTCCAAGAAATTCGCTTCTATTGAAAGAAATTTCGGTATTATGCAATATGGAGTCACGTTCCACAGTACAATTTTTATTTCAGGGGGAATAACCATTTTTTATATGTCAAGAGGTAAATATGCTTGATAATCTGAAACGGGATATAACTAATATACTGGGAATTTTGTTTTGAAATGCTGATGTGACTTTTTAATTGTTATAAGTGCCTACTTTGTGCCTACAGTCGTTACGGGTGCTCAAATGTATGAAAGAAAGTGTTACAACCAGTTTTGAGAAGGGTAATCGTGTTACCTAGTAACTGGGTTGTGGATGTGAATCAAACAGGCAGTCGCTTCATCTACATTGATACTTCTGTACTTAATATTATAAAGCTGAAGAGTTTGTTTGTTTGATTGAACGCGCTAATCCCCGGACCTACTGATTCGAATTGAAAAATTCTTGTTGTGTTAAGTAGCCCATTTATCGAGAAAGGCTATAGGCTATATACCATCACGCTACAGTCAAAAGGAGCGGAGCATCAATGAAATTTTTTGCAAAAACGGGGAAAATGTATTCCTTTTGAGAGTTTCCTTTGCGTGCGCTGCGTAAACGGTTAAAGTAACGCAAAAATCATGTTTGACGGAATTGTTCCTCCTAGTTCTAAAAAAAGTCCGCGAGAGCATATGTCTGTCTTTTTAGGTTGACTCACTATAACTCAAAAGGAGCGGAGCAGCAACGAAAAATGGACGAAAACTAGCAGGCAAATCGATGTGACCGGAAGGGTCAGGGGAGCAAAAATTTGACGCGGACGAAGTCGCGGGCAGAAGCTAGGGTAAAATACTGGTACTCAGCTGCATCCGGTTAGACTGGAAGCCGACCCCAACATAATTGGAAAAAGGCAGATAAAAATGATTATCTACTTACTTTTCAGAATATCAGCGCTGCGGTAGTTGATTTTTACAAATATCGCAGCATTATGCTGAGATAGGAGCCTTTTTGGCCTCGCATAGGTCTTACTCTTTTATTTTTTACTAGCTTTTGCCAGCGGCTTCGCCCGCGTGGAGGTCGGAAATTTTCCCGCGGGAACATACTACCGGGATAAAAAGTAAAGTAGCCTATGTCCTTTCTCAGGCTCTAAACTATCTGTGTACCAAATTTCATTTAAATCGGTTCAGTAGTTTTAGCAGGAAAACGAGACAGACAGAGTTACTTTTACATTTATAATATTAGTATGGATATCTTTCACTATTTTGTTATTTGTGGTGGAAGTTTATATAGTTATGTACATCATATATTTTTTTTAGATTTATCATTCTCTTATTTTAGAAATTACGAGGGGACACACATTTTACCACTTTGGAAGTCTCTCGCGCAAACTATTCAGTTTAGAAAAAAATGATATTAGAAACCTCAATACCATTTTTGAAGACCTATTCATAGATACCCCACACGTATGGGTTTGATGAAAAAAATATTTTTGAGTTTCAGTTCTAAGTATGGGGAACCCCAAAATTTATTGTTTTTTTTTTCTATTTTCATTCCATTTTAAAATCTTAACGCGGTTCACAGAATACATCTACTTACTAAGTTTCAATAGCATAGCTCTTATAGTTTCGGAGAAAAGTGGCTGTGACATACGGACGGACGGACGGACGGACAGACAGACAGACATGACGAATCTATAAGAGTTCCGTTTTTTGCCATTTGGCAACGGAACCCTAAAAAAATGATAAATAAAGTATGTTTGTTTATACTTGTTACTAAATTACGCAGAAAGGGCTGAACTGATTTGGATTAAATTTGGAACACAGATAGTTTATAACCTGGATTTAACACAAAGAATACTTTTATCCCGGTAGTACGTTCTCGTGGGATATATTCCTACCTCCACGCGTGCGAAGCCGCTGGCAAAAGCTAGTGAAATAATAATATTTATTATAATAGGCCTAAATATTGTAGAGATCAGGTTTTTTTTACTGGTATAATCTAATGTTTTGATTTAAAAGAGTGACCAAGGAGTTTCTTGCCAGTTCTTCTACATTATATGGTCAAACTTGCTTCATTTTTCTGACTCAATTCTATACATATAATAAAATTGTTGAAAAGTGGTGTCTGTACAATGGAAATATATAAAAAAAGTAGCAGGGGTTGTAATTATATCGATACCGAACCCGAAATTGTAATTAATTTTTTGTTTGTCTGTTTGTCGGTTTGTCTGTGTGTTTGTGCACGCTAATATCAAAAACGGTTAGTAATATCGATTTAGATGCGGTTTTCACTAGTATATTGTAGTAAGCTTCACTTAACATTTAGTGTTTATTTCATGTCAATTGTTCATAAATAAAAAAGTTATGTCAATTTAAAGAATCACGTTGAACATTTGTTAAGGTATTCTATCAGAGTACATACACGCCTCGCGCCTGCGCGTCCGTGGCTATATAAAGCGCGAAAAAGGAAAAGTTGTTCTTAATGAAAACCTATGCAACATAGTTTCATCAATGCGAGATCTCATATCATCTGTGTATGGAAACGCAACGCAAATACCAACTTGCGAAAATTCCAGCTTTGCGAAAGAGCTATTTTGACGCCGCGAAACGATCAAGCAGCAACAATAAACGCTGAAATTTTGAGATATGTTCCGGGGGATTATGTTGAGTATATCTCCATTAACAGAGTCATGGAAGAAGGAGAATCTACAAGCTACCCAGTAGAATTTTTAGAATCCCTGAATGCTCCTGGACTATCAGCACATAAAATAAAATTAGAAGTAAACGTACCCAAAATGCTTCTTAGAAATTTAAACCCCCCAACTTCGAGAAGCATTACTGTAAAGTAAATTTCTAGATTATGACCCAAACGACGGTATATGTAACTCAAAATATGCTGCCCGAAAAGTCACTATTCCACGCGGACGAAGTCAGGGGCACAGCTAGTTTCTAAATAAGTCTGTTTTATTGTTCGTTTTTTTGTATTTCCTGTGCATGTTTCAAATAAAATATTATTAAAAAACATAACACAATTTTAATAGATTGCTCTACTCTACACGGCAACTGTTGACGGGCAATTTTTACTGAATAGAATTACCTGTTTAAGCGCAAATTAAGCTATTAGCTAGTTTGAAATAAATTCTTTAAGTTTGAGTTTAATTACTGGCACAAGCATGCACTGACTGGACAGGTCCACCAATCTGTGTGGTTCTTTCCTCAAAAGACCATTTCAGTCACCTGTCTACATGGTCTTCACATGTTGTGACCAAGATTATGTCTAGACTTTAAAAGAGACTGTGACCTCTGAGTTTGTTTCGGCCTTTCTTCCCAGAGTAGTCAGATAGGAAACACCAACCTCAAGTAATTTTAAAAATATTATTGACTTGTGAAAGTGTTTGTACAAACCTACTTACAGAAATAAGTATTATTTATCTTTTTTAGGATTGTAATACTTGAAGCTCTGTCATTCCCTTTTACGTATGTAAAGGATTATAGCATAAAAATAATGAATTTGTATAGAAGATATATGCGAATAAAAACATTTGGTTATAGGACATGCCGGTTGCCAGTTTGATATTTTCCTTCACCGTTTTGGGAGCAGTAGTGATGAAAATTTTTACGGTAAGTAAAGTGTTTGCCTGGGTTCGAATCTACGACCGAGTCGATACCACTAGGCCACCACTGCTCCAAGAATGATTATGTTAAGGCATAATGAAAAAGGGTATTATGACATCTGCCAACCCGCAATGTGCCCGCGTGGTGGATTATGGCCCACTCCCTCTCACCGAGAGGAGGCCTGTGTCCCAGCAGTGGGAAACAATATAGACTGATTATGTGTTTACTTCTATACAAATTCATTATTTTTATAAAAACACATAATTAATTATAAAGTTTCACAAACAAAAAGTCTCCCCATACAAAACATTTTTAGAAAAGTTTAAAATTTTCCAAAACCCTAAGTTATCTAAAACCTATGTTTTGTAAAATAATTTATACAAATTCAAAGTTTTATTCCACTTATTAATATTATTATAAAATCTAAAATCTAAGGCACTAAAATCGAAAACTAAATCTAAAATCTAGTTATTATTTACTTACATTATATTAGAATGAGTTATTACCAAAAATGGTAAAACTTTTTGCAAAATCGGTGGTGAACAGTCTTTACGGTCAAAATTAGCATTTTTTTTTTCTTTTTTCGGTGGATATTATTTGCATTATAATCATATATGAATAACTTAATCTTATTATGTTACCCAATAACTGGGTTGTGGAGGTCAGATAGTCAGTCGCTCCATGTAAAATACTGGTACTCAGCTGCATACGGTTAGACTGGAAGCCGACCCCAATATAGTTGGGAAAATGCTACCAGATTATTTAATTTATTTGCATTAAAGGTAAAAATATATACTGCAATTATAATTGTTGCAAAGAAAATAAATACTATTTATAGTTAGATCATACTTAAATAATAGTAGTAATATAAGTGCAATATTTATATTTGGACGAAATTAATATTTGCAATGTTCATTGCAAACCGAATCAAAATACAGAATTATATTGAAATATCGACTCGATCTTGCTTATTTTTTTCAAATGACAGGTAAATGGGATTCATTTCAATGAATTATGAACCCATTTTGCATTTATATAAGATCGACAATAATATAAATCATAATTATTCTTATGAAAATTTAAACTAAATTAGCATTTTTTATTCTGTTTAAAAGTCGACCCAACATTTTGAGATCAATACACAAGTCGGATCTTACACAATTTGCCATGTAAAAAAAAACCTTATCAAGAAGCGAAATAAGGCGTATTTTACACAACGAACCTACAATTTGGTTCCTTACGTAATATTCCTTCCTTTTTTCTATGTTTTACTAACATATATTATTGTTAAAAAAAAAACTATATGAAATACTTTTAAGATTCATATAAATAGCAAATCTTCAGTGTTTTCTACATTTATGTGTGGAAAAATACAAAAAATATACATCATCTTAAATGCTAGAGGTGGGTATCTACAATTATTATTATGACAGACTTGGGCACGCTTGCAACACTAACCACTAAATATATTTAGCGCTAAATTTAGTTCAACTTCACGAATGACTTTTGAGACCTACTTCTTGCCAATATTGCAGAGAGTTACAATGATAGGTAACTGCTGGACAGTTTGTTGCGCCACTTCTTCTTCCCAGCTAAAGCACTAGGATGTGGTGAAAGGCGGGCGTGCCGGCAGGACTGTCGTATGTCTTTCTGACGTTTAAAAAACTGCTAAATTTGAGCCTTTTTTTAATGAATGGCTTTTTATTAGAATTGTTTTTTTTTTGCTGAAAATGTAACTCTGTATTTGTCAACTTCAAACGGTTGACAGATAGAACGATGTTTTGATTTAGTTAAGTGCTAAATTTATTTAGTTATCTGTGGTGCAAATGGGCCTTTTTTAGTAAATTTTATTTAAGTAGTATGGTAGTATTTAAAGTAATGTTTTGAGTTGTTGTTTTTCGCTATTTCCAAACAGATATTTTGTGATTTAGTTATTTATTTATGGATTCTTTCGTAAATACGAAAAAGGTATAGCAGCAATTTTTTTCTGTGTAATTCGGGAATTGAAAAGTCTTTTTGTATTTAGACTTTAAACTTGCATCTGTTTGAAAAAAGGCAAATAAATATTTTTAGAAAATGTCTAGGCTAGTCATTTTCTAAATAAAAAAAGCTCTAACTAAAAACACAACTAGAAATACTACCCACATTATTATTAGTTATTATTATAAAGTCTGCCATTTCATAAGTGTATTATTATTATTAAAAAATACAGTCTTATTATCAAATTCAGATTCTGCTGAAAAAAATAACTTTAAGTACTTATCCTTTTTTTTAAATTTAGTCCAACAAGATTTGGCTAAATAATATACAAAATAAGTGTGAAATTGTTTAGAAATATTAAGATTAGTTCCGAATTATTTTGGACTTATTTAGTCAAATGCAAGATTATTTTTCATGTTTAATAAAAAAGGATACAAACAAATCGCAAAAACGGAAATAAAATTACGTTATGACCCGAATTCCGACCCCGAAACATGCCTAATTTCGGCTCCTATCCAGTAATTTAATAAAAAAGATTAAAAATAATACAATCACGTTATGACCCGGCTCCAATCCAGTCCGCAACGGATCGAGTTTCAACGAAAAATCAAAATTTCAGTAATTTTTCAGCAGAATCTAGATCTTAAAAAACAGCTACAAAAGTCTAAGCTACATTCTCATCAATAACTAAATTAGTATCGTCTAGAGTATCACTTATGTCACTAGTATCACAATCGTCTTCAAATTTACCAACACTCTGTAGATAATTCTCTACGTTAGAAAAACTCACCATCAGATGTTTCTCGAAGAGATTCTTCGTGAATATATTTCTTTCAATAGTATTCTTCAGCAAATTTGCTAATATAGGATTCGACTTCAACATCTCCGGTTTCAGAGTATTCAAATTAAAATTTTCTTTACCGTTGTCAGGATTTTGGTGTGAACGTTTGTGTAAGATGAACACATCGGGGTCTTTAAAGCATTTTGAGCACTCTTCACATTGGAATGAGGTTTTGTTTTCTGTGTCCTGGTTATCGTGGTTTGTTCTGTGTAATTCTTGGTTAGTTGTGTGGACTTCGTTGTCTGGGGTTTCTGGTTTTGGTTCTATCTCTGGGGTTGTTGATGTGTTCAGGGATAGTTCGTCTGTGGAGGGTTGTGGTAGACCTGTGAAAGAGTGACGGTAATAATTATGGTCTAGTAAAATAACTACAATTTGGAGCCTGGTCATAGCCAGAACGTAGACGATGGTGCGACAACCTCGACATATCGAAGGACCAGTGTTCCACATTAGCCCTGGATCGAAAGAGCTACAAGTCATTGGGAGATCTGCCCAGTAGTGGGACGATGCACGGTAACAGTAACAGTTGGACTAGTGGTTACAAACACAATAGCAGAGCATGGGTCAAGAAGTAATGTTCAATCTAGCAAATCATTGTAGACACCCTCGCGTAGAAATTTTTCAGCGCATAAAAAAAATATAATAAATTGGCTGTCCATACATTCTAGTGGTGGGCGTTGCGACAACGAACCGTTTCCGAAGACCGTTTTATGTTTTACAACGATGAAACCGTTATACGTCCTGGGTCCAAACAGTCTTCGTTGCACAAACCAGTCTTCGAATGACTAGATGCGATTATGTATTTTACACCTAAGAAAATACGGTCGAGAATCCATTGATTCAACTATCACACTCGTCGCGTCGTCGTCCTTAATCCGTTCCAAAGACCGTTTTATATTCTGCAACGACTACGACGATGAAACTGTTTTTACGTCTTAGATCCAAAGAGTCTTCGTTGCACAAACTAGTCTTCGAATGACTACATGCGATTATGTGTTTTACAGCTAAGAGAATACGGTCGAGAACGCATTGATCTATCACACTCGTCGCGACGTCATCCTAAGGGTACCGCGTTCTTTTAAAACAGTTCTTAGTTCTTACAGTAAAAAGTGAACTTTTTGTCAATGGTATAGAGTCTATATTTTATTACTACTTCTCGAAGAAACTGCAACTATTTCACGAGACGAAAACGCAATTCTATTCCATATTCGATAAGTTTCGTTTTTTACAAAACGGTCGTCGTCGCAACAACTGGTTTGAAGACGGCTCTTCAAACCAGTTGCGACGACGACCGTTTTCTGCAACCGTTTTCGTCGTCGGAAAAACGGTTGCGTTTCGTCCGTCAAAACTTCGACAACGACCCACCACTAATACATTCTGGCCACATAGGTAATGCACTTTTCAATTCAGAAACGGTTGATACTTTTTTTTATCATTATTATCTTTTAAACCGAAAGATATCTTAGGCCTCCCTCAATTTAGCGGGGTTTGCCCACTCGCCACGCTTGGCAGGCGGGTTGGCGATTGCAGTATGGTGGTAAAATGTATAGAGAACGCTGCTGCCCATTCGCTAGTAAATCTCTTAGTCGCCTATTACGACACCCAAGGGAAGAAATGGTGGTATTCTTTACGTTCGAAACCACACGGCAAAAAATATTCTATAAGCTACTAGAATATTTTTTATACCCGACGAGAAATATCTACAATAGAGGTCTAGACTAGAATCATATGTTGCTTTCACGGATCATCTATAGATGAGTGACCATCTTCACATACCAAGACCACTTCGTGCCTCGAAAAGCATGTTAAGGCGTTTGCTCCCAGCTGTCATTTCTTACGGGTTGTCAGTAGCCTGAAAGTCTGGTAACCAGTCTTACAAAGGGGTATTGTATTACCCAGTAACTGGGTTGTGGAGGTCAAAAAGGCAGTCGCTCCATGAATACTGCCGGTTAGACTGGAAACTGACCTCAACAAAGTAGGGAGAAGACTGGGCAGATGATGATATAATCCGGTTAACGTTACCTATCATCTAATAAATAAAATAAATAAATATCTCAGGACAACCAACACACTGTTATCTGATCCCAAACTAGGCAGAGCCTGTACTATGGTAACCAGACAACTGATAAATATACTTATATATTTCTAAATACATACATATTATAGATAAATTACACCCAGACACAGAACAAATGATTGTGCTCATCACACAAAGATTTGTCCTGGGTGGGAATCGAACCCACGACCTCAGTCTTTGCAGTCAGGGTCACTAACCACTAGACTAACAGGCCAGTCAAATCTCTTCACCACCCTTGGTTGACTGGTAGAGAATACCTAAGGCATTTAGTCCGCTTTTTGTACCTTTTTGTATTTATTTAAACTGAGGTGTTTACTTACAATTGCACAAGGAGGTAAGCGCCATGGGGTCTTGAACGCTCGCCGCTTGCATCGCCAACATGGTCTGCATGTAGATAGCCTGGGCCAAATGATGAGCTTGCTGTTGTACCTGGAATGGAAGAGTTACGTGGTTTAGTTTAGAAATTAGTGTATTCTTCTTCTTCTTCGTCGTTACACTCTTGACAGAGTGGTCGTGGTGGCGAGCTTCACAGTTCGTCGCCATTCCTCTCGCACTGCAGCCCTTCAGTTTTGCTGACATCTCTTTGAGGCGCGCGTGGACAGACACATTACAAAAGCCACTAAAATGCAACTTGTCAGGGTATTAGTGTTTTCCATATTTCTTTACGGTGCTGAGACGAGGACTTTAAGGGAAAGCAAGAAAAAGAAGATAGACGCTTTTTAGAAATTTGGTGCTGGAGTGTATATGTCACCGAAAATTTTTAAATATCGTTAGATTACAATTTTACGGTTTCATTTCGATAGATTATAATCTACCGAAAAAGAATGATTATAATCTCCCTCTTACCGAGAGGAGGCCTGTGTCCCAGCAGTGGGAACGTTATAGGCTGCTGATGTGTGATGTGAAAAAGAATGCGTTAAATTATAACGGTGTGTTTACGTTCACAATCTTTCGACAGTTTACAATGTCATAGAAATCCATACTCATATTATAAATGGGAAAGTGTGTGTGTCTGTTTGTCCGTCTTTCACGGCTAAACCACTGCACTGATTTTGATAAAATTTGGTACGGGGTAAGTTTGAACCCCAAGAAAGGATATAGGCTACTTTTTATTCCGCCACTTCGTCTGCGTCCGCGATAACCGACATTTTCGCGGACGAAGTCGCGGGCAAAAGCTAGTAGATCATAATCTAGTATAAATCTATATAATACAAGGTGTAACAGAATTAGCACAAGACTCTAAAGTAGTTCGTTCTTAATTGACTACTGAATCGATTTCAGGCATTTTTAATTTAGGTTTTTTTTATATTATGTATTATGTGTCCCGTCTGGTGCCGGACATAAAGAATAGCATCACCCCATTTCTTCCCGTGGGTGTCGTAAAAGGCGACTATGGGATTTACTAGAGAATGGGCAGCAGCGTTCTCTATGCATTTTACCACCATACTGCGATCGCCAACCCGCTTGCCAAGCGTGGCGATTATGGCAAAGCCGCCCAAATAGGGGGAGGCCTATGTCCAGCAGTGGACGTCTTGCGGCTGAGATGATGATGATGATATTATGTATTTTGCTATACCTACCGCCGATAAAGTCAAAGAATATTCAATCTTATTTCAAGGCAATAATCAATTTGGCAATTCTTCAGGGCTATGTCGATTACCTTGGTTCTCCTACGGATTTTTTCATTTTTGATTAGATCGCGTAGGGAAACTCTGAGTAACTTGCCTTTTTTTTGTGGGTGGGAAATTATCAAATGACGTCTCCCGCTTTGTCCAAAGCGGGAGACGTCATTTCGAGAGGGCGTGTCAGACTTTTACTGACTAAAACCCGACCGGCGTGTTCCTACAGTTGCCTATATGTCAGGGCCACGGTATCTCTTTTGAACAAATCTCGCGACCCTGGCAGGCATCGGTCCTAGCAGGCCCCTTCAGTACTGCTGACATCTCTTTGAGGCGCGCGTGGAACACTACGCGCCGTCGACACGGGCCTGGTCCTTACCCACAAGCCCGCGCCCAAGGTGGCCGGCAGTCCGCAATCGACTCCCGAAGCCCGGGGTCTCCTCGCGAGCATTACTGCTTTGCAGAAAGAAGGAGGTGACGGCTTCCCATGCCCTCTCGCTCCGTACCATGGCTCGCACCAGGGCCGGACGCGAGAGCACGCCGACTCCGATCGCCTCCACGAGGACACGGCGGTGCTCCGCCCAGGCAGGGCATACTTCCACCGTGAGTAACTTGCCCTTTGAGTAACTTTCAGACTTCTAATAAAGCCCACAGTGAGCTGTCGCTCTAAGTAAATCTTTTAAGACACATTGACGTACATTTTTCGGTCAATATTTTAAAACGAGATACCTAGATGACCGATCCCGAATCCGGGAAGAAGAGATGCCAAAACAAACTCAGTGGTCATAATCTTTTTAAGAGTGAAGGATGACTCGATAATGCACTATACGGGTTTTCCGAGGTATCTTTTTTGAGTTCAAATAAGGTAAAAAAGTATGTCGGCTGCTAAGCCTACACCCGTCGTGTGGGTAGCTGACGATCATCGTCTACTTGGTTTCCGAGTATTAGCTGTCGGCTGCTTAGCCCACGGGTTCCAGGGTTCCAGCTGAGCCCGTGTCGGCGTTTTTAGCCGTTGCTAGCTATTGTAAAACCATGTTTGCAAGGATGTAAAATATCGCAGCAGGGTTTTATACAAAAACAAAAACAATAACAACACTAAAAGCCTACAATGCTGTGCGCGTCCAGTACAATAATGTGTTCAGGGCCCTGTTTCGGCTCCCTCGATATTGTAGTGCATCCAGTGATATGTTTGCTGACGCCAGCGTAGATGACTTCTACGCAATTATGCGTAAAAAAGTTGCGTCGGTGGTGCGACGAGTTCGGGGGAGCCCGAATAGCGTCCTAAGGATGATTGTTGAGAAAGCTCGAAAAAATCTAACCGCGATATATTAACGTCGGTGCAAAATTGGACTAAAGCTTTTACAGATTTCTGAAGTGAAAATTCTTAGGCAACGATTCGATAATTGAACAAGAATTGAGAGTGTTTATTTAGGACGCGTCACATTTCGTTACATGAGAGAAAAGAAAGATATAACTGTCTTTGTCTCTCACACGTAATCTCACGTAAGTAAATAATAAAGTAAGTTTTTTTTTTGTTTAATAACCCCGTTAAGGTTGATTCATTACTTCACCCGTAAAACTTACACAACTGGACATAGCTCCCCCAAAGGGGGTATTTTGCCATAACCGCCACGCTTGGCAGGCAGGTTGTCGATCGCAGTATGGTGGTAAAATGCATAGAGGACGCAGCTGCCCATTCTGTAGTAAGTCCCTTAGTCGCCTCTTACGACACACACGGGAGAACCAGAAAGGTAGATTATAAGCTGTTAAAAGTTTGTAGGGGAAAATATGAAATCTACGCGGACGAAGTCGCCGGCGAAGTGCTACTAGTTTAAGTACCGGTTGGCGGGGCAACACTTGAGGGTGGCCTCCAAAAGTGTGCTTCTCTTGACTGAAGAAACACATCATTGTATATTTACCTGTGGATCTATGGCGGGTACATTGCTAGGTGCCCAGGCACCGGACTGTCGCCTTGTATATGGTGCTGGTGTGTCCGAAGGCAGGTTCTGAGACGGTATTGCATCTTTACGTAGTGTCCGCCATTGTCCTGGAAGTTTAGAAAACACAACAATTTAGTAATATTTTGTTTTAAAAAAACACTACAAAGTGAAAAATTACTTTAATTTCGAAAGTCGGTGTCTTAGGATCTGTATTTAAGGTTTTTTTGCCACCGAATTCCGAAATTAAAGTTATTTTTCACTTTATAGTGTTTTTTTAGGGAGCCGGTTGTTATTTTTTTTGTAAAAAGTTTTTACTTTTTAGTTATGGTAGATACCGCACACTAATCTAATCGTGTTATTCGTTCAATTGTCGCCGAAATACTTAATGCAAATTTAAGACTTATATGGTTTTCACATGGATCCCATTGTCCAAATGGAACCAAATTAAAATGGGACCATTCGGGAAGCACCAGCTTCCAAATAAAAAAAGAATCATCAAAATCGGTTCACTCAGTCAAAAGTTGAGGTAACAAACATAAAAAAAAAGAAAAAAAAAGATACAGTTGAATTGATAACCTCCTCCTTTTTTTTAAGTCGGTTAAAAATGGCATCACGCGTAAATTTATCGACACGCTAATGAGAAGATTGATGATTTAATTTTGTATAGCCATATTTGTTAGTGCTGCGAATCAATCTTCTGCAAATTTCATAAAACATAAGGAAAATTAATTTCACGGCTACTTTAGCACACCCACCTAAACGCCTACCTACTGTGTGGGGATAAACTTCACATGGCTTGAGATAGCTCAGAAAATTGGTCAGAGAAATTGGTCAGAGAGTCATATTAGAGGCATTGGCACCCATAACACAAGTTGAATCTTAGCTTGGGTGGTTTTAGGTGAACCACTATTGTATTGGGTCTGCCTGTAAAGATAGTGTGTGTCTATAATAATAATAAATAACTCTGTATTAACCTATAATTTATAAGACAAATTGTAAAACTGGAAATAAAGATTATTATTTTATTGAAAACATCAAACAGTGTGCACTGAGTTCCAGTGCCTGAAGCATCTTTGGAAATATCAAACTTTCATATCCAGTACCACCATGACACATACGGTTGACTTCCAACTACAGACATTTTTATTATTTACTAGCTTTTGCCAGCGGCTTCGCCCGCGTGGAGGTCGGAAATTATTCCGCGGGAACATACTACCGGGATAAAAAGTAGACTATGTCCTTTCTCGGGCTCTAAACTATCTGTGTACCAAATTTCATTTAAATCGGTTCAGTAGTTTTAGCAGGAAAGCGAGACAGACAGACAGACAGACAGACAGACCGACAGACAGACAGAGTTACTTTTGCATTTATAATATTAGTGTGGATGTGGATTTCTGCTTGAGTATAGTTTTCAATATGTTGTGTTTCGTAATGTTATTTACTTATTGTGGTACAGAATCAACTTAACAGACACCTGTGCTGCTGGAGAGTTTGTTGCACTGCTTCTTCTTCCTAGCAACTAAGAAGGGCAGGTGATTTGGGGGACTGTCTTATGTAATTTTGATGTTCAAAAAGTACTGTTTCTTAGAAAATTAATTTGGTTTTAGAAAGATGTTGGTGGCTAGCAGATGATATAAAAATAGTTACATGTTATGAGGCAGTATGTAAAAAATTGTGATATAAAGAAATTGGCTCAGTGTAGCAAAGTGAGTGCAAGGATTTTAGGGGTTACTAACCTAGGAACTACCACAAACATGGGTCTAGCGTTCGCTTTAACACATCTATTAGTACCCAACTATCTTACTTACCAACCAGATCCTAACATAGCTATCTGATCTACATATCAAACATACAACCAACAAAAAACTTTACGTAAACATAGCATTATTTACTATGAAACAACAACAAAAATAGACGCGGACAACAAATAGGTATTGTACTAAAACGTAGGTAACTATTATTGAGAAAATCAAACGTGCATGTAGGTACCTACCCTTATTTTTTCCCGCACTGGTTATCGTGTAATCCTCGGGCTTAAAATGAAGGCTGCATACTTTGGAATACTTTGTATACGGTTTCCCTCGCTTCAGAATATCATTCCATAGCTTGGCAAGCTCTTCATCTCTCGGAAACTGGTGAAATGAGACGTTCTTTGCTTTTCCAGCCATTGAAGTGCAACGCGGCACTGTGCAGTAGTAAGGCATCGTGTTAGTGCAAAACTAGTTTAGACACACAAATTAACATATCTAAGTAATTATACTGCTGTTATAACAGTTGTATATTTTATAGAAAAACAAACAAAACTTCGCGCATAAACACCAAGCTCCGACATTTATCATCAAAGTTAAGAAAAAAAAAATGTTGCCAGTTGTGTTGTGTTGAATGTCTTTAATCGACTAAATTTAATTTGATTTGTAGTCGAGATTAGAACGTGAATAAAACTGACAAGCGTTTTCCTATTTCATTCTATTTAATCTGAGGTCAGATACCTCCGGAGGTATCTGAATTTCAATATTTTACTCTGAGCGACTGCCTATCTGACTTCCACAACCCAGTTACTGGGTAACGCGATATCTCTTGGTAAGATTGGTTGTCAGACTTTTAGGCCGTAACGACTGTTATTGATATATAAATTACAACCCAGACCGACGACTTAATGTGCTTTCTGAGACATGGAGGGGTTATGGATAATAACCCATCCATGAACCGACGATCGCGGCAAGTTTAACCTTTGATCGCCCAGTGTGGCTGTTATCATTTTGTCACGGCTCAGTATGAAAACATAATATACTGCCCTAAAATAACATAGAATAAAATTAGTATGTTTAATTCCAGATGGAAACAATTTGAATTAAGCCATGTGTACTGAAATACGCTCAGTAGCAAAAAATAAAGAAATCAAAAGGTTAGTCAGATTTATATTTATCTTGCCGTTTTATTTATTCAGAAATATTGCACAACCTAACAAAGATACACTCAAGTTATTACATAATTAAGTCTCAATACAATAGACGTAATTACATTAAAGAAGAAATAACATTGAGAAATTAAATAAGACAAAATAATACAAATCATAATCATAATAATGGCAAAAAAACTCATATTTCGTCCACTAAGTTAATAATCCATGATAGATTCGTGCTGGAATTAACATTTTTGAAGTTTTCATGGGCAGGATCTCAAGAAAATCATCCTCCAGTTAGTTTTAAATCCATAAATAAAAAAATTAAGGTAACGAACACAAACACTTATAAATGATTACATGTACAGCTTGGCAAAAAAGAGTCTGGAAAAAATGAGGGCGCCTGCTTAGCAGGTATGGCCACCCTGTATACTAGGACTAAAAGTGATAAGATACTTGTTGTTTTAATCCACAAACACGAGATCCCGGAAATTCTCATCAGTCAAGATTTCAAGACTTGATAGGCACACAGTCTTTTACTTTCATTGTATTTAGTAGATTTCGCATTATTTCGCTAGAATAACCTTTTATCTAAGAGTGCCATCGTAATAACATAATGCAAACTTATTCAGTTTAAAAAATTATTTATTTATTTATTTGTGCACAATTTATTAGCTTAAGATACTGTTCACATTACAATATACATATAAAGCCGTCAGTAACAGTCACAATACCCCCGTACTAGTTGATACTGTATTACAGTGGGGTCTTATTCCTCATTGCTGTGACCCGTATAGTAACAAACGAGTGAGAACTTAAGATGATAGGCTCCATAAGAAAGAAAAAAGAAACAAATGAAAAAAATTGGTTGCCTGTAAAGTCGGTATACGGGCGAAAGTTTTACGTGACAACGACTTTGAGTGGTAAAATAATTTTGTCTGTCTCTCTCGCTCTTAGGCGGGCTAACCATGCCCGAGTGGAAGGGACGCGTGCCTCTCACTCGCTCTCATTGTGAGCGCATAACGTGAGCGGAGCGTAACGCAGTTTCTTGAAGTGTCACCCGGCAAACCAATTTATAAGACGTTGTCACGTCAAAAACTTACAATAATTTAGCAATGAAATGAACAGAGTTATTACTATTTTGGTTTGTCTGTGATTGTGATGTTTGATAGTGTGTCTGTATGTATGAATGTATGTATGTATGGTGTTTACTATTTCAGAATTATTAATGTGTCTTCAGTGCTATTATAATCTAAGCAGAGTAAGTGGTTTCGTGAAATCTTTTTAAATATGTGAGAATTATATTTCCGAAAACCTAGAGTTACATTAAATTTATTATAAATATATGGAGCTAGAAAGAAAAGAAAACGCTGGGCAAATTTTGTCCTATGTATAGGTTGTTTGTAGACTTTGTAATTAATTAAATTACACTCAGGGATTGCCGATTGAACCCGATACACAAGACATAATGTTCAGCAATCGCATGTGCGGTCACCATCTAGGGTATTCACAACCTTTCGATGGTTGGTATGCCTGTATCAAATTTGACATGAATGAAACTGAACGAGTCCTTTTAATGCTGACAGTTTATAGTCGACAAGAAGGCGACTTACAGCTGCTTACTGTCGGAAACTAATCGGAAGTCAGAGAGTACCTATAACATGTCGCATTCGAAAGGTACGGGCAATATCGAATAAACTTGAACAGTTGACTAATGAAGGTGTCAGGTATGTCTATGTGGGGTACATAACATTATCACTATTCACATGACAATGAAAATGAAATAACACGCTAAAATTTAGATTTTATTTAAAAAGAAAAACGTGACATAACATCATTCTTGAATTCCTTTTCAGTGCTATGATAGATTTTTTCCATTAATACTGATGTGTCAGTTTTACATTTCTTATTTATGAAATCTAAATATTGTAAAAATCTTTCTTACACGTTTACGGCTCCCATTACAACCTGTCTCCTCAAACTATAGGTAATATATTACGTAGAATAGGCACCTGAAAAATAATAAATATAAATTATACTTTTATTACTGTGGTATGCGATTAACAAAAAAAAAAAAAATCTTGCCGGTTTCGTTATAGTGTTGAACTTTTTGTCTAATTGCACACAGATCAAAATCGTCTAATTCTTTCTTCCGCCAACTGTTTTGGTGTTCCTCCAGGTGTAGAAAAAATCCTTAATTTTTTTCACCTTCATTAACAATTTCTCTAATTGTACTGTGAGATTTACCTTGAAAAAAAACATAAAGACAATCATATTAATTCCATGTAGGTACATTTTTCAATTTCAAGTATCAAACATCAAGAGTTAACGTACACGCGATTTGTCAAACTAGAAAACATAACCTCAATAATCTATTAGTAAATAAAACAATAAAATGGCTTGAAACTTATAATACCGATGAAACTTAGTATTAGAAAGGAAAAACAATGACTGGCATTGAATAAAAGAGAAATTTCTTGGATAAATACCTGTCGTGTCGACAGTTCTTTCGTAAACATTGTCAATCGGAGACAAAATTTGTTCCGCTTCAGATTCCGCCAAATTTCTTACGAAAACTTAGTATATCACAGCTCACACCACTACTCCTTATTGTTTTATTCATTTTTTATATGTTCAAAAGCATTAATAATTGATAGTTAATTAGAAATAAGTAAAATACAACTGGGAATATAACACAATGACAGATTAGCTACTTGTTGATGATAAACAAAGCAGTGTTGCCACCAAAAAAATATTTTAGTTCCAATGGTTACCACGACAGACTCTTTTTTGCCAACCTATACATATTTTTATGTACTTTTCTACTAAATTTGCTTTTTACCCGTAATAGACGCTTCAGTTTCTTCTTTGTGTGTATCATAATAGTGCTACTTACCAAGTATTCAACTAGTTTTCATTCATTTTGTCACTGACACAATAATAAACACATACCAAACAATGGCGGTTTACGGACTAATTACAGTGCTACCATCTATAACGAGCTTTCAGTTTTTACTCCATTCATATTTCATTGAGCAGTTTAAAAATTTTCATATATCAATTTTTTTTAATTGGTGCATTGTTTATTTCTCATTATATATCTTTTCAGGTTATTTTTTTGAACCAAACTTTATTACCGTTTTTATTGAATATTGATGGCAATATTTAGTCGATTACATAATGGCATATCAGAAGTATTATTGCATTGATATTATATGAAAAGACGTCAATGCAAAGTCTATGGTCAACGAGAGTGGCCATTTTTTTTCCGAAAAAAAAAGTGGGAAGGGAAAAATAGATGTCAAATATTTCAAGGCTACAGTGTGATGATTCCATTTTTTTCCAAACCAACGTGATAACGTTTTCAACAAATAAATTAAATAACATATTTGTGTCCGGGACTAGAGGTTACAATCTTAATCGATGTGTTGTGTTCGTTACGCCGACTGTAAACATTCATAAGTTTGGGAAACCAAATAAGAAAGGAAGATGGGATATTATTGCACTGTCCCACAATGCACGTCGCTCGCCGGCAAAACGAAAAACGTGAAATTTCATCGGTTTCCTCGTGACGTGACTATGGCAGACAAGTGGAACCTGATTTTGAAGCGAGGCAAGCCATATACGAAGTATTCAAAAGTTTGCAGTCTTCATTTCACTCAGGCAGATTATAACGTCACTACTATGGGTAAGAATAAAGGTATTTCGGGTTTTTCCATCTCTGCTAACAAAATTAATAATATTTCCTTTAGCGATGACTCATAAATGTTTCACCAGTTTATTTGTTTTGCCTCTTGTACCTCATGCAAGGGTCGAATGCATTTCATTTCGTGATTAACCATACTTTTTGTATTTCGAACTGTTGTGCATGATCATAATCACTATTGTTTTTTTTTTTGCATAATTTTGGCAGACAGTGAGAAATGATGTGGTCATTTTCTCAAACATAGCTTTGTCTTTGGTAAAATTTGCAGGAAGCTACAAAATGCAATGGTAATAAAAAATAAAAACATTCTAATAGCAATCTTGTTGGGATGGTTAATGTAACCTAAAAATCTGTGTGAATGCATAAGATAAAATTGCTATACATTCATAATATTCATGAGTAATAATTTGCACTTTTAAAGTTTAAAAGACAAATGATTGGTCATTGCATCATTTGACAGAATCCTCTTTTGTCGCATAAAGGTCATAGAAGATGCATATTGAAAAAAATGCACTAGTTTTAATGTTGTGAAATCTTTTATTATTGGTTTGCAAACACTACAACTACTAACAGAACGGACAGCTGTGTTGCTGAGGAGATTGTCCCGCCACTTTTTCTTCTCAGTTAAAGCACTGAGAAATGGTAAAGAAATTTGTTGGTTAAAAAGTGCTGCTTCTCAGTCTAGTTTGAATAAATCACGTGATATAGACTATGCAACATACTTTAAAGCAACATTCTATGTTAAATTTCATGATACAAGCTTCAATGTACTAAAACGGTTGTAAATAACATTACTAACCAAGTTTAAGTTACCTATTTATTTCAGCTGATTACGAATCATATGATTATCATAATATAATCATAATCGAGGATTTTGCTATTTTTAAATAATATTTATTTTTGTTGTGACTCGTTGCAAGCATGAGTGCCGAGTGTGTTTTGAAGGTGTGATGCCCAACTTTTTTCCTTTTTTTGGATGGAAAATCATTAAATGACTATTCCCGCTCTGGGTGGAGCGGAAGGGCGTGTCAGACTTTTACTGACTAAAACCCACCCGTGTTCCTTCAGTTACTCATATGCCAGGGCCGCGGTATCTCGTTTGAACAATCTCGCGATCCTGGAAGGTGATTCCCACCTTGGGCAAAGTTGTTTCTGCAGTGATTTGTAAGTAAGCTTAAGTCTGGATCAGTGGCAATAGATTCACCCCCCATAAAATGGGTCTCGGAGAACTGTGGCTGTATTTTACATCTCTGGTTGCCTTTTGGCTTCTCAAGGCCAACTCCTCTAATTGAAATAATTCAAAATCTACTTGTTATCCCATCTTACCGACAATTAATGGCAAAAACTTGTCATAAAGTTGGTTGATTGTTATTTTTGATTGAGTCTCAGAGGAGAATAGAAAACTTCCTAAAAATACAGGAATTTTAAATTGGTTTTATGGGCAGTTTTCCTGTTGATAGTGAGCTGGACAAAACTTTTGATACCCAATGATTCTATCCCTTTCTTTTTATGTACTAACTTGTACCCTTTTTGCAATAACTTTGTACCCTTTTATTGAAAATTTAATGAAATTTGGCACAGTTAAAGTTTATATAGAGAAGGAGTGCAGAATGCTAATCTTCTTTATCCTACTAATATTATAAATGCGAAAGTTTGTATGTATGGATGTGTGGATATTTGTTACTCTTTCATGTTAAAACTACTGAACGGATTTGGATGAAATTTGGAATACAGTTAGTTTATAACTTGGATTAACACATAGGCTACTTTTTATCACGGTAGTACGTTCCAGCGGGACATTTTCCGACCTCCACGCGGGCGTTGCCTCTGGCAAAAGCTAGTATGTTTATATAATTCTACTGTATGTGTGTATGTCACTGAACTCCTCCCAAAACGGCTGGACCGATTTGAATGAATTTTTTTGTATGCGTTTGGCCCCCTGGATGGCTTAGATTCACTATTGGACCCAGTAGGTGGCGCTGCTATCGAGTTCTAGGAAACAGGACAACGTCTGTACAGTCAGCTAGTATTTTTATAAAAACTCATTAAAAATACAGACATACATTAAAACTTAATAATTGTGACTGAATTTCGACCACTAGGTGACCACTAGTTATTATGATTATTTAAATACCTACTGTGCTTTTAAGTTATGTAAATATTATCTAAGAAATTGAAATGAATCAGCATGAGCTTATTCAGCCTATATTGTTACTGATGACTCAGGTCTCCTCTCTCAGAGAGGAAGTAGTAATCTACCATGTTATCAGGTCTTATTAGATTGTCCTGCTAACTATCAGTTTGTTTAAAAATATCCATTGGAGGAAAAAAAACAAGATTATTTTCATAAGATTATATTATTTCGAATTATTTTTCTTTATACGAGGGCGGCACTGAAAATTTCGGGAATCACGGAAGTGACACAACATTACTATTAAAAAATGTATTCATTGCTTTTCGAAGTATTCTCCGCAAAATTTGACACATTTTTCCATACGATGGAACCATTCCATTCTGAAGTTGGGGTCTCCAAAATGGCCGTTTTGTAGGCGTCCACAGCTTCTTCAGGTGATGAAAATCTCTGACCACGCAATTTATTCTTTATTTTAGGGAAATTATAGAAATCATTAGGGCTTAGGTCTGGGCTGTACGGCGGATGGTCGAATAATTCTATGTTTTCTTGCTCTAAAACTCTTTTGTTCTGTGCGCGGTGTGAGAACTCGCATTGTCGTGATGGAGGATGATGCGGCGGTTGCGGTTCTCTTTACGGAGTTCAGAAACGACCTGTGGCAAACAAATGCTAGCATACCATTCTGCATTAACCGTTCTTTGTCCCTCAAGAGGAATAGTCGCAACATGGCCGGTTTTGGAGACAAACGTGGCCACCATTTTTTTTGCAACACTCCGTGAACGGACAATTTTTGTTGGCTTTAACTCATTTTCGAACACCCAAACTCGTGACTGGTTTTTTGTTTCGGTGTCGTACGCGTATATCCACGATTCGTCACCTGAAACGATGTTGTATACAGCATTTGAGGACCATGCGTGGAATCTTTCGAGAGTTCTGACGCACCAAGTAACGCGAGCCGCTTTTTGCTCTTCACAGAGCGAATGCGGTATCCATCGGGAAAACAACTTTTTTACACCTAGTTGTTCATGCAAGATTATTTGTATTTGACTCTTGCCAATGTCTAAAGTTGCCTGAATTTCGCGGTATGTCACATGTCGATCTTCCTCAATCAGCTTACGCACAGCATCAACGTTTTCTTGGGTGACTGCAGTTTTTGGACGACCTTGACGGGGATCATCACTGAGCTTGACACGTCCACGTTGAAATTCAGCAAACCAGCGATAAATTGTGGTTTTGGATGGGGCTTCATCACCAAATGCAGAAATCATCCGGTCAAACACACTGTTTTTGTGTTAAACCACTTCGAACGTCATAATAAATTATCGCCATTGTAGAGATGGGTCGTACTAGGTAAATTTTGTACTAGGTGCACCTAGTCCAAGTCCGTACAAATACTAGATCCAAATACCTATTCCACCTAGTCCACCTAGTCCATGAAATACGCATACTTTATAGATGCTTAGTCTTTGCGTACCACCGATACGCGTAGATTCGTACGTCAGCAGTAATAAATTGTACCTTCATAATTTCCGCAGGCTTAGGACTATCAACGTAAAATTAAAACATGTTGGCCTTTGTCCGTAAAATGATCACAAGCGACACTTCTTTTTTTGGGAGCCATTTTTTAAAACAATACTTGAGAGGTGGCAAGGGACACCCGGATGGAACGAAGTTCCTTTCCAGGATTCATGATTGTTTTTTTTAATTATTTATTAAGGAAAAAAAAACCGGTATACACTCAACAAAAGTATTATCTCTCTCTCTCTCCTTCTCTCGCTCTCTCTCTCTCTCTCTCCCTGTCTCTCCTCTCTCATTCTCTCTCCCTCCCTCTCTCTCTCTCTCTCTCTCTCTCTCTCTCTCTCCTACGTTCCAAAACAAAATATATACAGTCGAATTGAGAAACCACCTCCTTTTTTTTAAGTCGGTTAAAAAGTGTCGTTACAACTTTTTCTCTTAATTCCGTCTAGCCCCCTTTCGCAACGCGCCATAAGGAACTTCGTTCCAATAATCAAATTAATTAATGTCACAATAAAAAAAGATCTAAGTTCTTAACGATTTATCAAAATTTCGTTACAAAAACCGATCACTAAATAAGTCCCGATAGTACGTGTTTGCGACGTCGAGTCAAGCGAGATCACATTCGCATGAGTCCGTATTTGATACTAGACTGCATCATCATAGTCTTCATTAGTATGGAGTATTGTCAAAGTACCTATTCTATAAAATACTCCTATTCCGGACTAGTATCCAGTTTCGAGACTAGTCCGACAGACAAGGATGGAAGGACTGCGGAATAGTGTAGTTAAAAAAGGACAGTATATATTTTAGCACAACACAGTGCGTGTCATGTTACTTTTATGCCATTGAATTAGGGTTCAAATTCAAGTGACTGACACACGAATGATTTTGTCAAACATGAATGAGCTATGACTATGCTGCTATCTCGCTTCGCCGCGTAGTCGGTACTTCAATTCGCGCGGACCGCGGTGCGGGTGCTGTGTACTGCGTAGGCACAGTGAGACTAGGTGGATCTAGTATTTTAAAAGTTGGAATAGGTGCAACCTAGTCTCTATACATACCTATTCCCTGTACCTATTCTAGTATATACGCCTCATCTCTACGCCATTGCCATTGACGTGCCAAACTGAATGAACTGATGAAATGAGCTACTGTGCTCTATTTTAATTATTAAGTCACTTTTTAAATGTGACCATTTTTATAAATAAACGAAAAAGTAATGAAGATGTTATAATGTCTTACCAAATACCAAAAATAGTTGGGTTCATTTAACCTAGTATCGGGTTGTTTTTTTGATGACCATTTATCCATTTTGGTAGAAAAGCAGTTATGTTAAGCATTCTTCTCTTTAGATAGGTATTGTGTTGCTAGACTTTTAGCTACATAAATTCCTCAACACACATATACAGACATCATACATTGTGAACTTTGACTTAACTTCATATAAAAATGAACCTTATTTGTTTGTGGTTAATTTGCATATTCCTAAAAGCGACTATGATCAAGTGTCATATAGGAATGTGGTCATTGTTTTATTTTTAAATTAGCAAATTAAAGTTACAGGAATAAGGTTCATTTTCGTATGCAAGAGATCTACAGAGTGAAGTTTGACTTTATTTGAAATTAAACCTTATTTGTTGGATGTTAGTGTGCATATTCCTTAAAGCGAATGTAATCAAGTGTCACATAGGAATATAGACATTCATTTTTATTTTTTTTAAATTAATTTGATAGAAATAAGTTTCATTTTCATCTACCAAAATAACGTCAAAGTTTTTTAAGCTCTATTGTAGAATTGTAAAGGGTGCTACAAAAAAGCCTCATGGTACTCTGACTATCCTTTCGCGGAATACAAGCGTAATATTATGTAAACTATCTATGTTAAATCCCCATTTCGTTACAAAAGCTTTTCTGCTATTTATTACGACTATTTCCTCATACATCAATGGATAGTAGGGGAGTCCCCTTAAATTGTCCCACGTATCACAAACAATGAAGTATGTATTATTAATTATGAATACTACTATTATATTAAAGTATTAAATATATATTTAATAGGAAAATTGGTATGTTATTGATTATGTTGAAGTTTGAGAATTTTAAATCATAAATTAATTATTTAAGCCTTAAATAACCGTTTGCCATTTTTAAGAGTTCTGAGTGAAGGAAAAACGGATCCATAATAAGATCACTTTGTTGGATATGTCTGTACTATATTTGGTTGAATGTGCAAATTTCAGGAACTATTGCTTCGAATTGAAATATTATTGTAGTGTTGTATAGCCCATTTACCGAGGAAGTCTTTAGGCCAGATAACATTAGGCTAGAGCCCGAAAGAAAAACCGTTACCAATACTAAATACTCCCACGGGCAGGTCATTCGACTGGCCTGTTAGGCTAGTGGTTAGTGACCCTGACTGCTAAGACTGAGGTTGTGGGTTCGATTCCCACTCAGGACAAATCTTTGTGTGATGAGCACAAGCATTTGTTCTGTGTCTGGGTGTAATTTTTCTATTATATAATATGTATGTATTTAGAAATATATAAGTATGTTTATCAGTTGTCTGGTTGCCATAGTACAGGCTCTGCCTAGTTTGAGATCAAAAAACATTGTGTTGGTTGACCTAAGATATTATTATTATTATTCGACTAGCTGACCCGGCAAACGTTGTTTTGCCATATAAATAATTTCCTAGGCGGGGATAACTAATTAAATGACGATTGATCAGTTTTCGACCGGAGAGGAAAAATGATTAAATTACTAAAATGGCTATTAAAAAATAAGGGTTGATCGTAGAAGGGTGAAAATTGAGGATTGTATGTATTTTTGTATGTTGTATCATAAAAAAATAAAAATTAAAAATTTGTCTAAAAAATAAAAAATAAAATTTAGGGGTGGGACTACCCCTAACATTTAGGGGGATGAAAAATAAATGTTGGCCGATTCTCATAGATACCGGATAAGCACAAAAAATTTCATCAAAATCGGTCAAGCCGTTTCGGAGGAGTATGGCAACGAAAACTGTGACACGAGAATTTTATATAATAGATGAGACAGGGTAGGTCGGTCACGGGCAGAAGCTAGTAATATTATAAAAGACAAAGGAAGCATTTGTGGCTAAGCAATAACAGCCATAATTGGTTGTCTGTCAGTTTTCCCACAGATTACGAAAGCTGACGGCGCCTGCGTCAGATTGCAGTCGGGACGGAATGTTGCCACTCTTGTTTTTTTTAAATTTATATATTCATTAAATCTAACGAAAGTGTTTTTAATATTTATTGTACTGATTGTTTGCTGCACCGATCGACGTCATTACGTCAGCGCCGGCTGTCACTGAAAACCAGCGCTGGGGCTCTGTCTCGCATAGGGTCACAGCATTATGCTGAGCGATGGCCGTTTTGCGTGGATATGACGCATATTTTCCCACATCTTATTTTTTTAATTCTGTATGTTTCTAGTCTTACTGTGCGTCATGTTTACCGCAAATAAACGTATTTTCTTTCTTTCTTTCCATACAATTCGATCGATTAAGATACGCTGGCCGCGGTTGTTCCGTGGATGGGTGACCATCTTTACATACCAAGATCCCTCCGTGCCTCGGAAAGCACGTTAAGCCGTTGGTCCCGGTTGTCATACGTGGATCTTTGACAGTCGTTACGAGTCTTCAGAAGCCTGAAAGTCTGACAAGCAGGCTTACCAAGGTGTATCATGTTACCCAGTTACTGGGTTGTGGAGGTCAGATAGGACAGCCGCTCCATGTATTCAGCTGCGTCCGGTTAGACTGGAGGCCGACCCCAACTTAGTTGGGAAAAGGCTAGGCAAATGATGAGTGTGCGTTGTGCTGTGGGTTCTATTTCCAATCTGTCAATCTGAGCTCCACAACCCAGTTACTAGATAGGAACATACCCCTTGTTAAAATTGGTTGTCAGACTTTGTGGGTCCTGATGATTAATTGTCTAACCCAAGCAATCATCATGCCAGTCTGTTTCCAACTATGTTGATGTCGGCATCCAGTTCGGAGGCAACTGAGGCGACTGCCTATCCGCCCTGCACATCCCAGTTGCTGGCTAGAAACATACCTTTTGGTAAGACTGGTTGTCAGGTTTTAGGGCTTCTGATGAGTTTTGTCTACCATATCGGTCTGTCTAGTGGTCGCTAGTATTAGAGCTGAGCATGAGGTTTTTTCATCTGGAATTTCTTAGCCCGGAGTCTGTATTTGTTCACGGTTGATGGCAATGGGCTCGCCCCCTGTTAGTTGGGACTTAAACATAACTGGCGTAAGTTGGGTATAACTGACTGATGTATCATAACCTCATTGAAGAGTTTGCGAGCGCTTCTGCTGAGCGTGGGGTCCTGGATTCAGTTCCCAGGTCGGGCAGTGTTATTGGGTTTTCCATTACGAATTTCTTAGTAACAGCCCGGATTTTGGAAATTAGCGTCGTGATACCCCCGTGCCTCGGTGAGCACGTGCCGTCGTTGGTCCTGCGCCTGATCTCTCTCCGCTCATGTCGGATTGTGGTCCCAACGGAATATGAGTGTAGGAAGAGCGAGTGCTCCTGTGTCTGCGCACACACTTGTGTACCTACTATCTCCCGCGCCGATGGCTAGTCGCCGTTGAGTTTGGCCGCCATGACCGAAATACTGTCTGGAGGATGTGGGTGTAAAACCCTCCGAGGATTACAGGCGCTATATGTTGAGTTATCATACCAAATGATTTTGAATTGCATTCTATAATAATCATTAATTGTTTCCTTCTACATACAATTTCAGTTTTAGGCTATTTATCGTTACAGTCAACACAATAGCTTAGATAATTAGGTATATTTAATGAGTTGTAAATTAAGGAAAAAATAACCGGTTTCCTGTCATTTACCTTTTAGCATTCCTCAACAGAATGTGATTTTTATTTATTACTAGCTTTTGCCAGCGGCTTCGCCCGCGTGGAGGTCGGAAATTATCCCTCGGGAACATACTACCGGGATAAAAAGTAGCCTATGTCCTTTCTCAGGCTCTAAACTATCTGTGTACCAAATTTCATTTAAATCGGTTCAGTAGTTTTAGCAGGAAAGCGAGACAGACAGACAGATAGACAGACAGACAGACAGAGTTACTTTTGCATTTATAATATTAATAAAAATAATAAAACAATAAAAAAAATAAAAATAAAATAATAAAATAGTAAAATTAATAGTAAAAAATAGTATAATAGTATATAGTATAATAGTATATAGTATATATAGTATAATAGTATATAGTATATATAGTATAATAGTATATATAGTATATAGTATGGATTAATTTTTGCCCGCGACATCTGCCATCCAGGACGAAAAGTAACCTTTACCCATGTGCCACATTTTATCTACATTCGTTTAGCCGTTTAATATCTTTCTCTCTCGTTCTCTGCCTAGCCTTATTCCATTTCATTTGGGCTCCTCGTCATTCTTCGCCAGATGTTTCTGTTCTGCGTCGTCGAGTCATTAACTTGGGCTTGCTTTCACTGTTGACTACAGACATCCAAGTGAGAAAGCGTCTACTGTCTTCTTTGGATCTGAATTCATTTAGAAGACTTGTTTAGTCTTGTGTTCTTTGGGTGTTCTCATTACATGGCCATACCACCTCGGGCGCGCTTCAGAGAGCGTTTCTTCGCAGCTGTTTAAGCTTGTAAACATAATAAACTCATTTATGATATTGGTTTGGATTATCAATGTGTTAAATATGAGCCGTTGGGATCAACACCCTGAAGTGCTGTCATTCAAGGATCTTTGCCAGTCGTTACGGGTCGTCAGAGGCACGAAAATGTGATAGCAAGTCTTATCAAGGGATATCGTGTTACCCAGTTACTGGATTGTGGAGGTTAGATAAGCAGTATCTCCATGTGACTGGAAGCTGCTGCTGACTGTTTGCCGAGTCTATTCTGAAGGCACGACTGTTATATATACAGTAGTCAGTCTTGGCACAGTCTGCAGAATTGATGTGCCTCGCCTATTCTCAGGTGTGTTGAGATCGGTTTCCAGCATAACCGGATGCGGCTAAATACCAGTATTTTACATGGAGCGATATGCCTATCTGACCTACACGACTTGGTAACTGACACCACCTATCTTGTCTTGGTTCCTGCGGATGTCCTGCAGGGTTCTGTTTACGTCTTCCACTGTTTTCATATTTGCCATAGTGCAGTCATCATATACGATGAAAGGGCCAAGGTCGCGGGGACTTGGTAACTGACACCACCTATCTTGTCTTGGTTCCTGCGGATGTCCTGCAGGGTTCTGTTTACGTCTTCCACTGTTTTCATATTTGCCATAGTGCAGTCATCATATACGATGAAAGGGCCAAGGTCGCGGGGACTTGGTAACTGACACCACCTATCTTGTCTTGGTTCCTGCGGATGTCCTGCAGGGTTCTGTTTACGTCTTCCACTGTTTTCATATTTGCCATAGTGCAGTCATCATATACGATGAAAGTGCCAAGGTCGCGGGTTTGTTCGAAAGAGTTACCGTGGCCCTGGCACAGGCAGTAAAAGTCTGACACGCCCTCCCGCTCCACCCAGAGCGGGAGAAGGCGTTTGATGATTTCCCATCCCAAAAAAAGTGTAAATCGTTGTTAGTTGGGCTTCTGTTTACCCCTAACTACTGTCAAATATCTACGAATGACCAACGGCTTGACGTGCTTCCCAAGGCACGGAAATGGGAGGATGGCCAATGGATGTTCACCTATCTACGGATCTACCGCGGCAAACCGTCAGTCGACAAAATTCACATGTTCTCCATCCCTCCGCATCACATGACCATACCATGACATATTGTTATTATTTTAACTAATCTTGTTAACCTACAGTTTTATTTTTCCCTAATTTTTATTGTCAATTTTAATTTGTTATTTTTTCCCTGTTTGTTACGATAGAATTCAACTTTTGGGACTTACCAGTGTGGTCAGAGTATTTTTTTAAATATTTTACCTGGATATCAATGATATCATTAGACGAATGCGACTATTGCGTGAAAAATATTCAAAACTAGCTTTTGGCGTACTACCAGGATAAAAGTATCCTATTTGTTATTCCAGCTTATAAACTATCTGTGTTCCTCATCCATTTGGACTAAACCGGAAAAAATATGAATGGACTGGAATGGATTTCGATTCAGCTGTTTTTGCGTGCCAAACATACAAAATTTCACATTTCTTATATTAATACAGTAGAATAGGAAAAAATGTCAAAGACTTGAATAAAAGAAATTATGTTCTTGAAAATAGGGTCTACATAACATAATTGGCCTATAATGTCCCACGGCTGGGCCACTGGACTCCTCTCGGTGAGAAGGAGAGTGCCCTAATCCACCACGCGGGCCCAGTGCGGGTTGGTAGATGTTACATATCTTCGAATTTTTGGTTCAAGGACATGCTCCTTAAGTTAGAAATTGGCCTCAAATATCATGCTTTCATGAAAAAGCCATTCAATAGGAAACATTATATTCAATGGTATTGTAAAATGCAAGCCTTTAGGTATACTTATCTAATGTAATTGATGCTGTAAGCCAAAATACAGGTTCCTCCTAGTTCGGCTCAAGATGTTAAAAGTTTTTGTGTACATAATAGGTACTGTTTATAGCATTTATCTGTACGTTACAATAAGTACCTTTTGTGAAAGAAAGAAATAAATATTACCTTAAACTTAAGTTTGGCCGCGAATCATATTTAGATCAAGATATAACCTGAAAATATGAAATTCGGATTACTCAGACACTTTTGCCTGAAGACAACAAAAAAAAAATGGTTTGACTAAGAAGTTAGGGCAACAACTTACTAAACTAAACCCTTTTCATAGGTAGATAGATATCTAAATTGAATAGATATTATCAAACCGATTTTTACTAGTTCCAAAGTTTATTACGTCTAAAATTGTGACTCACCGTTAATCCATCCAAAACATTACTTATGTCATATCAAATCATTCATATCTCCTATCAACGCTTAGTCATAAAATTATCTATTTTATCGAAACTCACAATTTACATAGACAACGGCACAGCTGTTTTCGAGTTAGGAACAGACAGATGGATAAAATGATGTTGTGTAATCCTTTTTTTTTGTATAACGTTATCATGTGCCCTTGATTTGCAGAAAAATACTATTGTTTCTGATAACGTTTATTGAAAGCAAAAATAAAAAAATATATTATCATTTTGTTTTTGTCGAAATTTTTGTGATTTTACAAGAAAAGCCATACCATACCAAAAATATTTTCATATAAAATGGTTGCCAAGACTAGACCATATGGCTCGCACTGCCAAAAAGTTATCAGATCTCATGTATAACCAAACTTCTAAATCTACACCTTAATCAAAATATGTGGTTTGGCCGTTTCGTTACTACAAGATCAAAATGAAAAGTCATATATATTCAAATAAGGCTGAGGATCAGCATTTTTTGAACGTCAAAATTACATAAGATAGTCCCTCAAAACGTCCACCCGTCACCACTTTCTAGTGCTTTAGCTGGGAAGAAGAAGCGGCGCAACAAACTCCCCAGCAGCACGAACAATTGTAAAACAGTAAAGTAAAAAAAAGTATGTACATTTTTCACCTTACGTCCATTTGACGATAGCGTTTCCTATCCACCTACCCCTGGGAAGAAATGCCGAAACAAACTCATAAGTCGTGGTCTCTTGGAAAGTCCAAACATTATATTATTAGAATTTTATGTGAGTCTTAACAATGCAGGGCCATGTCTGGAGGAGACTTTTGAAGAAAGAGCCATTGCAGCTTTGAGCTGACTTGTCCCAACAGACGGCATGTACGTATCAGTCATTATGTAGCTCAACCCTACGGTTACAGAGCTTTGAAATCAAACATTCTTGATCTATATAGTTTTTTCGTATTTGCCACCTCATCTGCCTAACCTTTTCCCAACTATGTTGAGGTCGGTTTACAGTCTAACTGGGTGCAGTTGAATTCCAGCATGGAGCGACTGCCTCCCCGTGCTGCCGAACCTAATGAAAAAAAAATTGTTTATTCTGCACAAACAAAACGCACAATATGAAATATAAAATAGTTGCAAAAAATTCACACGTACAAGGTAGCCAAAAGCCCCGTCTTCAAGTTACAGAAGTACAATATTATCAATGGCAAAAGGAATAGCACCATTTCTTTTGTTCCCCTGGGTGTCGTAGAGACTAAGGAACTTCTAGAGAATGGGCAGCAGCGTCCTCTATGCCTCTTACTACCATACTGCGATCGCTAAGCCGCCTGCCAAGTGAGGTGATTATGGCAACCCTCCCTCCCCTTTGGGGGAGACTTATGTCCAGCAGTGGACGTCTGTCGTCTGAAATGATGATGACTGCTATAGGACTTCCACATCCCAGTTACTGGGTACTACGATCTGTATCTAATGACATAAAATGTCCCTCCATGAAAAAAATATATAGGTATTTAGCGGCATCAGGCTAGATAGCGAGCCGACCTCAACACAATCGGAAACAACGTACCACGTTGATAAATTACATTATAGAAAAAATCTTCAATGCTTAATCTGCGCGTTATCTCACATATTACGTATAAATTACGACATTTATGTCAAATTATTGTTTGTTTTAATAGTAATATGCGTTCTTCTTATCATTTTGACTCGGTAGTAAGTTGGCGTGGATATAATTTGTGTTGCTATTTTGCATAATTATCTTCCTTTTTTTACCCCACATCTCAGCTAAAGCATTAGGAAGTGGTGAAAAGCGGGCGGGCGTGCCGGGGGACTGTCTTATATAACTTTGACGGTCAAAAAGTGCTGACTCTCAGTCTAGTTTTGAATAAATGTCTTTTGATTTTGATTGATTTTGTCATGGGGTATTTGGAAGGTTAATCTGACTCGTACTAAAATATTATAAATGGGAAGGTTTGTATGTTTGGATGTGCGTTACTCAATCTCATCTAGATTTCTATGAAATGTGGCACACAGATAGTCTATAACCTGGATTAACACATAGGATCTTTATTTTTGAATTTTTATCCAGTATTATGTTTCTGTGGGATAATTTCCGCCCTCCATGCGGGCGAAGTCGCTTGCAGAAGCTAGAACAGAAATAACTTCAGCGTAAAGAGCGCAGTCTCATCTTCGTACCTTTTTCCTAACATTGCTGGTGTCCGCTTCCAGTCTAATTGCAGTCTGACCCCTAAAATGGTATATACCTGTCTACCAGAATGGAGGTACTCCCTATCTGACTTCTAGTTGCTTATAAAGTAACTGGGTATGGAGGACATCAATTGTAAGGACCGGTTGTCAGACTTTCAAGCTTTTACCTGACAAAGATCTGAAATGACAGCCAGGAACAACGGCTTAGCGTGCTTTCGGAAGCATGAAGGGGTCTCGGTATGTAATGATGGTCACCCATTTTCGGACCGAACTCGGTAGGCATAGCTTAACCTGGTCGATAGATTATTGTGGCTGTTATTACTGATGATAAATATCCCCCCGACCCTTGCTCGACGAAGTGCCAGGCCGCACCGTAGCTGAGCCTGGAGCTTAAATTCGTCCCAAATAATAATCACCCGGATTCAGCCCGTCTCTTGCTGCCCTCTACCAGCGACGCTCTACACCGGGGTCCGTACCCCTCAGGGGGTGCCCTGAGTTGAGACGACTAGTCGCTTTAGTTTTTAAGTCTTTTTAGCCCTGGTTGGACGCCTTCATTTAGGAATCATAAAATATTAAAATTTATTCATGTAATAAATAATTAACATTTCTCTCTACGTATTCTATTTTCCTTACCCGTTTTCGCTAACAGTGAAAACCCTTATTTAAATAACTCTTAATTATCTGTGACTAGCTTTTGCCAGCGGCTTCGCCCGCGTGGTTGTCGGAAATTATCCCGCGGGAACATACTAACATACCGGGATAAAAAGTATCCTATGTCCTTTCTCACTGCTCTAAACTATCTGTGTACCAAATTTCATTAAAATCGGTTCAGTAGTTTTAGCAGGAAAGCGAGACAGACAGAGAGTTACTTTTGCATTTATAATATTAGTGTGGAGTGTGGATTGTTTGGGTCGAGTCATATTTAGCACTTCACGTCGACGTCATCATCAGTTCAGCCCGAAATCACCCACTCCTGGTTAAGCCTCCCTTTTCTTGTGCCATACTTTCCCGTTTCCATGCATGTCTTATCCAGGCGTGTCTCTAGACTTTGGAAATATCGTCGACCCCATAGCACTCGTAGACGACCCTGGTTTCCTTGGCCTTTTTTCTTGTGGGTGGGAAATCATTAAATGACGTCTCCCGCTCTAGGGTGGAGCGAAGGGCGTGTCAGACTTTTACTGACTAAAACCCACCCGTGTTCCTTCAGTTGCCCATATGCCAGGGCCACGGTAACTCTTTCGACCAAATCTCGCGACCTTGGCAGGGTTTCTTTGGCCTTACCATGGCCACCGTTCAGTCAAAGCTTTACGCTATCGGCCATCTCCGCGTCTAACTAGATGTCCTGTCCAACTCTACTTAGGCGCATTGCTCTGTCCCCACTTTGTAGAACTTACTCTTCAAGTGTGAGACTAATTTTATTTTTGGGATACGCTCTTCGGTTTGTCTCTTAGGTCAGCCAAAGTGTGGACGGGGTTTATCCATCAGGAATTTCTCATTGGCAGTCCAAAACTGGATTCATATGGCAAAAACACGCCCCCTTATTCATAATTTCATCCAAAAGACATCCAGTGCTGGACATAAGGTTACAACACCTATAATATAACTATCTTTTGCCAGCGGCTTCGCCCGTTTATACATATAAACCTACCTCTTGAATCACTTTGTCTATTGTTGAAAACCGCGTTAAAGTCCGTTGCGTAGTTTAAAAGATCTAACCGTGCATACGCGGGACGCGACTTTGTTTTATACTATGTAAAGATATAAGTATAGACGTATACAACAGGGCTTAACTCCTCATTAATATCTTTAGCAGTCTAGCTGTGGGTCTTCTTTCTGGTCTATTCAGTATAATATTATGACTAGGAAACCCGTTATCTTTAAACGAGCAATTCTTGTATATATGTATGTATATATATAATCTGAATCTCGGAAACGGCCAACGATTTTCATGAAAAGTATACAGGGGGTTTTGGGGGCGATAAATCTATCTAGCTAGGATTCATTTTCATAAAATGTCGTTTTATTCGTGTTTTCAATGACCAACTTTATCAATAATCAACTTGAACATAAACTTATTATTTTAAACACAATTTACCAAAAAATACCGAGCAAAGCTCGGTCATCCAGATATTGAAAAGAAGACGATGATTACATTGTTTTTGCTCCACCATCACTTCAGTTTAAGTGAGGTAGGACGAATGAGTTAATGCGTATGATTCATCTTACTGTAACACGTGTGCCCGTATATATCATAACATTACGCGTGGAATCTCTGAAGGGCAGAGGTTTACCTAAAGTACACCTAAATTTCGCCAGTTATGTTTAAGTCCCATGTAATAGGGGGCGAGCTTATTGCCATCAACCGGGCACAAATCCAGCCTCCAGGCTGCTATTGAGTAGCGGAGTCCCGGCCACCGTAGGCGCGCGCTTGTGGGCGGCGAGCAATGGGTAGCTCGCGGCCCAGTAAGGAGCAGGCCCGAGTCGACGGCGCCGTCGACTGAGCCTCCGAAAGAGATGTCAGCGGTAATTGATGGGGTCCGCTAGGGCCGATGCCTGCCAGGCTCGCGGATTTCTTCGAAAGAGTTACCGCGGCCGAGGTATAGGTAACTGAAGGAACACGGTTGAGTTTTACTCAGTAAAAGTCTGACACGGAGACGTCATTTGATGATTTCCCAGGCACAACAAAAAAAAAAAATGCTACTGAGAAATTCGTGATGAAAAAATCCAATGACAATTTGCTTGACTTGGTAATCGAACCCAGTACCTCATGCTAAACAGTGACGCTTGTAAAATTAGGTTATGCGTATGATTCATCTTACGGAACACATGTCCTCATATTTGTAATTGTGTATGTTCAGTTCTTGGATCAGAGCTTTTTTTTCTCAGGAAGTGGGAAAGACCCTGTTTATCTGTGGGATATTACAGTCGATTAAAACACGGATTCTTTTGATTCAGTAGTTGGGAATTTTCTTTACGTCATTAACTGACTTCTTGCCCCTGGACTTCGCGAGCGAGGTTAATTCTGTCCTAATTACATATGTACAAACTCATGACTTTCCATGGGGGTAGGCAGAAACTACAGAACGTCACCTGCTACGATCCCCTTACATACTCTTACTGATACTGCTTTCTTTACACGTCGCATCGAATTGCCTGCCAGTTTTCGTCAATTATTCGTTGCTGCTTCGCTCCTTTTGATCGTAGCGTGATGTTATATAGCCTATAGCCTTCCTCAATAAAAAGGCTACCCAACACGAAAATAATTTTTCAATTCGGACCAGTAGTTCCTGAGATTACCGCGTTCAACCAAACAAATAAACAAACTCCTCAGCTTTATAATATTAGTATAGATAGTAACATAACATAATTATACTGGTACAAAGTACCAGAAAAACGAATTTTGATCAGCGGTTTGTTTGAAAATATAGTATAGTCAGAGTAACTTTCATTTTAGTGTTTTATGGTTAAAAAACCCAAGTCATCATCAGGGTGAAACATAAATTAAAATATTATCGAATACTTAAATTCATTTTTACACGCTTTATATTATTAAAACAAAAAACCACAGTTTTTTTAAACTGCCCCGCCACCTCATATGGCATTGCTGCGTGCAGGTAATTCCAGCCACTCGAGCCTTCATCATCATAAGTTTCAGCCCGAAGCCACCCTCGTGTGACCTTGATGGCAATACTCGGATTACCCATTATTGCATATTTAAGGAAGGTTCTGGGGTGACGACCGCGTACTGGAAGACCTAGTGTTGGAAGGCCTCCTCCTCTGTGCTAGAAGCACAGATTCGGTCGAAGTAGCCGTGCTTGGGAGAGGCCTATGTCCAGCAGTGGACTTTCGGCTGAAATAATGATGATGATGCGTATTTGAGCATTCTTTACTGAGAAAACGAAACTCGGGGGCAAATTGTATAAATACATGAAGACACGTTGTGCTGAATCCTCCGTAACCTTGCTCGAGCCAGACCGCGCCGCTGAGTCTGTGTAGCATTAAATTCGTTCCTACATAAAAATCACTCCGATCCAGGTCCTCCCTTGCTGTCCTCTGCCAGCGATGCCCTAAGCCGAGGTCCGTACCCCACAGGGAGTGCCCCCTTAGCGAGTAGTCACTCTAGTTTTAAGTTTTTTAAGCAGTGGCTGGAGGCAGTGGTCTCGAACGTCATAGAGCGAGATCGGTAGAATTGCCAGTTAAAAACGGTATATTTGTACCCAAAATCGGTAAATGACATTTCCATGTGTACTGTGAAATCCTAGAATATTCGTTATATTTCGGTATTTCAGTAGAACAGAGCCAGTGGTCTCGAACCTACCGAAAAATCTGTAGGTTCGAGAACACTGGCTGGAGGCCTTAATTTATTAAGATAGCCACAGGCAAGTCCGGTTAAGCAGCCGAGAGTCTCATAAGTTGACCTGCGAGATGTAATTCCCCAAAACAAAAAAAAAATATGCTGTCTCTAAATAAATTAAGATAAGGGCTGGGCAATCATTCAAAATCAAGTCATTTATTCCAAGTAGGCTGACAGTCAGCACTTTTTGAACGTCAAAGTTACATAAGACAGTCCTCCAAAAGAGACCGCCCTTCACCACTTCCTAGTGCTTTAGCTGGGAAGAAGTGGCACAACAAGCTCCCCAGCAGTATAAAAATAATAATGTTTTGTAAATCAATTAATGAATTATTTTATTGTCCTCCCAATTATACATTACTGTATTATCTATGGGAAATACCCATATTTTATGGACGTCAATAAAACTGTTATTCTCAATTTTGTTGCATCAATATAGCATATAATGTGTAAACAACAAAATAATGTGGTATTTACTGATAAACTTCGAATGAAACTGAAGTCATTAAAATTGGGATATTTTTTGTTTATTACCTAAACGCAAAAGGATTTCATTGGTTGCTGCTTTATTACACTTATAACGGCTTGTCATCCGAAATAGTAAAATTCACACGTATCTGCTACCGGGATAAAAGTAGCCATGGTCTAATATCGAATTTAAAATATTAGTAAGGATCCATCCGAAATTTTCATCGTTTTCTTGGATTTTCTTCGTTCATAAAGACAGCCATATTAAGGAACCTGCCTTAAGAAACTACCCCATTTTTGGGTAGCGCAATGCATTACAGGAACCATCACATCATTTTCGCACAGTTTAAATTAATTTAGTTTCAATAAAGGTTAACTTTTTTGTGCGCATAACATTTATGTAGCCCAACAAATGATTCAAGTTTACAATGCCCACTCTCCAGGAAAAAATATAAGTTATTGATGTATGGTTTAAGGAAATGTTAAGTTGAATATTGTCGTTAACTTAACGAATGGGGAAGTTGTGACTTAAAAAAAAATCTATGATTGTATTTTCACAGAAATACAAGTCTTTTTTCGCCCAAGATATGGTAACCTATTAATACTTCCTAACAACCGGTTTTTGCATTGATCAAGTATGCACATAAAATACACATTTTAACGTCAACATTTACAAGGATTTAGAAATTATTCTAGTTGCCTCTTCGAAAATGAAGTTTCTTATGGAGAAGACTTACTAGAGACTGCGCAGCAGCGTTCTCTATGCATTTTACCACCATACTGCGATCCGAACCCGACTGCCAAGCATGGTGATTATGGCCCCCCTCCCCCTAATGTAGGAGGCCTGTGTCCAGCAGTGGACGTCTGCCGGCTGAAATGATGATGATGATATGGAGAAATGGGTAGAAACTCTATAGTTACTCTTTAATGTTTTGTATACATTTTTTACATTAGATTATGTGAACAATGATGTACCTAGAATAATATTACCTACTATACCACAATTGCGTTAACCGGTAAGACGTCAGGTCATTCCTTCAATGTAGCCCGTGAATTTCATAATATTATACGTTTTTATGTAAATAAATTTTAAACGCGTGCTTTTACCTTTTTTTTGTGATTGGTAAATCATCAAATGAAGACGTCATTTGATGATTTACCAATCACAAAAAAAAAGGTAAAATCTCCCGCTATGGGTGGAGCGGAAGGGCGTGTCAGACTTTTACTGACTAAAACCCACCCGTGTTCCTTCAGTTGCCCAAGTGGCAGTGCCACGGTATCATAAGGTCCTTAGATTGAACATACTATCATCATTCTTCAACCCTTATCTCAATTTATCTCAGATCGCCGCAACACCTCTTTCTTTTCCACACTTCTCTATCAGTCGTCATCTCGGTATTAACCCACTTGCTAACCATATCATCTTTAACACAGCTCATCCATCATTTCTTTGGTGTTCCCCTACTTTCATAGCTGTCGACATTAATGCTCATAACTTTCCACACGAAATTTTCCTCATTCCTCTGTTGGTTCGAATTACTAGTTGGATCAAATATAGTAGAATTTTCGATAAGTAAGACTGGTTTGTCAGATTTTCGGGCTCCTTTACCTGTAACGGCAGTGAAAGATCCGATGAAATTGAGTGCCTTTTATTCAAACATTCATTCAACAACATCATTTCAACTGTAAGTCGTCTTTGGGTTGCCATTATCGCCACTGTTGGAAGGCGGGTTGGCGATCGCAGTATGATGGTAAAAATGCATAGAGAACGCTGCTGCTCCTTCTCTAGTAAGTCCCTTAGTCGCCTTTTACGACACCCACGGGAAGAAATTGGATAGTGCTATTCAATCAGGAGGATGTTATTGATATTAATTATGTTTAAAAATAAAAATAAACATTTTAATGACCTATTATTAAACTTCGTATCAATTACGTCGAAAGAGTTTCATAAGGACACCATTATATCGTCCAAATATGGTCATTTTGTGGTCGTATGGTATGTGGTCGCCACGGGAAAGGCCCCTGACGTCATTGATAATGTGAACACTGCTCTTTGTTTTAACGACCTTCAGAGGTCAAATGATTAAATTGTAAAATGAATTATTGTAAAAAAAAAAGAAGAAATAATAGTTAAAAAAAAAACTAAATACACGCTTCCATAGAAAACCATTATTTTCTACTTTTTAGTTTGGTTTTCTATGGAAGCGTGTGTTTTAGAACTGTTATTTATAGTCTATATTTAGGGTGTTTCGAATTTTGAGACGTATGTCAGCGTAGTTTGTGACGTATGTCAGCATAGTTAAGGTTCTGTCGTGCAATTGTCACGAGAACCAAACGCTTGTGCCAAATTTCGGCCGATAGCTTCAGTGGAAATGGGTGAAATATTGATTGCAAAACATTCCAGGAGATGTTAAATAAAAGCTTTTAATAATAAACTTTCATCACCATCATCATCATCATTTCAGCCGAAAGATGTCCACTGCTGGTCATAGGCCTCTCCCAAGCTCCGCCACTTCGACCTGTTTTTTATAATCTTTACATAGCATAAAACAAAGTCTCTTTTACGCTTAAATCTTTTTAATTTACGCAACGGTTTTTAACACGGTTTGCATCAATAGACAGATAGAGTGATTCAAGAGGAAGATTTATATGTATAACTAGCTTCTGCCCGCGACTTCGTCCGCGTCAAATTTTTGCTCCCCTGACCCTTCCCGTCGCATCGATTTGCCTGCTCGTTGCTGCTCGCTCCTTTTGAGTGATAGTGAGTCAACCTTAAAAGATAGGCATATGCTCTCGCGGACTTTTTTTTAGAAGTTTTTAAAAGGAACAATTCCGTCATACATGATTTTTGCGTTACTTTAACCGTTTACGCAGCGCACGCAACGGAAACTCTCAAAAGGAATAAATTTTCCCCGTTTTTGCAACATTTTTCATTACTGCTCCGCTCCTCTTAGTTGTAGCGTGATGTTATAATTATAGCCTATAGCCTCCCTCGATAAATAGGCTACCCAACACAAAAAGAATTTTTAATTCGGACCAGTCGTTCCTGAGATTAGCGCGATCAATCAAACAAACAAACAAACAAACTCTTTAGCTTTATAATATTAGTATAGATTAGTATAGATACGCGGGCGAAGCCGCTGACAAAATCTGGTTAGTAATAAAAAACTTTGCCTCGTTGGTTGAGTGGTCGCAAGAGCCTGCTGACCAAAACGTTTTGGGTTCTTAAGCCGAAATGTTATGATTTATCAGTTCAGAATCTCTCAATGGTTTAAGTTATTTGTTTGTTTCCTTTCTACTGTTACACACGTTTTCTACATCTCTTTTTATCTTGTCTTCTATCGCAGGTGTGCTGGAAGAGTTTTTTAGAAATAAGTGTCACCTTTGTACTATTTTCTGTTTTTTTTCTGATGTTTTTGTGTGTGTGTAAAAACATAAATGGTTCATCATAATCGGCCTATATCGTTCCCACTCCCACTGCTGGACTCAGGCCTTCTCTCGATGAGAGGCCATAATCCAGCATGCGGTCCCAGTTCGGGTTGGTAGATGTCACATGTCTTCGAATTTTTGGTTGTAAGACATGCCGGGTTCCTCACGATGTTTTCCTTCACTGTTTTGTGAGCAGTCGTGATTAAATAATTTACGCAAAGTAAAGCGCCTGCTTGGGTTTGGGTTCGAACTCACGACCTACTACTCGCGGCCTTTTCCACTGGGCCACCACTGCTCCTGGTATATCCATAAAAGTTTAGATTAATAAATAAATGGTACTTTTCGGGGTCTGGATTAGTGCCGCGGTCGATGGCTATAGGTTTACCCCCTTTTAGATGGCACTTAAACATAACTGGCGTAATGTGGGTGTACTACATGTACACCTTCATAACATTAATAGCGAAAAGTGTGTGTTCTATACAATTATGCATACCCCTTCGCAGATTACAGGCGCGATGCTATGTTATGCAATAAACAAGTTTATGTGTAGCATGATAAAAAGGTCAATTCAGGTGATAAAATTGGTCAAAATTCTCATTTAACATTTTTACATCTTATGAATGACGTTCAAATGACCGTAAAATGAAGAAAAAAAGAAAGAAAATAAGTTAATTTTCGGTAAAAACATGAATGCAAAACAAAAAAAAAATATCAAGTTTGGGGACATTTTCGGCAAAATCACCGTCATCCGCCTGTCTTAATGCCAATTTCATAGTGGTCGGTTCAGCATGTCTAGTTTATCAGCTGTCATTGTAGTGGTCACCCCCACTCTTGCTCTATCATCGTTCACACAATCCTCCCATGTTTGGGGTTCCTCTACTCCTACAATAAGACTTTTGAACATAATATAGACATTTTTGCATGTACGGGGAGTACATGCAAAAATGTCTATATTATGTTCAAAAGGTTCAAAATTTGAGTAATCTGTGAATAGCGTTGTGGGCTGAATATTAAATAATAATAATAATAATAATAATAAAATTTTATTCAAAAGTAAAAGTTGGTAAATAACAGTATAAATCTTAGAATATAGTAAAGGTAGTACAAAGTATGATGCCTGTACTAGGATAAACCTGTATCACAGGCGGCATGAGTTCTTACAATTTATATTAGGTCAACTGATGTCTTAACAATATTTAACTTAAGTTTTATGTTTTATATTGTTTATCTTATATCTATGTTTTATATTGTAGCTGTTTGTAGTTCATTTTTAATAATAATTTTAAAAATTATGTCACCAATGGGTGGAACAGGAAGTCAATGTCTACATAATATAAAGCAAAGTCAAGTCAAGCAAAAAGAGTATGCTTAGATGGTTTGGTCATGTTGAGAGGATGAATGACGGGCGGCTAACAAAAGGTATTTACAAGGCAGATGTGAGTGGACACGCCGGTAGCGGACGCCCTAGGAGAACATATAGTGACCTTATTGGTGATGTTCTTCAGAAGGGTCAGGTGCGTAGTACTGGTAACCGGCGTGCGTGTATGACCGAAAACGAAGCGAAAAGAGAATATAAGGATCGTAGCAGGTGGCGTTCTGTAGTTTTTGCCTAGGAACCATGGAGTTTGTGTTTATGTATGTCTAAATTGTCTAAAATGATCACCTCTGTCTGCCTAACCCTTCAAGGAAAATACAGCGTGATATCACTATCAATACTTCAGTTAATTCTAATATAATCAACTGTAAAACTACTGATTAATTGCCCATAATATTATAAGTTTTAATTCATATTAAAATATAATAATATTCGTGAATTATCCTCTGACAGCGTGGGTAAAACCTATAACGCGGGCAGTTTCCTATATCGGCACACATATACATACATGAACTTTGCTCAATGATTCACTGGACAAAAAGATAACGCGGTAAAAGTCGTACAATTATTATTGTTGCAAATATTACTGACGATGTGAATTTGTGAGTTTATAAAACTGCTGTTTTTGAGATGTCTTTCTCTGAATAGTTTGTTTGACATAGTTGTGATTTCTCATAACCAGCTTCTTTGGTCGGGTTCCCCGGACCATGCCCAGGTCGGGCAAAGATGTTCTAAATTACGAGCGCTTTTAATGTTCACGTCTTTTTACATTGTTCTCACATTGATAATCCCTACTATCTATACTTCTATATTAATATTATAAATGCGGACGGTACCGTGTGGTGCCGGACGTAAAGAATAGCATCACCCCATTTCTTCCCGTGGGTGTCGTAAGAGGCGACTACGGGACTTACTAGAAAATGGGCAGCAGCGTTCTCTATGCATTTTACCACCATACTGCGATCGCCAATCCGCCTGCCAAGCGTGGCGATTATGGCAAAGCTCCCCAAATTGGGGGAGGCCTATGTCCAGCAGTGGACGTATTACAGCTGAAATGGTGATGATGATTATAAATGCGAAAGTAAGTCGTGTCTGTTTGTTTCGCTTTCACGACCCAACCACTTGACAAGATATGGTATATAGATAGACTAAACCTTATCAAAGGACATAGGCTACCTTTAGTACCGATAGCACGTTCCTGTGGGATAATTATCGACATCGACGCGGGCGAAGCCGGGGACAGAAGCTAGTTTCAACATTAATAAAGTTACTTAATCAACTATTTGTTACAAACTTTTATTGAAAACAGTTTCCATGTAGTTCCTTGCCCAATCTTCTCCGTAGGTACCTACTACGCTTTGGAATGAGCAACTAGCTTCATTTTTCTGATCCTTTGACAATTTAAAAGTGCCTGTATTTGTTTTATTTGCAATAATTGCTTTAGGTTTGAGTAGAAACGTATTTTCATTCTAGCATATTTTATCAGTCGATTAGTCCCATTCACTAGTGAAATATACCAGGTGTTATTGAAGACCTTGCTTACTCGAAAGCGCTAGGGTAGATCGCAAAAAAGTAGTACCATCATCGTTTTACCATCATTTGCTATCGTATCGCCAACCCGCTTGCCAAGCGTGGCGAAACGATCCAAATTGGGGTAGGCCTATTTATTGCCAGCAGTGGAAGTCTTTCGGCTGAAATGATGGTGATGATATTTGCTACGGACGCGAATCATATTTTAATCAACATGCAAATTGACACTGATCTGCAAATGTCCAAATGCGTAAGAAAATTTAAATGTCGCGGGTTGCCGTAGCGTTTTTCTCTTACCATAGTTTCTGTAAATGATTCTAAAATGACCTGTGTTAAAATTGAAGAAAATGAAAAAAAAAATGCTCTTTACATACATTTTAACCGCGTAAATATTACACTTTTCTATGAAATAGAAGATTTTTTTTTGACAATTGATAAAAAAATTCTGTACTAGGGGGTCTAAAAGCCTGCCAGGGTCCCGGAATTGTTTGAACGAGTTACCGTGGCCCTGGCACAGGCAACTGAAGGAACACGGGTGGGTTTTAGTCAGTAAAAGTCTGACACGCCCTATCGCTCAACCCATCATTTGAGACGTCATTTGATGATTTCCCACACACAAAAAAAGGGGTTCTAGAAGCATGTGTTGAATTCTCCACCTCTTTCCACACATCTGCTTACCTATCTCAGAGAAACATGAGTTCCATAAGATTCGACTGGCCTGTTAGTTTAGTGGTTAGTGACCCTGACTGCAAAGACTGAGGTCGTGGGTTCGATTCCCACCCAGGACAAATGTTTGTGTGATGAGCACAATAATTTTTTCTGTGTCTGGGTATAATTTATCTATAATATGTATGTATTTAGAAATATATAAGTATATTTATCAGTTGTCTGGTTGCCATAGTACAGGCTCTGCCTAGTTTGGGATCAGATAACGGTGAGTTGGTTGTCCCAAGATATTATTATTATTAACATTAACACAAAGTTCCCATCTTTTCAGGACAATGGAAGACGTTAAGCAAGGACGCCGTGCCCTCACAGAACCTCCCCAAGTTGAACCCCGATGGCACCGTCATGGTTATCAGGAAGAGCCGCACTGTTAAGTACAGGGAGGGAAAGAAGGAGGAGATCCATGGGTGAGTGGAACAGAACTTCAAAATGGTGAAAAAGGCGACTTTTCTACGCCTGTAACAACTACTTCGAAAATAGTACTACAATAAATGCATGTGCATACCCTTCCCCTCAGCCGTCTCGGCACATTTCGGTAAGGGAACACAGAGTTGGTTTTTAGTCAGTAAGAGTCTGATAGACTCTTCTCGACCCTCTCCGGGTCGACGTCCATGAGGATTTTCCACCCAGGTACAAAAAAGAATTGTCAAAGTCAAAATTCTTTATTGTGAGACAGTGGTTACAGTTGTTATTGATATTTTGGTGTGTGTTTGCACTGCTCTACCATGTTAGGCATACAATAGTTTGACATAATTTGTCATCTTAGACCTAAGTTTATGTGATATATGTATATGTTAACGGAAATGTATGTAATCCGTCATTGTATACAATTCCTAGGAAATGTATGTAATTCCTAAAATCGCCCGGAAATGTGTGAATAAATTATATTAGACACATTTCCTAGTAAATCTATACATTTCCTAAATAGCAATCGGAAATGTAAAACGGTATACCGCCGTTTGCCCGAACTTTATTTGCCCTAATATCATATGCCATAACATCATTTGCCATCGACATTGGGTGTGTAACGGTAGTTATATTAGGAGAAACTGGATGCAATCGGGACTTTAAGGCACCCCGACTCGGATAGGTTAGGTTAGAAGGGGATGGCGAGGTCGTTTGAGCGAGCGCAAACGACCCCGCCATCCCCTTCGTGGTTATTTTTTTTATAAACCACGCAGAAGTAGGAGCCCCGCGTAGCCGGGCCCCGGGGCGCCTGTGTCCCAGCAGTGGGAACGTTATGGGCTGATTATGTATGATATGTAAATGATGAATAAAATTAAACAATTAATATGTTAGGAATATGTTCAAAGCGTTCGTGGAATGACTGAATATAATTAGAATATTATTGATAATATAAATTCATAGTAATGGGGAAACTATTACTTAAAAGGAAAATAGTTTGAGGAAAAGATGGAATATGTTATAAAATATGGACTTCTGCCCGCGGCTTCGAACTCGTTGATCTTGGAAATAATCCCACAGAAACGTGCTGCCGGGACAAAAAGTAGCTAGCAAGTAAGTCCTTTCCCAGGATGCCATCTATATCGTTGCCAAATTTTATCGAAATCTGTTCAGTGGTTTATGCGTGAAAATCTGAAATACTTTCGAGTTTATAATATTAGTGTGGGTTGGTAGCTTATAGGGAAGGAACGAATATATTTCACCGTGATTACCCACTGCGTCATGGCTATTTCAATTTCTTTCCTTATAAGGAGAAAGTACAGTTTCCAGGCGATAATATGGCATCAGAATCAAAATTAGGTGCTATGTTTTGCCATTGATGACATAAAAATATCAGTGAAGATTATTATAAAAATAAAAATAAAGGCAGACTGAATTCACTATATAAAACAAAAAATATCAAAACAAGAAAATATATGCAGGCAAAATAGTTGATAATCTTCTATATATTAATACGTGAAGCGAAAACTTTGGATCCCTTTTTACGAAAATTGGGCGGACGGAGGAGTATGAAATTTCGCACACTTATAGTTTATACCTTTGATTATAGACAGGTATATAATCAAAGGTTTATACAGAGAAAAAGTGACGAATGCTAATATTTTTTTTAAATTATGCGTAAAAATACATTATTTTCAATAAATAACACGTTACACACTACTATTCATTACCGTGTACTTAATACACACATGCATAGATATTCTTTTGTTTATGGTCCAAATCTGTGGTCCAATCGAGAACATCTGTCTTTAATATTTTGTGTCTATAGTCTTACTGAATGTCAAGTATAACCATAGGTAATAAATTAATTTTATAGATATATAACCTATTTCATTTTTAAACTCTATGATCATATCGAGAATATTTGTCTTTAATATTATTTGTATTAGCGACGATAGGAATTTAGTTTAGATTTATAAGAAATATTTTTTGTGGTTTTATGGGGAGTGTGTTTGTACAGTAGTTACAGTAATTTATCGTAGTAAACATCTAGGGCATGTATAACATTTCTCCACCAGTAATTTAGTAAAAAATTTTTTGAATTTTGTATGTCGAGTTACTCAAATAATGTAAACTGTGTAAACATCAGCATATGGTTATAAAACCCCTCTAATCCAGAAAATAATCTTTGGATACAAAGAACACTACCAACATACAATATAAAAAAAACACATTTCTTGTATAGGGAACTCCTTTAATTTTTAACTTTTTTATTATTTGTTGTTATAGAGGCAAAAAAAATGTAGGGCTTGTGGCTAAGTAGTAACAGCCGCACGGGTTGGTCATTTAGGTTAAGTTATGCTTGCCGCGGTTGGTCCGTGGATGGGTGACCATCTTTACATACCAAGACCCTTCCGTGCCTCGGAAAGCACGTTAAGCCGTTGGTCCCGGCTGCTTTTCGTAGATCTTAGACAGTAGTTACGGGTCGTCAGAAGCCCGAAAGTCTGACAATCAGTCTTAGCAAGTGGTATCGTATTACCCAGTAACTGGGTTGTGGAGGTCAGATAGGCAGTAGCTCCATGTAAAATACTGGTACTCAGCTGCATCCGGTTAGACTGGAAGCCGACCCCAACATAGTTGGGAAAAGGGTAGGCTGATGATAGAGGCAATGGAAATACACTCTCTATGAAAATTTCAACTGTCTACATATTACAGTTTGAGCTGTATTTCACAGCCCGTTGTCAATTCGACGGACGGACGGAAAAAAAGGAAAGCTTAGTCATAGAATTCCATCGGAACCCTATGGGTACGGGAACCTAAAAAAACTGCTGTTTCATACAAAAGTGTTTTACCTACTAGATTAAATTGTATGAAACAGCAGAGGGGCCAATCTGGTAATTTTATGAACGTTCACAGTCTGGGGGCTTACTCTTTGACCTAATTTTAATTCCAATCTAAAGCCAATACGATTCCAATGTTAATTTTGCATACACGTGATTCGGTACTCTTGAAAACAATAGTGTCAACATTGGAACAACAACAACGCCCGATCTCGAGTCCACTTAGTTCTAAAAAATGGACACCCAATTTAAACACATTTTGGCGCTAGCGTCGAACTCAAGAATACGAAACGTCAAAATTCCAATGTCAATCGATCGGAATTAAAATCAAGAGTAAGCAGAGTGAGATGTCAGTTCACATTGAAGGGGTCCGCTAGGGCAGATGCCTGCCAGGGTCACGGGATTTGTCCGAAAGAATTTCCGTGGCCCTGGCACAGGCAACTGAAGGAACACGGGTTGGTTTTAGTCAGTAAAAGTCTGACATGCTATTCCGCTCCGCCCAGAGCGGGAGACGTCATTTGATGATTTCCCATCCACCAAAAAACTAGGATGTCTTTAGTATAATGTGTTGAATTCATAGAAAATTGGTTTTTATTAGGTTATTGGTATTTTTGGTTAGGTTTGGGTGTCAACAGTTCTAGAAAGAGGCTGGTGGCCGGTTTATATAGTGAATAATGAGTATTGTATTCTTCTTACAGTGAGAAGGTAGACAAATGGTCTTTGAACCTCGGAGCGCACGGCACGTTACCCCTTAGCAGCAGTGACCAGCATATGGCTTGTGAACCTCAGGACAATAATGTAAGTAGAATTAAGTAAACTTTCTTGGGATAGGAATAAAATAAATATATTTTATTTCTGCAAGTAAGTTTGTACAAACACTTTTACACGTCAATCATATTTTTAAAGCTAGATGTGATCGGCGTTTCTAATCTGCCTACTCTGAGAAGAGGCCGAAACAAACTCAGAGGTCACAGTCTCTTTTAAAGATTAAATGTTATAAATACATACAAGGAGGGCACCCATATAAAGGGCAACTTGCTACAGTACATGTAAGAATCATGTAAGGAAACTGTAATTGCGTAAACCCACTAACAGTAGGAATTGCGTTAATTTTGACAGTTCAAAAACATTCATTGCGCTATTTACGTTACTGAGCAGACAAATTTTTCGAACACATGAATCAATAGTTTAGAAAGTCCTTCAGAATGATTCAGATGTGATTGAATATGTATTACGGAATAAGAGTGTTTGTTTTCTATTAAATAAATATGCAGTGGCCTATACGGAGAACTCTCAATCAATTCATCTGGACGATCTGGCAGGCCTCTGTACAATTCGTCAAAGTTTAGGATTACGGACTCATCCAACACCCATTGCGAGTGCGGTACGTCTGATCAGACCATGTCTCACTTGCTGGAGTGTCCCAAGTACCCGTTCACGTGCAGCTCAGATGAACTTTACAATGCCATTGATGCCGCAACAAACGTGGCCACCTACTACTGGGCTTAAACTACATTAAATAAAGAAATTGTAAGAGTACCATTGACACGAAAAAAAAACAAATAGTTTATAAAGTTAAATTTAATTCAAAAACGTCCATCGGTTTCATACCTAAACTTCGAGTATAACTGACTTTTAAACAATTTAATAATGTCTGTAAATAAATTAACTGAAATACATGCTTTCTAGCAAAAGACAGAATTCTGTGGAAATAGGGAGAGAGAGGGAGGCCTTTGCCCTGCAGTGTGACAGTACAGGCTAGTTAGATTAGATAGATAGATTACATTAGACATGCTTTTAATCTGAGTTTAACTAACATTCTTTCTTCTTTCCCTCCTCAGTTAGCCTACCGTTACTCAACCCTAAACACAATGAATCTATCACCACAAATACCGAACACACACTTAGCTCCAGCAGTCATAAAGCCTAAGAAACAAGACGCATTCATGCAGACTGATCCTGTTCAGTCGGAGGAAGACGACTCACAGCCCAACAATAGCTACGCGGAACCCTCAGACAAATATCCCGCAGAATACAACCAAAACTATCAAAAAGACCCAGACTTTGATAAAAAATATTCCGAAGCTAAAGACTATACGAATAAACCTGACGATTATCTGCCACAAACGAACGAAGAGTACAATAAAGAAGCTGAGAAATATGCTCTTGAGAGAAACGGGAAAGTCCTGAACGGTTACGAAAAGCCGATTGAAACTTTCCCGAAGACGGTAGACAGCTATCAGAAGAATGACCTGTACTCCGGCTTCGAGAAGCCGTTCCGTCCGGATTACGGTTTCCAGAACTATTCGGATAGTGTGGAGCTCCTTAGGAACCAACAGCATAACATAACGCAGATGCTTCAGGAACAACATAGGATTACTGAAAATCAAAATTTTTTCAATGAAAATCATATAAAGCAGGAGATGGATATCAATGTTGAAGATGATAAGTTTACTTATGATAGGAATAAAGAACAGCTAGGTAAGTTTTTTTAAAATTAATTTCCATTCTTTTCAGATGATAATGACTTGTTAGTCTAGTGGTTAGTGACCCTGACTGCTAAGACAACAAAACATGGATTTTTGATGTTTTACATTCCGAGACAATTTTTTGTAAAGCTTTGCTACTTCATACAGAATAGTACTCCTGTCGTAGTTTATTCTAGGTACCCGTAACGATATGTATTATGAGCACACTACACTCAGTATTATTAAAACAGATTTAATAAAGAGATAATAAAGTAATAGGCAAAATAATTATAGTATGTAGTATTTCACATGGGTCCCTACTATGTTACTATTATAGTAAAAAATACAATAACATAGATATACTAATATTATGATGGAAGACAAGAATCATGACCTCATGGTATTAAAAAATAAACAGTTATTAGTAAAGACAATGATTGTTGATATCACTGTACCTCGTGGCGGGATTATTTAAACGAACGCAAGGTTCTGTGGACGTAAAGAATAGCACCATCCCATTTCTTCTCGTGGGTCAAAATCCAAAGTCGTTTATTCATGTCAGCCCTTTTCAAACGTCAAAATGACATAAGACAGTCCCCCGGCACGCCCACCCTTCACCACTTCCTAGTGCTTTAGCTGGGAAGAAGTGGCGCAACAAACTGCCCAGCAGCACAGCTGTCTGTTTAGTTAGAAGAACTTGATTCTGTTCAGTAGTAAGACACAAAACATTCAATTAAATCATTTGCCATATGTCAGCTAGCCAACCTAATATACCAACAAATAACATGAAAACTATACACAAGTAAAAAAATAATAATAATACAAACATAGTATAATATCAAAAGCCTCTTGGCATAAATAGCGTGACGGTGTCATAAAAGGCGACTAAGGGACTTACTAGAGAATGTGCAGCAGCGTTCTCTATGCATTTCTTACCACCATACTGCGATCGACAATCCGCCTGCCAAGCGTGGCGATTACGGCAGACCCCCCAAATTGGGGGAAGTCTGTGTCCAGCAGTGGACGTCTTTCGGCTGAAATGATTATAAATGATGAAGGTAACATATCACCTCGTTTGTTTTACCTGAAGGAATAAATAGAAGAAAAAGTTTTACTTGACTTACGAAAATAGATCTTACTGCCACGAAATTAAGGCGATTTCAAAGTCGAAATGTTACCTTAATTATTTTAGCTCTGTCAATACCTCGTTGTTGTTGTTGTACCTTATTCCAAAAGAGTATAAAGATAATTGTTATTTAAACAGACTTGTTAGTGCCATCAGCATCATAATTTCAGCCGAAAGATGTCCACTGCTGGACATAAGCCTCCCCCAAGCTTCGCCACTTCGACCGATTTTGTGCTTCCCGCATCAACACAGATTTAATAAATAAATGATCATGTTTACACATGTTATGAAAACGACGTGAAGCTCGTTTCCATAGTATCGAAAAAAAAGTGAAATCATCGTGCACATAATATAAATTTCGGACATTCCGAAATCCGTGATTGCGATAACCTTATGTTGTTATTATTAGTTTCATGATTATTATTACTAGTGGTCGTCCAGTGGTCGACGAAATTCGACCACAATTTATTTCAATTTAATAAAAAAAAATATTCGTTTTCTGAACTCCTTCTTCGTATAAACTATAACTGTGCCAAATGTCTTACTCCTTCGTCCGTGTCATTTTCGTAAAAAGGGGTACAAAGGTTTTGATTTAGAGGATTTTAATTTATAGATTTAGTTGCGGCAGGCAGTAGTTGCAACTAAAACTAAATATGTAAATAATAAAAATTAAATGCTAAATAGGAGGAGGTCCTCAATTCGGTTGTTTTTTTATCTCTGAGCTCCGTCATTTATAAACCATCTTTTATTTGAAAGAGTATACTATACGTACTTATAGGGTCTTAGGGGTAGGGGGTAATTTTGGTTAGAGTCTGGTAACTGGTTTTTGAGTTAGCTTCAATAGTTCGTATTCTTACACGCTTTATATTAGCTTTACTTGTATGTTTGTTTGTTTGTATGTTCGTGAGTTTGTATGTTAGTATGTTTGTTTGTAACCGAATCCTTATAGCGCGATTTTGACCCACTTTAAACGACCAGATTTCATTCAAACTTTGCACACCTGTCAAAGACCGATGACAATGCAATAATTTCTTAAATTTGTGCCATTATCCTTGCCAGGGTTACCAGGACAGCAAAAAAACTGTCTTCGAAAACTACGCTGACATACGTCACAAACTTCGCTGGGTGTTTCGAATTTTGAGACGTATGTTAACGTCTCAAAATTCGAAACACCCTATGTACGCTGCCAGACTAGGCCCACATAAGGTTTTAAATGCGCAGTGGAAGTGTGATAACCTTGGGGCTCTAGAGACAAGAGTGGCTAGCGTACTGTCCGCCGTACGCGGAGCAGACAATACAAGTACAAGGTACAATATACAAACAAAGGCACTTACCTCATGGTTGAAGGACACTGCTCTGGTGCCAACCTGGAGTTCTGTGTGTAAGTGAGTGTATGTGTATCGTGTCGTGACGTTACGAGTATTCTTCAGGTTAGATTCCGCTTCCAATTAGGCTGGAGACGATCACAGCATGCGGTCTTCAAATCAATCGTCCCAACAGCGTCACACTTTGCTTAACCTTCAAACTATTTATCGAAAATATGTCCAAAACCCGTGTTATTTCTTCAAATTGGGGGTTATTACAATTAATACAATTGGATCACGACTAATTGTCACAAACGGATCGATTTAAAGGGATTAATTTCAACAAACGCGTCGCGGAACTCAACAGGCGAACAGGGCTATTTTTGCCGGCAAAATTAACAAGAGCTGTCAAGTGTCAACGTCAAATTGTCAAGTGAGATGTCATTCCGTTACGCGTTGCGTGCGCATAGAGAAACTATTTCAGGACGCAACATCTACCCCCCCCGGACGGGCCTTCCCGTCCGCTAATCACTTGGCAATCCCGACAAGGTTGCGTTCTATCAGTCCACCTGACGTGCTGCCGGAGGATGTGCAAATACTCCAAGCTCAAACGCTTCCAAAAACTCTGAGCGAGCTGCTGCACCAACTGAAACCGCGATAGCCGATTTTGGCTCACATCGACAAGAGGGTACTCGGGCAGGGCGACAAGTGGCTGTCCAATCAAAAAATGGCCCGGGGTCAGGGCCTCCAAGTCGTTCGGGTCCGAAGACAGCGGGCACAATGGACGCGAGTTCAATACAGCTTCAATGCGGCAAAATACCGTAGCTAACTCCTTAAAGGTGAGAACGGTGTCCCCCAACAATCTGCGCCAGAGTCCCTGTGCCGCTTTCACCGCGGCCTCAAATACCCCCCCAATGGGGGCAGGCTGGCGGGTCAAACAACAACAAACAACAAAAACAACCAAACAACAATAACAACCAAACAACAACAACAACAATTTAACCAAATGGCCCTCCTTAGGCAACAAAAAGGGGGTGACGGACCCCATAAGGAAGGCTAGAGTGACTCAACCGTCAACAACCAAACAACAAAAGACCCGTATCGTCCAAAAAGGGGTTCAATTTAATAACGGCTCCCGACAATATCCAAAACTCTCGCTGCAGAATGGCCAACAGCGCATTGCAACCGGCATGCGAGTTCATAATGTGACGATCAGTCACCAACAATTCAACAACAAAACAACAATTCAACAATTTGTCGAGGGAGCTTTATCGACTCAACAAAACTCAGGGTTCTTTGTTCCAACAACGAGCACCTTGAGCCCGGGTAAAGGACCCGACATCAAGACTGGCGATCGAGGCCAATCATCCTCGGGGTGAGTCAGCCAGTCTGGACCCCACCATAGGGGGCAAGCAAACAAGCGGGGTGCCATGCACCCACGTGAGGCCACGGCGCCTGGGTTCAAATCTCCAGGCAAGTGCCTCCAAATCAAAGGCGTATCAAAATTTTGAATCTGGGACACTCGGTACGCAACAAAGACCTCCAAAGAGTGGACGGACGTCTTCAACCAACACAAACCAATTTGACTGTCCGTCCAGGCGTAAGAAGCCCGAATGTCCACAGTTCCACCCAAAGTGTGAGCAACGTGGTTCAATAGACGCACAAGACGCGCCGCCCCTGACAATTCAACTTAGGGATGGTCAGTGCCGTCCGGAGGGGGGCCACCTTGCTCTTGACCAAGACCAGTGACAAATTCACCTGGCCTGTTGCGCAGACGGTGCGCAGACAAACAACAGCTGCATAACCGTGCGAAGACGCATCACAAACAAGGGTAGCAGTGTAGCTCCCAGGGGGGAGGATAGCGCGGGGTAACACGACCTCGTTGACTGCAGGGAGTGCGGATACAAATTGGAGCCACTCTTCCAACAGGGTTTCCCAAATTGGCTCGGGCCCAGCCAAGTCCCGCAGTCCAAAGGCGCTCAAGAAAACAATTTTGCCCAAAACAATACAAACAAACAACAAAACAATAGAAAAAAGGCAACCCTGGGCTCCCATTTCCATAATGGCACGGACCACAACAGAGCCCCCGTGGGCCCCCAGACCTGACCGATGCCGTTGGCAACAAAACCGTGTCGATCTGAGAGGTACCTTAGCGGGGCAGGCGCCAATGTCCTAACAATGCCTGGGCGGCGACCGATCGCCACACCCAGACCCAAGTCTTTCCCGACGAGGATGCAATTCAAATTCCTCGTCCGCGCGGTGTCCCGAGCCACGCGCCATCGCTGGAAGGGCATATCCCACCGGAGGCCTGAATGGCGGGGGGCGTGACTCCAACCGGGGACGTTCCGCCAAAGGAGGGGAGGGAAGGCGGTGCTGGTCTGGCCAGCGCTGCCTAGCAACAACTGCGTAATCGCCTTTACGCGGGGAGACCAAATGGCGGTCGCGCGGCTCCCGATCAACTTGCGCGGGGGGTGGAGTGCGGCGCTCAAAATTGCGGGCCTCTCCCCGGTTCTGAACCAGCGAGGCAGAAGCCCGGTGACCAACTCCATGGTACCCCCCCCGTACGCGAACCTTCATCAGAGGCTGGTCTGCCAGCGTGGTTCGCGTTAGCGCACAATATGTCCAAATGGGACCCCCCACAAATTCTACAAGGGCGGGGGTTGGGGCAGTCCCGATGGAAGTGAGCCCCCAAACAAGAGAAGCACAGGCGGCGTGCATTGGCAATTCGGCGGCGGGCACTCACGTGCAACTTCAAAAAGGCCGCGCAAGTTGCCATGCCATGCCCCGTGTCCCTACAAAACTCACAACCAGGACGACTCTGGGTGCCAGCAAAACGAGCGGCGGGGCGACCATCAACAGGCCCGCGAGCCCTAGTCCGTCCCTGGTCTCGTGGCCGGGGAGACGGCTGGCATGACTCAGTGGCAACGCCAGAGTTGTCCACAAACCGACACTCATCCTCTAAAAATTGGACGAGGTCATCAAATGGGGGGAGATGTGTGACACTATCCCCACCATACTTTTGCTCGAAACGAGCCCTCAAATCGGCAGGAAGCCGTTGCAGCACAACATGTACCAAAAAGTAAGACCTATGGTCCACCGGCAACTCCAATTGCTTTAAAGCGTTGGTCGCTGCCACCAACGGGTTCAACAGGTTAGTACGCAATGCTGACAAACTAGTAATGACCGGTAACCCCAAAATCAATGCAATATGAACATCAGCCAAACAACGTTCATTTGGTACCGCTGGGTGAGTAGTCCCAAAGCGGTAGGGTAGGCTGAGTCAGTCAACGACAGATGCTGTACCAAGGCTCGGGCCTCACCTTCCAGGACAGACAACAAATAGGCCAACTTTAGGGCGGGTCTGAGGTCCGAGCGTGCATCAACCAAACTTGCAAACAGGTTGTGAAAACCGTACCAGTGGTCCCAGCGACCGTCAAGTGTGGCAGTTCCAAAGCAGGCAATCTACTCAATAGTCCGGGACCTGAAACAACCGAGGTCTCCGGCTTGACCTGGACAGGTGTCCGGCACTGCAATATTTCCATTTGTATGCCATTGCACAAACAAAACCATACAAATAAACAAAACAATTAAATTATCAAATAACAAAGTTCAATCAATAAATAACAAAGAAATCCAACGCAAACAATCAAATAAAATAAACCAAGCAAAAGGTAAATAAGTAACAAAGTTCAAACATTCAATTACAAAATAACTACAATCAAACAATCAAACTACCAAACTGACTAATCAGCAACTCAAGAAATAACAATATATTAGTTTCAATTCAATTCAACAATAAACTTTTATTTTAATTCAAACCCAATATTAACGTTCAAAATTCTATTTCATATTCAATTCAAATATTCAAATTCTATCCAATTCCAAATGTTAAGTTCACAAACCACTGTGTCAAAGGTACAACAATAATAAACCTTTATTCCAATTCAAAACAATGGTAATACTCAAAAATGCCAATTTCAACAAAACTACCATATTGATGGTACAAAACTCAATATTTTAATGTCTTCCTGACATTCAATACAACACAGAGGTCAATTAACAACAACAAGAGGTTATAACATAGCTCAATCTAACCAACTCTGTTAGAATATGCAAACCTGGTTGACCCCGTCAATATGAGTTACTCGACTCAATAAATTCCAACAAATTTCAAACAAACAAGCAATCATAGTTAACAAATATTTACAGCGTATTACTACTTCCCTTATAGAGACTGCCAAGTAATTAGCCTACTGTAAATTACCAATTTGGTGGTTTTGTAGGTTAAAACCACGCCTCTGCATACCAAAATGTACGCTGCCAGACTAGGCCCACATAAGGTTTTAAATGCGCAGTGGAAGTGTGATAACCTTGGGGCTCTAGAGACAAGAGTGGCTAGCGTACTGTCCGCCGTACGCGGAGCAGACAATACAAGTACAAGGTACAATATACAAACAAAGGCACTTACCTCATGGTTGAAGGACACTGCTCTGGTGCCAACCTGGAGTTCTGTGTGTAAGTGAGTGTATGTGTATCGTGTCGTGACGTTACGAGTATTCTTCAGGTTAGATTCCGCTTCCAATTAGGCTGGAGACGATCACAGCATGCGGTCTTCAAATCACTCGTCCCAACAGCGTCACACTTTGCTTAACCTTCAAACTATTTATCGAAAATATGTCCAAAACCCGTGTTATTTCTTCAAATTGGGGGTTATTACAATTAATACAATTGGATCACGACTAATTGTCACAAACGGATCGATTTAAAGGGATTAATTTCAACAAACGCGTCGCGGAACTCAACAGGCGAACAGGGCTATTTTTGCCGGCAAAATTAACAAGAGCTGTCAAGTGTCAACGTCAAATTGTCAAGTGAGATGTCATTCCGTTACGCGTTGCGTGCGCATAGAGAAACTATTTCAGGACGCAACACCCTAAAAAATAGAAAATAAATAATAGTTAAAAAAAAAAAAAAAAAAAACACTGTTCGACGCCAGGCCAAGGCCCCGGCCATAGGATTTTATTAGCGCAGTGGAAGCTATGATGGTGAGCCCTGGGACAAGAGTGGTAGTAGCGAACTGTCCGCCGTGCGCGGAGCTGATTAATACAATATTCAAAAGACTCACCTGGTTGAAGAAAACCGGTTCTGGAGCCTACCTGGATTTATGTATGTAAATGAGTGTATATTGTATTGTGTAGTGACGCTGTAAGTAGGTATTCCAGGATACCAGGCCGCTCCAATACGCCAGAGATTTTCACTGCATGCGGTCTCCAAATGGGTCACTATAACCTCAAACTAATTCAACCTAAGTTCAAACTAAAACCCGTTCTATTTCGTCAAAAGGGGTTATTTACAAACAAAACAATTGGATCACGACAAATTGTCCCCAAAACGATCGATTCAAAAGGATTAATATATCAACAAGGGTCGCCAAGCAAAATTCGACCGACCATCTTTTTAAGACCAAACCAAAGAGTGAAAATCAAACTGACAAGTGACAGATGTCACTCCGTTCGGTACGCTCCGTTAGACGCACACATTAAACAAGTCAAACGGGACGGAACAAACACGCTACCGTAGAAAACCAAACTAAAAAGTAGAAAATAATGGGAAAAAAGCGTGGGGTGCCTGATCAATAATAAGAAGCACCCCACGCTTTTTCCCATTATTTTCTACTTTTTAGTTTGGTTTTCTATGGAAGCGTGTTTTTTAGTTTTTTTTAAACTATTATTTTTCCAATAAGTTAGGGTGTGTTCATAATGTAATTCTTTAAGTCATATTTGTTCTGATCACGAATCAAATTTATAACAACGTACAATGTGACACTCGCCTACAAAAGCAAAAAACTTTAGAACATGTATTTTGCAGGCCATCTTAGCAAAACATTGGATCTTAACAAAACTTGTTGTATTAACATTTCAGACGCCGACATGTATGGAAGCAGGAGACTGATGGAACAGCAACGTCTGCTGGACACAATACACCAAGTCAAACAGGAGCCTGACACTCCTAATGGTGAGCGTTTATCAACTTTTTTAACACCCTATGTTAGTATGTGCCTATGTAACGGAAACTTTGAACATGATCCCATCAAAAACATAAATGTGAAATGAGAGCCAAGTTCAATATATGCCTTGGTTGTTGACTTCAACAACAAAAGAAGTGAGATCTAAATGGGTGCCAAGTGCAATGGTTAGTCCTGAAATTTATTTGTAACTACATAAAATATCATTTCTTCTTATACCTTAGGATAATATATTGTAGGCTAAGGTCTAACTTGGCTAGTTCTCATATACGAATTATTATGTTCGATGGCTAGTTTCTACCAGCAAGCCAAATTTTCGGAATAATAAAATAAGAACCGACAAGTAACAGGTTTAGAACTTGCGAAGGCTATATATAATATAATTCGTATATGAAAACTAGCCAAGTCAGACCTTAGCCTACAATATATTATCCTAAGGTATAAGAAGAAATGATATTTTATGTAGTTACAAGTAAATTTCAGGACTGACCATTGCAATTGGCACCCATTTAGATCTCACTTCTTTTGTTGTTGAAGTCAACAACCAAGGCATATATTGAACTTGGCTCTCATTTCACATTTATGTTTTTGATGGGATATCATTACTTTTTGTACATAAATTATTAGTAGGTACTTATTTATAACATAATTAATACCAAATGGTTTTTGTAATAAGTGTTCCTAATAGAATCAATTAAGTGAAAAATTATAATAAAATGATAAAAATTTACCAGTTTCTGATTTATTCCTTAGTATTTACTTAATTACCTGTCTGCATGCCAAATTTGAACTTTCTAGGTCATCTGGAACTGGGTTAGAGTTTTGATCTATAGGTCAGTCAGTGATAAAAATGACGATTTTTGGACTTTAATATCGAAATAACCGTTTGAGATGTGTTTATAAAATTTAGAGCACATATGTATCTTGCAAGTTTCACTATATGAGCCAAATTTGACAAGTTTATGTGAAACAGTTTTTGAGTTATGAGGGGGTCAAAAGTGGCTCCAAATGGTTCGTGTAATATTACACACGGTGCTGCTCGCCAGTTCTGTTACTTGAACTTGGCTTGACACGCTACCGCGTGTCTAGATTTTGACCCGCTTCAAAACGTCGGGTTAACTCGAAATTTGACATACTTATCAAGGACCGATTACAATACAATAATTTTATAAATTTGTGCCACTATCCTTGCCGGGTTTACTTGGTTAGCCAAAAAGAACTGTCTTCGAAAACGACGCTGACATACGTCGATGGAAAAAATCATGGGGTGCTTCATATCAATTAAAAAATACCTCAAAAAGCACTCCACGCTTTTTTCCATTATTTTCTACTTTCTAGTTTTCTATGGAAGCGTGTTTTTTTAAACTGTTATTTACTATACATACATACATAAATGATAAATTATTTTATTTCTGTAAGTTAGCTTGTACAAACACTTTTACATATCAGTCGACTTTTTTTAAACTAGATGAGGTCGGCGTTTCCTATCTGACTACTCTGAGAAGAAAGGCCGGAACAAACTCAGAGGTCACAGTCTCTTTTAAAGTCCAGACATAATCTTGGTCACTTCTTCGTCCCGGTTGTCTTTTGTAGATCTTAGACAGTCGTTACGGGTCGTCAGAAGCCCGAAAGTCTGACAACCAGTCTTACCATGGGGTATCGTATTACCCAGTAACTGGGTTGTGGAGATCAGATAGGCAGTCGCTCCATGATCCGGTAAGACTGGATGCTGACCCCAACATAGTTGGGAAAAGGCTAGGCAGATGATGACATAACCTTGGTCACAAAATGTGAAGACTATGTAGATTAGTGACTGAAATGTTCATTTTGAGGAAAGAACAATACAGATTGAGTGGACAGCTTTACTATTGTTTTGATGGTGGTCAAGTATAAGGTTTTTTTACACCGTGTTCCTCATGCGTGTATATATGATGTTGTTCCAGGCTGTGAGAGCGTGATGCAGCCACAGGGCAGCCCGTACTACCAGTCAAACAACCATAATAATGTCACAGGTATGTAGCTTACACAGTATACTTACCAATTTATGTGATTTGGATAAAGTAACCATATCGACGTTTAAATGCGCTAACTCTCATGGCTCTAAGATGTTTTTAAAATGTTCACGATGTGCCAATAAACAAAAAAGTTATGTCAATTGATTTATAATTTCATACTTTGAACCGCTCTCCTGAACAATTTGGTTTTTGTCGCTTTTACCCTATTACCTTTTAACCGTCGATATAGTTTACACTAAAGGAGATCCCTCCCGCTCCACCCAGAGCGGGAGACGTCATTTGTTGTAATCACAAAAGGGTGGTTTTCGTAGTACAATGTCCATATTGTATGCCAGATTCTTTTATGTAATACTAGCTTCTGCCCGCGACTTCATCCGCGTCAAATTTTTGCTCCCCTGACCCTTCCCGTCGCATCGATTTGCCTGCTAGTTTTCGTCCACTTTTCGTTGCTACTCGCTCCTTTTGAGTTATAGTGAGTCAACCTTAAAAGATAGACATATGCTCTCGCGGACTTTTTTTTAGAACTTTTCATACATGATTGTTGCGTTACTTTAATCGTTTACGCAGCGCACGCAACGGAAACTCTCAAAAGGAATAAATTTTCCCCGTTTTTGCAACATTTTTCATTACTGCTCCGCGCCTCTTAGTTGTAGCGTGATGTTATATAGCCTATAGCCTTCCTCAATAAATGGGCTACCCAACACAAAAATAATTTTTCAATTCGGACCAGTAGTTCCTGAGATTAGCGCGTTCAATCAAACAAACAAACTCTTCAGCTTTATAATATTAAAAGTATAAAAGTATAGTATTATTAGATTATAAAGCTGAAGAGTTTGTTTGTTTGATTGAACGCGCTAATCTCAGGAACTACTGGTCCAAATTGAAAAATTCTTTTTGTGTTGGGTAGCCTATTTATCGAGGGAGGCTATAGGCTATATAACATCACGCTACAACTAAGAGGAGCGGAGCAGTAATGAAAAATGTTGCAAAAACGGGGAAAATCGCACGGGTAGGCGTTTCGATGCAACGGGAATGGTCGGGGGAGCAAGAAATTTAACGCGGACGAAGTCGCGGGCAAAAGCTAGTATAGTATATATAGTATAGATTGTATGACAATAATAATCGTCGATATTCTTCCTCAGGCGGGTACTACGACCAGCTCCCGCGGCCGGGCCCGGAGCTACTCATAGCCAAGCAGAACGCGCTCGCGGCGCACACACAGCTATGTGAGTAATATAACCTCAGGTTATAGAATAAAGGCAGATACACTGCGCGGAACACCGACACTGAGGCCATTTAACCAAATACTGATTTAACAAGTGAATACGTTCTCGAGTCAGTACGTCACGAAACGTCGAATTGCATGTACGTCCCAGCTAATGTCAATATTTTTTGAGAATAATGCCGTATTGTGTTATTAAACATTGCAAAAACAATTCCCAAAAAACTCAAGAAACAAGATTGAGTATCTTTTCATAGGTAAACAATGATTACCTATGAAAGTTAATACTCAAGCAGTTACTAAGACATTTTAATTTAAATAGCCTCCTTCATAATGAGCAATATAGCTTTACAAAAGGTCGTTCGACAACAGATGCGGGTGTTGCTCTGCTGAAACACATTTTCAACGCATGGGAGAACTGGCAAAATGCTATCGGAGTTTTCTGTGATCTCTCCAAAGCTTTTGATTGCGTTCACCATGACACACTTTTGCGTAAACTACGTCATTACGGTGTTCAAAACGAAGCTCTCAATGTCATAAGTTCTTATTTGCAAAATAGGCACCAATGTGTAGATATCAATGGTGTAAAATCTTCCGGGCTACTAGTTCAGTTAGGTGTACCTCAAGGCTCAATACTGGGTCCTTTCTTATTCTTAGTGTATATTAATGACTTACCATTCTATTTAAAGAATATCTGTGACATTGTACTATTTGCTGATGATACCTCACTTATCTTTAAAGTAGACAGGAATAGGAAAGATTTTGACGACGTGAATAATGCGCTCTCAATGGCCACGGATTGGTTTACTACAAATAACCTAGTTCTTAATGCTAAGAAAACGAAATGTATAAAGTTTGCCTTACCGAATGTTAGGAACCTGGGCCCCAATGTCGTTTTAAATAATGAGGTGCTTGAAACTGTTAACTCGGCAGTTTTTCTGGGCATAACAGTAGACGCCAAATTTCAGTGGGGATCACATATATCAAGCCTAGCGGGAAGGCTCAGTTCGGCCGCCTACGCCGTAAGGAAAGTTAGACAGTACACGGACGTTGATACAGCTCGATTAGTCTATTTTAGTTATTTTCATAGCATAATGTCCTACGGCATTCTGCTGTGGGGCAAAGCCGCGGACATTCAAAATATTTTTGTTCTTCAAAAACGAGCTGTTCGAGCGATTTACCAACTAGGTGCTAGAGTTTCTCTGAGAGATTTGTGGTATTTTTACGGTGGCATCACGATTCATCTTCGCCAACATCTTATATTAGGCAAAATATACACTTCAACACTAAAAACAGTGATTTTCATGATATTAATACTAGAAATAAGGACAATCTACGAGCCCCCTTTCACTGGCTTCATAAGGTTCATAATTCTTTTGTTGGTCTTGGTATTACCTTTTATAACAAGCTTCCCTCTGCTTTGCTAGATTTGCAGTTTAATGAGTTTAAAGCTAAAGTAAAATCCAACCTTTGTTCAAAGGCATACTATTCTATCAACGACTACTTAAACGATAAGAACAGCTGGTCGCTGTGATTAACTCAAGACAATGTTTATGTTCTTTCAATCCAGAATTAGCTTTCCTACCGTCAGTTTATATGGGTAGTTCATATAATTGTTTTTTTATTTAACTGATTTTGTTAATTTATTTTATTTTCTTTTAATTTCACTTATTGTGGACATAATCTACTCATTACAATTATTGTAAATGAGTTGTATTGCAACATGTAGTTAGCTAGCGACCTCGTCAGCTGTTCATAATATTCTAGCCTGACCAACCGGCAGCAAGTTCGTCATGCTCCCTTAGATGTCACTGCTTGCGGTAGCGTCGGGGGTCGGGTTACCACCTTCCCTCAAATATGGCGAGGGGGGTAATGGCTGACCTTTGCGTTATGCTCGTGAACGGGTGCTGCTTGTGGTGACTGGTCGTCTTGCTGACTATGGTTTTTGTTATTGTTATTTGTATTAACTGTTATTTTATTTTGGTCCGGAGGTCCTAGTTTAACTATTGTAACTTCAACTTAGCTGTATGTATCAATTTACATAGTTGAATATGTAAGCGGGCACGCCCTTTATGCCTGGAGGCTTTATTTACGTTTTAAGTTCTGTTTACGATTTTGTTTTAGTATTTATTTCAGCTTGAGTTTAGTTTTCAGTGTTTTGTTGGTGGTATATTGGCGTGTGCTAGCTGACATATGTGAATAATGTATGTTTTGTTTTATAATATTAATTACTTACACAGTATTGTATAGAATCAAGTTCTTCTAACTTAGCAGACAGCTGTGCTGCTGTGCAGTTTGTTCCGCCACTTCTTCCCAGCTAAAGCACTAGGAAGTGTCGAAGGGCGGGCGTTTTGGGGGGACTGTCTTGTGTAACTTTGACGTTCAAAAAGTGCTGACTCTCAGCCTAGTTTGAATAAATGACATTTGATTTTGATTATTTATCTATTTGGATATTATTTTACGTGATTATTGTTCGTGACATCTTGAAACATAAAAGTTTGACTAAAAACATTCGGTGCTGCCAATTTACATAAAAAAAACATTTAACCCTTAGTTTGGAAAACAAGTATAGGATGCAGGCATATCGATTTACAAAAATATTTACCCTCACACACATATACACAAACATACACTGAAACACAAATGTATCACTTATGAATGAAAAAACTATTTATTTATAATAATGAAATATTATGGGTATTTTTTTCAATATCCTGGCAACCGTACACACACAGAGAGGAACGTGTTTTTATAGTGCTGTCACGCACACATCTCTATAAACGGGCCTCACAATAATGTTCCGGGCGGTCTATCTGTCTTTATTCTATAATCTGAGTCTAAGACGCTTTTATTAGCTTCATACGTATATTAGTATGTGCCTATGTGTCGTGAACGTGATTTTCACCCCCTTTAAAACGGCATACTACACCAATGCGTTGGAAGGCCTCCCACAAGGTGGACCGATGACCTTGTGAAGGCCGCTGGAATCCGCTGTGTGCGGGAAGCACAAAACAGGTCGAAGTGGCGGAGCTTTGGGGAGGCCTATGTCCAGCGGTGGACGTCTTTCGGCTGAAATGATGATGATGATTATGTCTACACCAATTAAAATACCTCAAAAAGCACTCAACGCTTTTTTTTTAAATTATTTTCTATTTTTTAGTTTGGTTTTCTATGGAAGCGTGTTTTTTAACCCCCGACGCAAAAAGAGGGGTGTTATAAGTTTGACGTGTCTGTCTGTCTGTCTGTCTGTCTGTCTGTGGCATCATAGCTCCAGAACGGATGATGCGATTTCAATACAAAAAAATATGTATTAAAGGTGACTTATCTGCGAGTGTTCTTAGACATGTTTGATGAAAATCGGTTGAGCCGTTTAAAAGTTGTGGGGGGGAAAGTGGGGAAGAGTAACCGAATGTCAGCAAATATACTCGAGTGGGGTCTCAAATGAAAGCGCACTGAAAGAGAATATTGATGAATTAATCGAGAGTGTTCTTAGCTTCGTTTGATTCTACATTATATTAAGTATATACCTATAAAAAGTACAAAATAAAAATTAAATTAAAAATTTAAAGAAACCCCCGACACAAAAACCTAATTTCCCTTTAAAAAGTAAAAAATAATAAAAAATAACTCAATCTTAAAGTACCTAAGAATGTATTAATAATTAAAAAAAAAAACGTCGCGTTGGGGGACCGCTCCGCGAGTGCAGACGTCGTCGTTCACTGCTTAGTTAGGTAATAAGACTACTGGTAATTAAATTGTTAGGTTTGAAGCAGTCCCCCAACGCGGCGTATTTTTTTTGAATTATTAATACATTCTTAGGTACTTTAAGATTGAGTTATTTTTTAGTTTTTAAACCATTATTTGTTAATACTACATTTAGAATTTAGTATTTGTACTAATTTTTATTGATTGTTTGCTGCACCGTTGGACGTCATCACGTGAGCGCTGAGGCTCTGTCTCGTATAGGGTCACAGCATTGTGCTAAGCGATGGCCGTTTTGCGTGAATGTGACGCATGTTTTCCCCAGATTTTTCTTTTATTTTTGTTATTTTTAGTCTTTCTTTGCATCAGATTTACCGCAAATACTTTTAGACAAAATCTACAGCTTCATACTATTATATTATTAGTATAAATAAAATTATAATTATTATTTATTCTACAGGGCAAAACACAATGAAGCGGCCTTTCTTCTACAGTGAAAGCCCGCACTACAATAGTACCCCGATACTACATAGATATGAGGTAAGCACACAGTCTTACAATCTGACATACACAACAAAATTAATGTAGTTATTATATTAATTTAGTTATTATATTAATTTAGTTATTTTATTAAGTTAGTTATTATATTAAGTTAGTTATTATATTAATTTAGTTATAATATTTATTTTGTTGTTTATGTAATCACCCGTTAAAGGGCATTAGTACTTTATTCAGAAACTGTTTTTGACTACCTCGTTGGTCTAGTAGTCAAAAGAGCTGCTGCTGAGCACGAAGTTCTGGGTTCGATTCCCAGTTCGGGCAATAACACAATTTACACACTTTTTTTTTTGGGCGGGAAATCATCAACTGACGTCTCCCGCTCTAGGGTGGAGCGGAAGGGCTTGTCAGACTTTGACTGACTAAAACTCACCCGTGTTCCTTCAGTTGCCCATATGCCAGGGCCACGGTAACTGTTTCAAACGAATCTCGCGATCCTGGCAGGACACACTCACAGTAGCACTGGCGTCCAGGAATTTCATCAACATTAATTGCGTTTATATCATCTTTCCCAGTAACAATTAGCTTAGGCAATTAAAATAGACGTCAATTTTGTCGCTTAATATTTATCTAGGTCTGTCGCCATGTCGCCTAGCATTTAAATTGCAAGTATACTCTGACAACCAGTCTCACCAAGGGGTATTGTATTACCCAGTAACTGTGTTGTGGAGGTCAGATAGACAGTCGCTCCATGTAAAATACTGGTACTCAGCTGCATCCGGTTAGACTGGAAGCCGACCCCAACATAGTTGGGAAGAAGACGAGGCAGGTGATGATGACTCTGTGAAGATTTTTCTTTTAACTTTAATGTTTTCTTTTCAGGATATCTCAAGAATTCTCCAGTGAGAAACATTCCAAAGTTTCGCAACAAAAAGTAATAATAAACTTAAAAGAAAGGTTTATTGTAAAAAAATAATTCTCTTTACGACGATAATCTCTAGATGGTTATTTTAATCTTTTTTTTACTAAATATTTTAATAATTATTAATAGGAACGATGATAATATATTTTTTATTATTAATTATTATAAAATAAAATAAAAACGCTGGGTCCCTTGTTGAGAAATTACAGATATTTTTTTTATTATTTTTTGTTTATTTATACTATTTTTTTATTTAGATTTTTGGAGGGACCAGACGTTAGATTACTATGACACTTGTGATATATCTTTGGGTTTAGTATAAAATGGAGATTTAGGATTGTTAAACAAAAAAATAAAAATATTTTATTTATTTCGCTCGTCGTTAATGAATATTTTATCCTAATATTATTTTTATTATCAGCATGAAATGAAAGGATTGGAGATTGCAGTATGTTGTTATTAGCAGATAGAAGAATGCTGCTGACCCTCTTTACAGAATACCTAAGTCGTTATATACGACAGAAGACTGGCCTAACTAAGCAGCAGTTTTAAAGTTTATGATAAAAATAATATTAGTTTAAAATGATATTCTTTCATGATGTAACCAAATAGAATTCCGCCTGTTTTATACTAAACACAAATAATAACATAGTAATATAAATAATATCTTATATTTAAAATATTATAAATAAAAAATTAAACAAGAAATTGTACAAATCGTCTGTAAAATATTATAAAAATACGTCGCTTCTTTTTGTAAAATATTCTTTTTCGAATGAAAATTTGTATTTTTGTTTTGAAAATAATTTCATAGTCTGTATATGAAAAAATTATATCTTTTATGCTATGGTTTTAAAAAAAAGCGGTGTTCGGTCACCATGGCTATACAGATATACAAGGTGTACTTGGACTTGACTCACTTCAAACGGTCAGATTTCATTTAAACTTTGTAGATTCCATTGTAGATTTCCTTACCAGAGTTACCAGGATAGCAATACAAAAACTGTCTTGGTAATTTATTCTTTCACGAAAACTATAAAATTTGAAACATCCTAAAAATTAGAAAATTTTGTATAAGACAGTTACAATGATTAATTGTTATATTGTAAGATTTCCTTTTGATTTTTTGATGACTCACATACTACAGACTATAATCATTTTCAACGATATACACTTCATAAGGAAGGAATAAGGAAGAAAAAATAAATCATGCCTTTTCAAATATCGATTTTTCAAGATAAGGTTTTTCATTCGCCGATTGTACATAGGCATCTAAAAGGGTGGTTGTAGACCATTCAAAAATATTAAACCGATGACATTCTCTTGTTTAACATATTTATATTCTCGAAAGTCAAAAAAATATATATCTGTTTTTCTTTTTTTTTATAAAAAATATATTTTATTTTACTTAAATGTTTCTTTAAAAAAAAAAAAAACTCTAAATCTGATTATTTTTCACGTTGTTTTTTTAGTATTTTAGTTTCTTTGTTTGTTACGATACAAAAATATATATTATTTGCATTTTTTGTAATGTGATTTTTTTAATATGTTCGTGTGCGGAATTTCTGTGGGTTTATATAAAGGATAAAAATACTTACACTTTGTATAATTATGTCCAACGGTTGGAAATAGGCGTCTTTTTCAATAATCACCGATATTGGGGGATTAACGATCGCAGAATGCTTGTTTTCCGTTGACAATAAGGTGGGTGAATCATGGCCCATCGGCGCAGAAAGCAATTTTTTTAGAACCAAATGGTGCCTCTAATGAGAGAATATGTTCATAGTGTGTACGAAAATGGATTTTCAGCTGAAAACAAAAATGATACTTCGACTGTAGTCTTTAATAAAAAAATACAGCATATCTTCGCTTTACAAAACTGTAGGGAAATTAGAGGTATTTTTGACATATTGAGATTGAGATCACAATTTTCGGTTTAGACAAAGATTCGGCTGGTTTATGGCCGAAAACGAAAATTTGACCGATTTTTTTTGCCGAAAATAAAGTATTGGTTAGTCGCTACATACGCGAAGTTTCGGAGACCGATTCATACAGGCCATGATTCAGTTGCCGTGTTACACAGATGCCTATTTCTAACTTATACGCATAGTAATATGCAATAGGCTGGTCCTATTTGCCACATAAATATTAAAATATCTTTTATATGTATAAACCTAGCAATTCTACACACGGACTTCTAATTTTAGGCCGTCCGTGTGAAAATGACATAACTTACTTACTATAGTAGGTTTTATAACCGACGAAAAAAGCGGAGGAGGTTCTCAACTCGACGCGTATATTTTTTTTTTTTTGTTAAATCTATTTCTTTTAAAACATATTTCCATTTTGTTGGCTGTACTGAACTTAAAAAAATGCACCTCTAGAAATGTCCATTTTGCACTCCTAAAAATCAAGTAACCGCGACCAAATTGTATTTCGCTCTCGCCGGTTGCTATCCAGATTATTTACAGGTCTAACCTATACGAACCTAGATGCCGTTGCTGCGAACAAAAACCAGGTTTCAGTTGTTCGTTTATTTCAAAAAACGTTCATCTTTAAACGGTCAATACATTTTTAGAAGTACAGCTATTTTTTGTCCTTTCAAAATATCTGGTAAAAAGATGTTTTAAAAGTAAAATATATCGACATATGTCTTTTAAAATTTCAGAGTGAAATACAGTGTGTTTAAAAAAAAAGATTTCTCAGATAATAAAAAAAACAATTATAAAAATTATGTAAGCTGGGTCATTTCCACACTTACGTTTTTCTTTGATATTATTTTGTAAAGAAAAAAATAATAGTTTTTATAATTAACGACAAATAGTTACCAGAACCGTACATGTCTTTTGCCATTTTAATGCTCTTTTTATATTTTTTATTATTGTTTATTAATTGCAGGCGATGTTTTGACTGTAGTTAGAATATTTTTTAATTAAATATTAGGGAAAGAAGACAGACCAACATTGTCCTCCCATACCTGTATAACATTTGAGAATATTGCAAAAACATTATTTTCACCTAGACTTCTCCATAGGAATCAACAAATTGGAACCGTGCACCTAGCTTCACACGTTTATGTGAAAATAAAATATTTTGATTTTGAAGAAGAAAATGGGTGTGATAAGAATAAATAAGTAGGTAGAAAAGATTGTATTAACCTGGTCCATGCTTACTTATATAGCAATACAACTTTTAGAAAAGAGTCGTTTAAACATTTCGATTGCATCAGAATTTTAACCTTATGTTTCATGATATAGAGTTTGTTATTCCAATACTTGAATAGTTGAGTATATTTTACCAACTTAGGCGGATTAGTCATCAACGGGAATGCGTTTTTTGTTGAATTTATAAGTTTAAAATGGCGCGTGGTAGTGTAAGATATGCCTTATTGTAACTTGTAATAAAGTTCAATTTTACTGACCGACATGACAATTTTTTTCTATTTTAAGTGTCATATTAATTGTTAAAAAAATAACACAGTTTAGTCATGAGTTTCGTTACCAGTAAACATTTTAGTGTCAGTTGAAACATCGCCTGCGGTCTCATCTGTAAGTTACAGCTTTGGGTAAAGTCGGACGATTGCTGAGCGACTGTGGGGCAACTTGGATTCCATTAAGTTCCGTCTTTTTTAGTACTGTGTATGTTTACGAGTGATATTTGCAGTTTTTTGCTAGTAAAAAAGACCATAATAGGCTTTTAGCACACTTTCCGAGATAAGTTTCTTTTGATAGCCTCTAGCTCTGGGTAGAAACTAGGGGGCTGTATGGGTTGCGGGGTCTTCACCATTTGCCCAGAGGGAAATGCCTTAGCATTTGCCCAGAGTGGCTAATGGAAAAGACGGCCCTATGCTGGGCAAATGCAAGGCAAATAATTGTTCACCACAAACAAAATTGGTAAAATGTATATGTTGTAAAGTCGCCAAAACGTAAGGCGATTTCGTAAGCTATATTTTTTACTAATTTTGTTTGATCGGGAGTACATTTTTCCCATGTGATTTTGAAATAACTATTCGTAAACGGGCTCCCGAAAAAATATGTAGATGTCATTCGTAAGATATCCTGGTTTTTTTTTAAGATTTTAACTATTGGTCAACAGAAAAAATTATGCTTGCGAAAAAAAACTTTATAAAAGAAATTATATTGTGAAGGAAAATAAAATATTTTTTAAAAGTGATAATTTATCGAATTTACATGGCAATTAAATATAAATGGGGAGAAAAAAAAATTGTAAAAATTATAGTTTTAAGAAAAAAAAAATATTTTTGGTCACAACAAATTTGAATTTCGTTGAGAAAAATCTTGCCAAAGTTTTGTTTTTTTTTTTTGTATTTTGATTGTTAATAAAAATAGGTGATCAATAGTCATTTTGTTTAAGAAATTATATAGTTTATAAGTTTAAAGTTATGGGTGTGGGCGCGTCAAACATGACTTTAACTTTTATTTTTAATTAATTTTGGTGCTCGTTAAAAATATATCCAAATTGCATTTTTTTTCTACGAATTTTCTTTATGAGTACAATATTGAATTTTCTAACGCACAGTAGAAGGAACGCTAGATTTTTTTTAACACTTTTTTTTAGATTACAAGTTGAGAAAAAAATCTTTTATTTACTCTAGAAATTAAGATAAGTAAGGAATGTGGGAAAGTAGATGTAAGGAAGAAAAGAGCGCGAAAAATATGTTTTTTTTTTGTGTTTTTCAATTATTTTTTTCGGTCGAAATATTCGGATATTTATGGCAGAGTTAAAATGTTATATTTTTGAATACGCGCTCTACATAGACCAAAGCTGTGAAATAATGTAAAAAAGTTGAGTAAGATTAAGAATAAAGTATGCTTTTACACAATATATGTTTATTATTTAACATCCTATCAATTTTCGTCAAAGGATTTCCTTGCTATACAACACCGATCACCTTGGCCACAGGCGCGTTCCAATTGTGAAACGAGTGTAGATAAACATCACCCCCGCTTTTTACACTACAAAAACTGGTTGGGCACCTTGAGTTACCCAAATTGACTTTTTAATACTTATTTTTGTTATACCTAAGTATTAGGTAATTTCTTTAGCAATAATCCGCTGAACCTGGCGACACTAGCGCCATATAGTTTTGGCCACCCCGCGCCGGGCGCGGACTAATGTGAAATCCTCAGTCTGCGTTGTTCCAAAATCACGGTCGGTGCCTTCTCTTGTAGTTTTGAGGAGAAGTTGGTTTTTCACCGTGATGGACAGCTGAAGTTTGAAGAGACTCGTTATAAATACCCAACAGTGATTTGACAATCTGTTTCGTGAAAGTGCTTCACGGTGTGAGCTGCTGACAGTAGCTGGTGGAAGCGTTCCTGAGCTCATCTGCAGGTTAGTGGGCTAAATAGTTTTCAGTGCTAACGTCGAAACCATTTATCATTCTTCAGTTCACAGGGTGGGTTCCATAGGAATTAATATAATTACTATCAAACCATAATTTTTCATAATTGAGATTCCCGCACGTGGTCGACTATTTACACGTCGCCACACCAAAAACAGTATTTTTTATTGACTTAATTATTTTTTTTTGTTTTAGGGGCACTAGAAATTCACACACTGAAAATTGATACAGCCTGGCCTGGAAAGGAGGCCGAAAATAACACGGTTTCCGTATTAAAAATTTAAGGGGGTTGTTCCCTCTTTATTTTTTTTGTTTTTTATTTTAATTATTTATTGTTATAGTGATAATAGAAATAAATACTAAAAATTGTCTGTTACGGTTCAGATACTGTTACCGACATACGGCTTAGTTATAGAGTTCCGTTAGTACCCTTTGGGCACGGAACCATTCATAATACCTACAGCTGTTTTTACCTACACTTAAAATGTGACACACTAAAAATTTCGATTCTGAGTGGCTTTAGAATTATATGCTGAATTCATATTAATAGAGGAAGAAAGAAAAATGGGTTTAATATTGTTTTTTTTTTGTATGGGAAATCAAATGATGTCTCCCGCTTTGCGCGGGGCGGGTGGGCGTTTCAGACTTTTACTGACTAAAACCCACCCATTTGTTCAGTTGCCTGTATGCCAGGGCCACGGTAACTCTTTCGCACAAATCCGCAACCGTGGCAGGTTTATTATTGTGTTAGTGATGTTTTTGTTTGGATTCGGTTTTCATGGTAACACTGCGCGTCAATGTTTTCCTGAAGCTAAGAAATAGGATGATTGACAGCTTAACGAATAGGAGGAGACCAAAGAAACGATGGATGGACTGTGTGGAAGATGGTAAGGTTAGAAAGGGAGTGATTATTGAGTTGACGACTAATAGAGAAGTGTGGAAGAAAAAGACATGTTGCGCCTACCACAAATAAATTGGGATAAAGGCTGGAGAATGATGATGACAAGAACTGTAACCACATGTAACAAGTCAAGCTATAACTGAGTCACGGAACCCCTTGCTGGCTTGGCTTGTAGGGGCAAGTCAAGCTACTAGGACCACGCGTGTGTAGGCAAAATCTTGTTTGTTTGGCCAAATCCACAAATTGTCGTAAGGAAATATGAAAAAAAAAAAAACTATACTACGGTAAACCGGGGTTATTTGGGACATTTTTTTTAGGAAAAGTGTATTTACACCTGAACCGTTTTCCGTATAAAATGGGAATATTTTTTTCTTAGTGAGGCAACACTCAAGCAAGGACAACATCGAATGACTTTAGTCACGTGTGTTGCCATTTCCTAAAAAAAAAAAACATATAAGAATGGATGTCCCAAATAAACCGTCAAGGTGTGCTATTTGGGTCATGCAAATAAATGGTTGATTTTAAAATACTAATAGGCTAGAAAACTAAGTAACATCAAGTGGAAACTATTTGCAAAACTGCCAAGTACGCGTTTAAAAAACATCACAGAGCAAAAAGCTCGTTTTTGTGAAGAAAAAAAAAATAAAGTAAAAAAATAAACTTTAATAAAACGTTAACTTTAGTTTTAATTATTAAATTAACCTTTTGGCCACCACGTGACAAGCAAGAGCTTGCCCTGTACGCGGAACGACACAAATACGTGACAAACGGTGAAACTATGGCTTGGCGTGGAGGGAATACCTACCTAAGTTCATATGGAGAGGGCAGATCTCTTAAAGAAGAATACACAACAACAAACAAGTACAAGTTCAAAAAGCTTCTTTTATTTTAAAGATATTCCTTATAGTTTTCTCCTCATTTCCTTCCGTTAAACATTCTTGTTCCAGCATAGCGATATCCTCCCAAATGTTCGCCTCTAGGTCATTGACCGTCTCGTCTCCGGTCTTCTGGACTTCTTCCATATTTCCAGTGCAGTCAATATTAGTATTCGCATCATTTTCTTCCGGTAAACATTCTTGATCCAGCATAGCGATATCCTCCCAAATTTTCGCCTCTTAAGTCATGGACCCTTTTTAGCTCGCTATCATCCTCACAATACGTAACATCTGAGTCAATATCGTTGACATATATAATGTCGCTATCGCTATGTACACTCATATCCCCACTCTCTTCAGAAGGAGTAGATGTAATGCTGCTAAACTTCTTCCATTGCCATTTCCAGGTCGTCCTTCGTAAATGAATTATAGGGTGTATAATATTTACCATTTCTGGTATGCCTGTAAGTCCTTTTATATTTACGTCCCATTGTTTCTTCACATAAGACTTGTTCGTCCCTTGAAAAAGAATAATTAAAACATCACGTTAGTATTTCTGAAAATTTTCAATTCACAAAAGCCGCTAACGCCGCGGCTATTTGGGACGGCCGGTCCAAATATCACCTCAACTTTTTTGAACTCTAACCGGCCCAAATAACACCAAATGCTGTCCTAAATATCACCGTTATGAAAAAACTAAGAAAAATCTAATAAAATTATTGTTTATTCTACTAACAGATATCGCATTTTAGTCCTGAATAACTTTACTTTTCGTTGATCATAATTATATTCTACTTACCTACGTTTAAAGTTTTTGAGCTGGAGATGAAAGTTGGAAACTATAGAAACTGAACAAAAATTGAGTAATCCAGAAACCACGTTTTTTTTTGCGGCACGTCCAACAACATAACCTCAAATGTCAAACTGTCGAAATTGTCGATGGATGTAGTGGTGCCAGAAGTTTTTTTTTCCCCCTACTATTAACCTAAAACCACTCATTGCCATATGAAAACAATAATTTGGAGTGTCCCGAATAGCATCGGAGGTCCCAAATAACCCCGGTTTACGGTATATATAAGGTGTATCTATTCATACACGAAATATTTTAAGAGGTACACCTGTAGGTGGTAAAGAAGCTATAGAAGCAAAAAGATTTTTTTTATCTGAGCGTTTTTGAATTTTCGTAATTATAAACTGCTTGAGACGTTTTGCATAAAACTATGAATGGCCCGCCTGACGCTGCGAGGGCGGCGATCGGACAGCACGAGCATAGCCGCGGTGTCTCGGGCCGTAAAAAATAGGAAGGAGCCAGTACTTCTTATGTGCGTCAAATAATTTATAAATATTAAATTTTGAAAAAAATACATTTATAAAAATTTTTTTTTTCGTTGCTGTAGCTTCTTTACCACCTACAGGTGGACCTTTTAAAATATTTCGCGTATGAATAGATACACCTTATTTATATCTATACTAATATTATAAAGCTCAAGAGTTTGTTTGTTTGTATGTTTGTTTGATTGAACGCGCTAATCTCAGGGACTACTGGTCCGAATTGAAAAATTCTTTTTGTGTTGGGTAGCCTATTTATCGTATAGGCTATATAACATCACGATATAACTAAAAGGAGCGGAGCAGTAATGAAAAATGTTGCAAAAACGGGGAAAATCGCACGGGTAGGCGATTCGATGCGACGGGAAGGGTCGGGGGTGCAAGAAATTTAACGCGGACGAAGTCGCGGGCAGAAGCTAGTAGAAGAATATAACGTTTTTATTTCAGACCGGAGTCCATAAGGTTTCTAATTAAATTATTAACATTTTTTCTTAACGTCTAGGGTTCGTTAGGCTACAGATACCTACGAATATACAGTCACAATTATACAAACAAAATAATGAAGAAACGAATAATTAATATTATTATATTCATTTATATCAAATTTACCTAGAAACCAGAGAGTGACACAGAAATGCTTATAAGAAAACATTTTAAGAAACAAATACAAAAAAAAAACAAATATAAAATAAAACAAAAACACCATGGGATAATCCAATACCCGTGCACGTGTTTACTTGACTCTGCGTGCAGTCGTATCCAGCGCTCGAGCATCGGACAATCCCACCGGTCTGACAATACACACAGAATGCCGTTGCTACTAGCACGCATGCGTGTTAAGACGGAGGTGCAACGCTTGCGCATAACTGCAGCAAAGCTGTCTACGTGGGCCTCGGCAAACATGCCAGACGCACTGCAATACCGCGGCAGCCCCAACAGCACCCTGCATGCATTGTTGTACTGTACTCTCAGGTCACTGCACGCCCTCTGCAAATAGTCAACCCACAAACTGCACGTTTAGAAGGACTGACAGTATGCCCTAAACAACGTTATTTTTACTTTTCTTGAAGAGCGTGCAAACCTGCGAGCTAACATATTACATCGTACAGACAATGACCTGCTCTCTCTCAATGTCAGTACTGTCCTTCAAATCATCAGTGACCTACTGACCCAAATACTTAAATTTAGTAACTCTCTTTAAAGAGGCACCATCTAAGAGAATAAAATAAAATAAAATAAAAATGTTTATTTCATCAATTATGTTAATTACACTGTCCACTTTGGAGTCACCTGTAAAGCAAAGATTTGCTTGTAGTAGGTGGCTCTGCTCTTCCAATTTACATTTACTATACATATATGAGAGAATAAACAATGGATATTTTTGAAAACACGCCAAAGGTTTAAAAAAAATTAGTAATAATAGAAAATACAAAAAAAAAAAATTAAATTAAAAGTAAATTAAATTAAAAAAATTAAAGGAGTGCGCACAATGTTATGTGTTTGTGTGTGGGGGGGGGGTATGAGTGAGGTGAGGGTGTGTGTGTGTGTGTGATGGGTGTTCTCATAGCATGGCCCGTGTCGACGCGACGGCGCGTAGTGTTCCACGCGCGCCTCAAAGAGATGTCAGCAGTACTGAAGGGGTCTGCTAGGACCGATGTCTGCCAGGGTCGTGAGATTTGTTCGAAAGAGATACCATGGCCTTGGCACATGGGCAACTGAAGAAACACGGGTGGGTTTTGTCAGTAAAAGTCTGACCCTCCCGCTCCGCCCAAGAGCGGGTGACGTCATATGATGATTTCCCACCCACAAAAAAAAAGCAGGGCACACCTCCACCGTATGCTCCACCGTGTCCTCCAGACGATCCTCGCAATGAAAACCCCGGGCGTCTCCTCCCGCTTTATCCTGAACAGGAACTCCCTAAAGTATCCATGCCCGGTGAGGACCTGCGTTAGGTGGAAGGTGAGGACGCCGTGGCGCGTCTCAATCCACTCCTCCGAGGGGACTTTTGATTACTTAGGTTACTCCAAAACTTTTGCAAAATGACATATCGCTGGTTTGCGAGAATAACGGCGTAATTCAAAATTCTGTCAAATTGAATACTGTATGCCAAACGATCATAAATCTTGGATATTTTATCCTGAACAGAGATGCAACGAACGTAATATACTAGGCATGCCTTTTAAGTTCTGTCGTTTCCATATTTCCCGGCAATTTTGAATTTGGAACTGTTCTATATTAGAATGTGTTTAAAGAACAGTGGCGAACTCCCAAACAAATTTTTGTTGACATTTTTTTTTAGCGTCTATCTATGAAAAAATTGTTAAATTATAGAGCTTGAATTGCTGAACAGTTTTGTCTTCAGTTATACTTTTATAGGAAGTCAGGAATTTAAGATATTTCAGTTTGAAGTTTTAGTGGTTATGTCTCGTCAACAACAGACTTATCGAAAAAGATATATAGAAATAACTACTTATTGCTCAAAATATCATTGATAGAAATGCATTTTAATTATAAAATAAACTACGGACTACGTATTCAGAATATTAAGTCCAACCGACGTGCGTACTTGCGTAGGTCTGCCACATGGTCCACGTAAGTAAGTAGGCAGGTACTTACCTACTTAATCATATGTTCAGAAGAATATTTATTATCTTAGTCAACTATCTTTAGAGCAGTTAGTTATAGATATAGTATGATTCATTACATGGTAAGGGTAGGTCATTGGTAGGTAAAGAAAAAAAACAACTTTTTTTAAATATTTTTTTCTCATCTTCTCTAACCACAATGTCATCAAGAAAACCTGCGGGTGCTGTGATATATGGTTGATGTCTGGCCCATCCTAGATATCATACTTCAGTAATTGTATGAGTTCAACATCCAACTGTCGAGTTAAGTGCCAATGCCGGGTATCGGCACATTTTATTGACACATAATATATTGCAGTTGACACACATGATGCGTAGGCCTTACACGGCTACTCATGCATCGTGATAAACAAATCGATGCAAACACAACAAAATCCAAGATATCAGGCAGAATCGGAATCCAGGGTCACAGAAAAATGTCGTCGTATAGGCAAACAATCAGAATCTTTAGGCAAGCACTGGTCACACAGGAAACCGTAAATCTCAGAGTTCATAAGCAGAAGCAGTCGATGAAGTAGAAAATCATGGAAAATTGATGCAAAACAAAATAAGGAGACGCATGCGAATAACTATTATAGTACTCTGTGGAATACTTGTTGTTGACTAGTTATCAGTGCCGGCCGATTGACAATTGAAATGTCATGTTTTTTTTTTTGCATACTCGAATTGCACTATGATGTCATAAGTACGTATTAAAAAAATATGAACGCTATAATCTTTAGCACAAGCAATCATTTTTATTTTAACATTTGTATTCTGATGCAGAAATATATTTCCTAAATATATTAATGCAATACGTAAAGCCACAGCGTATGTAACTTGACTAAGATTTATATTACATGGCAACATTAAAAGTATCTCTTAGCCAAAAGTCATGAAGTCAAGCAAGAAAGAAAAAAAAACAAGCCATGATTTGGCCATGATTATTTCTTAGCATCACTAATCTAGTCAAATAAGCTCTTTATTATGATGTTTTTTTTTTTCAGACTTTTATAGTACTTATGTTTGATTTGATAAAACTTAGTAAATTATTTCGCCGGTATCTAGTAGGGTGACATACGTAGACGCTTAATAATTTCATCAACAATTCTCTCGCCAGTATCCTTTTGAATCTCAAAACAGTTGAAAGTATTAGGATTAACTAGTGATCGCCCATTGGTCGAAATTCGACCGTACTTCATTTGTATAGAAATACATTATTAAATGAAAAAATATATATAATATGGTTATATTTGACATTCAGTAACACTATAGACAAATAATATTCTCGATATGATCATAGATTTTAAAAATGAAATAGGTTATATATCTATAAAATCAATTTATTACCTATGGTTATACTTAACATTCAGTAAGACTATAGACACAAAATATTAAAGACAGATTTGGACCATAAACAAAAGAATATCTATGCATGTGTGTATTAAATACACGGTAATGAATAGTAGTGTGTGTAACGTGTTATTTATTGAAAATAATGTATTTTTACGCATAATTTAAAAAAAATATTAGCATTCGTCACTTTTTCTCTGTATAGGGTGGAGTGGTAGCCATTGAACCACCAAAAGTTTGAAGAGCTCTAGCACTGTCGTTATTACAGTCTATCAAAATATTTTTACCTCAGAAGATATTTTATTTAATAAGCTACTAAACTGCGTTATAAAATATGGAAAATATTTGCTACTGCCTAATTAATACAGGTTTTTTTAAAACAAGTGAAATGGTTCATAGTGTACTCCTATGGGTACACGATGAACCGGGGGGGTGGTACTAAATGGTCCAGGTGGTACACAATGAATCACAGTAATATAAAAACCGAGGATTGTTTGTTTTAACTGGAAAATAAATAAAACATTTGTAAGTTTCAATATTTATTAGGTTTCGGGTTATATAAAAACCACGCAATCAGTCTTAAAACTAAATTTTTAACAGTTATTTTAAACTTTTATAAAGTTTTGAGAAGTATAACCCCTATATTGCAAATTAAAAAATAAAAAACAGTTTGTACCAACTAATTAACATTACTTTGAGGATTTATAACCGCGTATATTTTTGCACGTTTATTTTATTAAATGCTGTAGCTCTTATACTACAAGGCTCGGGTTTTTTCACAGAAAATTCACGATGTCTTGCCCTAAACCCCCTCATCCAATCTCGGCCTGCCATTTCATGGACTTTCCACGTTGGCGGCATTTCGATTTTGTTAATCACTGCCATTTGGTAGGCAATTCTGCGGCAGTCTTTAGAAGTTTGGCCATAGAATTTATTTGCACAATCCAATAAATATTCCTTTATGCTGTCTTCTTGCTGGTCAGTAAAAAATTTACTTGCATCATAATGGGGCTCTAGTCTACACGACGGATTGTTCCTGTATTTTGTTATGTATCTTCGCAGTGTTGGATAGGGAAGGTTGCAATCTTTGGCTGCTTTTGTGATAGTCAGTCCCGACAAGTGTTTATCTATTCCTCTTTGGATAGCTTCTTCGGTGTGATACCCTTTTTTACGGGCTTCGCTCCCTACCGTGTTTCGTCCCATACTGAAACAAACATAATACAAATAGCTGTTATACTCACATTACCCTCACCTGTTTAGTATAGCATAACACAAAGCACTTAGATGTACCTAGTACACAATGAACCTTGGATCATTGCTTACCCAGGATAAATGGCTCACTGCGTACCCATCCCCCCTTAGGAAATGTTAGGTTATGTTTTACACAGTAACCGTTGAGAAGTAATTCCAAAAAATAGTGTCAAACAAGCGCAATAACCTACTTTACACATACAATTAACACACAGTTAAGTAAGAGTTACATTATTAAAGTAAATACAAGAAGAAACTCACATTTTTTTCGTCGTTTTTGCTGGAGTGAACACAAGGACGCGGCGCACGCGTTCGTATGTGGCGACAGGCGCGCGACGACTAGACCAAACTGCACGACGTGGCAAGCGAGTCTTGACACGTTTTTTGCGCGACCTGGCAACGTCACGTATGGACGGTAGGTACTATGGTTCATACGGTACACGCGGTTCATTGGCTACCACTCCACCCTAAACTATAAGTGTGCTAAATTTCATACTCCTCCGTCCGCCCAATTTTCGTAAAAAGGGATCCTAAGTTTTCGCTTCACGTATTAATATATAGATACTATTGTTTAGTCACAGCGTCGATTACAATCTGTCAGGTTACGTACGAAAATGAATCTTTCTAAGGAAAATGTTCGTGCAGTAATTTTCTATAACTTTAGAAGAGGCCTGACACGGCTCCAGTGTTTTGAAGAGCTAACATCTGTGTTCAGTGATGAAGCCCCATTGTCTGCGGACTGTCGAGCGCTGGTATTTAGAATGGAACACACACAGCGTGGACATACTAGTGTTAGTGACAAATCTCGCGAAGGACGCCCAAAATCCGCCTTCACTGAAGATAACATCATTGCTGTGAGACAACTAATTCTCGAAGATCGTCATGTGACGTATCGAGAGATAGAGGCTCTATTAGGCATCTCAGGGACAACCATTAATAAGATCTTTCATGAAGCACTTGGTGTGAGAAAGCTAGTTTGCCGTTGGATACCGCATCTGCTTTCCGACGATCACAAGGTGGCTCGCGTCAGATGGTGTAAGAAAACTCTGCAAAGGTTCAACCGAGGAGAGTCAAATCACGTCTACGACATCATCAGTGGTGACGAATCTTGGATCTATGCCTACGATCCTGATTCCAAACAACAATCTACAATCTGGGTCTTTCAAGACGAGCCAAAGCCGACTAAAGTTGTTCGTTCTCGAAGCACTTCAAGGAAGATGGTGGCCACGTTCGTTGGAAAAACCGGCCATGTTGCGACTATTGCACTTGAAGATCGTAGAACGGTTAACGCAGAGTGGTATACCACAGTTTGTTTACCACAAGTCATCGCCGTACTTCGAAAATCTAACTCAATGCGACGCATCATCCTGCACCACGACAACGCAAGCTCACACAGCGCTCGCCAAACGATTGAGTATTTGAAGCATACAGTCCTGACCTAAGCCCTAAAGATTTCTTTAAATTTCCTAAAATTAATAAAAGTCTCCGTGGTCGAAGGTTCCAGTCCGGTGAAGAAGCAGTCGACGCTTTCAAGTCAGCCATATTGAACACCCCCACTTTGAAACAGTTATATTATAATGAGTTTGTATAAGTCCACGGGGATCGGCAAAACAGAAATAATACCTAACACAAAAGCAAGCATGTAAAAACTATGAAACTTTAACACGATGTAAACAGTCCAGTACTACCGTAAGGTACTAATATATATTCTGTGCCAGTACCTAATAAAAAAACTCTTAAAAAAAAAAACTCGTGTAATTGTTGAATTACCTTCCGCCTGACGCAGGTTCTCACCGGGCATGGGTGCTTCGGTGGGTTCCTGTTCAGGATAAAGCGGGAGGATACGCCCGGGTGTTTCCATTGCGAGGATCGTCTAGAGGACACGGTGGAGCATACGGTGGAAGTTTGCCCTGCCTGGGCGGAGCACCGCCGTGTCCTCGTGGATGCGATCGGTGGCGGCGACCTCTCGCGTCCGGCCCTGGTGCGAGCCATGGTACGGAGCGAGAGGGAATGGGAAGCCGTCACCTCCTTCTGCGAAGCAGTAATGCTCGCGAAGGAGGAGGCGGGGCGCGTGAGGGAGTGGCAGTCTCTGCGCCCTCACGTACCTAGCCACCGCAGGAGAAGACGCCCCGGGCGTCGGGAGTCCATAGCGGACTCCCGGCCACCGTAGGCGCGAGCTTGCGGGTGGCGAGCAATGGGTAGCTCGCCGCCCGGTAAGGACCAAGCTCGGGTCGACGGCGCGTAGTGTTCCACGCGCGCCTCAAAGAGATGTCAGCAAAACTGAAGGGGTCTTTTAGGACCGATGCCTGCCGGGGTCGCGTGATTGTTCGAAAGAGATACCGTGATCCTGGCACATGGGCAACTGAAGGAACACGGGTGGGTTTTAGTCAGTAAAAGTCTAACATGCCCTCCCGTTCCGCCCAAAGATCCAGCCCAAAACAGTGTTTGAGGATTTAATTTTAGCGATAATATTACGAAACATAATAATTTTAACCTTTGGCAGGAGAACACATACAACAAAAATAAAGAATGAAATAGTAATACAACATTTTAAAATAGATAAATGTTTTTAACATTGTGAGTAAAAGTGTAGTGTGGTGTCACACTTCAGCACCGCACGGTGTGCTGAAGTGTGGTGTGATGTAGTATTTAGTAGTGTAGTGTGGTGAAGTGTTTCGTGGTGTGATGTGGTGTAGCGTGGTGATGTGTTGCGTGGTGTGATGTGGTATGGTGTAGTGTGGCATAGTGAGGTGTGGTGAGCTGTAGTTTACTGTAATATGGTATTGTGTAGTGAGGAGTGGTTGGCAGGCTTTAAACACATTTATATTATAACAGCTAGCAAGTTTTCAGTGGTATCGTAGTCAAGGTTCAGTAGATAAGCACTGAAGACACGCTTGCACTTTGTTTTATTGAGAGCGTATAGTTTTAAATTGGCGTTTATTTTATTGTATAAATAACTGCCAAGAAAACAAAAGTTGCGGTGCGAAAGACTACTTTTACACAGTTGAGTAGAACATACATTTGTCTTTATGCGTTTATGAGCGTGCAAGTATGAGTTATAGATCAAGGTAAGGAATGTTTACGCCAAATTGTTTGAACGATAAATATTATATTTGTTTTAGGGCTCCAGCTACTGGGCTAATGTACCTGTACAATAATTACAGTATGGCCAGCGCTCACTAAGAATTGATATGTGTGTGACTTAGTGGGTGGCTTACAATTTCTTTGATTTCTAGTGTTCGACGCCAGGCCAAGGCCCCGCCCATAGGATTTAATTAGCGCAGTGGAAGCTGGTGGTGGGCCTTGGGACAAAAGAGGCGTACCGAACTGTCCGCCGTGCGCGGAGCTGATTAATACAATATTCAAAAGACTCACCTGGTTGAAGAAACTGGCTCTGGAGCCTACCTGGATTTATGTATGTAAATGAGTGTATATTGTATTGTGTAGTGAAGCTGTCAGAATTCCAGGATACAGGCCGCTGCAACACGCCAGATAGTTCCACAGCACGCGGCTCCCAAGTAAATCACTATCACATCAAACTATTTCAATCAAAGTTCAAAGATCAACCCGTTCTATTTCGTCAAAAGGGGTTGGTTACAAACAAAACAATTGGATCAAGACAAATTGTCCACAAACGGATCGATTCAAAAGGATTAATTCAACAAACGGGTCGCGAAGCCAATAGGACCGTCATTCTTTTCCAAGATCAAACCAAAGAGTGAAATCAAACTGACAAGTGACACATGTCACTCCGTTCGGTACGCTCCGTTAGGCGCACAGATTAAACAAGTCAAACGGGACGGAACATCTAGTTTTTTTTGCACAGGTGCGGGGCCCCCCAAGGCGTGGGGCCCCTAGCATTTGCTGCCTCCTGCTACATGGCTAATCCGGCACTGTGTCATCGGCGTAGCTTATATTATTACTACATACACCGTCTATGTGGCAACCGATCTTAGTGCTACGGAGCTCCTCGATCAGCTCATTAGTATGAAAAGTAAAGAGACGAGGGGAGGAAAGCCGTCCCGGCTGGAGGCCTAAAAAGGTAACTTTTTAGAACTCGCCGGGTCACAATCCGTTTAAGTAGTAAGAATCTTTTCAGGATTAACTACGAGATGACCTACAAAAAAAAAGGGAGGAATGCCCTCCTTGTCTCACACCACAATCCAGCTTGTACTCATCCGAGAGTGTGCCTGCCCATCTAACATGACTTTTCTGCTTATCATACCAATGCATCAGTACAGACACTATTTCCCTAGGTACACTGGTATCCTGAAGCTTTACCCATAACCTGTTGTAAGACACTAGGTCAAAGGCTTTGGATAGGTCCAAAAAACAGGCATACACTGGAGTTTTCCTAGCAGTATGGTACTGGACCGTCTGTTTGAGCGACAGAATAGCACTTTCTGTTGAGAGACCAGGCTTAAACCCAAACTGAGCATCGTTCAGTTTCAAGTGTGCCCCTAAGTGACGATCAATAAGACTGTCCAGTACCTTGGCTATAATAATAGCCAGAGAGATCGGCCTATAATGATTATTATTATTAATGTTTTAATTTATAGCTTATGTTACTCCGGAATAATGTAGCTTGCTATAAGTGAAATAATTTTTAAAATCGTATACGTAATTTTCAAGTTTATCCATTACAAACAATCAAATCTTTCCTCTTTATAACATTAGTACAGATAACGCAATTTATTTATGTCTTAACTGCTCAATTAGAGACAGCCTCGTTGTTATAGTGGTCGCAGGCACTATTGTAGATTTAGTTGAATACAGGCCTCACTTCATTTCATCACCACTGCTCTCAAAACGGTGAAAGAAAACGTGAGGAAACCGTGAGGAAACCGGCATATCTTAGAATCAAACATCCGTAGACATGTGACATCTACCAACCCGCTATGGGGCCGGGTGGTGGGCTACAGCCCGCTCCCTCTCTCAGAGAGGAGGCCTGTGTCCTAGCAGTGGGAATAATATAAGATGAGTATGCTCTAGGAGGGCTTCCAGCACCGAACGTGTTAATCAACTTGTTTTTTAAGTAACCAAAGAATTAAAACAAAAAATAACAGCGAACAATCGGTCACGGAACTTATAGGAACTATACCAACACGCTCCGTGTGCTGTCGGACATATAGAATAGCATCATACCATTTCTTCCCTTAAGTGTCGTAAGAGGCGACTGAGGGACTTACTAGAGAACGGGCAGCCACGTTCTCTATGCATTTAACCACCACACTGCGATCTCCAACCGGCTTACCGCGGCGATTACGGCGAACCCCCCTTTAGAGAGGCCTATGTCCAGCAGTGGAAGTCATTCGGCTGAAATAATGATACAGTAGTTAAGAATAAATATTTTTATATTATTCTCCTTGCATTGTGTTTTAGGCGTAATTGACTGCTGTCTCTTAGCAACCATATAAACTTGGTGTATGACGATCACCATTTTCCTAAGAAACCCGACCTATACGAGTATGGAATATCTACGTGGAGTATTTTATGCGGCCTTCCCAAAAGTCCTTTCTTTGGTATTGTTCGTCGAATCGTCGAAAAATAGGATTGAGCTACACGATCATCGAAACATACATATATAGCGTCTGTTAGGACAGGTCAGCTGAAAGCTGCAATAGATGTTTCTTCAAAAGGCCCTTCCAGACATGGCCCTGCATTGTTAGAGTTACATAAAATTCTAATAATATAATAATGTTTGGGGTTTAAAAGAGACTATGACCTCTGAGTTTGTTTCGGCATTTCTTCTCAGGGAACAGTCAACTAGGAAATTCTGGCGACATCTAGTTTTAAAAATATTGACGGGTAAAAGTGTCTTATAAGATCTACAGTTTATATAAATAAGCATTTCCTCTCATTTCATTTCTGTCACTACTTCTTCTTTTAAACCGCACTTCCCCTATGATTCATAGTCACAGCTTCCTTTTTCAACCAGTAATCACTCTGCCCACCCGAATTTAAAACAAGCCCACCAATATTTGACTATATCATTATTTGGGAGTGGCTACCATTGCTCCACCTTCAAAAGTTTTCTTCATAAAAACAATATTTTGGCCGTGCCCCTCAACCAACTTAACTAGACCCACACACAACTTCAAAATCAAAACTTGTTACTTTACTTTAAGGTTGGTATTTGAATGGTAGAGAGGTTTGAGTTAGTTTGGTGTTGCCAGAAGCAATTGTCGAGTAATTAAGGTAGGATTTCTTGTCCGGAGTAATGTTTAAGTGTTTTTCCGTGGATTATTTCGTGCGGTTCGGTTCGGTTTTTGTTTGAGTGCAAATATTTCGAGTTTCGAAGCTACGAAAACTTTTGGGAAGGTTTACAACAGTGGAGTTTTGTTAAAAGATGTTTGGGGACATAAACTAACTTTTCGTACCACTTGCTCAAAAAAGTGACATTCTATGCCACAAAAAGCTAACATAACAATAGTCATTTTTAATCTGTTAAAAAGAGGGAAAGAAAATTGTACTGAATTTCATTCATCCTCTAAGGGGAGAATGTGATTTAAATTTGGAATACTTACCGAAATTTATACTGAACTACATCTGTGTTTACACCATTGAGTTTGCATATAAAGCATTATACATCTTTTTGAAAAAGGAATACGCATTTATTATGCAGTTATGATTATTAAATAAAATTACGAAAACCAACGAGGCCGTATGAGCTTGATGCCTTTGCTTTTCCGACAAAAAAATATTAGTCTAGGAATTTGCCGCGTTTTTGTTTTCTTCAAATACATAAACGTAAAGTTTATGTGTTAATTTTTTCACAAATGGTACGAAAAGTAGAGTATTTTCCTCGGTGATAAAGCTGTCTTAGTCTTGGGTGAACTTAAATCCCTCGCTACACTCAGGACTTACGTCTTACGTTTTTAACATCCTCGCTACGCTCGGGAGTCGCGCAAACCTCGAGTCCTTCGTTACGCTCGCGATTTAAATCGTCACCCGCGACAGAAGACCCTGCTTTATCCCCTTGGTTAATAATCTACTATTCTGTCACTGTCGTTTACATAGCAAGTAGTCGAAATAGTATTATTGTAGTAATATTCATCATCATCATCACAGCTGATAGAAATCCACTGCTTTCCCATAACCCTTCCCCAAGGAGGGGTTTTCCATAATCGCCACGCTTGGCAGGCGGGTGGCGATCGCAGTATGGAGGTAACATGCATAGAGAACGCTGCTGCCCATTCTGTAGTAAGTCCCTTAATCGCCTTCTACGACACCACGAGAAGAAATGGGATGGTACGATTGTTTCCATCAGGTACCACGGGGAAACCCATGCACGAGCTTCGCCCGCGTGGAGGTCGGAAATTATCCCGCGGGAACGTACTACTGGGACAAAACTATCCTATGTGTTAATCCAGGTTATAAACTATCTGCGTGCCAAATTTCATCCAAATTGGTTCCGCCGTTTTTGCGTTATTGATTAAAAAACATCCAAACACGAATTTTTAGATTTATAATATGAGTATGAAACTATCGGCTCCCAAGATAAAGGCATTCCTTACCTAGGTTGGGTTCAAACTATCTACCTAGCCTTTTCCTAACTATGTTGGGGTCAGCTTCCAGTCTAACCAGATGCAGCTGAATACCAGTATTTTACATGGAGCGACTACCTTTCTGACCTCCATAGCCCAGATAGGTATTGTGCCTACGATACCCCAGGTAAGACAGCTTGTCAAGCCATCGGGTTTCTGGCGACCTGTAACTATAATCAAAGATTCACAAATGACAACCAGGTCGGCTTAACATGCTTTCCAAGGCACGGAGGGGTCTTGGTATGTAAAGATGGTCACCCATCCACGAATTGCGGCAAGCGTAGCTTAACCTGATCGATCGATCAAATGTCAACTATAATTACTTGCAGCTTAAAACATACAACTATTTTGTATAACCAGCCATTTAGTATTATAAAAAAAAATGTATAAAGAAACTGAGGGTGCACACCACGAAGTTAGTATAAAATAAAATACCGACTCCAAACAATTCGTAGCTCCAACAAAAACGAGCATAACTGTCATTTAGAACTCGTTTCAGACATTTTTCTCGTGAAAAGCAAGAACATGGTATTTTTTGGGGCACACCGACTTCCAGTACCACCTTACTGCGAGGTCCAGGCACTTGGTGATTATGGCATATCAAGACATGGAGGACTCTTGATGATTTTAAACAGCATTGTTGTAAGTTGAAATACTTAGGGTATGTAAAATACGTAGAAAGAGATTTGTGAACTGCGTAAGTTTAAGGCTCGTTGGTCTCGTAGTCTCAATCGACTGCTGAGACTCCTGTGTTTGATTCCTAAGTCGGGCAAAGTGTTATTGGGGGTTTTCCATTAGGAATTTCTTAGTAACAGCCCGGAGTTTGTAACTTGACGGTGTGATACCCCCGTGGCTCGGTACACATGCTTTTTTATTCTGGGTTGTAAATCTACAAATATAAAAAAATACCGAGCAAAGCTATGTAATTTTTATTTAAATTATACCTTTAAACGAGCAATATCTGGATGACCGAGCTTTGCTCGGTATTTTTTGGTAAATTGTGTTTAAAACAATAAGTTTATATTCAAGTTTATTATCGTTGAAAACACAAATAAAATTACATTTTATAAAAATAAATCCTAGCTAGATCGATTTATCGCCCCCGAAACCACCCGTGTACTAAATTTCATGAAAATCGTTGGAGCCGTTTCCGAGATTCAGATTATATATATATATATATATATATACAAGAATTGCTCGTTTAAAGATATAAGATACTAGTGGTCGCCTAGTTGTCGACATTCGACCATAATTAACCTCTAAGTCCCTGAGATACCACATTTGGTAGAGACATAATGGTTTTTTAATTGTGTCTGTAATTACGGTAATTGATTGGTTAACTAAATAAATAAAACTATAATTCTACTGTACGTGTGTATGTCACGGAAGTCCTTCTAAACGGCGCGGCTGGACCAATTTGTTTTTTTTTTTTTTTGTATGCGTTTGGGTGGCACCCTGGATAGTTTAAATTCACTACTGGACCCGGTAGGTGGCGCTGCTATCGAGTTCTAGGAAACAGGACAACGTCTGTACGGTCAGTTAGTATATCATTCTTTTATCCAACTGTGAAGGTTTAAACGGTCATCATCATAATTATTTCAGTTCAAAGATGTCCACTGTTGGACTTAGACCCCCCAAAATTTGTGGGGATTAACCATAATCGCCACGCTTGGCAGGCGGGTTGGCAATCGCAGTTATCATCATCTGCCTAGCCCTTTTTCAATAACGTTGGGTTCGGCTACTAGTCTAACCGGATGCAGCTGAGTACCAGTATTTTACGTGGAGTGACTGTCTATCTGATCTCCACAACCCAGTTACTGGGTAATACAATACCCCTTGGTAAGACTGGTTGTCAGACTTTCGGGCTTCTGACGACCCGTAACGACTGTCTTAGATCTACGAAAGACAGCCAGGACCAACGGCTTAGCGTGCTTTCCGAGGCACGGAAGGGTCTTGGTAAGACGGTTACCCATCCACGGACCAACCGCGGCAAGCGTAGCTTAACCCGAACGATCAACCTGTGCGGCTGTTATTACTGTTATTATGCAATCGCAGGATAGTAGTAAAATGCATAGAGAACGCTGCTGCCCATTCTCTAGTAAGTGTCTTAGTCGCCTCTTACGACACCCACGGGAAGAAATGGGATGGTGCTATTGTTTAGGGCCGACACCACACGGAACGTACATATATTCATTCATCTATACAAATAAATAAAACTGAAGTGTCTGTTTATAATTTCAAATTAACAGCTTTTCACTAAATGCATATGAAAGTAAATACGGTACTTACACCAAAAAATCATTTCTTTTAAACTTTTGTCTATCTGTCTGTTTGTTCCGGCTAATCTCTGAAATGGCTGGATCGATTTTGACGGGACTTTTATTGGCAGGTAGCTGATGTAATGAGGAGTAACTCAGGCTACTTTTATTTTGGAAAAATTCTTTTATTTTAGAAAAATACCTGCGTTAATTTCCGACATCCACGCGGGCGAAGCCGCGAGCAAAAGCTAGATCTTAATTTTTTTTTAAAGTAAATCTGTCCGTATGTTACCTTTTCACGCCTAAACCACTGAGCGGATTTTGTTTGAATTTGGTATCTTGGGTACGGATATGGGCACTTTTTTCCCGGCAGCACTTTCCTGTGGGATAGTTTCCGATATCCACGGGCCGAAGCCGCGAGTACAAGCTGGTCCTACCACTATAACTTATGACGATAAAACGTAAACCCAAATTCAGTACAATCTTATTTCGTTATGTAGTAAGAATTAACAGTAAGGGTATTCAATACTCAATACTTTATTGCATTCCACAATGTATATGCTTAGGTGGTAAAACATTTTATTTAGAAACAATTGTGGACCCTGTCGGGCACAGCAAAGGAAAATACAGTAGGTAGAGAGGAGGACCTATTGATTATCTTATAATGTAACTTATTCTAAAATAGTAATTAAAAATAGATGAAATACATGCTTTGGACTTTTCTAAACTAATTTCAGGGATTTATCATTTAACAATTCGTTGACGCTATAATAACATTTACTTAACAGCAGCTTTTTTATTAGGGTTCCGTTGCCAAATGGCAAAAAACGGAACCCTTATAGATTCGTCATGTCTGTCTGTCTGTCTGTCTGTCTGTCTGTCTGTCTGTCTGTCCGTCCGTCCGTATGTCACAGCCATTTTATTCCGAAACTATAAGAGCTATGCTGTTGAAACTTGGTAAGTAGATGTATTCTGTGAACCGCATTAAGATTTTCACACTAAAATAGAAAAAAAAAAAACAATAAATTTTGGGGTTCCCCATAATCCCCATACATAGAACTGAAACTCAAAAATGTTTTTTTTCATCAAACCCATACGTGTGGGGTATCTATGAATAGGTCTTCAAAAATGGTAATGAGGTTTCTATTATCATTTTTTTCTAAACTGAATAGTTTGCGCGAGAGACACTTCCAAAGTGGTAAAATGTGTCCCCCCCCCCGTAACTTCTAAAATAAGAGAATGATAAAACTAAAAAAAATATATGATGTACATTACCATGTAAACTACCACCGAAAATTGGTTTGAACGAGATCGAGTGAGTAGTTTTTTTTTTAAAACGTCATAAATCGTAAACCGCAATTTACCTTACATTCAATCAACTGAAATATAAAAATTAAAAAAGAAAACATTTATTTTTAAACCGAGAATACCTACAGGTTTGTACGGAACCCTCGGTGCGCGATTCCGACTCGCACTTGGCCGGTTTTTTAATTTATTAGTAAATAGATGGCTTTTTTTCTCTGTACTTGTGGATTCTGGTAACTTGTTGTATATTTTTATCGACATAACCAGAGGGCCAGATGAGTGTATTTTTAGGCGGGATGTTGGTAAGTTTAATCGTGTATTGTATCTAAGTGTGTATCGTGTTTGTATGTCTTCTCGTTTAGTGTAAAAGTCTTGGTGTTTGTGAGCAAATTTGCATATTTGGAGTATATACATATATGCATGGCAGAGTTAAAATGTTTAGCCCTACAAAATGGGGTTTGCAGCTTTCTATTTGTTGTATGTTTACTGTGCGATACGAACAAATTTCTTTTGTATCGTAAACAGTGATGGTGCATCTGTGCTGTTGCCCCACATTATAATGCCGTAACTAAGCCATGCATATACATAGGCGTAGTATGTTATAAGGCCAGTCTGTAAATTTGTGTTTTTTTTTAATTTCGCGAAAAGCATATATGAATTTGGAAAGTTTTGTTTTAATTTTTTGTACGTGTGACTTCCAATTTATATTTTTGTCTATGGTTATGCCTAGTAATGTGAATTCGTTGACTGTTTCTATTTCATGATTATTAAAAGAAAAGTGAAAAAGAAAACAATTAAGGGCACGATGCTCACTTTCTGTAAAAATCTCGCTCTTTCGAGCCTACTGTACTGCCTTCTACACGTGCAGCCTGTGGGCTAGATATACGCAAAGAGCGTACAGCGCTCTCCGCGTTCAGGATAACAATGCGTTTAGGATACTGGTGGGGCTGCCCCGTTTCTGTAGTGCGTCAGGGATGTTCGCTGATGCACATGTAGATTGCTTCTACGCAACAATGCGTAAAAGGTGCGCCTCCCTGGTGCGCAGGGTGTGGGGTAGCTCCAACAGTGTCTTAAGCATGATTGCGAGTCGCCTGGACTGTGAATACGTGGGTCACTGTTGCGCCGTGTCTCATGGGATGTCGCAACGGTGACCGACGACAATTTATTTCTTGTTTTGTTTTGTTTATAGTCTGTGCTTACTAACATAGTCGTACGTTTTACTAATAATGTTGTTGAGTCTTGGTTACTCGAATAAAGAAGTATTCTATTCTATTAACGGTAGAAGGCCAGGCCTCACCAGTTGATCGATCGGGTTAAGTTACGTTCGCTGAGGTTCATCCGTGAATGGATAACCAAACATTACATTATCGATACTCCTCTATGTCTCAGAAACCACGTTTAGCCGTTAGTCCTGGCTGTCAGAAGCCCGAGAGTCTGACAACAGTCTCACAAAGGGTTATCGTATTACCCAGTAACTGGGTTGAGGTCAGATAGGCATACGCTCCATGTAAAATACTGGTACTCAGCTGCATCCGGATAGACTGGAAGCCGGGAAAGACGGGAAGATGGAGTAAGGCACCTTCTACGACACCCACGGGGAGAAATAGGATGGTGCTATTCTTTACGTCCGGCACCACACTGAACAATGTTATAAATGGTGGGAAAACCATCGAGGTCAACGTCTACCCATCTCAACTTACCCCTATCCTAAACACAAGCGTGAAGCTCCCTAAATAATTAATGACACCTTCAACCCTTTACAAAACCACAAAATATTAACATGCACAAACCATTTGAAAACGATCCTGATTATTATCAACAAAACATACTCAAGAAAAAAAAAAACAGAAAATGTTTCACAAAGATTCCGTTTTTGAGATACGGGCTCACAAAACGTTGGACATTGATAATACATAACTTGACTTTTTTTGTTGGAGTCGGTTAAGATATTCCGTGCATGCTGCCCTAGACTCATCAATAATATGAGCTATTTCGGATTTATATGTCACGGGACGGATACGACACGATTTTGATTTCCTACCGATCGTCCGTTGTAGATAAACATTTATCTAGATTTTTCGTAACTATGTACCAGTATTTCACATGGGGTGACTGCCTATCTGACCTCCACAACCCAGTTACTGGGTAATACGATACTGCGTAATATTCCGGCAGTTGTTAATGGATTTCCAAACGAATTTTTTTAATGGATGGTGGGTATGCCTCAGGGGTGGTACATCGCAAGTAGTGTTATACGAAAATTTGTGAACACAACAAAGTGTGAAATAATAACTTTTTAAAATAACAAAATACCTACTTTCAGTGGCAGAAAACAAAACTATAAAACAAAGAGCAATGATTTCCGAAATTAAAGATATGTTTGTAATAATGATAAGTAAATGTTAAATTTATAAGCCTCCCTACTCTCTTTCCTACTATATCTGTCAAGACCTGCCAAGGGCCAATCTATACTAATATTATAAAGCTGAAGAGTTTGTTTGTTTGTTTGTTTGATTGAACGCGCTAATCTCAGGAACTACTGGTCCGAATTGAAAAATTATTTTTGTTTTGGGTAGCCTGTTTATCGTGGGAGGCTATAGGCTATATAACATCACGCTACAACTAAGAGGAGCGGAGCAGTAATGAAAAATGTTGCAAAAACGGGGAAAATTTATTCCTTTTGAGAGTTTCCGTTGCGTGCGCTGCGTAAACGGTTAAAGTAACGCTAAAGTCATGTATGACGGAATTGTTTCTTTTAAAAAGTTCTAAAAAAAAGTCCGCGAGAGCATAATTATGTCTATCTTTTAAGGTTGACTCACTATAACTCAAAAGGAGCGAGCAGCAACGAAAAATGGACGAAAACTAGCAGGCAAATCGATGCGACGGGAAGGGTCAGGGGAGCAAAAATTGGACGCGGACGAAGTCGCGGCCAGAAGCTAGTCTTTACTAAATGAGCCCAGCTCAACCCACCACTTGGAAAAAAGTAACGTTATTTTTTTTAAAGTCGTGTGTTTTCCAAAATTCGAAAATCGTGTCGTCTCCTCTAAAAAACATTGAAAGCGAAACATTTCTTAAATACAAGCCGGGTTAAAAGCGGCACTTTTTTATCATAGAGACGTCTCACAAACAGGGTAAGCAGACATATTATGTGTTTTTATCATAAGCAGTCCAAAGTATAGGGATTATGGACTTAGGAGAATGGTGAAAGTCGATATAAAATTTTCGTAAGAACACTGTTCTTTTTGCTTAATCAGCTTATATTGTGCCCACTGCTGGGACACAGGCCTCCTTTGTGAGAGGAAGTGGCCCGTAATCTACCACACGAGCCCAGTGCGGCTTGTTAGATGTCACATGTTTTCAAACGTTTGGTTCTAGGACATGCCGGTTTCCTTGCGAAGTTTTTCTTCAAAAAGGTAACTTTTTAGAACTCGCCGGGCCACAATCCGTTTAAGTAGTAAGAATCTTTTCAGATTAACTACGAGATGTACTACAAAAAAAAACGCCGTTTTGAGAGCAGTGGTGATTAAATTATTTACACATAGTATATCGCCTGCCTGGGTTCGAATTCACGACCTACAACTAGTAAGTCAGGGCCGTTACCAGCAGGCCACCACTGCTCTCTGCTAGATACTAGGATTTTTTTTTTGGATGTGAAGTCATCAATTGACTTCTCCCGCTCTGGGCGGAGCGGGAGGGTGTGTCAGACTTTTACTGACTAAAACCCACCCGTGTTCCTTCAGTTACCCATATGCCAGGGCCACGGTATCTCGTTTGAACAATCTCGCGACCCTGCCTACTGGGTCAAGTAAAATCTACCAACCCAAACTGCCCCCGCGTGGTGGATTATAAACCACTCCCTCTCACCGACAGGAGGCCTCTGTCCCAGCAGTGGGAACAATATAGGCTGCTGATGAGACAAATAGCTGAAATAGATTGGAAGCCCTCTACAACATAGTTGTAATATGGGAAACGTGGTCACTCACAATAGGCCTCATGTGAAGGCTGAAAGTCACCCAAAGGGCAATGAAAGAATGATCGAATCGGGATTGAAGAGATTCGTAGGAGAACCAAGGTAACCGTCAGAGCCCGAAGAATTGCCGAACTTAGGTGGCAGTGGGCAGGGCACATTGCTTGGCCGATGCGGGCTGGAAGGTTCTGGACCGCGTATCGCAATACGTAGCGCTGGAAGGTTTCCCACAGTGGGGAACAATGACCTTGTGAAGACTGCGGAAATCTGCTAAACGCGAGAAGCACAGAACCGCTCGAAAAGGCGAAGCTTGGGTAAGGCCAATGTGCAGCAGTGGACCTCTTTCGGCTGAACTGATGATGATGATATGATAAACCACAAACTAATCGACATAAGTTATTAACAAAAAGAGGGTAAAAACAAACAATATTTGTATGGCAACATTGAGAAATAAATAATTTTACAAAATTAAACGACACAGCGCCGCCCCGCGGTGTTCCCTGCGATTTCTTTTAAATGACATACATGGTATTCGTGATGCTTGTTAAGAATTTATTATTGTATATAGATAGTTGTATCGCCCTGTGGATTTGCTTGTATGAACTATAGTACTAGATAGATGTATGAATGTGGGTATCTAAGACAGGAGTAGAGAATGACCACAGAAACGATGGATGGATTCAGTGAAAGATGATATGGTCAGAAAGGGAGTAACTACCGAGATAACGACTGTTTGAGATGTATGGAAGAAAAAGACATGCTGAACTAACTACTGATAGATTGGGATAAGTCAGACGGATGAGGGCAGTGATGGTCCGGTGGTAACGGTCCTAACTTACAAGTTGTAGATCGTGGGTTTGAGCCCAGGCAGGCACTTTACTTTGTGCTAATAATTTCATCACCACTGCTCTCAAAACGGTGAAGGAAAACATCGTGAGGAAACCGACATGTCTTAGAAGCAAAAAAAAACATGTGACATCTATCAATCCGCACTGCGCCCGCGTGGTGGATTATGGCCCACTCGCTCTCACCGAGAGGAGGCCTGTGTCCCAGCAGTATGTTTTGTTTTATAATATTAATTACTTACACAATATTGTATAGAATCAAGTTCTTCTAACTTAACAGACAGCTGTGCTGCTGGGGAGTTTGTTCCGCCACTTCTTCTTCCCAGCTACAGCACTAGGAAGTGTCGAAGGGTGGGCGTTTTGGGGGGACTGTCTTTTGTAACTTTGACGTTCAAAAAGTGCTGACTCTCAGCCTAGTTTGAATAAATGACTTTTGATTTTGATTTTGATTTTGATTTTTGAGCAGTGGGAAAATTATAGGCTAAATAAGAATTGCTAAACTGAAGTGGCAGTGGGCAGGGCACATTGCTCGCAGAAAAGATGGCCGATGGGGTCGAAAGATTCTGGAGTGGCGACCGCGTACTGGAAGACGTAGAGTTGGAAGGCCTCCAACAAGGTGGATTGATGACCTTGTGAAGGGCGCAGGAATCCGCTGGATGCGGGAAGCACAAAACCGGTCGAAGTGGCGGAGCTTGGGGGAGGCCTATGTCCAGCAGTGGACGTCTTTCGGCTGAAATGATGATGATGATGAAGATAAAGTGTTTATTAATAACGAATCTTTCTAAAAGTGTCAAAACGTTGATTAATAAATTCAAGTGCGTGTACTCGTAACACGGTATAACGAATATTTTTACGTTAATAACTGAAATATATTTAAATGTTTTTCGTTTTGTGGCAGTACTTCCCCGGACGAGAATCTTTCACAAAGAGCTCAACTATAATCTATACTAATATTACAATATAAAGCTGAAGAGTTTGTTTGTTTGATTGAACGCGCTAATCTCAAGAACTACTGGTCTGAATTTAAAAATTATTTTTGTGTTGGGTAGCCTATTTATCGAATAAGGTTTTAGGCTATATAACATTACGCTACACCCAAGAGGAGGAGAGCAGTAATGAGTAATGTTGCAAAAACGGGGAAAATCGCACGGGTAGGCAATTCGATGCGACGGGAAGGGTCAGGGAACAAGAAATTTAACGCGGACGAAGTCGCGGGCAGAATCTAGTTATATTACGTTTTTATTTCACACCCACGTATTCAAGGAAACCCGTTTCAACTTTTATTCGTCTTTGCTTTTTAGTCGATTTTGTTATCAATATTTCGGTTGTCCTTGTTTTCTCATTGTTTTTGACATTTTGTCATATAAATATGTCTATATATATATTTTGTCATGTAAATATGTCATAAAAATTTATGTAAATTGAATTCTTTGCAAAAGATGACGTAATCATTCCAAAGAAATGTCTCTCGAAGTTATTTTAATACTACTCATTCAACTTGGCTAAGTTTATCGCAGTCCACTGCGGGACATACGCCTCTCCCATGCTGCGCCACAAAACCCTGTCCTCCACCTACCGCACGCTGTCTGTCCCTTCCACTTTCTGAAGGTCGCCGATCCCTCTAGCAAGAGGGCGCCGTTGTTGACTGCCACGACGTTGGCTAGGCAGCAAAACCCCTGACATCTCGCAGGTCAACCTATGAGGTTGTCGGCTGCTTAACCGGACTTGCCTGTGGCTACCTTAATAAATTAAGGCCTCCAGCCAGGGCTTAAAAAACTTAAAACTAGAGTGTCTCGCTAAGGGCACCCCCTGTGGGGTGCGAACCTCGGCTTAGGGCATCGCTGGTAGAGGGCAATAAGGGACGGGCTGGATCGGAATGAGGTTACTCTTAGCTTCACCGTAGGTGCCCAAGCCATGGCTACTGAGTCCCCCGCTTCGACATTGCGAGAACCCATCACCTTCCCCAGAATGATTATGGTTGGTTGCCAAATCTGCTAAATCGGTTTTCGGATAAGCTTGTCATAAAATTATCGGTAACGGCCCAAAGTTTGGGACTGTGTCCGGCTATAAGGTACGCTCTCAAAATGTAATGGCGTCAATTATTGTGATAATCAAGAAATAATAATTATACTTATTTGTTTTCATAACATAATTATTTGAGTTTAAAATGACATTATTAATTTTGGGTCTTATAATGGATATTTAAAAGTCAAAAGGATTATTAAAACGATAATTTTTATTTTGTTATTTTCATAAAGTGTGTTACATTTTGTAGTGGCCCATTTTTTCGGTCCTGTCTTATGAGTTGTATGTTGTGAGTTCAAACCCAAGCACACTAATTACTTCCGTAATTTATTTTATCACCACTGCTCTCAAAACGGCGAAGAAAAACATCGCAAGAAAACTGTCATGAATGTATTTGAATTTTTGGTTCTAGGAACCAAACATTCTAAGATTTGTGACATCCCCAACCCACATTGGGCCCCATTGTGGAGGATTATGGCCCACTCTCTCTTACAGAGAGGAAACCTATGTACCAGTACTGGCAACGTTAATGGTTGATTATGCCTGATATGGGGACGAGGCCCAAAAATCCATGCTGCTTACTTGGGTTAGTCCCTGTCACCCAAAATGTCACTGGGCTGTTTCATTAGAAGTTTTTCAGTAACAGTCCGGGTTTAAACAAAATCCTTTTCATGGCACTAAAGCTTGCCTTCTAAAGACGAAAACACAAATAGGAAAAGATAAATATTTAACTGAATGTCTAAAAACTTATTGACTTTCTAATGATTGATCATCATCACCATCATCATCTGCGTAGCCTTTTCCTAACTATATTGGGGTCGGCTTCCAGTCTAACCGGATGCAGCTGAGTACCAGTATTGTACATGGAGCGACTGACTATCTGACCTCCACAACACAGTTACTGGGTAATACGATACCCCTTGGTAAGACTAGTTGGCAGACTTTCGGGCTTCTGACGACCCGAAACGACTGTCTAAGATCTAAGAAAGACAGCCAGGACCAACGGCTTAACGTGCTTTCCGAGGCACTTCTAATGATTGATACTCTTTCTAATAAATTCACCTCTTAAAAAATGTTTGCGGTTCTCGTGATGCAAACATTTTTAAACAATTCGATGGTCCCTATTAACAATGTCGGTTCTACGAAAAGACTACTGTTAAGTAGAGCAGTTCTAAGTTTGTTTTGGCTATGTAAAAAATATATAAGACTGTTCAAATTTGCACTGATCATATTGGTAAAAATGCATAACCGACATTGTTAATAGGGACCATCGAATTGAGCATTTTAAGTTTCTGGCTTTTTTCAGAGTTGGTCCCCGTACTTAAGCTAAGCTATGTGGTCGCAAGCGCTACTGCTGAGTGTGAGGTCCTGGGTTCGATTCCCAGGTCGGACAGTGTGATTATGGAATTATCAGTAACAGCCCCGAGTCTGAATTTTAGCCCGATTGATGGCAATAGGCTCGCTCCCATTACAAGAGACTTAAATATAACTGGCAAAATATGTTGTACTAAACACACTTCTGCCTAACCCTTATAGAAATATAGGTGTAATGTTAATGTTATGTAAAATAAGTGATATTCTACAATCCAAAGGCGGGTGATATACGCATGCGCATTACTCTCCCAGTGGCGTACCAACTTTATTTATACCGGAGAACAAAAAATATTTCAAGGGTATGTTACGATTTTAAATTGAGATTACGGTTCCGTATGTTTATCTTCGTTATACATGTCGTCAATGGCAAAATTTGTATGATCATAATTTGATTTTTTCTGTCAGGGTTCCGTGTGGTGCCAGACGTAAAGAATAGCACCATCCCATTTCTTCCCGTGGGTGAAATGGGATAAAAGGCGACTAAGGGACTTACTAGAGAATGGGCAGCAGCGTTCTCCATGTATTTTATCACCATACTGCGATAGCCAACCCGCCTGCCAAGCGTGGCGATTACGGCAAACGCCCTAAATTGGAGGATACCTTTGTGCTTTTTTTTTTTTTGGATGGGAATTCATCAAATGACTTCTCCCGCTCTGGGCGGAGCGGGAGGGCGTGTCAGACTTTTACTGACTAAAACCCACCCGTGTTCCATCAGTTGCCCATGTGCTAGGGTCACGGTATCTCTTTCGAACAATCACGCGACCCCGGCAGGATGCCTTTGTCCTGCAGTGGACGTCTCTTGGCTGAAATAATAATGATGTAGGATTGGCCTATTATCATAGTATACTGATGAAGTGGAAAGAGAGAAGGGAGGCTTTAGCCTTTAGAATTTTTCTGCTTCTTTGCTTTGCTAGCTCGATAGATATTTCATTTTGTTGGCCTAAAATTTCGTCACATCACGTTATTATTGGTGGCATCGCAAAGGTCACCTTGGCTGCATATTCTGGAGCACAGAGCGCAGGATAAGAGTTGCAGCATAGTTTGTGAAACAGCTCCACATGTATACCCTACCGCGGTTCCGCCGAGGTAGCCCCACTTTACGAGATTTGCGTTGCAACTTATCACTTGAGTTTGAAGGACGTTCAGGACCTTCCAAGTGGATCACGGAAGGTTACTTTCTATTAAAAAGACATTACTGTACCATGTTTTGAAAGCAAACACTAATTCGATACGATACTTATTGGAGAGTTTGGCTGAGCGTGAGCCAAATTCCCCGAAGGGCAGACAGTTGTGTATGTTATACCCAAAAACGTGCTTTGATTAAGTCTCATGTAAAAGGGGGCAAGCCTAATATCTATAATCGAGCACTAGATGAAGAACCCCAAGGACAAATCCAGACTACGGGCTGCAACATAAATTAACATTTTACGTGCCTTGAGAATCGAACCTAGGACGGGAATTCAGTGTTTGTGTATGGGGCCACTAGACTAACCAGGTCCACAGTAACAAACATCTATTCTTAACAAGACCGATTCGTTTTACAATTCTCCCACGGAACTCTAACAATAAAACGACCGCGCACCGTTTTGTTTCTGTCCCTTGCGCCTGCGACGATGCTGCATCCCTTTCCCTCACTGAACAAAGAACAGAGACAGAGATATCTCTTTTTAAACCATGTCCTGACCGTCGTAAAAATTTAAAAATGAATATTACTTAAATATTTAGGATGTTTACTTTGATACCTTTCGATATTAAAATTTAGGGTTCCTTGGGGTTTTAAATGGTTTATTTTGGAGTTTCCGAGTCAAAGAATGTTGTTTGGCAATTTTAACACTGCTTTTCGATATTTGGGTTATAAAAGGTGATCAAATATCATGTCAACTTGTATCATTATTTGTTATTATTTCGTTAAACTTAAAACATGAAAAATGACAGATTCAAAGGCCCAGCCATAAACATAAAGCTGATTGTGTAAGAGGACTCCTCCAAATTGAGGGGCTTTGCGATAATCGCCAGTCTTGGCAGGCGGGTTGGTGATCGTAGTATGGTGGTAAAATGCATAGAGAACGCTGCTGCCCATTCTCTAGTAAGTAGGTAGTATTGAGTAAACTAAGTGTGTTAACGCAAGTACCCCTATGTTTATCATTGCTAATAGTAGCAAAGGCTTTCGTATTTTGACAGTTCAAAAACATTCATTGCGTTTTTTCTTTGTTGAGCTGACTAATTTTTCAAACATATGAAATAATGTATTAGCCCTTAACCTTCATAATGCTCCAGATTTAGATTAGTATCAAATCAAAAGTAATTTATTCAAATTAGGCTGAGAGTCAGCACTTTTTGAACGTCAAGGTTACATAAGACAGTCCCCCGGCACGCCCGCCCTTCACCACTTCCTAGTGCTTTAGCTGGGAAGAAGAAGTGGTGCAACAAACTGCCCAGCAGCACAGCTGTCTGTTCAGTTAGAAGAACTTGATTTTATACAACTATATGTAAATAAAAAACAAAACATAAATTAAAATATTTGCGATATGTCACCTATAATAGCACACGCCAATATACCAACAAAACATTGACAACAATACTCAAGCTAAAAAAAAAAAATAAGTGCAAGCCAGGCGAAACACTCAGAAAGTAATCTTTTTCTCTTGAAAAAAAAAAAACTGGTTTTATCTGGTTCGATACAAAAACAAATATGACAAAGAATATTTCTTGATCATCAAAAATTTTTGACACCTTAAAAATTTGAGAGCGAATCTTAAATAAAAATATTGCTCGTTAACAGACGCAGTTTCCGACTCCGGGCTGTTACTGAGAATTTTGTTACAAAATTATCCGAAATACCATTTACCGGATTTGGGGCCCTACCATCATTATTAGCAGGACAGCTGATGTGCAGGGCAGGTCAAAGTGACAGTTAACAGTTGCACCGCACCGCACATGATACAAGTTCAGTACCATGACATCTTAACTTTCAGGAACCAAAACATAATCATAAACAGCGTGTAGTGTGCCCACTGTTGGGACACAGGCCCAAGGAGGACTGAGACAGTGGACGTGTCGTTGAAAGTTTTAGTTCTAGGACATGCCGGTTTCCTTACGATGTTTTCAACGTTTTGAGAGCAGTGGTGATGAAATAAAATATATAAAGTATAGCGCCTGTCTGGATCTGATCCACCACTTTCCTATAGCCTAACTTCACGCCTGTATTCGCCGAAGGGTAAGTCAGAAGGATACCTTAAGTACCTACACGCACACTTCGTCAGTTCTGTTTAAGTCTTTGCTCGGCAAAGTCGAGCAGATGCAGTCCCGCCGCAGGGATGGTGGCCAGAAGTTTGTGCAAGACATCATCACGATGTTGAAGAGCACCGACCCGGACGACGTTCCTGCTTTTGTGGCGAAAGAGCTACATAAGTTGCCCCCAGTCACGTTTGACCACGTCGATGTCACCAGGTTGCTGAAGGAAATTACAACTCTCAAGGCAAGCCTGGCCAAGGTAAAGTCAGTACTACAGTCGGTATTTCAGTCAGTTTTGGAAGTCTACAAATAAACTTAAGCCAAAGGTGAGTCTCCCAGCCAGTGTGGAGGGGATTAGTATTCCCCGTGATGTGGCTAACCTATTTAGAAACCACTTTAGAGTGGAACCTCTTCTGAAACCGGACGAAGGCGAAATGATGCTGGATGCTGGGAAGCGTGGTACCGGTGACCCTCCAGTTAAAATAACTTATGCGGAGGTTGATAAGGTTATCAGGCAAATGACCAGAGGGAAGTCACCGGGGCACGATGGTCTCAGCATCGAGCATCTGCAGCATGCTGGTGTTCACTTGCCTAGGGTCCTATCCATGTTATTTACTTTCTGTCTTCGCCATAACTACCTACCAGACGATCTCATGAAGACCATAGTAGTGCCTGTAATTAAAGATAAGACTGGTGACGCCTCGGAAAAGGGAAATTACAGGCCTATTTCTCTGGGTACGACCCTGGGTAAGGTGCTGGATGGTGTGCTTAATAGACATTTAAGTCAACATGTCTCTCTGCATGATGGGCAGTTCGGATTCCGACCTGGACTGTCCACAGAATCTGCAGTACTATGTCTTAAGCATACTGTCCAGTATTATACTGACAGAAGAACGCCAGTATACGCCTGTTTCCTGGACCTGTCAAAAGCCTTTGACATGGTGTCATACACAGTTCTGTGGAGGAAGATGATGCTCAATACCGGGCTGCCTGTGGAGATAATAGATTTATTAAGATATTGGTATGATCACCAAAGTAATTTTGTCAGGTGGATGGGCGAATGTTCGGATGAATATAGGATGAAGTGTGGAGTAAGGCAGGGGGGTTTAACCTCACCTACTCTTTTTAATTTATATGTAAATGGCCTGATTGAGGAGCTCAGCAGTGCTGGTGTCGGTTGTTCAGTGGATGGAGTTTTTACCAATAATATTAGCTATGCTGATGACATGGTCCTGCTGTGCCCCTCAATCAGCTCTGTGAGGTCACTATTGACCATATGTGAACGGTATGCAATGGCCCATGGGCTCAAGTACAATGTTCAGAAGAGCGAGCTGCTAGTTTTTAAGGCTGGGACTAAAACCTACCCTGTTCCTCCGATCACATTAAATGGAAACGTCCTACAGCAAGTGTCCCATTTTAAGTACTTGGGTCACTGGGTCAATGAGAAACTCAGTGACGATATGGACATGGATAGGGAGCGCAGGGCATTGTCGGTAAGGGGTAATATGCTTTCTCGCAGGTTTGCGCGATGCTCCCGTGACGTTAAAGTCACACTCTTCAAAAGCTATTGCCAAACATTATACACGTGCAATCTGTGGAGCAATTACACTAAAAAAGCCGGCAATGCTCTGCGCGTCCAGTATAACAACGCGTTCCGGGTTTTATTGGGGCTCCCATGGCGGTGCAGTGCTTCCGGCATGTTTGCCGACCACGGCACAGATGGCTTCCAGGCAGTGCTTCGCAAAAGAACAGCCTCCCTGTGGTCTCGTATAAAGGGTAGCACCAACACGCGTCTGAGCGTGGTGTCGGACAGAGTGGACAGCCAAATCCTGAGGCATTGGTCGCTCATGCATGTCCACAATAATAATAATTTTAAATTTTACTAACATAGCTATAAGTATCTACCTACTAACATCATATGGACTTGTATCTTTCAAAGTTATTATGTCTGAAATAAATGTTTTCAATTCAATTTCAAAGTCAACATTGGAGGTGTCGAATAACACCATTGGTGAACTACGTGCCGAAGTAGAGTTGTTACGCAACTCTGTTAAGGTAAATAGGTCGCCGGTTGCCTCCAACGTGGGCACACGTCGCGAAGCGAGTAACACTAGCATCGGCAGTTTCGAGTCGGCGAGCTCCACTGCGTCACCCGCTGCTGATATTGCGCGCGTTGCAACATGTGCCGCCGCCGTCGCTGACTTGACACCGGTCGAGGTAGTGACTCGTGTAGGTACGTCGACCCCTAAACGTGCCTACGCTGCTACCGTCGCCACGCACAAACCTGTGTCGCAAACCAGGAAGGGGGGGGAGAAGAGCTGATGTGAACCTGACAACAGGGGTTTGAAGCAGTTAGGCCCGGCTTCAGGCACGTGTGACAAGGATGGCTTCGTGATGGTGGAGAGGAAGAAGAGGAGGAAGCCTCCTAGTCGGAACCAGTGCGGGACCGCGCTTGCAGGACCCAGCATGCTGCTGCGTCCAGCTACACCGACGACGCAGCTCTATGTGTCCCGAAGGTTGAGGAGATCGTGGAGTATGTACGAGTAAAAACGAACTGGACTTTGAGAGTCGAGAAGTTGGAACCGCGCCACAACACAAACTTCAAGTCATTCGTGGTGCGAGTTCCAACTCTTGAAATCGAGACCTTCCTCAAGGCAGAGTTTTGGCCAAAGGGTGTCGTGTATCGGCGATTCCGCGGAAGGCTACGCGACACCACGTAGCGCAACACGACGCCGTCACTTCGTGTACAATAGTTTTACATTGTTTTTATTTGTATGTATGTTAGTCTGTAAGGTATTTATGTTATGGGTATTTGTAGCCCGAAATAAATAAATTGATTGATTGATTAAGTCCCATATAATTGGGAGCTAGCCGATTGCCTTCAACCGGGCACAAATCCAGAGTCCAGACTGCTGCCAAGAAATTCCGGATTTAAAAAGCCAATAACACTTTGCCTGACTCGGGAATCAAACCCAGGACCTCATGCTCCGCAGTTGCATTTACAACTACTAGATCAAGAAGCCAGTCAAGACCAGGAATTAGTCGTATATTTACTATCGTTTCCCGTACACAGATTTAAAATCATAACCATCATCATAATCATTTCAACAGAAAGATGTCTACTGCTGGACATAAGCCTCCTCCGAAGGGGGATTTGCCATAATCGCCACGCTTGGCGGGTGGGTTGGTGATCGCAGTATGTCCAGCAGTGGACATCTTTCGCCTTCTGGTGTTAAAATGCAAACTGGACGCTGCTGCCCATTCTCTAGTAAATCCCTTAGTCCCCTACTACGACATCCACGGGAAAAAATGGGGTATTGCTATTCATTACTTTCAGTTACATACGGAACATATGTATATAATATAAAACAAATACATACTAAACCAACGGAACCCACACCAATTCCCTACGAAGTCTAATAAAAACTCATTCATAGACATAGTTACATAAAAAAACAAAATCCTATTTGACATCTGTGTCCCTTTAACCAAAAAAAAGACTACCGATCATATCTATGTTTAAAATAAATAATAATATGGCGGACGAAATAGTTTAGATATTATTTATTGATTGAAACCGACCCCCGGGAGTTTGAGTCTGTCAAAATTAATTTTATCATGGGAAGATTCATCTGGGTAGTGCTTTCTCAACTGTGTTGGGTCGGCTTCCAGTGTCACCAGATGCAGTTGAATATCAGTATTTTACATTGTGCGACTGCTTATCTGACCGCCACAACCCAGTTACTGGGTAACACGATACCCCTTTTTTGTGGGTGGGAAATCATCAAATGACGTCTCCCACTCTGGGCGGAGCGGGACTATTTCAATTTCAATTCAATTTCAGAAACAATTCACATTGTGTTTGAAAACATACATAATAAATAAAAAGAAAATAAAAAAAACTCATTAAAATTATAGACTAACACATTCATAAAACAATAAAATCATTAATAAAATAAATTTTAAAAAAATCAATAAAATAAAAAATTCTATGTCATTACAGGTGCTATTACATACCTACTAAGTCTCCAGTCTCACATTAACTAATATAAAAAATTAAAACCCGGAAAAGTCATCGTCTATCGAATACAGACATTTCTCCATAATAAGAACACTTTGAGTCTTGACTTAAATGAGCTCTTGTAAATTAAAGTTTTTAAGACTGACTGTCACACTTTTACTAACTAAAACCTGTGTTCCTTCAGTTGCCCATGTGCCAGGGCCACGGTATCTCTTTCGAACAAATCTCGCGACCCTGGCAGACACGATACCCCTTGGTAAGGGTGGCTGACTTTCGGGCTTCTGACGGCCCGTAACCACATTAAAACATCCACGAATGTCCAGTCGGGACCAATAGCTTCTTTTCGAGGCACGAGAAACCCCTCGGTCTTGGTATGTAAGGTCACCCAACCACGGATCAACCGCGGCAGGGGTAGCTTAACCTGAACGATCAACCCGTGTGACTGCAATTAGCTACAAGCTCCTCCTATTTGACATAACGGAAACATCGCGCCCGTAATACTCTCAGGGCTAGGTAGAAGTGTTTCAACATCATCATCATCATTCCAGCCGATAGACGTCCACTGCTGGACATACGCCTCCCAATTTGGGGCTTTGCTATAATCGCCACGCTTGGCAGGCGGGTTGGCGATCGCAGTATGGTGGTAAAATGCATAGAGACCGCTGCAACCCATTCTCTAGTAAGTCCCTTAATCGCCTCTTACGACACCCACGGGAAGAAATGGGGTGGTGCTATTCTGTACGTCCGGCACCACACGGTACAGAAGTGTTTAGTATACTCATAATTCTCTATGGCATGTATTTAATCGTACTTCTCTTATTTCTCATTTTGCTATTGATGAACACTGTTGAATATCGGTATTTTACATGAAGAGACTGCTTATCTGACCTCCAACACCCCGTTACTACTTTCAGAATCAATTCTTTAAACGATGGAAAAAAGCGCATCAAAATCCGTTGCATATTTCAGAAGAACAACGCGATTGCACCGACAGATACAGTTTTCGTTCTAACTAAACAGACAGCTGTGCTGCTGGACAGTTTGCTGCGCCACTTCTTCCCAGCTAAAGCACTAGGAAGTGGTGAAGGGCGGGCGTGCCGGGGACTGTCTTATGTAACTTTGTCGTTTAAAAAGTGCTGATTTTCTGCGTAATTTGAATAAAAGACTTTTAACTACGAGACACGTAATGCGACTTTGTTTTATATCAAACTAGCTTCTGCCCGCGACTTCGTCCGCGTTTTTCTTGTTCCGCCGACCCTTCCCGTCGCGTCGAATCGCCTACCCGTGCGATTTTCCCTGTTTTTGCAACATTTTTCATTACTCCTCCGCTCCTTTTGGTTACAGCATGATTTTATATAGCTTATAGCCTTCCTCGATAAATAGGCTATCCAATATAAAAAGATTTTTTCAATTCGGACCAGTAGTTCCTGAGATTAGCGCGTTCAATCAAACAAACAAACAAACTCTTTAGCTTTATAATATTAGTATAGATATGTAAAAATAAATACCCTAAATCATTATTATCAGTCTATAATGTTCCCACTGCTGGGACACAGGCCTCCACTCTGTGAGAGGGAGTGAGCCATAATCCACCACGCGGGCCCAGTGCGGGTTGATAGAGTCACATGTCTTCGAATTTTTGGTTCTAGGATATGCCTGTTTCCTCACGATGTTTTCCTTCACTGTTTTGAGAGCAGTGATGATGAAATTAAATACACAGTACAGTAAAGTGCCAGCCTTTGTTGTTTTTTGGTTGAAAAATAACAAATGACTTCTCCCGCTCTAGGCGGAGAGGGAAGGCAGATTTTTACTGACTAAAACCCACCCGTGTTCCTTCAGTTGCCAGTGCCAGAGCCACGGTAACTCTTTTGAAGAAATCCGCAACCCTGGAAGCCATCGGTCCTCGCGGACCCCTTCAACAAGTAAAAACTCCCAGCCTGGGATCGAACTCACGACCTACAGCTTGTAAGTTGGGGCCTATACCACTGAGTCATTACTACTCTCTATACCCTAAATATATACTAATATTATTATATCATTCTTTTATCCAACTGTGAAGGTTTAAAACAGTAATAAAACCCTAATATTTATTTGACAAACTGTTTAAGGACGCTCGTTCAAATACATTGTTTTTAAAACCCCCGTGGTTCAGGCGAGAACCGCGCTAATATTATAAATACTGACTTCCTTTTTATTTGTTTTTGTAAATTTATACTTATTAATACGTAATTGGACAACGCGACGGGCTAATGGCTCAAAAATAACAGCTGTACGGGTCGATTTTTAAAGGTTAAGCAACACTTGAAAAGGTCGGTCCGAGGATGGGTGACCATCTATTACATATCGAGTATCGGAAAGCACGTTATGCTGTTCGTGGGTTTTTGGCAGTCGTTACAGGTAGTCAAAAGTCCAAAAGTATGATAACTAGACTAAGTCCAAGATGTTACCCAGTAACTGGGTTGTGGAGATCGCATAGGCAGTCAGTCCATGTAAAATACTGGTAACTAGCTGCTTTCGGTTACATTGGAAGTCAACCCACAGTGATGAAAAAAACCTTTTTTTTTAATTCTGCTGTTTCATAGAAAAGTGGGGTCATCATCATTTCAGCAGGAAGACGTCCACTGCTGGACATAGGCCTCCCCTAATTTCGAGGGGTTTGCCATAATCGCCATGCTTGGCAGGCAGGCTGGCGATCGCAGTGTGGTGGTAAATTGCTTAGAGAACGCTGCTGCCCATTCTCTAGTAAGTCCCTTAGTCGCCTTTTACGACACCCGTGGGTACGCGGTCAAAATATATGGAACATTTTTATTTGTAATATTTGACAGAATTTTAATCGCAGCAGTTCAAAAATATGAACTCAATCCATGAATGCGCGATCGGTGTCCCTGCCACCCTGCAAACATTGCCGGAAGCCATACCGCAAACAGACAAGCAATTTATTATAAAAATCTCACAATTTTGTTCCCTAATATTACGTAGGGGAAGTACGGCCAAAATGACATATATGGACAAAATGACACACCGGGCTTTTTTCAAAATTGGCGGGCTGTAATCCTGCAGTTGGCATATCATTATGTGACGCCGGCCATGGTGGCATACCTGTTAAGTTTATACCGCCTGTAGCGAGACGGTTAAAGAAAAACACCATATTCACACCACTTTTATAATTTCAACGAAAAATGAAGTAAAAAAAAATACAGCAGTACTATAAAAAATATAAAAAACAAGTATATGGTTGACTGCAGATGTGGCTATAAAAATATTTGGTTTTGTTTAAAAAGAGGGATGAGTCAAACTTAGTGGTTAATTAGATTTAACGGAAATTATCTTCGCGCACGACCTATCCCCAATACAATTGCAATCGATTAAAAAAACAGGCCTATGCACGTCGATTTATAGGTTTCTTTTTTATAACGAACACCTAGTTGAATCGTGAAATGCACGTTACATCAGGATGCGTAAAAAATAGAAAATTATCTAGATAATCTATTACAGGAAAATAGAAAAAAATAGGTAAGTTAAAAGGTTCCTTATAACCAGCCGGGCGAAAAAATCCAGAAGGACAGTCAGTGCTGCGTGCAGCGACGGCAGCAAGCAGGACAGTCGGTGCTGCGTGCAGCGACGGCAGCAAGCAACCGTCTATGTGGGCGTCGGGCTCTGCGTCGGTGGCAAACGTCCGCAACACGCCGCTGACCTCAGTTTAATCCGACGGCTGATAGCCCGTCGGGGGGAAAAACCGAAATTCGGCTTGAATGGTCGTCGTCAGTTAAAAGGAAGAGTTGCACAAAGAACTTTATCAATATGAACAATTTTAAAAGTAGCACCAGATAGGACACACGTAGGTTTAGAAATATAATTATAGAGTTAAAATTGTTAATTTAAACTTTGGGAGTTCCGAAAATAAGAATATTGATGTGAAACGCTCAGCTCCCATCTGCAGTCTGCCAGTTGACAAGCAAAAATTTTTGGCGTAAGATTTTACAGGATCGAAATTTGAAATAGAACAAAATAATATAAAGGCCAGTGTTTCTAAAAAAAAAGGTTGATTTAGAAACCAAAAAGTTTCGTCCGCAGCGAATTTACGCTGCAGCACCCCTTTTCCAGCAAAAAAAGAAGTGTGGTAACCCTAAAGGGAAATGACAACCCTAAGTGAGTAACCACATATGAGTACCAAATCTATAACAGAGTAAAATGTATAAGGAGGAGGCAACCCTAGAGAGGAAGACAACCCTACTAAAATGAAATAAGCTAACCTAAATAAACTAACTTAATCAACCTATAAATGTTATGACTAAGCAAACGAATTAAAGACTAATTAAATCTAATCAACAACATCGCAGTGCAGCTGATACAGAATAAAAATTGAAAGTCGACTTTCACTTAAACGTTATCAGTGCGAGCTCCAGATGTGTCCACTAAACCTAACAATAACAAAAGTCAAGAAATCTAGGAATTAATTAATGAAAAATAAACGACCTAATTAAATCCTGGGGATCCCCTTAATATATACAAGAACAAAGAATAATAAACGACTTCAGTCAGACTTCAGAAGGACAAAACATCATCAGTCAGACAAAGAAAATTAATATTAATAAGAAAGGTTAAATTAACGAAGTTAATTATTTAAGAATATCTTTTATATGATATTTGCCGGTATGAGAGGAATCACAGTCTTGTAGGACATATGTGGTCCTAGAGACGACCCTGATCACTTGGCATTTAATAAAGCGAGGGGCAAGCTTTCCTGAAAAATATTCACTAGCTGAAGACTTTGAAAAATTACGGCTCCATACAATGTCGCCAGTGTTAAGTGTAATTGCTGTCCGGTTTGTATTATAAATTCGAGAATTTCGAAGGAAAGCAGAAGAAAGGTTGTCTGCCACTTTCGCATAAACCTCAGCCAGAGAAGTCAGATTCTTTGCGTGTTGTTCCCGACTTTCAGCTAAATTAGTGCTTAGAGTCTGGCTACCAGCGCGAACTGAATCCATACAGACTTCTCTACCGAATATGAGGAAGTTTGGTGTAAAACCTGTCGCTAAATTAATACAGGAATTAAGATAAAGTTTGACTTTGGGTAACAATTTTGCCCAGTTTCTTTGGTTTTCACCAACCAATATGCTCAAACACGTCACGACACTTTGGTTATAGCGTTCAACCGTGTTGGCTTGCGGAGTATAATAAGGGGTATATGTTGGGGAATCAATGTGAAATGACCTAAGAAAATTTATAAACTGATTACTACGAAAAACTGTAGCATTGTCACAGAGTATAGACCGCGGAACTCCGAAATTAAAAAATACTTCAGATTCCAAGGATTTAATAACTGAACTTGCGTCAACCTTTTTAAGAGGAACAAGCCAGACATATTTAGAGAAAACGTCGACCATAGATAGAATATATTTATACCCATAATAAGCGATAGGTAAAGGTCCTATGATGTCGATAGAAATCATTTGTAACGGCAAGGAAACCTCCTTGGGATAACACATTTGACCGCGTGGTTGAGTATTCGCGATCTTATAGGCTTTACATGTCACACATTGCCTTATTGTTTCCGTAACATCCCGCATCCCGATACATGTTCGGCCAATAGAAGACATCCTTGAGCTTAAAATAAGTCTTTGTGACTCCAGGAGTGAGGATTGTTATGGACCTCCCAAATTGCGGATGGCACCTTTTCAGCGGGTAACACCACGCGCCAAGGATCAGAACACAAAGGACTAACGATCGGCATGCGTCTTAGAAGAACACCGTTCCGAATGATGTACGCTGGAAACATTTGTGGAGTATCGCGAGCACCTAAATAAACCTTTTTATACCATCTGTCATTAGTATGGTCTGGACCTTGATCGAAAGTAACTGGACAAGCATACATTCTAGATAGAGCGTCTGGAACGACGTGTTGTGCACCTTTGCGATGAACGATATCAAAAGTATATTGAGAAATAATAGTAGCCCATCGAGCTAAACGTCCGGAAGGGTTATTCAGCGTAAGGAGCCATTTTAAGGCCATATGATCCGTAATAACAGAGAACTTCATCCCATCTAAATAGCAGCGAAAATGTCTAATAGAATCAAGAACAGACAAAAGTTCACGTTCAGTAGTACTATAATTACGTTCAGCTTTGGAGAATAAGCGTGAATAATAAGCAATAGGATGTTCAACGTTATCAATTTTTTGTGAAAGAACTGAACCAAGACCAACAGATGAAGCATCGCATTGTAAAATGAAAGGCTTCGAAAAATCAGGACAAGCCATAACAGGAGTCTTAATTAGCGCCTCCTTTAATTTGGTAAATGCTTTATCGGCGGCATTATCCCAACTTATAGGGTCACGACCCTTCCTTTTTCCTATGAGGGCAGTGAGTGGAGCTATTATGGATGAAAAACCATCAACAAAACGTCTATAATAGGAACACATTCCAATGAAACCGCGCAGCGATTTAGCGGTAGTAGGAGTTGGATAGTCCCTAATAGCATCAAGCTTGCTGGGATCAGTTTGTAAACCCTTTTCATTTACAATATAACCCAAATATTTTAATTCACTTTTACAGAATTCACATTTTTTTAGGTTAATAGATAAACCGGCTTCCTTAAGGCGTTTTAGTACTTTTCTAAGGAGTGCGAGGTGACTGTTGAAATCTTTGGAAATCAAAATTAGGTCATCAACATAACCGAAAACAAAGTTATCACTATTTGAAGTAAATTCAAAATTGACAATCATATCCGTAAGACGCTGCATTTCAGAAGCTGCATTTGTGAGACGAAATGGCATTCTGACGAATTCGAATAAACCACGTTGAGGTACTATAAAGGCGGTTTTCTCACAACTCTCCTTATCGGCAAGGGGGATCTGCCAAAATGCGCTTCTAAAATCAAGCGAGCTCATATATCTTGCACCGCGAAGGTTATCAAGGATATCGTGAATACGGGGAAGAGGATAAGAATCCCTGATAGTAACGCTATTCAACTTCCTACTGTCAACGCAGAAACGAACAGAACCATCCTTCTTAGTAACCATTACCACTGGACTGGCCCAAGGAGAACGAGAGGGACGAATGACACCCATCTCCAACATCTTATCGATTTCCTCATTGAGAATTTTTAGTTTAACTGGAGAAAGAGGGTAAAATCGTTGTCTAATGGGTGGTCCTGTTGTGTTTATTTTGTGTGATAGCCAAGTAGTCTTACCAAGGCCAATTTTATCAGACGAAATATCTTCAAACTCATCAATGACCTTTTGTAGGCTTAGTTCTTGATCAGGTGAAAGAATGTTACGAGGATGAATGTAACGAATCTCTTCAACGGAAGAAACCTGAGGAGGAGGAGAATGAGTATCGGAAGGAAGGAACATATTACCTTTGATGTTTTTGTTAAATGCTCGGCTAAAAACGGAAGTTAAACCAAACTTATTCCAGAATTCAATACCTAAGATTACAGAAGAAGACATAGAACGTGCTACTAAAAACTCGTGTACAAAGGTTGTACCATTAAACCTAACTGGAAGATAAATAGTTCCCAAAATATCGATAGGCGAATTATTAGCAGAAATAACTCGAGGACATGAATCATTTGTGTTCAGTGAGATACCAAGTTGCCGAGTTAAACGATCACTAATAAGGGACATTTGTGCACCAGAGTCAAGGAGAGCTTTAACAACCTGGTTACACAATAAAATCTCGATAAAAGGGCGGTTATCAGACGAATCGGACGCTATCACCGGTGACACTGTACGGAGCAATGCGTGTCGCCGGTGGTTTAAACATTTTTTGGATTGCATTTTGGGCAATCACGAGTTATAACACCAGGGGTACGACACTTAAAGCATAGCATACCAGGAAAATTTGGACAAGTACGATAGGGGTGCCCGATTTTATTGTATTTTGGGCATTGTTGTGTGCTGGTAACGCTTGAAACGGATTTAGTAGGTTTGGTTGATTTTGTCAAAAAACTTTCGAAATGAGAAACTGTATCGACAAGTTCATCCAAGTTTTTAAACTTGTGAATCGATAGACATGGAAAATACTTATTGTGCATATTATGAATAATTATTTCTAATAAATCATCTTTACTGATCGGTTTGCGCAAGGAATCGTTCAATCGAGAGATTTTCCTAGTAAAATCTCTAACAGACTGATCAGGCGTTTGTTCAAGAGTTCTAACCTGTTGCTCAGTTTTGAACTCGAAATCTATAGGTCCAAATGATTTTAGAAAGTTTTGTTTTAATTCGAAATAAGATATATCAGGTCGGCGAATTGACCTGTAATACTCCAAAGCGTCGCCGGTCAAGAGTTCATAAAAGCGTTTAAGGAGATAACCGTCAGATATGTCGTCTCCCTCTTTTCGTTCCTCAATAGACGTGAAGAACTCCCTAACAGACGTATCGCCAGAGAAACTAATGTGCCATTTCATAAGCGAGAATCTCTTTTGTGGGAAAGGAGGACAATCTTCAGATTTCATAGGAGATGGAAGACTAGAACCTGGAGTTGCCCTAGGTGGAATCGGTGGCGGTCTAGAAATAATCGGACTTTCGCGAAGGGGTGTCTCACTAATAGAAGCTTCTTCTGCCATGTTTTATAACTCAAAAGAAAAATCAGGGATAAATGATAAATCTGCTGAACCTAGCTGGAATGCGTTAGATACCGAGTGGTAAGATCGATAGAGAAAAAGGAAACAGTTGGGCTAAGAATCAAAAAAAGAAAATAGACACTAGCAAACCAACATTCAAAAAGCTTACCTTATTATCGCGACGCCTAAACATCCACACATCAAACACACACTACGGGAAGCTAACTACAGCTACCTACAGGAATAGAATAAAACACGGGATGAATATGTATTTCATTTGGGGAGAAATAAAAGAGTTAGATATTGGGTATGGTTACAAAGTTATTCTTTGAAATTATATTCACAAACATCACATTAAAACAAGGAACACAAACTTCAGTAAGCAGTTCCGTAGTCCAATCGTGTATGAGGTATATTCAACGAAGCATCAGAGACACAAACTCCTTTCTAGTTCCACACCAGATTCTGTCTGATACTAAAATCTGAAACTCACAATGAAATTAAAATTTGCTCATATGGAGCAACCACACACGAGATAACAAAAAAATTAAATTATTGGTAATGAACTTACCTTTAGTTCGGGCGCCATTTTGTAGCGAGACGGTTAAAGAAAAACACCATATTCACACCACTTTTATAATTTCAACGAAAAATGAAGTAAAAAAAAAATACAGCAGTACTATAAAAAATATAAAAAACAAGTATATGGTTGACTGCAGATGTGGCTATAAAAATATTTGGTTTTGTTTAAAAAGAGGGATGAGTCAAACTTAGTGGTTAATTAGATTTAACGGAAATTATCTTCGCGCACGACCTATCCCCAATACGATTGCAATCGATTAAAAAAACAGGCCTATGCACGTCGATTTATAGGTTTCTTTTTTATAACGAACACCTAGTTGAATCGTGAAATGCACGTTACATCAGGATGCGTAAAAAATAGAAAATTATCTAGATAATCTATTACAGGAAAATAGAAAAAAATAGGTAAGTTAAAAGGTTCCTTATAACCAGCCGGGCGAAAAAATCCAGAAGGACAGTCAGTGCTGCGTGCAGCGACGGCAGCAAGCAGGACAGTCGGTGCTGCGTGCAGCGACGGCAGCAAGCAACCGTCTATGTGGGCGTCGGGCTCTGCGTCGGTGGCAAACGTCCGCAACACGCCGCTGACCTCAGTTTAATCCGACGGCTGATAGCCCGTCGGGGGGAAAAACCGAAATTCGGCTTGAATGGTCGTCGTCAGTTAAAAGGAAGAGTTGCACAAAGAACTTTATCAATATGAACAATTTTAAAAGTAGCACCAGATAGGACACACGTAGGTTTAGAAATATAATTATAGAGTTAAAATTGTTAATTTAAACTTTGGGAGTTCCGAAAATAAGAATATTGATGTGAAACGCTCAGCTCCCATCTGCAGTCTGCCAGTTGACAAGCAAAAATTTTTGGCGTAAGATTTTACAGGATCGAAATTTGAAATAGAACAAAATAATATAAAGGCCAGTGTTTCTAAAAAAAAAGGTTGATTTAGAAACCAAAAAGTTTCGTCCGCAGCGAATTTACGCTGCACGCCATTGACTTGGTCACGCCGAAGTTACTTGCAGGAAAGCGTTTTGTGCGCATAAAAGTTTTTTATTTTTATTGATTTAGTCCTGTTTTTGATCAGTTTCTCGTGGTTTCTATTACATCTTTTGTAGTAAATTCAAAAAGTGTAGCAGTATGCTGCATTACTTAAAAGTATTTATTTATAAATCTCGTGTTTATAGTAATTATGACTTAATTAGTGTTTAGATAACCTGTGGGGCAAAACGACATACTTACATTCGGGGCAAAACGACATACCTTTATTCAATTATGAGGTTTTCAATGTTGAATCGAAATACGATAATGATCCTTAAAAGCAGTCAGAAAAAAGGTGAACCCAAGTACAGAAGACTCATTACGCTGAGGACTCGAATGTAGAAGATTTCCAGCTGTTTCGAACGGTGATGATGATGACTGCGCATGCGTTTACTGTAACGACCTCTTTTCTCGTTCCAAGCCCAACGAGTGCTGGCTACGGTGCAACAATTGTTCTCTTTAGCTGATGAGCCATATTTAATATTTTGTGAAATATGTACTTCATAATTTTCGTATTCATTATGTATGTCATTTTGTCCGTACTATATGGACAAAATGAATTTTCTTAGAGGCTTCGATTAATTTAAATTATATTTTTTATATGGGTCCTATTCAATTATGAGTTTACTTGGGTTAAAACTTATGAACCAAAGATGATTATGCAATCTAAACAGTGATTGTAACTATGTTAATTAAAAATATATGATTAAAAAACAAAACCGTATGTCATTTTGGACGTACTTCCCCTACTGCTTACCACCCATAACAAAACATGCTTGAAGATATACGCAAAATTTGGCCAAAGTTTCCGAGAAACAGTCATAATTTGAGACAACATACAAAATAATAATTTATATATTCAAGAAATATATTCAATTATATCATTTCGACCCTTTATTTTAGTGTTCTGAAGATAACGAAAGAATTGCGTGGATTCACTTTGGCTTTTTTCGTTTTTAAAAATATTAGGTTCTGTGTATTTATTTGGTCATTCCAGCCGAAAGATGTCCAATGCTGGACATAGGCCTCCACCAATTTGGAGGCATTTGCCGTAATCGGCACGCTTGGCAGACAGGTTGGCGATTGCAATATGGTGGTAAAATGTATAGAGAACGCTGCTGCCCATTCTCTAGTAGGTCCCTTAGTCGTCTCTTACGACACCCACGGGAAGTAATAGAATGGTGCTATTCCTTATGTCTAGCACCACACAGCACATTTAAACACGTTTATTTGGTATGTATGTCTTATATATCTCAACGGTTACACCTTTTTTTTGACAATGACATCTCGTAGTTATCCTAAAGGTTTTTACTACTTAAGCGGGCTTTCCCTGCGAATAACCTTGAACGTTAATCTAAGGCCTCCAGCCAGGGCTTACAAACTAAAGAAAAACTACAAACTAAGCGACTAAGACCTAAGGGCACCCCTGGTGTCCTCGCGCACATGTGGGAGTGGCGCGAGGAGGCGAAACGCCGGGGCGAAACTCCGCTGCTGCGACAAATCGCGGCACGGCAGATAGAGCTCCGGTGTGATCTCATGGCGACATGGCGGGTACGATTGTCGCAACCCAGTGCTGGGCACGCCACAATTGCGGCGGTAAGTCCCCTCTTTGAGGAGTGGATAGAGAGGCGTCACGGCGTCCTCACCTTCCGCCTGACGCAGGTTCTCACCGGGCATGGGTGCTTCGGTGGGTTCCTGTTCAGGATAAAGCGGGAGGATACGTCCGGGTGTTTCCATTGCGAGGATCATCTGGAGGACACGGTGGAGCATATGGTGGAGGTGTGCCCTGCCTGGGCGGAGCACCGCCGCGATCGGCGGTGGCGACCTCTCGCGTCCGGCCCTGGTGCGAGCCATGGTACGGAACGAGAGGGAATGGGAAGCCGTCACCTCCTTCTGCGAAGCAGTAATGCTCGCGAAGGAGGAGGCGGGGCGCGTGAGGGAGTGGCAGTCTCTGCGCCCTCACGTCCCTAGCCGCCGCAGGAGGAGACGCCCCGGGCGTCGGGAGTCCATAGCGGACTCCCGGCCACCGTAGGCGCGAGCTTGCGGGTGGCGAGCAATGGGTAGCTCACCTTCCGGTAAGGACCAGGCTCGGGTCGACGGCGCGTAGTGTTCCACGCGCGCCTCAAAGAGATGTCAGCAGCAGTGAAGGGGTCTACTAGGACCGATGCCTGCCGGGGTCGCGTGATTGTTCGAAAGAGATACCGGGAGTACCGTGACCCTGGCACATGGGCAACTGATGGAACACGGGTGGGTTTTAGTTAGTAAAAGTCTGACACGCCCTCCCGTTTCGGGTTAAGTATAGTACTGGTGGCCCTATTGCTCTCTTGGAGGAGGGTAATGGGGTCATCAGGATCGGTTAGAATATGCCACGGACGGCGGGTTTTACTAATGCGGGAGGGGATATAGTTGGCTGCCGGGACAATCAAGGGGTCGCGGTGGGTTGCGGCCTTATCGAAGAAACGCTTCGAGACGCGTTTCATGAATTGATGGATAGTCGGGAGTTTAAGATCTAAATGGAGGTTAGCATTCCGAACGTACCAAGGCGAACCTGTGGCGTTACGGAGAAAACGGTTCTGGAGGGTCTGCATCCTATGGACGTGATGGGGTTTCGCGTGTGCAAAAACTGCACATGCATAGGTCATAACTGGCCTTATGCACGCGGTATAGATAAGGGTTTTGCACCGGTGTGACATTTTGCTTTTAGGATTCAAAATGGGGTGTACCCTACCGAGAGCGAAAGCAGCCCGCGAGCGGACCTGCTTTATGTGCTCAGAGAAGGTGAGGTGCTGATCGAGGATCACGCCTAGATATTTGGCTCGCTTCTCCCAAGGGATCAGCTTGCGGAACATGAAGAGGGCGGTCGGGGGGGAGGGTTTGAGTCGCGGTTTCGTAAAGAGAACCGCCTGACTATTGTCAGGGTTGACTTCGATTCGCCACATCTTGAACCATTCAGCGAGCTCGTCGACTGCGGCCTGGAGGTAGAGAATCAAAGCGTCTTGACTACGCCCCGTGAAGTAAATGGCCGTATCATCTGCGAACAGCCAAATGAGCCTTTAAACTTCTAGAGATATCGCTAATGAATAGCGTAAAAATGAGAGGGGACAAGAAAGAGCTCTGAGAGACTCCTGCTCGGATAGGATGAGACGGTTAGACCACGTTCGCAAAGACGTAAATACAGGGTCTAGCGAAATTGTACTGGCTCTGGCCACGTGTTGGATATCGAAAATAAATACAATTTTTTTTCGTCACTCGAAATCAATACAAAAACAGTTCATTGATAAATGATAAATGATAAATGATTTTATTTCTGTAAGTAGGTTTGTACAAACACTTTTACATGTCAATTATATTTTTTTTAACTAGATGAGTTCGGCGTTTCCTAACTGACTACTCTGAGAAGAAAGGCCGAAACAAACTAAGAGGTCACAGTCTCTTTTAAAGTCCAGACTCTTGTTCACATCATGTGAAGATCATGTAGATTGGTGACTGAAATGGTCTTTTGAAGAAAGAACCACACAGATTGAGTGGACCTGTCCAGTCAGTGCAAGCATTTGTCACTAATCGTTTAGCTCAACTCGGAAGATAAGGAGCCCAACGCTTTGACGAACAGTACCAAAGAAAGGACATTTGGGTAGGCCACATAAATTACTCAAACTGCCAGATCATAATTACTAAGAACGATTTTAAGGTTTATTATTTTATGCTTTTCAGTTTTTCGGCGGTTTTTTTTTTTTTTTTAAGTTTTTATTTTATATTTTTTTGTGGCTTTAATGTACAGACGCCACCACATCAAGGTACTACAATCTGTCAGATTTCTTTGATAGATTTTCGACTTTATTTCTAGAGCATTAGGTTCAAGGTTCATTGGGAAAAATTGACAGTTTCGGGTAGCTTGACCTGGTGGCGTCTGTACTAATAATACTTGGCAAGGTCTACCCTATCCAACACAAAAAGAATGATCAAAATCGGACTACTCTGTATAAAGTTATGCGTGGTTATACCTTACAATCAGTGAGTGAACAATCAATCATCCCCTGTTTTCCGACCCTTAGGGTTCGATTTTGTTTTCCAAATTTATATGGGACCACCTTGGAAGTATATCCTTTCCAATAGAAGAAGAATTATCACAATCGGACCACTATGTAAAAAGTTATGCGTGGTCATAAATAAAAAAAAAAAAATATATACGCGTCGAATTGATAACCTCCTCCGTTTTTTTTCGTCGGTTGAAAATTAATAACTTTGTCCGGTGCTAAGTTCTCATTTTTGTGTTAAGAACTTTACGTTAACAGAATAAAGTTGGAAATGCAAAACTGGCTCAGAGCTTTAGGCTAGATGTAAAGATAAAAATATAAACTTAATCAGAGATAAAAATAACTGGCTTGCTTTCTATGAGAGAGAGAGAGAGAGAGAGAGAGACAGACAGAGAAACACACGCACGCCGCACGGCTTACAACTATAGCAAAAAGAGTCGTTACAACTTTTGTTCTTAATTTTTTCCGTCTTCAAGGAACTTCGTTCCAATAAAGATAATTTTATTTTGCAAAATATGGTAACAGCGAATGATAAAAAAGAATAAATGAGTTCAGCCATACTTTACCACGTAGGCATGCAAAAGATTTAAACATTGAACTTACATATAACTAAATAATTTAATACAACCTCAAATATTACACTAGCTTAAAAATACAAATATGCTTTTTAGGTACGGAACCCTTAGTGCGGTAGTCCAACTCGCAATTCTTCGGCTTTTTGTGAAGAAAACTATGTAAGACGTCCACAGATGACTCACAAACAAGTTTTAAAGCAACTAATCACCATTTGTCCCCCCCTAGGAAATCACGTACCCAGAAAATACTTTCCCAACTCTTAGATTAGCATTTTAAACGTCCATTTAGCATACGTAGTTGGTATTTTTTGTGCTGGCAACATTTTTCCAAAGAAACAATAATATCGAAGCTAGTTAACAGTGGTAGGTTCTCAGTGTTGCCATATATGGTGGCGAGTGGTTTTGTTTTTGTGCTTAGTAGGCAGGGATGGAGTCGGAGTGTTAGTAATTTAGTCAGAATCAGAATCAGTACTTTATTTGCTATGAATGTAGGTACAGGTATAAGATGTTGTGCATGAATTAATTAGATCGGCTACAGTCTACCTTACGGCATGCAAATTATTGTATAAGTTAAAATATGAATACAAACAAAATAATGTCAACAAAACATAAATTAAAGTGAAGTCAGTTAGTAATATGATAGTCAGGTACATATGTAAGTCTTATGTGCTCAAATTTGCAATTAATTATAACATTCATAATGTTCGCTGCCAGGCCAGAGCCCTAGCCATAGGATTTTAATTATTATGTGGAAGCGTGATAATCGTGGGGTTCTAGAGACAAGAAGTGGCGAGCGAAACTAGTCCGCCGTGCGCGGAGCCAAACTACAATATGCAAAAGACTCACCTCATATAGGAGAACACCTGCTCCTTGGGGTTACCTGGATTTATGTATGTAAGTGAGTGTATATTGTATCGTGTTGTGACGTTATGAGTAAGTATTCTCAGGCTACAATCCGCTCCAAGAGGTCTGCCTTCCAGACATGCGGTCTTCAAATCACGCGTTTTCCAATAGCGTCACTTTCACTTAACCTTCAAACTATTTCAACAAGATATATCCAAAACTCAACCCGTATTATGGTATCAAATTGGGGTTATTTAACACAAAACAATGGGTCATGACTTATTGTCCACCAAAACGACCGGTTCTAAGGGATTACTTTACAACAGGGTCGCACACGCAATTTTTGGACCGCCATCCCTTTTCAAGCACAAAATCAAAGAGAAGTGTCAAGTGTCAAAGTCAAACTGACAAGTCAGATGTCATTCCGTTCGGGCGCGTTCCGAAGGCGCATAGAGTAACTACTTTAAACGGTCCGGAACACATAATTCGGATAAATTCGTATCATTTAAAAAGTCTTTCAACGAGTAGTAACATTTGCCTAAAAGTAGTGCAGTTACCTTAGATTTCAAAATGTTTACAGCACAGTCCTTAAAACTATGAGGTATTTTAGTATAAATGACAGGTCCCATTGTCATAATACTTTTAGTATATTATTTTATTTAGGTTTCCCAATGTGATTACTATGATAAATTATTTGATGTACTCATCTTATTTTGACCCATACTTGATATTTCCCTCTCATTCGCACTCATCAACACCACTATTGATGAGCAACTGTTTGTTCTTGCAGTATAGAACAACATCGTTTCTTATCTATCACTTATCAGTACTGTATAATGTTAATAATATTTAATTAATCGTTATTAAAAACGCAAAGAAAATACATATTATAGTTTTACCCCATTGATTCCATAAAGTAATAACAAATAACAGTAAATAATACGTACGTAAGCATTGATTAGGCCTGGCTAGCTTTGATTAGGTTGTTTAGGCCTGTTGGTCTCGTGGTTAGTGACACTGACTGCTATGCCGGAGGTCGTGGGTTCGATTCCCACCCAGGACAAATGTTTGTGTGATGAGCACGATCATTTGTTCTGTGTCTGGGTGTAATTTATCTATAATATGTATGTATTTAGAAATATATAAGTATGTTTATCAGTTGTCTAGTACCCATAACACAAGCTCTGCTTAGCTTGGGACTAGATGGCGTTGTGTGATAGTTGTGGAATATTATATTATTATTATTTTATTATTCGGTGACTGTATCATTCTAAATTTCGATCAAGATAGAGACGATTTTTTTTATTTAATAGTATTTATATTGGGGAACTATCAACTTGGGGAGATAGGGCATGACCCCTTCCCCAGAAAAGTATTTTCTCTCAAATAAAATCAACATAAAATGTCGATTCCAACTCCAGCCCTGTATAAACCTCTAAGAACATACATATTACTATATTAGTCTCGGGAGCATATCCGCATTTTTCTTCAACGTACATACTTACAAACTATTCACTGCGAACGCTTCCTTTGCGAATTTAAAAGGGTGCATGTCGTCATACTTCTTATGTTTAGTCGACCTCGTAAATCCTTATTCACCCTAAGGTCTAATGTCACTTGCACCTCAGAAAAAAACAAGGCCCATTCATCAATTTAGAAAAAAGACGTCCACTGCTGGACATATGGCTCCTCAATTTGGGGGGTTTAACACAATCGCCACGCTTGGCAGGCGGGTTGACAACCGCAGTATGGTGGTAAAATGCTTAGAGAACACTGCTGCCCATTTTCTAGTAACTCCCTTAGTCGCCTTTTACGACACCCACGGGAAGAAATGGGGTGGCGCTATTCTTTACGTCTGGCACCATATGGAACGAGCCAAGGCCCATATGTGTAGCATAATTAGTTTATAATGTTCATACTGCAGGGTCACAGGCCGCTCTCTGTGAGAGGGACTGGGCATTAACCTACCACGCAGGCCCAGTGCGGTTTGGTTGACACATCTTCGAATCTTCAGTTTAGGATAGTCCGGTTTCCTCACGATATTTTCCTTCACCGTTTTGAGATAATTGGTGATCAAATAATTTACACAAAGTAAAAGTCCTGTCTACGTTTTTTTGCTACGACCTGCAACTCGTTAGTTGGACCTCTGGACCACCAATAATCAACTGGGCCACTACTGCTTTCTATGTGACAGTTAAATGTAGTTGTACTGGGATATTTCAGTGCGTGGGTGAAAGTGGAACTAATGCCACTATTTTCAACAACACCCTTTTGTCTTGAAAATGTCAATCTTGCCAAATGATCTTAGTGAAATTTCAATTTACTTTGATTGTTCCGTGTATGAGTTTTTTACCATTTACGCTTTTGTGTCTCAGAAAGCACGTCGAGCCGTTGGTTCCGGCTGTCATTAGTAGATTTTTGACAGTCATTCCGGGTAGTCCAAAACCCGAAAGTCTGACAACCAGTCTTTCCAAGGGGTATCGTGTTACCCTTTATTTGGGTTGTGGCGGTCAGATAGGCAGTAACTCAGTGTGAATTACTGGTATTTAGCTGCTTCCGGTTATACAGGAAGCCGACTCCAACATAGTTGGGAAAAGACTAGGCACATGAGGATGAGATAATGTTGTTGTCAAAAGTGGTAACGCAATTGTGAGGTCGACTAAACATACTTAGCTGTAAAGGAATTTGATTGGTTTTTTCGTGTGATTCTTGACTTAGAATTAGCTGATAGTCATCTTCCTGTCGATATCATAAAAGGAAACCTTAAAGTTGTGATAGCATGGGCAATTTCTTGAGCAATTATTGCCCGGCTACACTGCCGGAGATGCCAGAGGAATTGATTCGGAAATCTTAAATTTTTGTTTCATTCATTATTCTGTATTTTAAAATAATGCTCCTAGTAGCACAATGTGGGTTGACAGTCTAGGTATATCTAGCAACAATTTTTCCTCATTCATCATCATTTCAGCCCAAAGACGTCCACTGCGGCACTTGGCAATATCACCACGCTTGGCAAGCAGATTGGCGATCGCAGTATGGTGGTAAAATGCATAGAGAACGCTGCTGCCCATTCTCTAGTAAGTCTCTTAGTCGCCTTCTAAGATATTTACGGAAGAAATAAGATGGTGCCACACGTAGTCTTCCATTAATAATTGCCGTTTAAAAACTATAATTCGCCATACTACGTGACTTTTCATATCAACATCGCCATCTTGTTTTTTCTACATCTAAGAAATACGAACAGAATGCAATTTTATGTCTCAGTTAAAGGGAACCTGGAGTGTCATCGTGGGGGGTGAAGAATCCTAGTGATGCAGGTAACATAATACCAAGTTTAAATTCGCCGAAGGGGCCTCTTGATGGTAAGTGGTCACAGTTCCTATGGACATCTGCAATACCAGAGGCATCACAGATGTGTTGCCAACACACAGACGAAGCTGGAATGTGACATGTGTATGTAACTATACCAGCACACATACATTTCAAACTGGAACATAGCAATGCTGCTTGGAGGAAGTGTCTGTATCTTATATCTTTAAATGAGCAATTCTTGTATATATATATATACTAGTGATCGCCCATTGGTCGAAATTCGACCGTACTTAATTTGAATAGAAATATATTATTAAATGAAAAAATATAGATATTAATAAATACAAAAAAAATAATATGGTTATATTTGACATTCAGAAACACTATACACAAATTGTTGACGCTGCACTACTGTGGAGAGGGTCGCTGGCGGGATGGTGATGGCCAGGACCAGGACGTTGGTGTAATGAGTAATGAATACTTCTTCAGGACTCTCTTTTTTATTTTCTTAATACTTCTTAACTGCTGGATATGGAACAATATGGAACGAATTATCACAGAAATTTGTTCTGTTTTTATAGAATTTTCCCTATTATTTTTAATTAATTATGACGGTTCCAAATGTCATAATTATAACCAGCCTGTACAATCTATGACCAGCTTGTACAATCGTGAGGCATACAACCTCTACAGTTTGCACACGACACTAAGTTTTGTATGGGAAACTTACTAATGCCATACTTGACACTCCCCATAAAACCACAAAAAATATTTCTTATAAATCTAAACTAAATTCCTATCGTCGCTAATACAAATAATACTAAAGACGATAATTATGATCATAGATTTTAAAAATGAAATAGGTTATATATCTATAAAATTCATTTATTACCTATGGTTATACTTGACATTCAGTAAGACTATAGAAACAAAATCAGGCTTACCAACTTAGAGGTTTTCCCAAATTTAGGGGGTAAATAAGAGGATTGAGATTTTTTAGGGGCGTTCCATTTTTAGGGGTATTCTTAGGGATTTTTTGCCATCTTACATTTCTCATTGTGTTTTTGATTACAATAAAAGTATTAGCGACTTCTAGTACGGTTCCTCGATACTAAGAATGCAGAGTGAATGATTAAAAAATGTCGCGTAATAAATATAGACAAATATTACTACTGTGTGCCGGTCTATGATTACTGAACATTCGTTGGTTATTTTCATTATAATTTTTTAGCGGATTTTTTTAGTAATTGTGGCAATTTTAGGGGTTTTTAACTTAAGCCTTAGGGGTAAATATTTCTGGGTGTTGGTAACACTGCACAAAATAATAAAGACAGATTTGGACCATAAACAAAAGAATATATATGCATGTGTGAAGTAGATACACGGTAATGAACAGTAGTGTGTGTAACGTGTTATTTATTGAAAATAATGTATTTTAACGCATAATTTAAAAAAATATTAGCATTCGTCACTTCTTCTCTGTATAAACTATAAGTGTGCGAAATTTCATACTCCTCCGTCAGCCCAATTTTCGTAAAAAGGGATCCAAAGTTTTCGCTTCACGTATTAATATATAGATATATAATCTGAATCTCGGAAACGGCTCCAACGATTTTCATGAAATTTAGTATACAGGGGGTTTCAGGGGCGATTAATCGATCTAGCTAGGATTCATTTTTAGAAAATGTCGTTTTATTCGTGTTTTCAATAATCAACTTTATCGATAATCAACTTAAACATAAACTTAAGTTTTTTTTTATTGGAAGAAAAATAACAAAATGTAATTTGTATTTAAATATAATTTCTAAAAAATACAATTTACCAAAAGAAAAAATACCGAGCAAAGCTCGGGCATCCAGGTACTGTAATTTTAAATTAGCAGCTTTTCACTAAATGCATATGCAATATACTATATACTAGGTGACCGTACAGACGTTGTCCTGTTTCCTAGAACTCGACAGTAGCGCCACCTACCGGGTCCAATAGTGAATAAAGTGAAAGAGACTGGCCTGTTAGTCTAGTGGTTAGTGACCCTGACTGCTAAGACTGAGGTCGTGGGTTCGATTCCCACCCAGGACAAATCTTTGTGTGATGAGCACGATCATTTGTTGTGTCATCCATCCATCTCAGCCGCAAGACGTCCACTGCTGGACATGGGCCTCCCCCTATTTGGGGGGCTTTGCCATATTCGCCACGCTTGGTAAGCGGGTTGGCGATCGCAGTATGGTGGTAAAATGCATAGAGAACGCTGCTGCCCATTCTCTAGTAATTTTACTGGCTACTTTTTGCCACGGGCAAAGCTAGTAGATTATATATATATTGTTCTGACCTGGGGTTCTGATATTATTATATTATTTCAAGCTTTGAATTGCACGACACGAGCGAGCCTTTTTACCATCTTGTACAACATTGTATGTTGTCAAAACACTGGTGTCTTAAAAACCTTGTTATTACTTATTTATTTCTTTTCGTACGCATTCGTTATCACCAAAGTAATAAAAATATTTTGTAGATCAATAAAAAGTTCCTAAACCCGTTTTAGCACAACGAAAAACGTTCACTTGTATAGTCATCAAGTCTTATCCTCACTAATCCAATATGCAACCAAGATTTTATATTTATGACAAAAATTACCCCGAAAACGCACACCCTGATTTAAGACTTACTTGTTTAAAATAAAGATTATTTTGCAATGAAGAGTGGAAGGAGAGAAAAAATGCATTAAAATTGTGTCTTTTTATTCTGAAATCGTAAAAATGTGTTTTCAATGCGGGGCCCATACGGATACAAGTGATTTAAAATACTGTCATTGTAATGTGGTCAACTTTTGCGGTTGAAGTCATCTACAGGTACGCCAGTAAAGGTTTGCACTTCGGTAATGTATGGAGAGCAGTGGTGGCCCAATGGTACCGACCCCTACTTACGAGATGTAGGTCGAGGGTTCGAACCCAGGCAAGCGCTTTCATCATCATCACATGTGCCTTCCCCAAGAACCGTCACTTGGACCAATTCCGTTTTTTGGGAGGATTTGTCATAATCGCCACGCTTGGCAGGCGGGTTGGCGATCGCAGTATGGTGGTAAAATGCATAGAGAACGCTGTTGCCCATTCTCTAGTAAGTCCCTTAGTCGCCTTTTACGATACCCACGGTAAGAAACGGGTTGGTGGTTTTTTCTAGGTTCGACACTACACAGAACAGGCGGCAGGTGCTTTACTTTTTGTAAATTATTACATCACCACTGCTCTCAAAACGGTGAAGGAAAACATCGTACAGAAACCGGCTTGTACTAGAACGAAAAATTCGAAGATATGTGACATCTACCAACCCGCACTGGGCCGGCGTGGTAGATTGTAGCCCACTCTATCTCGAAGACAGGAAGCCTGTGTCCCAGCAGTGGGAACATTATAAGTTGATTATGAATGTTTGTATTTCAGAATTAGCACGAACTGTAGATAGCGTGAACATATCCGTCAGAAGTTGACAGAAACATACCAGCGTTGATTTGCTGGACTTGTTTTCCTCTCTACCGTCAAAGGAAAGAAACGAAAGACATGTCAATAATGGAATGTTTTGACATGTCTTTATGTATGCCGATTTATTCTCTAGACTCAAGAAAATCATTTTGTTCAAAATGGTATTCTTGGTTCAAGATTTTGGCTCTTGAGTCAAGTTAATTTTTTTATCAGTGTCTCAGATTTGGCCATATTTTATTGTAGAAATAATTTTTCATGCAAATTTACACCGTTTTCTGCGAGAAAAATAAATACGTGATATTTGCCAAGACCCCCCTTCCCCCTAAGTGTAATTTGGAAAGATTTAGCTTGATCCCCTCCCCCCTAGAACAACTCACGTAATTAATGGACGGCCCCATACCGATGGCTCTCATGCCATCATCCGAAAAAGGACGGCCTCACTCTTCAGCAGAATAAGAGGTAGTCATAATAGCATCCCTTAGGCTGTGGTGGCAGACACTCCCTCTGCCATAATAAGGCAATTTGTGAGAAGAGTTATACCCTAGTCCAAATATCGTTATGTCAAGTTGCTGGGTGGTCTTCTCATTCATTTGTCTTTAGATTAAGTTACTAAAAATAGAGGTTTAAGGAAACCTTGTACAAAAAAAAAATGTGGATTTTAGTTGTCCAAATTAAAATTATGATTAAAAAGCTTTATAGAATAACACAGAGCTGTTAATACAAAATAAATAAGTACAATACTTCGATCGTAACAGCTCTGTATTACGGAGATGAAATCATTACACTTTCGTATTGTCGAAGAAAAACGATGATTTCCGAAGCAGTTTTCGAAGTTTGCTTGGATAACTGTACTTATGTGTAAGTAATGTACTAAAAAACCGGCCAAGTGCGAGTCGGACTCGCGCACCTAGGGTTCCATACAAACCTGTAGGTATTCTCGGTTTATGCGTAAGGTTTATGTTTATGAAATTATTATTGACGTGACAACGTCTTATAAATTGGTTTGCCGGGTGACACTTCAAGAAACTGCGTTACGCTCCGCTCACGTTATGCGCTCACAATGAGAGCGAGTGAGAGGCACGCGTCCCTTCCACTCGGGCATGGTTAGCCCGCCTAAGAGCGAGAGAGACAGACATAAAAAGTGAAAGGCACGCGTCCCTTCAAAGTCGTTGTCACGTAAAACTTTCGCCCGTATACCGACTTTACAGGCAACCAATTTTTTTTTTTAATTTTTGTATTTGAGTTGATTGAATGAAAGTTAAATTGCGGTTTACGATTTATGACGTATTAAAAAAAAAACTACTTACTAGATCTCGTTCAAACCAATTTTCTGGTTCCATGGTTATGTAAGTCATATTTTTTTTTTTAGTTTTATTTGTCTCTTATTTTAGAAGTTACGGGGGGGGGGGACACACATTTTACCACTTTGGAAGTGTCTCTCGCGCAAACTATTCAGTTTAGAAAAAAATGATATTAGAAACCTCAATACCATTTTTGAAGACCTATTTTTAAATACCCCACACGTATGGGTTTGAAGAAAAAAAAAAAATGTTGAGTTTCAGTTCAAAGTATGGGGAACCTCAAAATTTATTGTTTTTTTTTTCTATTTTTGTGTGAAAATCTTAATGCGGCTTACAGAATACATCTACTTACCAAGTTTCAACAGCATAGCTCTTATAGTTTCGGAAAAAAGTGGCTGTGACATACGGATGGACAGACAGACATGACTTTGGATTACAAAAACATTGTTTACTAGCTTCTGTCCGCGACTTCGTCCGCGTCAAATTTTTGACCCTTCCCATCGCATCGAATTGCCTTCCAGTTTTCGTATATTTTTCGTTGCTGCTCCGCTCCTTTTGACCGTAGCGTGATGTTATATAGCTTTTTTCATTTAGCTAGATATTTCAATTCGGACCATTAGTTCCTGACATTAGCGCGTTCAACCAAACAAACAAACTCTTCAGCTTTATAATATTAAAAGTATAGATTTGTTTTACACCACTCAGCATCGAATGCTGACCGTTCCGATCATAAAACCCAAACCTAACCTAACGGGTGTTTTGTAACACTGTTGTAGAGTAGATTGTAAATGTTGATCTTTTGTGTCATAAAATATGAAATACAATAGTAAATAGCAATATAATGCTACAATGTTCCCACTGCTGGGACACACGCCTCCTCTCAGTGAGAGGTAGTGGGCAGTAATCCACCACGCGGGCCTAGTGCGGGTTGGTAGATGTCACATGTCCTCGAATTTTTGTTTTCCTTCACCGGTTTACTCACTATGTTTTTTTTTTCACCGTTTTGAGAGCAGTGCTGTCATAGCAATTTATACCAATAATATAAACTGCTGAATTTCCTATAATTTAGGGCGATCCATTAATTTAGCTACATTATTTTTTCAATGAAAATAAACTAATTTGCTTTTGCAAATTTGCATTTTTGGTACTGATGGTAAATTTCTTTACTCATAAATTTTCATACAAATCAACGGATCTGCCTAGTCTTTTCCCCAACCACATGCGTATGTTGTTTACATGGAGCGACTGCCTATCTGACCTTTACATCACAGTAACTGGGTAACACGATACCACTTGGTAAGACTGGTTGTCAGACTTTCGGGCTTCTGACGACCGAATGAAGATAGAAATCGAGAATAAAATATATAGGTGTGTGGCTCCCTACAAAGGACATCAACGCGCGCGCCTAGTATGTGCTTTAGGTTAAGTACTTACATAGAAAACAGAAAAAATAATTAATTTTCATTGATTTCATTATTGTTAAGTTGTGTGACTATGAATGATAGGCTGAGGAATGATGTGATAAGAAAACGGTGTGGTTTAAAAGATGATGTAGTAACAAAAATTGAAAAAAGTATGCTTAGATGGTTTGGTCATGTTGAGAGGATGCCATGATTAGATGACGATTTAACAAAAGGTATTTACAGTGCAGATGTGAGTGGAAACTCCGGGAGGGGACGCCCTAGGAGGACATATAGTGACCTTATTGGTGATGTTCTTTAGAAAGGTCAGGTGCGTAGTACTCGCAACCGGCGTGTGTGTATGACCAATTGTATGAACCTAAACGAGGCAAAAGGAGTGTGTAGAGATCGTAGCAGGTGGCGTTCCGTGGTTTCTGCCTACCCCCATGGGAAAAAGGCGTGAGTTTATGTATGTATGGTTAAGTTGGTGGTAACTGTGACTGTTATTTATCATCGTCATCATCTATTTACTACTGAACAATAGTTTTGAATATTTTATGACACAAAAGATCAAAATATTACAAACTACTCTACAACAGTGTTATAAAACACCCGTTAGGTTAGGTTTTACGATCGTAACGGTCAGCATTCGATGCTTGAGTGGTGTAAAACAAATAAGAAATAAAATTACTGTAACGTTTTGTTCTAAAGTGAGTTTCTTTTTGTTATTAAAGCTCTTTATGAAGGAGCTCGTCTGGGGAAGTACTACCATCATTTTTTTTTTCTTTATGGGAAATAATCATATGACTTCTCCCCCTCTGGGCGGAGCGGGAGGGCGTGTCAGACTTTTACCGACTAAAACCCACCCGTGTTCCTTCAGTTGCCTATTTGCCAGGGTCACTTTCGAACAATCTCGCGACCCTGGCAGGACTACCACCATATCTTCTGCCCCGAAGCAGCGTTGTAGTGTTCCAGTTTAAATGGTATGTGTGCTGGTGTAGTTACAGACACATGACACATTCCAGTTTCGTGTGTGTGATGGTAACACATCTGTGATGCCTTTGGTATTACAGTCCATTGTCGGCGGTATCCAAGGACATAGAGTGTTACATAATAAAAATAAAAGTTTAATTATTTCTCATACACTTGTTATACAGCTTATAATTGTGACAGCCCCGAAAAGTTATAAGGATACTTGTGATAGGGTTACCTAGCAACTTCCCATGGGTTACTATCTACAATGTTGCCATCAACTGGGGATTTATCCAGACACCAAATTGCATTACAGGCCGATTACTCAGTCTATACTAATATTATAAAGCTGAAGAGTTTGTTTAAGATATGGCGTTATATTTTGGGGTAACTCAACGGACCGGGAATTAATATTTAAGACTCAGAAACGTTGCATTAGGTCGATGTTCAAACTTGAAGCAACTCAGAGTTGCAAGCCTTATTCCAAAAATACTAAATTTTGACATTGCCTTCACTGTATATTTTAGAAAATATAATATTTTAAAGGTCTAACCCTCACCTCTTTTCTCGCATGGCAGATCGATTTCCTCGTAATAGACGTGACAATAGCCAAATTTGCCTACAGCAATATAGGACGTCACTCATGAGAAAAAGTGTCTTTTGCATGACTCCAAATAATAAACTACCTAAAAACTGGAAGGAGTTAAGTGATCTACCATTCAAACGGAAAATTATTAATTTTCTAGCAGATAAAGCTTATTATAATATAAATGAGTTTTTAGATGAGAGATTTTGATTATGATTACCTATGTTTTACCAATTCTTTGTTTTTAATGTTCGCTTATTATTATGACATTTTTAATTTGACTCGTACTAACATTTTAAATGACTGTTTAAATATTTGCATGCCATTGTTTACGGCAAACGTGATGATCTGTATTTATATCCGCTATTAACATCTCTTGCATGCTGACAATTTGTGTAGTATGTCTTGTACTCATGTTTGGACAAATAAATGATTATCTTATCTTGGTTGAACGCGCTAATCTCAGGAACTACTGGTCCGAATTGATTTTTTTGTGTTGGGTAGCCTATTTATTGATAAAAGCTATAGGCTATATAACATCACGTTACGATCAAAAGGAGCGGAGCAGCAAACGAAAAATGGACGAAAACTGGCAGGCAATTCGATGCGACGGGAAGGGGAGTGAAAATTTGACGCGAACGAAGTCACTGGCAGAACCTAGTAAGATATAAAATTACTGCAACCTTTTGTTTTAGAACAAAAGGTTCACCAGGTTCAAGGTTTACCCTCGACGCAAAAAGAGGGTATTTAAAATTAGGTTTTGTGGTTCTTAGACATATTTATTTTATCATAATTGGTTCAGCCGTTTTGAAACGACGATTCTTGAATCAAAATATTACTTATTAAATATTACTTCTTTTTAAACTTAAAGGGCCATTACGTGTATTGTTTTTGTTTACTTTTTAAAGAATTTGATTTTGGTTGGGATTTTTATTTATTTATTTTGATGTCGAGCACTTTGCAATGGGCTTGTGGCTAAGTAATAACAGCCGTACGGATCGGTCGGTCAGGTAAAGCTACACTTACCGCGGTTATTTCGTGGATGGGTCTGTGGGATAATCTTTACATATCTAGACCACCATATTTTCTGCCTCCAAGCAGTATACCTGTGTTCTAGTTTGAAGGGTATGTGAGCTGGTATAGTCACAGACACATGACACATTCCAGCTTCGTCTGTGTGATACCAACACATCTATGATGACTCTGGTGATTCAGATGTCCATTGGAGCGGTGCCCACTTACCAACTTCAGTTGGTCAATTCTTGTAACTGACATCATCTTGAACACGAGCTCTCTGAACGAAGAGAAGATGAGATTTCGTCTAGGATTTTTTGTGCTATTGTTGAGCAAGCCCTCTTATTTCCACACACGTCCATATTCTGCACGTATGGAAAAGTTCTTTCTAATATCATAAAAGTATATAGGTGTCGTGGGATACGTAAAAAGTTAAAAACAAACACATACCTATCTATTGGTTTGCTCTTTCTTAATCATTTATTTACTGTAAAACGTATGTATCGTGAGAATCCCGTATCTAAAATTGGAGAAATAAAATGGGAGAGGGCGCTGACACCTGACATACAGGTACACCTAGTTCAGGAGTCAGAGGCTTCAAAAATGTATGTAAACAATTCGAAAACTGGGTTGTGGAGGTCAGATATGCAGTCACTCCATGTAAAATACTGTAGGTATTTAGTCGCATCCGGTTAGACTGGAAGCCGCCCTTAATATAGTTGGAAAAATGTTTGGCAGATGATCACTCTCAAACGTTGATGATTTTTTTAACTGTCTGTTATTCTATACATACTATCTTTTACCAGCGGCTTCGTCCGCGTAAATATTTCTCTTTAATCTCTCTGTCTATTGTTGAAAACCGCATTAAAATCCGTTACGAAGTTTTAAAGATATAAGCATACAAACACGGGCAGCGACTTTGTTTTATACTATGTAGAGATAAGGATATATGTACATACTAGCTTCTGCCCGCGACTTCATCCGCGTTAAATATTTGCTCTCCTGACCCCCCCTCCCCTTCACAGCCTGCCAGTTTTCGTCAATTTTTTTATTGCTACTCCGCTCTTTTTGATCGTAGCGTGATGTTATATAACCTATAGCCTTCCTCAATAAATAGGCTACCCGACTCAAAAAGAATTTTTCAATTCGAACCAGTAGTTCCTGAGATTAGCGTGTTCCACCCCCCATTTTAGGGAAGTGGGGGGTTAGAAAGAGACAAAAGGTAGCCTATGTCACTTTCCATCCCTTCAACTATCTTCACTTAAAAATCACGTCAATTCGTTGCTCCGTTTTGCCGTGAAAGACGGACAAACAGACACACACACTTTCCCATTTATAATATTAGTATGGATATTGAAAGGAACTTTGTTCCAATCGGTCGTCCCAAGGCAGGACACACTTCAAGTGTCCAGAGCAAAAAGAGCAACAAAGCATTTTGTCCAAAATAATAAATCGCTTACTCTTCACTTTATCCCGCTCCCGCTCAACGCTCTGCTCATGCACTAAACTCGCTACCTAAACAAGAAGTGGTGGACACTTCAGAAACATTTTTTCTAACAATCGTTTATCATAATAAGTAGTAATCTATTCGGAACCCCTCCGGTTCATGTGACTCATCTTTTAGGGTTCAGCAAGGTGATTGTGGAGTTTAGAAATCCTTTTCTATCAAAAATTCGACTTAATATTGTATTGAGAAAGTTTGTATGTTTGTTACTGAATCACGCAAAAACAGCGAAACCGAATTTGTGTGCAACTTGTTTTATGTAATTTTTTTTGTTTATTGTACTCTTATTTGTTCCGTGTGATGCCGGACGTAAAGAATATCACCATCCCATTTCTTCACGTGGGTGTCGTAAGAGGCGACTAAGAGACTTACTAGAGAATGGGCAGCAGCTATGCTTTGTACCACCATAATGCGATTGCCAACCCGTCTGCCAAGCGTGGCGAATATGGCAAAAACCGGTAAAATTGGCGGTGTTTGGGGGAGGCTTTAGTGTAGCAGTAGACATCTTTCAGCTGAAATGATACTGAATACATAAAATAAAATTAGGATTTAATTAAATCTACGGAACTCACTAAACCAAAAGCGCTTCGTGCTTTCCAAACATTTTTAAACATCAAAGATTAGGGCAGGTCAGTTTACGATAAAACTTTTGTTTGGAAACAGCTTTTTTTTTCTTTTGTTCGTAATCTGTCCCGTGGGTAAGTATTGTCGGGAGGTTGAAATATTTGAGCTCTTTATTATGAGTAGGTAAGCAGGATTCTTAGTAGGACAAGAACACACACAACTTCGTTAAAGAGAGAGCAGAGGGGTAGGTTACACCCACATTTCACCAGTTATAAGTTTACGTCACAAATTCAGGCTTCGAGAGAAAATGAAAATGGTAAATTGACAAGTATAGGTATCATAGCGGACTATGTTCGCAGTTTCTATGAAGAATAAAATTGGCAACGAAGACATCCGGAAAAGAACTGGAGTTACCGATATAGCTTGCGGGGTCAGCAGGTTAAAGTGGCCATGTTTGTCGAAAGACCGATGGCGGATGGAGCAGACGAGTCCTGGAGTGGAGACCTCGTATCGGCAAGCGTAGTGTGGGACGCCCCCCAGCTAGATGGTCGGACGAATTTAAAAAGGTGGCTGGGACAGACTGCATGCGGAAGGTGGAGGACAGGGTGTTGTGGTATAAGACGGAGTGAGCTGAAATCTACTGTCCCAGCTCAGTGTGGGTTGGTAGATGTCACATCTTCGAATGTTTGATTCTTGGACATGACGATTTCCACTATGTCACGTTTCCTTTACATTGTGTAACACACTCAAAATGTCCATAATTTTGACAATCAGAACAAAACTAACATACACATTTTTTGAATATGCAAAACAAAAGTGCCGCGTTCAAAAAAGAAAAAATGAAATGTTTTTCAACCGACGAAAAAAAACGGAGGAGGTTATCAATTCGACGCGTATATTTTTTTTTTTTTTTACCACGCATAGTTTTTTACATAGTGGTCCGATTGTGACAATTCTTCTTCTATTGGAAAGGGTATACTCCCAAGGTGGTCCCATATAAATTTGGAAAACAAAATCGAACCCTAAGGGTCGGAAAACAGGGGATGATTGATTGTTCACTCACTGATTGTAATGTATAAACACGCATAACTTTATACAGAGTAGTCCGATTTTGATAATTCTTTTTGTGTTGGATAGGGTATACTTTGCCAAGTATTATTAGTAAATTAAAGCCACGAAAAAATATAAAATAAAAACTTTTTAACAAAAAATTAAACCGCCGAAAAACTGAAAAGCATAAAATAATAAACCTTAAAATTTTGAGTCGGCGCTGAAAAATCAATGAACAAGGATCACTCAAAGCGCCGACTCATAATTTTAAGGTTTATTATTTTATGCTTTTCAGTTTTTCGGCGGTTTAATTTTTTGTTAAAAAGTTTTTTGTTTTCAAACGTTTTTGTTTCTAAGTGTTTTTCACTGTTTTGTTAGTTTCTAGGACCAGACGTCTCCACTGCTTGTTGACGTATATAGGAACTATAGGTTCGAACTCATGCAGCCACATTACTTTGTATAATCTATTTCATCGCCACTGCTCTCAAACCAGTAAAATAAAACATCGTGAGGTAACCGGCATGTCCTAGAACCAAAAATTCGAAGACATGTGACATCCCCAACCACACTGAGCCCGCGTGGTAGATTACGGCCCACTCCCTCTCACCGAGAGGAGGCCTGTGTCCCAGCAGTGGGAGCGATATGGGCTGATGAGTGAAGTAAATGACGTCAATAGAAAACTTAGTCTTAATTTTTTTACTATATACTTGTAAAAACAATAGTTTTTGTTTACATTTTACAACAACAAAAGCAAAACACAACAATTAACAAATTATCCTACTATAATACTATACCCGTTACGGACTAGGGTTTTACGACCATAACGGTCGGTATTCGATTCCCGAGCGGTGTAAAGGACTCTAAATAGCAGTAATCTTAAATGAGTCATTCTGTTAATTCTTTTGTTTAACAGTTATGTGAAAAGTTACTGTTTTGTGTGTAAACAAATGCTGAGAAGTAACTTTTAAATTTCAAAGGTTTTATGACTTTAATGGGCACTTTCACAGGGTTTTATTACATTTATTGTATGCGAGACTATTTCAATTTTTCTAGTACATTTATTTGTTACTAGCTGTGCTTGCGGCTCCGCCCGCGTGTTGTTCGGAAATGATCACACAGGGACGTGCTACTCAGATAAAATAGCCTGTTTTACTCCTTATAACATCAGCTATCTGCCAGTGAAAGTCGCGTCAATATCGGTCTGGAAGTTACAGAGATTAGCCGGAACAAACAGACAAACATACAGATTTTTTTTAAATTGTTTTATTTTTGAGGTACTTACTGTACCGTTTATACTTTTATATGCATTTTAGTGAAAAACTGTTCATTTGAAATTACAAACAGACACTTCAATTTTATTTATTTGTATAGTTTTTCTTTATTTTATTACAACTGACTGACTTTATTAAAATTAATCACAGTGGGCCTTATTGGGCTTAATGGGTTAAAGTCACCCAAAGGGCATGCAATGGAGACACCTATGCTTGGAGTTTCCCTATGCGATCGAATCAGAAATGAAGAGATCCGCAGCAGAACCAAGGTAACTGACGTAGCCCGAAGAACTGTCAAACTTAAGTGGCAGTGGGCAGGGCACATTGCTCGCAGAACATATGGCCGATGGGGCGACAGGTTCTGGAGTGGCGACCGCGTACCGGAAGACGTAGCGTTGGAAGGCTTCCCACAAGATGGACCGATGACCGTGTGAAGGCCGCAGGAATTCGCTGGATGCGGGAAGCACAAAACCGGTCGAAGTGGCGGAGCTTGGGGGAGGCCTATGTCCAGCAGTGGACATCATTCAGCTGAAATGATGATTGACTTTATTATGTTTTCAGAAAACTTCGCCACCATCATTATCTGCGTAGTCTTTCCCAACCATGTTGGGGTCTGCTTGCAGTCTCTCCCGATGCATCTAAATGCCAGTATTTTAGATGGACTGCCTATCTGGCCTCCACAGCCCAGTCACTAGGTAACTTGTGACTGGTAGTAAAGACTCTCATAGATTGACTGTTTAACGTGCTTTCCGTGGTCACCCATCCTCAAATCGACCTCAGCAAGAGTTGCTTAACCTTGAAGACCCGTGTGGCTTTTATGACTTAGCAAAGACGACAAGTTCTACTAATGGGAGACCTGTAAGGTCCTAGATCTGTGCCTGCTTTCTAAAGGAAATAGCTTCATAGTTACATTTCTTATTATTTCTACAAGTACTGGCATTCGAAGAGGCATCGACACTCTGAATAAATACAAAGTAAATTCAGTACAGTCGTCCACACAAGTTCTTCAATAGCGCACTTTTATAATTTATTTTAAATTTTGTTAATGTCAATATTGTACTGTGATATGTTATATGATATACTAGCTTCTGCTCGCGACTTCGTGCGCGTCACATTTTCGTTCCCCTGACCCTTTTCGTCGCATCGAATTGCCTGCCAGCTTTAGTCCATTTTTCGTTGTTGCTCCACTCTTTTTGATTGTATCGTGATGTTATATACTCATAGCCTTTCTCAATAAACAGGTTACCCAAAAAAAAAAAAAAAAACAATTCGGACGAGTAGTTTCCGAGATAACCGCGTTCAACCAAACAAACAAACTCTTCAGCTTTATAATTATAAGTAAAGATTTTTAACGAAGACAACACAATATAGTGCATTCCTATTAATTCATCATTCATCATCATTTTCTCGGTATTGACTTAATAATTTCAAATACTATGACTAATAACTCGATACAAAAATGTTGACCTAAACGTCATTCTTATTTTAAGTTTAGCACGTAGACCACCACGTGGGTCCAGTGCAGATTGGTAGATGTCACATGTCTTCAAATTGTTGGTTCTAAGACAAGCCGGTTTCCTCACGATGTTTTCCTTCACCGTTTTGAGAGCAGTGGTGATGAAATAATTTACACAAAGTAAAGTGCCTGCCTGGATTCGAATCTACGACTTACTGCTCGTAAGTCGCGGCCGTTTCTACTGGCCACCACTACTATTTTTAAAGTTTTATTGCAGAAATAATAACGTAACTCCTCACATATTAACCATATGATTCACAGATAACACATCTTATCTTAGAAGTAACCTATTCCTTATTGACTTTAAAACTTCCATGTTATAGCAACATTGGCTAACTGCTTCAATGGTCTAGTGGTGACAATCGCTTCCACTGAGCAAAAAGTCCTGATATCGATTCCTAGGTCGGGTAAATTGATATTGTGCTTTTTCACAAGGGAATTTTTAAGAGCAGCCTGGAATCTGAATCTGTGCCCGGTTGATGACAATAGGCTCGCCCTTTTTTTGGGAATTACGTCTCGCAGGTCAACCTATGAGGTTGTCGGGTGCTTAATGGGATTTAACCTTATAAACTAAGACCTCCAGCCAGGGCTTAAAAACTTAAAACGAAAGCGACTTTTCGCTAAGCTTACCCCCTGTTGGGTACAGACTAGGGATGTTATGGATATGAAATTTCGGATACGGATTGGTTACGGATGTAGGAATGATTTATTATACCGGATACGGATACGGATACAGATATGAAATTATTTCGGATTATCCGTTAGTTTCGGATAATTTCGGTTACGGATATTAAACTTTTAAGGAATTTCAAAAGTAAAATACAAATAGCTAATAAAATGGTTTTATTTATATGTCACCATTTGGTAGGAATTACAATCAGTCTGTGAGTAATTATTATAGCTATTTAAAATAAAAATGATTATAAATATATATTGAGTGTTATCTAATCTATCTAAAATAAAAATGTAATAAAAAATCCGATATTATCCGAAACTTTTATTTCGGATTCGGTTACGGATATATTTTTATATCGGATATCCGATAGTTTCGGTTACGGTTACGGAGCTCCCTAACATCCCTGGTACAGACCTCGACTTCGGGCATCACTGGTAGACAGCAGCACAGGACGGGCCATATCGGAATGAAATAGGCTCGCCCCCTATTACATGGGACTAAAACGTAAATGGCAAAATGGGGATGTGTTTTAATACACCTACGTACACTAGAGATTAAAAACGTGATCCTCATTATTATCATTTCAGCCAAAAGACGCCCACTGTTGGACATAAGCTCCCCTAACTGCCACACCGCTACTTCAACCGATTCTGTGCTATTATGCAGGTGGGTTGACGATTGCAGTATGGTGATAAAATCATAAATAATAATAAACACTGAATCTTTCCAATTCCCAGTGCAACTCAGTTAATAAAGAATTAACACAATATTATTTTGAGGGAATGTCATTATCTCCTCATACTCATTATTGTCCCAATCTTGGGGAGCCCGGGCTCTGTCGGTGTCAAATTAACATAGTTGCCGTGATGAATCTTACACCTGTGGCAGTTGAGGTGTGCGCATAATGCGCTTGAGTTTGGAAAAAAGGACCACGAATTTTTAAGATTTTTGGTTCTTTCTACATGGGTGAAGACTCGTCTGATTTCAGAAAATGTTGAGCAATAATGTTTTAAATGAAGTTTTCTATGCCAAAGAATTGTCTGGCCAATTTTTAAATGTTATATTGGATGAACACACCGAACCGTACCTGGGTAGACCTCTCCGTGTAAGTATTGGAAAGCGCGTTAAACCGTCGGTCCCGGCTATTATTTGTGGATATTTGTCAGGTGTTCTGTGTGGTAGGGGACGTAAAGAATCATTTTACCACCAATATGCCATATAACTGCCATTCTTGACAGGCGGGTTAGCAATCGCTAACCTGCCTGTCAAGAATGGCGATTATAGCAAACCCCCCTTTGGGAGGGGGCCATGTCCAGCAGTGGACGTCTTTCTGCTGAAATGATGACAGATCGTACGGAGCCCGAAAGTCTGTCAACCAGTCTTACCCAGTATCGTACAGTATTACCTAGTCGCTCTATGTAAAATACTGGCATTCAGTCGAGCCGACCCCAGTATAGTTCGGAAAAGCCAAGGCAGATTGATGGATGGCAACCAAGCCGTCGGTCCACCTGATGTTAAGTGGTCACTGCTACTATGGACATCTGCAATACTGTGTCTGTGTGAGGGCAACACTGCGATGCTTGTGTAGTGTTGCCCTCATACAGACGAAGCTGTTTCTTCAACATTATCATCAACAATCCGACTTCACCCACTGTTGAGCTTAGGCCCCTCTTTTCAAGTTCTGATCCCCACGCTCCTGTGCTCGAATATCTTCATCATCATCATCTGTATCACCTTTAGACCATTGTCCGATTTGTCCGTAAGCCAGGGCGGCCGTCAGTGGTCATTCGAACCATGGCCTCCTTCCAGAACTTGTTTACGTCTCCTGGTCTGTTAAGAACATCTGTGTAAGATATGGGTCATCATCAGCAGCCAATAATGTTCCCATTGCTGGGAAACAGGCCTCTTCTCTGTGTGATATAGAAGGCCGTAATCCACTATGCGGGCCAAGTGCGGGTTGGTAGATGTCACAAGTCTTCGATTTCTTTGGTTCTAAGACATATTTTCCTCATGATGTTTTTCTTCACCGTTTTCAAAGATGAAATAATTTACATAAAGTAAAGTGCTTGCTTAGGATTGAACCCGCGACCTATAACTCGTAAGTCGCGATTGTTATTACTGGGCCACCACTGCTTCTAAAGATCTGGGTGTCCCGAGGGTTTCTGTCCTAATCTGGGTGACGCCTGTGCAATCAAAGAGCACTTTTCAATGATTTCCTCAGCCTCCATGCAAGCCCTGCATAGAGGACTGTCCGTTATGCCTATTGTGTAGAAGAGTTTATGTCCCGTGATAGTCCTCTTCACCAGGCGCAGGCCGTTCCAGTAGCCATATTACCCACGATATTTGCAGGAAATATTCAGAATGCCAAAATTCTTGGACATACTCCAATGTGGAAACGCCTTTGCTCATCAATCATTATCCAGAATCCCCGATTCATTGATATAATTAGATTTGGCGAAAATAAAAAAGAAGTGAAATTCAACATGGCCGCCGCATTGTACTGTTTGAGCAATATTAATGATATTTTTGACGGACTTTAATAAAAATCGGTCTTAAAAGTGTTTGATTAATTACTTTTAGTACAATATTGGGTATCTTTACGCTAATTATGAAGAATGGAGTGAAGTATGATTTAATATTAATGAGTCATTTACTTTTAGATTAAAATTTTTGGAGTTGCGTTTCGCGTGACGAAAATGAATTGCCACAATGATGAATGTGCTTCTTAAAATAAACCTTATTCCTTACCATGGGTGTTAAAATTTGCATCTTTTTAGGGTTCCGTATCCAGAGCCAACGGAACCCAATAAAAATAGCCAAAAAAGTAATTTTTTTATAATAATCAATATATTAATGCGTTCCTGTATTGTAATGTCAGATGCTAATTATCTTTTTATCGCCTAGCAAAACATAGAAATTCGCCATTTTTTTTTACTGTCTTAATATTTTTCATCATCATCATCATTATTGCAGCTAAACAACGTCCACTGCTGAACATAGGTCACCCCCAATTCGGGTGCGTTTGCCATAATCGCCACGCTTGACAGGCGGGTTGGCGATCGCAGTATAGTGGTAAAATGCATAGAGAACGCTGCTGCCCATTCTCTAGTAAATCCCTTAGTCGGCCTTTACGACTCTCACGGAAAGAACTTACGTCCGGCACCACACAGTATCAACATTCTTCAAGGGTTAAAAGAATCCAGTGAAAAACCATATTCAATACTAACTAACAAACTTACATAGTCTTAAATCTCTAAAAATGCGCTTCATATCTTTACCGACATTCCATACCCGTGTTTCATTGTAGAACCATGTCCTTAAGCATTTAAAAGAAAAAAAAAAAGCATAAAAGGTAGTCTCTGATGCTTATCTTGATTAGTTGGACATAAACCTTTTCTTTTGGGGGATTTTTAGTTTGTTTGTCATTTGTTTTTGGTCCCTTTTGTACGCAAAAAATGACCTATGACGCGTTTTGTGTTGTTGGTTGGAAAATGGAGCATGTTTGATCATGTTTGCGGCACCTTACTGCAGGTATTGGTGTTATAAAATACATAAACAAATGTTTTTGCGTGCCATATGTCTATGTCTATGCGTGCACTGATTGCACAGGTCCACTCAATCTGTGTGGCTCTTTTCTTAAAAGACTATTTCTGATACCAATCCACATGGTCTTCACATGATCTGACCAAGATTATGTCTGGACTTTAAAAGAGACTGTGACCTCTGAGTTTGTTTCGGCCTTTCTTCTTAGAGTAGTCAGATAGGAAACGCCGACCTCATCTAGTTTAAAAAAATATACAAATTGACGTGTAAAAGTGTTTGTACAAACCTAATTGCAAAAATAAAATCATTTATCTAAACATCCGCGTGTCATTTTTGTTTCAAGTAAATATGACATACTTACATAAACTCTCGCCTTTTTCCCATGGGGGTAGGCAGAAACTAGGGAACGCCACCTGCTACAACCCTTACATAATCCTTTTGCCTCGTTTACATTCATACATCTGGTCATACACGCATGCAGGTCAGGGCTGTAGCTAGACTCGAATTTGAGGTAGGGAAGCATTGGCTACAGGTAGGGCGGAAGTAAAAAATATATCATAATTGATCTGCTCTGAAGCACGGGCTCCTAAATCAATCAACATCACCTCTAGGTCACAGGCGTAGTCGCAGCCCAAGATTTTCGGGTCACCATAAGTGACGAGGAATATTTTGAGGAAGGTACCTACACCTTGGTCTAGTGGTCACAAGCGCTACTACTGACCTTGAAGTTCCGGGTTCGATTTTCAGGTCGGTTAGTGTTGTTGGGTTTTTCCATAAGAAATTTCTCAGAAGCAACCCGGAGTCTGAATTTGTACCCGGTTCATGACAGTGAGCTCACCCATTGTGACATGGGACACATAGATAACTGGTGAAATGGTTTACCATATATAGGTAGCTGAATAACCCTCCGGGAATAAAAAAGTGATGTTATGTACATCTTAAGTTCGTCATTAGTTAAGGTATTCAGGGACACCGCTTTTACATGAGGGGTGTTAAAGAATGCTGTCAAATTGGTCGCAGCACTTGTTGATAAATAAATAATTGGCATTAGGACAGCAGACTACTTAGGGCGAAAATAGCGAGCGGAGCGAGCTCGAAAATTTTAACAACCGCTTCGTTCTGGTTAGGTTTTGTTATATATTTTTAAACATAAAAAATAGTAGTTACACTGTCGCCTTTTTTGCTAGGATATCTCTGCCAACCATGAGAACGATTAATGCCAGTTCAAAAAGTTTAACAACCCGTTAAGGATAGGTTTTTTTATGTTTTCAAACGGAAATAGGAGTGACATTGTCGACTTATACAGGATATCGCTGCCAACCAGGAGAATGATGAATACTAGAGGGAGCGATGCGAGCTACACCTGTATTTTTTTTGATGTTTTCGAACAGAAATTGGAGTTACATTGTCGACTAATGCCAAAACAGCCCTAGCAACTATGAGATTGTTGAATACAAAGGCGAGCGAAGTGAGCTCGAAAATTGTATTAACTCAACTCGTTTAGGTTCAGTTTTGTTTTATATATTCAAAAAGACCTAGGAGTTACATCGTCGACTTATGCCAGGAAAATTCAGGCAACTAGGAGTATTATGAATATAAGATCGAGCGTAGCGAGCTCGAACATTTTTGCGCACCCCGGATAGGTTAGATTTTCTTTTGATTATTCCAAAAGAACCGGGAATTATTTGGTTGGTCGGTCTATTAAGAAAAGCTCAAGTATCAAGAGAATGTAGTCTGCAAGACCACAAACTTACTTAAAACTGGAATGTATCATACAGGCTCTTGACTCTTTGGGGGGGATCATGACCCCTAGGACCCCCCCTCGGAGCGCGGCTTCTAGGTCAGTGATGTACATTCAATAGCTATTCATAGACAAATAATTTCTGTGACAGAACATGAGCATGGATCTAAGGACAGCTATTAAATCTTCAATGATGAAGAACAAGCAAACAAGACGGTTGAAATTTTTCTCTGCATATTATAATTAAATAGACCCATTGCTTTATGTGATGGCGCTTCAAATGCCATCTACATATACACAGAGAAAAGAATTATTATAATATGAAATGAATGTCTCAAACTGTGGTATGTTCGGAAAAGTTTAGATACCTATTGCTAAAATTTTTTATCTTAAACCTCAAACTATAAACATACAATCCCATTCTAATAGGTTATCTTCGTTTTTGGTATTTTTAAGGTAAGTCATTGTGATTTCAAGGTAGGGCATTGCCCCACAATGCCACCCCCCCCCCTAGCTACGGCCCTGATGCCGGTTACCAGTACTACGCACCTGACCCTTCTGAAGAACATCACCAATAACGTCATTATATATTCTTCTAGGGCGTCCCCTTCTGCCGTGACTAGTCACATCTGCCTTGTAAGCCTATACCTTTTGTTAGCCGTCCTACATTCATTCTCTCAACATGACCAAACCATCTAAGCATACTCTTTTAAATTTTTGTCACTACATCTTCTTATAAACCGCACCGTTGTCTTATCACATCATTCCTCAGCCTATCATTCATAGTCACACCACACATGCTTCGCAACGAACGCATTTCCACAGCATTTATTCTACTTTCATGCTTCTTTTGCTACACCCAACATTCACTCCAATAGAATAAAAAACTGAAAATACAACCTTAACAATTTTGTACTCACCAGTAAACCATACTAACTCATTTTTATTTCTACGATTAAAATAACACTCAGAGCGATCGAAGATTATTATTTAAACAAACATGATGTGGTTATATTTACCTATGTAGTTATAACGTTATAACTTATAGTTATAACTTGTAACGAAACGGTTGGTTCATCCTATTGTAAATGATGGCAAAATATATGTATATAAGTATATAAATATATAATCCTCCAGACCGTATTTCAGGCATTTTTTTTTTTGTCGGTCGGAAATCATCAAATGACGTCTCCCGCTCTGCGTGGAGCGGGAGGGCGTGTCAGACTTTTACTGACTAAAACCCACCCGTGTTCCTTCAGTTGCCCACATGCCACGGTACCTCTTTCGAACGAATCTCTCGACCCTGGCAGGTATTTCTACCATGGCGGCCAATCTCAACGGAGACTAGCCATGCGCGGGAGATATTATAGTCAAATCAAATCAAATATTTGCAAAAAGTGTTGGTACAATTACGGTCTTAATATAAATAATTACAGATCCAAAACACTTAGTCATAATACTGTGACAATCAAACATTTGGGTTTATATAATCTTATATCTTTAAACGAGCAATTCTTGTATATATATATATAATCTGAATCTCGGAAACGGCTCCAACGATTTTCATGAAATTTAGTATACAAGGGGTTTCGGGGGCGATAAATCGATCTAGCTAGGATTCATTTTTATAAAATGTCGTTTTATTCGTGTTTTCAATGATCAACTTTATCGATAATCAACTTGAACATAAACTTATTATTTTAAACACAATTAACCAAAAAATACCGAGCAAAACTCGGTCAACCAGATATTACATAGTTTATACGTAGTGCACAAGTGTGTGCGCAGACGCAGGGGCACTCAGTCTTCCCTCCCTCTCATAGGCCGATGTATATATGTTATGGGTTGAAACGGGATGTGGCTATGTAATAACAGCCGCACGGCTCAATCGATCAGAGGGGTAATTGAGAAACTTTTTATCAGTAGGAATTGGTTTAATATTCATAGTTAAACAACATTCATTGCAACATTCATTGGAGTGCAGTGCGATTCGCCGTTTCAATCGGACGCGCTTGCATTGTTAGCGGAAATTATTATTTTGCGCTGAGCGTGGCGAATGCCGCTGCCACCATGCGTTCGGAAGAACTTGTGGCGAACGAGATCCTGGCATTCCTGCAGTACCAGCTAGATGGCATGGACGAGGTTAGTGTGATCCAGATATGCAAATCTAACTTCAATGAAGAGGAGATACGCAGTTCTAAAACACTGCTGTATGAGTCGTTACATATGGCTGATCGAATGCCGTCCCGCAGGAGGGATGAAAAGGGAGAGAGGAGTCTCCAAGACATCATAAAAGTGTTGAAGGAGACCGACCCGGACGACGTGCCGACTTTTGTGGCGAAGGATTTGCGCAAGCTGCCCCCCGTCACATTCGACCACGTCGACGTTACCAGGCTGCTGAGGGACATCACAATCTTAAGATCAAGCCTGGTCGAGATGCAGTTGAAGTTGGAAGCATCACAGTCCACCATCAGTGAATTACGTACCGAGGTAGCAGATCTACGCAACACGGTATGTAGGTCACACGAGCCAGCTACTAACGTCAACACACGTCACGGCACATTCAATGCATCGCAGCTGAGTGTCGAGTCAGCAAAATTCGACTCGCCGCCGGCCGCCGTCACTGCAAGCGATGCACAAGTGCGCCCCGCCGTCTCCGTGTCATCATTGGGACACCGACCAATCTTACCACGTCAGCACCGGAGCGTGGTTACTCGGCTGTCGTTGTTAAATCTCCCGCTAATCATCAGCGGCAACCTAATTATACGAGGGTAGCCCAAAGGCCCTCCGAAGCAGTTCGAAGCTCGTTACCGCCGGTAACAAGCCAACAACAGGCCGATGAAGAAGGCTTCATTCGTGTGGAAAAGAAGAAGAAGAAGAAGCCTACTTGTCGCAATCAGTGCGGTACAGCACTGACGGGTCTCGATATGTTGCTGCGTCCCGCTATTCCAACCACGCAGTTGTACGTGTCGCGTGTACATTATACCACGAAGGAAGAGGACATCGTGAAGTACATCAAAATGAAGAGCCAGTTCACCGTGAGAGTCGAAAAGTTGGACTCGCGTCATAAGATTAACTTCAAATCTTTTGTGGTGCGGGTACCGACTCATCACCTGCAGACTTTCATGAAGGAGGAATTTTGGCCGAAGGGTGTCATATATCGGCGTTTTCGCGGCAGGCTACATGAAACCACGACTCAGCGCAATACGTCGCCGACCCAACGTAACAAATGATTGTATAAGTGATATTTTTATTATGTATTAGTTTATATTGTGTAAGAATATTTTGTGTATTTTATTTATGGGCCATCGTTGCCTGATAATAAAGAAATTATTATTATTATTATTGCGTTATTTACGTTGCTGAGCCACAATTTATTCGAACAAATGACGCAATGGTTTAGAAATAATCTTCAATACCATTCAGATTCTGATAAATTGTGCGTTTCGCAATTAGGGTGCAGGTTAAGCTACGCTTTCCGCGGTTGTTCCGTGGATGGGTGACCATCTTTACATACCAAGACCCCTCCGTGCTTTGGAAGCACGTTAACCCCTTGGTATCGGCTGTCTTCGTAGATCTTTTACAGTTGTTACGGGTCGTCAGAAACCGGAAAATCTGACAACCAGTCATAGCAAGGCGTATCGTGAACCCAGTAGGTAACTGGGCTGTGGAATTCCAACGGGCGGTCGCTGCATGTAAAATATTGGTACTCAGCTGCATCCGGTTAGACTGGAAGCTGACCATAGTAACATCACGCCTATATAAGGTGTATCTATTCATACACGAAATATTTTAAGAGGTACACCTGTAGGTGGTAAAGAAGCTATAGAAGCAAAAAGAAAAAAATTCCTAAGCGTTTTTGAATTTTAGTAATTATTATAATTTTAAAACTGCTTGAGAAGTTTTGCATGAAACCTTTACTCCAAATTCTATGAATGGCCCGCCTGACGCTGCGAGGGCGAAAACCGGACGGCACGAGCATGGACGCGGTGTCTCGGGACTCTCGGGCCGTAAAAAATAAGAAGGAGCCAGTATTTTTCATGAGCGTCAAATAATTTATAAATATTAAATTTTGAAAAAAAAAAAGAACATTTAGAAATGTTTTATTTTCGTTGCTGTAGCTTTTTTACCACCTACAGGTGTACCTCTTAAAATATTTCGTGTATGAATAGATACACCTTATATATCCTGAAGTTTAAGCAGCAGTGCTTATAGTAAACGCACATTTCACCAGTAATGTTTAAGTCCCATGTAATAAGGGACGTGCCGTGTGGTGCCGGACGTAAAGAATATCATCACCCCATTTCTTCCCGTGGGTGTCTTAAGAGGCGACTAAGGGACTTACTAGAGAATGGGCAGCAGCGTTCTCTATGTATTTTACCACCATACTGCGATCGCCAATCCGCCTGCCAAGCGTGGCGATTATGGCAAAGCCCTCAAAATTGGGGGAGGCCTATGTCCAGCAGTGGACGTCTTACTGCTGAAATGATGATGATGATGATGAATAAGGGACGAGCCTATGAACGTAATAATCATCCTTTGGGGGTTTTTGCCTTAATCGCCACGCTTGGCAGGCGGGTTGGCGATCGCAGTATGGTGGTAAACTGTATAGAGAACGCTGCTGCCCATTCTCTAGTAACTCCCTTAGTCGCTTTTTACTACACCCAGGGGAAGAAATGGGATGGTGATATTCTTTACGTCCGAAACTACATGGTCATCACAGCCGGGAAGCCAGGTAAGCTAAACCCAATAACACTTTGCCCGACCCGGGAATCGAACCAACGACCTCGTGCTCAGCAGTAGTACTTTCACCACTAGTCTAATGCAACAATAGTTAATTTACTCTAACATAACCTTATAAATAAAACATCACAACAAAACATACTGAAATTAGAACTATAATATAAATAAATATCGCCATGCAATCATTAATTAATAACCAGGACTAATTGATATTACTACGGGCATAAATTAATTGATCAAACCAATCAACTATGCTCTATAACCACGGACTCAAAAACGCCCATCCATCGCCCGTAAAACAAATATCAAATAAAAAAAGAACAATTTTAATCTATGACTTGTTATAAATCAAAGTTGATTATCGTGTCTGTCTGTGCAACTGCGTTTCTTTTAAACTACGCAACGGATTTTTGTGCATTTTCCATTAGTATTTAGGGAATTTCTTTCGGAAGGTTTAACTGTATAATACACTAGCTTCTGCCCGCGACTTCGTCCGCGTCAAATTTTTGCTCCCCTGACAAATCCCCTGCCCTGTAAATTGCCTGCCAGTTTTTGTCAATTTTTCGTTGTTGTTTCGCTCCTTTTAATTGTAGCGTGGTGTTATATAGCCTATAAACTTTCTCAATAAATAGAATACCCAACACAAAAAGATTTTGGACCAGGAGTTTCTGAGATTACCGCGTTCAACCAAACAAACAAACTATTCAGCTTTATATTATTAGTATAGATAGAGTAGTAATATTTAACTTAGATATTAAGAAATCTTCAAGTTTTGTCGAGTTGCAAACGCCGTGTGAACCAAGGGCGTCACACTAGTCTTCCAATATTATAGTCTATAGTCAATGGATCCAAACGTGAAGGCATAACTCACGGCCGCTATAAAGATCTATAGATTTTTCAAAGAAATTAAAAAAAAACTCCACTTACTCAACCATAATGCATGCCATTGTTGCTGTCTCGCTCCAACTTCGAATTCCAAGAAAGTAAGAGAGTGACAGGTATATGTCTTTATCCACGGTGTAAAGTACGAACGTTCTCAGTTTCAAACAAGTTGCTGTGGCGAGCAGATGTGTTCGAATTTTGAATTTGGATTTTTTTGTTTGAAATACAGATACGATATTTTGGATTTTAGTTTTGGTTCTTTTTAGTGGTAAACTTAAATACTTATGTGTGAGTGATTGTGAGAAGTGACATTACTACTTTTAATTGACTATTCTGGAGTTTTTTGGAATAAATTCTCAAAAAGGTTGGTTCAAATTTTTATATTTTATGTAAATGTTTTAGTATGAATTTACAGGAACTTTGAATTCTGATCTCAAAAAAACTGTTTTTTTTTTGGAGAACTAAGCATACGGTTATCGAATTTGTTTTCAGTGATACATAACTAATAAACAATACATTTGCAATCAAATACAATATAACAATTTCTTTTTTGGACAAAAATTTTGACCAATAATACACCAACCTACAGCTCTATACGTCAATCTTACTGAAATCAAAACTTCTAAACACAATAAATTAACTTCTTATCAACACATTATTAATAACAAAGTAAATTGCTGCAAAAATCCTAAAAAAAACTTACATGTCCTCATTGACCTCAGAAACTGCTCAACTCATAGACATTTCTCCAGTATCTACAAATACAATAATTTTAAACACATACCATATCATCACGGCTATATTTTCCGAGAGCTAAGGCAGAAGTGTATCATCATCATCATTTCAGCCTTAGGACGTCCACTGCTGGACTTAGGCCTCCCCCAATTTGGAGCAGTTTGCCACGTTTGGCAGGCGGGTTGACGATCGCAGTATGGTGGTAAGAAATGCATAGAGAACGCTGCTGCCCATTCTCTAGTAAGTCCCTTAGTCGCTTTTTATAACAGCCACGGGAAGAAATCGGAATAGGTAGAGGTGTGTACTAGACACATTTCGCCAATTATGTTTAAGTCCCATATAAGTACCACATTGCCATCAACCAGACAGATTCATTCCGTGGTGCTGTTGAGAAATTCCTGTCAAAAAACATAAGCACCTAGCGTCGTAGATTTGAATACAAAACTTCGTGAGAAAACCGTCATGTCCTAGAAAAATGTAAGCGCAAAAAAATTTGTTTATTTATGACATCACATAAAATTATCAGCGTTTCTTTACTATATTATGCATGTTATATACATATAAACCTTCCTCTTGAATCACTCTATCTATTAAAAAAACCCGCATCAAAATCCGTTGCGGAGTTTTAAAGATCTAAGCATGATACCTATAGTTGAACTTTTAATCCTATTCACTAACTTGACAGTTCAATGCAAAATAATGATACCATTCTAAAACTAATAGTGTCGGGGTAGTGAACGATTTCGCATAAAGAATGAATGATAAAAATGGTTTAAATTAAATAAAACTTAAAAAAATCGTATTTAGGTGTGGATTAAAAGAATAATTAATAATTTTTAATAACAGTTATTTCCTTTTTTTATTTTCTTCTGATAGAAACGAAACTAAATATAAAAATCATGTCAAGTTGCTTATTTTTTTACTATAGTCATTTTATTTCCACTGACAGCCATAGACTACTTAAATATCGATATAGTACACATCTTGTTTTAAGACAAGTTATTAAATTTAAATTACAAAGTTTGCATGTAAGTACATTATTTCAAGTTCATTCAATTTCATTCATTCTTGCACCACCTCACTATCTTTTTTTTGTCAAAACCTGGTATCCCTCTAATTGTCAAGTTAGTGAATAGGATTAAAAGTCAAACCTGACATAGAGACAGACAGACCGGGAAGTGATTTGTGTTAGGTTTTTCGTTACGGAATTTCTTGATTCGGTCGCCGCGCTCAAAGCCCGTGATAAAAGCTATGCAATAGGTTAAAACTCGAAGACATGTGACATCTACCAACCCGCACTGGGCCCGCGTGGTAGATTACGGCCCACTCGCTCTCACGGAAGAAGATGTATCCTAGCTTTGGGAACATTATAGGCTAATTATACTTTCGCTACAGATATAACCATTTTAAACACATACCGTAACATCACGCCTATATGGACGTTGAGGTAGGCAGAAGCGAATAGTACACCCACATTTCGCTAGTTATAATTTAAGTCCCATGTAATAGGGGGCGAGCCTATTGCCATCAACCGGGTACAAATCAAAATTCCTAAGAGAAAATTCAATAGAAGTTTGCCCTACCTGGGAATCCAACCCAGGATCTTTTGCTCAGCAGCCCTTGCGACTTCAAGAAATTCTATTCAGTATTATTAAAACACTCATCATTTGCCTACCCTTTTCCCAACTATGTTGGGGTCAGCTTCCAGTCTAACCAGATGCATCTGAGTACCAGTATTTACATGGAGCGACTGCCTATCTGATCTCCACAACCCAGTTACTGGGTAATACGATACCCCTTGGTAAGACTGGTTGTCAGACTTTCGGGCTTCTGACGACCCGTAACGACTGTCTAAGATCTACGAAAGACAGCCGGGACCAACGGCTTAACGTGCTTTCCGAGGCACGGAAGGGTCTTGGTATGTAAAGATGGTCACCCATCCACGGAACAACCGCGGCAAGGGTAGCTTAACCTGAACGATCGACTCGTGCGACTGTTATTACTTAGCCACAAGCCCTTCCTTAGCCAAAAGCCCTTCTTCTTTATTATTAAAACAGTTTAACTTATTAACTAGGTAATTTAAAATATAATTTATCGCATTAAGCACCCAATGTTCTCCATCCTCTCTCCTACTTGATTTGCTGTGCCCGACAGGGTCCATAATTGTGACTTATATAATGATTTCCCTTCCAATTATAATAAATAAATGATAAATGATTTTATTTCTGTAAGTTTTACACGCAATTAAATATTTTTTAAACTAGATGAGGTCGGCGTTTCCTATCTGACTACTCTGAGAAGAAAGTCCAGACATAATATTGGTCACATCATGTGAAGACCATATATATATACGTTATGGTACGCAATAAAAAATTGAAAACTGAATTGTGTTGAGAACAACGAGGCAGTCCAATATAGGTATAAAAGGTTTGATAGTGTGACAAACTCTACATTCTCCTGCTCTTATCCCAATGTATTTGTGGTCGGCGCACCATGTCTTTTTCTTCCACACTTCTCTATTAGTCGTCATCACAGTAGTCACCCCCCTTTCTATCCATATCATAATTCACACAGTCCATCCATCGTTTCTTTGGTCTCCATCTACTCTTATAGCCATCGACATTCATACTCAATATTTTCCTCACGAAATTTTCCTCATTCCTCCGTATCACATGTCCATACCATGTCAACCGATTCCCACACAACTTTTCAGTTATTGGTGCCACTTTCAGACTTCCTCTTATGTCCTCATTTCTTATTCTATACATTCGTGTAACACCACACATCCCTCTTAACATTCTCATCTCAGCTGCATGCAATTGCCTTTCATTCATCCCTTTTGTGGCTCAACATTCTGACCCATACAAGACAGCAGTAGTGTGAAAATAGCGCTTAGCAATTAATTTGACAAGTATGTTTGGTTAGTTTATGTCTTTAACTTTGACTATTATAAATTATTTATCTACAACTCATAGGTTTTTTCCGCGAAATTTCTTGTTTCGTTTATACAATTGTTCATACACACGCGCCAGTTTTCAGTACTACACTGCTGACCTTTCTGAAGAACATAACCAAAATATCACTATAATATCCTCCTAGGGCGTCTCATTCCGTTTGCACTCACTTCTGCCGTGTAATATCTTTTGTAAGCCGTCCTTCATTCATCCTCTCAACATGACCAAACTATCTAAGCATACTTTACCAATGTGACGCAATATTTCTAAATGTGACAAAAAAATCAACAAAAACACTTTAAACCTAACCTATAAAGTAACATTTTACCATATTTCACAATTCAAAAGCCAACATTCTCTCATATTATCGTTAACTTTTTGGGCTTTTCAAACGAAATATGCTTCCGGACCCGCGGCCTATAGAAATGCTAATTCTTAATATTAAAGATGTATCTTTATAATCTATGGGAAGTACTGTTATCTGACTGGAGTGCGACGTCGTTTGTTGCCATAAGTTATAGGTTAAGAATAATTTGGTGGAGAGAAATAGGTCACAGAATATTTCACAGGAAAAGTAAGGGTTTTTGAAGTGAAAACTTCTTTAGCGGCGTTGTGCACTTTTTTTGTAATGGGTAAAAAATGTTAAACTCGCGTCAGGACACGTGAACTGATCGAAAATTCCTAAGACGGGCAGAGAGTGATTTTTCTGAGAGATAAACTTTTTAATATGTATAATATAAATTGTCATGTTTGTGTACGATAGCCCAATAAATAAATATTGTATTCTACCACATAAATGATAGTACTTTTATATTGATAATTAAAGCAATTCGTGCAAAATTATTCCCTAACCATTCCAAAATATCAAAAATGCACAACGTTAATATTCAAGTTTTCACTTCTGCCGGCACTCCCGGAGCACAACCGACGTTTTTTTTTTTTTGTGAATTGGAAGTTATCATATGACGTCTCCCGCTCTGCGTGAAGCGGAAGGGCGTGTCAGACTTTTACTGACTAAAACCCACCCGTGTTCCTTCAGTTGCCCATATGCCAGGGCCGCGGTAACTCATTCGAACTAATCTCGAAAGAAAGTAAGTCTTCCAGTCTAACCGGATGCAGCTAAATACCAGTTCTTTACATGGAGTGACTGTCTATCTGACCTCCACAACCCAGGTACGGGGTAATACAGATACTCCTTGGTGTGGTGCCGCCCGGACGTAAAGAATAGCACCGTCCCATTTCTTCCCGGACTTACTAGAGAATGGGCAGCAGAGGACATGGGTCTATGGGTGAAATATAGCACATGACCACACAATCACCAGTAAAATGTAGGTCCATGCGCCAAAAATCCTATATAAGTGTGTCATGCCCTTTATTCCTGGAGGCTTTTTATTTAGGTATGAAATTAAGTTCAGATTTTTAATTTTGGCTTGAATATAGTTTTTATTGTATTTGTTGGTATAGTGTGGTTAGCTGAGATATCGCAAATCATAATGTTTATTTAACTTTGCTAACTGAACAGACAGCTGTGGTGCTGGACAGTTTGTTGCGCCACTTCTTCCCAGCTAAAGCACTAGGAAGTGGTGAAGGACGGGCGTTTTGGGGGACTATCTTATGTAGTTTAAACTTTTGAAAAGTGCTGATTCTCAATCTAACCTGAATAAATTACTTTTGATTTGATTGCATGGTCCCGGGGGATAATTTCCGACCTCCACGCGGGCGATATTGTTTTCTAATCTATAAATGTAGGAACTCAATATTAGATACTATTATAGATTGACTAGTGTCATGACTCGCCTACGACAAACCATAAGTCAGGCATATTTTGAAAGTCTAGACTGAGTTAGGTATCAGTGTGCCTAGATTCCGATTGGATTGCTCACAGAACAATGCTTACACAATAGTTTTGACTAATAACGATCGCTGGAGTTAAATTGTGAAATAAGATTGAGAGTTTTTGATGTATTTATTAATTTGGATTTATAATGTAGTGTTCTTATATTCTTCCTAACTGTAATTACGATACTTCAATCCAATGTATATCACATATTTTTTCATTTATTATTATCGTTTATTTCATCATATATTATACATACACTAGCATCTGCCCGCGACTTCGTCCGCGTAAAACTTTTGCTCCCCTGACCCTTTCCGTCGCATCAAATTGCTTGCCAGTATTCATCTATTTTTCGTTGCTGCTTCGCTCTTTTTGATAATAGCGTGATGTTATATAGACTATAGCCTTCCTCAATAAATTGGCTACCCAACACAAAAATATTTTTTTCCATTCGAACCAGTAGTTTCTGAGATTACCGCGTTCTACTACTAACTTTTCAGCTTTATTATATTAGTATAGATGTAAGTCACTCCTATTGATATCAATGATTCAATTACTAGGAAAATCCAACATCTTATTTTCTAACGAATTGTCATACTTCTAAGCTTCCGTATACCGGTGAACACCGTCATAGCAGTTATATGTTTATAACCACCGGGACCAAAGGTCTGACCTGCGCTAAGCGTCACGATTAAATCTTAACATTCTCATTTAGTTTTAATCATGGTCTTGCAGTTGGAGTTATGCGGTCAACACAAATGTCCTTTCTTTGGTATTGTTCGTCGAATCGTTGAGCTTCCTAAGTTCTGAGTTGAGCTGCATGATTACTGACAAATTCGTGTACTGAGTGGACAGGTCCACTCAATCTGTGTGGTTCTTTCCTCAAAAGACACCAACCCACATGGTCTTCAGTGATCTGACCAAGATTATTTCTGGACTTTAAAAGAGACTATGACCTCTGCGTTTTTTCGGCCTTTCTTCTTAAAAGGAAAAGGCGAAATCATCTAGTTTTTAAAATATGATTAACGTGTAAAAGTGTTTGTATAAACCAACTTACAAAAATAAAATCATTTAACAAAGATTATAAGAAATTCTCTGTTTGTTTTCGGTACATACTTACGTACCAAATTTCATTAAACTTGGCAGCTGCATAGCCTCATATGTAGAGAACAAAATGACATACTTTCTTTCGTATAAAATAATAAACTTTACATGTGAGCAAAGCCGCGGGATACGCCTAGTAAGTTATAGATCAAGCGCAGGGCAAATCACGGGGGGTCCAGCCTTTGATTCTAAACAATTCTTAGCTTATAAGGATTCGTTATTATAAGATCTTTGTAAGGATTTGTAAAATATGGATCTGCATCTGTTTAAGAAGCTAACCCCGACAGGATATAATAAACTATAGTTTTAAGACGTACAAGTTTTGAGTATGAATGTGGATGTCAAAGGAAACACATTTATTTAAAATGGACTGTTAAAGGCACTTTTAAATGTCAAAAGGTTACTTTGGAATGTCAGAAAGTCACTTTTGAATGTCAAATTGCACTTTGAATGCACATATAAGAATAGGCGAAAACTGGAAGAGGTTACAAAACATTTTGTGAAAGATAATATATAGGTGAAAAGGAAGTGACTAACTGATACGATGACGGATAGATAACACTGATAAATTGGGATAAAGGAGAATAATGAACTATATTTTTTTGTCAGAAGTATGAAATACTTGCCGTGAAGTATTTACACCGTACTTTGGTTTTTTTTCTATTGAGGAAACTACAAGTTATTGTGTTTTCTTATGTCTGACTTTTAGAGTGACTCCTTAAGTATTTTACATATAAATTGTATAATAAAAAATAGCAAGGAATCAAACGTACGTAATTATTTCGCAAATCACTCGATGTGTTCTTAACTAATCTTAGTTTTTTTGTTAAAGGAATTTGCGTGCCATTTAATGCAACTTAAGGAAGGTATATAAATAAGGAAATAATATCCAAACTTAACAAAAATTATACAAGAACTAAAATAAAGCGTCGAAAAATTCATCCCCCTCGCTGTCCACTGGTAATTCACCTAAGAGACTGGCGGAATTACCACGTTGTATAGCAATGCTTAGCCTCTGGCCAAAATTAAAACCAGCCCTTGGGTCACGGGAAGTGTCATCTGTCAACCAGCCGTTTGGAGATTTCGTTAAAGATGTTTAATAAATAAATAAATAAATAGAGATCCCGGCCTTAAGACCGGTAATCAAGACCATCTTAAAATCTTAATTTTCTTGTACAAAAATGTTGTTAAAATAAGTCGTTATGGAAACGTGATAATTACGAGTTTCGTAATGACCGCGATATTATCTCGACATCTGACGCTGGACTCAATTTGTGAGCGTTTTATTTTATTGAAATGTGGGTGTTATGATGAGACCGCTTATTATGGTGTCACGCTTATTAAGTTTAAGTCAACATAACATATTATCATGCTTATTATGGCCGAGTTGAAGGGACGAGAAACTGGGTGTGAAGTTCACTCAACCTTCAAAGAAAATGGGAGGATCCTCCGACCAGGGTGTCCTGTCTGATGAGCAACTGCCCAACGATTGATGTCGGGATGTTGTAAATATGCTAGTTGCGCGGTATACTCTGCCTGCGCGATGTAGGATTTGCGCGACGTCAGTGTGATGCGTGGATCAGGGGGCGGTTGTAGATGCCGCTATAGTACAGAATACTCAAATTTCGACAGTTATATTTAAGTCCCATGTAATAGTGGGCAAGCCGTTATCGAAATACTAGCTTCTGTTCGCAGCTTCGCTCGCGTTAAAAATAAAAATAAATACATATTTTTTTTTCATAAAAAGTATCCTATGTTACTTATACAAAGTTTCATGATGATCAGTTGAGTAGTTTTCTCGTGAAAGCGTAACAAATAAACTTACATTCACATTTAGATAATTTTTCTTCAATTTTTAATTTCTTACAATGCATTCAGATGTTACTTTTTGGCATTCATTGGTGACTTTTTGACATTCGTAAGTGCCTTTTGTCATTCAAAAGTTTTCACATTCATACTCAAAAGGTTTATTACATCTATAAAAGACATATCATCCGTCTCTCAACTAGTCCAATGCCTGCTCCACCTGCCAGGGTCGCGAGATTTGTTTGAAAGAGATATCCTGACCCTGGCATATGGGAAACTGAAGGAACACGGGTGGGTTTTAGTCAGTAAAGTCTGACACGCCCTTCCGCTCCACCCTAGAGCGGGAGACGTGATTTGATGACTTAACACCCACAAAAAAAAAAAATGCCTGCTCTAGGATGCATATCTGGTAGACTCGCAATCCTTCCATATCCTAAGGGCACGTCTTCCTTACCACTACGCACCCTTCGGTCTACTCCTTTATATGTAATTGTCTCTGTGGCACCATGAAACATGAAGGCTCCAGAGGCTAGTGCAAATCTTGGGGTTCATTCGATAAATCACGGGGTCACTAGGGTCATCATCATCAGCCTATACTGTTCCCACTGCTGGGACACAGGCCTCCTCTCGGTGAGAGGGAGTGGGCAATAATCCACCACGCGGGCCCAGTGCGGGTTGGTAGATGTCACATGTCTTCGAATTTTTGGTTCTAAGACATGCCGGTTCCTGCCGGGGTCGCGTGATTGTTCGAAAGAGATACCGTGACCCTGGCACATGGGCAACTGATGGAACACGGATGGGTTTTAGTCAGTAAAAGTCTGACACGCCCTCCCGCTCCGCCCAGAGCGGGAGAAGTCATTTGATGATTTCCCATCCTGAAAAAAAAAAAAAAAAAAAGACATGCCGGTTTCCTCACGATGTTTTCCTTCACCGTTTTTGAGAGCAGTGGTGATGTAATAATTTACACAAAGTAATGCGCCTGCTTGGGTTTGAACTCACTCGTAAGTCGCGGCCGTTACCACTGGGCCACCACTGCTCTCTCTGCTGTCTCTGCTCTGGTCACTAGGGTCGTTGCATTTTATGAATTAATTAATTTTTTCCGTGTGGTGCGTAAAGAAAAGCACCATCTCATTCTTCGCGTGGGTGTCGTAAAAGGCAACTAAGGGACTTACTTGAGAATGAGCAGCAGCGTTCTCTATGCATTTTACCACCATATTGCGATCGCCAACCGGCCTGCCAAGCGTGGCGATTATGGTAAAGCTCCCTAAATTGGGGTAGACCTATTTCCAGCAGTGGACGTCTTTTGGTGGAAATGATGATGATGTTTCATTTTTAACTGGCATAATTAAAGAATGAAGTAAAACACTAAGAAAAACTCTTATGACACTGCTCGACCAAGGATCTCTCAGGGTTCCCTGCTCAGGAACAGCGCTTGAAGTCAATTTATTTTTACAATGTCATTTCGCACGTCAACCTATGAGGTGGTCGGCTGCTTAACCGGACTTGCCTGTGACTACCTTAATAAGTTAAGGCATCCAGCCAGGGCTTAAAAAAACTTAAAACTAGAGCGACTACTCGCTAAGGGCGCGCCGCGCGCCCTGTGGGGTACGGACCTCGACTTAAGGCATCGCTGGTAGAGGGCAGTAAGGGACGAGCTGGATCGGAATTAGCTTGCAGTCACTAGAAAATCGTGGTATATTTTTAAACTTTGAAGTATAGTTCATGACCTGAATGCCAGGTCACTTTTTGTCACAAAACCACAGATTAAAAATAACACTGACAAAGTTTTTTTCCTCTAAATTCTTTCACCCGACCGTATCAATGTCATGTAGTAGAAAAAGTGCGTTCAAAAGTCACTGGCACGATTGTATGATTTCGTGACCTCAAATTACAAGGTCTTAAGGTCAAAAGTCACGACTGGACATTGTAATAGTAGTTTAGAGGGTGTCCGAGTCACAATAATTGATTTATTTCGAATTCTTCAGAGTAAAAAATGTGAATGAATTTGGAAGAGTTGATGTGAACAGATTTTTATTTGAGACTAAAGTGTTCAGCTTTTCTGTTGGTGGGCAGTTTGATTGTAATTCTAAAAGTAGAGATTATTTATTTGCGTATAATATAGGTATAAACCCTCTACGGGGCACCGGTGTGGGCACCCTCATTGAGGCTGCGCCCAGCGCGCCGGCTGTTTGCGGCCCAGAGGGTCATGGCCATCCGGTTAATCCGGGGATACCGCACGGTCTCGTGCGAGGCGGCGAGCCTCCTTGCCGGAGTGCCGCCATAGGATCTGGAGGCAAAGGTCCTCGCGCACATGTGGGAGTGGCGCGAGGAGGCGAAACGCCGGGGCGAAACTCCGCTGCCGCGACAAATCGCGGCACGGCGGACAGAGCTCCGGTGTGATCTCATGGCGACATGGCGGGCACGATTGTCGCAACCCAGTGCTGGGCACGCCACAATTGCGGCGGTAAGTCCCCTCTTTGAGGAGTGGATAGAGAGGCGCCACGGCGCCCTCACCCTCCGCCTGACGCAGGTTCTCACCGGGCATGGGTGCTTCGGTGGGTTCCTGTTCAGGATAAAGCGGGAGGATACGTTCGGGTGTTTCCATTGCGAGGATCGTCTGGAGGACACGGTGGAGCATACGGTGGAGGTGTGCCCTGCCTGTGGAGGCGATCGGCGGCGGCGACCTCTCGCGTCCGGCCCTGGTGCGAGCCATGGTACGGAGCGAGAGGGAATGGGAAGCCGTCACCTCCTTCTGCGAAGCAGTAATGCTCGCGAAGGAGGAGGCGGGGCGCGTGAGGGAGTGGCAGTCTCTGCGCCCTCACGCCCCTAGCCGCCGCAGGAGGAGACGCCCCGGGCGTCGGGAGTCGATTGCGGACTCCCGGCCACCGTAGGCGCGAGCTTGCGGGTGGCGAGCAATGGGTAGCTCGCCGCCCGGTAAGGACCAGGCTCGGGTCGACGGCGCGCAGTGTTCCACGCGCGCCTCAAAGAGATGTCAGCAGCAGTGTAGGGGTCTACTAGGACCGATGCCTGCCGGGGTCGCGTGATTGTTCGAAAGAGATACCGTGACCCTGGCACATGGGCAACTGATGGAACACGGGTGGGTTTTAGTCAGTTAAAGTCTGACACGCCCTCCCGCTCCGCCCAGAGTGGGAGAAGTCATTTGATGATTTCCCATCCTGAAAAAAAAAAATAGGTATAAAGATAAGATGTAATCAATATTATTAATATTTGAAGTAAAAACTTTGTACCCCTTTTTACGCAAATGACGCGGACGGAGGAGTATCAAAGAACAATGGCAGCTCCCCACACATTATTTTATTTGAAATTGAATTTCTACGTCTTTGAATGACAAATACTTTATTTAACTCAGCGCGATATTTTCTGCGCTAGTTTGTGAAATATTTTTTGGGGAAGAAAGCGGAGATTAATAGATATTCCGTTTTGAACTTTGACTTTGCAGGTTATATTTTTGTCACTTCTAACGATGTGTAAATATTGACATAATATTCGATTTCGAGGAAGTAAACGGGAAATATCGTATTCATATTTACTTTACTTATTCAATCTATGCGGTCAAAATGTACGGAACAACATATTTTTTTAAATAACCGAAAAAATATCGCAGTGACTGGGAGACTGGGAGGCGGAGGGAGATGCACTATGTTTCGTCTTGAACAAGCTAGCTGGACAAAATTATTTTTTAATGGATATAGGTTTTAAAACCTCTGCTGGACACGAATATAAAAGATTTCATCATTTAAAATACTCAGAAACCCATAAAAATGCAGGCCCGCGAAAATAAAATACATTATTTAAAAATAAAGGTGTTTATGGCATGATTTGTTAGAAATATCAATTAAACTAATGGATATTTAAAGCTAAATACATTGCAACAATTAAACTAATATTATAAGAATAATTAAACTAATTAATACTTATACATTTAATTAAAAATTACAACTAAGCAAATTTACCTATTAAATAACGACTTACTACTAAAAACTAATATTAATAAATAGGCCGTAATGACATTTCGCTGCGCAGAAATTAAATGCCTAACTGTTTTATCTAAAAGAGCTTGTAGTTTAATTTCAGCACGCGTCTCAGTTACCGTCATATGTTCATCGGGTGGCAAAAAAGCTTTCTTGGCCCTACTAAGACTATAAAACGATGGAAATACCTGTTGTCCAGTCAGCATACTCCATTTCCGCGTCTGTTTGTAGGCGTGACTAGTAGACTTGGAGTCTATATAATACGCAAGCGCCTCATCACTTGTAAGGCACCTTTGCTGCTTGAGATCACTCTACTTTTGATCATTAAACTTCTCGGGACACTCACTAACTTCTCGAATCAGTTTCGAGGCGTTGCATTTGCCTGATTGACGAGACGCTATTTCAGCAGCGACCAAAAGTTCCTCAGTGCTTCGTAACTGAACCAAATCATCGACACGTCGCCTTTTGGTTTTGGCACTTGCGTTTGCCAGACGGTCTCCCGGGACCTGGCAGCGAGTGTGATGATGTTGATGCTTCTGCAAGGTCATAAGACACACTAAACTGTATGTCTTCACTTTCTAGCCACGTAGCATTAGAAGCTAAGAAACGATCTCGAACCCGGGCAGAATTTTCCCATTTCTCCGAAAGTTTCGAAGAAAACCGGGAAAGAATAATCTTGATGTCCTTCACAGATGCTTTTGGTATACCACTGAGATCATGTTTTCGTAAAACAAACATAAAAAGCGCCTTATTTAGGTCACTTTTCGTGTGTTTCACCCATTCTTCGAAAAGCCCCATTTTAGTGACTGTAAAACTACTACCTGAAAAAAAAATATCATCTTAGGTTGCAGAACGGTGCAGACAAAGAAGGTGTCCTTATAATTAGGATGCATGTGTCTATCAACTGAAAAAAAATCAGACGGGGATCCAGGGCGATTTTTAGTTATCGTCCATTGAATTAGAATTTTTGGAAAAAGTAACTCAATTTCCGGATTTGCGGCGCTCAGAATGTAATTTAGTATGAATATTAGTTTATTGTAATTATATAGAAAAAAGTACTCACCCTTGGCAATAGAATCCATAACTAAAATTTATCACTACTACAAATAACCTTGGGAGACGCAATCGTGTCAGTAACAAAAATGCAACTGAAATTATGTTTCTTTCCCAATATATACTAGTGATCGCCCATTGGTCGAAATTCGACTGTTCTTCATTTGAATAGAAATACATTATTAAATGAAAAAATATATATAATAATAAATATAAAAAAAATAATATGGTTATATTTGACATTCAGTAACACTATAGACAAATAATATTAAAGACAAATATTCTCGATATGGTCATAGATTTTAAAAACGAAATAGGTTATATATCTATAAAATTTATTTATTACCTATGGTAATACTTGACATTCAGTAAGACTATAGACACAAAATATAAAAGACAGATGTTCTCGATTGGACCACAGATTTGGACCATAAACAAAAGAATATCTATGCATGTGTTTATTAAATACACGGTAATGAATAGTAGTGTGTGTAACATGTTATTTATTGAAAATAATGTATTTTTACGCATAATTTAAAAAAAATATTAGCATTCGTCACTTCTTCTCTGTATAAACTTTAAGTGTGCGAAATTTCATACTCCTCCGTCCGCCCAATTTTCGTAATAACGGATCCAAAGTTTTCGCTTCACGTATTAATATATAGATAGGTACTTACCCTCATTAACGATGCTGTGTATGACTTATGTAAAAACCATAGTTGATACTGTAATTACCAACTAATACCCTAACTATCCCCATTAATGTTTCAAGGAAATCTTAATGTTGTTTTTGTCCAGCTAGCATGTTCTAGACGAAACAGAGTGAGATGGTCAGACTCATGTACTGAATTTATGGTAACAGGTTTGTGCCTCGATGTCTCTAATCAGCCATCCTGTATTCATTTTGTAGTTTTTGACTGGCCTGTTAGTCTGGTGGTTAGTGAACCTGACTGCTAAGACTGAGGCCGTGGGCTCGATTCCGACCCAGGACAAATCTTTGTGTGATGAGCACAATCATTTGTTCTGTGTCTGGGTGTAATTTATATATATATATAAGTATGTTTGTCAGTTGTCTGGTTACCATAGTACAGGCTCTGCCTAGTTTGGGATCAGATAACGTTGTGTTGGTTGTCCTAAGATTATTATTATTATTCGTGTTAGATTATAAATTATATTTAAGATTCGTCAAAATGAATATACTTAATTAAAATCATGAAATCAATACTTTTGACAAATCTAAAGTTTCTTCAAAACCTATTGAATCAATATTCGACGCATAATGTTATGATCGAGCGAAAAACACAAGTTTTTCATAAATATTTGTATTAATTTTAGGTCTAAAGTATAAAAGTCATACGAATGTTTGAAATTTAATATTAAATCTACTACTTTCGGAACTCGTTTGTGACCTCGAAAGAGGTAGTGATGGGATAAGAACATTAGAAATAAAATATGAAGGACTAGCTTTTGCCCGTGTCTTCGTCCGCGTAAATGTCGGTTATCGCGGACGTAGACGAAGTCGCGGAATAAAAAAGTAAGCTATGTCCTTTCTTGGGGTTGCGGTTGAATTCAAGGTAAATTAATGATATTGACTGGACTACCTAAATTATTAACAATCTGATCTATTTTATGTTATCCTGCACGCACCTTGTAATTTCTGTATGTCTACACATGTTTGGGCAAATAAATTTACTTTGACTTTACCAAATATCATTAAAATTGGTTCAGTTCTTTAGTCGTGAAAGTGTAACAGACAGAGTTACTTTCACATTTATAATATTAAAATATAGATAAGTAAAGAAGTAAATTTGTCTCATCGTCATTCACCTCCTTTGCTAATTCCCGGTCTCCACTCAAGAACACGTCTAAATCAACGGTTATTGCTTCTACGGCTAATATGGCCGGCTCTTTGCCAGTTTTGATATTGCTAATTAAAAAACGAATACAAATACACAGTTCAAATATAGAAATTCAAATTGTGCCAATTACCTAATACATATTTCTGGAGATGTCGATACACCCACAAAAAAAAAATATACGAGTCACCTATAGAAAATATTACATTATGTAAATTTATCGTCTCGTGCGAGTAAAATCGTGCATATCAACTAAAAATACGTCCAACTCCATTTTCTATCATTCAAAGCACTCGCACAAGATAATTTTCGTCTTGCGTTCGGCCTCGGCTTTAATTTTTCGGCAACTTTCCCATCACTAGCAATAACTTTGACGGGTTCGCTACGAATTTGGCCATTTGTAAGCATTTTGTCATTTCCTTCGTGTTCTTAAATAAATCAATATAAATTAAGTTAGTTTCGATATAAAGTTTGCTGTTTACGATAATATCTATGCTATACCTAGTATCTTTCTTCAAAAGGCTTGCATTGTTAGACTCATATAAAGTTCTAAAAAACTGAAAAGCGAGTCGGCGCTTTGAGTGATCCTTGTTCATTGATTTTTCAGCGCCGACTCAAAATTTTAAGGTTTATTATTTTATGCTTTTCAGTTGTTCGGCGGTTTAATTTTTTGTTAAAAAGTTTTTATTTTATATTTTTTTTGTGGCTTTATATACTAATAAAACTTGGCAAGGTATACCCTATCCAACACAAAAAGAATTATCAAAATCGGACTACTCTGTATAAAGTTATGCGTGTTTATACATTACAATCAGTGAGTGAACAATCAATCATCCCCTGTTTTCCGACCCTTAGGGTTCGATTTTGTTTTCCAAATTTATATGGGACCACCTTGGGAGTATACCCTTTCCAATAGAAGAAGAATTGTCACAACCGGACCACTATGTAAAAAGTTAAGCGTGGTCATACATAAAAAAAAAAAAAAAATATACGCGTCGAATTGATAACCTCCTCCGTTTTTTTTCGTCGGTTGAAAAGAGACTGACCTCTGAGTTAGTTTCGGCGTTTCTTCTCAGGGAACAGTCAACTAGGAAATGCCGGCGCCATGTAGTTAATAATATTGATGTGTAAAAGTGTCTCATAAGATCTACTTACAGAAATAAACATTTTATTTCAATTCATCTCGCGACGTGCCCTTCCTTCACACTACTTTATTATATTTGACACTAGCTTCTGCCCGCGACTTCGTCCATTTTTCATTGCTGCTTCGCTCCTTATGACCGTAGCGTGATGTTATATTTATTGCCTTCCCCAATAAATAGGGTATCCAACACAAAAAGATTTTTGAGATTACCGCGTTTAACCAAACAAGCAAACAAACTCTTCAGCTTTATAATATTAAAGTATACATTAGCTTCTGCCCATGGCTTCGCCCGCGCGTTGGTATATGGATTACATGGTATTTTTTTTTTGTGCGGTATCCTAATCATTTTTCTAAAATAAAAGTAACCTAAGTTAATCCTTATAACATTAGCTGTCCGTCAGTGACAGCCCTACCAAACGGTCCAGTCGTTTCGGAGATAAGCCGAAAAAAACAGACCGACATTTTTTGTTTTAACTATAAGACTGATTATGTTATCACCTCTGCCAAACCCTTTGGAATTAACAGGCGTAATGTTCCATTTTAACATGTTCAATATACTTCATCAACACAGAAATTCATTTAAATAACTAACGCAAAATAATAATTACTTACAATTTATTTCTAGACTAGCTTTTGCCAGCGGCTTCACTCGCGTATTATAAATTGTACATACATATAAACCTTCCTCTTGAAGCACTCTGTCTATTAATGAAAACTGCATTAAAATCCGTTGCGTAGTTTAAGAGATTTATACGTACAAACACAAAATGGGACTTCGTTGTATACTATGTACAGATATCTAGACATATAAATAAAAACATTAAGAAACATTTTTGAATAAAAATAACTTACATAAAAATTATTGAAAATTACGTTCAAATATAATAAATATCGCCATTTAAAAAATCAAGATTTGCAAAAAAAAAACTAATGGTTTTCATAATACGATTACACGGATGGACATGTTTTTTTAATGTATTTATTAACATATTATTAAAAAAAAATCTTAAGTATACTTAGATAAAATAAGGACTTGTACATACTAATCGACTCATATTAGCGAAGCATTTGCATAAGACTATTTGTTCCCACTGCTGCTAATCCAAATCAAATCAAAATAATTTTTATTTCACATAAACCAACATGGGCTCTTATGAAATATAGGAAGCTAGGTGCACGGCGGAGCGGGAGAGGGCGCGTCAGACTTTTACTGACTAAAACCCACCCGTGTTCCTTCAGTTGCCCATATGCCAGGGCCACGGTAACTCTTTCGAACGAATCTCGCGACCGTGGCAGAACTCCATGGTTACTCTTTTATCCATCACACGGGTTCAGTGCGAGTTGGCAGATGTCACATGTCTTCGAATTTGTTTTGGTTTTAGGACACGTAGGTATCCCCATAATGTTTTCTCTGTGGTGGCGGGGTCTCGGTATGAAAAGATGGTCACCTATCCATGCACCAAACGGGGCAAGCGTAGCTTAACCTGATCGATTAACCTATGCGGCTGTTATAACTTAGCCACTAGCCCTGTAAAACACGTCTCATCGTAAAATGTAAACATCATCTGCCTGGCCTTTTCCCAACTATGTTGGGGTCGGCTTCCAGTCTAACCAAATGCAGCTGAATATCTGTATTTTACATGGAACGACTGCTTATCTGACCTCCATAGCCCAGCTACTGGGTAATATGATACCCCTTGGTAGCACTGGTTGTCAGTCTTTCGGGCTTCTGTCGAGTCGTAACAACTGTCAAATACCCATAAATGACAGCCGGGACCAACGGCTTAGCGTGCTTTCCGAGGCACGAAGGAGTCTGTATGTCTGAGTATGTGTAATGAAATCTATACTTATATTATAAAGCTGAAAAGTGTGTTTGTTTGAACGCGCTAATCTCGGGAACTACTGGTTCGAATTAAAAAATTCTACTATGGTTTGGTAGCCTATTTATAGAGGAAGACTCTAAAACATCACACTGAGACCCTTAGGAGCCGAGAAAAAGAAATAAAGGTCAGAAATACGAAGACTATACGCGCAGGTGATTCGATGCGACGGGATGGGTCGGGGGAGTAAGAAATTTAACGCGGACGAAGTCGCGGGTAGAAGGTAGTAATTAATTAAAATAACACTACAGATTAAGAATGTGATGTTGTCAGAAAAATAACATCCTAATATTTGTTAATTTATGGTAAACAAATTGGAAAACACTAGCCAACAAAAAAACAAGTTTAAACCGAAAACCAAATAGATTTCTCAAATCATAGATTACCATGTAACACCACACTTATAAAAATAAATAAACCACCATAATATATTAATAAGAAATAAACAATTATTTAAATAAGACTATAAATATTAATGATGGTTGTAATTGCGACGCGTTTGTCGCGATAAATAGTCGCATTATGTGGCTTCGGCCTTATTTATTTAATACTCGAACCGTGGCGTCGCTGGATGGCAATATATCTTTTTTTATTGATCATAGATAATGCCTTAGTTAAGAAACAAGTTTAATAGAGTTAGAATTTTTTGAAGTGAATTTTTTAAATATTTATTTGACAAGTCGTATGTCCGATGGGAGTTTCATCATAATCAGCGTATATTGTTCCCACTGCTGGGACACAGGCCTCCTCTCAGTGAGAGGGAGTGGGCCGTACTCTCGGGTCCAGTGCGGGTTGGTAGATGTCACATGTCCTCGAATTTTTGTTTCTAGGACATGCCGGTTTCTTCACGATTTTTTCCTTCACCGTTTTTAGAGCAGTGGTTATGAAATTATTTACACAAAGTAAATCGCCTGCCTGGATTCGAAGTCACGACCTACAACTGACCAAATATGTTATTATTTATGTTATTGCAATTAATTTTTATTCGAATCCAATTACTCAGTTTTGTTTAATCTTAATTTTTAATTACTAAGATTTTGATTTATTTTTATTTAACTTTTAGAAATAATAATGTACATACCTAACAATACATTTTGCTGTGCCCTAACAGGGTCTTCAACGGCTCTTAGCTTTAAGCTTTTTGTTAACACCTGTTTTACCTTGTGGAACGCAAATCTATATACAAATAAATAAAATTGGAGTGTCTGTTTTTAGAATTAAAATAACCGCTTTTTAGGGTTCCGTTGCCAAATGGCAAAAAACGGAACCCTTATAGATTCGTCATGTCTGTCTGTCTGTCTGTCTGTCCGTCCGTCCGTATGTCACAGCCACTTTTTTCCGAAACTATAAGAGCTATGCTGTTGAAACTTGGTAAGTAGATGTATTCTGTAAACCGCATTAAGATTTTCACACTAAAATAGAAAAAAAACAATAAATTTTGGGGTTCCCCATACATAGAACTGAAACTCAAAAATGTTTTTTTTCATCTAACCCATACGTGTGGGGTATCTATGAATAGGTCTTCAAAAATGGTAATGAGGTTTCTAATGTCATTTTTTTCTAAACTGAATAGTTTGCGCGAGAGACACTTCCAAAGTGGTAAAATGTGTTCCCCCCCCCTGTAACTTCTAAAATAAGAGAATGATAAAACTAAAAAAAATGTATGATGTACATTTCCATGTAAACTACCACCGAAAATTGGTTTGAACGAGATCGATTGAGCAGTTTTTTTTTAAAACGTCATAAATCGTAAACCGCAATTTACCTTACATTCAATCAACTGAAATATAAAAATTAAAAAAAAAAATATTTTTAAACCAAGAATACCTACAGGTTTGTACGGAACCCTCGGTGCGCGAGTCCGACTCGCACTTGGCCGGTTTTTTACTAAGTGTATATGGATGTATACACGGTACATATACCAAAACAACATTTTTTACAATTTTTGTCTGTCTGCCTGTCTGTTTGTTCCGGCTAATCTCTGAAATGGCTGGACCGATTTTGACGGGACTTTTATTGGCAGGTAGCTGATGTAATAAGGAGTAACTTAGGCTTCTTTTATTTTAGAAAAATATCTGCGTTAATTTCCGACATTCACGCGGGCGAAGCCACGGGCAAAAGTATATGAATATATGAAAATTTTAAGTCGGGGCCAATACCACTAGGCCACTGTCCAGAGAGAGAGTAGAGAGACGACACGTAACGACTGTCAATGATCCACGAAAGACAGCCGGGATCAACGGTTTAACGTGCTTTCGAAGGCACGGAATGGTCATTAAATGTAATGGATCATTCTTCTAAGAACCGATCGCGGCAAGTGTAGCTTAACATCTAATTGGCCCTTGCGGCTGTTAATATTTAGCAAAAAGCAATGTCAATGAGAATAGACACAGCATACCATATATTACCATATCTGCCGTGTGATGCCGGACGTAAAGAATAGCACCATCCCATTTCTTCCCGTGGGTGTCTTAAGAGGCGAATAAGGGACTTACTAGAGAATGTGCAGCAGCGTTCTCTATACATCTTACCACCTCCTTGTGGCTTGCCTCTTTATGGAAAACCCTCCCATATTGGGGGCGGTTTATGTCCAGCAGTGGGCGTCTTTCGGCTGAAATGACGATGATGATGATGACCATGTATTATGGTTTGTGATCAAGTTCAGATTTGCACGAAACGCTTGCTATACGTAGCAAAGTGGTTATTCACAACCGTCCGGTACGCTTCCGTGTCGAATTAAAACATCAAACGATGTTACACAAGGTCAATTTAAATTAACTGACTATCGAATCGATATCGAAAAATAATGACACAAAAATTAACACCATTTTTAGGGTTCCGTTGCCAAATGGCAAAAAACGGAACCCTTATAGATTCGTCATGTCTGTCTGTCTGTCTATCTGTCTGTCTGTCTGTCTGTCTGTCCGTCCGTATGTCACAGCCATTTTATTCCGAAACTATAAGAGCTATGCTCTTGAAACTTGGTAAGTAGATGTATTCTGTGAACCGCACTAAGATTTTTACACTAAAATAGAAAAAAAAACAATAAATTTTGGGGTTCCCCATACATAGAACTGAAACTCAAAAATGTTTTTTTTTCATCAAACCCATACGTGTGGGGTATCTATGAATAGGTCTTTAAAATGGTAATGAGGTTTCTATTATCATTTTTTTCTAAACTGAATAGTTTGCGCGAGAGACACTTCCAAAGTGGTAAAATGTGTCCCCCCCCCCCCCGTAACTTCTAAAATAAGAGAATGATAAAACTAAAAAAAATATATGATGTACATTACCATGTAAACTACCACCGAAAATTGGTTTGAACGAGATCGAGTGAGTAGTTTTTTTTTTAAACGTCATAAATCGTAAACCGCAATTTACCTTACATTCAATCAACTGAAATATAAAAATTAAAAAAAATATATATTTTTAAACCAAGAATACCTACAGGTTTGTACGGAACCCTCGGTGCGCGAGTCCGACTCGCACTTGGCCGGTTTTTTTTTTCATCTTCTAACTTTGTTCAAAAGTTTGTTTCACTATGGCACTGTGTCAAGTATGGAAATGATGTGAAAATGAAATGAAATCGTGGAAATCGGTTGTCATGATATGGTCACGTGATACGGAGGAATAAGAAAAATGTCGTGAGGAAAGTATTGAGTATGAATGTCGATGGATATAAGAGTAGGACTGTGTGAATTATGATATGGACAGAAAGCGGTTGACTACTGAGATGACGACTAATAGAGAAGTGTGGAAGAAAAAGCCATGTTGCGCCGATCCCGAATAAATTGGGATACGGGGAGAATGATGACGGCAAGGTAAACTAATTGGTGAATTGTAGACCACGCAGCAGAAGCGCACCGCCTCCTTGGTGCAGAGGATACGGGTCAACCCCAAGTTTCTTCTGGTGATGACTTCGAGGAAGCTGAATTGCCTCTTCATCCAGCATTGTTCCTCCAGACATCTTACTGTGTCAGTGTCGAACAGAAAGTATTATTTCTATTGTTTTGTTTAATTTATTTTTACTCGTTTAATTTAATTGAATGTGTTCTTATTTAGTTTTTTTTCTTAACGATTTTATTTTAAATTATTTTGTTTGGCAATGGGTGTTATTTATCTAAAATGAATTTACCATTAAATGTGTCATTTTCGTTTCGATAACCTATCGAATGGTTGTGAATACCCATGCTGTACAATTTCCACTAAAAGTGCGATGTTTACAGCCTACTGTAAGTTAGTACTTGTGTTAAACAACAGAGTAGTGTCTATTTTACGGCAACGTCCGTCGTTTGTGCCAGGTATGCCGTATGGCCTTAGACCTGTACTTACTGGTACTGCCTCATAAAAACTATACTCATTTAGCTGTTCGATGACACTACTTACAGTCGAAGTGGTTTAGAATAAGTACAGACAGCTAACTTAAGTTATTTCACTTGACTGAGCTCGGTAACTAATTTAGTTATTGTAATTCTTCCCTCTGTTAAGGGCATGTCTTTTCTACCCTGCCAGGGTCGCGAGATTATTCGAAAGAGATACCATGACCCTGGCATATGGGCAACTGAAGGAACACGGGTGGGTTTTAGTCAGTAAAAGTCTGACACACCCTCCCACTCCGCTCAGAGCGGGAGAAGTCATTTAATGATTTCCCATCCAGAAAAAAAATGTCTTCTCTACCGTTACAGTGCCCGAATACGAATCTGGTCAAACCACGCTTTTTTTTGTGGTTGGGATATCATCAAATGACGTCTCCCGCTCAGGGTGGAGCGGGGAAGGGCGTGTCAGACTTTTACTGACTAAAAACCACCCCTGTTCCTTCAGTTGCCCATATGCCAGGGCCACGGTATCTCTTTCGAACGAATCTCACGACCCTGGCAGGTCAAACCACGCAGGGGTCGGATGTCGTTAATTAATTCGATAAGTGCTAATTTGATTTTTTTTTATTTGGGATAACAAACAGTGGCACATTACATATTGAAGGAAGAAACACAAAAGATATGGTCACATGACCTGTAAGATTTTCCACGGAATACACATCTCTACATAGTATAAAACAAAGCCACTTCCCGCGTATCTTTTAAACTACGCAACGGATTTTAATGCGGTTTTCATCAATAGACAAAGTGATACGAGAGGAAGGTATATATGTATAACTAGCTTTTGCCAGCGGCTACATCCGCGTATTATACATATAAACTTTCCTCTTGAATCACTTTATCTTTTAAAAGAAACCGCATCAAAATCCGTTGCGAAGTCTTATAGATCTAAGCATACATCGGGACGGACAGCGACATTCGCGGGCCGAAGCCGCTAGCAAAAGCTAGTAAATAATTATATACTCAATCTAGTTTGAATTTTGATTTTGATTGTGGTGAAGCAACCCGAATCCACCCTACACTGACCTCCCATACATTAATATGTAAAATATAAAAATATTAATATAAAAATATTCTTTTTTACACTGGTTTCAAATTACAATGTTAATTCACTGTAATTTGAAACCAGTGTAAAAAAAAGAATTATTTTTTTATGTTTTTTACCTCATAACTTTTGACTGGATGAACCGATTTTGATGATTTTTTTTTTATTTAAAAGCTGGTGCTTTCCGAATGGTCCCATTTTAATTTGGTTCTATTTGGACAACGGGGTCCATGTGAAAACCATATAAGTCTTAAATTTTCATTACGTATTTGCGCGACAAATGAACGAATAACGCGATTAGATTAGTGCGGAGTATCTACCACCACTAAAAATTTAAAAAATAAAAACTTTTTGCAAAAAAAACAACCGACTTCCTTAAAAAAAACACTACAAAGTCAAAAATAACTTTAATTTCGGAAGTCGGTCGCAAAAACCTTAAATACAGAGCCTAAGACACCGACTTTCGAAATTAAAGTTATTTTTGACTTTGTAGCGTTTTTTTTAAGGAAGTCGGTTGTTTTGTTTTTTTTTAAAGAGTAACTGTTGAGTTTCTTACCGGCTCTTCTCCATAGGAACTCCAACAATTTGGAACCGTGTCCCTCAGCTTCTGACGTTCATAAATGCCCATGTAGGTCTATGTGAAATAAAAATATTTTAATTTTGATTAAATTTTTGAATCATAGACTTAAGTCCGCAAGCCGTGCCAAAAATCAGTCAAAAAAGAACAGACTGCCATAAAAAACGAAAAATTCGGAACAATTAAAAAGTAACAATGAAAATTTTGCGCAGTCCAACAGTCGTGGTCAGGATGAACAAAACGCATAATTGCTGCCGATCGGTTTCCGAGAACGAAGCACACAAAGAGATTCCCGAGTCATTAGGGACAGCCGTCGTTTTTGTGTTGAGGACATATTGGCATGCGAGTTGAAACGAACTAGATAGTTTGGCGGTTCTCGTGGTTAAAGCGCTAGATGTACACATGATGAGCAGCATTTTGTTAAAATATGAACACGCTTTTATCAGCTTCAAACGTATGTTAGTATGTTTGTATGTAAAGGAAACTTTGAACATTATTTTGACCCCCCCTAAAACGTCAGATTAACTCGAAATTTGGAATACTTATCAAGGACTAATATAATACAATAATTTTAGAAATTTGTGCCATTATCCTTGCCGGTGTGACCAGGATAGCCAAAAATATCTTCAAAAACTACGCTGACATACGCCACAAAATTCGAAACACCCTAAAAATAAATAATATAAAAAGTAGAAAATAATGGAAAAAAAGCGTGGTGTGCTATTTTTTAATTGAAATCAAGCACCACGCTATTTCCATTATTTTCTACTTTTTAGTTTGGTTTTCTATGGAAGCGTGTTTTTTTTTTGTTTTTAACTATTATTTACTAGCTTCTGCCCGCGATTTCATCCTAAATCGTATGCTAGATGGCGTATGTAGCTAGATTTTGAGATTTTTGACAAATATTTTTTTTATCTTTCGTATTTTTTTTTTCATCAAAAATACCATCATAAAATTTATCCTATGTTACTTCTAATGCCTCTAAGAATATGCGTACAAAGTTTCATGATGACCGGTTAAGTGGTTTTCGCATGAAAGCGTGACAAACAAACTTACGTTCACAATTTTAAAATTTAAGTGGTATTTTAATTTTAAAAAGTGTCTGTCGAGTTTCTTGTCCGCTTTTGTCCATAGGACTTATTACGCTTTGGAATTGGCAACTAGTTTCATCTTTTTGAATGACCGACTCCTTGGCAATTCTAAAGTGCCTGTAATTGAAATAAATGTTTTGGAATGAAGTGTTTAGATCTTTTCCGTACATACATACATAAACTCACGACTTTTTCTCTTGGGGTAGGCGGAAACTGCGGAATGCCACCTGCTTCAATAAGAATCAATAAATTAGAACCGTGCACCTAGCTTCTGAAGTAGGTTTATGTGAAATAAAAATATTTTGATTTTTAAACGGCGAGATATACAGATGATTTGCAATATTTTGTAACAATAGCTGCTTCTCCTTAACACAAGTTTTCATAACCAATGCTAGGAGAGCAGTGCTCTCCCACACGTTTGTATGTATACCTAGTATTTATTTTGTACTAGCTTTTGCCAGCGGCTTCGCCCGCGTGGAGGTCGGAAATTATCCCGCGGGAACGTACTACCGGGATAAAAAGTAGCCTATCTCCTTTCTCAGGCTCTAAACTATTTGTGTACCAAATTTCATTTAATTCGGTTCAGTAGTTTTAGCAGGAAAGCGAGACAGACAGACAGAGTTACTTTTGCATTTATAATATTAGTGTGGATAACTGTATTTCTAACGTGAACCATAATCCTTTGTTTTGAGTAAATAAATTTAAAAAAATATATTTGGATCTAAAAGAGTGTCCGTAGAGTACCTTCCCGTTTATCTTCATAGCAACCTACTAAGCTTTGCTACATCTTTTTGGCTGATTGACCATTCAAGAGTGCCTGTAATTGGTTTCAATTCCATTATTTACATATTGTGACCCCTCCGTGCCGCGGAAAGCACGTTAGGCTGCTGGTCGGCTGTCATTTCTCATCTTTCATAGTCTTTTTAGTCAGAATCCAGAAGTCTGACAACCAGTCTTACCAAGGGGTACTGTGTTACCCAGTAACCGGGTGGTGGAGGTCAGATAGTCAGTCACTCCATGTAAAATACTGGTACTCAGGTGCATCCGGTTAGACTGGAAGCCGATCCCAACATAGTTGGGAAAAGTCAGGCACATGATGATGATCATAAAATACTGACTCATTTGTCATTATGCCTACCCCCCTGTGGGAGTGTTACCCAATATAATTTACGAGTATGTCCGTAATGTTGTAAATATAAGTTTTTTACGACTAAAAGCAATATGTTAATATTTTATTTTTATGTTTCAAGAGTTTTATATTCTTGTTTAAAGCTACTGGGAAGTTACCAAACTACGTAACATACTATAAATCAGATTCCGTCTCATTTTGAACGATGTTGCTAATATGTATTAGCAATATTGTTTGCTTAGCAATGTAAATACCGCAATGAATGTCGTTGAACTGCCAAAATGAAAGTAATTGTTGAGTTTGTTTGTAACGCTTTCACGCTAAAACAGCTGAACGGATTTGGATGAAATTTGGCACATGGGTAGACTACGACTTGGGTTAGGACATCGGATACATTTTTATTTCCGTGTGGTGCGGGACGTAAAGCACAATCCCATTTCTTCCCGTGGGTGTCGTAAAAGGCGACTATGGGACTTACTAGAGAATAGGCAGCAGAGTTCTCTATGCATTTTACCACCATACTGCGATCGCCAACCCGCCTGCCAAGCGTGGCGATTATGGTGAACCACCCAAATTAGGGGAGGCTTATGTCCAGCAGTGGACATTTTTTCGGCTGAAATGATGATTATGATGATACATTTTTATAACTGTAATTCAATTGGTATAATTATATATTCGGTTGGGATGATTTCTGAACCCCACGCGGCAAAGGCTAGACAGCCTATAACGTTCCCACTGTTGGGTCAAAGGCCTCTCAGGAGAGATGAGAGACAGTGGGCTGTCATCCAACACGCGGGCCCTTTGCGGGTTGATAGATGTCACACGTCTTCGAATATTTGGTTCTAAGAAGACATGCCGGTTTCCCCACGACGTTTTCCTTCACCGTATTGAAATCCAATCTCATCTGTAAATTCTTACCGTGAAACTTTTGAGTCATTAATGTCAATCAATGGAATTACAGCGCACTTAAGCTCATATCATCCAAATATTCAAAGCGATTTTTTTGTAGAATAGATCAGCAGTAATTATGATTCTCCTGCCGTAATCCCAATTTATTCCACACTTCTCTATAAGAATCTCAGTAGTCACTCCCTTTCTATCCATATTATCATCATTCACACAGTGCGTCCATCGTTTCTTTGGTCTTCCCCTACTCGTATAGCATAATAGATCGGGTGTATCACTTGAGAGCAGTGTTGGCCCAGTGATATACCCTGACTTACGAGTTGTAGGTCGTGGGTTCGAATCCAGGCAGGCGCTTTACTTTGTGTAAATTATTTCATCACCACTGCTCTCATAACGGTGAAGGAAAACATTGTAAGGAAACCGGCATGTCCTAGAACCAAAAAATCGAAGACATGTGACATCTACCAACCTGCACTGGGCCCGCGTGGTAGATTGCGGCCCACTCCCTCTCACCGAGAGGAGGCTTGCGTCCCAGCAGTGGGAACAATATAGGTTGATTATGATGAAAACAAATATGTCTTTAACAACATGCATTTTGAACAAAAATCAAAATTGAATATTTCGGTTGGTCACAGCGTGTGTTATAGAGACATCTAACAGACCGGTCGGGAATCGAACCTGGTACGTTACGTGCTGATAACATCGCGCCCGGCGAGTTATTCGAAAAATTTCTGACTGAGATACCGAGTAGGGTCAGCATATGAAGCAAGGATAAATATATTTTTGATATATATTACCATGCTAATATTCCTCGTACACTTACATATCCGCCGGTTATGTTTAAGTCTCTAATAATAAATAAAAATACATAGAATAAAAAACAAAAAAAACACGCTTTCATATAAATCCAAACTAAAAAGTAGAAAATACGGAAAAAGCGTAAGGTACTTTTTGAGGCATTTTTAATTACTATCAAACACCCCACGCTTTTTTGTTTTAGTTTTTTTTTTTTTTAACTAATATTTATTTTTTATGTTTTAGTTCCGCTACCAACAATAGCGGGTTTGTTGTTTTATTTATTTGCTCTCTAGTGATCTGAAATTATTGTGTTGTCTTTGATAAGAGTGCAAAGTTTCAAATTAATCCCACGTTTTGAAGGGGTTGTAAATCAGGTTCAAAGATTCCCTTACATAGATACACACCAAGCTAATAAATGCGTGTTAAAAAAGAAATAATGATAAATGTTTATTTGGCATAGTACTTACAGTTTGAAAGAAATACAAACAAAATTAAAACTAACGTAAGATAAAAATACAGGGTTATTTGTGTGCTTAAGCCACACCAAATATGTAGGTTCATTTCAGCAATACTGCCAGAAAAATGCTGTGTGATTCTGATTTTCAAATGGGTTTTGCAAAAAAAAAGGCAAGAAAAAATCAATCTCTTATTCATAGTTTTTCTTAGTGATAAATCCAATGACCCTAAAAAAGTTATCAGTTATTTTATTAAACATTTTTAAGGCATTATGTTATATCACTTGACTATTTCATTGATTTTCCTTCAATCATTTCATTAAGTACCAGCGGCGAGGCGTAAATTTTTCTAAAAGAGAAGCCGAAGCGAAGTCGGCCTTAACTTACTGACTCATCAATAAAGAATACTTACTATCATTCTAAAATTAATATAGGAATGTAATGAATTAAATACAATTAAATTGAACAGATGAAAACGAATAAAATATGCAATATTCCTCTATCTCGTTCTCGCTGACGCATTTTTCTATACCTGTCTCTGTCATAACCCGTTGTACAGCGGCTTGCTCTCGTACATATCAAGCGGTGCCACGTGACCTAAAGTGACACCATTACGGGATCGCTGTTGTATGAATTTTTAGTTCCCGATTATGACGTTTTGGCGCCGGGTTAATTTAGAACATTTCTCTTTTGTTGTAATAAAAAGGTATAAATAACCTTTTTTGTTGTTTGAATGTTATGGTGAATTAAATACCCGTAGTGTAACTATACTTATTGACAATAGTAGCCACTATTTACATACTATTGTATTTTTAATAGTGATAGAGTTACAAATGCGAATCCCCGAAGGCAAGCCGGTAGGAATCGTGTTATATGGTGCCTTCGCCACTGTTAAGTACTAGCATTAGTGTTTGGTACCGTTTTGATTATGTATGTAATTTTTTTTTTGTGATTAATATCTAGTTTATAAGTGTATTCGTTTAAATTATTTATCCGCAACTCCGTTTGCCTGCAAGCCAACTATAACATAAAAGATAGCTATGTCACTCGGCAATATTGTTTATAACTTTCAAGCAGTGGAAGAAAAGTATCGGATGAGTAATTTCAAATATTACCTCCTACATCCAAACCAACAAACTTTAATTATTTTTTAATAAAATTAGCGTACATTTTTCGAAAAAATAAATACAAGCCAAAATTATTTTATTAAAACGGCATCCGCTTTTTCTCCTGACCCTACCAAAAAAACGTCAAGCAAGCCATATCATTGATGCGTACCTTTATACCTGTGTTCTACTTTTTTATTTTCCTGCCGACCGCCTCAAGGCACAGGCGCTAATATACATCCATATAGTAAGTTGGAGCATGCAATGTTTGGGTAGCACCAGGCATGCCGTCATAGCGAGCCAATTTTTTTACTTAAGGTTAAGCAACCCTTTCCGAGGTCGTTCTGTGGATGGGTGGCCATCCATACCTCGAAACCACGTTAAGTAGTTCCAGCTGTGTTTTTGTAGATATTTGACAGTGGTTACGGGTAGTTAGAAGACCGAAGGTCTGACAACAATGTTGTTACCTAGTAACTGGGTTGTGGAAATCAGATAGACAGTTGCTCCTGGTTAGACTAGAAGCCAACCCCAATATGGGCTAGCTGACGATGACGATATCATGTTTTGGTATGCAATGTATGAGTGGCACCATGCATAGCGAGCCAAATTTTAAATAGATCGGATTTTTTTGTTTGGAGATAGTATTTTTTGTTCGGGAATTTGACCTACCAAAAATTGTGGCGTATATTATTGAAACGCCTGTTGATTTATTCGTTACAATCTTTAGATTACAGTGGTAGTAATAATTATACTTTGTCTAACGGGAATACTGAGAAAAACGATCATCTCTATTTAGTATAAAACAAAGTCGTTTCCCGCGTCTGTACGCTTATATCTTTTAAACTTCGCAACGGATTTTAATGCGGTTTTCACCAATAGATAGAGTGATTCAAGATAAAGGTTTATATGTATAATACGTGGGCGAAGCTGCTGGAAAAAACCAGTAACTTAACGAATCACTGACTACTTTTTATCGCGCGCAGTATAGTTTCCAAAAATGTAAACAAATATGTGTATTTGAAAAAAATAACTTTAGCACCTACTCATTAGAATCAGTTTGCGATACATCTTCAAAAAAATTCAACAGTACAAACCATTCCAAAATTAACTTAATTGACACTCACATTAAGTTCAAATTTAATTGGAACCAAGGATATTTATATTCCTCATAGTCGAAGAGACAGATGCTAAAGATTTTCGGAATGATTTTCAAAATAATTGTGTTTTTGTAAAATCACGATGATAGGACAAGAGTCGGTGACTTTAATTAATGATAGAGATCGGGGTCACAGACTAACAAGCTCTTGCACTTCACCTTTGTCTGCTTGAAAAAAGTTCATTCACACACAATTCGCCAGTTATGTTAAAGTCTCATATAATAGGGGGCGAGCTAGTAAGAACATCCTCGCTGATCGATTTAGTACATGTGGTGCCGTACGTTAAGAATCCTGTCTCTAAGCTAAGCGTGGTGATTATGGCAAACCCCCCAAATTGAGGGGGTCTATGTCCAGCAGTGGACGTCTTATGGCTGAAATAATGATGATAATAATAATAATAATATTCCACAACTATCACAAAACGCCATCTAGTCCCAAGCTAAGCAGAGCTTGTGTTATGGGTACTAGACAACTGATAAACATACTTATATATTTCTAAATACATACATATTATAGATAAATTACACCCAGACACAGAACAAATGATCGTGCTCATCACACAAACATTTGTCCTGGGTGGGAATCGAACCCACGGCCTCCGGCATAGCAGTCAGGGTCACTAACCACTAGACCAACAGGCCAGTGATGATGGGTCAGTCAGGCTTGCTGCGGTTATTCCGTGGAGTGGTGGCTGGCGGTAGGTCCCATTTGTTCTATGGAACATGACGTAATAGAACAAATTGAGAAAATGTTGTCCCTATTTGTACTATAGAACAGTTTGTACTTTTTGTCTCAAATTTTTCCATAGAACAAACTAAGCATGTAAACTTTATGTCGTTAAACTGCTGTTTTGCTTTTATTTTTCAAAATAAAAATATTATGTAGCGAGTAGTTTCATTTTTTTGATAGTGAACTGTACCTGGTATTAACGTCAGTGATTAATGTCATTCACGTCTTATATATCTCATCATGGAAGAATTTGGGAAAAGCGATTCCCATTTAGTTCTGTGCATTCACAGACAAATAAAAACAAGAGCAAATGCTAGTATGTAGTTCTATAGTACAAATAGGGACAATATTTTCTCAATTTGTTCTATTACGTCATGTTCCATAGAACAAATGGGACCTACCGGTGGCTGGCATTCGTAAATCTTTGACCGTCGGTACGGATCAGAAGCCCAAAAGTTCATTCTATCGAGAGGTATCGTGTTACCCAGTAACAGTTGTGGTAGTCAGATAGGCAGTTCAGCATCATCATCATTTCAGCCGAAAGACGTCCACTGTGGAGACGCCCCGGGCGTCGGGAGTCCATAGCGGACTCCCGGCCACCGTAGGCGCGAGCTTGCGGGTGGCGAGCTCGCCGCCCGGTAAAGACCAAGCTCGGGTCGACGGCGCGTAGTGTTCCACGCGCGCCTCAAAGAGATGTCAGCAGTACTGAAGGGATCTGCTAGGACCGATGCCTGCCAGGATCGCGAGATTAGTCGAAAGAGATACCGTGACCCTGGCACATGGGCAACTGAAGGAACACGGGTGGGTTTTAGTCAGTAAAAGTCTGACACGCCCTCCCGCTCCACCCAGAGCGGGAGAAGTCATTTGAGGATTTCCCATCATGAAAAAAAAAAAAAAGACGTCCACTGTTAGACATAGGCTTTCCCCAATTTGGGGGGTTTGCCATAAACGCCATGCTTGGCGGGCGGATTGGCGATCGCAGTTTGATGGTAAAATGCATAGAGAACGCGGCTACCCATTCTTTAGTAAGTCCCTTAGTCGTGTCGCCTGCCAAGGGCCGCCTGCAGTTACTCCATGTTTAATTCTGGTATTCAGCTTCATCTGGTTAGACTAGAACTCGACCTTGGTCCCATAGTTGGGGAAAGGCAGATGCTACAAACTAACAAACAAATATTAAGTATTTCTTTATATATTTTTTTTAAACTACGTTCCTACCAAATGCCACGTCTGAAACCATTAATCATTGCCTGCGAAGTCAATGATCGGGGATCGCCGTACCATAGATAAAAATCATTGTTCGTTCTACCTTTTTGTTGGAATCCATCTTTTTTTTTTGCTGTCCCTTACTGCGCTATGTGTGTTTTGATGAATGATATATTTTTAAAGTTTATTTACAGAAATTCGGGCTTTTGACTACCCGTAATGAATGTCAAATGACAGCTGGGAGCAAACGGCTTTTTTTTTGGATGGGAAATCATCAAATGACGTCTCCCGGGCGGAGCGGGAGGACGTGTCAGACTTTTACTGACTAAAACCCACCCGTGTTCTTTCAGTTGCCCATGTGCCAGGGTCACGGTATCTCTTTCGAACAATCACGCGACTCCGGCAGGCATCGGTCCTAGCAGACCCCTTCAGTACTGCTGACATCTCTTTGAAGCGCGCGTGGAACACTACGCGCCGTCGACCTGAGCTTGGTCCTTACCGGGCGGCGAGTTACCCATTGCTCACCGCCCGCAAGCACGCGCCGGGAGTCCGCTATTTAGAGCAAACGGCTTAACGTGCATTCCGGGGTACGGTGGGGTCTCGGTATGTCAAAGATGGTCACCATCCACGGATGGACCTTGGCAAGCGTTGTTTTACCTTAGAGTATAGAGAAGGGTTCAAAGCGTTTTGTATTCCTATGAATTTCAATAGAACCAGTAGCAATGACTTAGATAGTTCAACAGCATTCATTGCGGTATTTACGTTGTAGAACTGACTATTTTATAGAACATATAAAGCAATGTATTATAAATCTTGATTTCCTGGTAATATCGAGATGAAAAATATGCTATGCCCTAATCCAGGTCATGGTCTACTCATTTCCCAAATTTTGTCCTAATATATGCAGATTTTTGAGCGTGAAAGCGTAACGAACAAACATACAAAAAAAAAAAACACTACAAAGTCAAAAATAACTTTAATTTCGAAAGTCGGTGTCTGTATTTAAGGTTTTTGCCACCGACTTCCGAATTTAAAGTTATTTTTGACCTTGTAGTGTTTTTTTTAAGGAAGCTGGTTGTTTTTTTTTTTGTAAAAAGTTTTTATTTTAATTTTTTAGTTATGGTAGATACTCCGCAATAATCTAATCGTGTTATTCGTTCATTTGTCGCGCAAATACTTAATGCAAATTTAAGACTTATATGGTTTTCACTTGGATCCCATTGTCCGAATAGAACCAAATTAAAATGGGACCATTCGGGAAGCATCAGCTTTCAATTATCAAAATCGCTTCACCCAGACAAAAGTTATGTGGTAACAAACATTAAAAAAATACAGTCGAATTGATAATCTCCTCCTTTTTTTGAAGTCGGTTAAAAATCAAATCTTTTTAAAATTATGCTATTAGTTTAGATAAACCTACAAGGGCTCTTATAAAACGTTTGAAGCTAGTTTCAAGATTCCAATTAATAGTTCCATTCGTTGTTTTTAGAGATCAATTGTTGGCGAGGGGTAAACGTATCTACGTCTTTTGACTTTTGAGTTACGTATCATTCACCAGGCTGAAAGAAATGTCACTTTGGCTCTCTTTTTCCGTGTGGCTTTCCTTTGCCACACGCCCCTTCAGACAAATGCACATTCAGACAGACGGATGCAGGGGAATACCAGTAATTTGCATGGACCGACTGTCTATGCAAACTGTCGAGCGACTGTCTATCTGTCTGTTCCGTGTGGTGCCGGACGTAAAGAAGAGCACCGTCCTATTTCTTCACGTGGGTGTCGTAAGACGCGACTATGGGACTTACTAGAGAACAAGCAAGTAGCGTTCTCTATACATTTTACCACCATACTGCGATTGTCAACCCGCCTGCCAAGCGTGGTGATCATGGTAAAAATTGGGGGAGGCCTATGTCCAGCAGTGGACTTCCACAACCCAGTTGCTAAGTAATGGTAAGACTGATGTCTGATTTCGGGCTTACGAAGACCCGTAACGACTGCCAAATATCCTCAAATGTCAACCGGGCCCAACGGTTAAGCCCACCCCGACGCCAGATCACAAAAAACAATAATACAATACATTATCTTTACCCGGACTTAACGCAAATTCAGCCGATAATTTAGACAAAACGACTCCTTACTCAATATAATATTGTGTTCGGGTAACTACACTGTCCACCCACTCACTGCTTAGTCGTAAATATATGGTAGGTATCGGGTGAGCTTCCGCCTTTACGAAATTTCATTGTTTGTTGTGCTATATTGCTATACCATTGATATTTTGAAAGACAATTGTGTAGGTTTTTATGAGGAATTAAAAAAGTAATGTCGTTATTATTTTTTTAAGAGACTAATTTGAGGGTATATGAATGAGCAGTGGTCGCAGGTTCGAATTAAGATAGGTATTTCTATTTCAGCCGAAATATGTCCACTGCTGGACATTGGCAATGTCCAACAGTCCTGGGCATAGGCCATGCACATCCCCAAATTTGAAGGGCTTGCCACAATCGCCACGCTTGGCAGGCGGGTTGGCGATCGCAGTATGGTGGTAAAATGCATAGAGAACGCTGCGGCCCATTCTCTAGTAAGTCCCTTAGTCGCCTTTTACGACACCCACGGGAAGGAAAAGGATGGTGCTTTGTGTAAATTATTTCATCACCACTGCTCTCAAAACGGTGAAGGAAAACAGAAAACGTCGTGAGGAAACCAGCATGTCCTTTTGAAGAATGCGACAGCTACCAACCCACACTGGGCCTGCCGGCCTGCGTGGTGGTTTATGGTCCACTTCCTTCCTCCCTTCCATTCTCACTGTTAGGGTTGTAATAATAAGGTTGATTTTACAAAAATCCTCCTACGGACCCCTTAATTGCTACCTTTTTGACTTCACCACATACTTGAAGATACCCGGAAGCACACAGAACATCTTAAAAACACTAATTAAAATAAATTAATAATTACCGTTTTTACAAATGAAATTAATGAAAGAATGTAATATTTAGACTCATACTTTCACCTTATTAATCGCAATGACGGGACAATTTCATTGACAAACACGTAACACTTCTTTTTGACGGAGATGGTTAAGAATAAAGTGTCTACTTGACATGGATTTCGGAATAAGGGTCTGTCCACACTGAAGACGGCTTGGTGGAGAATTTTAAATTACCATAACATCACAGCTGTGTGCCCCAAAGTGGTAGGCAGATATCATCATCTGCCTAGCCTTTTCTCAAGTATATTGGGGTCGGCTTCCAGTCTAACCGCATGCAGATATCCATGGAAATACCGCGGCAAGCACTGCTTAACTCATGACCATAAACCGTTTGGAAATAAAAAAAAACTAAAAAAGCTTCCATAGAAAACCAAACTAAAAAGTAGAAAATAATGGAAAATGTTTTTTAGTTGTTTTAAACGATTATTTATTTTCTATTTTTTAGGGTGTTTCAAATGAGACGTATGTCAGCGTAGTTTGTGACGTATGTCAGCGTAGTTTTCGAAGACAGTTTTTTTGCTGTCCTGGTAAACCTTTTTTTTTCTAGATGAGAAATCATCAAATGACTTCTCCCGCTCAATGTGTCAGACTTTTACTGACTAAAACCCACCCGTGTTCCTTCAGTTGCCTATGTGCCGGGGCCACGGTATCTATTTCGAACAATCACGCGGCCCTGGCAAGGATAATGGCACAAATATATGAAATTATAGTATTGTTATCGGTCCTCGATAAGTCTACAGAGTTCAAATGAAATCTGGTCGTTTAAAGTGGGTCAAAATCGCGCTATAAGGAGTCGGTTACAAACAAACATATAAGTGAAGCTAATATAGCGCGTGTAAAAAGACGCTATTCCATACATTTTTAACGGTAGATTTTTTAAGACTGACCATATATTTTCACGCGGTCGTTTAGTATCATATGCTGAATTTATGGTTATGGTTTACTTATCGATGTCTTTGCTCTGAACAAAGTAAATTGTTCACCCATGTTTCATGTTTAAATCTTATGGAACAGGGGGCGAGCTTATTGCCTTCAACTAGGCAGAAATCCATATGTTGTGGGACGTAAAGAATATCACCATGCCATTTCTTCGCGTGGGTGTCGTAAGAGGCGACTAAGGGACTTACTAGAGAATGGGCAGCAGCGTTCTCTATGCATTTTATCACCATACTGCGATCAACCCGCCTGCTAAGCGTGTCGATTATGGCAAAACCTCCCAAATTTGGGGAGGACTTTGACCAACAATGGATGTTTTTTGGCTGAAATGATGAGGAAGAAATCCAGACGCGCTTTATGAAATTCTCTTTGCCTGAATTGAGTATCAAACTCAAGACCTCTTTTAAGCAGTCGTGCTTGTGTCTATTACACCACCAAGACAATAAAGGCTATATACAATTTGCCGATCCTCATAAAATATATCTCAAAATGTCATTTAACAATAATTAACTTTCAGAAAGCGCACACCAATCCAAATCAAAGCCTTGCCGACTGTCGTTTGATCTGTCTAACCTTTGATACCCGGATATTAGTTTTAAAGCAAACAATACGATTTTGAGTGCACGTTCTGAGCAGTCGTGGAGTGCCTATCTTATTCATAGCTTCACTATTTAGATACGGGGGCAGAAGGCTAATTTTTATAAAGAGGTAAAGTTTGTGAGTTTGTTTTTGGAGAGTAATTCTCCGGAACACCCGGTCGGATTTGGAAAAATCTTTTTGCATTTTATAGCCTTGCTCTTTCCCTACGCGATCGAATGAATGATCCGTAGGGGAACCAAGTTAACTGACATAGTTCGAACAATTGCCAAACTTAATTGACAGGCAGGGCACATTGCTCGCAGAACAGACGGCCGATGGAGCCTTAAGGTTCTGGAGTGGCGACGGGTACTGGAAGACGTAGCTTTGGACGGCCTTCCACAAGGTGGACCGATGACATGGTGAAGGCCGCAGGAATCCGCTGGATGCAAGTAGCACAGAACTGGTTCAAGTGGCGGTGCTTGGGGGAAGCCTATGTCCTCACACATACACACACACACACACACACACACACACACACACACACACACACACACACACACACACACACACACACACACCACTCACCACTCACACACTCATCACTCTTAGGAGCCGAGCAAAATGAACGAACGCTAAGTGTAAACGAAGTTGTAGCTCGGGAGGCAATGGGATACAACGGGTCGGGGGTCAAAATTTCACGCGAAAGAAGTCGCAGGTAACAGCTAGTCATTTTAAATACATATATAATCAGCGAATAATGGTTCATTGTTTGTCTTTATTATAAGAATGGATAGGATGAGTAGTATAAGAGGATGTCTGAGAGTGGCCCCGGTAACTGAAAAGATGTGTGGAAATCTGTTGTCATGGTAGATGTCATAGATATCACACACATATTTAACGTAATGTAATCACTTATCAATGTAAGGACGGTCCACGTGTTTAAGGTTTTGAGAGCAGTGCCCAGCCCAGTGGTAACGACCGCGACTTACGAGTGAGTTCGAACACAAGCAGGCGCTTTACTTTTAGTAAATTATTTTATCACCACTGCTCTCAAAACGGTGAAGGAAAACATCGTGAGGAAACCGGCATGTCCTAGAACCAAAAATTCGAAGATATGTGACATCTACCAACCCGCATTAAACAATTTTAAAACGGGTTTCAAACCAATGATTTAGTTTTGAAATTAATTAATAACAACTACAACCACTACGGAATGAAAAGCTACCCTACACGACTATACACACAAAAACACAAAATACTCTCAGGATCCAGTCTTTGTGCTTTAATTTTGACGTGACAACGTCTTATAAATTGGTTTGCCGGGTGACACTTCAAGAAACTGCGTTACGCTCCGCTCACGTTATGCGCTCACAATGAGAGCGAGTGAGAGGCACGCGTCCCTTCCACTCGGGCATGGTTAGCCCGCCTAAGAGCGAGAGAGACAGACATAAAAAGTGAAAGGCACGCGCCTTTAAATATAATTCTTTGTATAAATAAATGTTTTAAATTGTTACTATTATTTCATCCTTCTTCCTACTATACGAATGAATATTCACATTAAAATTATTTTACCACTCAAAGTCGTTGTCACGTAAAACTTTCGCCCGTATACCGACTTTACAGGCAACCAATTTGTTTATTTTGTGCTTGTCGTGTCTATTAACTTGTTCTTAATAATTTTATTTAACTTATTCTTAATTTATTTTATCATCATAACACATCCAGCTTTAAAAAGAGACACATTTTATGTGTGACAGAGACGACGTTATTTAAAACTCGACGTGACTCCAACAGTCGTCATCGGCTAAATGAAGTTGGTTGTCTGCGTGTCCCTACACAGTGACACTTAGTATCTATAGTGAATCTACCCGAGATGTATCGAGTAGTTGTAATCAATTGATCAGTATTGTGATCCGCTGCGTCGACCGACTTTGTCTGCAACTCTGATCTTTACTTTGATGAAACGACTCTGATTTTGATGTTACCGATTTCTAAGTTGTTACAGCACAATATAACAACACGACATTACGCTTATTAACACATTTTTATTAGTTTGATATGTAGGTATCTATGTAACGATACTGGTACCTACTCAGCTGCATCCGGTTAGACTGGAAGCCGACCCCAACATAGTTAGGAAAAGGCAGGCAGATGATGATGATGATGATGATGATGATGAGGATGATGATGATGATGATGATGATGATGATGATGATGATGATGATGATGATGGTGATGATGTATCTATGTAGCGGAATATTTGAACGTATTTTTCGTTGGATTTATTTGGCACACTTACCAAGGACCGATGACACTAGAATAATTTCATAAATTTCATAAATCCGGAACAAGATCACCAGAATAACAAAAAATAATAATGAAAACCGTTTTGTAGTTAGCGGAACTAAAAATAGAAAATAAATAATACACAAGCCACCTCTCAGTGACAGAGAGTGGGCCTTTCACCATCACGCGGGCCCAGTCCGGGTTGGTAGATGTCACATGTCTTTGAATTTTTCGTTCTAGGACATGCCAGTTTCCTCACGATGTTTTCCTTCACCGTTTTGAGAGCAGTGGTGATGAAATTATTTACACAAAGTAAATCGCCTGTCTGGATTCGAACCTACTACTCGTAAGTTGTGGCCCATACCACTGGGACACCACTGCTCTCCCACCAATACCTTCGTTTATATGAAAAAACCCGTTCATTAGATACTCCGATAAGAATGAGTGACAGTGACAGGTAACCTGTGTCTCTTTTTTGCATACAAAATGGCGGCCGATCAATATTTGTATGACATTAAGAATTATTAAAAAATATCAGCTTATTGAGTCGGGCTACCGGTTGTCATACTTGCATTATTAAGTTTGCGAACAACTAAAAGTGAAGTGGAAAAAAAATTAATATGATTAATACTCAATACTCAATACTTTATTGCATTCCACAATGTATATGCTTAGGTGGTAAAACATTTTATTTAGAAACAATTGTGGACCCTGTCGGGCACAGCAAAGGAAAATACAGTAGGTAGAGAGGAGGACCTATTGATTATCTTATAGTGTAACTTATTCTAAAATAGTAATTAAAAATAGATGAAATACATGCTTTGGTCTTTTCTAAACTAATTTCAAGGATTAGGAACTAGTTTCTGCCCGCGACTTCATTCCACTACGACTTGCATAGTTGTCGGATACACAATATACTAAATTGACTGCCTCGTTGGTCTTGAGTTCGATTTCCAGGTCGGGCAAAGTGTTATTTGGTTTTTCCGTTAGGAATTTCTTAGTAACAGTTCGGCGTTTGTAAGTTGGCGGTGTGATACTCCCGTTCCTCGGAAAGTATATTAAGCCGTTGGTCCTGCGCCTGAACATTGCCGTCCCATCGGACTATGAGAGTGAGGGAACAGTGAGTGCTCCTGTGTCTGCGCACAAACTTGAGCATTATAATATCTCCCGCGCCGATGGCTAGTCTCCGTTGAGATTGGCCGCCATGGCCGAAGTACGGTCTGGACGACTGAATAAGAGCCACATGTTTATAAAATGCCATTAGCTCGGCTCCTAAGGCTTGTAGCGCAATGTTAAATAGCCTATAACTTTTCTGAAGAACTAGGCTGCCAAATGTGGCAATTTTTTTTTTTAAATACGATTGCTCGTTTCAGAGATTTGCGCGTTCAAACCAACATTATCTTCAGCTTTGCTATATTGGTGTAAAGAAAATGTTAGCTTAGGCCATGGTTTTAATGCCACCATGGAGATAAAATACAATACTTCATATCATTCTAGCATGTCAATATAAGATGAAATGTTTACTTAACTATTATTGTCGAAGTTAATCTGCCTAGCCTCTGCCCAATTATGTTGAGGTCGGCTTCCAGTCTAACCGTATTCAACTGAATACCAGCATTGTAAATAGAGCGACTCCCTATCTGGCCTCCACAACCCGGTTACTGGGTAAAACAATACTCCTTTGTAAGACTGGTTGTTAAATTTTCGGGTTTAAGACCAACCGTAACTTATGCCAAATGGCTAAAAATAACAGCCGGAACCAACTGCATCATGTTAGGTTATGGTCACCCATCCACGGGTCAACCTCGGCAAGAGTTGCTTAACCTTGAAAATCAACCCGTGTGGCTTGTATTTTGCGATGGGCCCATCATTTAAAAAAATACCTATGTTCATAATATTAGTAATAATTATGTCAAACTTGTGAATCAAAACGCTCATTAGAGCCCAAAACACAGTAGTTTGCTTCGAAATCGGTATAGTTACAAATTATTTAAAGTTTTTTTTTTTTAAAAAAAAGGTCGGTGTGTTGTCCCTGCGATGTGTTTAACAAAATTCTTACAAACTGGCAAAGGAAAAAAAAGGTATACAGTCTGTCAAGTGTGGTGAGAATTAAGGCAAAGGGTTCTGTATGGTCTTCATGATAGTTTTTGTAATATTATTTTTTTAGAAATACTTTTTCTTTCTTTTGTGTTTTTCTAATATTTTTTTTTTTGACAAAATCAATTTTAGGTAAATTTTATTTGAGTAAGAAATATTTGAAACTCGGGATATTTTTTTTAATACCTTCAGTCTAGAAGTAGTACGTCAGTTGAATTTTCTCTACTTAATGTAATGATCTTCTTTATCTTAATATACTATAGAAGAAAGTAGCTTCCTGCGTACGCTAAGATCTATTAAACTACGCAACGGATTTTAAAACAGTCTTCATTAATAGATAGTGATTTAAGAGGAAGGCTTATATCTAAACTAATATTATAAGGCTGAAAAGTTTGTTTGTTTGGTTAAACGCGGTAATCTCAACGCGGTTCGAATTGTAAAATTCAATCGAAAGGAGCGGAGCAGCAACGAAAAATGGATGAAAACTGGCACACAATTAGATGCGACGGGAAGGGTCAAGGGACCAAAAATTTGACGCGGATAAAGTCGCGGGCAGAAGCTAGAGTATAATACGCGGGTAAAGCCGCTAGCATAAGCTAACTTTTAATGCATCTATGTTTACATCCTACTCTTGTGCAATCAAAAATATTTTAAATACCAATTCTTTTGAAATAGTTTTAAAAACCTTGAGGAATTCTAATTACTTTTACTCTGCTAAAGAGGTTGTCCAAAAAAAAAGGCCCATTGACATACACCTTTACCATTCGACTCAGTACGAATTTACAAAAAAAACATTTGTAGAAATACAAAAAAAAAACTTTTTGTAACGCCAAATAAGACTTCGACCCAACCCTTATTATGATCAAACATTAAAAAAAACGAACCTCCCATTCAAACAAGGTGTAACAAATTTAATCAAGCCACTGTAATACCGAACGATCCCTAATTCCGAACGGTCGAAAAAAAGGGTAAAAAAATGGTCGCCGAGGTTGGTCTTGGTCACAAAAAAGGTCTTGTTAAACCACGTATGTATGTCTATTATGAGTATTTATATTGGTATTGGTTCCTGCTGATTTCGGAATGCAGTTTTATCTAGTTGACTATTTTTGGGTTTAAATATTTTAAGTTACAATTTGAGATGAAAAACTGTATATGATTTTGTAACTTATAAATTAATTTTCTTAAATATATTGATCAATATATTGTATCTTAATATGTCTCAGAGGTTTTACACCATTTGGTTTTAAACCACACTTAGCGGTTTTTTTTTTAACAGAATTCACTGAGGCTTCACACGACGTTATCTAGACCACACCTGCTCCCTAATATAGGATATATCAAATACAATTAAAATATAAGCCTAGCCTAGCCTGTAAGGATGTTGTATGTTTGGTGTAAATAAATAAATAAATAATAATAGACGTTATTAAAAACGAAGATACTCCGTGGCGGTCACAATACATTTAAGCAAAAAAGTGGTATTAACAGCTCCATAACATACAAAAAATTTTACTAATTGAATGATTACAAAGCAACTAACTGGGGGCGGTTGAAATGTCTTGTGGGCGGGTTTAAAAGTAAACCCGTAATTATATTTGAGCTTACTGTAAGCGAGCGAGGATTTCGATTCTTTGTTTACCCAGTCATTAGTTACTGTTTTTAGGGTTCCGTTGCCAAATGGCAAAAAACGGAACCCTTATAGATTCGTCATGTCTGTCTGTCTGTCTGTCTGTCTGTCTGTCTGTCTGTCTGTCTGTCTGTCTGTCCGTCCGTATGTCACAGCCATTTTATTCCGAAACTATAAGAGCTATGCTGTTGAAACTTGGTAAGTAGGTGTATTCTGTAAACCGCAATAAGATTTTCACACTAAAATAGAAAAAAAACAATAAATTTTGGGGTTCCCCATACATAGAACTGAAACTCAAAAATGTTTTTTTTCATCAAACCCATACGTGTGGGGTATCTATGAATAGGTCTTCAAAAATGGTAATGAGGTTTCTATTATCATTTTTTTCTAAACTGAATAGTTTGCGCGAGAGACACTTCCAAAGTGGTAAAATGTGTGTCCCCCCCCCCGTAACTTCTAAAATAAGAGAATGACAAAACTAAAAAAAATATATGATGTACATTACCATGTAAACTACCAACGAAAATTGGTTTGAACGAGATCGAGTGAGTAGTTTTTTTTAAAACGTCATAAATCGTAAACCGCAATTTACCTTACATTCAATCAACTGAAATATAAAAATTAAAAAAAAAAATATATTTTTAAACCGAAAATACCTACAGGTTTGTACGGAACCCTCGGTGCGCGAGTCCGACTCGCACTTGGCCGGTTTTTATTATTTTTTATATTTGTCTTTAGATAACATGTCAATCTTATTTTGGAAAAACGTCAAAATATTTTATTTTTTTTGTTTTTGTCATAATCTTGTTCTGTGTCTTGTAATGTTAGTCCCATCAAAAACATAAATGTGAAATGAGAGCCAAGTTCAGTATTATGATATATGTCTTGGTTGTTGACTTCAGCGATAAAAGAAGTGAGATCTAAATGGGTGCCAGGTTCAATGGTCAGCCCTGAAATTTATTTATAAGTACATCAAATATAATTTCTTTTTATAACTTAGGATAATATAATTATTGTAGCCTAAGGTCTGACTTGGCTAGTTCTCACATACGAATTATTATGTTCGATGGCTAGTTTCTACCAGCAAGCTAAATTTTCGGGATAACCGAATAAGAAACGATAAGTATATGGGAATGTAATAGGTATAGAACCTGCGAAGGCTATAATAAAATTCGTATATGAAAACTAGCCAAGTTAGACCTTAGGCTACAATATATTATCCTAAGTTATAAGAAGAAATGATATTTTATGTAGTTAGGTAAAGTAAAGTCAGGTAAGATGAAGAAAAGATATTTCATCATCTTGCCTAGTGACTGGGTTATGGAGGACAGGTAGGCAGTCACTCCATGTAAAATACTGGTGTTGAGCTGCAATTGGTTAGGCTGGAACATGTTGGGGTCGGCACCCCAACATGTTGGGCTTGATAGATTGATTACTAGCATTCCTGTCAATCACTGCAACAAATATAAAATTGTATTTTCTGATTTTAACTGTTTTATTTTCATTTGTTTCAGAAATTCCACAAAATGACTGCAGCTGAAGAATAGAACGGAAACAAAAGAAAAATTACAAAAATGGACAACAGAAGAGAAGAAAATCTTCCTACTCTATCTTTTACCGAAAGAATACCGACTCTTAAAGATATAATGGTAAAAGAGAAGAACATAGACAAAATTAACATGACCATAGACTTTAGACATAGGCCGTATGTAATATACAACGACTTTAGCAACAATAAGATGAAAACAAGAAAAGAAGGAGTGACCTACTGTTTTATTAGTGTTATTATTAGTTTTGTATTCGGCCTAGCAATAGGAATAGTCCTCATGAGTGGCCAATACGAAGAAAAAGTTATAGTAAAAGATAGACAATCAATACCACGCAATATGAACACAATAAAACCAGAAGCGAAAACAGAAAGCAATAGATTTGCCGCCGTATCTTTTACTGGAAAAGAAAACAAATATAACAAAGACATTTACCCAAAAGGACTGACAGAAGTCATGAAAGATATCTTAAAAGATACCAAGAATGATAAGCATCCCTTTGTTTTAAATAAGACTTTTGTACCAGATGCTTCAACTGTTTTATACGATAATATATTTTGGGGACCTCAGATAGAGGATGCAATGCCTCAAGGGTATGGAGAAAGCTCAGCTCAGATCTGGGAGGATTATATCGACGAAACTGAAGTTATCAAAATGGAGGCTGGATGTGGGAGGATGCAGAATCGTCTAGTCACTTTCAAGGATGGACTGCAGGCTTGTGTGAGGTACAGACAAAATACAGACCAAATTCAAGGAGAGATCTTCAGTTTTTACGTCGGAAGACTCCTTAATTTGACGAATCTAGCCCCTTCTGTGGTTAGAATTGTCGATTTGAAAGACAGACTTTGGAGAAATGTGGCTAATGATATTGTAACATCTCAATGGAGTAGCAACAGAGCTGTCGTATTAACACAATACATACCCAGCTTAGAATCTGCATCAATACCAGATGTATTTAGACCAACGAATAGACATTTAAACAAAGTAGACATTCTCAAAATGTCTCTAAAAGAAAATGATACTGAGATCAATAAACAAATCTTGATAGACAAATTGAGAGTCAAAGAATTGAAGTTAAAGAAAGAATTGCAGAATTTCACTCATATAGATTTGAAACTCAATAAAAAAACTATTGACAGGTTTTTAGAGCTTGCACAGTGGTCTGATTTAATTATATTTGATTACTTAACAGCAAATTTGGACAGGATAGTCAACAATTTATTTAATTACCAATGGAACGTCAATATTATGGACGGGCCAGCGCATAATTTAGCGAAGAAAATGGACAGTGGACTCTTAATATTCTTAGACAATGAATCGGGACTTCTACATGGCTACAGACTTTTAAAGAAATATAATGTGTATCACAGCTTAATGTTAGACAATTTGTGTGTGTTTAGAAAAAGAACTATAGACTCTTTAAAAAGACTTTTTAATTCTAAGTCAGTTGGTTCCTTATTAGGAGACATGTTCCATAAAAAGAACTCGATCGTTATTAGGGATATTTTGCCTTCTTTGCCGGAGAAGAATGCGAAGATTTTAATTGAAAGGATAGGTAAAGTTTTGAATCAAGTTGAGAAATGTGAACAAAGTTTTAGATAGCACACTCTTTTGGTAATCTCGCACTGTAAATTGGTTTTTAATAGGTCTGTTTTTTTAATTGTATAATAATTAATTGGAAGAACTCTCATAAATGTATGTACAGTTAACAAAAGAGAACAGTATGCAGACAACATACTCAAGCATATATCTTTCAAATGTTATTCAGTGTAGTTATTCACAACCATTCGACAGTTCGTCAAATTGAAAATTAACACATTTTCAATTGCTAATTCGGAAGAATGGCGGTCCTTTTAGATCCAGTATTTTTATCTAATGGATCAACGCTCGCTTTACTTGTGGTGACCGAGTGTATAAACACGCTGTGAATTTGTGCGTGAAGACGTGTAGCATCACCACATAACACACACACGTCTCGGACTTCACCGAGAGCTCCTGCGCTTACAAGCACGTTCACAGTGTGTTTTTACACTTGGTAACCACAACTAGAGTGCGCAGCGGTTCGTGAAATAAAAATACTTTGATATTGATTGATGTTCGATTTAGCACGGAAGCGTTACGAATGGTTGTGAATAGCTATGTAGTTCCTTAATGCAGGGTTCACATCTAAATGACAGTCAATTTGTTAAAATTATTTTGTTGACTGTATCAACATTTGCCTAGCTTTTTCCCAACTATATTGGGTTCGGCTTCCAGTCTAACCGGATGCAGCTGAATAGCAGTATTTTACATGGAACGTCTGCCTATCTGACTTCCACAATCCCCTTACTGCGTAATACGATACCCCTTGGTAAGACTGGTTGTCAGACTTTCAGGCAATTTTGTTGACTGTATTTTTATCAAATTATAAAAAAATACTTAATATTCTGTTTCAAAAATATTGTTTAATTTTAAATATTCTTTAAAACAGTGCGAAATAAAACAAAAAGTGATAATGTAATAATGTTTTGATGCCAAAAAATAATTATTATTTATTGTAAAAACTATACGATTAGTTGTAATAAATAAATAAAAGTGCCAGTTGACATTGTGAGGTCGAAAAAAACTGTTAATTGTCTGTGATTTACAGAAGGTTTTAGGTCTCTTGAAAATGCAAAATATTAGCCAAAGGACATTGGTTAGTGGTTCAGTCTACCTTTTCTAGCTGCACACCACCTCCTTCCTTAATCAGCTCAGTCAATCGCAGTCCAATGCTGGGCATAGACCTATCGCAGGCTAAGCCACAACACCCTGTCCTCCGCCTTCCGCATCTAATCTGTCCCAGCCACCTTTTTGAGGTTGTCGGTCCATCTAGCTGGGGGGCGGCCCACACTACGCTTGCCAATACGCGGTCTCCACTCCAGGACTCGTCTGCTCTACTAGCCTTCAGTCCAGAGACAAACATGACCAGCCCATTGCCAGTTGAGCTCCTACCTACTAACTTATATGTATGTTTTTCAAATAATAAAAATAGCTGAACATACAATCTTGCTGTAAATACCGTCCACTTGATTCTTGTATTTTACATTTTTTTTCATATTTTCTAACAAAAATACAAGGAAAATATTGAAATGATGTTATTTTTTCGATCTCCCAATAAAAGAAGTGATATTTCTTAGATAGTTATTGTTTTAATTTTGTAAAAAAAATACGTGTAATGTTAATAATAATTTATTGAATAAAAGCAGCAAGTAAAACTGTACGCAGTGGTTCAATGCTAAATTAATATTTCTGTTGTGTTTACATTATATCTGAACCGCCGAGAAGCTATTTCCCAACTGTGTTGGGGTTGGCTTCCAGTCTAACTAGATGCAGCTGATAACCAGTATTTTACATGAAGCGACTGCCTATCTGACCTCTTCACTTACTGGGTAACACGATACCCCTTTAAAGAATGGTTGTCAGACTTATGAGCTTCTGACTAGCCGTAACAACTGTCAAAGATCTACAAGAGAAAGCCGGGACCAACGGTTCAACGTGCTTTGCGAGGCACTATTGTCATCAAAGGGTGTACTACGTGAGCTCGACAAATGAATGTGCGAATAACACTTGTGCGACAAAACTGTACTGCGACTCACAATAGTTCGAATGCACGCTTGTGCGACACACTCGAGCTCACATAGTACAGTAGGTTAGGTTAGGTTAAAACTGTGACCTCCTACAGTACGAGCCGAGCGAGCGAAGCGAGCGGTGCCGCGGCAGCGGCCGGCGAGTGCTAGAAACGACTAGATTCAGTGTGTCGCACAAGCATGCATTCGAACTATGGTGAGTCGCAGTACAGTTTTGTCGCACAAGTGTTATTCGCACATCAATTTGTCGAGCTCACGTAGTACACTCGTCATCAAATATATTTTGTTGTATAAAACGTTTAAAACCTCTTAAACCAACTGAAGTTAACTATTTGCCTATAGTGTCATCATAAAAGTGATTAAATTGTACATCACAAGCTTTAAAAGAACTACGTTGTAAATAAAATGTTAAAATGTATGTATAAAATAAAAATAAATGAAATTCAAATTACGTTTGTTGGTTTTTCTTCTGTTTTCCTTTAAGACCATTTTGCAGGTGATGTACTGGCTAGATCAAGGTCACAATTAACCATTGCACCACAAATCCTATAACATCGTCATTATTCTCCTGATCATATCCCATTCTATTAGTGGTCGGCGCAACATGTCTTTTTCTTCCACACTTCTCTATTAGTCGTCATCTCAGTAGTCACCCGCTTTCTATCCACATCATAATTCACAGAGTCCATCCATCGTTACTTTGGTCTCCCTTTACTATTATGTATAGCCATCGACATTCATACTCAAGCCTTTCCTCATAACATTTTCCTCATTCCTCCGCATCACCACCACCATGACAACAGATTTCCTCACAACTTTTCAGTCACCGGTGTCGCTTGGCATTTTAATTTTGTCTACCAGCACGCGTAGCATGACCGCCTAGAAACGGAATTTGTCGACGGAAGATAAGACAAAATGATAGATTGTATCGTAGAAAAATTGTGTAAAACTGGAAAAAAAGAAATGTTTCTATTCTTCAGTCGACAAGAGTACGATGTCAAGTATGATGACTATTTTTCTGATGAAATAAAAACAATTTTACAGCATTAAAATACATAAGGAACTTTTTTGTTCTTGGTAGAATAGATATAGAATTGGTCATGCTACGCCGGCAGCAATTGATACACTAGCGCTACATAGTATAAAACAAAGTCGCTTCTCTCAGTCTGTCCCTATGTATGCTTAGATCTTTAAAACTACGAAACGGATTTTGATGCAGTTTCTTTTAATGGATAGAGTGATTTAAGAGGAAGGTTTATTCGTATACCTGGCACAGGCAACTGAAGGAGCACGGGTGGGTTTTAGTCAGTAATAGCCTGACACACCCTTCCGCTCCACTCAGAGCGGGAGATATCATTTGATGATTGCACACCCACAAAAAAAAGGCTGAGAGTCAGTTTTTGAACGTTAGGGTCGGTTCACATCTGACGGAAGATCCGTCGCGTTTCATCGGTCGCGTAACGCCAGAACAGACAATTATATGAGAAAACATTCAACCTTTCACACTTAACCGATGATCCGTTAGTGCGTCGAGCGTGCAGCGTCTGCTCCGTTTACGTCAACGCATTGTCGGCCGACGTAAAGAGCGGCAACGTTCCGCCACGTGAATTTTGACTGATGCATTCAGACTAGGCGTAACATCAGCGGAGATCGTTTGAGTACGACCGTTCGAAGTTTTCTTGCATTGACAATGTTTGATACAAAACGATTTATCACGGAAGTACAAAATTACGCCCGACGCATCTTCCGTCAGATAATAATATAATAATAATAATAATAATCAATTTCAAAACCTAGTATCTTTTTTTTATTTTTTTATAAACGTTTGTTTTTGCATTTTCGAACTTGTAGACTACCCTCCACATACTACTCTAGCAAACACTCCCAGAAATTAGTCAAATACGAAGTTACACAAAGTCGGACACTGACCCGTCCGAACCAATCGATAGAAATCAGAAATCGTTTTTCAGGTCTCCTGTAAAATTTAGTTGTATGACACATCAGGCTTTAGAAAGAGACTGTCGCAAAGGTATGAGTGACAGAGACAACACTACAAATCCAAACCTAATTTGAATGTGTAATATATTTACGACCGGGCACAACACATAAGTTCTGCCAAATTAAAATGCTCGACCCACATTCTTAAGATAAAATAAAAACATATTAAAACATGGCCGTCTCCACCGCGCTGCCAACTCTTAAAATTTGATGAAATTTTGCCAGGAATATTTATTGATGAATTACATATTTAAATTAATAAAGGAGAAAAAATAAAACCTAAATTAACTAAAACTATTTACAAATTAAAAAAATTGCGTCGAAAAGTCATCCGCATCGCTGTCGACTGGTAATGTACCCAAGAGACTGGCTGCATTACCACGTTGTATGGCAATGCTTAGCCTCTGGCCAAGGTAAAAACCAGCTCTTGGGTCACGAGAAGTGTCCACCAGCCGTTTAGAAATATCCTTAAATAGGCTAAGAGCACTCGGACCCCACGGCCCAAGCGTTTCAACCCCAAACGGCTCAAAAATATAATTACCAATAAGGTTATTATACTTACGTCGCTTGAGGTTTTCCGCAGCCGCAGCAGCGGCTCCAGCACAGCACGCCGTGCCAGGAAGATGGGATGGCGCAAGAGTATCGACGCACGTTGCATCCCACACTAAAGGCCTACCCACCTTCCATGGAAATAAGGACATACCGTCCGGTCTCTTGCCATCGTTGCGTGCCAAGCCATTGGGTTCTAATACAGCTGGAACGCCGACGGTGACAAGAGCTCGTTGGATGATGTCATTAATGTTTGCGTGCCGCGCTAATCGACCCGCACTTTGGCTGCAAGACAGGCCGTGGTGTCCTAGGCTGGTAACAACTTCGCCACAGTGACAGCGATGAGGAGAACAACACGGAGCTCCCAAACGTAGGGAAACAGCGAGGCGGAAAGTAGTGTCGTCGAACAAAGTGCCTATATTCGACGACGGCAGTGCATGAAGCCATAAACCCGATTCCCACTTACCCACAGCCAGCAGACGTGCACGCTCCGCAGTAGTAGCAGACGTGTTGAGCAAATTGTCTTGTACTACTCTGCAGAGCGGCTCATCCCACCGTCTCTGGGAAAATGGATTATCGGGTAGTTCAGTGTTCGGGCAAGCGAGTCTCCAGGAATCTATAGCCTTGGTGAAGCACGGCACATCAAAATTAATCAGTGTGTGCCAGGAATTAGTTGTAATTTGTTACAAAACACACCTCTTTTCCTGAATTTGTTACAAAAAAAACTAAGACGGTACGACCAAAAAACTTTTTAACAAAAAATTAAACCGCCGAAAAACTGAAAAGCATATAATAATAAACCTTAAAATTATGAGTCGGCGCTTTGAGTGATCCTTGTTCATTGATTTTTCAGCGCCGACTCAAAATTTTAAGGTTTATTATTTTATGCTTTTCAGTTTTTCGGCGGTTTAATTTTTTGTTAAAAAGTTTTTATTTAATAATTTTTTTGTGGCTTTAATGTACTAATAATACTTGGCAAGGTATACCCTATCCAACAATAAAAAAGAATTATCAAAATCGGACTACTCTGTGCAAAATTATGCGTGTTAATACATTACAATCAGTGAGTGAACAATCAATCATCCCCTGTTTTCCAACCCTTAGGGTTCGATTTTGTTTTCCAAATTTATATGGGACCACCTTAGGAGTATACCCTTTCCAATAGAAGAAGAATTGTCACCATCGGACCACTATGTAAAAAGTTATGCGTGGTCATACATAAAAAAAAAAAAAAAAAATATACGCGTCGAATTGAGAACCTCCTCCTTTTTTTTCGTCGGTTGAAAAACAGTTGGCCGCTAGAACCACCACTTGCCGTAGTGATCGCCCGTGATTACACAGAAACTAAATAAAAAGATCATCAAAACTTAAATATACAAAAAGTTATGATTAATTTAGTTTTCAGGTTAAGTGTAGGTACGTATCTCACCATAAAATCAAATTAATAGAGGCTAATGTGTATGGAAAAATACTAGAAAATAGGTTCAATATTTTTTTACAGTCGATTTTAGCTGGCCGCGCGGACGGCAATATGCCTAAAATACAATGGCGTTTATTTCGTCATTAATAGTAGGTTCAAGCTTACTTCTAGTACTAATCGACAGGTATCGTAGCCTAGTTTGGATAAATGTGGCGAATATAACTACAGGCTTTCAGGCTAAAGGTGTCTACATTCTGTGTCTTACATTAGTTTCAGTTAAGTTTCTGTAAGTTTCTGTGTAATCACGAGCGATCACTACGGCAAGTGGCGGTTCTAGCGGCCAACTGTTTTTGGTCGTAGCGTCTTAGTTATTTTTGTAACAAATTCAGGAAAAGAGTTGTGTATTGTAACAAATCACAACTAATTCCTGGCAAAATTTCATCAAATTTTAAGAGTTGGCCGCTCGGTGGAAACGGACATATTAAAACTGCTCACCTTCTTTGTTATATAAAGGTGATGTATAGATATACATACAGTTTTCTATAGCATAGTCACTTACCTAACATATCATCACGCCGATATTCCTATTCATCATCATCATCATCTTCATTTCAGCCGAAAGACGTCCACTGCTGCACTTAGTTCTCTCCCAATTTGGGGGGATTGTCATAATCGCCACGCTTGGCAAGCGGGATGGCGATCACAGTATGATGATAAAATTCATAGAGAACTCTGCTGCCCATTCTCCAATAAGTCTCTTAGTCGCCTCTTAAGACACCCACGGGAAGAAATGAGATGGTGCTATTCTTTACGTCCGGCACTACACGGAAAATTTCAACTTCACTGCTCTCAAAACGGTGAAGGAAAACATCGTGAGGAAACCAGCATGTCTTTTTTTTTTTCAGGATGGGAAATCATCAAATGACTTCTCCCGCTCTGGGCGGAGCGGGAGGGCGTGTCAGACTTTTACTGACTAAAACCCACCCGTGTTCCATCAGTTGCCCATGTGCCAGGGTCACGGTATCTCTTTCGAACAATCACGCGACCCCGGCGGGCATCGGTCCTAGTAGACCCCTACACTGTTGCTGACATCTCTTTGAGGCGCGCGTGGAACACTGCGCGCCGTCGACCCGAGCGGCGAGCTACCCATTGCTCGCCACCCGCAAGCTCGCGCCTAAGGTGGCCGGGAGTCCGCTATCGACTCCCGACGCCTGGGACGTCTCCTCCTGAACCAGCATGTCTTAAAACCAAAAATAAGAAAGCATGTGCCATCTACCAACCCACACGTGGCCCGCGTGATAGATTACGGCCTATTGGACAAACTTTTTAATCTTGAATGCGGGGCTTTTGGCTACTTTGTATGTGTGTATTTTTATTTTTTGTTACTATTTTATATTGTGCGTTTTGTTTGTGCAGAATAAACAATTTTGCTTTCTTTCTTTCCTCTACTCCCTCACACCGAGAAGAGGCCTATGTCCCAGCAGTGGGAACGGTATAGACTGACTATGCTATATGCTACACATAAACTCACGCCATTTTCCCAAGGCAGAAACTACGGAACGCCACCTGCTACGATCCTTACATACCTACTCCTTTGGCCTCGTTTATGTTCATACATCTGGTCATACACACACGCCGGTTACCAGTACTACGTACCTGACCTTTCTGAAGAACATCACCAATAAGGTCACTATATGTCCTTCTATGCCGCCCCCTCCCGGTGTTTCCACTCACATCTGCCTTGTAAATACCGTTTGTAAGCCGTCCTTCATTCATCGTCTCAACATGACCAAACCATCTAAGCATACTATTTTCAATTTTTGTCACTACATCTTCTTTGCTATATGCTATATACCTGAAGGGATAGACTAAGGGTCACACCCACATTTTGCCAGACCTTCTCGATAACATATAGTTATGTCTCCTCAGACGGAGTGTAATATACTTTAGTACTTGCACTTAAGGAGGTGACTGACCGATTATCGCAGTATTTGTGACAGGAACATTGACTTTTTTGTGCGTGGGTTCTGTAGGATTCAAATTATAACCAATATTATGTAGAGAGAATCATCATCTGCCTAGCCTTTCCCCAACTATGTTGAGGTTGGCTTCCAGTCTAACCAGATGCAGCTGAGTACCAGTATTTTACGTGGAGCGACTGTCTATCTGACCTCCACAACCCAGTTACTGGGTAATACGATGCCCCTTGGTAAGACAGGTTTTCAGACTTTCGGGCTTCTGACGACCCGAAACGACTGTCTAAGATCTACGAAAGACAGCCGGGACCAACGGCAACAGCTTAACGTGCTTTCCGAGGCACGGAAGGGTCTTGGTACGTAAAGATGGTCACCCATCCACGGACCAACGGCGCAAGCGTAGCTTAACCTGAACGATCAACCCGTGCGGCTGTTATTACTTAGCCACAAGAAAAAAACCATTGAATTGATTGATCGAATTTTTACGTTTGTAGGAAGAATTTGCTTGAGAAATATCTTTTGAATGTAATTTTGTTATTTCCAATAGACATGGACATAGGTTGCCTTGGTTTACCCGGAAGTCTTTAAATAGACTTCGGATTTAGATAGGCCGAAGCAAAGAAAACCTGCTCAGATAGAGATTCACAGATGACTCCATCCTGGAGTGTAAATGTGGTGCTGTCTTACAATGAATGGAGCACTTTATATCTTGTCCGGCGTGTCCTGTTGTTTGCACGCCACGGGAGTTGATGGACGCCACTGAAAGGATCAAGCTCTTAGGCGAATTCTGGTCTGAAAGGGCTATGCTTGGAGTTTCCCTACGAATCAGAAATGAAGAAATCCGTAGGAGAACCAAGGGTCGACGGCGCGTTGTGTTCCACGCGCGCCTTAAAGCGATGTCAACACATACTTAAGGGTCCGCTAGGGCAGAAGGCTGCCAGGGTTACATATTTGTTCGAAACGGTTACCGTGGCCCTGGCATATGGGCAACTCAAGGAACACGGGTGGGTTTTGGTTAGTGGGGTCTAACACGCCCTCTCGCTTCACCCAGAGTGGGACGTCAATTGATGGTATTCCACCCAAAAAAAAGGGAGTACACATTCGGTTTTGATTCTTGTTTAGAAAGAGTACCAAGTGTACTTAAAGAAGTTTGCACTACAAAAAATAAATAAATTAGGTAGGGTGTTTCAGTCCCACCACTGGCCCCTAAAGGCTCACCGCTAGGACACGGCCTAATGGCGAGTACATTAAATAAAAAACGATTCCTTATGAATCATCCGTTATCTGTATCTTAAAACTTTTGATAATGGCGTCCCAAAGAGGTATGATGTAGAAGCGACGGTCGGTTTGAAGCTGTTGAGTTTCTACCTACATATGTAAGAGACAAAAAATTACACCATTTTCTCATTGAGGTAGGCAGAAAGTAGGTAAATTATTGCCAGCAAATTTACTCTGACCCTCAATATTTCGTTTTTAGGTATTTTCTAGAAATAAAATATATTTCAATGTTACTAGTAGGTAGGTAGGAAACTGTTCCGTAAGTTGCCGGACGTAAAGAATAGCTCCACCCCATTTCCTCCCGTGGGTGTCGTTCTCTAGTAAATCCCTTAGTCGCCCTAAGGGATTTACTAGAGAATGATCAGCAGCGTTCTCTATGCATTTTACCACCATACTGCGATCGCCAACCCGCCAGCCAAGCGTGGCGATTATGGCAAACCCCCCAAATTGGGGGAGGCCTATGTCCAGCAGTGGACGTCTTTCGGCTGAAATTCTGATGATGAAGCAGAAATCTAAAATCATCTCAAACTTTTACACCAACTGCCTTGTCTGTAGTTTCTAGTCTATGCCAAAAGCCCACTTGCTCCGGGAGGTCTCAAAGTGACACGTCTGTCTCAGTTGCCACTATGGCTTAGTGCCACCCGCCGCAGTGACACTAAAAGTACCGACTACTATATGAGAAATATCTTAGCACGCATTCCTTCAATAAATAACACAACATCACGCTTGTAACCTCGATGGGTTGGGCAGAGGTATACAGACACTTATTTTTTAAAGAATAAATAGCACCATCACATTTCTTCCCGTGGGTGTCGTAGAAGGCGATTGAGGGACTTACTAGAGAATGGGCAGCAGCGTTCTTTATTAGTCAAAACTATACTGCGATCGCCAACCCGCCTGCCAAGCGTGGCGATTATGGCAATCCAAATTTTGTCAGACATAGGTCTCCGAAAGTTCCAATGTGCATCAAAAACGACCGGAAAAATAAGACCACTAATAATGGTTTTTGTGATATTTTGCAACGTAATCTTTTCAACCTTATTGCTTAGAAATTATGTTTTATTTTTCCATAACTTATATTTTTCTTCCAATTTTAAAAATATGATCGTAGTACTAAATACTATATTGCAAACTATAATAAACTACATTAAAGTTTATTATAGTTTGCAATATAGTGTTTACTATTACGATCATATTTTTAAGCCATCGCGGCCGCTTGAGCGATCTACAGCTATAATTGATCGAGGATTTAACGGCTATTTTTGTCTGTTTATATGCTGATAGAATCTGCTTAGCGAATAAGCATTATTTATTTCGTCGTAATGTCAAAACCGTAGAATGACATTCAGCCATCTTCTTTATAATGTCAGACTTAAATGCAAATGCAACACTGGTGCCGATTCTGTTGTACACGAACTAAACTAACTAAATTATCTCTAAAATTCCTTACTTTTGGCTATGAGAATTGTAACGCTATTCTGCAAGGAAAAATCTCTAAAGTTAAAAATTATTTTGACACGACTAAAATCGAATTTGACAATCGCGGCTCAGTGTGGTATTTTTTTTTCTTTTCGTTTCGCAACGTTGTACTTGTGTGTGCATTGCGTAGAATGAATTTTTTGAGAGACGAAGGCGCGTGCTGGGGCGCAGCCTCAACGTGTTTTATATGGAATTTTTCACTTTTGTTTGAAAAATATAAAAAAAAGATTACCCACGTGTTGAGATTTAAATGTGCCGGGGTGTACTAAGGGGGCCGAAAATTTCATTATTTTTGCGATAGGACACGCCATTTTCAAGATATAAGCAAAAAGAAAATAAAAAATACAGAACTGTTTTTGCACGTGAAGGCGAGGCGTTGTTGAGAATTTTAGTTCATGACCACTAGTTTTATTCCACACCTTTTTAATCGCGATTAAAAATAGTCAGATTTAGTTAAAATAAATTATTATAGTCAAAATTTTTGGTGAAAACCGGCAAACTCAGAATAGCAAAATTGACATTTTCACTAAACTAATAACTCAGTGCAATCTTAGTGCTGTCAAACTAAAATATAGTTAAGTTGTGTCACTTTAGTCTATTTCAGAATAGGAAATCGTCGTTTGACAGGATTAAACCAAATTTTAGTGATTTTTAGTTTAGTTTAGAGAATTTTGTGACAACAGAATCGGCACCATTGACGGACTCAGACAAAACAATAAAAAAAATCATCTGCCCAACCTTTTCCCAAATATGTTGGGGTCGGCTTCCAGTCCAACCGGATGCAGCTGAGTACCAGTATTTTACATGGAACTACTGCCTGTCTGACCTCCCGAAACCAGTTACTGGGTAATATGATACCCCTTGATAACTTACTTACTACTTCACATGCCGGATTCCTCACGATGTTTTCCTTCACCGATTTGAGAGCAGTGGTGATGAAATTATTTACACTAATTAAAGTGCCTGCTTGGGTTCGAACCCACAACTTACTGACTCGTAAATCGCGGCCGTTACCACTGGGCTACCACTGCTCTGTACCCAAGTAGAATATAATGTTACTAGCTTTAGCTAGCGGCTTCGCCCACGCGGAGGTAGAAAATTATCCCACGGGAACGCACTACCGGGATAAAAAGTACCCTATGTGTTAATCCAGGTTATAAACTAACTGTGTGCCAAATTTCATCCAAATCCGTTAAGTAGTTTTTGAGTGAAATAAGATTTTATTTGCTTTAAACATGGTATAAGGTTGTTACAGTCAGGTATAAATCTAAGGTCCACATGTTCTGCCGGGATCGCGTGATTGTTCGAAAGAGATACCGTGACCCTGGCACATGGGCAACTGATGGAACACGGGTGGGTTTTAGTCAGTAAAAGTCTGACACCCCTCCCGCTCCGCCCAGAGCGGGAGAAGTCATTTGATGATTTCCCATCCTGAAAAAAAAAGGTCTATTAATTAATAATTAAATGTTGTTCAACGTCACAGATATAATAGACATTTTATTATCTTTACACAAAGTCTTTATTTTTCCGATGGGAAATCATCAAATGACTTCTCCCGCTCTATGGTGGAGCGGAAGGGCGTGTCAGACTTTTACTGACGAAAATTCACCCGTGTTCCTTCAGTTGCCCATATACCAGGGCCACGGTTTCTTTTTCGAACAAATCTCGCGACCCTGGCAGGCATTGGTCCTAGCAGAGCCCTTCAGTTAATGCTAACATCTCTTAGAGGCGCGCGTGGAACACTACGAGCCGTCGACACGGGCCTGGACCTTACCGGGCGGCGAGCTACCCATTGCTCGCCGCCCGTAAGCCCGCGCCTACGGTGGCCAGGAGTCCGCGATCGATTCCCGATGACATAAAGTCTTAGATCATTTAAATTACGTAACGAATTTTTAAGCAGTTTTCTAAGGCTTCCTCTTGAATCAGATATAAATGAATAATACGCGGGCGCAGCCGCTGTCAAGCTATAAACAATCAAATGAAATGTATATGATGTCAATATCAACTACCAAATATTACGAACACCTACAATAACAGTTCTGCTTATACTGTTAAGGCTATAATAGCGCTATGACAAATGGTACCGTCAAACGGTTGCGTTTGCCACATTATTCAATCCAAAATGGCGGACACCGGGTACTATTTTGACAAATTGCTTGCCAAGGAGTTAAGAAGATAAAGTTTATTTAAATAAATGGATAAGCTCAAAGTTAAACTCAGCATTTATATCAATTAAAGCATTTACAGGCACTTTTAAACTGTCAAAAAGTTAGTAAGACATTACAAGCTACTTGTCCATTCCAAAATGTGCATCTGGATTGAGGGCCCATTTTTTGAACCCTTGCGTACCGAAATAAGATTTTATAGGGAAATTAGTTAAAAATAGTAAAAACTTAAAGCAAAGGGTCATAAATTTCTTAAACGTGAATTAAAACTGTTATGATGAAATAACTTGGGCCCTCAATCCAGACACGTGCATAAAGTGGCATAGCCTAAATCTCAGTAAGTACTATCTCTGGGTTAATAATTTTTGTTTAAGAATTTAGTTAAGAATTTCTTAAATATTTTAAGGAATTCCCAAATCTGTAAAATATAACATTACCGATTTATGGCGGCTTATCTAGGGCCCTCACTTCATTATTGTTTGTACTGAGGAATCTGCAAAACATGAATATATCTGATGTGCATCTGGATTGAGGGCCCATTTTTTGAACCCTTGCGTACCGAAATAAGATTTATAGGGAAATTAGTTAAAAATAGTAAAAACTTAAAGCAAAGGGTCATAAATTTCTTAAACGTGAATTAAAACTGTTATGATGAAATAACTTAGGCCCTCAATCCAGACGCGTGCATAAAGTGGCATAGCCTAAATATCAGTAAGTACTATCTTTGGGTTAATAATTTTTGTTTAAGAATTTAGTTAAGAATTTCTTAAATATTTTAAGAAATTCCCAAAAATTGTAAAATATAACATTACCGATTTATGGCGGCATATCTAGGGCCCTCACTTCATTATTGTTTGTACTGAGGAATCTGCAAAACATGAATATATCTGAAGAAATACATAAATACGACTTTAACATGTTTTAATTACATACCTATGTGAATTAGTTAAAAAGAAATAAGGACACAAAACTTAATTGTTAAGAAGTAAATGAAAGTCGAATTTTACTAAAAAGTCTGAACTGAGAGCCCAATATTATCGGCTTTATTGACTAGGCTCAACCTCATAGATTAACGCAAATTAAAATAAAAGTTTTAAGTATTTCTTAATTAAATTGTAACATATCGTTCGTTCTTCTAAATGTCATACTTTAAGAGAAAATTGATTTTCAACTTTTTGAAAGATAATTATTTGTAGAGTGACCATAATGTTCAAAGTATCTGTACATTTTGTAAAGTGCATTCGGCAAGTCATAATTTGCAGCTAAAAGTACTATATACCTACTAATTACAATTTGGTTTTCCTTATTTTTAAAGTAATTTCTATTTATGCGATGTTACTCTTTAAGGTAATACTAGGAGCCAAGTTGCCTAAAGCAAATAAAAAAAATATAGTTAAAAAAAAAAACTAAAAACGAAAATGGAAATGATTTTTTTTAAATCAGAGATATAGTTGCACTCATCACTAAAAATTACTTCGCTCTATCGCAATTTCGTATTTTTAGGATATAAGACTATTTTAAGGTAACATTTATGTGAAGTAAATAGTTTTTTATAATTATACCGATCGTGTTTTATTTATCACAATCAATTTGTTTGATCTGGTGCTACAGTGATCCATAGATACGATGACTTACATGTATAACATACTACTAGTCGGTTAGTTTGCCTTTCATTTTAAGCAAACTCTGTTGAAGCTAAATAAAGGTTCTAGTTTTATTTATTTTTATAGAAATTACATTAAAAATAAGAAAAGCCAAATTGTAATTAGTAGGTATATAGTACTTTTAGCTGCAAATATTATGACTTACCCAATGCACTTTACAAAATGGACAGGTACTTACTTTGAACATTATGGTCACCCTACAAACAATTCTCTTACAAAAAATTGAAAATCAATTTTCTCTTAAAGTATGACATTTAGAAGAACGAACAATATGTTACAATTTAATTAAGAAATAATTAAAATTTTTATTCTAATTTGCGTTAATCGATGAGGTTGAGCCTAGTCAATAAAGCCGAAAATATTGGGCTCTCAGTTCAGACTTTTTAGTAAAATTCGACTTTCATTTACTTCTTAAGAGCGATATATAATTTAAAGAAAACAGACAGTTGCAAAACCTTTTTTAAAAACACGAAAATATTGACTATGCCGTCGTTGTATATCTACGAAACGTGTATGTTCGTCAGAAATAATTTACATAAATTTGCTCGAGTAACTAGTCAGCGCCGTTGTGATCGATTACAAACAGTTGGATCTAGTACTGCGCTGTACAAAAACAGTATTTTTGTGATGGCTCCAAGGGTCTATAACAAATTACCAAAATGTATAAGAAGTGAAGACAGTGTTCGTAAATTTAAAAGTAAACTGTATTTATTCCTAATGGATAAGACATATTACTCTATCGATGAATTTTTAAATGATAAAATATGACATTAGCAGTCCCTTATTTAATGTAATTTACCATTGACATGCAAGTAAAAAATAAGTTATAATTTATTCATTATTGACTAAAAATACATTTAATTGACATTTCTTATAATATGACATTACTAAATTTTATTATGGACATGCATGTAAAAATAAATTATAAATTATTTATTCTTAAAACATATAAATTACATTTTTCTACACGAACGTGATTTCTTGTATAAATTCAGCATGATTATTAAGAAAACCTAATATACCTATTTGTACACCAATTTCATTGGTAGGACATAGAGCTCGACATAAAATGTATACCTAAGAACTTTATTGTAATACCTGTGTTCACAAATAAAGATTGATTGATTGATTGATTAATAATTAAGTTTTGTGTCTTTATTTCTTTTTAACTAATTCACATAGGTATGTAAGTAAAACATGTTAAAGTCGTATTTATGTATTTCTTCAGATATATTCATGTTTTGCAGATTCCTCAGTACAAACAATAATGAAGTGAGGGCCCTAGATATGCCGCCATAAATCGGTGATTTTTCGTTTTTTCGTCTCTTTTAAAGTCCAGACATAATCTTGGTCACATCATGTGAAGACCATGTAGATTGGTGTCTAAAATGGTCTTTTGAGGAAAGAACCACACAGATTGAGTGAACCTGTACAGTCAGTGCACGCATTTGTCACTAATCGTGCAGCCCAACTCAGAATAAAAAAATGAAATTTTTACACCGTACGGTTCTTTCCAAAAATCATATCAGATATTAACCTCCATGATCCTGAAATGGCACAAGCAACATTATATCTTTTTTGAATATCTGCACCCGTTTTTAACTTAGTACTTGCACATTGTAGGTCGTGGTAGCTAAACTAGGGTGCCGCGACCCTATCCCTATCCCTTAGGACCCGAGATGGTGGCGCGTAGTGTTCCACGCGCGCCTCTCTGTGATGTATGGGGGGGGGAGTTTAACACCTCGCTCCCCCCCAACGTGAGGAGGCCCGCAAAAGCGGGCCGGCACCAGTTGGGGAACGCGGAAGACATATTGGTTCCCGTGGTCCCCGACGTAGGTGTGGGACGGAACACCGGGGTGGTTTTAGTCAGTAAGAGTCTGACAGACCCCTCTGCCCACCCCAGGGCAGAGGACATCCATGAGGATTTCCACCTCGAGATCAAAAAAAAAAAAAAAGTGTGCCGCGACCAAACTGGTTAGATTAGACTTTGGACCTGTGTTTCGACGGATACGTTGAAAACACTTACTTTTATAATTTAGCATTTTTAGGACCCCATAATAGGAAATATTTTATATTTTTTTTTTTTTTTTCAGGTTGGGAAATCATCAAATGACTTCTCCCGCTCTGGGCGGAGCGGGAGGGCGTGTCAGACTTTTACTGACTAAAACCCACCCGTGTTCCATCAGTTGCCCATGTGCCAGGGTCACGGTATCTCTTTCGAACTATCACGCGACCCCGGCAGGCATCGGTCCTAGTAGACCCCTACACTGCTGCTGACATCTCTTTGAGGCGCGCGTGGAACACTGCGCGCCGTCGACCCGAGCTTGGTCCTTACCGGGCGGCGAGCTACCCATTGCTCGCCACCCGCAAGCTCGTGCCTACGGTGGTCGGGAGTCCGCTATTGACTCCCGACGCCCGGGGCGTCTCCTCCTGCGGCGGCTAGGGACATGAGGGCGCAGAGACTGCCACTCCCTCACGCGCCCCGCCTCCTCCTTCGCGAGCATTACTGCTTCGCAGAAGGAGGTGACGGCTTCCCATTCCCTCTCGCTCCGTACCATGGCTCGCACCAGGGCCGGACGCGAGAGGTCGCCGCCGCCGATCGCCTCAACGAGGACACGGCGGTGCTCCGCCCAGGCAGGGCAAACCTCCACCGTATGCTCCACCGTGTCCTCCAGACGATCCTCGCAATGGAAACACCCGGACGTATCCTCCCGCTTTATCCTGAACAGGAACCCACCGAAGCACCCATGCCCGGTGAGAACCTGCGTGAGGCGGAAGGTGAGGACGCCGTGACGCCTCTCTATCCACTCCTCAAAGAGGGGACTTACCGCCGCAATTGTGGCGTGCCCAACATTTTAAGGATCGCAAAATGATAAATTATTTGTGGTTCGATTGACATGCTTTATTAATTTACCTCCTCCAAAGTAGATGTTGATTCATGTTCAGAGTCATTTATTAGCAGAGTGAGTCCGTAACTGCCGAATTATTTAAATAAGATAATTATTTGTCATACAAATCAATAGGCAAACTAGTTTTGTAGATGTGTGCGTCACACATACATAAGAGGGGATACTAAGTGGGGTTACCGTATATTTGGTCACACCAGAAAGGGAACGCCCTAACCACTTGATAGCCTCATTTTCCGCAATTTTCCGGCCGACCGCAAATATTATTTGACCACATCCGAATCCGATCACATACACATCCGTAGTTCGTAAATTAAAATCATAATTGTATACCAAAATGAAATATAGGTACAGTTAAAAAGCTGAAATACTTAAATGAGTTTTTTTAAATTAATTTTGACGGTAGATGTTAGTTATGTTCGTTCCGGGTACTACAGTACCCCGTTGGCGATATACTTTTATCATCTTAATCATCATTTCAACTAAAAGACGTCCATAGCTGGATATAGGCCTTCCCCAGTTTGGGGAGCTTTGCCATAATCGCCACACTTTGCAGGCGGGTTGAAGATCGCAGTATGGTGGAAAAATGCATAGAGAACGCTGCTGCCTATTCTCTAGTAAGTCCCTTAGTCGCCTTTTCTGACACCCACGGGAAGAAATGGGACGGTGCTGTTCTTTACGTCCGGCACCACATGGAGCATATACTCTTATACCAGGTCAATATACTCTTATACCAGCTCCATATACTCTTATACCAGGTCAATATACTCTTATACCAGCTCTATATACTCTTATACCAGGTCAATATACTCTTATACCAGGTCAATATACTCTTATATCAGCTCCATATACTCTTATACCAGGTCAATATACTCTTATACCAGGTCAATACACTCTTATACCAGGTCAATATACTCTTATACCAGCTCCATATACTCTTATACCAGGTCAATATACTCTTATACCAGCTCCATATACTCTTATACCAGGTCAATATACTCTTATACCAGGTCAATATCAGACGAAATGTGATATAGCCATCCTCAATAAATGGGCTATCCAACATTAAAATAATGTTTCCATTCGAACCAGTAGTTCTTGAGATTAGCGCGTTCAACCAAACACACTCAGCTTCAGCTTTTATTAGTATACCAGCTTTTACCAGCGAAGTATACTTTCGCCCGCATATTATACCTGTAAAGCTTCCTCTTGAATCACTCTATCTATTGATGAAAAACGCATTAAAATCCGTTGCGTGTAGACACAAAATGCGACTTTGTTTTATAATTTGTAAAGATAGAATGGATAAAATATTGTATACATCAAACAATGTACCTAATAAAACTGTAAAAAAACCATCCTCATATACCTAAAACCTATAAATACATAGTATTCAAAAGACGCATGTCTGTCTGTCCCCTGTGACCTCAGGAACATAAAAACGTCTAGAGCTTTTTTATGATACGCTATAAAAAAAACGACTGTTGTAAAAATTTGCTCGTATATTTTGCACTAGCATTGTCACCTGTCTTTGCTTGCTAGTTCTTCTATCATCATGATGATTTGTCCTGTCCTTATCTTAATGTATTAGCAGTCATGCGCAACATGTCTTCTCTTTCTCTATTAGTCGTCATCTCGGTAGTCACCCCTTTTATATCCATATCATCATTCACACAGTACATCTATCGTTTCTTTGGTTTTCCTTCTTCGTCACGCAAACTGTAACCATGAAATTCAGCACATGATTTACCCCCCTTTTTTACTGGATTATCAAGAAAAATGCAATACTTACGTAGTTATTTTTCACCATCATTTCAACCAAAAGACATCCATTGCTGGCCTCGCCCAATTTGGAGAGGTGGACGCCTGGGGTTGGCGCAGTTTGGGGTTAAAATGCATAGAGAACGCTGCCCATTCTCTAGTAAGTCCCTTAGTCACTTTCTTACGACACCCACGGGAAGAAAAGGGACGTTGTGTTTTTTTCTATAACTTAGAAAAATTACAAAGCGCGTTCAGAATCATGTACTTACTGAATCCACGGCTGCACCTGGATGTCTCTACCTACCACCCTATATAATGAAAACACGTTTCTAAAAACAAACAAAAAAATATTCGATTATATCAATATATATACTCTCTTAAGCAAACATACATATGTTATGCATTTATTATGCAAAATATATTCAAGTTTTATTTCATAATAATTTGTGAATTCGTTTTATTGATGCTATGATGTTATTTTTTGTTGAATACAAATAATAATTATAGTTAGTATTATTTTTCAATAGCTATTAGGTATAGTCAATCGGTCTGTCTTTTCGGCACTATGTTGGGGTCAGCTTTCGGATATAATTATAAAAATAATAACTTTATATTTATTCCTTAAATTTCACATTTCTGTACAATATTGGTTATTTTATTTAATCTAGAATTTAGTATTGTTTTTAATCTAGAATGGAATAGCAAGTATACGAATTTGTGTGGGGTTGGTATCACAACTAAAAAGTGAAAATAATAACTTGGTTTATTAAGTAATAAAAAGACACTCACTTCCAAAAACAAAATAAAGTGAAAAAAAAAAAAATCGGAAGTCGTCTTAGGTTTTCGATTTTCGTTTTATTGCCACCGACTTCCGAAATTAAAGTTATTTTTTTAAAGTGGTTTTTTTTTTATAAAACCAAACTTTTTCAAAAACTCGAAGTACCATGATAACGACCGGGAACTGTGTGCACTTTATATTGCAGAAAAAATAAAAGTTTTATATAGACGCTGTGAGCAGTGCTTGTAATAAAATGACGTAGTAAAGAAAGTGTCGGCAATTTGGCCTTATTCGACCCGAAGAGAGTCGAGGGGTCAGTTCCTGCGTTGAAGCAAATATTTGTATTGTAGCAAAAATTAAAAAGTCATTTATTCAAATTAGGCTCAGTATCTGGACTTTTAGAACGTTAAAGTTACATAAGACAGTCCCCTAAAACGCTCGCCCTTCGACACTTCCTAGTGCTTTAGCTGGGAAGAAGAAGTGGCGGAACAAACTGTCCAGCAGCACAGCTGACTGTCCAATTAGAAGAACAAACATCGACATCAGCAATGGATATGGTTATGTTTATAGTTTCTATATCTAATCGAATCAGAAATGAAGAGATCCGCAGGCGAACCAAGGTAACCGACATAGCCCGAAGAATTACCAAATCCGAATTGTCGAATCCAACTCTGCTGGGCAACGTTCAGGAAGCTACAAAATATTTTCTCGTCCCACTTACCGCAGTGTCTCAAGACAAAAGTCCTTGAGACTCATGAGGTCATCACTGGCAACACACACTGGTGTGTGTTGCCAGTGATGACCTATGGAACTGAAACGTGGTCGCTCACAATGAGCCTTATTAGAAGGCTGAAAGTCACCCAACGGGCGATGGAGAGATGCTTGAAGTTTCCTTACGGAATCTAATCAGAAATGAGAGATCCGTAGGAGAATTAAGGTAACCGACATAGCCCGAAGAACTGTGGCAGTGGGCAGGGCACATTGCTCGCAGAACAGATAGCCGTTGGGGCCGGAAAATTCTGGAGTGGCGACCGCGTACTGGAAGACGGAGCGTTGGAAGGCCTCCCACAATGTGGACCGATGAGCTTGTGAAGGCCGCAGGAATCCGCTGGTTGTGGGAAGCACAAAACCGATACAAGTGCTAGCTTGAGGGAACTGAATTGAGAATTGAGGGCTATATCCATCTTTCAGTTAAATGTATGAACTTAACATCATGCCTGTAATATCCACAGGGTTACGCAGAGGTGTACCTAGAACACCCACATATGTCTAGTTATAGTTTAAGTTCCATGTCATAGGGGGCGAGCCTATAATTGCCATCAACCGGGTACAAACCCAGACTCCGGGCTGCTACTGAAAAAATCTTGATAGAAAACACAATAACAATATTTGTCCGACTTGAAAATCGAACCCAGGATTTCAATGCTTCATGCTGAACAGTAGTGTATGCGACCACTAGACCAGGCAGCGCTTATCATATCATTATAATCTGCCTATATTGTTCCCACTGCTGGGAAACATGCCTCCTCTCTGTGTGAGTGAGTGGGCCGTAATCCACCACGCGGGCCCAGTGCGGGTTGGTAGATGTCACATGTTTTCGAATTGTTGGTTCTAGGACATGCCGGTTTCCTCACGATGTTTTGTCCTTCATCATATTGAGAGCAGTGGTGATTAAATAATTTATACGAAGTGAAGCGCCTGCCTGGGTTCGAACATACGACCCACAACTCGTAAGTTGCGGCCACCTCAGTTCTTAATAAGGGACCATCCATTAATCACGTGAGGCTTGAAAAGGGGGAGGGGGTTTAGCAAAAATCACAAAATATCAAAATGGGGAGGGGGTGTAAGACATCACGTGTATCAATTTTTTTCGGCAAACGCGCGATTTTTAAACGAAAAACGGCGACCTGATGAAACCAACATTGATCTCCAACAAAGCACAGTGCCAACAACTGACTTGCAAGATGCTTATCCAGTCGTTAGTGTTGAAGAAAGCCTTGGTAATCCGTGGTCCGAGGACAATGAACATTAAATATGTTCATGTACTAGCACAATATATGTTTTTTGCATGATTACATCATTCCTTAATATTATTTGTAAGCCAGTCAAAAACAACCTGCAACCTTTCTGTCTAGACATAACATTCTAAAAATTTTAATATTCTTTGTAGGTACTAAAAAATATACATGATTTTGGGAGGGGCGGGGCGCCGGGCGGGGCGGGGGGTTAAAAATGCTAAAGACATATCACGTGATTAATGGACGGGCACGTGATTAAGGCAGTCAACCTACTACATCCTTCTTCATAATTCTATTACAATAAAATGATAATTTTATTAAATTCAACAATCATTTTAGTAAAATAATATGACAGTAATGTATTATCTCGCTATTCAAAATCAAATTTTATTATTTTGAACATAAATTGATATTATTATGATACTTAATACATAAGATGACATATTATATTTATAGATATGATTTCAGTTTGAATGTTTTTGGGACTAAATTAGGCATAGTTTCTTGCATACAATAATAGATTTAACATATTTTTAATATGCAAAAGCGACTACACAGCTCTATGACTTGAACATCGGAAAACATTTACATTATTGTATAAGTCTTGCGGTGACAGCTGCCCTCCCCGATTTGTGCCCCCCACATGCCATAATTACCACGCTTGGCAGTATGGTGGAAAAATCTATACAGAACGCTGCTGCTTATTCTCTAGTAAAGTCGCCATTTACGACACCCACGGGAAGAAACGGGATGGTACTATTCTTTAAGTCCGATACCACAGTGATTAGCTAGCGACCTCGACAACTTGTCATTCAATTCTTGCCTGAGCAACCGGCAGCAAGTTCGTCATGCTCCCTTAGATGTCACTGCTTGCGGTAGCGTCAGGCGTCGGGTTACCCCCTTCTCTCAAATAAGGCGAGGGGGGTAATGGCTGATCTTTGCGTTATGCTCGTGAACGGGTGCTGCTTGTGGTAACTGGTCGTCTTGCTGACCTTGATGTTGGTATTGTTGTTAATTACCTACCTGGTTATTAGTTTTGTGGCCTCGACTTGTAACTCGGGTCGTAACAGCTATGTACACGTGAATCAGCATTGCATATGTAAGCTGTCACGCCCTTTATGCCAGGAGGCTTTTATTTTGGTACTTTTATTTACTTTATAAAAATATTTTTTGCTTTTGCTTGAGTATAGATTTCATTTTATTTCTTGGAATATTGGGTTGGCTAGCTGACATATGGCAAATCATTTAATTTAATATTTTGGTGCTCGTAATGTTACCTCCTTACAATTGTATAGGATCAAGTTCTAACTTAACAGACAGCTGTGCTGCTGGGGAGTTTGTTCCGCCACTTCTTCTTCCCAGCTAAAGCACTAGGAAGTGTCGAAGGGCGGGCGTTTTGGGGGGACTGTCTTTTGTAACTTTGACGTTCAAAAAGTGCTGACTCTCAGCCTAGTTTGAATAAATGACTTTTGATTTTGATTTTGACACGTAACATTATTAAATGTTAATTTGATATAAATCTATACTTATTGCATACGTATATACGTACAGACAAGTAAAATTGAACTGTCTGTTTGTAATGCTAATGTCACAATAACAGCTCTTTATTAGATGCATATGAAAGTATATACATACTTATAATATTAAAAAAACCGCACCCAAATCGGTTCATCCGTTGAAGAGCTACGTTGCCACAGACAGACACACTGACAGAAAAACTTATAACACCCCTCTTTTTGCGTGGAGGGTTTGAGACTGACTGACTGACTGACTGTCCATCTGTCTGTTTGTTTCGGCTGTTCTTGGAAACGGCTGGACTGATTTGGACGGGATTTTCAATAGGATACTTTTGTCCCGTTAAATCGTTCCTGTGTAATAATTTTCAACAACTACATTATATATTTTTATACCGAATAAAAAACTATGAGAGAATTAAAATGTTATGTCTATGTTTTCCTTCATTGTTTACTCAATGACGTTCAAAATAAACGTAAAAGCACACATTATTGAAATAAAAACATAACTTCTAACCATATCAAGTTCAACTGCATTTAACAACATTCCCGGGAGAAGCAAGAGTTCAATAATAACAAGAAGAACCCAAAAAAATTACTGTGACTGCCTTAACTAACCAAATTCAAAACCGCCTTTGTCAAAATCGTACACAAAAACGGGCCTGTTTAGATAAAATACCACGTTATATGATCAATTTAAAAAGACCTCTAACTCCTTACAATTCCTCTCTAAAACAGACCTATTTAAATCGGTCGGGAAAACCAGTTTAAGAATGCCTGTCAATTGATGGAGATTCGAAAAAGATATACGTCATTTTATAATGGTGATGTCGTATGAAATGTGACCAATTTAAAAAGAGCCCTCCGTGCCTATATAATTGAATAGATATAACACCTTTTTAATTTGGTCTGGTGTTTCATAAGTTTGTTTAATAGCCAGTGTAATCAGACCTTGGTTTTGATACAACTTTGTTTGAAACAGAGGTCTTGTAGTTTTAGTTTTACGTTCACAATAGATTGAAAAAAAAAACATGATCGAGTAAGGTATGATCAATATGATTGCGTCGCATGCGGTCTCGATTTCCGCTATTTAAACAAAATTGGGTAGGCAGTAGTGTCTAAGGAGTCAGAAAAAAAGGTTAACAAGATTGTCAGATTGTGAATGACGTAACGTCTCGCCAGGGGGCCTACTCTAAGTCCGTCAACGAAAATGACCTTCTGAAGGTAGCCGATTAACCAAATTTTTGCACGGAAAAAACAACGGGTGTAGGACACCTGACAAATCGTGGTGACAGTAATTCTTGGGTCGGGCCCCGAACAAATCTTATGTTCATAAGTGATACGGAGTTGCAAATGCCCGTAAATTCGGCCAAAATTACGGATTTCGTGCTTAAGTAGTCGTCATAAACAACCCTAAATTTTCCCACTGCTGGGACACAATTCTGTTCTCAATGAGAGGGAGTGGGCCGTAATCCACAAAGCGGGCCCAGTGCGGGTTGGTAGATGTCACATGTCCTCGAATTTTTGGTTTTAAGACTTGCCGGTTGCCGATATTTTCCTTCACCATTTTGAGAGCAGTGGTGATGAAATAATTTACACAAAGTAAGCACCTGCCTGGTTTCGAACTTCTTTAGGAAAACACACTGTCATAAATATTTTTTCTGTGACGTCATTCTACGAATCCCCAACAAAGAGCTCAAATTCAAAATCTAAGATGGAAGCCAGAGGTTCTAATTTCAAAATTCTACGTATTTCTATTTACTTATTTTACCTTGAATCCAATTTGGATTTAGAATATCGACAGTACATCTGTTAGATTTCGCATATTTTTACAAACTTATTTTTACGTCTAGTGATAAGTTACTGACTTTCTTGTTCTTGTCAAAATAGAGCATATTATCAAACGGAAAATTATTTTTAGAACTGCAAAATTGACTGTGTTTTTGTTGTTCCAAATTTCTATAGAGCAGCTATTGACAAATAAAATTTTATAATTCACTAAATCAATTTGTATTCTTAACACTATGAAAATAAGGTCCACATTCATTAAAAAAATATTTATACAGCAGCAATGATAACATTGTTCTGACAGTTCGTCGATCTTAATCCTCTAAGAATGGTTCCTTTTTCAAAAAAAGATCTTTTGTAATTCGGCGTGCTTTATGGTAACACTATACTTTTGGGATTCGAATTTGGAATTAGGTTAGGGAAAGAAAAAAAAACAACATATGTTTTTGGCAAAATAATCTTTTCTCACTCTTAGTTTCTTGGATATTTATACAAAATGGCTTGTGTTCTATTATCTGATTAACTTATATAATATACTATCTCAACATTATCTGCATAGCCTTTTCCTTACTATGTCAGGGTCGGATTCCAGCCTATCCGAATGCATTTTTTTTTGGGAGTGATATCTCTCATGTCAACCTATGAGGTTGTTGGCTGCTTAACTCGATTTGCCTGTGGCTACCTTAATAAATTAAGACCTCCAGCCAGGGCTTAAAAACTTAAAACTAGAGGCACCTCCTGTGGGTTACGGACCTCGACAAACCTCTCTACCCCATCATCATCATCATTTCAGCCGAAGCACGTCCACTGCTGGACAAAGTCCTCCTCAATTTGGGGAGGTTCGCCTTAATCGCTACGCTTGACAGGCGGGTTGGCAATTGCAGTACGGAGGTAAAATGTATAGAGAACGCTGCTGCCCATTCTCTAATAATTCCCTTAGACGCCATTTACGACACCCAGGGGAAGAAATGTGGTGGTGTTTTTTTTTACGAATGACTTATACTTATGCGTTTTTTAATTCGTAAGGGCATTCAAAGTTATTCATTGAGAACTAACAGTGACACTATGACACTGTAGTGTCAGATTGGTACCTTGTTTTTGGTACCAATTAGTAAGGTCGGTTCCAGCTAGGCGCGTGGTTTGAAGACCAAATGTCGCACATTGTTTGTTGACACACACAACGCCTTATTTTATGTATAGGGTGGTATAATTTTATCTTAGGGTTATTTTACTAGATTGTAATTTTATTTATGACTAGCTTTTGCCAGCGGCTTCGCCCGCGTGGAGGTCGGAAATTATCCCGCGGGAACATACTACCGGGATAAAAAGTAGCCTATGTCCTTTCTCAGGCTCTAAACTATCTGTGTACCAAATTTCATTTAAATCGGTTCAGTAGTTTTAGCAGGAAAGCGAGACAGACAGACAGACAGACAGACAGAGTTACTTTTGCATTTATAATATTATAGTATATAGTATAATAGTATATAGTATATATAGTATATAGTATATAGTATATATAGTATAGTATGGATATTTTGTATTACTTATCGTATCCCCTAATCTATATATATAAAACTGAATCCCTATTTCCCTTGGTCACGCCATCACGTGTACCGATGTGTGTATCGGTCGTGTGCTGGACCGATTTCCCTTTTTTTTTGTTGTGTTTTGTTATAGTCAGGAGAAGGTTCTTAAGATAGAAAAAAAATAAAAAAATTCGCGCAACATTAGAAAATTTAAGAACACTTTCACCTAACATGGGTGTTTGATAGCTAGAAAACGCTTTATGTCTTCGAAGTACCAGGTTGGCATAACTTGGTAGGAGCTCACCTATCATGGGTGTGGTAGCTAGAAAACGCTTTATGCCTTCAAAGTACCAGTTTGTCATAACTTGGTCTAACATGGGTATATGGTACTTGGTGGTCTTTGCTTTGTGTTGGTGGGATCTGATAAGTTAACACAACATTTATTGATTCTGAGGCGGTACGAAGTTCGCTGGGTCAGCTAGTATTATATGAAGTAGGACCTTTTACATAAATAATAAGCATAATCATCCACGTCATACTCTCATTGTGATAGTCAAAACACATACTACAGTTCGATTTTATATAACTACTCATACTTCTCAAGTTTTTACCCGACCGCGGTGGACCCGAAACAGAGGGTAACGTTTATCTTCACATACACTCCTCCAATGTCAACGTTATCAAATTCGTCACACCCTGTATAATTTATCACCTGAGTGTTGGTGGTCGGTTTTTTGTTTTACCATCATAATCTACAGGCTGTTGTCTTTGTGCATTCCGCTTTATAATCTGTGGCACTTTGCAGGTAGGCGTGGAAGAGCCATGTGGTTCTTTAATTTAAAAATAAATTCAAATTCAAGATTTTATTTCAGACCAGGGATCCATAGTGTTAGTAAGAACTTAGTCTAAGTTAGTAAACACAAATTTAATAAAATAAAATAAAATAATAACACATTAATTAGGTACGTGAATATGTGCACGCACGTGCCTGCCAGCCCAGAGCCTGATAAATGGACCATCAACTTTGTCCGCTAGTGTGTTATTTTAGTGTTTTCCTAATCATGACTCTGCTGTTCAATTTCAAAACCTAGTATCTGACATTTTGGAACGAAGTTCCTTATCGCGCGTTGCGAAAGGGGGCTAGACGGAAAAAAATAAGACCAAAAGTTGTAACGACACTTTTTACTATAGTTGTAAGCCGTGCGACATGCGCGTGTTTCTCTGTCTCTCTCTCTCTCTCTCATAGAAAGCAAACCAGTTATTTTCGTTTCGTCTTTCTATTTCGCATTGAACAGTGTGGTGTCGCGACGATTATTTTTGTTGAGTGTATACAGGTTTTTTGTACATAATAAATAATAATAACAAAATGAATCCTGACAGTGTTCCTGCACAAGTTCAGGATATGGCTGATGGAGTTAGGTAAGTAGAGATTTTATACAGACAATAATAAATGCAATTAATCGAAAGGAACTTCTTTCCATCCGGGAGTCCCTTGACACCGCTCAAGTTTTTTTTTTAAAAACGGGTGTCTTTGCCTTTTTCGATCTTATAGACCACCCGCCACATACTACGCTAACAAAAACTCCCAGAAATTAGTTAAATACGAAGTTATACAAAGTCGGAAACCTAGTATCCACAGCAAAAGTTTAGTTCTATAGAAATCGTTTTTCGACTCTCCTGTAAAATTTTGTTTTATGCAGATACTGATATTTCGCAGCCAGACTGTCGTGGTAAACGAATCGGCAACATAGAAGCAGAAATAATGATGTTGATCTATCATTCTCATGTAAAAGTTGGTGAACCTTCTGCCATTATAGCGGGCACCAACCTTGTTGATACTTCGGTAATACTACTTTGAAAACTATACAATATTTTTGCTCGACATAGGGGTGGGTGTCGTAAGAGGCGACTAAGGGACTTACTAGAGAATGGACAGCAGCGTTCTCTATACATTTTACCACCATACTGCGATCACCAACTCGCCTGCCAAACGTGGCGATTATGGCGGTTTGCCATAATCGCCACGTTTGGCAGGCGAGTTGGCCTAATTGGGCGGGGCCTATGTATGTATAGCAGTGAATGTCTTTCGGATGAAATAACGATGATAATGATGATATGGGTGTCGAACCTAGGACCTTATACGCAGCAGTCGCGCTAGCGACCCCTGGACTTACAAGACGGACTAACTTACAACGTTATTTGTATTTTTTTTATTGTGCCTTTATTACAGAAGACACTGCTTATTCAAATACTACTATAATTATTTAATCAGACCATAACACTTTATCATAAACATGGTTAAAGGATAAGAGTTGACAGATAAGCAAGGCCACCACGTGAGGGGCTAAAACCTCTTTAATCTATCGTAATCTTTATTATTATTTGATGGTCTAGTGTTTGTATGTATAAAGTTCTCTGTGAAGAAGCTCGTTTAAGGAAGAACTGTAACAATAAATTTTGTATGTTCCATCATCCCGCAGAGAACCAAAGTTATCATCATAGCTCATAGAAATAACAACCTGAAGTGGCAATGGGCCACCACAATAGCCGTAGAACTGATGACCTTTGGGGTAGACGTGTTCTTGAGTTGAGACCGCGATTCGGCAAACATAAGTTAGGTGGAGCGACGATCGTCGCAGGGTGGCTGGTAGCAGCCGGATGAGAGCTGACGAGAATCGAGCTGAATGGCGTGCAATTGGAGAGGCCTATGTCCAGCAGTGGACTGCTCTAAACTGATGAAGATTCCATCATTTCATCTGCTTAGTATTTCCATCTCATCCTTTCTGTCTACCTAGCACACCAATAAGGACACTATATCTTCATAGAGTGTATTTGTGACCCAGTGGAAATGGCCACGACTTACGAGTTCTAGGACGTTGATTCGAACCCAGGCAGGTGCTATAGTTTGTGTAAATTATTTCATCACCACTGCTCTCAAAACGGTGATGGAATATATCGTGCTAGAACCAAAAACTCGAAGACACGTAACATCCTCTTACTCGCACTGAACGCGCGTGATGTATAAAGACAGAGAGGAGGATAATAGGTTGACTATGTATGTCCTACTCGGGCATGTCCTATGGGTGCCTCCGCTCACATAAGCCTTGTTATTTGTTTCTAAATAATAATTCGTCTTTCATTCATCCTCTCAACATGACCAAACCATCTAAGCATGCTCTTTAAGATTTTTGCCACTATATCTTCTTTTAAACCGCACTGTTGTCTTATCAAGTTATCACATCATTCCTCAGCCTATCATTCATAGTCACACCACACGTGCTTCGGTTAAAGCAATAGATAAATGTTTAATTACCAACGCTCAAATTAATTCTGTAATAAAAGTAGGTACAGTAACGTCCAGGACTTCTTCCTCTGCCTCGTATAAGGCATATCGTGAATCACGCATCGCATCGTTGCCTCTCACTAATGGTAGTCGGGCAGGGAACGCGTACTATGTCAAACTTCTGTCTGAATGTCATAGAGTATACGAGAAGTATACAGATGGGAGAGAGCTGTGATAGCCTTTTTTGTGGGTGAAAAATCATCAAATGACGTCTCCCGCTCTGGGCGGAGCGGCAGGTCGTGTCAGACTTGTACTAACTAAAACCCACCCGTGCTCCGTCAGTTGCCTATATGCCAGAGCCACGGTAATTCTTTCGAACAAATCTTGCGACCCTGGCAGAGCTATGATGGCCTGGTGTTTGCTCCAACTCCATCAGGGTAACATAAATTGTAATCAACGTTTGCCTTCATTCCAAATTTTCCCAACTATTTTTACGGGATGCTCATGTAGCTTAATATCAGTATTTTACATGGAGTGACTGCCTATCTGATCTCCACAACCCAGTTACTGGGTAATACGATACGACCCCTTGTTAAGACCGTTTGCCAGACTTTCATGCTTCTGACGACACGTGGCAACTGTCGAAGATCCACAAATGGCAGCCGGGATCAACTGCTTAAGGTAGAAGTACGTATTCCCGTTAGTGTCCCAGTACCCGTTAACATGACAGTTTTTTTATCATTACACTTTTCTACTAATAATAAGTTAAAGTTTACGAATGGCAACATATTCTTGGTAATATTTAGCACAATATAAATGACAACATTGACCGAAAAGTTTAATGGTGTCAAAACTACTCGATCAGAAAAGTTTCTTACAAAAAAAAATAATGTAAATTCTAAGTTCTGACAGTGAACTAGCAAACCATCACGTCGCGTTGATCAACTAGCCACCCTGCGACGAGAAACGTAAAGGTAAGAGTGTTAATTTTCTAAAATATTTGAGTTTATTCTTTAGCGATATAAACTATAAATTGGGCTGAATCTTATTGTAAAGTAAATATTTTTACACATCACATCTATTGATACTCAAAAACCCCTAGTTGACCCATTACCCGTTAAAGTCGTATTTTTTTTTACCGGATATTGGTACACGATCAACCCGATTATACAATTACACCGAAACCCGTTATTGTACACTTATTGCCTTGAAATAGGTCACATTTTCCATTAAAACTGTAGAATTTTTCTGCCGGTTATTGGGACATGAATTAACAGTTGCATTTAAACCCGGCATCGTTCTTAATACCTTGAGTTAAGTCTTATTTTCCTTCGCTCAACTTTTTTCGGTTTTTCTGTGTGATTTTTATATTTTGCACATTTTGCTTTACTAATCTGCTGTTCTGAAATCAGGCTTTTCTATGCACATCGTATGGCGCGCTTTTGATTAAGGCAAACTTCAAAGCGAAAAACTTTCATGATGCGATGTGGAGGCACTTGTTGTTGTAACGGGGGCAAGGAGGCAAACGGGGAATTTTAAATAATTTGAACCACCATGTTTTTATAATTAGTTTCTTAAGATATTTTAATAGTATATATATTATTTGATACGAATTCAGAAACTTGCAAGAGCCGTGTTATTTTTTGTTTTCAGCTAGCCGTGACTGATAGGCAGAAGGCTATATTAAAAGCCATGGAGGTGGTCAGAAAACATCACGCTACAACCAAGGAAAGCGGAGCAGTAATGAAAAATGTTGCAAAAACGGGGAAAATCGCACGGGTAGGCGATTCGACGCGACGGGAAGGGTTGGGGGAACAAGAAATTTAACGAGAACGAAGTCGCGGGCAGAAGCTAGTAAGTAATGTAAAGATTTGGGTTTGATTGCCTTGTTTGATTGATTCGTACACCTGATTTAAATAAACCAAAGCTCTAAGCTTTCTCGTTCATTATTTCCTTACACTAAGATGAGGCTTTTAAGCTGGGTACCTAATTTTAATTAAAAATATTGTTTAACTGTGATCCTGTACCCATTATAACTATTTTATATTTCGAATTGAATTAAATGACACTCGTTTTTATGTACGTGATATTGTGTAGATTTGCTTGAATATTTCAAGCTGACACAAGGTTAATTCTTCTCATTTTTCCTAGTGATCTCATTACATTCTTCCAAATATTAGTTGTAAAGTTGTTTTACATAATGTAATTTTAATTTAACCAGTCAATTACCGTAATTACAGACACAATTAAAAAACCATTGTGTGGATACCAAATGTGGTATCTCAGGGACTTAGAGGTTAAACATTTTTTATACTAACTATTTTTTTTAAAGTGACCGGATTTGTATTTTTTTGAGACTTAACTTTTTATAAGACTGCTGGTGTTTCCCTTGCTAGGTAAACCTAACCTAGGAGTTTGTTAAGTATTTAGGAAATAAATTGTGATATTTGAAATCCAAGTGCAATCATAGTTATATAGTACTTGATTTTACCTATTTACTTTATAATGACTGATTGTCTAGATACCCAGTTACATTTTTTAATTGAGACTAAGAGATAAGTATTTTTTTTTTTTGACTAATTTGTAAGTAAACCAGTAGATTTATGTTTCATTTCAAGCATTTCGTAGTTGATTGTTTTATTTTTAAGTTTTTTTTTTTTTTAAGTAAACTAACTGAAAACGAATGTTTTAACAAATGTCTGAAATAACTAATGTTAAGTAGGTATTACCTAACATTTGTATAAAATATATTAAAAAAAAATCATAACTAATAACGTCTTTTTCTTTGAATATGAAGGTATAGACCCCATGATTTGACAAGACCCTTTTTTTATTTTTTCACGATGGGAAATCATCAAATGACTTCTCCCGCTCTGGGCGGAGCGGGAGGGCGTGTCAGACTTTTACTGATTAAAACCCACCCGTGTTCCATCAGTTGCCCATGTGCCAGGGTCACGGTATCTCTTTCGAACAATCACGCGACCCCGGCAGGCATCGGTCCTAGTAGACCCCTTCACTGCTGCTGACATCTCTTTGAGGCGCGCGTGGAACACTACGCGCCGTCGACCCGAGCCTGGTCCTTACCGGGCGGCGAACTACCCATTGCTCGCCACCCGCAAGCTCGCGCCTACGGTGGCCGGGAGTCCGCAATCGACTCCCGACGCCCGGGGCGTCTCCTCCTGCGGCGGCTAGGGACGTGAGGGCGCAGAGACTGCCACTCCCTCACACGCCCCGCCTCCTCCTTCGCGAGCATTACTGCTTCGCAGAAGGAGGTGACGGCTTCCCATTCCCTCTCGCTCCGTACCATGGCTCGCACCAGGGCCGGACGCAAGAGGTCGCCGCCGCCGATCGCCTCCACGAGGACACGGTGGTGCTCCGCCCAGGCAGGGCACACCTCCACCGTATGCTCCACCGTGTCCTCCAGATGATCCTCGCAATGGAAACACCCGGACGTATCCTCCCGCTTTATCCTGAACAGGAACCCACCGAAGCACCCATGCCCGGTGAGAACCTGCGTCAGGCGGAAGGTGAGGACGCCATGGCGCCTCTCTATCCACTCCTCAAAGAGGGGACTTACCGCCACAATTGTGGCGTGCCCAGCACTGGGTTGCGACAATCGTACCCGCCATGTCGCCATGAGATCACACCGGAGCTCTGTCCGCCGTGCCGCGATTTGTCGCGGCAGCGGAGTTTCGCCCCGGCGCTTCGCCTCCTCGCGCCACTCCCACATGTGTGCGAGGACCTTTGCCTCCAGATCCCATGGCGGCACTCCGGCAAGGAGGCTCGCCGCCTCGCACGAGATCGTGCAGTATCCTCGGATTAGCCGGATGACCATGACCCTCTGGGCTGCACTCAACCGGCGCGCATGGGCGCAGCCTCAATGAGGGCGCCCACACCGGTGCCCCGTAGAGGGCCATGGACCGCACGACCCCCGTGTAGAGCCTCCGGCAGGAGGCGTTTGGACCCCCCAGATTGGGCAGGAGCCGCTTTAATGCAGCCCCAGCCCGCTCCAGTCTGGGAGCCAAACGTCGGAAATGCTCAACGAAGTTCCACCGGCTGTCGAGGACAAGTCCCAGGTACTTCATCGTCGACTCGACGCCGATGCGAACCCCTCCTACCGTGAGTTGGGAACCCGCAGGTGGCGCGTTCCGAGGACCATGAAAACCCATGGCCTCGGACTTGTGCACGGCCACCTCGAGTCCCAATTGCCGGATCCTATCGATAATTGTCGCAACCCCGCGTGTCATAATTTCGGCCGCCGCCTCGTATGACCTCCCCGGCGCAAGGACCAGCGTGTTGTCAGCGTAGCAAACTACGCTGACGCCGCTAGGGAGGTCGGCGCGCAGCACCCAGTCGTAACCGATGTCCCACAGATGCGGCCCCAGGACCGATCCCTGTGGGATACCGCACGACATCTCTCGCCGGTTCCACTCTCCCTGGTGACCGGGGTAGATTACGGCCCTATCCGTGAGATAGGCCTCGACCACGCGACAGAGGTAGGTCGGCATCCGGTGATACCGGAGTGCCTCCCTAATGCAACTCCAGGGTAGGGTGTTGAAGGCATTGGCGATGTCAAGAGACACCGCCAAGACGACCCCACCCCGGGCCACTGCATCCCCCGTCGTGAGGGCTCGCACGCGCATGATGGCGTCCACCGTTGAGCGCCCCTTGCGGAAGCCGTACTGGCCATCCGACAAGTCCGGCCCCTCCCGCACCAGCCCCCCGACGAGGCGGTCTGCAATCACTCTTTCAAAGAGCTTGCCCACCTCGTCGAGCAGCACGATGGGCCGGTAAGCGGACGGAGAGTCCGCTGGGCGCCCAGGCTTCTTAATGAGGACCAGTTTCCCCATCTTCCAACGAAGTGGGAACTGGCCCCTCTCCAAGCATGCGCTAAGGAGCCCCCTGAGTTGACAAGACCCTTACTTATTTAACTGACATAGAAATTTAAAAATAGTATTTCTGTGAACCTTAACGTAAAGCAATAGAGTTCAAATTCGCTATGAAAATTACCGGATTCTGGGACAATTTAACGTTTACTAGTACAAATCTACCGGGTACTGGTACAATTGGTCCTTTACGTATTTTTTTTAAATTATTGTTAAATAAAATTGGCACTAATTTTAAAAAAGCATATAACATTAAAACTTTATTAAATTACCTATCTAGTCATGTAAAAATTGTATTTGTAAGTTTAGCAGTTATAGCGTAGTAGACTTGCAAACTCTGTAAAGTTCGAAACTTCACGGTTATTGGGTCGTTTACCTTAACGTGCATTCCGAGGCACGTAGGAGTCTTGGTATCTAAATACGGTCACCAATGCACGGATTTACCGCGGCAAGGGTAGCTTAACCTGATCGATCGCCCCGTGCGGCTCTTATTACTTGGCCACAAGGAATATTTAAGTAATTCTCTAAAATTTTACTTCTTTTCTACTTTAATTTTACTTCTGTGATATTTCTCGATTCTATACCGGGTCCAGTTGTAGATCTAAACCACCCAGGGACCCCACTCAAATACACGCCAAAAAAATCATACAGATTAGTTCAGTTATTTAGAATAAAATCTGTGACATACAGACTTACAGAAGAATTATTCATACAAAGTTTAGCGTCATAATCAGCCTATGTTGTTCCCACTGCTGGGACACAGGCCTACTCTCGGTGAGAGGGAGTGGGCCGTAATCTATCACGCGGGCCCAGTGCGGGTTGGTAGATGTTAAATGTCTTCGAATTTTTAGTCCTAGTACATGCTGGTTTCCTTTACCGTTTTGAGAGCAGTGGTGATGAATCTATTTACACAAAGTAAAGCCTGCTTGGGATCGAACGCGCGACCTACAACTTGTAAGTCGTGGTCGATACCCCTAGGCCACCACTACTGTCAAGTTTAGCGTATCGATTTATATTTTTTGGAAATCAAAATCGCAAATATTTGGGGATTCTGCGTAATACTCTATGGCCCCTTCAAAAGTATCGCTATAATTATAATTTGCCAGCGCGTCCGCCCGTCCATCTTACTATTTTATATATTTCAACAATGTTTTAATACAAGCCTGCGGAATCTGAAGCCTTCAGTTTGTCCTAAATGATGGTGCAGTAAGACATTGATGTGCATGTCTGTTTGTTACAAAATGGCGGACTTAATCCGGTTCCTTTAATAAAACCAATCGTAATCGTGAGTATTTTTTTAGAGATGCTTATGTATCTGCTGTAACTATGCCTGTTGCCGTTTACCAGCATCACCCCATTTCTTCCAGTGGGTGTCGTAAGAGGAGGCTAGGGGACTTACTAGAGAATGGGCTGCAACGTTCTCTATGCATTTTAACCCATACTGCGATCAAAACCTTGCCAAGCGTGGCTATAATGGCAAACACCCCAATTTGGGGGAGGCCTATGTCCAACAGTGGACGTCTTTCGACTAAAATGATGATGATGATGAGGTTTTTATTCCTATGTAGATAATTATCATCACGTTCTTTTCATAATTTTTATGGAGTCACGGCAGCCTGGCTTCTTCTTCTTCGAAACAGGAAAAATGGTTTTTGATTCAGCAAATCAACAAGCGTCGATGCTTGGAATTTGCAATTTTTTTACTAAGCCAATTTTTTTTAAACATTTCTCATTACTGAAATTGAACCATTTGACAGAAGGACAGACTTTGTCTTCGACTTACCGCCGTTTCCACTCACATCTGCCTTGTAAATACCTTTTGTTAGCCGTCCTTCATTCATCCTCTCAACATGATCAAACCATCTAAGCATACTCTTTTAAATTTTTGTCACTACATCTTCTTAAAGCGTTTTCTAAGTAAAATTCCCAGATCGGCAAGCAACTAAGCATCAACTTAAATTAAATATAATGTGTACAGACAAACCCTGGAGTAATAATTGTAGTTTCAACTGAATCCGGGCTTTTTAGCCACAGGATTTTTTTAATTGGTCCTTTGGCCCCAAAAATGTTGCCCGTACTCAACCTTATCAATAAAATATCAACCGTACGCACCGTTAATAGAGCTTAATTTTAACTGTGCATGTACTGTGAAATATTTTCACGTGAAGTCTGTCTTTGCAATTGAGAATGGACTTTAGTATGTACGGTTTAAGGTAGGTTGTGGGTTGTGTTTATAAAAAAATGTTTGCCTTCATCACAGAGCATAGTTTTTTGGCGTCCATTTTGGAAAATTACACAGATCTTTTCATTTTTCACCGGCTAATTGTATATTCCTGGGATCAATTTTTGTCATTTAATCGTTTTTTTTTCAATTTCTGTAGGTACTTAAGTACCTACCTCTCATTTATTTTTAGGGTCTCGGTGGCTTACCGGTTGTAGTTAGTGTACTTACTGCATGAGCAACAGGTTTCGGGTTCCAAACCTAGCAAATACAGGGTGGTAGTAACCCACAACGGTTTCAGAACAGGATTCTTAACCCAAGCTAAAATGTACGTCGGTTGTTAAAAAAAAATCGCTCTGCCATTCATTTTGACCGCGTAGGTATTGCACTTTTCAGATAGTTGTTTTTTTGTTTGAATAACCGACAAAACATTTCCATGCTAGGTAGGGAGGGGGTCTTGCTTGGATGCGAGATTTGTTCGAAAGAGATATCGTGGCCCTGGCATGGGAAACTGAAGGAACATGGGTGTGTTTTAGTCAGTAAAAATCTGACACGCCCTTCCGCTCCACCTAGAGCCGGAGACGTCATTTGCTGATCTCCCACCCAAAAAAAAAGGCAGGCACTTATAACATTATACTTACACGTCTGCCCACCTTCAAGAAGCTCAGGTGTGATGTTATGTTACTGAGACCCTCCTACATGGTGTATGAAGCCATCTAAAGCGCCGTGGCAGCAGTCTGTCGGCTGTTCCTGTCAGGATATTGTAGCGACTGGATAAATATACACGGGGCAGGGTAGGAGAGCAATGCGGACTTTAGAGAGGATTTGTGAATTGGTTTTGACCAGATGCATTGTCCGTGTGGAGGTCAGAAATTATTCCAAGGGAACGTACTATCGGGATAAAAAATATTTTATGTGTTATTCCAAGTTATATACTATCTGTGTGCCAAATATCATGCTTTGTTTGGCCGCTTTTACGTAACAAAAAATCTAAATATATAATCTTTATAATATAATTTTATATTGATAATATAAGTAAGAAAATGTAGGAAAGTAGGATAATCATTATAATATTTGCCCTGTTACCTGAAGGTGCAAAATAGTAACAGCTGATTATGGGTCAGCGGTCTTTGATAGTGTAATTATTTGAAGTTATGAGTTTAGACTGGAAAAAAAAAATCGGGTGTGCTATAGGTACACAGAGGTCTACCTATAGTCATTATCACCATCGCCAATAACGCTGCCTGACCCGGTAATCGAACCCAGTTTACTTAGCAACCAAGATAATTTTCATCCACTAGAGTCTAGCGACTAGACCATAAAAACGAAAATCAAAATCTGCCCACTCTTATCCTAACAACGTTGTGGTCGGCTCCCAGTTTTACCGGGTGCAGGTGAATACCGGTATTTTACATGGACCGACTGCCTATCTGATCTCCACAACCCAGTTACTGGGTAATACTATACCCCTTGGTAAGACTGGTTGGCGGTCTTTTGGATTTCTGTTGACCCGTAACGATTGTCGGGACAAGTTTTTGGAATGACTGTCGGGACCAATTGCGTAATCGGCTTTCCAAGACCCGGAGGGGTCTTGTTATAAAAAGATGTTCATTCATCCACGGAAAAACCGAAGCTTAACCTGATCGATCTAACCGTACGGCTATTATTACTTAGCTACAAGCCATTTGAATTATAATACACCAAACACCACATAACAGGGCCAAGTAGAGACCTAGCCATGCAATGTTACATTTTGTATTACTTTTAAAATTTAACTTACGTACATAAACTCAATCATATTCCGTGTGTTGCTGGACGCAAGGAATAGTACCATCCCATTTCTTCCCGTGGGTGTCGTAAACGCGACTTAGGGACTTATTAGAGAATGGGCAGCAGTGTTCTCTATGCGTTTTGTTACCATAATGGAATTGCCAGCCCGCCTGCCATGCGTGGCGATTATGGTAACTCCCCCAAATTGGAAGAGGGCCATATCCAGCAGTGGACGTCTTTCTCTTAACTTATCTTTTTGCTTCGTTTCTGTTCTTATATCGGGTCAAATAGGATAAGTATAAGTTATTAAAATAATAGTAGGTACACCAAAATCTGTTGAATAATAAATTCAATCCATTTTTAGGGTTCCGTTGCCAAATGGCAAAAAACGGAACCCTTATAGATTCGTCATGTCTGTCTGTCTGTCTGTCTGTCTGTCTGTCTGTCTGTCCGTGTATGTCACAGCCATTTTTTTCCGAAACTATAAGAGCTATGTTGTTGAAACTTGGTAAGTAGATGTATTCTGTAAACCGCATTAAGATTTTCACACAAAAATAGAAAAAAAACAATAAATTTTGGGGTTCCCCATACACAGAACTGAAACTCAAAAAAAATTTTTTCATCGTACCCATACGTGTGGGGTATCTATGGATAGGTCTTTAAAAATGATATTGAGATTTGTAATATAATTTTTTTCTAAACTGTATAGTTTGCGCGAGAGACACTCCCAAAGTGGTAAAATGTTTGTCCCCCCCCCTGTAACTTCTAAAATAAGAGAATGATAAAACTAAAAAAAATATATGATGTACATTGCTATATAAACTTCCAAAGAAAATTGGTTTGAACAAGATCTAGTAAGTAGTTTTTTTTTTTATACGTCATAAATCGTAAACCGCAATTTACCTTTCATTCAATCAACTCAAATATAAAAATTAAAAAAATAGGATATAATTTCATAAACACAAGCCTTATGCATAAACCGTGAATACCTACAGGTTTGTACGGAACCCTCGGTGCGCGAGTCCGACTCGCACTTGGCCGGTTTTTTGTGTATATAATTCTTTAACACTATACACAAAGAAAATATATATCCCTTCTTTGCATTTACTAAAAAGTCCGATTCACCCGCTAGTGAACACCTAAAATAACATGGCCGACACAACAATACTCGCTAAATGAGCCGCCATGTTGGAAAACAAAATAAAAGTGAACGCGTCTGTTTTGTATGTCCCTCGTGTGATCATTCAATAAAGTAATAATTGAATCACTATGGTTCAGAGGAAATATGTTTGGCCTGTGAATTTTGTTCACGTGGTAGTCCATTACTTTTTAGGTTATTATGTTTTATTTATAAATTACTATCATATAAGTAAATTCTTAAAAAAAGTATGCTTAGATGGTTTGCTCATGTTGAGAGGATGAATGAAGGGCGGCCATAAATATATGGCTGATGTGACTGGTCACGCCGGTAGGGGACGTCCTAGGAGAACATAATTATAGTGACCTTATTGGTGATGTTCTTCAGAAGGGTCAGGCGCGTAGTACTCGCTACCGGCAAAACCGGGTAAACGAGGCAAAAGAATTGTGTAAGGATGTTAGCCGTGTGGCGTTCTGTAGTTTCTGCCAAACCCCATGGGAAAAAGGCGTGATTTTATGTATGTATGTATGTATCTATAACGGAATCTTTGAACGTGATTTTCTCCCTCTTAAAAACGTCGGGTTAAATTGAAACTTTGCACACTTATCAAGGACCAATAACAATACAATCATTTCATAAATTGAACATTAGAATATCAATTAAAAAATACCCCAATAAGCAAATCAGGGTTTTTCCATTCTTTTCTACTTAGATAGTTTGGTTTTTTATGAAAGCGTATTTAAATTATTTTTTCTTTCTGTTTTGAGAGTGCTTGCATATCTTGCATTTTGTAACAGAACTTTTACGCAGATAAGTTAGTACTAACTGCTTCGGTGATCTGGTGGTCGCAAACGCTACTGCAAAGTCTGAGGTCCTGGGTTCGATACCGCGGTCGGGCAAGGTGCTTTTGGGTTTTTCCGGTTAGAATTATTCAGTAGCAGCCCAGATTTGTGTCCGGTTGATGGACTACATTGGACTTAAACATAACTGAGGAAATGGGTATCTACTATAAGATACACCTATGCCCAACCCTTCGGGGAAATATAAGGCGTGATGTTATGTAAGTACTTTAAGGAATATTTTCATTAGTTTTTTTTTTCATAATAGTATGAAGAAAACATGAAGATACATACACACACATACACACACATACACACACACACACACACACACACACACACACAAACACACACACATGATGATATTTGATTTTTATTTTATAAAAATGAAGAAATTATTAAAAAAAAATATAAATCTAAGGATTATTATTTACACCATTCACATTTTTAGTACAAATTCCTTTTTAAAAAAAAGCCCATTGATTGAAAAATTACGTGGCTATGCAAAAGAAGCGTATCCGGGTCACAAAGTAGTGTCATAAATCTAAGCATTAGTCACCAATAGTCACCTTTTAGGGCTGTGTAGTAGCGAATGCGATAATATTGGAAACTACTGAATGTAAGATTGCATGTGTGACCGCCTTTCATTTGTCTTGTCACCTAATAGTCACAAGCATAGCTGATTATCAAGGGCGCTCTTCTTTTTTCTTTTTTTTGGGTGGAAAATCATCAAATGACGACTCCCGCTCTGGGTGTAGCGAAAGGGCATATCAGTCGTTTATTGACTAAAACCCACTCATGTTCCTTCAGTTGCCCATATGCCAGGGCCACGGTAACTCTTTTGAACAAATCTCGCGACCCTGACAGGAGCCAAGTGACCCTGTATTTGGTTTCAAGTGGGGTAATTGCATAACATACTAACAGTAGAAATTTGACATCAATTTGACAGTTCAACAAAACTGTGTGTATTTACGTTGAGCAGACAAGTTTTCCGAACTTAAGAAGGATTCGCAATATCCTTCAAAATGATTTAGTTTGTGATTGAATGAGTGAAATACAATAAAGGTGCTGATAAGGCATAGTGTAAGTAGATGTTTTCATATTTTTTTTCAGTAGCAGTCAAACTATATTTATATAAATAACGTTTCTCCGGCGCCGCTATTATGTAATAATAGAAGCGGAATTTAGTTGCAACTGACGCATTGTGAGGATTTATTTATTGTTTTGCCTTTATTGGGCAAAGGCATCCCCTTTTTTCTTCCAAATCTCCCTGTCCTGTGCGTTCTGTGGCCATGTCGGCCCTACAAACATCCAAATAAATAAAAATAGTATTTAAACACCTCTGCCAGCTGTCTGAACCTTCCTGCAAAACAAAAGAGAAATATTATGGGTAAAATTGTTTTTTTTAAATTAGATTAGTAGGCCAGATTAGAGTTTAAATAAATTAACATTAGATTTGACAATAGGCGAAGTATACACGGTCAAATTAAATTAGCTGTTAATACCCACGTGTTAGGTATCAATTTCGAAAACCAATGACGTAAAAAAAACATGTTTGTCTTATTTCAACTGTAAAACTTTAAATGACACTGACATAATAGGTTGGGGAAAAAGTTTCTTCGCATTTTTTAAGAAAATTAAAAACATTTTTTAATAAAGTTTATTTACATTTAACTAAAGCATGTAGGTACCATTTTGTTCGATAACTTTTTGCCATCTTGTAGGTAGGGACATGATCCCATTGCTATAGAAATTTTGGGACTTCTGGTCAAAATACCGCGACAAGTGGTTTTGGCAGTCCTCTTGTGATGTTAACCTGACACTGCCTAAAGAATTCTGAAGAGACCGAAACAGGTGGAAATCTGAAGGTGCAAGGTCAGGACTATACGGCGGATGCATTAACACCTCCCAGCCAAACTCTCTTAATTTTTGTTGGGTGGCTAAAGATGTGTGAGGTCTAGCGTTATCATGATGAAAAACCACACCCCTTCTGTTGATTAATTCCGGCCGCTTTCTCTCAACTTCTTGCTTTAATCTCATCAGTTGTTCGCAGTAGAGTTCAGAATCGATGGTCCTGCCTGGTGGTAACAGCTCATAATGAATAATGCCCTTCCAATCCCACTACACACACAGCATCACCTTGTTGCGAGTTAACCCGGGTTTCGCCACAGTCTGTGAAGCCTGACCGGCCTTTGACCTCGACCTTTTCGCACGTTCTTATCATACGTGATCCACTTTTCATCACCAGTTATCAGCTTCTTCAAAAATGGTTCGGTTTCATTACGTCGTAATAAAGAATCACAAATGACTACACGGTTCATTAGGTTTCTTTCAGTGAGCTCGTGAGGTACCCAAATGTCGAGCTTTTTTGTGTACCCAGTTTTTTTCAAATGCGCCAAAACTGTTTTGTGGTCAATTTCCAGTTCTTCAGCTACGTCGTAACTACTGGTATGCCGATCTTGCTCCACTTTTTCAAAAATGGCATCCATTTTATCCGTAATAGGGCGACCAGAGCGACGTGCATATTTGACATCAAAATTTCCGGATTGAAAACGCTTAAACCAAATTTGTGCTACTCTCACAGACACTACACTAGGTCCATAAACATCGCAAATTTTTTTCGCGGCTTGCGTTCCATTTTTACCTTTTTTGTAGTAAAATTTTAAAATGTATCGAATTTCTTCATTAGATTCACTCATCTTGACGGTACGAAAAGCAAACGAAAATCACACATTTTCCTAATTTGAATTTGGAATGTTATGTTCTTTAAAATTTAGGTTAGGTTTAAAGAAATTTATTCTCAAAAAAGACACAAAGTCACTTACATGAGAACAATGCTTACAGTAAATTATTAAACGTTCGTCACAGACGTTATTGAAATAATTTTACACCCATCCAATGCATTCAGCTTTTGGGAAAGGTAGTATTTTTCATTAAATATGCAGCTAATTGTGTTTTGAATGCATGGAATGAGTGCAATTTTTTATATGTGAGGGTATTTTGTTGTATAATTGTGCTCCTTCAAAACTTAACATTTTTTTGCCAAACTTCGTTCTCGTCTTCGGTAAAATCAAATAACTAGCCCTGCGACTGCTACGTTGTGTAACTTGTTTGACTTTTGTAAACGATAAATTGGTCTGAATACATTTGTTTACTGCCTTACGAATAAAAATGCATGTGTTGTAAACATATAGCTGTCTAATGTTCATTATTTGGGTTTCTTCATAAATTTTGCATGTTGATGTTAAATACGGGTAGTTAAAAATCAGTTTTATTATTTTGTTTTGTGCGACTTGGAGGCTTGCTAGGAAATTTAAACTTTCAATGATACCAAAACCAGCCAGATACAAATAGTATAGCCAAAGAGATTTTATTACAAGTTCATACATACTATAATGCGAAAAGACTTTTTCCCCAACCTAATATAAGGCCACCAAAACGACTAATTGGTTATTGGAAATTCGTAAAAAGAATATCTACGTTCCACGAAGAATTACTAAACCAGCTGATCAAATGAAGAAAAAAAGAAGTTTTTCCATTACTTTTCGATATCGACACCCAACACTTGGGTAAAGTATTGCAAGAAAATATAATTTGGCCCTGTACAAAAATTTCCATAGCAAAGCTTCTATATAGCATAGCACCCTGTGTAGCCCATTCCTATAACACAAAGAAAAGAATGTTCCTACACAGGAAATAGCAAAGTTTTTTGGCACCTCCATCCTTTGTCAAATGGAGTCCCTTTTCATTGAAATTGTATTAAAAGAATTACGTGTGAAGTAGAAATGTGCCATTTGAAGAATACTATTGATTGATTCTCTCTGCTGTTGACAATAAAGGATTTGGTGTGAAGAATGCCGCCATTTTTTTTGTTATTTCGTCTTATGAGCGGCCATCTTGATTCATACTCGGGTGATGGAAATATAGTCCTCCAGACCGTATTTCTGGCATGACGGCCAATCTCAACGGAGACTAGCCATCGGCGCGGGAGATATTATAGTGTAAGTTTGACAACATTTAGCAAGGGGTATCTGTCCCAGTAGAGGACAGTAGAGGACAGTTCGACAGTCCATGTTATACCCGCAGTCTGTAGTCGCACTGCACTGGATGTGCTACATAGGTGAGTCCCAACGGCCCATGAACACGGTCAGAAAGCTGTTCGAGCTGGCCCACATGCAAGCAACATTTCAGCAATGAAAAGCAATAACCAGCTTTTCAAGGCTGCTATCTCGCTTTGGCATTCATCATTTCAGCCAAAAGACGGCCCTGTGCGGCGACCTCTCGCGTCCGCCCCTGGTGCGAGCCATGGTACGGAGCGAGAGGGAATGGGAAGCCGTCACCTCCTTCTGCGAAGCAGTAATGCTCGCGAAGGAGGAGGCGGGGCGCGTGAGGGAGTGGCAGTCACTGCGCCCTCACGTCCCTAGCCGCCGCAGGAGGAGACGCCACGGGCGTCGGGAGTCGATAGCGGACTCTCGGCCACCGTAGGCGCGAGGTTGCGGGCGGCGAGCAATGGGTAGCTCGCTGCCCGGTAAGGACCAGGCTCGGGTCGACGACGCGTAGTGTTCCACGCGCGCCTCAAAGAGATGTCAGCAGCAGTGAAGGGGTCTACTAGGACCGATGCCTGCCGGGGTCGCGTGATTGTTCGAAAGAGATACCGTGACCCTGGCACATGGGCAACTGATGGAACCCGGGTGGGTTTTAGTCAGTAAAAGTCTGACACGCCCTCCCGCTCCGCCCAGAGCGGGAGAAGTCATATGATGATTTCCCATCCTGAAAAAAAAAAAAAGACGGCCACTGTTGGACATAGGCCTCCCCCGGATCGGGGGGGACTTGCCATAATCGCCAAGCTTGGCAGGCGGGTTGACGATCGCAGTATGGTGGTAAAATGCATAGAGAACGCTGCTGCACATTCTCTAGTAAGTAAATGGGAACGCCTTCACATCATATGGCCGAAATATGTCAAAAGACGCTGCTGGCAGTCGCTCCATGTAAAATACTGGTATTCAGCTGCTTCCGGTTAGACTGGAAGCTGACCGCAATATAGTTGGAAAAGGTTAGACATATTGATGCTTGAAGAGCAAGTTCAGTATCACCACGTCTCGCAATACATATTATTGCGACATCCTTCAACTGTCAAAATCGTTTAGTAGCGACATATCAAATCGTCTCACAAATTGTAGTCACAAAAACAGACGGCAGGGGGCACTGTACATAATAATTAGTAGCGACGCTTATACTGGCGGGTCAAACGGACATTAGAGGCTTACATCCGAAGTTACATACACACAAATAAACTCACGCTTTCTTTCCAGGCAAAAACAAAAGAACGCGACCTGTTTCCATCATTAAATACTCTTTTTGCATCGTTTAAGTTCGTCTATCTGGTCATACATGCAAGCAAGTTAAGTTTTCTACGCACCTGGCCTTACTGAAGAAAATCACAGATAAGGTCACTACGTATAAGTCCTTCTAGGGCGTACCCGCCTGGAATTTCTACTAACATTTGCCTTGTAAATGCATTTTGTAAGCCGTCCTTCATTCACCCTCTCTGTTGAAATTTAAAAGAGTATGCTTAGTCATATTTGACCAAACCATCTAAGCATAGTCTTTTAAATTTTTATCTCTACATCTATTTTTAAAGCGCACCGTTCTCTATCACATCATTCAACTATTATTTACAGTCACACCACATGCTTCGCAAAGACCGCACTTTCACAAATATATTCAATAAAAACAAAAAAATAGCCCACGACAACGTATTACCGGGATAAAAAGTATCTGTCCTAGCCCGAGTTACGGTTTAATTATGTGCAAAAATTCCCTCTCTTGGCAATGGGTTGTAATCTGCCACGCGGGCCCAGTTCCGGTTGGTATATGTCACATGTCTTCGAATTTTTGATTCTAGGACATGCCGGTTTCCTCACGATGTTTTCCTTCACCGTTTTGTGAGCAGTGGTTATGAAATAATTTACACAAAGTAAAGCGTCTACCTGAATTCTTACCCACGGCCGCGACTCGTAAATAGGGGTTGTTACCACTGGCCTACCACTGCTCCGAGTTAATTTTAAAATTGTTATACGTACATTAATTTTTTTGAATATTAATTTTTGACTAGCCTGTTAGTCCAGTGGTTAGTGATCCTAACTGCTAAGACTGAGATCGTGGGTTCAATTCCTACCCAGGACAAATCTTTGTGTGATGAGCACAATCATTTGTTCTGTGTCTGGGTGTAATTTATCTATAAAATGTATGTATGTATTTAGAAATATACAAGTATGCTTATCAGTTGTCTGGTTGCCATAGTACAGGCTTTGCCTAGTTTGGGATCAGATAACGTTGTGTTGGTTGTCGTAAGATATTATTATTATATTATTATTGATTAAATATGGATGTCCCAAAAACTCGCCAGTAAACACAGAGATACCGTCACCCATCCTCCATCTTGATTCCTGAATGGCTAATTACTATGTTTTTTGGCGCACTCGCCTCTCATTGGTCGAGACGGTACGATGTCAAACATGCGTTTTTTACGTCGACAAGCCAAAACTTTCAGAAATAAATTAACTAAATATACCTATTTAATTTTTAAACGGTTCACTTTTACGTTGTAATTGTTGGGCAAAGTACATAGTTCAAATTTCTGAGATTGTTACTACCCGAAATTCCCAAGTCTTCCAGCGTCCTCCTAAATGTAGGTAGTTGATAAACATCGTGTCATCATCATGTCAGCCGAAAGATTCCCACTCCTGGAGATAGGCCTCTCCTAATTTGGGGGGGTTTGCCATAATCGCCACGCTTGGCAGGCGGGTTGGCGATCGCAGTATGGTGGTAAAATACATAGAGAACGCTGCTACCCTTTCTCTAGTAAGTCTCAAGAAACCGGTATATCCTAGAAAAAAATATGTTTGTTAAACTATTTTAACAAAAAATTAAACCGCCGAAAAAACTGAAAAACATCAAATAATAAACCTTGAAATTTTGAGTCGGCGCTGAAAAATCAATGAACAACGATCACTCAAAGCGCCTCAATTAAGCGGTTTAATTTTTTGTTAAAAAGTTTTTATTTTATAATTTTTTGTGGCTTTAATGTACTTATAATACTTGGCAAGGTATACCCTATCCAATAAAAAAAGAATAATCAAAATCGGACTACTCTGTATAAAGTTATGCGTGGTTATACATTACAATCAGTGAGTGAACAATCAATCAACCCCTGTTTTCCAACCCTTAGGGCTCGATTTTGTTTTCCAAATTTATATGGGACCACCTTGGGAGTATACCCTTTCCAACAAAAAAAGAATTATCACAATCGGACTACTATGTAAATATTAAAAAAAAATATACGCGTCGAATTGATAACCTCCACCGTTTTTTTCGTCGGTTGAAAATAAAATATATCCTATAGCAGCGCATCGTCCGTGAAATTTCTTCGATTTCTCGTAGCGTTCATTCTGGCGGTTTTTTTTTTCTTTCTACTCGGATCCCTTCAGTCGTAGCGTGATGTTAAATAGCTTATTATATAGGTAACCTTCGTCAAGAATTAGACTATTAAAAGCAAAAACATAAATAAAAATATATCCGGAGAGTACTCCCTTATACATTCAAAGTCGCAAACAAACAAACTTTACCTCTTTTATTTATTAATAAGTAAAGACTTTTTTTAAAATTTTGATTTCGTCTTTTCACATCCTCCTAGCGACCTCTAGTCTGCACTAGTGAAAACACATCATATTGATCTTTTTCTCTTTAGTTCCGCTTGATCACGGTAGATGGCGTTAGTTTAAGGAAAGCAGGCGATTTTACATTGTTTTGAGTAACACGCGATGAAATATTTTATTTTCTTAAGTTTTATTATGAAACTGCTTGAGGAAATATAATACTTTTCATCCCTCGCTAACGCACAGGATTCTAAATTTTGAATAGTTCGCTGCGCTCATGATTCAATTTTAGAATCCTTCGCTTTCTCGGTTATCAAAATTGAGCACGCGGTTAAAAAGCAACTTTGCACTCTTGTATAACAAATAACTATTATTTATGAAAGTTGATTTCATAGCATAGTTTTACACGTCAATATTTTGTCAGTCAATATTTTAGAAAACTAGATCTCTCCGGCGTTTCCTAGCTGACTGATCCCTGAGAAGAAACGCTGAAATAAACTCAGTGGTCATGGTCTCTTTTAAAGTCCAAACATTAAATTTAATGTAAAAGAGACCTTGAGTTTCTCTCTCAAGGAAATGCCGGCGAGATCTAGTTTTCTAGGAATTTACTTCCAGGGTCGCTAGATTCGTTCAAAAGAGTTACCGTGGCCCTGGCATATCGGCAACTGAAGGAACACGGGTGGGTTTTAGTCAGTAAAAGCCTGAAACGCCCTCCCGCTCCGTCCAGAGCGGGAGAAGTCGTCTGATGATTGCCCATCCAAAAAAAAGGGTGTCGTGTATCGGCGATTCCGCGGAGAGAAGATTATAATATTAGAATTTTATGTGAGTCTTATGTTATGCGTGGAAGCGTCGTCTGAAGAAAGAGCCTTTGCAGATTTGGGATAACCTGTCCCAACAAACGGCGTGCATGCACCAGTCGTATAGCTGAACTCTTTTTTCTTGTGGTGGGTTTTTCTTGTAATCAAATGACGTCTTCCGCTCTGGGCGGAGGGGAGGGCGTGTTAGAGACTTTTGTTGACTAAAACCCAACCTTGTTCCTTCAGTTGCCTGTGCCAGGGCCACGGTAACTCTTTCGAACAAATCTTACGACCATGGCATGGTATAGTTCAATCCTATTATAGGGAGACCTGTAAGAGGACTTTACCAGATTAGTAGGCCATTTTGCCTAGACCATATACAAAATACTAAAACCAGACAGTTATAAAACTAATCATTCAACATTATACGACTCCATTTAAGTTAGTTGACATAATTGACGCGATCTTTCGTCCCATATCCTGAGTGCTACTCGACCAAGTATGGCCTTAGCTTTAAAGTTCGATGTCACGATGAGGAACAGGTCCTTTCTAAATCCGAAATGAGAATCTCCATCTAGATTTCAGAATGCTCAACAGCTCCTGAAAAGCTTTTCCATGCATTTATTCAACTCTGCTGTGAAGCACCCAAATCTCCTGATCGTGACAGCTACCAACTACACTCCCTCCTACATTAGTGGGATTCGGGGACCGAGGTATACTCTAACCATTCCCGGTGACGCTGCAATTCTCTTTCAGGAGTGAAGTAAACTCACTAACACGCTCATGATACCATTACAGACCGATATTCCAATGCATATCCACCCGACCCTTGCTCGACCCAGCCCGCGCCGCTGAGCCTGTAGCTTTAAATTCGTCCCAAAATAATAATCATTCCAATCCAGGTCGTCTCTTACTGCCCTCTACCAGTGATGCCCTAAAGCGAGGTCCGTACCCCATAGGGGGTGCCCTTAGCGAGTAGTCGCTTTAGATTTTATTTTATTAAGCCCTGGCTGGAGGTCTGTATTTATTATATACTGGCCCGAAGATTGATGTCGGGACGTTGTATACGCTAAGGTTGAACTTTTAATCCTATTCACTAACTTGACAGTTCAATGCAAAATAATGATACCATTCTAAAACTAATAGTGTCGGGGTAGTGAACGATTTCGCATAAAGAATGAATGATAAAAACGTTTTAAATTAAATAAAACTTTAAAAAATCGTCTTTAGGTGTGGATTATAAGAATAATTAATAATTTTAATAATAGTTATTTCTTCCTTTTTTTATTTTCTTCTGATAGACACAAAACTAAATATAAAAATCATGTCATTTTGCTTATTTTTTTACTATAGTCATTTTATTTCCTCTGACAGCCATAGACTACGTACTTATATATCGATATAGTAGACATCTTGTTTTAAAACAAGTTATTAAATTTAAATTACAAAGTTTGCATGTAAGTACATTATTTCAAGTTCATTCAATTTCATTCATTCTTGCACCACCTCACTATCTTTTTTTTGTCAAAACCTGGTATCCCTCCAATTGTCAAGTTAGTGAATAGGATTAAAAGTCCAACCTTAGTTACAGGTAAACTCTGCTTGAGGATACAGGATTTTGCGTGACGTCACAAATTAATTTTTGGTCGTTATATTGAAACAAAATTTTCTTTTACACACATTTATTTCACTGAATTACTACAACAGCCCAACCTTTGAATGTTTTACCTTTGAAAATCAACTATTCAAAAGTTTAGTTGGAATAATTCTCACATAATAGTTTGTTTACAAAAAGAAGGTGGGGCCATCGTTAAATGTTGTGGAAATTTTGCAAGACATGACCGATTTTATTTTAAATATTAATTTTGGGAACAGTGTTGTTTAAAATTATGATGTTAGGTAATTGATGTGACAAAAACATACTCAACAGTAAATATACGTTTCATCATTCGTTTCATCAATATACGTTTATTAATAAACTATAGTAGTATTTTTTTATTTTTGCATTGTGCAATTAAATTGAAATTTAAAAATATGTCATGTCGTGCAAAATTTCCACGACATTGTGTCGTTAAAACCTTCCTATCGTGAACGGACTACATAAAGTTAACAAATCTTCTTCTTGTCGCGAGGGTGGATCGCCGGGGCTTCAGTAGTGAAGCAATCTGCACAGTCGCACGGAGGACAAATGGTTTCGGAGGAAGGTGTCGAAGAGAAACTGCGCCTGTTAGTCTTTTTGAAACAGAAAATAATATATTAGAATTTGACCCCCCAGTGAGAGGCTCGTGGTCGCACGCGTTATTCGACCGATTCGTAGATGGGTAAATGATAAATGATTTTATTTGTGTAAGTAGGTTTGTAAAAACACGTAATGATATTTTTTGAAACTAGATGAGGTCGACGTTTTCTAACTGATTTCTCTGAGAAGAACAGCCGAAACAAACTCAAAAGTCACAGTCTTTTTTAAAGTCCAGACATAGTCTTTGTCACATTGTGAAGACCATAATATTGATTACTGAAATGGTCTTTTGAGGAAAGAATCTCACAGATTGAGTGAACTTGTTCAGTCAGTGCAAGCATTTGTTGATAATCGTGCAACTCAACTCGGAACTTAAGTAGCTCAACTGTTTGACGAACAATACCAAAGAAAGGGCATTTGGATAGGCCACATAAATGACATTGTATATCGCCCCAGTGTCCGCCAATGTTAGGGGTTGGTTCCAATGTTGTGGCATCGAGTTGTATCTCCGGTCTCAACAGTTATGTGATAATTATCCAGCATTGCATATGTAAGCTGTCACGCCCTTTATGGCAGGAGGCTTTTATTTTGGTATTATCTAATACTTCGTTTTTCATTTTATTTGTTGGTATATGGGTATGGCTAGCGGTCATAGTGGCAAATGATTTAATTTAATGTTCTGTGTCTCGTAACGTTAATTAGTTTGCCTATTGACTGTTGTACAGAATCAAGTTTATCTACTAGTAACTAAACAGACAGCTGTGCTGCTGGGCAGTTTGTTGCGCCACTTCTTCTTCCCAGCTAAAGCACTAGGAAGTGGTGAAGGGCGCGCGTGCCGGGGGACTGTCTTATGTAATTTTGTCGTTCGAAAAGTGCTGACTCTCAGGCTAGTTTGAATAAATGACTTTTGATTTGAGTTGCATGTTATCACCACTGATCACTCAAATGATCGAGGGAAATCCATCATCATGAAGTCGATGATTCGAAGCTTAAGAGTTCTATCGCACTAGGTCAGTGGCGGCGCAACCATGGTCGTACTGCTAAAACATGTATTATTGGTTGCGCAACTGATCGGACGTTTGGTAAGATGAAGTTGTCTATATAAGATATATCTATTCATACACGAAGTATTTTAAGAAGTACACCTGTAGGTGGTAAAGAAGCTACAGCAACGAAAAAAAATTTTTTTTCTAAATGTAGTTTTTTCAAAATTTAATATTTATAAATTATTTGACGCACATAAGAAATACTGGCTCCTTCTTATTTTTTACGGCCCGAGACACCACGGCCATGCTCGTGCCGTCCGGTCGCCGCCCTCGCAGCGTCAGGCGGACCATTCATAGAATTTGGAGTAAAGGTTTTATGCAAAACGTCTCAAGCAGTTTTAAAATTATAATAATTACGAAAATTCAAAACCGGCCAAGTGCGAGTCGGACTCGCGCACCGAGGGTTCCGTACAAACCTGTAGGTATTTTCGGTTTAAAAATATATATATTTTTTAATTTTTATATTTCAGTTGATTGAATGTAAGGTAAATTGCTGTTTACGATTTATGACGTTTTAAAAAAAAACTACTCACTCGATCTCGTTCAAACCAATTTTCGTTGGTAGTTTACATGGTAATGTACATCATATATTTTTTTTAGTTTTGTCATTCTCTTATTTTAGAAGTTACGGGGGGGGGGACACACATTTTACCACTTTGGAAGTGTCTCTCGCGCAAACTATTCAGTTTAGAAAAAAATGATAATAGAAACCTCATTACCATTTTTGAAGACCTATTCATAGATACCCCACACGTATGGGTTTGATGAAAAAAAACATTTTTGAGTTTCAGTTCTATGTATGGGGAACCCCAAAATTTATTGTTTTTTTTCTATTTTAGTGTGAAAATCTTAATGCGGTTCACAGAATACACCTACTTACCAAGTTTCAACAGCATAGCTCTTATAGTTTCGGAATAAAATGGCTGTGACATACGGACGGACAGACAGACAGACAGACAGACAGACAGACAGACAGACAGACAGACAGACAGACAGACATGACGAATCTATAAGGGTTCCGTTTTTTGCCATTTGGCAACGGAACCCTAAAAACGCTTAGAAAAAAATGTTCTTTTTGCTTCTATAGCTTCTTTACCACCTACAGGTGTACCTCTTAAAATATTTCGTGAATGAATAGATACACTTTGTATATTGCTGACAGCGTTACCATGGTGGCGCCACCATGGTGTCCTAGTGAGATATAAGCCTAATGGATACTTGTTTCATTTGTTCACATAAAAAAATGCTAGTGTTATTGAACGCGTACATGAAAGAAAAAAAAACATATTTTAGATACTTACAGGAATCTGTAAAACGTGATATCATTACATTTCGTTCTGATATAATATCATAGGATATATAAGCAGCCTATAATGTTCTCACTGCTGGGACACAGGCGTTGTATCAGTGAGAGGGAGCGGGACGTAATACACCACGCGGGCCCAGTGCAGTGCGGGTTGGTGGGTGTCACATATCTTCGTTCCTATGTGTAGTTCTCTAGGCCATGCCAGTTTCTTCACAATATTTTCCTTCATCGTGTTTTTATTGGTGCCTGTCATTTGGGGGGAGGGGGGGGGCTGGGATTGCCATAATCGCTACGCTTGGCAGGCGGTTTGGCGATCGCAGTATGGTGGTAAAATGCATAGAGAACGCTGCTGCCCATTCTCCAGTAAGTCCCTTAGTGGCCTCCTACGATACCCACGGGAAGAAATGAGATGCCAGCAATGTCCGAGGAAAACTCAGAAAGAACATATGAATTTAAAAAATCACGTTGGAGTTTGTTTGTAAAACTTACCTTGACATGTTTGAAGTGAATATTTCCTATGAGCTTGAAATTTGACAGCGGGCCTCGAGTTTGACATAGACACTGGAATGACAAGAACACGAGTTAAAGACTGTTTGGGAAGCTGTCAAAATAGCGCTGTTGTAGCTATTTCCCAACACGAGGCGTGAGGTGGTTTCATTTTAAATTTGCGAAAATGACGGGTTGTTGTATTCCTAAATACTCCCAAATTGTAATCCACCATTTCCCGCAAGGCCCTAAAATTATAAGGTTGTGGCATAAAGCTATTCGTAGAGAATGTTTTAAAATTTTGAGGTTATGTCGGAATCATTTTGAAGAAAGTGATTACGAGAAAGTACTTAAGGTTTTACATTCTGACACCCGTCTGGTTGACAAATGTCCGACGAATGACGTTCGGAAGTTCGGAACGTTGTATGTATACATGCTAGTTGCGCAGTGAACTCTGCTTGTGCGATGTAGGATTTTGAATGACTTCACTGTGATACGTAGGTTCCATGTAGCGTTGTAGATGCCGCTACATCTACATATTTTAATTAATTTAGTTTTTTTTTAATACTTACGTCTGGCTACAGTAACAAAAAATAAAGTTATTTTAAAAGATCGCTAGGAGAAAGATATCACCCGATCTATTCTGTTAAAACGTCACCGTGAAAACAAAAACATAGTTGTCAATGTCAAATTCAAAGTCAAACCAGATATAAGGTACTATTCAACGTTAAAATTGACAAAAAAAAAAATTGATCTGATACTAAAATTCCATCATTACTCTTAAAATTTTCCATTAATCATATCATTATGCGTGAAGACGATGCACTTAAAATAAAATTACTAATAAAAATAATGAAAAATAGCTAAAGCAATAACAGATAAATTAATTATTTTAAGCACACATGGTGGTCAGTTCTTTAAACACATTGGATAAAAGTGGATGATATTCCTAATGTTATAACAAGTAAAAATTTTGTGTCTTTCCGGATAAAGTGACATATGAACGAGTTGATCGCATGTTTCTCCTTTTGGTTACAACGCGGCCTCAACATTTGGAATTGCAGTAATAAAACACTGAACTTACTTTCTGGAAAAACCAAAATAAAGGAATTAATATAAATTAAACTTAAATAAGCACACAAATATTTCAGTAAATAGGTAAATAACAAGAAAATCTTACAGTCGGGGCCTGTAAAATAAAATTTAAACAATTATCGAATTAATAATATAATAGAAAAAAAATTCTTAAGTTTGGATATTATACAGGATAATTTTTTAACCAGTGCACAAATTTGAACTAATTAAACTTAAACGAGTTATAATAACCATGCAACTTTTATTTTGATGTCTTAGTACAAAAAAATTAAGTTATCGTTAACGAAAGATGTTTATTTTTAAACTGGTTTTTATGGTAACTTGCGCGTGGTGCCGAAGGTTAACGACCGAGCATAGCTACTAGTATCTACCAGCTGTTCGATCGGTCAAATCCTAAAAAGTTCGAAGTACCTACGCGCGCGCGCTGTTACTGACCTATTACTATTTTGATATCATATTACGAAATATGTAGGGTGTCCACAGTTTACTGATTTAAGGTCGGATAAAAATTAAAAAGAAAGTATTGAAAATATAATTGAAATGTGTTCTACTACTGATACTAAACCATCAAAAAGAGCGCTCTGGTTAAAAATTTTTCCTGTATATTTATTTCTTTAAGTAATTGGGTTGAAGTTGTTATTTATTGACAAATAATTTGAATTCTATTATTAATTAATACTTATATATTTTCAGTATATGAATATGTGACATTTTTAGAAATTTATTTAATCAGTAGTATTTTTTCTCAACTGTGTAACAGATAAGAATACAAAAATACATTGATCTGTGAAATAACTTACATATCTTGTCTGTAATAAAAAAAAATGAAACAGTAATAAAATCAACAAAATTATTTATGAACTTGGTTGCTAGGAGTGTCACTTAGCGATGTATGCAATTTAAAAACAAGAGTGTTATAGTATAATCCTTTGTAGTCATACTTTAATGTTTATAGCAAAATGGAAATAATTTTTTTTTTTAATTTAAATTTCCACTTTAAGCCAGCGTCCTAACCGAAGGCAGTTGTCGCGCAAATACACGATTACACGACGGTTTACCAGAATTATCACCTGCGTAGCCTTTTCCAACTATGTTGGTTAGCTTCCAATAGCAATATTTTATACTAGCTTTTGCCAGCGGCTTGGGCCGCATGCAGGTCGGAAATTAACCCGCGGGAACGCCCTACTGAGTAAAAATTACCGTTTGTGTTAATCTAGGTTATAGACTATTTGTGTGTCAATTTTCATCTAAATCCGATAAGTCGTTTTTGCGTGAAAGAGTAACATTCAAACATCCACACTCACAAACTTTCACATTTATAAAACAACTTTTTGCCATCGGCTTGCCCGCGTGTCAGAAATTATCCCACAGGAACGCACTACCGGGATAAAAAGTACCTTATGTGTTCATCCAGGTTATATACTATCTGTGTGCCAATTTTCATCTAAATCCGATCAGTAGTTTTTGCTTTAAAGAGTAACAAACATCCATATACACAAACTTTCACGTTTTAATACTAGTAGGACTAGTAGGATGGAGTCCACAAACCAGTTACTTAGTAATACGATACCCTTTGGTAATACTAGTTGAGAAGTTTTGGGCTTCCAATACCCGAAGTGTCTGTCAAAGATCGGTCTGAAGCGGTCGCGGTATGTAAAGATGGCCTCCCGTCCACGCAACAACCGCGGCAGGCGCAGTTTAGTCCGATCAATCGTGCCGTTGTAGCTAGGGACGTGGTTACGAGCCCATGATAAAGATTATTTATCTGAATAATGACACACATGCTACTTGATTGATCGCGCCCATATTATCTTCTAAACTTAATAGGTATTGAAAAGTGGTTTCGACCCCATCGGACTTTATCATTTCGGTTTTTTTTTAAGACGCTTTAACAGATTTACATGAAATTTGGCATAATGGGTGATGACATGGCCTAGTAAATAAAATATTTTGTATTCCGCATTTGTCTAGATATGTTCGCGTACTCGCACAGTCACCTTCAGTTAGGTCACGGGCTTATACATTAAAAAAAAAAAAATTTTTAGTGTTCACTTACGGAGAGCTGCAATTTGAGAATTATTGTAGGATTTATTATCTTGAATAATAATATATCATAATATAAGAAACTAGTCAATATATAAGTACTTTAAGTTTTTTTCTTTTAATAAAATTGTATGTTTTAATGTAATTAAGGGAATAATAAGTGAACTGTCTTTTAATATAGATAAATTACTAACCAGCCTCTGTTTGTAGAAAATAAAAGAAAATAAAGTATTTTTATTAAAATATAGTAACGAAATAAATTAAATAAAAAAAATATAATTTGAAAGCGTTAAGTACCCATTGCTGTAAAAATAAGAATAATAATTTTAGAAATAGTATTTCAATCAAACAGCGCAGCTGGTTTTAAAATATTAAACAGTAGTAATAACACGTAATATTAATACAGTTAATAGGATATTTTTAAATATAATTGAGTTTTAATACCTCAGACTAAAAGTAAAAAAAAAAACGTTACATTTACTGAAAAATCTTTTAAAATAATGAACAATAGTCTTAAAATCTAAGAAAATACTTACAAAAATTCGCTGAAAATTAAAAAAGGTAAGGTTAATTATTTATTAATAATCTTTAGATTTTTTAGGAAGTGATTTATGAACAAATAGAGAATCTGTATGTTACTGTATTTTTTACTGTATGCATATTTCGGATCATCTTTTCATTACGGAGCCAGTTTTCCTAACTATGTTGGGGTCGGCTTCCAGTCTAACCGGATGCAGCTGAGTACCAGTATTTTACATGGAGCGACTGCCTATCTGACCTCCACAACCCAGTTACTGGGTAATACGATACCCCTTGATAAGACTGGTTGTCAGATTTACGGGCTTCTGTCGACCCGTCACGACTGTCTAAGATCTACGAAAGACATCCGGGACCAACGGTTTAACGTGCTTTATTTATTTATTATTATTTATTTATTTAACACTTTAAGCACATAAATGTACAGACGCGGACTTAATGCCATGCCATGCTTTCCGAGGCACGGAAGGGTCTTGGTATGTAAAGATGGTTACCCATCCACGAACCAATCGCGGCAAGCGTAGCTTAACCTGAACGATCAATCCGTGCGGCTGTTGGCCTAGCCACAAGCCCTTCTTTTAATAGGATAATCAGCATATAATGTTCCTACTGCTGGGACATTGACCTACTCTCTTCAAGAGCGAGTGGGCTGTGATTAGGGTTGCCACCCGTACTTTATAATAAAGTATTGTACGTTATTTCACATAATTGTACTCTATACTTTATGAGAACAACAAAGTACACGAAAATACTTTATTTCGCAAGATTTGATTTCTTTGGGATTTTGAAAAGTTTAGTCGTAAGTACTTTTTCGTTAAACGAAATTTATGTGATAAAAACTGCAAAAAAAAAAATGTTTTTTAAATATAATAATAAAGACAAAGAAGTCATACTTTATTTTTACTTTGCGTACTTTTTTTTAAAATCTATTATATCCAATGTACTTTAATTGCAAGAAAAAAAGGTGGCAACCCTAGCTGTATCTACCACACAGAGCCAGTGCTCGTTGGTAGATGTCACATGTTTTCAATTTTTTATTTGCGTATAAGGTTTAATCCACCTGAGTTTGACCCTATGATCTCCAACTCGTAAGTCAAGGCTGATACCACCAGACCCTCTGCTCTTTATCCAATGGTCTCCAGGAAAATCTACATGACTCATCCAGCCTTTTCCCAACTATGTTGGGTTTGGCTTCCAATCTTACCGGATGAAATGTGACCACACCTGTCTGATACGTGCATTAAAACTATCCGAGTTCTTAAATATATCGTGATTTTTGGGTGACAAAATAAAATCCTGAGGAAATGTTCGGTAAAATTTACTTACAACTGTCTTCTGCAAATCATAAATGAAAGGTTTTAATAAGTTAAACACAATTAGAGATTAAAAAAAAATACAAAGCTGTTTCCATAGGGGTAAATAAAACTACAGTCACCCGCTACGATCCTTACATTTTTCTTTTGTGTTCATACATCTAGGGGCCAACCCTGTAAATCCGTCGCCGATGTTCCTGAAGTAGAACCCCGTCCGAAAGTAATTTGAAAGTTCGGAGTGAAAACCTAATACACACATACATAATAAAGTCACGACTTTTTTCCCATGGGGGTAGGCAGAAACTACAGAATACTACCTGCTACGATAATTAAATACTTCTTTTCCCCCGTTTATGTTCATACATCTAGTCATACACGCACGCCGGTTACCAGTACTAAGCACCTGACCCTTCTGAAGAACATCACCAATAAGGTCATCATATATGTTCTCCTAGGGCATCCGCTACCGGCGTGTCCACTCACATCTGCCTTGTTAGCCGCCCTTCATTCATCCTCTCAACATGACCAAACCATCTAAGCATACGCTTTTCAATTTTCGTCACTACATCTTCTCTTAAACCACACCGTTGTCTTATCACATCATTCCTTAGCCTATCATTCACAGATATTCAAAACCTACTACTCGCACATAAATAACTTTTTCTAACGGACAAAAACACATCAGGAGTAGGGCCAGCTGTCAAACTGTAGTGTTTCATTCTTAGGTCGAGCCCCAAACTAATTTTGTGTCCGTCTCTGTTACGGAATAGGAAACGCCCGTAACTTCGGCTGAAAACACGGATTTCGTGCTTAGGGGGCAGACCTTTGGGTCTTCCACGCACGCCGGTTGCGAGTACTTACTAAGAATCTGATCTTTTTGAAGAACATCACCAATAAGGTCACTTGGCCTTTTAGGGCGTCCCTTCCCGGCTTTTCCTCTCACATCTGCCTTGTAAATACTTTTTAGTCACTCTCTCAATCTGACCAAACCATCTCACTCTAATTTTAATTTTCTAGTTTAAAATGACAGATACGATCGACATTTTGTGTCAAAATGACAGTTCAGCGATAGTGACAGCTGTCATTTTGGTTTAGGAAAGTAAAAATCAAAGTTGTATTTTATCAGAATGTAGTTTGGTGTGTAGTAATAATAACTTTGTAAATATTCTAAGTAGATTTGTGATGTCCATATAATATTTAAAAAAAAAGATACTATGTTTACTAACATTTGTCTCGTCCTTTCAGCTACTAACATAATACTAAATAACTACCACAAAGTGAAAACTCCGACGGCCCATTGTACTACATTGCCGTCACTACTTGACCCTGGCAGAATAGTCGAAACCGGCTCAGTTGCCAAAGAGGAAAAAATAATAAAAAAGTTGTATTTTATTAATTAAATAAATAGATTTAATTCTGATCACCACTTACTCTTGGCTGATGTGAAATAAATAATAATTATTAATTTTATTTTCTCGTGTAGAGTAAATACTCTGTCCTGTAGTAATTAATTATAAATAATATTTAATAACCAGAAATGGGATACTCGGATGATTTTTGCGCTTAAAAAATAATTTTATAAATGTGTGCATCTGAATAGTAGTTGCAAACCAAGAATTTCTTACCGAGGTTTATTTACTGTATATATTTTTTAAATCCCTCGCTAGACTAGCTCGAGATTTGCTAGTTTCCCGACTAGTTATGCATTCCCAGGGTTCCTGGTATCCCGGGAATTAATAAAATAATAATTAAGAAGCCGCTTCAACATTTTCTTTAGCTAAATTATTATGCTTCAAAACATCCGATCTCTGCTAGTAGCACTACACGACCCAAATATAATATGACTCGTTTAACTAGAAACAAATAAAATCAAAAAAATAAAATATATTTAAAACTTACCAACTGCAAAGTTAAAATGCCATTTAAAAATGTTATATTCAAATTGAAATTATACAGAAAACGTTTAAAATTACTTACGATGTACTATAAAATAAAATAAATTATTTAAATTATTATGTAAGTGTGCTGTAGTATTTTTGCGAATAATATAAAAAACAGGATTTAAAAGAATTGTTTAAAGTTACTTACTTCTGTCTGTTAAATAAAACATTTTTTGTTAGTAAGACGTTTACTCACTTTTATTTAAAAATTATATTACCTACCTACTCTATTATGGGCAGACGCCAGCACATCAAAGTACCCGAAACGGTCAAATCCTCACAATTGACCTTGAACCGAATCCTTCAGCAATAAAGTTGAAAATTTATTGAAGAAATTTGACAGACTGTAGTAGCTCGATGTGCTGGCGTCTGTACTTAGTACGACCTAACCTTTTCCCAATCATGTTGGGGTCAGCTTCAAATCTTACCTGCTGCTGCTCAATATCATTATTGTACATAGAGCAACTGCCTATCAGACCTCCACAACAGTTACTGGGAACCATGAAATGTCTTGATAAGACTGGTTTTCAAAATTATGGGCCGATGCCAGCTCTAAGACTGAGACAATCGCTGGTAGCTAGTTGCTTCATCGTCAGTGGTGGACAGGTGTTTTAAGTACTTATCATTCAATATCTAAACAAAGAAAAACCAAATTCATACATACCGTTAACTAAAAACATTAATCTTATTTTTATTTAGTTCGACCATCTTCAATGAAAAGAAGAAGAGAATAGAAATCATTGTGCACGTCGCACCCACCGTATGGGCGACAAATCAAACTTGTTTCTAGTATAAGCTGACTTCTCAATAAATGATAAATGACTTTATTTTTGCAAGTAGGTTTGTACAAACACTTTTACACGTCAATCAATTTTTTTTTTAAACTAGATGAGGTCGGCGTTTCCTATCTGACTACTCTGAGAAGAAACGCCGAAACAAACTCAGAGGTCACAGTCTCTTTTAAAGTCCAGACATAATCTTGATCAGATCATGTGAAGACCATGTGGATTGGTGTCTGAAGTGGTCTTTTAAGGAAAGAATACACCGCTTGAGTGGACCTGTCCAATCAGTGCACGCATTTGTCAGTAATCATGCAGCTCCACTCAGAACTTAAGGAGGTCAATGATTCGACGAACAATACCAAAGAAAGGACATTTGTGTAGGTCGCACAAATTACTTAACCTGCCAGACAATGTAAAAAAAATAAATTAGAAGAAAAGGAAACCAAAAAAAAAGAACACCCACTTCGTCTTCACGTTTACAATAATTAAGACAATATAATACTTTAAAAGTAAATATTTATGTCATTATATAAGTAAAATTCATCAATGTCAATGTGTATATAAAATCAGGAAATAGTCTCGGTCTGATCATTTGAGGACCATGTACATGGAAGTGTCTGAAATGGTCTTTTGAGGAAAGAACCATACAGATAGAGTGGGCCTGTCCAGTCAATGCACGCATTTGTCAGTAATCTTGCAGCTCAACTCAGAACATAAGGAGCACAACGATTCGACGAACAATACCAAAGAAAGGACATTTTGGTAGGCCGCATTAAGTACTCAAACTGCCAGATTATCATTAAAATGAATTGAGTAAGAGAGATATAAAAAAAAACAAACATCACCTACAGTCCTCACATTCAAAATCACTTAAATAATAATAATAATATTATACTTCTGAAAGTATATATTCATGTCATAGTGTAAACAATATCAAATGTCAAAGTGTATATTTACAAATAAATAATAATAATAATTAAAAAAAAACATTCAGTATAATTATAATATAAAAATTGGAGCAGCTTAATCCCAAGCTTTTTTGTCTTCAATATAATCTTTTACAGTATAAAAGGCTTTCTGGCACAACTTACATTTAATGAAAGATTTGAATTTATTGAGACTTGATCTTGAACATGGCTTGGAAGTTTATTATAAAAGCGTGTACATTGACATTTGAATGAGTTACCTATTTTCTTGAGCCTTGTTGAAGGTACAAGAAATTTGTGTTTATTCCTAGTATTTATATTATGGATATCACTGAATTTTTTAAACAATTTAATATTTTTATTTATTTTTGCCAAGCGGCTGGTCGACTCTTCACGTGACCAGAGGGCTGGCCTATTTTTTGGTCAAAGAATCAGCATTGCCATACAACGTGGCAATGCTGCCAGCCTTTTGGGCACGTTTCCTGTTGACAACGATGCAGACGAATTTTTTGATGCTTTATAATTATTTATTTTTATATATACATGTACATTTTTTTTTTCTTTGGATTTAAACTTAGATTCTAAATTATGTAAATATTGTAAGATATTGTATATAAAAGTAAAAGGTATACTGGATTAAATCTAAAAAAAAAAAAAAATTTAATATTACTGTAATGTACTGAAACCCTATATAATGCGAGGTCAGTTAAAACTGGAAAAGTATAGCTTGATTTGTCGCCATGTGTACAAGTGATAGAAGTGAAACTTCTTAAAAAAATAAAGAATAAGAAAGATGTAGTGTGAGAGCAGAGACAATTATGTCTTTCTTCTCTCTCATGGAGCGAAATGTGCCTTAACGTGACGCGTCGTTGAATGTCACTCTGTATTTTCGTCCAATGGGGAAGCAGCTTGCAAAATGGCGCTGTTGTAGCTAGTTTCCAACACAAGTTAGTACAAGGCATAAGATGGTTTTATTTCTTTGCAAAAATTACGCGTTGTTTTCTTCCTAAATACTCCGAAATTCAAATCCACCCTTTCCTGAAAGTCTGAGAGAAAATATACTTAGACGTTTTGTCACTTTACACCGGTGGGCACATGTGGGCAAAAGTGACAAAACGCCGTTTCCCTGACGTGAGACGTGCTGCCATCTAGAGAACGTCATTTCAGAAAACGCTCATTGGCGTTATCTAGCACCTTGTACACAGTTTCAAACTGTGATGATACCATTTCTTAGTAAATTATTAAACTTACCATATCCTAAAACAAAAAGTAAAGTGGCGGGTTAATTCCGGGACATGTTGTGTGTATGATAAAAATTAGTATTTGTATTTAATTGGCCATAGTTCAGAGTGGCAATTATAGTAATTTTAAGTACGTTTCACAGTCTGTTCTCAGTCTCAATCTATCAAAAATACTTCAAGTTTACATACATTTTTGACATTATATTGACGCTGAGATGAGACTGTGACTAGATTTTGAACATTTTTAATTAAGAGAATTGGCCTTCTGTACACATGGCTACATATATGCATTCCAGTATACACTGATCTCACATTGTAAAGGACTTCCTTATAATGAGAGGTCAGCTTAGACTGGAAATGTATTGCCTTGATATGGAGCCGTGCGTACACTACCGATAAAAATATTTTTTGGCTATCGCTCGAATAAATATGTATGTAGCTCTATACTTACTATAATCTGAAATGAGAAGAGTCAGTGTTATTAAAAAAAAAAAAAAAACAATAATATATGCATGTAATTAAATAAAAAATAAATGAATTAATTGAGGTACTTACAGGAACCTGAAATTTTTAAGATATTATTATTATTAAAATAATAATTAACTTATTGCAGTTCATAGCAATTTAATAAAAGTATGTTTAATAAATTAAATAAAACATGAAAGGAAGGATATGCTGTTGGGTTTAAACAATATTTTCTACGTAAGTAAAATATATAACTATTTTCTACGTTAAAAAACAAAACTTACGCCCTATATCTGGAAAATAAACAAAAGCAATTGTTTTAAAAGAACTTCCAGAACTTATTTTCAAAACTAATTATACTTCAACCAGTAAAATTTTTGCTATTGTGATATTTTGAATAAGTTATGCGTGCTGTGGTGGGGGTTGCGCGATCGAGGGAGTGCGAGGCGATGCGTCCAATTCCCAGTCTTGTCCGAGCAGCCATAGCGACAACCCGCTTAACGCTGGACACTTTAAGGACACAGGCCTCCTCTCGGTGAGAGGGAGTGGGCCGTAATCCACCACGCGACCCCAGTGCGGGTTGGTAGATGTCACGTGTCTTCGAATTTTTGGTTTTAGGACATGCCGATCACGATGTTTTCCTTCACTGTTTTGAGAGTAGTGGTAATGAAATTATTAACACAAAGTAAAGTGCCTGTCTAGGTTTGAACCCACGACCTACATCTCGTAAGTCGTCCTTCGTCCATGCCAGCCAATATAAGCCATGTGAAGTACGGGCATTCAGCTAGAGCGGGTTAGACTGGAAGCGGACCCAAACATAATTGAGAAAATACTAGACAGATGATGATAAAAAGACAGCCCCACAAAAAAAAAAAAAAAAATATTTGTTATTAAACCACATATTCTTTACGTATTTTATTTATTTATTTATTAAAACTTTATGCACAAGTAAAACTACTGTACAAAGGCGGACTTAATGCCTGAGGCATTTTCTACCAGTCAACCTTAGGGTGATGCAGAGAAAAACATGGCAGGTGCAACATAAGGGATAGATAACTCGAAAAGAATGAATAATAAATACATACATATCACGAAAATGAACTTTGTCTGGAGACATAACGATCGGTAGAGGAGAAAACGAACCCAGCAAATCAGCGCTGGGCTGCTTCTGCCAACTTCTTCCGAATATGCTCTCGTACTTTCACCTTAAACGATAACTGACTGGTTGCCATCCTGATGCTCAGAGGGAGCGCATTCCAGAGAAAGACCGCCTGAACAAAGAAAGAAGAGTAAATGAAACCAGAGCGATTGCGAGCTGATTTTGAGCTGCCGAATCCGAATCTGGACACAGAATTAACCCTACACCCTCCAGTTTTTCTCCAAGAGCAGAAAACGCTTAAACTCTACCGTAGTGGAAGTTTGCCCTGCCTGGGCGGAGCACCGCCGTGTTCTCGTGGAGGCGATTGGCGGCGGTGACCTCTCGCGTCCCGCCCTGGTGCGAGCCATGGTACGGAGCGAGAGGGAATGGGAAGCCGTCACCTCCTTCTGCGAAGCAGTAATGCTCGCAAAGGAGGAGGCGGGGCGCGTGAGGAAGTGGCAGTCTCTGCGCCCTCACATCCCTAGCCGCCGCAGGAGGAGACGCCCCGGGCGTGGGGAGTCGATAGCCGACTCCCGGCCATCGTAGGCGCGAGCTTGCGGGCGGCGAGCAATGGGTAGCTCGCCGCCCGGTAAGGACCAAGCTCGGGTCGACGACGGCGCGTAGTGTTCCACGCGCGACTCACAGAGATGTGATTTCCCATCAAAAAAAAAAAAAAAATGGGAATATTAAATAAAAAGAATTTTTTTTTTTTGTCAGACTTCCTGTCCTTTTTAGTGCTTTTTGTATCATATTATATGTTAATATCTGGATGACCGAGCTTAGCTCGGTATTTTTTGGTAAATTGTGTTTAAAATAATAAGTTTATGTTCAAGTTGATTATCGATAAAGTTGGTCATTGAAAACACGAATAAAATGACATTTTATAAAAATGAATCCTAGCTAGATCGATTTATCGCCCCCGAAACTCCCTGTATACTAAATTTCATGAAAATCGTTGGAGCCGTTTCCGAGATTCAGATTATATATATATATACAAGAATTGCTCGTTTAAAGGTATAAGATAAGATAAGATATAAGATAAGGTAATGTAAACGTAAAGTTACTATGATTATTCAAATTTTCTTTTTAATATTATCATTACTGCAAAATTCAAAAGTTTTTTTTTGCTCCTGGAGAAAAACTGGAGGGTGTAGGGGTAATTCTGTGTCCAGATTCGGATTCGGCAGCTCAAAATATGTAAAGACCATGTGGTTTAATATTATCAAGTACTTACAATTTTTTTTTTTTTTGGGGAAAATTGAATCAATTTCAATAGACAGAGTGATTCAAGAGGAATGTTTATATGTATAATATACGGGAGAAGCCGCTGGTAAATACTAGTACAATATAAAGACTCACCAGTCCGTTGAGTAAAAAGATGTTCCGCCATGAAAAAAAAGAAAAGAAAATAAGTTATATTAATAAAATATAAGTTAGTTACTTAGCAATATTAAAAAAAAAAAATATATATATTCTCACGTCTCTATCCTAAAAACCAGAAAGTAAAGAATTTAATAAACAAACGTAGACTTACTCAGTTATCATGAATAAAAAAAACATAACGATACAAAAATATACGATTTTAACAAACACTTACTGTGACCTGTAAATAAAACAAGGTAGGTATTTTATTTACAGTTAATAAAATATACATACAAATTATTGGCATATTGCTAACTGAAAAAATATTTTATTTTGACGTGATAACGCCTTATAAATTGATGAACGGCGTCTGCACGCACGAAAAAGCATGACTCATTGTCACGTTCCGCCTACGCCTGAGCTAAGCGTTCAAGCGAGAGCGCCGAAAAAACGATAGAGAGGCACGATCGGCCTAAGCGTTCGGCTTGTGACGCATCTATCTCTCTTGCACTACAAAAAATATTTGAATTAACGAGTGCAAATAAATGTTACTTTATCGAAAAACTATTAATTTTCAATTGACTCCTTTGTATTATACAAAATAATGATAATTCAGTGATAATAATTCAATTTTTCATCAATGTTTTCGTATGATGTTATCACGTAAAATTATCGTACGTAAGCCGACTTTACAGACAGCCAATTTATTTTACATGAATATAATGATAATGAATGACATAAAATAACGCCTGTACCCCGCAAAAGGGACAGGCAGAGGTACCTTTAGAACCAATAGGAACCCAACATCTTGTAGTTATATGTAAATCCACCCATAAATGGAAAAAGATCTAAATATTTTACATTAAAAACCAATAACTTACCACATTCTAAATGAGTAAATAAAAAGGTATTAGTAAAATTATAATATTTATTAATACATTCTATATTTCAGACATATAGTCTACTTTGTTAGTAACAACTAATAGGTATCATATTTATATTTTGAAATAACTGTTTTTAAATTATCTTTATCAGAATCAGAAAAAAAAAAAAAAAAAAAAAAATATCTTTATATATTTTATATTTAAAACATTTCATAACATCACGCCTTGTTTCCCCGAAGGGTTGGGCAGAGGTGTACCTATAGTACACCCATATTTCGCCTGTTATGTTTAAGTCCCATGTAATAGCGGACGAGCCTGTTGCGATCAACCGGGCACAAATCCAGACTCAGGGCTGCTTCTGAGAAATTTCAGATCGAAAAACCCAATAACACTGCTCGACCTGGGAATCGAAACCCAGGACCTCGTGCTCAGCAGTAGCGTTTGCACGACCAACAGGCATAAGGCATGATTATATTTTAGTAACGTAAATAAACAATTGCCCTTAAACATTGTTACATAGTTTTCATTAAATATTCATTAATATTATTTATTGTGAAAATATATTACCGGTGGCTATAACAAATTAACTGTACATTAATATGTATAACAAAAACTTTGTACCAAATAAACTTTGTAATAAGGATTACGAAAATTAACTACTAATTTTTTGGCAGCTCAATATTGTCCATGTGAATGAAGCATTCAATGTTGTTGATTCTTTTGTTCACCACCAAAACTAACAGAAGCGTATTGCCATCTCTTACTGATAGACCGCCAAAAAAAAGGACGAGTGACGCTTTAGAACTGTCAAACTAAATTATGGTTTCAAGCATTATGAATTTAGTTCGTCGTAGTTGCTTTGAAGAAAATCATACTTCAAAGAGAGTTGTAATTGATTTCCGTCTCTCTCTTATTTCATTAGAAAGAAAAAGATAGCAATAGCCTAAATTATGTTTAGTTGGTGCCCATCAGAAAGTTCACCATTTTCTTATATATTAGCGCCTGTTCAAGTGATGTAGTTTTGGATGTGGTGTGGTCGTGGTACGCACGGCGACAAATCAAGCTATACATAACCAGTATATGCTAACTTCTTACTGTATGGAAGGCTTATACAATGCGAGGTCTGAAATGTATACCGTGATATGCAGCCGTGTGTACGTGTGGTCTGGCCAGTCCAGTCCACACTTAATGTGACATTTTAATGGACCAGATTTTGTGACTTATAAACGTCTTTTTGTTGCACAGTTTGTAAAAAGGATAACTATTGCACACATGCTCAGTAGAAAAAAAAATAACAATAATATTTAATTAGATACTTACAGGAACCTGAAAACAAGAAATTCTCAATTATATTGTCATATATACATAATTAAACTAGTTACTTAAAAACTTGATTAAGAGGTACTATGTGGACTGAATGAGCAGAAAAAAAAACAATATTCGTTTTAGTAACTTAATTTTTTGCCCATTGGGGTAAAAGTTGTGAAAAAAAACAGCAAAAAATCTTACTTCAGTGGGCTATAAAAAAAACAAACAATAAAAAAACATTATTAGTTTATTACGTTTATAAGGTACAGTTAACCCAGGTCAATAGCTGTGAAACGAATACTAAAATCACCTGATAATGGTGTTGTCGAAGTCAAATTGTTGCTATAGACGGGGCATTGACTGTACGCACGGCCACACACCAAGTTATACATTTCCAGTATAAGCTGACATCTCATTGTTCGAAAAGACTATACAATGCGAGGTCATCTAAAACTGGGAATGTTAAGCTTGACCTGTAGCAGTGTGTACCATGACTTCATGTAATGAAAATTAATAATAAAAATGTAACGGATTTTAAAAGATGATTTTTGCTGTAAGTGCAGTAAGCAAATGTTTTAAATAAATCAGGTTATCGAAATGTCTCATTTTCGATTCTATAACATGTTGAATGCTTTTTTCTTTTTTTTTTTCTGCATGGGAAATCATCAAATGACTTCTCCCGCTCTGGGCGGAGTGGGAGGGCGTGTCAGACTTTTACTGACTAAAACCCACCCGTGTTCCTTTAGTTACCCATATGCCGGGGTCACGGTATCTCGCTTGAATAATCTCGCGACCCCGGCAGACATCGGTCCTAGTAGACCCCTTCACTGCTGCTGACATCTCTTTGAGGCGCGCGTGGAACACTACGCGCCGTCGACCCGAGCTTGCAATGGGTAGCTCGCCACCCGCAAGCTCGCGCCTGCGGTGGTCGGGAGTCTGCTATCGACTCCAACATGTCGAATGCTTCTGCAGCGCAGTATCGTGAACGAGTGCTAGTGTATGCGGACAGCACGCGGGCGTTGACCCCGTCGCGGTCAAATGTAAAATTATAATTATTGCCAATTTTTTTTTCTAGTTACTAATGTGCCATACTTACATCTAACTAAAAAGAAATAGATAATTTAAGTATTAAATGGTTTAAGGTTTGTTTTTCCTGAGGTGAGTGAATTTCATGTGACTACTGGCTTATTTACTTATGATTGGTCGAATTTTAAATTCATTTTTTTATGCTTCAAGATTTTGGAAGCTGCTGTGTCTTCTGGTTCTTCTCAAACTGAAGCTTTTTATCGAATATCCTGATGGAAAGTGATCACTGTCACTTATCAATACACGCAACGCTGATGCGTTGCTGTCACAGAGACAAAGCTGGAATGTGTCACGTGGTTGTACTTCCCCGAACAAGCTGCTTCACAAAAAGCTATTGTAAAATGATTGTTATAAGTGCTATTATACTAGAACACACGACGAGAAATCAAGCTCTATATTTCCAGTTTAAGCTGACTTCTCATTATACGAAAACCCTAAACAATGCAAGGTCAGCTAGAACTGGAAATATGTAAATTGACATGTAACCGTGTGTACTGATTAAAGCGTGCAGTTGGATTTGAACTTTCGACGCTGAGCCGAGCGTTGTTAATCCAACAGCCAACTTTTATTCAGTCATTAACTAGGTGAAAGTGGGTATCAATGTTACTTACTGTCAACTGAAACAATCAATGTATTATTAGAATATTTTAGCGTTTATAATCAACTTATTACACCAAAATAAACCCACTAACCTCTCGCCTGTAAGTCCCGAAAGGTGGGACAGGGGCGTAGGTACCTATAGCACACCTATATTTCGCCAGTTATGTTTAAGTTCTATGTAATAGTGGGCGAGTCTATTGCCATCAACTGGGCACAAATCCAGACTCGAAATGCTACTGAAAAATTTCTGACGGAAAATCTCAATAACATTTTGCCCGACCTGGGAATCGAACCCAGGTACCCGGTCAGCAATAGTGCCAGCGACCACTTGACCATTATCATCATCATTTCAGCCAAAAAACGTCTTCTGCTGCACATAGGCCTCCCCCAATTCGGGGTTTTGCCATAATCGCCACGCTTGGCAGGCGGTTTGGCGATTGCAGTATGGTGGTAAAATGCATAGAGGGCGCTGCTGCCCATTCTCTAGTAAGCCCTTTAATCGCCTCTTACGACACCCACGGGAAGAAATGGTATGGTGCTATTCTTTATGTCCGGCACCACACGGAACGACGAGGCTAAAAATAAATAAAATTAAATACTGTACCGTGGCTTGAAGTAACTAAAGAAAAAAAAATAAAAAAATTAATCGAGCTAGTACATAAGGTATATAACTAGCTTTTGCCAGCGGCTTCGCCCGCGTGGAGGTCGGAAATTATTCCGCAGGAACATACTACCGGGATAAAAAGTAGCCTATGTCCTTTCTCAGGCTCTAAACTATCTGTGTACCAAATTTCATTTAAATCGGTTCAGTAGTTGAAGCAGGAAAGCGAGACAGACAGACAGACAGACAGACCGACAGACAGACAGAGTTACTTTTGCATTTATAATATTAGTATGGAAGTATGGATTATATATTATATATAGTGTGGATAGTGTGGATAGTGTAGATATAGTGTAGATAGTGTAGAAGTGTAGATTAGTATAGATGTAGATTACAAACATAGCCAATTTATTTATGAACACCTATTTTAAAGTACAAAGTACTTACTGGCTGTAATTCAATAGAAAAATGTGATTAAAATATTAGTTACGAAAAGTTGGTCAATGGTGCCAATTCTATTGCTTACTATCTAAACTGAAATAAAAGTAACGCTATCTCATTTTTCACAAACCGTCAAAAAAAAAGACAGGTGACGCATCAGAAACGTTAAAGTAAATTTCGACTCGGTTGCCAAGAATTTGACGACTCTTAACAACTGTCAAAGATGTGTCAGCCGGGACCAACAGCTTAACGTGCTTTCCGAGGCACGGAGGGGTCTTGGTATGTAAACATGGCCACCCATCCACGGACCAACCGCGGCAAGCGCAGCTTAACGTGATCGATCGATCCGTGCGGCTGTTATTACTTAGCTAAAAGCCTCTATATAAGGTGTATCTATTCATACACGAAATATTTTAAGAGGTAGGTACACCAGTGGGTGGTAAAGAAGCTATAGCAACGAAAACAAAAAAAAAAAACTGAGGGTTTTTTTTTAAATTTAATATTTATAAATTATTTGACGCACATAAGAAATACTGGCTCTTTCTTATTTTTTACGGCCCAAGACACCGCGACCATGCTCGTGCGGTCCGGTCGTCGCCCTCGCAGCGTCAGGCGAGCCATTCATAGAATTTGGAGTAAAGGTTTTATGCAAAACGTCTCAAGTACTTTTAAAATTATAATAATTACGAAAATTCAAAAACGTTTAGTTAAAAAATTTCTTTTTGTTTCTATAGCTTCTTTACCACCTACAGGTGTACCCCTTAAAATATTTCGTGTATGAATAGATACACCTTATATAACTATATAATATATCATCGTTAATAAATTGTTAGAAAATTTGTAATTTCAAAGAAAATGATAAGAAATACTTACGGACTGCAAATGTAAGAAGAAATTAAATTAACATTTTAGGATAAACTCCTGCCAGGATCGCGGAATTGTTCGAAACAGTTATCGTAATTTGGTCAGGAGCATAGTTACCCGTAGAGGAGCAAAGTAGGACCAAATTACGGTACCGTGGCCCTGGCACAGGCAACTGAAGGAACACGGGTGGGTTTTAATCCTCCGCCCAGAGCGGGAGACATCATTTGATGATTTACAACCCACAAAAAAAGAGTAAACGAACTGAGGCCGTATACAGGCTAAGTCAACGTACACGACGTAAAAATATGGCGGTGGGATTTTATTGCGCACTCGATTGTCAGCTCTCGGTGTTAAACAGAGCATTTATAATACAACATAGTGCATCTCAGCGTATCGAAAAAAAACACAGTTCGATTTTAAACTCTCGGTGCTAGGTAGTGCGTTTAAAATCCAGTGCACGATAAATTCCCACAGCGATATTATCACGTTCGTGTTACGTCAACTAATTCATTGATTAATTCAATAATACCAGATGATCCTTCTCTTCTCCTTTGAAAGGGTGTTGCACCCGCCATACGTTCGGGTCGACACATTCGAGTAGGCAGTACCATTAAGTCGACCCGAAGCAATTTGTTCAAATCGGATCGTGCCCATAGACAAACTTGGTTTGGTATACATACTAAACCATGATTGTCGGGTAACTAAAGTTAGACTCTTGTATAATCATGTTTGGGTCGGCTCTAGGAGCTTACTCTTCAACCTAATTTTAATTCCAATCTAATGCCAATACGACTCCAATGCTAATTTTGCATACACGTGATTCGGTACTCTTGAAAACAGTAGTGTCAACATTGGAACAACAACAACGCCAGATCTCGATTCCACTTAGTTCTCCAAAATGGACACCCAATTGAAACGGTTCCCTATCCATTTGCATAAAATTTTAAGATATAATATAACTTGGCAATCGATCGGAATTAAAATAAAGAGTAAGCACTCTGGTCGCCCACCGCAAGGGATTCTTATGGGACGAATGGAAAAACATCGATGCCGCGGTATCCTTCGGCATGCCGCGGCATTTTATGACATCATAATTAAAATTTCAATCTTATTGTCATACTGTAAGTTATATTACTATTTGTCGGATACAAATCTCATGACGTGCCGTGACGTCAGTGGGTGCAGGCTTTAAGTCGGGCGGGTTTTACCCGAACATGTTATATATATTCGATTTTGGCGCCCAGATGTACCGAATTATGCCGATCCGAACATGTGTATGGCACCCTTTATATACCCACTGTCAGTGTCCCTAGATTATAGGAAAAATAATTCCCAAAATAAATTATTTAAAAAAATATTACTCACTTCCTGGAAAGAATAAGAGAAATTGGATTAACATTTGAGGCAATTAAATACTTTTGATAATTGAAGTTATATAATTCCTAAAAAGATTTCTATGATTTCTCACGCCACATGCCGATTCTTTTAACACGCATTTATTAGCTTCACCTAGTGTTGCAAAGGACTCGAGTCCTCAAGTCGTAATTTTAAAGACTCGACTCAATTATGCAAGACTCAGTGTGCTCAAAAGGCTCGGAGTCTGGAGTCAAGCCGAGCCCGAGTCATTTACAAGCCACTCGAGTCTTAAAAAGGACTCTAGTCTTAAAAAAGGACTCGAGTGTTAAAATGAATTCGAGTCTATGAATAACTCGTCAGATTATTTGTACGCATAATTACATCATAACCACTCATTAGAACTTAACATATGCGAAATGACACATCAATATTCACTTGAAAGACAATGGGTGTACAGTGGTAAGGTCAGCGAAGCGCAACCTTTTGGGTTCAGAGACTGGGTGCTTCGAAATTTTGCTTTGATTATTTTTGAAAATGTTCCATAGATTTTGGAGGCGTAAGTATTGTACATTACTATGAAGCAACAAATCTTCTTTTTGATAGTGTAACCGATGAAAAATGTGTGTGCTAGAGGGTCTAGAACCATATCTTAATTCATGGTTACAGTTGCGCGTCGCTGCACTGAGAAAACTGACAATCATAAAAGAGGTGAATTCAGCTTAAAGTATGATGAATTCACTCAAAGGACGGAGCATAGTGATTCACCAAAAAGAACGATGATAATACTGATGTTGATGATAACAGTATTTAAGATGATGTGTCACCATGGATTTAGTTTTAGTTACCTACTATTTTTCGATGCCTTCCTCATATATCCAGTTATATCCTATTAGTTTTCCTACAATTTTTCGGTGACTTCCTCACATATTCAGTTATGTCATACAATTTTTCCAACTATTTTTCGGTGCCTTCCTTATATATCCAGTTATATCCTATTATTTTTCCTACTATTTTTCGGTGACTTCCTCACATATTCAGTTATATCATACAATTTTTCCTACTATTTTTCGGTGCCTTCCTCATATATCCAGTTATATCCTATTATTTTTCCTACTATTTTTCGGTGACTTCCTCACATATTCAGTTATGTCATACAATTTTTCCTACTATTTTTCGGTGCCTTCCTCATATATCCAGTTATATCCTATTATTTTTCCTACTATTTTTCGGTAACCTCCTCGTATTTTAGGTTAGGTCCTCTTACTTTTCCTACTATTTCCTCATATCTCTGGTTATAGCCTATTATCTTACGGAGGTCGCCCTCAATAGGAGGATTGTGTTTTTTAATAAACCAATTAATATCTCTATAATACACCAGTGATTAGTTGTAGTTCTTCTCATTCTCCATCAGTAGGACTACAACTAAATACTGGTGGATTACACAGAAATTGTTTGGATTATTAGAAATCACAATCCTCCTATAATTGAGGGCGCCACTGGACTTACATGATCCCCTTATTTTTAAGTATCCAATATTGGTTCTTTCCTTTTAAATATTATTAGGTGTGAGCTCAACATTAAAAAAAACTGAAGAACCCTAAACTTGAACCTTAAAAAAATGGAGAGTAAGTAAAAAAAATAGAAAAAAGTACCTTGGCAAGAATGGTAAGAAGGTGAAAAGGGATGTATGTATAAATTAAACAGAAAATTGAATGGTATTTTTATTTCCATAGTATGAATGAATAATTATTATATACTCTAAACATTTATATTAAGTATAAAAGAAGACTGTTTTGTTTAGAAACATCCTCGCCTTAATGATTACAGTATCTATTTGTCGGTCATTATAAAGAATCATTATATACATTATGTTCAATAATTCTAGTTTTTACAAATTAAAATAAAGGTTGAGACGAGTAGAAATTTAATTTACAAAAAATAACAAACTTTACATTAATGTACCTATAACTAAAACATTTTTGCCCTTAAGGTGATTGCTTCAGGGTAGCCGTTTTTTGCAATTTGCAGGCCAGTGCTAGGTTGTATGTTAATTAAATGTTGCACGCGGGTGTAAGTACATAAGTTGTACTACATACGTCTTACACCCGCGTCTAACATTTCAATCAAAACCTAGCACTGGCCTGCAAATTGCAAAAAACGTAAGAAAATTTGAATTTCGCGGGCTACCCTGACGCTTTCACCTTAAAGCTGCATACAATAAATTGGTTATATTATTATAGTAAATATCTATTTTCAAGTAAAGTGCTACTATAAACACTCCGATGAGACTAATCTATCCCTCATACAAATACTTTACTTTAAAATCTATTACTAAAGGTGAACGCACACTTTTCAGAGCCGAAAGAGGCGAAAGAATCGAATTTTAGAATTACTTGTATGAAATCCTATGGAACCTCGCACACTTACCGAATCGGACGAATAAGGTCGTACGATTCGGTGCGGATAAGTGTGCGAAGTTACATTGGACTTCATTTAAGTAATTCTAAAATTTGATTCCTTCGCCTCCTTCGGCTCTGATAAGTGTGCGTTCACCTTAAACCAGCTATTGGTGCTGGCTCATACCATTACTTTATGCGGACACCGTTATCGGGCCGTCTTTATAGGATATCCTAAAGGGATATCCGATAAATACCGTAACTAAGGGTAGATTACTAGTTGAGCGCACTCTGCTATAAAAAAATAACTGCCCTTGGACTCTGCAGTGCCTCAAACTAGCAACGCCGCGTACGGTATAAGTACATAATTAATAATTATGTAAACGTTTCCAAAAAAAAATGATATTACTGGATTCAAAATAAAAACACCTTAAAAATGAGCAAACGAGTTAACTCGTTTGCGCATTTTCAAGGTATTATAGCAGCGACCGTAAGCCGTTAGAATACCTACAGAATTTTGAAATTTTTACTCTAGGTACCATCTACTTGTAATATATGACGTGTTACCTCGCATTAGAGTGAGCGTGTTAGGACACGGAGAAACGGCATTTTGGCAAGGAAAGCACAGATAATCATTACCACGTTTAACTTCATAAGAATTGTAATGAGAATTAAATTCAATAGTTTCAAACATACAGCAACGGAAAAAAACCTCTTCAGTATCTGTCACCAAAATTGCATCAATTTGGCCAAAAGTGGGTAAGAATTGTTCATCATCTATATCTACAGTAACAATAGAGTTCCGCTGCCATATAACACCAGCTATTGTAGCGGAAGTAACCGAATATTTGAGGACAACGCCAGTGCCGAGAGAAAACTTGACAGTGTCTCCTGAATTTAATGCAGATTTTTTTCCTAGTATTTTTGTTGTAGGTATTGTATTTTTCACAAACAAGTCATTGAGCATAAGTTGACATTTTATTGCTAGAGTCTTGCAAACATTGACTCGATTAAAAGATGATCTAGCCACTAACTTAGATACCCTGTGCTTGGCTTCAAAACGCATAGCCCACATGTTACGTACGGGGCCGAACTTCATTAGCATGGTAGGATAATGAGTCAGAAAATGAAACTTTGGCTGCAGGGGTGATTTTGTTAGCTCCGTGTACAATTGATTAAATTCTGCTATTATAACCCGGAGTTGAATATTGGTGTCACTGAAGACCCTATGACTTAATAACCTGTCGGTGATTTGCCGCAACATAATGTATAATTTCCATACTTTATTTTCTAAAGGAATGTAAAACCCGGCTATTAGGCTGAAGTATCTAATAAGGGTAAGCATTTCTGATGCTGAAGTTTTCAATTTTACTTTCGAACCTTGGACAACTAAACAATTACTTGGTTTTGAATTCCTATCTGGTCCATAATCAAATGAAATTATTCTTTGTTGCAATACTGAGATCTTTAAAAGACCTTCGGCAAGGAAGTGGTTTATGACAAAGGTCATTACATAACGAGCTACACCTTCTAATATATCATGCATTGGGTCTACTGCTACATTTTGAAATAAATCAAATCCTGTCACCTTAAGCCAACAGCATGATTCTTTAATGCCCGTGTTAGGTGTATCGTTTTCTTGCAATTGAGCGTGGTATGAAGTCATATTTCTAAGCAAGTTACTGTTTTCATATAGAGCAGTTTGCAAACCTTTCTTGTCAATGTTACAGATTCTGCAACACTTGTTAGCTGAAAAACTTTCAGTAAACCCGAGAATTGAATTCAGGCCTAAATTATCGCCAGTTATAGCAACAACCTTCAATTTTACGGTTCCTTTAAAAAACTTATTTTCTATAAAAATTCCTTTGTTTTGCAAGTAATTCAATTCCTCAATAACAGGGTCAAAAATAGCTTTGTTTCCATATTTAGTTTTGTCAGCAGAATGGCAAATAGCTAACAGCAAAATGTTATTCAACAATGAAAATAAATGTGGTGGGAGTGCTGGCAAGGAAACGTATACACCACCAAGCTTATGCACCCCAGCGTGGCTCCCCAAAGGATTTCCAATTTCAAAATCATCATAGTATACTACTAAAGGAAGAATAATGTCCGACGCCTGCGGTGTACACATTGCCAGCCATACAGATCCCTGCATTACATTTTCTAGACACATTGGCCTCATCGGATTTTCTTCACGGATTATTAAATTACCCCTTAGGTGGTTCAAATAATCCGTTACATCTTTCCAAATAGTGTCAATGGAAAAAAAATTCTTCAAAACCTGGCGAAGTTGAATTACTTGCATTGTACGTGGCTTGGTGTGTAATGTTAAAGTGTTACTCCTTTGTGAAATGTCAGGACAATAACCAACGATTACTTCATGTGGTGGTATAAAAGAACCTAATAAATTCAATTCTCGGAATCTCAAATATTCTGAACGAAACGGAAAAAAGATGCCCTTCAAAGCTGTGTTGAACTTATGAAGTCGTTTATTAATTTCGCTTCCAGACATGCTTTCCTCATCAGCTAGCACAGGGCCGAATACGGACATTAAAGACGGTGCGATATTGTCAAGAAGGGTTTGCAAATGACTAACCATAGCTTGTACAGACGATCGAGATACAGAGGGATTTACATAGAGCGTTGAAATAAATTTCAAAACTTCTTTATGAATAATACTATCAGCATTATCAAGGACTTCCGGTTCACTATCAGCTTCAATGTATATGTGCTCAGTTGCTACTTTGGTAGTCTCTGTTTCACACATAGGAACTACGCAAGCCTCGTTTGAGGTGGATGGCAAATAACGAGTGTTTACTTTATTCAAATGTTTTAAGTTAACATGTTTTCTAAATTGTCTAACGTCCGTGAAATACCGGTAGCATGCGTCTTCACCACATTTATAAACTCCAGTAATATCAATTTTTTCACATTCTTTCCTTATGTGGGTAATAAGTGAAGAAAACGTGGGAAAAGTCCTTTTACAACTGTGACACTTCATCTTAATTTAAATTGTGACTCCGAGAGTAACTAATATCTCCTTCACAGATTGTGACATACGATCGTACGATGTTTTGACTTTGTAAAAACCAATTTGGATAATAAGCCAAATGTTATAGCTTTCAGTAGGATATTTAGCCGCAGTAGCATGAAATATTTTAAAAGTCACATCAACAGCCTCAGTTAGTGTTGTGAACTTGTAAAACGTATTGTCACATACTGTGAAGGAGACACCTGACTGGCGGCACCAAATTATAAATGGTTGGAGGCTAATACCTAGGTTTTGAAGCTTTTGGCGACGCTCCTCAATTACCACTTGCACGTCTGCGTCATCATCCACGATGGTCACAAATCCATCCAATATCTCCGCTCGTGAAGCTTGCCAGTCTTTTCTAGATCGACGGGCAGGAGGAATATTAAAGAGACAGCCGAGTAGCAATATCGCTGCTATTAATTTTGTCTCCGGTTGTTCATCTGGAAAGAAAATAATAATAGTATATTTGACACAACACATCATCATTAACTGAGCAAATAGGGAAAAGTATCAGAACAAAATAAAATCTATCTATATAAGTAAAAATGAATTGCCGAAATGTGTGTCCGCCCGCCCGTTACTTCTGAACGACTGCACCATGTTAGATAATTTTTAAATTCTTTTTTGTCTATATATTTTATAACGGGTTCACCGACCCAGGGAGGTCGAGCACCTAGAACTATATAACAGAATCATTTCCTTACCGTCACAAATTGCCAATGTATCAGCTATTTTTCGACGAAGAAACGAGTCCTTTGTGGTGTTAAGCTTCTGCTGAGCAGCTTTTAGTATGTTTTCCGATGAAGCATCCAAGGCGTCGAGGCCCCCGGATTTATCAGGGAACAGTGCTTCGTAGTCATGAGTCAGGAGTCGCCATCCATCACTTGACTTCAGGATAGGAAACTTATTGAAGTACTCCTGTAATGTCCCTTCCTCGTAGTACAAGTACCGGAGGCGAGCTCGCACCGTCTCCCGCCACAGGGCACTGACCTCCTGCCACGGACCAGCTGAAGGACTTGACAGCTGCTCTAATGCTGACGCTACGTCCTCCACTTCACCTGCACACAAAAATTAAAACGATTAATAATTAGTACAATGACAATAACGGTTCTTAGATTCAGATATTTTGTAATTTGTAACGAAAATTTATACTAATTCAGATATTTTTCTCAATAATTTTGTTCTTGATAATTTAATTCAATCTGAAAACATAAAATTTCTTGAAAAGGAGTTACCTTCTTTAAGTCCGGTCAGGTCGATTCCAGCGAGTGGAGGGGTGTCTAGCCTAGGACTGGACTTGGAGCGAGAACGTGACTTGGGCTTTTCAATAAGGCCCAACGAAACTAAATGCTGCCGTCGAGCCCTTCTGGCGGTGACTAACCAGCCAGAGATATTGCGCTTAGCCTGGTAAGCATCAGCCGGCAGGTACGGCGCGTAGTATAGGGGTGGTGACTCCTCTTTAAATAATCTGCCAATGTCGTAGGATAGAGCAAGCAGCTGCGAATCTGTCAGAAGTACCGGGTTTTCGGCCGTAATGAGCTTCTCCATAAGCAGCTTGCATAAACGCCCACGCACGTTTGAGGGTAAGGTGCCCGTTTTCTGCCCAATTGCTATTATTTGTTTTCCCTCGACTGATGAATTCAGTATGGTATTCACCTGAAACACAAATAGTATAAGTATGGCATTACAAACTAAATATGCAAGGTAAAAGTTAAAAAAAAATGTCACTAAAATGTTGAAAATACAGGTTCAATACCTACCTTCCATTCAGTATAATGATCAGTTGGAGTCGGTGCCAGTCTAGGCATCATGCATTTAGTTGTTAGTTATAGCTGTCACCAACTCCAAATATATTACTGATCTTTGTGACATATAGTATAGCTCCTAAACGGCCGTCCGTACACACATACAGGACAGGACAGGTACAGACGTTAAACTTATCTGTTTACGCCGGGGGTTAACAATATTGAATGTCAATTTAAATTCCTTATCAAAAGTACAGGATAATAGGCAATAACTTACTAAATTGCTCCCGGTGGACTCTTGTCTAACTGCTTCACCCACTGACGACGACGAGTCCAGTGGTATCACCAGTATGTCACCATCCTAAAATAATATTTACTTTGAGACAATGTTATAATAGTACATGTAACAAAAAGGTGTGATAATATGAGTATGTACGGTCAATTAACCTCAATAATCGTTGAAATAATCACTAAATGTGTCCGAGTGCGACCGTTAACTAACAGGCTATAGCTAGCCCTAGCCGGAGATAACTCAAGGGAAGTGTTATATTTTTTTACTAGTAATCGGTTCAGCATTGCAGGTGTGAACGGTCCTGCCCTCGTCCCTTGATCCGGCCCTGATAAAAACTAATCGATCAAGATCAGGACTGATCCTGGTCTCAAAGAATGTCTATACCAAATTTTGCATCGGTTCAGTGTCTTAGGTATGAAAATGTGAAAAGGTCCTGCCCCAGCCGACAGATAGACAGACAAACTTACTTTCGCATTTATAATATTAGTATGGATGTAATTACAAATTAATACATATTGCTCTTGAACCAAAAAACAGTAAGTACGAGTACTTTTCTACAATTTTGCAGAACTTACCAAATTTTCCTGGTTAAGTCCTGCTTCGCAGTCTTGGTTGAGGATTGAGCTTTGCAGTCCTTCACACGGTGGCAGAGGCTCTAAGTTACAAGGTAGACTAGTTAACAAGTCATTCCTCAGGACCTCTTCAAAGAGTGATGAATTGTAGGAGTTATCCTGAAATTTAACAAGAAATTTAAAAAGGTAATAATAATGTACTTAGTTGGTAAACTAACAAGACTGATGAAAAGTTATGATTTTATTCCACTTTTTAAATAAATACTGCACCGGTTAAATTGTTAGGTATCTTAAGAAGACTTTAAAATAATAAAATTTAATAAGTAGGTACCTACCTACCTACATGCAAGTAGGAGAATGTGCATTTAAGCGACGAGGGCATGTGTAAGCAAAAAGTTTAAAACAAAATTTACTTTTTTGAAATACAATTTAACATGAAAACAAACCATATCTTTTGGTTGGTCGCTTTTTAACATGGCCAGAGCTGCTTCAAACCGGAGTCTGTCCCCTATTTGAGGGAACATACTATGCATGTCTTGTTTACTAAGCATCTGCATTGTTGCGATATCAATTCTTTCAGCTGAAAAAAAAGGTAAATTTAACAGCGCCCTGATTGCAGCTGTGAAATGCACTACGTCGCATCGACTTTATAAAATGTAGGTTGGTAGAGCTCGTCTAAGCTGAAATGACGCGCCCCACTACTTAAATTTGTATACGTACACTACGGTAAATGCGGTAGTGGGGCGCGTCATTTTAGTTTAGACGCACTCTACCTATTTGTTTTTTTTTGGGTTGCAGTTGCACATCGAATCTAGTGTATAATATAAATATGAACGTATATCTAGGTAGGTGGGTAGGTACCATACGACAAGACTATTCTTGGTTGGAGTGTACAGCGGCCAAAAAAGTGTTATTTTCGCAAATCGTTTATTTTCTCGATTCTATAGTATGTAACACCTAGAAAGGCTAAAAGTGTCTGGGTGTTTTTTGGCTCCGACCAACCGTTTGTCGTAAAAACGATGTCGAAGGGATCCATAGGTAAGGTTATGTTAGAACTGTGACCTTGAAATTGGTCGCGAATTTTTTTTAAGTATATTTTCATAGTGCCTCTAAGACGACACTCTGACCCTATTCTTGCTAGAAATTAGAATGTGTGAGCTCATGCTAGCAACTTACTAGGTAGGTTTGTCAACTTACTTTCAAAACGATCGATGTAGCGTTCCAAATTCCACTTCTTCAAAAGATCACGCGTAGCCATATCCATTTTTGCACTGATCAAACACGTTCACTGGCACTAATGGAATTGTTATTGCTATTAATTAAACGAGTCGTGAGTCGTGACTTGCCGGCTGTAGCGGTGAAATACAAATGGCCGACCGAAATGGCGCGGCGGCGGAATGAAGTGAGAGAGGGAGACCTCATTATATAATGCCGTCACCTTAAATTTGTAGGACATCATTCAAATGCTACTCATAAATGGGTCTCTGTAATAATAATTTAGTAGGATACACATAAAATAATATGACTATATTATTGAACTTTGATGCTTACTCTAAAAATATGAGATTATTTAATCGTATTATCATAGGATTCACATAAAATAATATGACTGTAATATTAAAAAATGATGCTTACTTTAAAAATATAAGTTTAAAGCATTATAATTTAATATAGTACATTAGGGGGAGGTCATCGTATTTTTAGAGATACTTCTTCATATTAAACTATGAAATCTATTTATATTACGGTGACTGTCATTGTGTTTTTTAATTAGAATCTTATTTATAATTATCATACTAATTTATGGGACAGTGGACCATTTTCTATTACATTGTGTTATTATTTGAAGAAGACAATGTTATTTCATAATTACAAATTTTTACGATGACAAGTATCATAATATTGCATTATTTACCCAAAAAATTCGATTCCATCTTAACACATTTCAGTTCTAGCGTAATATTTACTTATTATCAACATATTATAAGACAACGCATCTATTTTAAACCAACGTCACGCTATTTTAAGATTATGCCAAAATGACATTTTTCTCAGTGTGTTTGTGCCACCCAATGTATAAATGCCAATCCAATAGCGTTAGAAATAGCGAATTATGGAATGGAAAATTAATAAATAATGAAACATTTATTACAGGAATTCTGGTTACTTACAGTCTGAAAATAATAAAAGTCGGATTAAAATTTCATCAGCAAAAAAATACAAAATGGGTGTATATTTAATTTTAATTGTTAAAGCCGTGTAGGATTTTAAATGCGCTGACCCTTTTTCATTAGATTCACTTTTTGTATTACTCTATCATCTGTATTTCCCAAATGTTGGAATCGGCTCCCAGTCAAACCAGATGTAGTTGAATACTGGTATTTTACATGGCGCGATTGCCTATCTGCATCCACAAACTAGTTACTGGGTAACACGATAGCCATTTCCACGACTGGTTACCAGTAGAAAAACAGCCAGGATCAACAGCTTAACATGGTTACCGAGGCATGGAGGGATCTTGGTATATATAAGGTGTATCTATTCATACACGAAATATTTTAAGAGGTACACCTGTAGGTGGTAAAGAAGCTACAGCAACGAATAAAAAAAATTCTAAAGGTATTTAAAAAAAAAAATTAAAAATTATTTGACGCACATGAGAAATACTGGCTCCTTCTTATTTTTTACGGCCCGAGACACCGCGGCCATGCTCGTGCGGTCCGGTCACCGCCCTCGCAGTGTCAGACGGGCCATTCATAGAATTTGGAGTAAAAGTTTTATGCAAAACGTCTCAAGCAGGATTAAAATTATAATAATTACGAAAATTTAAAAACGCTTAGAAAAACATTTTCTTTTTGCTTCTATAGCTTCTTTACCACCTACAGGTGTACCTCTTAAAATATTTCGTGTATGAATAGATACACCTTATATAGTCTGGTCACCCATCCACGGTACGCCCTCGTCAATCTTTGCTCAACCTTGAAGATCAACCTGTGGGGCTGCTACTATTTAGCCATAAGCCCCATTTATGCACGACTGGTTATAAGAATGCCAGCTGTCTCTTGCATGCCAGAAGCCATTCTTCTTTGAAGCTTATTAATGCTACTGTCAGTCAGCCTCCCTAGACATAGGGTAAGGTTAGCAGCTTATAATATTCCCACTGTTGGTACACAGGGATGATAGGGAGTAGACCATAATCCACTATGCAGGCCCAGTGCGGGTTGGTAGATGTCACATGTCTTCGAATTTTTGGTTTTAAGACATGCCGGTTTCCTCACGATGTTTTCCTTCACCGTTTTGAGAGCAGTGATGATGAAATACACAAAGTAAGGCGGCTGCCTGTGTTCGAACTCCCACCTACAATTGGTAAGTCGAGGCTCATACCACTTGGCCACTATCTGCTCTTTTCCTAGATCATCATCACCTGCCTAGTCTTCTTCCGAACTATGTTCGGGTTGGCTTCCAGTCTAACCGGATGCAGTTGAGTACCAGTATTTTACATGGAACGACTGCCTGTCTGACCTCCACAACCCAGTTACTGGGTAATACGATACCTCTTGGTAAGACTGGTTGTCAGACTTTCGGGCTTCTGACGACCCGTAACGAGTGTCTTACATCTATGAAAGACAGCCGGGACCAACGGCTTAACGTGCTTTCCGAGGCACGGAAGGGTCTTGGTATCCCATCCATGGATCAACCGTGGTCTTTCCTTAGATTAATTATTCTTATTTATTTATTTACAAATCATCACTTACTGGCTGTAATGGTTAAAAGAAATTGTATTAACACTTCGAAACAAACACGTTATATAACATCTCGCCTGTTCTCCTGAAGGGTTGGGCAGAGGTGTAGTTATGTTAAAGTTCGATGTGATACGGGATAATCCGGGTATAAAGCAATACTACGAGCTGCTACTGAGAAATTCGGTATAGAAAAACCCAAATTTACCGAAATGGAACCCAGTTTCTCCTGCTCAACAGTAGTGCTGCGACCACTACACCAGACAGGTTCGAGAATTTGACTCAGGTATAGGTAAATTTTCTTATTTGTGAAAGCTTTTTCATTTTATTTCTCTTAAAATGCACCCATTCTTTTTTCGTTCTAATTATTGGCAAAATTGTGTGTGAGAAAACACAAATAACAGCTTTATTTTCTACTCATCATAGCAATGATAATATGCCCCGTGCCAATGTCGTCCAGGTGCCAGAATATCCTTGTGCCACAAGTACTCAATACTCAATACTTTATTGCACTTTACCTATGGATATTATAATATTATTACAAATATATCTCGTAAAGATGTAAATAAACACTGTTTATAACTTACGCACTGAAAAAAAAAAAAAAACAGTTATTAATTCGAACAATAAAAACAGGAGGAATACGTGTATCTGAAAAGAGATCTATGATTTCAAAAGCCTACTCTTTTTAGTAACATAGCACAGAACTACGTCTTGTTTCCCGAAGGGTTAAGTCTACCGGGAGAAAATGTAGTTGTACTTAGAGTACACCGTCCCACGCAAGAGGGGGCGAGCCTGTTGCAGAAATTCAAACTCCGGGCTGTTACTGAGAATTTCCCCGATGAAAAAACCCAATAACTATTTGCCCAACCTGGGGATCGAACCCATGCTCAGCAGCAGTGTTTAACCACTAGAACAACGGTGCAGTTTTTCATGATGGTTTTAGGGTTCCGTACCTCAAAATAAAAAACGGAACCCTTATTTTCAAAGGACATCATTCATGTTTAAACTCTTAAAAAAGAGTTTGAAAGAACCGACCCCCGAAAATGGAATGCTTATGCATGCATTTGTGAACTGATCTCAAGCAAGCGTAGCTTACCCTGCGATGGACTTGTGCGGCTGTTTTTATTTAGGCATGAGACCCTCTACAATTGTTACTGTTATTAAATGATACATGTTGCACACTTCTTCATCATCATTTCAGCTATAAGACATCCACTGCTGGACATAAGCCCTCAATTAGGGCAAATTTGCCGTCGCCACGCTTGGCAGGCGGGTTGACGATCGCAGTATGGTGGTAAAATGCATATAGAACGCTGCTGCCCATTCTCTAGTAAGGCCCTTAGTCGCCTCTTACGACATCTATGGAAAAAATGGGGTGGTGCTATTCTTTACGTCCGTCACCACACGGATATCTCACACTTATTTAATTACAAGCAGTTACTTACAACCTGAAAATTTAAGAGAAATACAGGATTTAGTCAGAAGAAAAACAAAGAATGTACTTACCTATACTAGGTACATACATCCAGACTCAAATTTGGTAAAAGTGTCCTATCATTTTTGACGCTTACCTTTACTCCTTATTGAAGAATACCAGTACTATACATGGAGCGATTGCATTATCTGTTCTAAAATATATAACATCACGCCTTGTTTCCCCGTAGGGTTAGGCAGAGGTGTACCTATAGTACACTCACATTTCGCCTGTTATGTTTAAGTCCCATGTAATAGGGGGCGAGCCTATTGCCATCAACCGGGCTCAAATCCAGACTCCGGGCTAGTAATGAGAAATTCCAGATGGAAAAACCCAATACACTTTGCCCGACCTGGGAATCGAACCCACGACCTCATGTTCAGCAGTAGCCCTTGCTACCACTAGACTAACGAGGCAGTCAGAGTCAAGCAGTCAGTCCATGAATGACAGCCGAGACCAACAATTTCTGGTGCTCTTTCGGTATGAGATGGTCACACATCCACAGTCTACCAAAACAAGTGTAGTTTAACGTTATCTATCCAAACTGACAAATATTTCTAGTAATAATGTTCTACCTTGTTTTGCCAGGTGGTTTTTGCTTACCATAAGCCTCTCTTATTTAAACCTAGCATCTGATTTATCCTTTTAGTGTCCCTATATATTGTGATTATTATAACTAGCATGATCAGCCTATAATGTTCCCACTGCTGGGACACAGGCCTCTAATCCACCACGCGGGCTCAGTACGGGTTGGTAGATAGCATAAATATTTTAGTTGTAGATGCATGCCAGTTTCCTCACGATGTTTTCCTTCACAACTGAAAGAAAGATCATACGTTTACTTGCGGTACATATGATGCAAAGAAAAACCAAACACACAACAAATGTAAATGAAAAAGCTGAGAAAAATCACGCGTCACATCCACGCAAAACGGCCATCGCTCAGGATAATGCTGCGACCCTATACGAGACAGAGCCACAGCGCTGATTCTCAGCGATTGAGACCGACTCAGCGACTTCACCGTTTTGAAACCTACAACTTCTAAATTAGAGCCAATATAACGTGGCCATCACTGCTCAATTTCTACTAATTACGATTACCCACCAACCCGCACTGGTACCGTGCGGTGGATTACGGCCCACTACCTCTCACAGAGAAGAAGCCTGTGTCCCAGCAGAGGAAATTTTATAGTCTGACTAGCTTTTGCCCGCGGCTTCGCCCGCGTGGATGTCGGAAACTAACGCAGGTATTTTTTCCAAAATAAAAGAATTTTTCGAAAATAAAAGTAGCCTAAGCTACCTGCCAATAAAAGTCCCGTCAAAATCGGTCCAGCCATTTCAGAGACTAGCCGGAACAAACAGACAGACAAAAGTTAAAAAAAAAAATTTTTTGGTGTAAGTACGGTATTTACTTTCATATGTATTTAGTGAAAAGCTGTTAATTTGAAATTACAAACAGACACTTCAGTTTTATTTATTTGTATAGATTATGCTAGATTATCACATTTGAATTAATGCATCTCACACTTATTTGAATAGTTTCTGTTACTTACAAGCTGCAAAAGTTAGGAAAAATTAGATTTAAATTTAAAACAGAAAATGACACACTTTAATAAAAGATGTCTTTGATTTCTAACACCAATTTTATACGAGTCATCCTGAAGGTTTTTTGATAGACTTCGAACCCAAGCGCGCCGGAAAATCTCCACAAATGGTTGACGGACGACTCAGAGGGGTAAATTTGTAACTTGCTATCAGTTGGAATCGGTTTCATTTTGAGTTGCACAACATTAATTGCGTAATTTACGTTTTTGAGCCGACAATTGATTCGAATAAATTACGCTATGGATCAGAAATAATCTTCAAAAGGAATTAGATTCTGATTGATAGTGAAATTAGGGTGCTGATCTCAAATGTGTCTGTCGCATATGCGGCACCTCACCACAGCACCTTCCCTCCAGCGCCGAATGCATGTCGATGAATGATGATAAATAATTGTTCTGAAAAACTGACTCTATTTTGTAGAAAGCGTTTCAAAGTGCTGTAAGTTCTACTATGTTTTAAAAATGTTCTCAAGTTTGCGAAACCTTGGACATTTCTTCCGTTACCAAAATATAAACATACAGCATAATGAAATGCAACAAAATCTGTTGAAGCGATGAATGTATGAAAAATGAGTAACAGAAAGAATGAGTGAATGAACGGATGGCTTAACATATTAATTTTTAAAATCTTTAACCATAATTTTCTTTACTAAAATAAAAATTAACATAGTCCAGGAAATGAAGCTAAAAAAGTGGTAAAACCTCGCAATTTTTTCGTCCAGCACCGATTTGTACAAAAATTTGGGATTAGGCTTATTTCACCCTCTAGTTCATTTTCTATGCTGTGCCGTTGTACGCTTTTTGTTTTTTAGGGGTGAAAATTACCCCTTATTGTCAAAAATGATAAAATAACATTAAAACCTAAAAATGGGTAAAAATAGTTAAATAATGATTGTTTCATGCTTTAGGATACAATATCATAATCTTTCAACCTGTTGTTAAAAACTACGCTCCGAAACGGGTAAATCGAATGTTTCGATAAAAATAATTGATCGTTTTTTTAAGCATAGCTCCTTCATTTTAGGTGATATAAGTTTTTGTTCAGAAACGATTTTGTGGATCTTTTTAAGAGCTATAAGACTATGTGAATTAAATTACTAAAGATTCCTTAATTTTTAAATAGGGAGAGTTTAAAGCGCTTGAATAAGGTCATGTTCGATCGTAAATGTAGGTGTTAAACGGCTATATCTCGCCGAATATTCACTGTACAAAAAATTTGCACACATGTAAATTTTTGTCATTAAAAAAGCTACAATTTAATGCTATTTTGTTTTTTCGTATCTTTAGTATTTTGGGAGATATTTTTAAGAAAAGGGTTAAAAACACGAAATTGAAAAAGATCGTTTCCTCTTTAAACTCCAATTTTTCTAAAATTAGGCATTTTAAATTGGTCAAACTTCGTGGGTGTATTAAAAGTACATATATAAAGAGAATCACAGAAGGATGGCGATCAATTTTAATTAGGGGGTACTTTGTGGATTGTTTTCACAGATTTTTTTCGTAGAAAAAAGCGGGTACCGATCTTATTTTGATCATAAGTCGGTCAATTTTCATGTAGAGACATTTTTTTCTTTTGTTTGAAAGCTCTAATTAAATACTTTAAAAAAGATTCCGTGAGATTTTTTCGAAAAATGCAAAATTTTCTCGTTATTTCGTTTTAAATCTTCCAATTTATCATTTGACGAAAAAAGCTAAGCATTAATTTGCTGTATCTCAGTTCGTATTTGTCGTAGAAAAATTATAAAAAGCATTGTTTTTGTTATTTTAAAAGTTACAATTTGGCTTTCTTCTCTTTTTTGATCAAATGCATATTTTAGAGTTATTCACAAAAAAACATATAAAAAAGTAGATTTTTTCGTAAAAAAAACTGTTACTGTAACTTCGAATAACTCAAAAAATATTACTTTTACGAAAAAAACGTATAGAAAATTTTTTCCTTCGAATTACTTTTTCCGTCGATTCCTACAGTTAAAATGTAAAAAAAAACCAGCCCCCGAGATGGGGTGGCAACCACCCCCAAGGCTCTAGCGTACAACGGCATGATATAGAAAATGATCCTTGAGCTATTCCCTACCTTCTGTGAAAATTTCAAGTAAATCCATGTTGGACGAAAAAATTGCGAGCCAAAATGCTTCATTTCCTGGACTAACAGTGCATAATGAAATGCAACAGAAATCTATCGAAGGGATGAATGAATGAATGAAAGAAAGAACAAAAGAACGAATGAAAGAGTGCATAAAAATTATGAAAGAATGTATGAATGACATGAATGAACGTAATTATTTGAACTAAAGGGTAATTTGTTAGAATGTTTCATTCCACACTTATTTAATCATAAATTGTTACTTACGATCTGAAAATATTAAGATTAATCGGATTAAAACGAAAACGAAAAAAACAGGCGAAGTGGGAGATCGGGCAAAGGGCGGGCGTTTTGGGGGACTGTCATAAATAACTTTGACGTTCAAAAAGTGCTGACTCTCAGCCTAGTTTAAATAAATGACTTTTGATTTTGATTTTGATCAATGTTTCTGTGCTGTTTTTAACCGACTTCAAAAAAAGGCCTCCTTCTCCAGTTGGTTAAAAATAACTTTAATTTCAAGTCGTCTTAGGATCTATGTGTATTTAAGGTTTTTTTTGCCACCGACTTCCGAAATTAAAGTTAGCTTTGACTTTGTAGTGTTTTTTTTTTAAGGAAGTCGGTGTTTTTTTTAACACAACATCACGCCAGTACTCCGTGAATGGTGATGATAATTTGTAATGATCGCTGGAATTGTAGGTACTTACTTATTGTAAGTACAACCACATTTGTCAGGGGCGAGTCATCAACCGGGCACTAATACAGACTCCGGGCTGCTACAGAGAAATTCTAGATAGTTTATCCCAGCAAAACTTTGCCTGACTTGAGAATCAAAACCCGTCCTCGTGCTCAGCAGTATGGCTTCCAACCATCTACACCAACGAGGCAATGAATTGCTGATTTATATCGCTGATTTCCTGGCTGTATTGAAAAGATTACATATATCTGCGACTACGTTTTTAGGTTTATACGTTTATATCAAATACATATTAAACTTAATTAATGACTAATTGGTAGGTACTTACAACCTAAAAATAATAAGAGAAATCAGATTAATATTTCATCATCATCATCATCATCTTGGTAGGCGGGTTGACGATCGCAGTATGGTGGTAAAACGCATAGAGAACGCTGCTGCCCATTCTCTAGTAAGTCCCTTAGTCGTCTCTTACGAAACAAATGGGATGCTGCTATTCTTTACGTCTTGCACCACACGGAACGTATAAGTATTCACAATCATTCAATACGCTTCCGTTTCAAATCGAACATCAATCGAAATTATCGTAGGAGTCCTATAAACGCTGTTTACAAGTCCAAAACTCGAAAACTTTCGCTTCGATCGTGTTCGTCATGCATTTGGCCCTGTATCGGTGAAAGGCCAATCGGAGCGCCGAACGCAGCGACAGGCCTCGGCCGACGTATCAGTGTCTGGTGCGGCCTGACAGTTAACGGGCCATAGGATCGTGGCATTAGTGTCGAGAAATGTACTAAAGTCCAGTGAAATATTTTCTGTCATAAGTAAAGTAAGGTATTCATCTTCAGCGTCAATATTTCAGCCCAAAGAGGTCTAATACTGGACACTGGCGTCCCATTGGGATTGTCATAATCGCCACGCTTGGCAGACGGGTTGGCGATCACAGTATGGCGGTAAAATGCGTAGAGAACGCTGCTGCCCGTTCTCTAGTAAGTCCCTTAGTCGCAACATAAATAAATATTAATGAATTACTTACATCCTGAAAATAATAAGAACAATCGGATTAACAGTGTTACCAACCATAATTGGATAGTACTGATTTACTTTTAAAGCAATTAATATGACATCACGCTATCATTCCCAAAAAGTTAGGTAGAGGTGTACCTATAGTACCCCCCTTTTTTTTTTTTTTTTTTTTTTTTTTTTCAGGATGGTAAATCATCAAATGACTTCTCCCGCTCTGGGCGGAGCGGGAGGGCATGTCAGACTTTTACTGACTAAAACCCACCCGTGTTCCATCAGTTGCCCATGTGCCAGGGTCACGGTATCTCTTTCGAACAATCACGCGACCCCGGCAGGCATCGGTCCTAGTAGACCCCTACACTGCTGCTGACATCTCTTTGAGGCGCGCGTGGAACACTGCGCGCCGTCGACCCGAGCTTGGTCCTTACCGGGCGGCGAGCTACCCATTGCTCGCCACCCGCAAGCTCGCGCCTACGGTGGCCGGGAGTCCGCTATTGACTCCCGACGCCCGGGGCGTCTCCTCCTGCGGCGGCTAGGGACGTGAGGGCGCAGAGACTGCCACTCCCTCACGCGCCCCGCCTCCTCCTTCGCGAGCATTACTGCTTCGCAGAAGGAGGTGACGGCTTCCCATTCCCTCTCGCTCCGTACCATGGCTCGCACCAGGGCCGGACGCGAGAGGTCGCCGCCGCCGATCGCCTCCACGAGGACACGGCGGTGCCCCGCCCAGGCAGGGCACACCTCCACCGTATGCTCCACCGTGTCCTCCAGACGATCCTCGCAATGGAAACACCCGGACGTATCCTCCCGCTTTATCCTGAACAGGAACCCACCGAAGCACCCATGCCCGGTGAGAACCTGCGTCAGGCGGAAGGTGAGGACGCCGTGGCGCCTCTCTATCCACTCCTCAAAGAGGGGACTTACCGCCGCAATTGTGGCGTGCCCAGCAACCTATAGTACCCCCTTTCGCCAGTTATGTTTAAGTCCCATAGAAATAGGGCGAGCTTGTTGCCGGACAGTAATCCCTGACGGAAAAACCCAATAACACTTTGCTCGACCTAGGAATCAAACCCAGGACTCCACGCTCAACAGTGGCGCTTGCAACCACGAGACCAACGGGGCAGTAACAACAGGGGAAGAAGACTAAATAACTCTTCAGTTTGCGTAGGTTTTATTTTATTGTAGTAACTGGCTTTTGCCAGCGGCTTCGCCCGCATGGAGGTCGGAAATTATCCCGCGGGAACGTACTACCGGGATACAAAGTACCCTATGTGTTAATCCAGGATATAAACTATCTGTGTGCCAAATTTCATCTAAATCCGATCAGTAGTTTTTCGTGAAAGAGTAACAAACATACATCCATACTCACAAACTTCACATTTTGTACAAATATCGAGGCGAGATTTCGTGCACTAGATTTTCAACCTTCGGTGCTGAACTGAGCATTGAGAATTCAACAGAGTGCATCTTAGTTGTGTGTGTGTAGTGGCACATAGATAGTTTATATTGCAGTTCGCCTAGAAGCCTTTAAAGTTAAACTAGTTCAGAAATTGCCACTTTTATCCATTAATGGTGGTCCCAATAATTTATATGATGATTTTTTAAAGATATATTGTAATGATTTTAATTCCACTTTTATTCCCCGGACTATCTCAGTTAACAGTAACGTATCTTTCAGTGATTGGGCTACCATTGGTATTCATAAAAGTAGAACACGGCTTTATGAGCTGTACAATGAAAGGATTTTTGTCAACACTGCTGAATTTAATTTGTATGTTAGAAATTATTCGAAATTATTTAAAAAAGTTTGTTGGATGGCCAAGTCGCGTTACTTGAGTTCAAAGATTAAAAACAGTAGTAATGTTTTTAAAACGACTTGGAATATTATTAATAGTGAAACAGGAAGGTCTAGTAAACGAAATGATGACTATAGCCTGTCTATCAACGACAACATAATAAAATCAGACTCACAAGTCGCTGCGGCTTTTGAAAATTTATTTTCAGATATTCCTGTTTCAACTACAAAATCCCTAAACTCATCACCTTCTGTTGCTGAGTCTTTGCTTATTGAAAATGTTAATGTTTGCGATTCGGAATTTCATTTGGAACATATTACTTGTAAAGATATAATTAAAACCTTCCACACTTTAAATGTAAAAAAGATTGCAGATCTGTGGGGTAATTCTGTAGAAGTCGCCAAGTCTATTATTGACATTGTAGCACCTACTTTAGCTCTTATATTTAATAATTGTATCGACTGTGAGGAGTTTCCTGACCTTATGAAGAATAGTAAAATAATACTTTTATTTAAATCTGGTAGTACATCAGACCCCTCTAACTATAGACTTATTTCAGTACTACCTACCTTCAGTAAAATTTTTGAGAAATTAATTTTAGACCAATTGCAACGATTTTTTAATAAACATAAATTATTACATACCAAACAGTTCGGTTTCACAAGGGGTCGTTCAACTACCGATGCCGGTGTTGAACTCCTAGGGCATATTTATAATGCATGGGAAGATAAATGCGATGCTTTGGGCATCTTTTGTGATTTATCTAAAGCATTCGATTGCGTTCTTCATGAAACTTTAATCAGGAAACTCCGCCACTACGGGATCCGGAACAGCGCTCTGGATCTTCTTACTTCATATTTGAGTAATAGAATTCAGAGTGTCGATGTCAATGGAAAAAGGTCTCCCGGATCTATCGTAACAATGGGCGTCCCACAGGGCTCAATTCTTGGTCCTTTTTTGTTTCTTATTTATATTAATGACTTGCCTTACCTCATTAAAGATAATCATAATATAGTTTTGTTTGCGGATGACACCTCACTTTTGTTTAAACTTAAACGTCAGCAGCTGGTTACTGACGATGTTATTAGCGCGGTCTCAAAAGTAGTTCACTGGTTCAATGTTAATAATTTGCTTCTTAATGAAAAAAGAAAAACCAAATTGAGTGTTGATAAAGGGCGAAGAAATGAATCCTGAAGATAGCACTGTATTCTTGGGCTTAACTTTGGATGCCAAGCTTCAGTGGGGCCCACATATTGATAAATTGTCGAAAAAGCTAAGCTCCGCTGCATATGCTGTTAGAAAAATTCGGAATTTAACTGACATAGAGTTTAGTGTACTTTGCCTATTTTCATAGTGTAATGTCGTACGGTATTCTATTGTGGGGAAATGCCGCCGACATTCAGACTATCTTTGTCTTGCAAAAAAGGGCTATTCGATCAATTTATAAATTAAGCCCGAGACACACACTCAGAGAGAAATTTAAAGAAATTAATGTAATGACTGTGCCTTCACAGTATATTTTTGAAAATCTTTTATATGCCATAAGAATATTAAATTATTTAAAAAATACAGTGATATCCATAGTATAAATACTAGGAACAAACACAAATTTGTTGTACCTTCAACAAGGCTCAAGAAAATAGGTGGCTCATTCAGATGTCAATGTATACGCTTTTATAATAAACTTCCAAGCCATGTTCAAGATCTAAGTCTCAATAAATTTAAATCATTCATTAAACGTAAATTGTGCCAGAAAGCCTTTTACACTGTTAAAGATTATATTGAGGACAAAAAAGCTTGGGATTAAGCTGCTCCAATTTTTATTTTTAAAATATTATTGTACTGAATTATATTTTTTATTTTTTATTATTAATGTCTTTCCTTTTTTTTATTAATTATTTATTGGGAATATACACTTTGACATTTTTATTATTGCTTATACACTTTGACATTTTGATTACTTATTGCTTAACTATGACATGAATATATACTCTGAGGAGTATACTATTATTATTATTTTGAATGTAAGGACTATGTAGATATTTGTTTTTTTTATACTTATTTCATTTTAATGATAATCTGGCAGTTTGAGTACTTAATGCGGCCTACCAAAATGTCCTTTCTTTGGTATTGTTCGTCGAATCGTTGTGCTCCTTATGTTCTGAGTTGAGCTGAAAGATTACTGACAAATGCGTGCATTAACTGGACAGGTCCACTCAATCTGTATGGTTCTTTCCTCAAAAGACCATTTCAGACACCTCCATATGCATGACCCTCAAATTATCAGACAGCGACTATCTCCTGATTTTATATACACATTGACATTGATGAATTTTACCTATACAATGACATTAATATTTACTTTTAAAGTATTATATTGTTTTAATTATTGTAAATGTGAAGATTAAGTGGGTGTTATTTTTTTTCTAGGTTCCTTTTCTTCTCATTTATTTTTTATCACAGTCTGGCAGTTTGAGTAATTTATGCGACCTACACAAATGTCCCTTCTTTGGTATTGTTCGTCGAATCATTGACCTCCTTAAGTTCTGAGTTGAGCTGCATGATTACTGACAAATGTGTGCACTGATTGGACAGGTTCACTCAATCTGTGTGGTTCTTTCCTTAAAAGACCACTTCAGACACCAATCCACATGGTCTTCACATGATCTAACCAAATTATGTCTGGACTTTAAAAGAGACTGTGACCTCTGAGTTTGTTTCGGCCTTTCTTCTCAGAGTAGTCAGATAGGAAACGCCGACCTCATCTAGTTTTAAAAAATATGATTGACGTGTAAAAGTGTTTGTACAAACCTATTTGCAAAAATAAAGTCATTTATCATTTATCCTGGATTAACACATAGGGTACTTTGCATCCCGGTAGTATGTTCCCGCGGGATAATTGACGTCCTCCACGCGGGCGAAGCCGCTGGCAAAAGCTAAATATTTTCTGTCATAAAAAAGTAGGATTTTACTAGATATTAAATATTAATTCATTACTTACATCCTGAAAATAAAAAGAACAATTAGATTAACATTGTCACGACCATGATTGGATAACTCTGATTTATTTTTTAAGTAATAATACATCATCACGCTGTCATTCCCAAAAGGTTAGGCAGAAGTGTACCTCTAGTACCGCCACATTGGCCCCGACTAAGAACTAAACGAAATTATAAATAAATTAATCCTAAATAATATCTTAGGACAACCAGTTATCTGATCCCAAACTAGGCAGAGCCTGTACTATGGCAACCAGACAACTGATAAATATACTTATAATGTATTTCTAAATACATACATATTATAGATAGATTACGTCGTTCGAACTTTGCTCTAAGTACTGTGTGTGACAACCGCTGCTACAATAATTTAGAAAAAGTTGTTAAAACGCTCAAGATAGGGCAAGTTTTGTGGCTTATTATATTGAATAACTTTAGTGTCACGTAATTCAATAAAGTGCTAATATAATAAACTATTTTATATCAAAATTTCAATCAAAAACAGTGAAATACTATTGACTTAGAAGTGTTTGTGTGTGGGTACTTGACCAAAACTGCGACACCGTGAACAAAGAAACTCATTAGTAACGAATAAATTATTCGTTAAGTAAATAAACTTTTAAGTACAGATCCTTCATTTCGAAATACTATCTTAAGTACGAATGGTCGAGTGGTACTAGTGAGCTCTTTTTGTCATACGAGCAGTACACGACGCGGCGCAAGTTCGGATCCCACTAACTGCAAAAAATTTGTATATTTCGAAAATTTGAAATCTGATTGTTTCTTCTCTATTGAACAAAATTTTCTAAGTCCAATTCAATAAAATGCTCCGTTCACCTGATAACAAGTTTCATTCGGATAATGACCTACCCAAAGCTTCTGGATCAGCAACAACCGTTGATGCGAGTGGCTTGACGCGTAAACCGAAACGTAAACAACCGGATTCGGAATGGTCGGAAGCAATAAATACATTGGCTATGGAGTTTAAGAATACCCTAAATGAATGGCGACGTGATTTGGATAGCAGCATTAACAAGATATGTGACAGTGTAACTTGTATTAGAGACGAGCTATCAACAATTACACAGACCACAACGGAAATTAAAAATGACATTCAATCATTGCGTATAGAGCAATCTCTAATAAAACAAAATGTTTTTGAACTAGAGACTAAACATAATGATCTTTCGCAAGAGATTGACCGTCTGAAGGACTCTATTCAATTTGCCAGTGATGAACAATCTGATATCTCGAAAAAAATTGGTCACTTTAGTCAACAGATTCATGAGTACACTGAATCTAAAGAAGTGATATCACAACTGGTTGCTAAAATCGACTCCCTAGAACAGAACGCTCGAAACTGCAACATCCCCGAAAGGCGTAATGAGGACCTGGTTACACTTATGATCAATATTGGTTCCGTCATAAATTGCAATTTGAGGCAGAGTGACATAATATCGATACACCGGGTTCCGCACGCCCACCGAGATAATGACAAACCGAAGAATATTATTGTAAAACTGACTTCGCGCATATTAGGGGATAATATTCTTAGCGCTCATCGTTTGTATAAGGGGCTCAGTACTGAAAAACTGGGCTTATCGGGTACGTCGTTTTCTATTTATTTGCACGAACATCTCACTTTGAAAAACAAAAGGTTATTTCGCGAGTGCCGAGATGCAGCAAAAGCTAATAATTACCGGTTCTTATGGGTCAAACATGGAACCATCCTCGTTCGTGAGAAAGAGGGAGCAAAATCATTCGCAATTAGATCTCCTGAAGACATTGCTAAGATCAAGCCCAGTCAGCCAACCCCCATACCCCCGATCGCAGAGTGAGCGTATCCGCGTGAATGTTATCATCTGTCTGTTTATATTTTTTGTAGATTTTAGCGCTTTAAGGCTTATTTTATTATACCTCTGTTGTTTATTCTCTCTAGCGAGCAATTTAATCTATAGGGCATGGAAAAAGGCGTTTATTTGTGTTTATGCATATATAGATTCAGCAAAATATAATCAACGATTTAAAGTTTTTGTTCATTCTGTCTCCATAATTTCTATACAGCTGCTGTCTTATTGTGGCTTCAGATATCAGTTAGTATGTTTATTTATAATGTATCTTCGTTCCTTAGATGTCGATAAATGTTATTATATAGTGTTATGCTGCCTCACTGCTTGGTGTTGGAGTTTTTTATTAGTAATTAGGTATTTTTTACAGAATTGTTTGTGAGCATGTAACTATACCTTGCTGCACTCGGTCAAATTAAGATATTGTTCTCTTCTGTTGGTTATTACTGAAACATTTGATGCTGGTTTGATATCTTGTTGTAAAATTAACTATTTCAATGGCGGATAATTTGGTTATTTATTATCAAAATTGTCGTGGGATCCGCACTAAACTGCACATTTTATACATGAATATTCTATCAAATTGCTACGATATAATAATACTCACAGAAACCTGGTTAACACCTGAAGTATTTGATAATGAGTTCATTGATTCTCGCTACGTCGTACATAGGTGCGATCGAGACCGTACGGCCACGAATAAAAAAGACGGAGGTGGCGTCCTGGTTGCTGTATTGAGGGGATTGCGCTCTTTAAGAATAGTTCCTCAGTTTGCCCTAGACTCTAACTTGGAGCGCGTCCTCCTTAAGTTTCCCAGCTCCACTAGAGGGAAGAACCAAATTGTCGGGGCGGCCTACATACCACCTAAAACACCTGAATCGATTTATGTTCAATACTTTGATATCCTACAACCTTTACTTAGCGACACTAACGTAGAGCAGTTTTATCTCTTGGGTGATTACAACTTACCGGATATTGACTGGATTCCGTGTAATAATAATAATGGATCAGTATCGGGGCTAGTTTGTAGTGGCCATTCTTCTATTTGTGGACATCTTGGTGTATTTATGTCTCTCGTTAATGCTCATCAGTACAACACTGTCATGAATCCGAGTGGGAAATTATTAGACCTAGCTATCAGCAACAATGATTGCTCAGTTTTCCGCCCCACTAACTATTTACTGCAACTTGACAGCCACCACCCGCCTTTCTGTTTATTAATACCATTTAAAACACCCCCTACAAAAATGATTCGAAAGTCTTTAAAAAAGTTCAACTATTCTAAAGCTAATTACGAGAAAATAAATGAGGAATTAAGTAAGATTAATTGGAATGAGCAAATTGGCTTGGAAAACTCCGTAGATAGAGCAGTAAATAACTTTTATAATCAAATTTTTAGTATAATTAAATTGTATGTACCACTCGTCAATTCTAAATCATCGAAATTTCCGATTTGGTTTTCACCATCACTGATACATATTTACAAAAACAAGGCAAAGGCCTGGGTTAAATGGAAAGTGTATCACAATATTTCTGATTATGAGCAGTTCTCACTATACAGATTTAGATTCCATAATGAATGTAATTCCTGCTACTCAAAATACATGGAATCTGTTGAAGACGGCATTCGTAATAATGTTAAATGCTTCTGGACGTACATTGCTAATCGGAAGTCTTCCCCTGGCATACCTTCTGACATGAAATACAAAGACCAAAGTACCAATGACCCCGAAGAAATTTGTAACTTCTTTTCTGACTTTTTTAAATCAGTTTATGTACAATCGTCTATAAGCGGTATTTCTTGTAGTGAGGATTCTGAGCGCAACTCCCTCATTAGTAAGATAGAGCTAAACAAAGATGAAATATTGAGAGCAATCAACTCTTTAGACGCAACAAAAGGTCCAGGCCCCGACGGTCTTCCAGTCACGTTTCTCAAAGCTACCGCTAATAATATTTGCTCCCCAATACATATCTTGTTTAATAAATCACTAGCACAAGGAATTTTTCCCGCAGTATGGAAGAGTGCGAACATAACACCCATATATAAATCGGGCCCTAAGCAGGATGTAGAGAACTATCGTCCTATATCTATAATGTCAGCCTTGCCGAAGCTTTTTGAGAGGTTAGTCCACGATAAATTATATCCTGTTCTTCATCACAGTATAATTCTACAACAACACGGATTTGTAAAGAAAAGATCTACTACGACAAATTTGGTGGCATTTATGGATTATTTATTTAATAATATGGATTCTCGTGTTCAAGTGGATGCTATATATACTGACTTCCGAAAGGCATTCGACAAGGTTGATCATAAACTTTTATTAAATAAAATTGCATTTAACGGTATACGTGGTGATCTACTCCGATGGTTCTCTTCATATGTCACAAACAGAACTCAAAGAGTCGTAGTGAATGGTTTCAGATCTACTACAACTATTAATGTCACTTCCGGTGTACCTCAGGGTTCGATTCTCGGACCTCTTTTATTTATATTATTTATAAACGATATTGACACTTGTTTTCAAAATTCAAAAATTTTGCTCTATGCTGACGATCTCAAAATGTATAGACCCACAAAAAATTTGCACGACAGTAGATTATTACAGGAAGATCTGGATCGATTCAGTGAATATTGTAGATACAATAAATTGCAACTGAGTCTATCTAAATGCTGTTGTATCAGTTTCACGAAGAATAGGAATGTTCTCAAGCACCCTTATTCTTTGGATAACACTAAATTGTCTAGGGTATCCCTTATTCGTGATCTTGGCATTCTCCTCGATGATAAACTTCATCTTGATGCCCATATTGACAAAATTGTAAATAGTGCCTATCGGATGTACGGTTTCGTGATGAGATCTGCGAAGGAGTTTGTGCGCCCCTCTACCTATTTATATCTGTATAAATCTCTGATCAGATCACAGCTCGAGTACGCAGTGCCAGTGTGGAATCCCTTTTACAATAAGTATTCAGAACGTATTGAAATGGTTCAAAGAAAATTTTTAAAAGGCATGCACTATCGTTGCTTCCGCACGGTTTTAGCTTATGATGATTTGCTAAAGAACTATACATTACTTGGACTAAAATCAAGACGCACTCTCCTAGAGACGGTATTTTTGTTTGATTTGTGTAGTAATGTATATGACTGTATAGATATCCGGAACAAAATCAGTTACATCGTTCCCAGAACGACAGTATGCCGCGGGGTGCGCGCACGGCCGCTTTTTGCAGTTACATCTTGTCGCAGTAACGCAGGTATGCGGGCACCTCTGCGTCGGTTAACTAATAATTATAACAATAAATTCCATCATATCGATATGTTTGCTCTTTCTGCTAGTAGATTCAAAAATATTGTACTAAAAACACTTAGTCAATAGTATTTCTAATTAAGATTTGTATCCCTTCGCCTAATCGAGATTTTAATATGTTTTCTTTGTTTGACAAATTTACTTTTTTGCTATTTAGCACAAAACATGTATTCGCTAGCATAAATTATTGTAGTTTGTAGGTTTTAGCTTATATAGCATAGTTTGTAAAGCTTATTATTTTTATGTGTATTCCGTGGAAAATGTTGTTGGTTACACATTTGGCCACATTATTTTGTTTTTCTTCATACAATATGTAATGTGTCACTGTTTGTTTTCCCTAATAAATAAAATAAAATAAAAATAAAATTACACCCAATGATTGTGCTCATCACACAAAGATTTGCCCTGGGTGGGGATTGAACCCACGACCTCAGTCTTAACAGTCAGGATCACTAACCACTAAACTAACAGGCCTGTCAAAAAAAAAAGAAACATTAATTACTTACGTTCTGAAAATAATAAGAATAATCGGATTAATATTGTAACGAGTAAAATTTTGTTTCTCTCCCCAAATCTTGGCCACCGTTCTGTCACTGCATTACTCCATCGGCCATCTCCTCGTCTTAATAAATGTTCTGCCCAACTCTAATAAAGGCTCATCGCGCTGTCTCCGACGTTGAAGACTTTTGTCCGACGACGGATTTCGGTGTTACGCACTCTGTCTAGTAGGGTTATGTCAACCATTGCTCACTCCATGGCCCTTTGTGCTTCTCGAATGTGGTGGACAGCAGTGGCGAAAGCACCATATAACACGATTCCTACCGGCTTGCCTTCGGGGATTCGCATTGGTAACTCTATCACTATTAAAAATACAATAGTATGTAAATAGTGGCTACTATTGTCAATAAATATACTTACACTACGGGTATTTAATTCACCATAACATTCAAACAACAAAAAAGGTTATTTATAGCTTTGTATTACAACAAAAGAGAAATGTTCTAAATTAACCCGGCGCCAAAACGTCATAATCGGGAACTAAAAATTCATACAACAGCGATCCCGTAATGATGTCACTTTAGGTCACGTGGCACCGCTTGATATGTACGGGAGCAAGCCGCTGTACAACGGGTTATGACAGACAGATATAGAAAAATGCGTCAGCGAGAACGAGATAGAGGAATATTGCATATTTTATTCGGTTTTCAGCTGTTCAATTTAATTGTATTTACTTAATTCATTACATTCCTATATTAATTTTAGAATGATAGTAAGTATTCTTTATTGATGAGTCAGTAAGTTAAAGCCGACTTCACTTCGGCTTCTCTTTTAGAAAAATTTACACCTCGCCGCTGGTGGACAGCCTCCTTTGTGCCAATAATGCCGACCCCAAAATTTAACATAACATAACCACCCGATGACTTTCCCACTGCTGGGACATAGGCCTCCTATCTCCGAAAGGAAGTGGGCTGTAATCCACGCGAGCCCAGTGCAGATTGGTAGGCGTCACATGTCTTAGAACTTTTGGTTGTAGGACTTGCCGGTTTCCACACGATGTATTCCTTCACCGTTTTTATAGCAGTGGTGATGAAATTATTTACACAAAGTAAAGCACCTGCCTAGGTTTAAACCTACGATTTACAACTCGTTAGTCGGAGCCATACGACTGCGCCACCACTGCACCCAATAAAGCGAAACTAACAATGTATTATTCTATATTTTAGCAAATAACCAGGGATGTTAAGGAGCTCCGTAACCGTAACCGAAACTATCGGATATCCGATATAAAAATTTATCCGTAACCGTAACCGAATCCGAAATAAAAGTTTCGGATAATATCGGATTTGTAATTACATTTTTATTTTAGTTAGATTAGATAACACTCAATATATATTTATAATCATTTTTATTTTAAATAGCTGTAATAATTACTCACAGACTGAGTGTAATTCCTACCAAATGGTGACATATAAATAAAACCATTTTATTAGCTATTCATATTTTACTTTTGAAATTCCTTAAAAGTTTAATATCCGTAACCGATATCATCCGAAACTAACGGATAATCCGAAATAATTTCATATCCGTATCCGTATCCGGTATAATAATCATTCCTATATCCGTATCCAATCCGTATCCGAAATGTCATATCCATAACATCCCTACAAATAACTATTAATAATGCTCACCATTTTCTCAACCTAAAAAAAAAGTATAATAATTCGGATTAATTATATTTTAGTTTTTGTTAGCATATTAGTATGTTTTTATTTAAATTACTATCTAATTAATGAGGTTTCAGTTTTCATGTATGTGCAGTTCATTCTAATTATTAGAAAATGAATTAGTGTCGACAAAGAAGCTTCGGCTTTAGTCCTATCTGTGGCCAGCGACAGAAATGAAACTGATTTGGAGAGCAAACAAAATACAGTAAAACCTATCTAGGTTTTATCTTTACTAGCCTTTTTCCGAATTGTGTAGGAGTCGGCTTTTTGTCTAGCCGAATGCATCTCAATATCACAATTTTAAATAGCGACTGTCTTGAACAAATGATTTTTCATAATGTAGTCCTTTTCAAATCGTTTATATAACCTGCTGTTAGATATCTGACTGTGATGTTATGACTATGCGTTAAAATTTTCAAAAATGCTTCAACTCTCATCTGAATCACTTATTTTATTATTTTTGTTTATACTTACCGCCTGAAAGTATAAGTGAAAATAGATTAACATTTTCAATCGAAAAATGGACGATATTTGTTCCTATTCTCTGATGTCTTTGAAACGTGTCTTATAATCATTTTCTGGCGTCAAATCTTCCTAATTTAACGCCAGTTGTCATCCAGATATCAAAAGAACCGTGTGGGCGCTGTTCAGTTCTAATAAAGACCGAAGGACATGCGTTACAGTGTCATTATTTTCTTCTGTTTATTATTAAAGAATCATTAACGGAGTATGTTATTTAAACTCTCAAACATTGGTCCTTCGAGCCGGATCCTTCTTCAAGATTATTTCTAAATGCATCCTAATTGCATAACATACACTTTGCATCACAATTTCAGGGTTTCACGAGATTTGATTATCTAATGAACCATAACAAATTATAATTTAAATTTATTTTTAATTACTTATTGTAATTGTTACTTACGGTCTGAAAATAAATAGGGGAAATTGGATTAAAACCCGACAGAAAGTCACTGTCCCTTCCAAAGTTATCTTGACGAGATCGCACTAAGCGATGGGGCCACTTACATATCTTGTGGTGTATAATTTGCCTAGCCTTTTTCAAAACTATTTTTTTCGTTTAACAAATTAACTATTCTGAGAAACCATAAAAAAAGACTACGATTTATTTCAGTAAAGTAATATTGAATTTCAATCATTAGTAATACTTCAATCAATCTGCGTAGCCTTTTCCCAACTGGATTCAGCTTCTAGTCTAACCAGATACCAGTATTTTACATGAAGCGACTGCTTAACCGAAGTCCACAACCCAGTTACTGGATAACAGGAAACCCCTTGGCAAGACTGCTTGTCAGACTTTCGGGCTTCTGACGACCCGAAACGACTGTCCAAGATCTACGTACGGCAGCTACGTTCGGAGGCACGGAGAGGTCTCAATATAATCATCGATGGTCCACGAACCAACCTTCGAATGTTTAATGAGACTCTTTTAATATAGCAACAAGCCCCTCATGAATATATGTATAATTATTATTACTTACAGTCTGAAAATAATAAGAGAAACTGCATTAACATCTTAACAATGAAAAAAGGTCGGAAAACTGGATTAATTGTATAGTCATCCAGTCCGTATTTCGGCCACGGCGGCCAATCTCAACGGAGATTAGCCATCGGCGCGGGAGATATTATAGTGCTCAAGTGTGCGCAGACACAGGAGCACTCACTGTTCCCTCACTCTCATAGTCCGATGGGATGGCAATCCGACACGACCGGAGAGAGATCAGGCGCAGGACCAACAGCATCGGGGGTATCACATCGCCAACTTTCAAACTCCGAGCTTTTACTAAGAAATTCCTAATGGGAAACCCCAATAAGACTTTATTTGATTAATTGTAGGAAGTCTAAAAAGACATGACAAGGCAGTTAGTGGCGCTACCCTGTCTCGTTTTCGATTATAATATTATTTGCGCGGTACTCTGCTTGCGCGATGTAAAATTTGCGTAACGTCTTTGTAATGTGTAGTTCGCATGGTGGCAGTGTAGATGCCGCTACATTCTTAAATGTCGTTTTAAGAAGAGAATTAATCGCGAAAACACCAAAGTGTCGTATTATACACCGTGACATATTAGTCGTCTTACAAAGGTTGTCCACTCAATGTATCCGACATAATATAACTCTAGCCGTGATTAAAAAAATGTTACATTAGTTAAGGTCTAAGAAAAATAAATAATGCATTAGAATTATGAAACATCCTGTTAATAATGTTTACGTATCATACGGTAGAGATCATACCTACCCAGTGCACGAGTCGATTAGATCATTCCATCTCCATTTTCCATGAGACAAAATATCAAATTTCAAACTACGTCATACGTCATCATAATGAATAATATTTTCATTTTTTAGTTATTCAAAATCAAAAATCAAAATCAAAAGTCATTTATTCAAACTAGGCTGAGAGTCAGCACTTTTTGAACGTCAAAGTTACAAAAGACAGTCCCCCCAAAACGCCCACCCTTCGACACTTCCTAGTGCTGTAGCTGGGAAGAAGAAGTGGCGGAACAAACTCCCCAGCAGCACAGCTGTCTGTTAAGTTAGAAGAACTTGATTCTATACAATATTGTGTAAGTAATTAATATTATAAAAAAAAACATACATTATTCGCCATATGTCAGCTAGCACACGCCAATATACCAACAAAAAAATTGAAAACTAAAGTCAAGCTGGAATAATAAAACAAAAACGTAAACAAAACTTAAAAACTAAATAAAGCCTCCAGGCATAAAGAGCGTGCCCGCTTACATGTTCAACGATGCAAAATGATCCATATACATACATTGATGCATATAGCTGAGTTGAAGTTACAATAGTTAAACTAGCACCTCCGGAGTAGAATAAAATAACAGTTAATACAAATAACAATAACAAAAACCATGGTCAGCAAGACGACCAGTCACCACAAGCAGCACCCGTTCACGAACATAACGCAAAGGTCAGCCATTACCCCCCTCGCCATATTTGAGGGAAGGTGGTAACCCGACCCCCGACGCTACCGCAAGCAGTGACATCTAAGGGAGCATGACGAACTTGCTGCCGGTTGGTCAGGCAAGAATATTATGAACAGCTGACGAGGTCGCTAGCTAACTACATGTTGCAATACAACTCATTTAAAATCATTGTAATGAGTAGATTATGTCCACAATAAATGAAATTAAAAGAAAATAAAAATAAATAAATAAATTAACAAAATCTGTTAAATAAAAAAAATAAATAAAAAACAATTATATGAACTACCCATATAAACTGTCAGTAGGAAAGCTAATTCTGGATTGAAAGAACATAAATATTGTCTTGAGTTTGTCTTGAGTTAATCACAGCGACCAACTATTCTTATCGTTTAAGTAGTCGTTGATAGAATAATATGCCTTTGAACAAAGGTTGGATTTTACTTTAGCTTTAAACTCATTAAACTGCAAATCTAGTAAAGCAGAGGGAAGCTTGTTATAAAAGGTAATACCAAGACCAACAAAAGAATTATGAACCTTATGAAGCCGGTGAAAGGGAGCACGTAGTTTGTCCTTATTTCTAGTATTAATATTATGAATATCACTGTTTTTAGTGTACAGGTGTATATTTTGCCTAATATATAAGATGTTGGCGAAGATGAATTGTGATGCCACCGTAAGAATACCAATATCTTTAAACAAATCTCTCAGAGAAACTCTAGCACCTAGTTGGTAAATCGCTCGAACAGCTCGTTTTTGAAGAACAAAAATATTTTGAATGTCCGCGGCTTTGCCCCACAGCAGAATGCCGTAGGACATTATGCTATGAAAATAACTAAAATAGACTAATCGAGCTGTATCAACGTCCGTATACTGTCTAACTTTCCTTACTGCGTAGGCGGCCGAACTGAGCCTTCCCGCTAGGCTTGATATATGTGATCCCCACTGAAGTTTGGCGTCTACTGTTATGCCCAGAAAAACCGCCGAGTGTACAGTTTCAAGCACCTCATTATCTAAAACGACATTGGGTCCCAGATTCCTAACATTCGGTAAGGCGAACTTTATACATTTCGTTTTCTTAGCATTGAGAACTAGGTTATTTGTGGTAAACCATTCCGTAGCCATTGAGAGCGCACTATTTACGTCGTCAAAATCTTGTCTATTTCTGTCTACTTTAAAGATAAGTGAGGTATCATCAGCAAATAGTACAATGTCACAGATATTCTTTAAATAAAATGGTAAGTCATTAATATACACTAAGAATAAGAATGGACCCAGTATTGATCCTTGAGGTACACCTAACTGAACTAGTAGCCCGGAAGATTTTACACCATTGACATCTACACATTGGTGCCTATTTTGCAAATAAGAACTTATGACACCGAGAGCTTCGTTTTGAACACCGTAATGACGTAGTTTACGCAAAAGTGTGTCATGGTGAACGCAATCAAAAGCTTTGGAGAGATCACAGAAAACTCCGATAGCATTTTGCGAGCTCTCCCATGCGTTGAAAATATGTTTCAGCAGAGCAACACCCGCATCTGTTGTCGAACGACCTTTTGTAAAGCCATATTGCTCATTATGAAGGAGCTATTTAAATTAAAATGTCTTAGCAACTGCTTGAGTATTAACTTTTCAAATATTTTACTAAATGCAGGTAAGATAGAAATGGGCCTAAAATTGCCAACGTTATTTTTATTACCTGTTTTAAATAATGGTATGACTTTACTGCTCTTCATGAGGTCAGGAAAAGATCCCAAATCAACACATTTATTAAAAGTTACAGCCAGATAGGGGGCTACGATATCTATTATATTACTTAGCAGTTTAACAGAGATGCCCCAGTAATCACCAGTATTTTTGACTTGAGTGTGTTAAAAATATTAATCACATCACGAGGCGTTACATGTTCGAAACTAAATAAGTGACTACATCCGGGCACACTACTATGCAAAAGGTTTTCAGCTTTAGACGGGGACGAATTTTAGGAGCAGGTCGTAGTTATAGGTATGTTGGCAAAAAACTCATTAAATGCCTCAGCTATGTCGGCTGCTTTATTAACCAATTTGTTGTTAATCATAATCTCTAGTTGTTTTTCCTGTTTAACCGGTTTACCCGTTTCATTATTAATAATTTTTCATCCCATCTATTCGAAAAAGACGACTTGGTTCGCCTTTAAGTGCACCCAAAGGTGGTGTTTTCTATAATAAACTTTTAGCGGGCAGTAATGAGTTTTTAATCCTCTTTATAAGTGCGCCGCAATTATCTTTGCCGCGCACTTTTTGAATTTGGAACATCTTGTGTTCAGCGCCCAAGAAATCGAACGCAAACATTGTTTGAATAAAGACTGGCTGGTGCGACGGCCCATAGTAGCGCCGCGCGCCGGCTGAATACAAAAAAAAAGAAATAAAATTAAAAACGCGCGAACTATAGCCCGCGTTTTCGTCAATTTTCACGGATTGATAGAAATTCATGATTTTGTTTTGAAAAATGAGTTCTTCAAGTGACAGTGAAAGTATAGAATTAACTCCTGATAGTATTAGAACTGACGCAAGAAATGTGATGGATAATCTACTACCTGCAAAATCCCAGGAGAAATATATGAAAGCTTATGGTAATTTTATTGAATGGAGAAATTCAAGAGGCGCCAAGAATTTTTCAGAATCTGTGTTTTGGCCTACTTCCAGTACTTAGCCAAAACTAAACAACCTTCCACACTTTGGAGTACCTACTCAATGCTAAAATCAACAGTCAGTTCTAATAACGACGTAAAACTGGACACATATTCGAAATTAATAGCGTATCTGAAGAGGATGTCTGATGGATTTAAACCTAAAAAATCCAAAGTGTTCTCAGTCAAAAACGTGGAGACTTTCCTTAATGAGGCACCCGACAACATCTTTCTTGCCGTAAAAGTAAGTAACTATGTATGTATATATGGTGGATTAGTAAAGTATAACCAGTGTTTTAAAATGCGCATTTTATTGTAACCTGTACTTCGATAGATAGGTACTTGTCTTATTCACATTCGGTTTTGTTACAGGTGGCTTTAATTTTCGGAGTACATGGAGCTTGTCGTGGCAATGAACTTTTAAAAATAACTGTTGATGATGTCGAAAATCACTCGGATAATTTACTGTTAGTAAAGCTGACAGACACAAAAACAAAAACTGACCGATCCTTCGTAATCCGAGGAGAATACAAAACTATTGTACAGAAATACCTGGACCTGCGTCCTGCTGATATAAAGACCAATCGGTTTTTCATCCGTTATCAAAATGGCAAGTGCTTCAAACAAGTTATGGGAAAAAATAAAATTTCTTACATGCCACAAGAAATCGCTACTTATTTGAAGTTACCAGATATCAAGCTATATACAGGACATTGTTTTCGTCGCACTTCTGCTACCCTGTTGGCAGATTCTGGAGCGGACTTAACTGTTCTCAAGCGACATGGAGGATGGAAGTCGAGTGCTGTAGCAGAGGGATATATAGAAGATTCCATTGAGAACAAGGCGAAAACATGTGAACGCATCGTGGAAAACATTAAATTGCAACCTTCAGTTAATCCATCCATGCCACTGTCGCCGCGCCCATCTACATCCAAACAAAGAGATTCACCGTCACATTTTCCTCAAAATGAGCCAGATTCTGACATTATTTCAAACACGCAGAATAAAATTAAATCTACAACAATCTCTATTCCTAATAAAACTGTAACAATTAATTTTCAAAATTGTGAAAATGTCTCAAATGTAAATATAAGTTTTTAGTTGTTTTATTATTAGATACTACTTAATTTCAATTTAGTTGTTACTCTGTTTCATTAAATATTAATATTACAATAAAATATGAGGCGCCTTTTATTTTCTCATAGTGGGTGATGAAAAGTAGAGTGTATCACTCGGGCGCAAAATATATTTTTGGCTCGGGCGACGTACTTTGAATCCCTCGCTACGTTCAGGATTCTACTAAAGAATCCCTCGCTACGCTCGGGATTCTACTCTAGAATCCCTCACTTCACTCTGGATTCAAAAAAGCGCCCTCGCCGTAAAAATATTATTTTGCTCCCTTATGATACAATCTACTATTCCAAGTGGTTTTTATTTTATTATTGGATTTTTTTATGGTATTGCTTAAAAAACTTTGATTTAGCTAAAGCGCAGATCTTTTTAAATAATTTTGAATAATTACTGACATACCCTAGAAAAGGAGTATCAAATCTGTATTTTTTCAAACCATATTCAAATGTTATTTTCTTTCATAAGGATGTGTAGTAGTCATTGGTTACATGAAGTGGACTGCCGCTGTAAGACGATTAAAATGTCACAGTGTATATAGGAGGTACTTCTTTCTATCTGGGCCAAGTGTCTCTGTTAGAATTAAATACTGCATCCGCCCTTGAATGCGATGACCACTTCTGGTGAAGGACCCTGCGTTGTTAGATATTTACCCCTAACCATTTTTTGTCGGTTTCAGAAGCCTTTTTAAGACTCGTCTAGATAGTTTCAAATCACCGTGAGGCCTTAAAATGTGTTTAAAAATCCATTCAAGAAAATGAATGGGTAATATGAAATTTTTGACCGCCATTTTAGAACATTGGACATCAAGTGTGTCTTATATTTTGTAATAGTTCTAACTTACCCCCTGAAATTTATAAGTAAAAGTTGGATTAACAAAACTCTGGTATTTACAAGATACTACACATTTTGCCAGTCAAGTTTAAGTCCCATGTAATAGGGGCGAGCCTATTGCTATCAAACGGATACAAATTCATACTCCGTAGTGATAACCAGCTTATAGTGTTCCTACAGCTGGGATACGGGTGTCTTTTAAGTGAGAAGGAGTGGGCCGTAATCTACCACGTGGGCCCAGTGCGCGTTGACGGATGTCTCATGTTTTAATTTTTTTTTGGACTAGGACATATGTACCTATCTCCTCACAATGTTTTCCTTCACCGTTTTGAGAGCAGTGGCGATGAAATTGTTTACACAAAGGATAGGGCCTGTCTGAGTTCGAACCTACAACTTGTTACTCGAGGCTTTGCGGACGCCGAGCTGCTAGGGAGAAATTCCAGATGGAAAATCCCAATAACATTTTGCCCAACATCGAACCCAGAACCGCATACTCAGTAGTGACTCTTGCTACCATTAGACCAATGAGGCAGTCAGTTGATGTAACATTTTAAACGTTATCATAAAGTTGATCGCTTATTTTATATTTGAAATTACTCACTTCCTGAAAATAAGAAGTAAAATCAACATTTAATAAAAATTTGATTTCTCATTTAAATTTTCTCCGATTTCTTTAAAGCATAACAAGGACGGGAGTGAGGTGTTGGACTCCTCGTCCTTTTATTTATTTATTATTTATTTATTTATTTATTATTATAAACACACACTATCTTTACAGGCTATCTTTATGGGGGCGATGGATAACAGAGGTTTTTCTGTCGTTTAGTTTAGTTTTTGCCAAATGTCAACATTTTCCAATTATTTTGGTTGAAAAAAAAAAAATAATATCTAAAAGGTACATCTGACTTTTATTTTGTTATTTTTTGTTACTTACATCCTCCTAAAAATATTAAGAAAAATTGTATATTATATACACAAGCAAATATTTGTAGCATTTATTTTACGGGATAGATTTACAGTAAATTCGGGTTAATACTAAAGTTGATAATATTGACCAACTTTTAAGGCAATTTTCTTATCAAAATAATTTAGACAGACACTTGTAGTCTATCAACTTCTGACAATTATTTTGATTACTTACTGCTGGCTGAAAATATTAAATGGATTTGTATTAATATTTTATGTCCTCGAATTTTACAATCAATATTTTTTATTTTCATGTAGTAGTGCTTTTAGCTGCTGTTAGCGAATTATCGAATCATATTGACTTTCTAGATTTACTATAATGTTTAGACTGGGCCATACCAAATTATCCTAGAGTGTGGGTATTTATATCAGAATCAACTTGTTTGGCCTAGCCTAAACTGATCTATCCTATCGGGCTTAGGAAAAATTAGTTTGGACTAGCCTAAACTAATTTATCCTATCGGGCTTAGGACAAATTAGTTTGGACTAGGCTATACTAGTTAATCTTATCGCGTATAGGAAGAAGTAGTTTAGCCTAGGCAAAACTAGTTTGTCCTGAAATCGGGTTTGGCCGGTAACATATACATGGATTTGTATACTTGTTAACTTTTGGGTTCCCACCCACACGTAGGTACATCGGGGATCAGGGGTTCTAATCCGACTTCCGCGATCACCCCCGGGAGGGAGGGGGTGTTGTTGAACGTTGTAAGGAGTGAACCCCTTATATCTTAGTAGAGAGGCGCGCGTGGAACACTACGTGCCATTACCTCAGGTCCTAAAGAATAAGGGCCGATGGCTGTCGCCCTGTTTTCCCTAGCCTTACTACGAAAAATAGCATATATACTGTCACTGTAATTTCTCCACGTATTTAATTTAAATTGATTACTTACTGCCTGAAAATATTAATTAAAATCAGATTAATATTTTGTCAACTGAAAAACGGATGGCATGTGTGAATTTGACGTCACCGAACGACCGACGACGGCATCATGTCAGCGCCGGCTGTCACTGAAAACCAGCGCTGGGGCTCTGTCTCGCATAGGGTCACAGCATTATGCTGAGCGATGGCCGTTTTGCGTGGATGTGATGGGGAGACCTGACTTCTCCCAGCTTTTTTGAAAATAATTTTGTTGTTTACTTTTTTCTGCATTATGTTTATCACAAATAAACGTGTATTTTCTTTTTTTCTGTTTTAGAGTTGTAATACTGAAATCCAGCCATATTTTTGTTTCAACAGCAGTTCAAAAATTTTACCATATCATCTGTCTATAACCGTTTCCCAACTATGTTGGGGTAAGCTTCACGTCCAGTTCCAGATCATTAATAATCTACATGGAGCGACTGCTTATCTGACCTCCACAACCCCGTTACTGAGTAACTGGTACTATAGCTCTTATTATACTGTTTTTCCGACTTTCGGGCTTCTGAAAACCCGAACGACTGTCAAAGATCGCAAATGACGGCCGGGACCAACGGCTTAGCGTGCTTTCCGGGGCACGGAAGGGTTTTGTTATGTAATGGATGAACCCACCAACAAACTGACCTCGTAATGTAGTTATCCGAGTTTAAACCTATGAATATGTATGCTTCATTCATCATCATTTCAGCCGAAAGACGTCCACTGCTGGACATAGGCCTCCCCCAAGCTCCGACACTTCGACCGGTTTTGTGCTTCCCGCATCCAGCGGATTCCTGCGGCCTTCACAAGGTCATCGGTCCATTTTGTAGGAGGCCTTCCAACACTTCAGAACCTTTCGGCCCCATCGACCATCTGTTCTGCGAGCAATGTGCCCTGCCCACTGCCACTTCAGTTTAGCAATTCTTCGGGCTATGTTGGTTACCTTGGTTCTCCTACGGATCTCTTCATTTCTGATTCGATCGCGTAGGGAAATTCTAAGCATAGCCCTCTCCATCACTCTTTGGATGACTTTCAGCCTTCTAGTAAGGCCCATATGTATTCTTATTCCTTTGCTATAGCTGGTATAACTTTATACCGTGTTTATTAGTACGAGGGCTTACATTTCAGTTAAATCTTTTATAGACACTCTTAAATTGTTAAGAGGTCAGTGAGTCAGAAATTTAAGGCTGTAAAACGGACAAGAAACATTTTAATCGTTTATTTTTACTTACGTCCTGAAAACAGAAAAATATCTACAATTTAATACTGATAAGACGAAAGAAATAAGCGTAAATTTGACACAAGCTGCCATTCCTACCTTTGTTTTGTCAACATCATTCTTCTGCCCATAAATCTCAATTTATTTGGAGTCGGGGCTACAAGTTTTTTCTTCCATATTTTTCTATTAGTCGTCATCTCAGTAAAGACTAATAGAAAAATGTGGAAGAAAAAGACATATTGCGCCGATATTCCTACCTTTGTTTTGTATGATCATAATTTTCTTATAATTCTTTGGTCGGACGTCGATATAAAATTCCGCTTGTTATCCCCAAAGGATTAAGCAGAAGTGTACCTAAAGTACACCCTTACACCCGTTATGTTTAAGTCCCATGTAATAGGGGGCGAGCCTATTACCATCAACCAGGCACAAAATCCAGACTACGGGCTACTATTGAATAAAAAAAAATCCTATTGGTATAATCCAATAATACTTTGCCCGACTTGGGAATCGAACCCTGGACCTCAAGCTCAGCAGTAGCCCTTGCGGCCACTAGACGAACGAGGCAGTCACTATCGTCAAGTCGTAGACAAAATTTTAACAGCCCTGTATCATTATGGATTATCATTGGACAACTCAAAAGCGGAAGCGATTAGCGGGTAAATTCAATCTCCATCACAATGTATAAGACACCCCCTAAGACCCCAGTGGAAAGTGCGCCATCACGCTCCGAATCGCAACTATATGTGGACGAATCGTCTCAACTAAACATTACTAAACGAGTGAAAAATAAATGCTTGTCGAGTGAAGCTAGAGGAGACGAATTGGGGAATTTCAAATCTGAAATTATAGAGATGATTAAAGAGATGATGTGTACTCAAAATGGACGTCTGGATAAACTGGAAGGTCATCTGATGGAAATAAAAAACCATTATACAGAGATTAAAGGCATTAATACTGAATTAGAAAAATCTGTAAGTTTTGTCTCAGATCAAATATCCTCACTGGAGAAAACAATTACTGGGCTTGAAAAAGAGCGAAAGAATATGGCATTAAAGTTATCAGCCCTAGAAGATAAGGTCGAAATGTACGAGAGAAATCTCACCAAAGCATCCGTGGAAATCAGAAATGTACCCAAAACGACAAATGAGACTAAAACTGTTTTGTTCGACATGATACAGCACCTATCGAATCAATTACAGATGCAAGCAGAGCCCACTAGTATTCGTGATATATGGAGACAACCATCAAAAAAAGAAAACACAACATCGAACATTATAATTGAGTTTTCAAATACCCTCATCAAGTCTAAGTTCTTGACAGCGGTTAAAGACTACAATAAAAAACAGCCGAATGAAAAGATCTGTTCAAATCACCTGGGTTTAAAAACTACACCTCATACTCCTATATATATAGCCGAACAGCTGACCGCTCTCACAAAAAGACTGTTTTACCTTACAAGAACATATGCTAAATCCAACCAATATACTTTCTGCTGGACGTCAAACGGACGAGTAATGTTGAAAAAGGATCCTGATAGTCAAGCCATCCTAGTCAAAAATGAAGATCATCTGAAACTACTGGCCACATCTATTCAACAATGACTACCTATGTATAAGTATCTCACATTTTTTTGCTACTATTTACTACTTAATTTAGAAAAAACTATTCAAAAATGTTTGAATTGCCTAAAACTAATAATAATTACAAAACCGCATACTTATAAATGTAAAATTCATTACTATCAAAGCTATCATTTCCGATTACTAAGTTTTGACACATACAATACACACTTTACATTACAACAACACTACTTACAATTAATACACGCTATACTAACATACCACTCTGATTGTTCACACACTATCATGCCGATCTTTGCTGTTCCCTGCCACGAACATAACTCGCTACTTAAGGAATTTATTTACTCATATTTAATTTTAATACTACCTCCTAATCTACATAATAAATCTGCACTACTTGTTCTCCTATCTGCATATACAGAATGTCTCTTAATACAAACAACATCTCCAGTCAACCAATTACTCCTATTTATCCAATATCTATTCTCCTGCAAAAATGAATAACAACGTAAACCAGTTACAGTTATTCGATAGGATAGACGATCATTCTGTATCTGTAATCCACACATGCACACCGGAACAAACACAATCGATCTTAAAACATCCAAATTTTTACCTAAAAATATTATCGCAGAACATACGTTCTATAAATTGTAACTTTTTAAACCTTGAAACTCTGATCCACCGTATTCCATTTGACTGTGATTTGGTAGTTTTGACCGAATGTTGGCTTCCTTGTTCTAGTAACACTAACATTCCCATGTTGCAAAATTATAATTCGTTCATGACAACCAAACACCTTAACCAGAGTGATGGTGTGGTAGCCTATGTGAAATCGAACCTCAATGTCACATGCGAAGAGCCAGACTTTGGTCAATCTGCCTCTGGTCTAATTATTAAAATAAATTCTGAGGAGGCCATAGTCTGCATCTATCGCTCTCCATCAAATGATAACATCGACAATTTTCTTTCAACTTTAAATAATTTACTTCTATCACTACATAACTTCAAAACGGTAATTATAACCGGTGATCTTAATCTAGATATAAAACCTAGCACTATTGATGCACGCGCCCAAAATTATTTGAATTGTTTAGCCTTTCACGGTTTCCTCCCTGCGCACACCCTACCTACCAGAGGCAGCAATTGTCTGGATCACCTAATCTTAAAAACAAGTTGTCGCTCATTTACGTTTGTGTACGACACCACAATCACTGATCATTACTCGTCCTTGTTCTGTTTGGACAAGCAACGTGAACGGATCATTGCCAGCTCTACTATCACTAGAATTGACTATGAGGCTCTTGACAAATGTATAGGTCAAACAGACTTTAATCATATTCTATGCATAGCGGACCCTAATGAAGCAACTGACTGTCTAATAAACTTATTGTCATCGGCTATAGCAAAAAACACGACGTTGAAAAAAGTGCCTGCAAAAAAGAGAATCCTCAAACCGTGGATTACTCCTGGTTTATTAAGGTGTATAAGAAATAGGGACGCTCTGCATAGAAAACTAAAAATATCTCCAGATAATGAAGTATTAAAAATAACTTATAAGCGATACAGAAACTATTGTACTAAATTGTTAAAAAAAGCAAAGATACAATACGACACAGAGGAACTCAATAATGCTAGCCACAATCCGAAAACACTCTGGGATACTATAAAGCGAGTTACAAATATAAATAAAAATAAAACATCATCCACACAACTTCTCAAATACTCATCAACGCCAGTACAATCTTGCAATGAAGTGAACTCCTTTTTCGCCAGCATAGGCAGCACACTAGCAGTCAATCTTACCAACCACACATTCTCACAGCCAGCAACACCCTCACAAACCCAGTCGAGACACACTCCACTAACATCCTTTGTTCTAGAAGCAACAGATACTGATGAAGTTGTTTCGGCCATTGGAGCGCTTCGACCAAACGCAGCTACTGGCTGGGACACAATTTCACCACTTTTCTTAAAAAAATACGCAGGTACCCTGGCACCCATAATATGCCATATATTCAACCTCTGTTTTGAAACTGCCGTTTTTCCCACTTCTATGAAAAAGGCAATTATACATCCAATCTTCAAGGGTGGAGACGGGAACCTACCAAATAACTACCGTCCAATTGCAGTTCTAAGTGCTTTGTCGAAACTACTTGAACGTCTAATAAACAAAAGACTTGTCCACTACCTCGAACGTAATAACCTTTTATCCCCACATCAGTATGGCTTTCGAAAAAATAAATCTACTTGCGATGCAGTTCAAGATGTAACAAGTCATGTAATACAGCAGCTAAACAATAATAAAAAAGTCCTAACTCTGTTCTTGGATCTCGCAAAAGCTTTCGACACCGTTCCCGTCCCCACCCTTCTGCTCAAGCTTGAAACTATGGGTGTTAGAGGTACACAACTGGAGCTTTTCCGGAGCTACCTAACCAACCGAACACAAATTGTTAGGATTGATAAATATAACAGTAACGAGCTTCCCATCTGCTACGGGGTCCCCCAAGGTAGTATATTAGGTCCCACCCTCTTCTTAATATTTATAAACGATCTGTGCAATCTTAACATCCCTAATGGCAAAGTTATTGCATATGCAGATGACACTGCCATCACATTTACAGCCGATAGTTGGTCAGACCTTGAGCATGTAGCTCAAAGTGGTTTCGAAACAGCTCTGGAATGGCTCATCTCACATACCCTTACACTAAATACCAACAAAACAAACTTTCTTACTTACTCGATCAGCCCAGTCACACAGCCACACACTCCAATAACAATAAAAGCACATGTTTGTCAAACTAAAACTTCTTGTCACTGTTCATCTATTGCATCTGTTGAACATATAAAATATTTGGGCGTACTGCTAGATAAACACCTAAACTTTAAGTCGCAAATAAATCTAGTCACTGCAAGAGTCCGTAAACTGATTTATGTGTTTAAAAACCTTCGACATGTAGCAAATTTAAAAACCATACGAACCGTCTATTTTGCTTTATGCTCCTCTATTGTTAAATATTGTATTTCTTGCTGGGGCGGTGCGGCAAAAACTACTCTGAAGCCTCTGGAAATAGCCCACAGAGCTGTTTTAAAAGTTTCCACCTTTCGCCCTATCTTATATCCTACCAGTGAGTTGTACAAAGATTGGAAAATTCTTAACGTAAGACAACAGTATATCCTACAAGCCGTCCTTCTACAACATCGTAAAACCCCATTCAAAAAAATAACAAAACGTCGAAAAGATTTAGTATGTATAGTACCGCAAACACGATCACCCAGCATTAAAAGATTTTGCTACTACCAAAGCCCGAATTTGTATAATAAAATTAATAAACTCTGCAAAATCTATGGTATGACGTACCAAAAATGCAAAAAGGCAGTTTACTCACTTCTCCAAAACAAAACCTACGATGAGACAGAAAAGCTCCTAACAGCATAAATAAATAAAGTATACGTCAAATCGCAGCGCCAGCTCGTACTCACGCGCGCACACACACACACACACACATACACACACACACACACACACACACACATACATACACACACACACACACACGCATACCCACGCCCACTAACATGCCCACACAATCACACTTTTTAGCTTTACACTACTTTTATATTATTTTCGTTATGTATTAGCTTTAGTCATAAAACTGTTGTAGAAGAAAAGTCAATACTGTGTACAATACAGTTTAATATCCAATGGGGACTGGCACTGTACTCCCTTATACAGGTTATTCTATAACCTAGCTGGGAATGCAGCACCTCACCACCATTTCAGTTGTAGTTTTAGTGCACTCAATTTGTCAACCCTTTAAAATGTACTACAATGCTCTTATGATGAATAAACAATTTTTTTTTAATTTTTTTAATCATTCATAATCTTTACCATTTCAGTCGAAAGACGTCCACTGCGAGACATAGACCTCCCCCAATTTGGGGGGATCGCAGTATGGTGGTAAAATGCATAGAGAACGCTGCTGCCCCTTCTCTAGTAAGTCCCTTAGTCGCTTTTTACAACACCCATGGGAAGAAATGGGATGGTGCAATTCTTTACGTCTGGCAACACACGGAATAATGGATGATCATTTATAATTCATTTATTACTTACAGCCTGAAAATAATAAGAGAAATCCGATTAACATCGTGAAAAAAAATATTGGAAAGTAGATAGTGTTACCAAGTAAACTTACGAATACAGTATTTTTCTCTCACGAAGCGATGCGCGGTTTATTTGTGGTAACCAAGTGTAAAAACACGCTGTGAATGTGTGTATAAAAGCAGGAGCTCTCGGTACTATAGAGAAATGTTTATGAAATGAAATGAAATGTTTATGAAATGAAATTAACTGTTTGTTTGTGACTAGATCTTATACAGTATGGAAACCACATAAAACGAAACCACAAGTAATACTAGTCCACAGAAGTATAACAAAACTAAATATTAAATAAAACACCGTAAATTAAAAAAGTGAAATTTTCAAACAAAATAAATATCTAAATAAATTCTATAAAACTAAACACTCTGTTTAGAAAACGTACCTTGATCTCAGGAAGACTGCGCACGCGGGTGACATCAAATGGCGGCTTTTTTGTCGGCGCTGGCGTTTGATCGTTTGTCAATGTTCGATGATATCAAAATTCACTTAGTTCATTTTTACCGCCACGTTTTTATTTCGCGATAACTGAACTGAACTAACTAAATTAACTATTGCACATTAGTAAAAAAAGTAAACTTAAATTTTCAAAATGTCCACCACGTTTCTGAATGCACAAGTTACATCGCCGCACAATGTTGTCCCGAAGCCTGCTCAACAAATTTCGTTCAGGATCCAGAGCCATGGCTTTTTATTTGTCAAAGGGGACAATACGATTGCGCAGTTCATCTTCGGTTTCGGAGACCCGCGAGTAAACTTCACTTTTAATAAAGCCCCATAAAAATAAGTCTAGAGGAGTGAGGTCGGGCGACCGAGCTGGCCACCTGTGGGGGCCATAGCGCCCAATCCATTGTTCGCCGAACATGGTGTTAAGCCGCTCTCTCGGACGAGTACGGAGTGTGGAGAAACTCCGTCTAACTGGAACCATACCCGCCTGAAAGTTACCACAGGCAATCTTTCCAAATATCGTGCTATCGGGCCGTTAAGAAGATCTAGAAACTTCTGAGCATTCAGGTTTCCGTTGATAAAAACAGGACCGAATATTTGATCTCCGTGAATGCCTGCCCAAACATTAACGGAAAATCGGTACTGATGAGCTGATTCTCTAAATAAATGGGGATTCGTATGACTCCAGTGACGCATGGTTTGTCGGTTCCACATGCCGTTCCGAGTAAACGTGCTTTCATCTGTCCAAAACACATCTGATAAAAAAAATTGGTCTTGAGAGATTTTTTCAAGTACCCAGCGGCAATAAAACTCTCTAATCGGCTTATCACGGGGCAGCAGCGCCTGAACCTTTGCATATTTATAAGGACGTATTTTGTTTCTTTTCAGCACTTGATGTATTGTTCTATGGCTCACTCTAAACACACGCCCAGTTTGTCTACCGAGCAAAACCGTTGAACCTAAATACTATACCTATACATTATGTATAAAGGGGACGCCCTGACAGAAACTGATACAGTTAAATTTCTTGGAATGTCCTTAGATAAATTTTGTTCTTGGAAAAGCCATGTCAATGATGTTTGTGGTAAAATGAATAGATTTGTTTACCCTCTGAGGCGTATTAGTTGCGAAATATGGGTAATAGGGGAAATGTGAACAAAGGGGAATTGCTCCAATACTTTCAAACATTGAGTAATCTTAGTTTAAGAAAGATTGTATTATTTACATTTCCCTACAGTAACAGCTTGCCACAGGAGGAAAATAGGTTAAGATTTGAAATCAACATGACATTGCACAATTTCACATTTAATAATAATTTGTTTCATTTAGTTGATACTAACAATTATATTAGTAATAATTGGTACTTGACAAAAGACAGATATAATAGTGTTATGTACTATCTCTCTAACTATTATAAAAGACAGATAGCTGTGTCGCTATCATATTTTTTTTCTATTTCAGCCAAGAATTTGGCTATTAACACCCTTCCTTTTGAGCAATGCAATGGCATGTTGAACAATTCTGCTAATAATTTGGTAACAATTGATAACATTGATTTTAATTTAAATTAGAAATTAAGACAATAGAGGCAACCTCTTGCACAAATGTATGTATGGCAAATGTATGTGTAAAAGACCTACATAGTATCAACCTGGTGCATCAAAACATTCAAGGATTTTTGAACAAAGATTTAGAAGTAGATTTATTCCTTAATTGTAAAAATATAGATATTCTTTGTATTACAGAACACTGGCTTAAAAGCCACCAGTACATGTTCAATTTTAATAATCACCAGGTTGGTAGTTCGTTCAACAGAGTAAATGCTATACATGGTGGCTCACTAATTTTAGTAAATAACCAACTTAAATTTAAAGACCGTAAGGATATTGTGAGCCTCTCCGTTGAGCGAACAGTAGAAATTGCCTGTATAGAATTGGAGCAGTTTATTGTATTAAGTGTGTACAGACCACCATCAGGATTGTATGACTGCTTTGAAAAGGTCATGGATGAAGTATTACATAAGATTAGTAACTCAAACAAGTCTATTATTGCTTGCGGGGATTTTAATGTTAATTTATTAGAGAACTCAGGTTCTTGTAGTAAAATAATAAGTCTATTTCAGTCCTACAATCTTGTAAACCTATTTATGGATCCCACAAGAATAACCCCTACTAGTGCCACATGCCTTGATAATATTTATACTGATGTTATACCAAGCCACAAAGAAATTATTAATTTACTAGATTCTGATCATTGCGGGCAACAGATTACTTTTCAAAATCAAAATAAAAAACTGAGTAAAAGAGATATCACTGTTAACCCCAAAACTGCAGTTCGCCTAGAAGCCTTTAAAGGCAAACTAGTTCAGAAATTGCCACTTTTATCTATTAATGGTGGTCCCAATCATCTATATGATGAGTTTTTTAAGACATATTGTAATGACTTTAATTCGACTTTTATTCCCCGGACTATCTCAGTTAACAGTAACGTATCTTTCAGTGATTGGGCGACCATTGGTATTCATAAAAGTAGAACACGGCTTTATGAGCTGTACAATGAAAGGGCTTTTGTCAACACTGCTGAATTTAATTTGTATGTTAGAAATTATTCGAAATTATTTAAAAACGTCTGTTGGATGGCCAAGTCGCGTTATTTGAGTTCTAAGATTAAAAATAGTAGTAATGTTATTAAAACGACTTGGAATATTATTAATAGTGAAACGGGAAGGTCTAGTAAACGAAATAATGACTACAGCCTGTCTATCAACGACAACATAATAAAATCAGACTCACAAGTCGCTGCGGCTTTTGAAAATTTCTTTTCAGATATTCCTGTTTCAACTACAAAATCCCTAAACTCATCACCTTCTGTTGCTGAGTCTTTGCTTATTGAAAATGTTAATGTTTGCGATTCGGAATTTCATTTTGAACATATTACTTGTAAAGATATAATTAAAACCTTCCACACTTTAAATGTAAAAAAGACTGCAGATCTGTGGGGTAATTCTGTAGAAGTCGCCAAGTCTATTATTGACATTGTAGCACCTACTTTAGCTCTTATATTTAATAATTGTATTGAGTGTGGGGAGTTTCCTGATCTTATGAAGAATAGTAAAATAATACCTTTATTTAAATCTGGTAGTACATCAGACCCCACTAACTATAGACCTATTTCAGTACTACCTACCTTCAGTAAAATTTTTGAGAAATTAATTTTAGATCAGTTGCAACGATTTTTTAATAAACATAAATTATTACATACCAAACAGTTCGGTTTTACAAGGGGTCGTTCAACTACCGATGCCGGTGTTGAACTCCTAGGACATATTTATAATGCATGGGAAGATAAATGCGATGCTTTGGGCATCTTTTGTGATTTATCTAAAGCATTCGATTGCGTTCTTCATGAAACTTTAATCAGGAAACTCCGCCACTACGGGATCCGGAACAGAGCTCTGGATCTTCTTACTTCATATTTGAGTAATAGGATTCAGAGTGTCGATGTCAATGGAAAAAGGTCTCCCGGATCTATCGTAACAATGGGAGTCCCACAGGGCTCAATTCTTGGTCCTTTTTTGTTTCTTATTTATATTAATGACTTGCCTTACCTTATAAAAGATAATCATAATATAGTTTTGTTTGCGGATGATACTTCACTTTTGTTTAAACTTAAACGTCAGCAAGTGGATACTGACGATGTTAATAGCGCGATCTCAAAAGTAGTTCACTGGTTCAATGTAAATAATTTGCTTCTTAATGAAAAAAAAACCAAATGCATTAAGTTTACGCTACCTCACGTTAGGCAAGTGAAAACGAATGTGTTGGTGAAGGGCGAAGAATTGAATCCTGAAGATAGCACTGTATTCTTGGGCCTAACTTTGGATACCAAGCTTCAGTGGGGCCCGCATATAGATAAATTGTCGAAAAAGCTAAGCTCCGCTGCATACGCTGTTAGAAAAATTCGGAATTTAACTGACATAGAGACAGCCCGTTTAGTGTATTTTGCCTACTTTCATAGTGTAATGTCGTACGGTATTCTGTTGTGGGGAAATGCCGCCGACATTCAGACTATCTTTGTCTTGCAGAAAAGGGCTGTTCGATCAATTTATAAATTAAGCCCGAGACACTCACTCAGAGAGAAATTTAAAGAAATTAATATAATGACTGTGCCTTCACAGTATATTTTTGAAAATCTTTTATATGCCCATAAGAATATTAAATTGTTCAAAAAATTCAGTGATATCCATAATATAAATACTAGGAATAAACACAAATTTATTGTACCTTCAACAAGGCTCAAGAAAATAGGTGGCTCATTCAGATGTCAATGTATACGCTTTTATAATAAACTTCCAAGCCATGTTCAAGATCTAAGTCTCAATAAATTTAAATCATTCATTAAACGTAAGTTGTGCCAGAAAGCCTTTTACACTGTTAAAGATTATATTGAGGACAAAAAAGCTTGGGATTAAGCTGCTCCAATTTTTAATTTTAATTTTTAAATTATTATTGTACTGAATGATATTTTTTATTTTTATTATTAATTACTTTCCTTTTTTTTTATTAACTTTTTATTGGGAATATACACTTTGACATTTTGATTATTGCTTATACACTTTGACATTTTGATTATTGCTTATACACTTTGACATTTTGATTATTGCTTATACACTTTGACATTTGATTATTGTTTACACTATGACATGAATATACCTATACTTTCAGAAGTATAATATTATTATTATTATTTAAGTGATTTTGAATGTGAGGACTATGTAGGTGATGTTTGTTTTTTTTTTTTTTATATCTCTCTTACTCATTCCATTTTAATGATAATCTGGCAGTTTGAGTACTTAATGCGGCCTACCAAAATGTCCATTCTTTGGTATTGTTCGTCGAATCTTTGTGCTCCTTATGTTCTGAGTTGAGCTGCAAGATTACTGACAAATGCGTGCATTGACTGGACAGGTCCACTCAATCTGTATGGTTCTTTCCTCAAGAGACCATTTCAGACACCCCCATGTACATGGTCCTCAAATGATCAGACCGGGACTATTTCCTGATTTTATATACACATTAACACTGAGGAATTTTACTTATACAATGACATGAATATTTACTTTTAAGTATTATATTGTTTTAATTACCTATTGTAAATGTGAAGACGAAGTGGGTGTTCTTTTTTTTTGGTTTCCTTTTCTTCTAATTTAATTTTTTACATTGTCTGGCAGTTTGAGTAATTTGTGCGACCTTCACAAATGTCCTTTCTTTGGTATTGTTCGTCGAATCATTGACCTCCTTAAGTTCTGAGTGGGGCTGCATGATTACTGACAAATGCGTGCACTGATTGGACAGGTCCACTCAAGCTGTGTGTTCTTTCCTTAAAAGACCACTTCAGACACCAATCCACATGGTCTTCACATGATCTGATCAAGATTATGTCTGGACTTTAAAAGAGACTGTGACCTCTGAGTTTGTTTCGGCGTTTCTTCTCAGAGTAGTCAGATAGGAAATGCCGAACTCATCTAGTTTAAAAAAAAATGATTGACGTGTAAAAGTGTTTGTACAAACCTACTTGCAAAAATAAAGTCATTTATCATTTATCATTTATCATTTATCATTTATCATTTATCTAGAAACGCTGCAATTACCGCATATCACGGCTATATATCCTCCATTTTGCGATATGGTATCATTCTTTGGGGGCGCTGTGTGGAAATTGATCAAGCATTTGTAATGCAAAAAAAATATTTAAGGGCTATATTTGGGTTGAAACAAATAGATTCTTGTCGCCCATTCTTTAGAAAATATAAGATTCTTACTTTACCGAGTATTTATATCTTGGAATCTTGTATATTCGTTTTCAAGCATAGGAGTCTTTTTCAGAAAGCGACAAATTACTATGCCCCTCGATCTCATAATGCCAACAAGTTATATAAACCTAAGACAAATGTCACAGTCACATCGAACAATAGTTTTATCATGTGCATTAAATTGTACAATAAAATTCCAAAAACAATTACGTCACTCCCATTTTTTAAATTTAAGCGTATCTTAAAAAAAAAAAATATTGATTGATAAATGCTTTTATAGTGTACTTGAGTTCCTAGTTTATAAGGTGTAAGTCCTGCATTGTAATATCAGGAACTATTATTATAAATAATTAATTGTTACCAAATAAGACTCGATTTAATACAATATTTACTAACTGCATGCCTGATTCAAACTTATAATAATGCTTAATAATTTCTTTTATTTCTTAATTAATATAATATATAATGTTTTGATATTAAATAATTATGTAAAATTTGCACGCCGACATTAATGGCAGAATAAGATATTCATATACCTTATCTTTAAGATCTCTCTGTACCCACCTTATTTACGCAAATAAATGATTTTGATTTTGATTTTCGTTGAAAAACCTTTACAAGAAATGCCGAAACAAACTCGGAGGTCAAAATAGAGTCGAACAATGCAGGTCGGAATTGTGTTTGCGTGTGTCATCTGCTGACGCTACTCGTCTTCACAGGGAGTTTGTACATTTGGTTTATTGGTAACCACGCGTCGCTTTGTGAGAGATAATTACTATATGATTTTAGTCAACTTAATTATGTCCGGTATTTTTAGCTTGACATAAGCCTTATCCAAAATCCAAAAAATAATACACATTTATGAATATCAGAATATGAAATAAATCTAGTATCATAGTTCATTGCACTAACGATATATGGGCATTAACAGTATTTCCACATTTATTTGACTTCTGACGGCCAACACAACAGTAAACGTATTGAAACGAAAATACAGTACATTTTTATTTTGACAGTGACGCAAAATCTGTGGTAAAATAAGCATGAACGATTTTTTTTTTTTGAAAAAAAGTAAATACTAATATATCTCATGCTTAGCTAAATGCATTGTTACTTACGTCCCCCTGACAAATCAGATAGACTTATTAATATTTGATTTTAATTCATTATGAAACTATGAATATAACTCATAACTTGGCACCGAAGGGTTAGGCAGATACCTCTACCTAGTACACCCACATTTCACCAGTTAAGTTTAAGTCCTAAGTAATTATAAGGGGGGCCCATTGCTATCATCATAATTTCAGCCGATAGATGTCCACTGCTGGACATAGGCCTCCCTCAAGCTGGGCCACTTCGACCAGCGGATTCCTGCAGCCTTCATAAAGTCATCGGTCCATCGTTTTCGAGGCCTTCCAGAACGCGGTCGTCATTCCAAAACCTTCCGGCCCCATCGGCCATTATATTCTGCGAGCAATGTGCCCTGCCCACTGCCACTTAAGTTTGGCAGTTCTTCGGCTATGTCGGTTACTTTGGTTCGCCTGCGTAACTCTTCATTCCTGATTCAATCACGTAGGGCAACTCTATTGCCCTTTGGGTTAGCAATCATGGGATGAACGCGTGATTATATGTATGAACTAGCTTTTGCCCGCGGCTTCGCCCGCGTTAATGTCGGAAATTTTGTTTCGTTAGTTTCCAACCACACAACATCATTCCCTTTTTCAGCTCTTCGAGCAGAATGATCAAAAACGCTGAGATGCGTATAAATTATTTTTTAATCGTTAGCCTAAACACAAAATGTGAAGAACCTTGCTTCGACACTGAAGGACTTTCATACAAACTTCTTCTATTTCACCCCTTTATGGTAGAAGTTTCCTAATAATATCCTGTCTTAGCTGAAGTTTCCTACTTATAATCTACCATTATGTCAAATTTCATCTTCGTAGATCCTGTAGTTTTTGAGAGTTCGTGAGTGAATGTATGAATGAGTGACCTTTAGCTTTTATATATATAGATGTTTGTATGTGTGTACTATAGGAAAAATCATCATATATAAGTACTTACCACTGGCTAAATAATAACAAAGAGAATTCGGATTAATATTGTAATACGCAAAAATTAATACTAACTTTTTTGAGTAATATTTTTCCAAACATGACATAGTTATCTACAGCTACGGTAATATTATGATAACCCTTGGTCAAAATACCAGATCAATCTGCCTACCCATTTCCCAACTATATTGGAGTCAGCTTCCAGTCCAACCGGATGCAGCTGAGTACCAGAAATTTACATGGAGTGACTGACTATCTGACCTCCACAACCCAGGTATAATAGGCAACACGATACACTTTGGTAAAACTGGTTGTAAACTTTTGGGCATCTACGAATGACAACCTTTTTTTTGTGGGTTAAATCATTGAATGAAGTCTCCCGCTCTGGGTGTTTACTGACTAAAACCCACCCGTGTTCCTTCAGTTGCCTATATGCCAGGGCCATGGTTACTCTTTCGAACAAATCTCGTGACCCTGGCAGTCGAACGACACCCTGGTGCAAGCAGAGTGGGTTTGGTAATTTTTCATCGTTATTTTGAACGCTGTCATGCTGCTAAGTCTTTAGAAGCCTTCCTCCGAGTAATATAAGACATCTATCAGACTCTCTTAGATAATAGATATTCATTCATAACTTACTGCCTGAAAATAATAAAAATAATCGGATTAATATTCATCATCATTATTTCAGCCTAGAGACGTCCACTGCTGGACATAGGCTTCCCCCAACATGGGAGGGTTTGGAAATCGGGTTGGCGATCACAGTATGATTGTAAAATGCATAGAGAACGCTGCTGCCCATTCTCTAGTAAGTCCCTTAGTCGTCTCTTACGACAACCGCGGGAAGAAAAATGTGATGGTGATATTCTGTACGTCCGGCACCGGTTACGTAGAGCATCTTAGTGCGTCGAAACAAAAAGCGCGATAAAGATTATAATACGCGAAAAACACTGTCGAGTTATTCAATTAATTATGTTTAGGTACTTACATCCTGAAAATAGAAAAAAAATATATATTAACTAGTCAATTACCGTAATTACAGACACAATTAAAAAACGATTGTGTCTATACCAAATGTGGTATCTCAGGGACTTAGAGGTTAATACGTTTAACTCGGACAAAAGGGATAATAGTGTAGGTATCTGTTTAGATTTGTTTGTTGTTTAAATTTTCTATTATTTTAAACCCTTTTCATGTCATAACTATAAGACGTCCACAACTGCACGTAGGCCTCCCCCAAAAGGGGGATTTACTATAATCGCCACGCTTGACATGCGGATTGGCGATCTGGTGGTAAAACGCATGGAGAACGTGACGAACGACAGTCACGGGAAGGTACTAAACTTTACGTTCGGCACCACACTGAACTCTTCACGGACCTTTTCATATGCAAAATTCGAATTAAACTTTCGTGTAGTTACTTTTTGGTTCTAGGACATGCAGTTCCCTCACGATGTTTTCCTTCACCGTTTTGAGAGCAGTAAAGCGCCTGCCTGGGTTCGAACCCATGACTAACAGCTCGTAAGTCGGGGCCGCTACCACTGCTCCACTATTAATGTCTATGAACTTCTCACGCTTATGACAATGTCTGCCTCTCTCTAAATATTAAATGATTATAAATTATGTACTTACTTCCTGAAATTAATGAGAGAAATCGGATTAACATTGTAACAGGGCATTTTCAAAACTTATAAAACGATTATTATTCCTTACGTTTTTTGGACAGCTCTAGCTTTTCAGAGGCTTTCTTTGTATTTATTCAACAGTAGTTTCTGACTGCGACTTCGTCTGCCTGCAACTATTTATTTTTAACCCCCGACGCTAAATGAGAGGTGTTTTGTTTGACCGCTATGTGAGTCGGTTTGTGACACCGTAGCTCTTAAACGAGTGAACCGATTTAGGTATGGTTTTGTTTATTTAATAGTTTTTTTTTAAGTGGTGGTTCTTCTTCATCATCATCATCATCATTTCACCCGAAAGACGTCCATTGCTGGATATAAGCCTCCCCAAATAGCAAACACCCCCCGGTGTTTGCCATAATGGCCACGCTTGGCAGGCGAGTTGGCAATCGCTGTATAGTAATAAAATGCATAGAGAACGCTGCTGCCCATTCTCTAGTAAATCCCTTAGTCACCTCTTACGATACTTACGGGATGGTGCTATTTTTTACGTCCGTCACCACACGTAACCACGCGCAACAGTAACCACACGCAACAGTAACCACGTGCAACAGTAACCACGCGCAACAGTAACCACGCGCAACAGTAACCACGCGCAACAGTAACCACGCGCAACAGTAACCATGCGCAACAGTAACCACGCGCAACAGTAACCACGCACAACAGTAACCACGCGCAACAGTAACCACGCTTTTGCAGCAGAAAACACATTCCACATGTAGTTTTCCGAGACATTGCGATGAGGTTGGTCAACTCTTTACGTGACCAGAAGGCTGGCCTATTTTTTAACAAAGGAATCAGCATTGCCATACAACGGGCAATACTGCCAGCCTTTTATTAAGAGACTTACTACAGAATGGACAGCAGCGTTCTCTATGCATTTTACCACCATACTGCGATCACCAACCTGCCTGCCAAGCGTGGCGATTATGATGCTGATGAGTTACTGTTAGCCTCTCTATATACTGTACAATGAATGCGAACTATTAAAAACTTACTGCTGGCTGTAAATAAAAAGAGGGATCAGATAAGTATTCAACATGTAAATGTAGCAGTAAGTGACAAGAAATTATTCTTGGGAAATCTGTCCAGCCTTTTCTCAATTTTACATGGAGCGACTGGTTATCTGACCTCCACAACCCAGTAACTGGGTACGACGATACGCCTTGGATATGTTGCTTGTCAGACTTTTTGACTTCTGAGTACCCGTAAGAACCTTCAGTGATCCACAATAACAGCCAGGACCAACGACTGAACGTGCTTTCCAAGGCACGGAGGGGTCTTGGAATGTAGAGATTCTCCTGCCCTTATCACAAGTTATTGGGGTTGGCGCAATATTTCGTCCATAACATAACAATAAAATAAAAATAAAATTACGCCTGTAATCACCGACGGACAAGCAGAGGTGTACCTTTAGTACATCCACATTTTGACAGTTATGTTTTAACTCCCATGTAGTAGGGTAAAGGGACCACCCTAGTGCCATCAACCGGGCACAAATGTAGACTCCGGGCTGCTACTGAGAAATTCCTATGAATTAGTAAATGAAATACACCTAACCCAGCGCGTAATATCGAACCCCTTGGTGGTATCGTGTTACCCGGGTTGTGGAAGTCAGATAGGCTCTCCTCTCTGGAAGCCGAACCCAATATATTCTGGAAAACGCAAGCAGACGATGCCAGTATTATTATTGATACTTAAAACAATATTTTTTTTACTTACCGCTGCAGGATCGTCGCCCCCCGCCTGAAAATAAAAAAAAAACATTAGAATTAACTTTTGAACAATGAAAACAAACAAGAAGCTACGCATACAATGCTATTTTATCTAAACAGACAAAACTTGGAAAGAAACTGAACTCCGTGCTGTAATCTAGTAAGAATTTCTTGATAGAAAAACCAAAAAGGCAGCGGCAAGGGCAGTATGCCCGACCCGGAAACCGAACCCAGTACCTCATGCTCAATAGTAGCGCTTGTGCTAACTAGACCATCGAGGCAGTTGTATCGTTCAATAATATTTTCTATATATTTTACACATATTAAATTACTTATTGTTTATTATACTTACTGCCTGAAAATATAAAATAATTTATAAAATCAAAATGTGGAACAAATGATATTCACTGTCATTTTATGATCATACCTCAATACTATGTCAAAAATATTGTACATTTCTTCATTACATATAGTCCTCCAGACCGTATTTCGGCTATAGCGGCCAATCTCAACGGATACTAGCCATGCGGGATGATAGGGTGGGTGCGGGAGATATTATAGTGCACAAGTATGTGCGCAAATTCAAAAGGGGAAGAGCGACTGCCCGTCGCTCTTCCCCCACTCTCATAGTCCGAAGGGACGACAATCTGACACGACCGGAGAGAGATCAGGCGCAGGACCAACGGCTTAACGTCCGCACCGAGGCACGGGGGTATCCACACCGCCAACTTGCAAACTCCGGGCTACTACTATGAACTACGGGCTACCGGGTTACTAAGAAATTCTTGATGGAAAAACTCAATTACGCTTTTCACGACCTGGGAATCGAACCCAGAACCCCATGCTAAGCAGTCACACTTGCGACCACGAGACCAACGGGGCAGTTAACTAAAATGTTACTTACGGGCTGAAAGAATATATTAATAATAAATATTAACCAATGATATTTTTAACCAACTTTAATTTGCCATGATAAATAATTACATGACACGGTCATCATCTGTCCCAAAATAATGTGATACAAATGTAAACAAATGGTATATAGGTCGACTCGCACGAATTTATTCGCCCGAAAACGGCGAATCATCACTTTTAAATAATATTATATTTTTCTATAGGTGACTCGCACGAAGATAGTTTGTTTATGGGCGAATCGACAATTCCAGAAATATCAATAATATGATATATAATTGGGACGGTTTGAATAAAACGACGAAATGTTACAACGTTCACAATTATATAAATTTTATAAATATAATAATAATAATAAATATCTTAGGACAACCATCACATTGTTATCTGATACCAAACTAGGCAGAGCCTGTACTATGGCAACCAGACAACTGACAAACGTACTTATATATTTCTAAATACATACATATTATAGATAAATTACATCGAGACGCAGGACAAATGATTGTGCTCATCACACAAAGATTTGTCCTGGGTGGGAATCGAACCCACAACCTCAGTCTTAGCAGTCAGGGTCACTAACCACTGAACTAACAGGCCAGTCGTTATGACAAGAAGATAAAAATTGACAGCTTTGTTTTACTTAATACTTATTATTACTTACTGTCTGAAAACATAATATTAAATTAATTAATATTCAAACAGGGAACGAAAGATTAAGAACAACCCTGAGACGCAAAAAGAGGGGTGTTATGAGTTTGACTGCTATGTATGTTTGTCTATAGCACCGTAGCTCTTAAACGGGTGCGGCTTTTTTAGTTGAAAATAGGTTTTCTAGCCACCGCTAGAAAACCGCTAGAAAACTAAAAGTTTGATAAAAAGTTAACGGGTGAACAGATTTTGATAAAAACATGTATATGTACGATGGTTCATATACATGTTTTTATCAAAATCTGTTCACCCGTTTCGACACGACGATTCTTTGATCAAAATATTAACTACAACTTTTTATTAAACTGAAAGGGTCATCATTACGTATATTATGAGGTTTTTTTTTTGTTCGGGGGTTTTTTAAACTTCTTTTCTAATTTTTGCCTGACGCCTCGATGACACTTATAAAACATTCCTACTATATCTGTAATCGTTTGATCATCACATCATTCTCACTGTCCCAACTATGTCGGGTCGGCTTCCAGTCTTACCGTAAATACTGAATAATACTATTTCACATGCAGTGACTACCTATCTAACCTACACAACCCAATGACTAAGTAAAGGCTCGGGCAGACTAGCGCAACGCGAATGTGAAGGGATTTCATGGATACTTACTTCCTGCAAATATTAAGGAAAATTAAATAAAAATCGAAAGTTTTGACGAAATATAACAACATTTTTTGTACTAAGATAGATGTACGCTGCCAGACTAGACCCCTACAATAGCATTTCAATAGCGCAGTGGAAGATATTATGGTGGGGTCCAGGAGACAAGAAGTGGCTAGCGAAACTAGTCCGCCGTACGCGGAGCAGACAATACAAGTACAATTCAAGTGAAGACGCAATACAATTAACAAATGACTCACCTACAATACAACAAAGAACTTACCTGGTGGTTGAAGGACACTGCTTCTGGGGTTACCTGGACTTCTGTATGTAAGTGAGTGTATATGTATCGTGTTGTGACGTTACGAGTATTCTTCAGGTTACAATCCGCTGCAATAAGGCTGGAGGCAATCACAGCATGCGGTCTTCAAATCACTCGTTCCCAATAGCGTCACTTTGCTTAACCTTCAAACTATTTAAACAAGATATATCCAAAATTCAACCCGTGTTATTACGTCAAGATAGGGGTTATTAACACAAACAACTGGGTCATGACCTATTGTCTACCAAAACGACCGGGGTAAGGGATTACTTTACAAAAGATCGCGAGATACAAGCGGTGACGTGTTCCCTTTTTTCCCACCAAAAACCAAGAGAAGTGTCAAGTGTCAAAATCAAACTGTCAAGTCAGATGTCATTCCGTTCGGGCGGCGCGTTCCGAAGGCGCATAGAGTAACAAAGTGTTCGGTCCGAAACAATAGAACTGGTGTCATTAGTGGTACTGGTACCAGAAGTTGTACCAGTACTATTGGTACTGGTTCCGAGCCCTGCGTGTTGGTTTTATTTTTTCAGAAATGGTGATCGCTCGTCCTTCAGTATTATTGCCTATTCTCACATTTATTGAGATACGTCTGTATTCCTTGAAGGATAAGCCATAGGTGCAAATTCATTTTACTAGCTATGTCCAGTCCCATTTAATAGGAGGCGAGCCTATTGCCATCAACCGGGCACATATACACCGTAACATTTTATTCGTCTTACAAAAGTTGTCCACTAAATGTATCCGGCATAATATAACTCTAGGCGTGATTAAAAATAGTTACCATTAATTAAGATAATAGGTACTAAGAAAAATAAATAATGCATTAGAATCATGAAACATCCTGTTATTTATGTTTACGTATCATACGGTAGAAAACATACCTACCCAGCGCACGAGTCGACTAGATCATTCCATCTCCATTTTCCATGAGACAAAATATCAAATTTCAAACTACGTCATGTAATCATATAATGAATAATATTTTTATTTTTTAGTTATTCAAATGTTCATGTTTTTCTTATGGATGTGTACTAGTCATTGTGGTGGGGCTCCGACGGAAGGTGAATTTAGGTACCTTCGACGCGGACCGAAAAAAAACTGATGAACGCAAGTGTCGCGCCTAGGGCCAGGGATGAGGGAATTGTGCACCTACCTCCTCGTGAAGCCGCTCGATCTACCAGCAGCTCTGCTCCGGAGTCTTCAGAGTTCGGCTCATCACGTGTCGGCAAAGTCCAGAGGCACAACACAGCACTTCAGTTTTACCGTCGAAGCCACAAATAACACCACTAAAGAAACAGCGGGAATGCTATGAACTTATAATAATAAAATTATATCGTTCTGCGATAAAATAGTACAGCGGAAAAAAAACAGCGGAGAATGCGATCACGACGGAATCCATATTTGGACTGTTATAATGTCTTTCTCGAGTGAGCCATAAAGAAGGCGACACTCGTTTGTGAGGTGCACGATAGTGATTGGCGGGATGGACTAGCTTGACATCTTGCGTAATAGTTTAACAAAATAAAAATAGAAGGCGCTAACATTTCCTCCCCCTTTTAAAGGGTCACCTTTAAACCCAATCATAAAGTGTAATAAAGAACTGCGAAAATATAATATTGAAACTGCGATTTATATAAGATAAACTGCGACAATCTTAAACTAACTAACTGCTAGCACTTAAACTACTGTGGTTACAAAAAAAAAAAAAAAACAACCTTATTGCGTAGGTAATGGGCACAAACGTACGACCGGACGCACGTATGTACCTTTAGCTGTTCTTACAGAAACTACACGCGTTATACCATCGTTGGAAGGAAGAATCTTCTCTACTATCGCTAATGGCCACGATAAAGGAGGTGAATTGTCAGTTATTGTCGGCGACGAAATCTAAGCATCTAGGCGCAAGTAGTATCGGAGTGCACCCTGACAATGATTTTGTAAGTTAGAAAGCATTTTTAAATTAGTAAAGGTCTCAAAAGTTCGTAAAAATGTCAAATTTAGACCCCCTCTGGGTAAGTGGGTGCAAGTAGCGCAGAGAGCGCCTTCATAATAAAATGTAAATATAAGGAATAATTTGTAGCTAGTAAGGAATTTAATAATTTTGAAAAGTCTTGTTTATAAGTTTATGTATTAGATTCTAATTAGTTTTAGTTTATAGATTTCATGCTTAGTTTTCTTATTAGAATCTAATTAACTTCAATTTGAGTGAATCTTGTAAGGAAATGTACAAAATTTCGAAAGGATGTTCTATAATTACGTAACTTGAAAATGAGGTTTTTTGTTTATGGTCCGATTGTTGCTATTTTTGTTGTTAACGATAGAATTAGATGTAAAACCACTTTTAACGTTTAAATTATCAAAATCGGACCACAGGATTCAGAGATATTATAGATTAAAGATAGTGGCAATTGTCCTAAGTCAAACTTTGTAAGTTTTTGTTCTAGAAAGTTTTTATTGTGACTATGTACATGCAATATTGTGTTTTTATATAAGAAGGGACCACATAACAAATGTAAAAATATATAAAATGTAAGGGTTATGTGATAATTAATTAAAAATAAAGGGGTTCAAAGACTTCGGCTTGATGAAAACTAACAGTGAAATGAGCTTGAAAATCACTGTCGTCTATAAGGTAATGGGAAGCGGCCCCGTCGACTATAAAATACGCACGATCGGCCGGGCCCATTTAGTCGCAGCTCAGCCGTTGAAGAGGCACAACGAAGAACAAGCCGGAGTCCATGGACCAAAAATACTAGAAGAAAAGTGTTTTATTTCGTCCGTTTCTCTCAGAATTCAGCCTCACGTTCAGTCTCCCGAGGTCTTGGTCGACCGTAGTGTTATTACGCATTCAGGGGTGCGTGGTGACGTGTTTTACCAGCGCAATAGGTAAGTAGGGAAGCACGTCAAAAACGTGGGAGAAGTCCCAGGGCGAGTAAGGGTGCTGATCACATCCCATTCGTCCACTACAATTGGTCCTTCGAGCGCCGGATTCCCTGCAGGAAGAAACCAGAAGAGTTCAGAAGATTAGAAGTTCAGAAGTCCGAAAAATTCAGAAGACTGAAACATGCCGGTTACCAGGTCGCAGAAGGATGCCCCCTCACGTCCGCCGTCCCGTCCTTCCGCTAAGGACGCGACAGAAGAGGCAACAGAATCAGAAGGGGTCACGTCGGCGTCATCGGGAACCGCAACTACATCGGGCACGAACACCTCTTCGGGTACGACGGCTACGGAAGAGACCACGACAACGGAGACAACGGTGGAGACTGCGACCACAGCGGTGACCGAGAAGAACGGTCAGAAGAAAGAAGCCGCACAGAAGGAAACGACCAAGAAGGCCCCAGAAGATGCCGCGGAAAAGGCTGTTCCTGGTTCTACCAAGACGCTAAAGCCGAAAGGGGTCGGTCGTCGCGCCAGGTCCACGAAGACCACGAGTACCACGGCCAGAAGACGCGAGCTGGAAGCCAGAGAAGAGTTAGCGCGCCTGGAACTGAAGCAAGCACAGGCTGCGGCGAAACTAGCCCGTGTCAGATTGGAACTGGCACAGTGTGAAGATGATGACTCCGTGGATGAAGACCTGGAAGACAGAACAGCACAGGTGCAGAACTGGATCCAGACATCTATAATGGAAGACGACAACAGGGAACGACCGGAGCCACGAGATCAACCTCCAGCAGAAGAACCCCAGAAGGTGAAGCCAGAAGAGCACTCTCCAACGAAAGGAACTACGATTGAAATTCAAACGTTGGCGACGGCGTTGAAAGAAGCCTTCACTATACGGGAACAAGCAACGCAGCCGAAGTATATCCACGAGTTACCCTACTTCGACGGCAGCAGCAGTGAGTGGTTGGCGTTCAAGGTTGTCTACGAGGATACAGCACCGATGTTCAACGACGTCCAGAATATGGCTCGCTTAAGAAGAGCACTTAAGGGCAACGCAAGAGAAGCTATCAAGAGTCTGCTGTACTCCGAAGCCTCTCCGCTGGAAGTGATGCAAGCCCTAAGAAGAAGATATGGAAGGCCTGACGCGCTGGTGTTAGCAGAATTGGACAAAGTCAAGGCGTTGTCGAAGATCTCAGAAAACCCAAGAGACATATGTGTCTTCGCAAGCCAGATCAACAACAGCGTAGCAGCGATAAAGGGGTTGAAGAAACCGCAGTACCTGCATTCACCTGAAATAGTGAAACAAATAATAGAGAAGATGCCAACGGTCCTCAAGTTCAGATGGTATGACTTCACGGCAGCAGCAGAAGAAAGTAAATTCTCCGACTTAACCCTGGTATCCAACTTCCTGAACAAAGAAGCAGACAAATGTGGAGCCTTCGCGACCTCAGAAGAAAAGAGTGGGATCAAGAGGACTCATCGACAAGCGGCGCATGCTACGAAGGAGAAGGACTTCAAAGGAAAGGATGCTAAGAAGACTTGCCCCATGTGTGAAAGTGAGCACTTCCTAGTTGAATGTCAGAAGTTCCAGAAGGCGTCGGTTCAAGATCGGTGGGCAATAGTTAAGAAGAGCCACGTCTGTTTCAAGTGCCTTCAAGGGAAACACCGGAAGGAGAGCTGCAGGAAACCACCATGCAAGGAATGCAAAAGGTGGCACCATCATCTGTTGCACGTCGACTCAGAAGACAGGACCTCGGGAGACAAAAAGGAGACACATCAAGAAGAAACAAGTGTCACGGCGTCAGTGAATGCAGTAAACAACGCAAGAGCATACCTGAAGATAGTTCCAGTGGAAGTTTTCGGGTCAAAAGGATCTAAGAAGATACTAGCCCTCATGGATGAGGGGTCAACAGTGTCACTCTTGGATGAGAAGGTGGCAGAAGAAGTCGGCGCTCAAGGAAACAGAGAAGAACTGGTCATCGAGACAGTAGGAGGCAGGCTGATAAAGAAAAAGGATTCTCAGACACTGGACCTCACGGTGAAGGGAGTTCACCAAGGAACCAAGAAGACAATCAGAAGAGTCCGAACTATCAACGAGCTGAAGCTTGCACCACAGTTCTTAGACAGAAAAAGGATTGAAGAATGTCGACACTTAAAGAAGATCGCCAACTCGCTGTACTACGAAGGGGAACCACCGCAGCTACTCATAGGTCAAGATAACTGGGAGCTGATTGTGACTCAAGAAGTAAGAAGAGGGAAACCAGGACAACCAGTCGCTTCAAGAACAGGACTTGGTTGGGTGCTACATGGATCGGACAGCGGGAGTACAAGACCAGTGCAATTCCTGAACACGTGTCTTCATGTCAGCACACCTGAAGAAGAGATGCATCAAGCCATCAAGGACCATTTCGCGATCGAAGCGCTTGGGGTGCTACCGAGAAGACCTACTACGGACTCAGAAGGTAGAGCACTTGCCATCCTAGAGAAGACCTGCAGAAGACTTGAAGATGGTCGATTTGAAGCTGAACTCCTGTGGAAGAACGAAGAAGAGCAGATGCCAGAGAGCTACACGTCTGCTAAGAATCGATTGATCAACATCGAGAAGAAGATAGACAGGGATCTCCAGCTGAAGGCAGAATACAACAAGCAGATCCAGCATCTAATCGACAGCAAGTATGCAGAGGAAGCACCTATAGGACAAGAAGACTCCAAGAAGAAATGGTACCTCCCTCACTTCTCCGTGGTTCATCCCCTTAAGAAGAAGATAAGGATCGTCTTCGACGCAGCAGCCAAATCCAGGGGAAGAAGCCTCAACGATGCTCTACTGCCAGGACCAGACCTACTGCAGTCACTCTTTGGAGTACTGCTCAGGTTTCGTCAAGGGCCCTTAGCAGTGGCAGCCGACATAAAGGAAATGTTCCTGCAAGTTCGTATCAGACCAGAAGATAGAGACAGCCTGCGTTTCCTGTGGCGAGCGGATCGGCGCGACATAGTACCGAAGGAGTATAGGATGACATCAGTCATCTTCGGCGCAACTTCATCTCCCAGCACAGCGATCTACGTCAAGAACCGAAACGCAGCGGACTTCAAGGAACAATACCCAGAAGCTGCAAGAGCGATCGAGCTGAACCACTATATGGATGACTACCTACACAGCTTTCATTCAGAAGAAGACTTCAGAAGAGTGACGGCGCAGGTGGACTACATACATCGGAAGGCAGGCTTCGAGCTTAGAGGATGGGCATCAAACCAACTTGAGCTGCTGCAAGACGTAAAAAAGGACACAGCAGAGAAAACCGAAGTGGACCTTGGCGAGAAAGAAGAGAAGACACTAGGACTGCGCTGGTTCACAGAAAGGGACTCCATCGGCTTCAGGGCGAACCTTCGAAACACACCGGAGGAGATAGCTACAGGGCTCCAGGTGCCTACGAAGAGAGAAGTCACCAGCGCCGTAATGTCAACCTTCGACCCACTGGGATTAGCATCACCGGTTCTCGTCCAAGGCAAGAAGCTGCTTCAGAACATATGGCGAAGCGGCGTCGGCTGGGATGAAGAAATAGAAGACAAGGAATACGAAGCGTGGATAACCTACTTAGAGAAGATGAAGCTGCTTCAAGACCTTCAGATTCCAAGATGTCTAGCGCCACATGGCACCGAGGGGGAGCTGCACACCTTCACAGACGCAAGCGAGATGGCGTACGCAGCAACAGTTTACTGGAGGACACAAGGTCGGGACGGGACTTACCACATCAGCTTAGTGGCGGCAAAAGTACGTGTCACACCACTAAAACCAGTGTCGATCCCGAGACTCGAGCTGCAGGCGGCCCTTCTTGGAAGCAGACTAGCACATTCGGTGGAAGAAGAAATGGACCTGAAGGTGGTAAAGAAGACCTTCTGGACAGACTCCAGCATCGTACTCTCTTGGATCAAGACGGACCCGAGAACCTTCAAGACGTTCGTAGCTCATCGCTTAGCAGAGATAGAAGATCTCACGAAACCACAGGACTGGAGATGGGTACCGACAGCACATAACCCTGCTGACGATGCGACGCGCGACGTACCGGAACACTTCGACTGCTGTCACCGCTGGTACGTTGGACCTGACTTCCTAAGGAAAGAGGAAGCCCACTGGCCGGCACCTAGAACATTCAAGAAGGAAGCCACCGGTGAAGAGAAGACAGCAGACGTCGTAGCAGCAGCAAGCACCACTTATCCATCACCAGATCCTGAGAGGTTCTCGTCCTGGAAGAGACTGTGGCGAGCTACAGCAAGAGTGTTACAATTCATACAACTCTGCAGAACAAAGGAGAGGGTCAACGTCAGCCGAGAAGATCCCGCCTGGAAAGCGACGAAAGGAAAACGAACTAAAGGTGTCGAGAAACGACATCAATCTTCAAGAGTGCCAGACAGGAAATATATACCGCTGAACGCCGAACAACTAGAGCAAGCTGAAATCATACTACTGAAAGGCAGTCAAGAGAGAAGCTTCAAAGAAGACATCAAGTGTCTGCAGCAAGGAAAACCATTAGAAGGAAGCAGCAAATTGAAAAAGCTCGACGTAGTGCTGGAAGACGGTCTCCTGCGGCTGAAAGGAAGAATCGACGCGATACGGGGAGTAACAAGAGAATACAAGAGACCCATCGTGCTCGACAGTAAGGACAAGACCACGAGACTTATACTGGAAGATTTCCACTGCCGATTCAACCATGGTAATCACGCAACAGTAATAAACGAAGTGAGACAGCGTTTCTGGGTGCTGGGAATAAGATCAGCAATCAGAGCAGTGCAACATCAGTGTCAATGGTGCAAAGTGAGAAGAGCTAAACCGCGAGAATTACCGACGGGCAACCTACCTTCAGAAAGGCTGATGCACAGTACACATCCCTTCACGTGCACTGGCATAGACTACTTCGGCCCGATGACAATCACCGTAGGAAGACGCCATGAGAAGAGATGGGGAGCTCTATTTACGTGCTTAACAACTAGAGCCGTACACATGGAACTCACCCCTTCACTCTCCACCGACAGCATGATAATGGCCTTACGGAGATTCGCAGCAAGAAGAGGAATGCCGAAGATTGTCTACACCGACAACGGGACTAACTTCGTCGGCGCGAACAAAGAACTACAAGAAGCACAAGACACCATGAAACAAGAAGATCTCATCTCAGAAGCAGAGAAGATCGGCGTGCAGTGGAAGTTCATTCCTCCTGGTGCCCCGAATATGGGCGGTGCATGGGAGCGTCTAGTGCGATCAATCAAAACTGCGCTGGACACCACCCTGAAAGAAAAACACCCGCGAGAGGAGATACTCCACACCCTCCTCTTAGAGGCCGAGCACATCGTTAACTCTCGACCTCTCACTCACCTCTCCGAGAATCCTGAAGAAGAAGCGCTAACGCCTAATCATTTCTTAATTGGGCGGTCATGTGGCGCACCAAGAGTCGGCAACTTCGAAGACAGCGAGCTGGTGGGCAGACCCACCTGGAAGGCCACGCAGCGGCTTGCCGACCACTTTTGGCAACGCTGGCTGCGGGAATACCTACCTACCCTGCTGCCCAGGAAGATCAAGGGAAGAACCAACCCCACCGATCTACGAGTCGGAGACGTCGTGCTCATCGTCGACCACAGCCTGCCGAGATGTACCTGGCCACGCGGCAGAATCCAGCAGGTGTATCCGGGACCAGACGGGCGAGTCAGGATCGTCGACGTCGAGACCAGAGGAGGAGTTCTACGAAGACCCAGTTCGAGAGTGGTGTTGTTGGTGCCGGGAGTATCGCCGAGCCTGGAGGATGGTGCGACGCACGAGGGGGAGAATGTCGGCGACGAAATCTAAGCATCTAGGCGCAAGTAGTATCGGAGTGCACCCTGACAATGATTTTGTAAGTTAGAAAGCATTTTTAAATTAGTAAAGGTCTCAAAAGTTCGTAAAAATGTCAAATTTAGACCCCCTCTGGGTAAGTGGGTGCAAGTAGCGCAGAGAGCGCCTTCATAATAAAATGTAAATATAAGGAATAATTTGTAGCTAGTAAGGAATTTAATAATTTTGAAAAGTCTTGTTTATAAGTTTATGTATTAGATTCTAATTAGTTTTAGTTTATAGATTTCATGCTTAGTTTTCTTATTAGAATCTAATTAACTTCAATTTGAGTGAATCTTGTAAGGAAATGTACAAAATTTCGAAAGGATGTTCTATAATTACGTAACTTGAAAATGAGGTTTTTTGTTTATGGTCCGATTGTTGCTATTTTTGTTGTTAACGATAGAATTAGATGTAAAACCACTTTTAACGTTTAAATTATCAAAATCGGACCACAGGATTCAGAGATATTATAGATTAAAGATAGTGGCAATTGTCCTAAGTCAAACTTTGTAAGTTTTTGTTCTAGAAAGTTTTTATTGTGACTATGTACATGCAATATTGTGTTTTTATATAAGAAGGGACCACATAACAAATGTAAAAATATATAAAATGTAAGGGTTATGTGATAATTAATTAAAAATAAAGGGGTTCAAAGACTTCGGCTTGATGAAAACTAACAGTGAAATGAGCTTGAAAATCACTGTCGTCTATAAGGTAATGGGAAGCGGCCCCGTCGACTATAAAATACGCACGATCGGCCGGGCCCATTTAGTCGCAGCTCAGCCGTTGAAGAGGCACAACGAAGAACAAGCCGGAGTCCATGGACCAAAAATACTAGAAGAAAAGTGTTTTATTTCGTCCGTTTCTCTCAGAATTCAGCCTCACGTTCAGTCTCCCGAGGTCTTGGTCGACCGTAGTGTTATTACGCATTCAGGGGTGCGTGGTGACGTGTTTTACCAGCGCAATAGGTAAGTAGGGAAGCACGTCAAAAACGTGGGAGAAGTCCCAGGGCGAGTAAGGGTGCTGATCACATCCCATTCGTCCACTACAGTTATAATAACAACAACTGTGCCAGGCTTGATTGGCACAGACGGAGTATTCCATTTCTCTCGGGTTTGTAAACTATGTAAATATTTCATTCTCCATCTCTTCCAAAAAGATTGCACTAATTTATCAAGCAGAGAATGTCTCTGAAGCAAGTTGAGATTATCTGATTCTACTTCAGGCGCAGGCAATGAGAGTAAAGGAGCGGTATGTAAAAAATGACCTGGCGTTAACGCGGTAGGTTCTGCGGGATCGGCGCTCAGGACCGTAAGAGGCCGAGAATTTAACAAACACTCGATCTGAACGAGCACTGTAACTAGCTCTTCGTAAGAGAGAAGCTGTTGACCGATGACCTTGAAAAGGTGCGTCTTGACGGCCTTCACCATACTCTCCCAACATCCGCCAAAATGTGGGGCGGCCGGACAGTTAAACTTCCATGTGATACGGTTTTCAGCAAGCTCTTCTTCGAAGCGAGAGCGGAACTCGACATTATTAAGAAATTTATATAAGTCGCGTAAATAAGAATTAGCGCCTACAAAATTAGTGCCTCTGTCCGAGTGCATTACTTGGACAGGGCCCCTGCGAGACAAGAACCGTTTAAGTGCAGCTAAAAAACTGGCGGTGCTAAGATCAGTGGCTACTTCAATATGTAGCGCGCGAGTTGTGAGACAAGTGAACACGCAAAAATATGCTTTCAAAGCCTTTGCACCCGCGACGGCGAATGGGAGTGTAAGATATAGGACCTGCGTAATCACAGCCCGTGTGAGTAAACGGCTTAATAACCTGACGCGTCCGACAGTCCGGCAAGTCAGCCATGAGCGGGAAGACGGGACGCGGTCGAGCGCGGAAACAAATATTACAATCGTGTACTACCTTACGAATAGCACGACGAGCAGACAGTATCCAGTATTTCTGCCGTAATAGTGACATGAGCTGTTCAGGCCCAGCGTGTAAATATTTCTTAGGATAATATTCAATTAATAAGTTAACAAAAAAGTCATGGCTTGGCAGAAGTACCGGGTGCTGCTGTGAGTAACTTAGATCAGAATGGGTGAGACGTCCACCAACTCTGATTAAATCGTTATGTAAAAACGGTCTTAATTTATTAAGAGATGATGAAACCTGCGTGTTCAGTTTAAAATTTAAAATTTCTTTATTGAAACGTTTATTTTGGATAAGTTTCAGCAATTTGTTTTCTGCAAAACTCAAATCAGCTGCGGTTATATGTACGGAATCGCGACGTGGTAACAAATTAGCGAATTTATAAATGTAAACAATCGTACGGAGTATTTTACTCCATGACGAAAGGCGGCAAAGAGTATCATAAACATAAGAATCGTCAGCGGGAATTAAAACAGCGTGAACGAGTTTCTTTTGTTCAGGTATCTCGTCCAACGTGAGCGGTTCCGTACTTTCAGTAATAGGCCACTGCGACGGATGTAATGTTAGCCAGGGGGGCCCTTGGGACCACATAGGGTGGTCTTTTAACTTAGCAGGAGAGACATCACGTGACAGACAGTCTGCCAGGTTCTCAACCCCTGCAACGTGATAAAAGTTATCTGCGGAGATATTATCAGTAATTTTAATAACTCGATTGGCAACGAACGTTTGCCAACGATGCGGTGAACCTTTAATCCAATAGAGTGTGACTTTTGAATCGGTAAAGGCGTAAATTTTAATTGCAAAACGGTTGTCATAAGTCTCAAGAACAGTCCGAAGCAATTTTGAAAGCAAAATTGCTGCACAAAGTTCCATACGAGCAATCGTAATGGGCGAAGAAGGCGCGATCTTTGACTTGGAACATAAAAGGCGGACAATATTGCCGGAGACAGAGCCAACGTGTAGGTATACTACGCCACCATAAGCTTCGCCACTGGCGTCAGCGAACCCGACCAATGTCAATTCACAGTCGTTCTTCACTTCTAAACAACGCGGTATTTTAATTTCGTTTAGGGCTGGTAACTCTGAAGTAAATTGTTGCCAAGCCTTGACAGTATGAGTAGGAGCAGGGACGTCCCAATCCACCTTCAACTGCCACAACTGCTTAATAAGAAGTTTAGCTACTAAAATAGAAGGAGCGACGAATCCCATGATATCCCACAGTCTCGCGACGGTTGACAGTATGGTGCGCTTAGTGCACGTGATATTCAAACTTGGCGGGTTGATTTTAAAATAGAAAATATCTTGGTCTATAGACCAGCGAAGACCCAAGATTTTATGGTCAGCGGTTTTGTCAAATTCAACCTCAGTCGTCACCTTATGAGAGGCGGGAAGTTCATTAAGAGCAGATTTTGAATTACTGTTCCACTTCACAAGGTCCCATTGAGCGCCCTTAAAAAGAGCAATTAAATCTTTGGCGGTGTCCATCGCCTCGTCTTCGGTATTGACAGAAAATGCAACATCATCCATATACAGGCTCGAGGAGGCAACGGCAGCAGCGCGGGGATGCTCAGCGCCATCGTCAGCGATGAGTTGCTGCACAGTGCGCAGAGCGTGGTAAAGACTGGACTTTAAGCCAAAACAAACTCTACTAAATTCATATAAGCGAAGCGGGTCGTTAGGATTAAAACGATAAAGAATTATCTGATAACGTCGATCAGATTCGCGAATCATAATTTGTAAAAACATTTGTTTACAATCAGCGGTCATCGCTACAGAGTGTAGACGAAAATTTAAAATAATTTTGAATAAATTACCCTGTAGGTTGGGCCCACTGCGCAGCAAATCATTTAACGAAACACCAGACGATGTTTTGCAGCTGCCATCCAGCACGGGACGCAACCTAGACGAAGACTTGTCTGGGCGGAGAACCCCATGATGTGGGATTATATAAGTAGGGTACACATCTGCAGTTTCATGCGGAAGAACTGAGACGGGCGAGATAAACCTTTAGAAAGGTAATCATTTAAAACTTCGTCATAAGCGGCGCGTAGCTCAGGTGAAGCTTCAAGCTTCCTCTCTAAGCATAAAAAACGTCTACGAGCGATATTGAATGAGTCACCCAGTGTGAACACATCTTTATCAAACGGTAGACCCACGGTATAGCGACCAGTAACTGGGTCCCGTTGCGTAGTTGAACGATAAAAATATTCATATTCAGCATCAGCAGGATGGTGAACGAGCGGGCCAGGAACTTCTTCAAGTTCCCAGAAGCGGGAAATCAAATTGTTATCCATAGGCGAAGGGACTATGGCGCAGCACATTGTGACACATGCTGGGCGGTTACTGAGTGTAGGTACGACCCCATGAGTACGTAGCCTAACACCGTATTGACAGCGGCGGGCACTGACGGGCCACCAGGAACCACGTCAGGCAAAAGTAAAAGCGGAAACATCCAATTAAAATATCAATTTTACTTGGAATAGCGAAGCTATCATCAGCGAACTGAAGTTTATTCGAGTAAGGTAGGGCCTTAATATCAACAAAAGCGGAAGGTAAGTTGTCCGTAATTTGATCAAAAACTAACGAGTCAATATCAAATCGGATATTTTTATTAAAGCGTGAAAATATACGTAAATTTACTGTCCCGAACGACGTCCTCTCTGTGCCTCCAAAACCTCTTACAGTCGTAGACCGTGTATTGTTTTGACGTAAACGTAAACGTTAACAAAATTCCCTAGTAATAAAGTGACTTTGCGAAGCGGAATCAAGTAAAATTCTTATTAAATGTTCACGTCCAGTATTATCGTACGCCATGACTTGCGCAGTCGCGAGTAAAACAGTAGTATGCGAATTACATTGCGGCGTCTCGCTGCAAGCGGAATTAGAGGAAACAGAACGCGGAGCGTCAACGGACATCGAACACAAAGCTACATCAGGCTGTGTGGCGGAGTTCACCGGCTCGGACGCGGGCACGGGTGCGAAAGGGACGACAGCAGCGTTCGCTTGCGTTGACGTCACCGGATCGGGCGCCTCGCGCTCCGACGTAGGTATAGTGGAGCTCGCCGCTTCCGCGGTCCGTGGGTTCGAATCCCGAGTAAAATATAATAGTGAATGGTGACGATGTATACACGTTCTGCAGCCAGATGCGGATTGACAACTCGATATTTTATGTTTAATACTTAAACAATTAACGCAACCGTTAATTTTCCTAACAACCTGTAAGCGTTCATACGGAGTTGATTTATGAAAATCAGGACATTTAAATAAGTGTTGATGTGTGACATTAGTACATAAACATTTATCTGTTGAATAGGATTCGACCGTGCTTACATACGTGTTATAACGCGGGGAGGACTGCGGTTTTTTACTATCATTAGAACTGCGGGAGCGATCAGCTGATTTTGCGGAATTATGTACTTGCGCGCCGGCTGTTAAAGCGTGAGTGCGAAACAATATTTTACTCTGTTTATTAACGAAATCGACTAAATCATCAAACAAAGGAATATCAGACTGATCCTGACTGTTTTCAAAGTTACGAACAGTTTCACTGTCTAACTTGGTAATAGCTATTTGTACGAAAATTAAATTCAATAAATCTGGAATTTTTAAATGTTGTAAGGCACGGACGGCGTTAACAAACTTATCATTAAAAATGTCCAAATTATCGGAAGTAACGGAAGTTAACGGTTTAAAATCTATGATCTGTTTTAAATAAGTGGCCGCTAGTGTGCGTTTGTCTTCATACCTATTCACTAGCGTATTGAAAATGAGTTCGTAATTCTCAGCGGTAGGTACAATGCCGGCGCATGCGGCTAGCGCTTTACCGGTCAATTTGCCCTGTAAATAATATAATTTTTGATGATCCGAGAGAGATGGATTATCATGAACAGCGGATTTATAATTTGAGTAAAACAATGGCCATGAACGAATGTCACCGTTAAAACTCATTAATTCAATCGGCGGTAACTTAATGATAGAAGATTTTTTCTCTAAGATGGACGGAACGACGTCTGCATTGGTAGAAGCAACCAAACGTTTTAAGCGACTATATAACTGTTCAAACGAAACCAGCGCTTTGTAATCAGCGCGCGCGGTGGGATCAGCTGTCAGTAGACAGTTATTATACTGATCCATAACTTCATGAAATTCGGAACGAATAGCGTCAATGTTTGAGCTAGCGTCCAGAAAAGCCTCTTTCGCATCATCTCCCGTGCCTATGTCTTTAGATAAATCGTAGGCAGACTGTAAACACTCGAATAAAGCATTCCGTTTGGCTTCCAACGCCAACAACGAAAACTCCGTACTACCAGACTTAATAGCTTTCTTCATTATGAAATGAGAATTTTAAATTAAAGTATACAAAATAATTTATTTGTGAGTTTGCGAATAATATAAAAGTAACAAGTGGGTACTTCTAAAAAGGTAAATCTCAGCGAAAATTATCGAAATAGAACCTTATTTCGCGAATACCACTGAGAATATGAATATTACAGCGAATAATAAGATGAAATATTAGTATGACAGCGGGAAATTAAGTATTTAGTGTTAAGCGGTAACAAAATGAAATAAATACCTTCGCGGTACGCAGCGAACGTATTGGCGTCGGTACGTTTTCTAGGCTAACGAAAACCTAAAAACGGCGGGTTTTAACACTAAATCTCCTATTAGGTGACCTAAAAGGGGCGGAAACTGTATCAATACGGTTTGAAGGACCACAAATAATGATGGGGCTCCGACGGAAGGCGAATTAGGTACCTTCGACGCGTACAGAAAACTGATGAACGCAAGTGTCGCGCCTAGGGCCAGGGATGAGGGAATCGTGCACCTACCTCCTCGTGAAGCCGCTCGATCTACCAGCAGCTCTGCTCCGGAGTCTTCAGAGTTCGGCTCACCACGTGTCGGCAAAGTCCAGAGGCACAACACAGCACTTCAGTTCAACCGTCGAAGCCACAAATAACACTACTAAAGAAACAGCGGGAATGCTATGAACTTATAATAATAAAATTATATCGTTCTGCGATAAAATAGTACAGCGGAACAAAAACACAGCGGAGAATGCGATCACGACGGAATCCATATTTGGACTGTTATAATGTCTTTCTCGAGTGAGCCATAAAGAAGGCGACACTCGTTTGTGAGGTGCACGATAGTGATTGGCGGGATGGACTAGCTTGACATCTTGCGTAATAGTTTAACAAAATAAAAATAGATGGCGCTAACACATTGCTTACATGAAGTGGACTGCCGTTGTAAGACGATTAAAATGTCATTGTGTATAAATACAGAGGCCAGGCTGGTACTAAGAAATTCCCGATGGAAAATCTCAATGGCACTTTCCTCGACCTGGTAATCAAATCCAGAAGCTCATGCTCATTTCGAGACAGCGTCAGCGCACACCGAACTGCAAAATGCTCGCGCATGCTCGAGCAAAATTTTGCAAAATGTATCTTATGACAATTTCTTACATTGCAAAGAACCTTGTCCCAAATTCTAAAGTATTTGGGCCCCACTTGTACAATATACTCGCATGCAAGCACCTCCTGGTGGTTGACGGTGGTAACAGACAATATGCTTTTTGTTTGGCTAAGACTCTGGGCGCGTGTTATGCCGTTATGAGAAGAATTCAATGATGCGATTTAAATGCCTCTGGAGTCCGTCCTGGAGTGGAAGATAGGCGAGCGGTGGATGTACCTGAGGCAGCTAACCAGCCTCGGGTACGGGGTCAGCTCGAAAGCATTACTGGCTTGAATGAAAACATTCAATGTTGTTCTTATGACGCCGCTCTCACACGGTGGAGAAAATTATTGCGACACCATCCATTATCAGGGAGCCCAGACAGTGAAAAAGCCTTTTCATATTTTCAAAATGAAGTTACATTACAAAGAAAACGTCATATATCGAATGATGATCGTGTTTGCCACAAATGTTAGGTTAGGTTTCTACGATATCAGGAAGCAGAATCTGATAATTTAAAAAGTGAATCGGTGCCCGTACAGTTGGATGGCGTGTACTCATTCTAACAGTCATTTGGTACCTAGGTTAAGCAAAACACCAGGAAAAACGTCCCAAGCCACCAAGCGAAGAGATAGAAAATATTTTTGTAATGTTTGACAGCTCCGATGAAGAGTCAGGTTCTGACGAGTTTTAATTAACTACATCTTACTTCGCACACACGTTCATACGTTAAAATATTTTTATTCTTGTTTTACTCGGCTAGTACAAAAAACCACCAGTACTGCAATAAAAACCATTCGTGTACACCAGGGGCCCAGTTTGGGACATGGTTCTTTGAATACACGTCCAAACTTGATGCCCGAGCATGCTCGAGCATGCTCGAGCATTCTCGAGCATGCGCGAGTATGCGCGAGTGCGCTCGCGCTGCCACCGTCGCGCGCCAGCCGCGCTCAGTATTGCCACAGCGTGAAAACTGTCTTGACGAGTGTTTACCTACGGCGCAACCGGGGTAAATTGGAAATCATGGACGAAGAAAAGTTGATCGGTTTGGTGCAGCATTTTGAATGTACAATGTATCGAGTCCAACATACAGCGATCGGATGTTAAAAGCCAACACACTAATTTTAAATACATTTTTCTTTTTTGTGGGTGAGAAATCATCAAATGACTTCTTCCGGTCTTAGGCGGAGCGGGAGGGCGTGTCAGACTTTTACTGACTAAAACCGACCCATGTTCCTTCAGTTGCCCATGTGCCAGGGCCACGATATCTCTTTCGAACAAATCTCGCGACCCTGGCAGGTGTCTATGGTTCTGAGTCGAAACAAGCGAAGTTGAAAAAAAATGGTACATTTTTCCCGGCACATTTCTTCTATCAATACTGTTCTTCTCATTTGATGACATCTTATTTTATTTACATATTCTTCAATGTTCCTCTTCCTCTACCAAAAGGGCGATAATTACTAAGTCCCAATCAACTACATTTGAACACGCCTGCCAACGTCGGATTTTGCCATCAAACTGGTAATGCACGCCCGCCTGGCAACCCAGAGCATTGTCAACGGAACTTGCTCACGGATGCGCGAGCACGCCGCCTGCATGCTCGAGCAATCAAAATTTTGCGCGAGCATGTGCGAGCATTTTGCAGTTCGGGGTGCGCTGACCCTTATTGGTACTTACTTCCTGAAAATATAAAGAGAAATACGATTAAAATTGAAAGAGCAACAATTATTTATTTTGGAGGTTTGAGGTACAGGGTGTAAACTTCAATGAACCTCTGTAGTGCAGGGAGCTCCGACCAGACGGGTGTCGTGTGTGGTGGGCAACTTCCTGACGGGTGCTCGGGACGTTGTATATATGCTAGTGGCGCGGTAAACTCTGCTTGCGCGATGTAGGTTTTTCGTGACGTCAGCGCGATGCGTAGTTCGCATGTTGCGGTGTAGATGGCGCTACTGGTCTAATTTTTTAGCTGTGTTGTAAATATTCCTTACATCGACTCCTTTTTCATTTATTTTAATAGATTTTCTTTGACTCATCTTGGTGAGAGGAAATGGGCCGTAATACAATCTACGCAAACCTAGTGACTACCAATCACAGGTCAAGGGTCACATGTTTTAGAATTATTGGTTCTAGGACATGCCTGTTTCGTTTACGAAACCATCATCATCAATCTAGCCTTTTTCTCAGTCGGTTTCCAGTCTAGTGTTAGTCAGTCAGTCACTTCCAGGTTACTGTGGACCTCCACAACCCAGTTTCTGGGTAATACGATACCCCTTGGTAAGACTGGTTGTCAGACTTTCGGGCTTCTAACGACCCGTAACGACTATCTAAGATATGGGATCAACAGTACAGATATGGTATGTACAGATGGTCACCCATCCACGGAACAACCATGGCAAGCGTAGCTTAACCTGAACGATCAACCCGTGCGGCTGTTATTGTTTAGCCCCAAGCCCTTCCTTTATGAAATAATTTACAGAAAGTAAACGCCAGTCAGGGTTCGAACCTGCGAACTACAACTCATTATTCGCGGTCGTTACCACTGGGCCACCATTGCTCTGCTGCTGGTACGCTTTTAAAGAAATTAAATCACAAATTTTTACTTACGCCCTGAAAAGATTCAGAGAAATCGTATTAACATTTTTAAAACGAAAATGTTATCAAAAGCGGCATAAATCCAAACAATGGCATTTTTGATCTTCCGTCAAATAATGAGGTGTCTATATAGTACAAAGCTTTCTGACGCCTAAATGTTCATGTAAGACTTTTTGTACTTGAGTCATACCAATGCCTATAGCTGCCCGAATCTGTAGATATGTCACCCTTCTATCAACTGCTATCATTAGCCGCACAGCATTCATGTTATCTTCAGTAGTCGCTAAAGAAGGACGTCCTTCTCAAGAATCATCAGGCAGTATGGTTTGATCGCGTTTAAACTAATTAAACCAGTTGCAAAGAAAGGCACGGGATAGGGCTTCGTCATGAAATGCTAAAATGGAGTCATTTTAATAGGTAACATTTGACAATTCATCAAAATTCAACAGCGTAACCTTGTAACGGCGGGCATAAAATAGTATATTTTTTCGTTTTGTTAGAACTGCACAATTGCTTAAATTTTTTCAATTACGATTATATATTTGTTGTAATAATGACCGATACGAGTAATTTTTCGATTTGCTTTCATATGAACTGACAGACGTCAAATGTTACCTATTAAAATGACTCCACTATAATCGAAGTTTATTGTAACGTTGTTGAATAAAACCGCAATGAATGTCGTAATAAATCATTGAGTGAAAATTTTCTTTAGTGAAATCCATTTTGACGCACGACAGACACTTTTTAAATTGCCGCCAATTTGTAAAAACAAACGACATACGAATTCATTACAGATTCCCAAAGAATTCTTATTTTGAAATTTAAATTAATTTTTGTTTGACTGCTTTTCCTACTGGCCTATTCTAAAAACAGTGTGACCTCCGTATACTCAATGCCCGTATATATCAAAGATATGTAAAATATTCGAATTTTAAACTTATTTCAGAACTTACTGCTGGTGGTGCCTAAAAATAAGTAAGAAAAATCGAATTAATATTATAAATTAATACGTCTAGCCGTCTCTCAACTGTGTAGGGGTCAGCTTTAAGTCTAACCGGATGCATATGAAGCTGAATACCAGTATTTAACAAGCAGCGACTGTCTACCTGACCTCCACAATCAAGTTACTGGGTAGGTACAAGAGAACTCTTGCTTAGATTGGGACTCAGTTTTTGGCTTTTGACTACCCGTAACAGCCGCCAAAGTCTCTGTCTGCGAATAACAGCCGAGGTCTATAGTTTAACATGCTTTCAGAGGCAAGGACGGGTTTAGATATCCAATTAATGGTTACCCATCCATGGACTGACAACAGAAAGCGCCGCTTAACTATTGATCGTACGGATGTAAGTATAACTTGAGCCACAAGATGTTAAGAGACATATGATTAATATTTAACATGAAAAATACAAACGAGATGATTGTATTTAGATTTCTAAAACACGATCCGTGTCATTCTTTTTAATTAAGTACTTACATCTGCCTAAAAACAATAAGGAACACGAAATTAAAAAACCAACACAACCAATAAAATAAGGATGAATTAGTATGACGGCGCAGAAAGTGGCGCCATCTATGTTTGTTACGAAGTCACCGGGAACTACCATATAGGTTTATTATGTTTTATATTTATTTATTTATTAAAACTTTATGCACAAGTAAAAAAATACTGTACAAAGGCGGACTTAATGCCTGAGGCATGTTATACCAGTCAACCTTAGGGTCCTTAGGGGTACTTCGTGACCGCGCCCGCTGCAGCACCCACGAGTCAAAGTGAACAAGCACTACCCGTTCGAACGTAGACATTTTTCACTCTCAACATGCCTATACTTTTTCCAACTATGTTGTGGTCGTTCTTAGTGTAACTGGATACAAATGAATACCATTTTACAAGCTTGAAACTGAATGCTGTATCCAGTGACTGGCATCGCACTTCCATATATTCTCAGGACTATACCCAGCTGCACCGAGAGGGCGAAGCTACAGGATAACCCTCGCCACCCAATGCACAACTTTAATCCAGTGCCACAGGGGTTCAAAATTCGCAAACATTTTCTTGGGTGCGTGAGTCCAACCGATGTCAACCCATCCACAGCAATATGTGATCTGTGGCAAGAACTACTGAAGCCTCCTGATTTCTTCATTGAACCATCAGAGAGCCTCTCCCGGGCACAAGTTACCGTGGCCTACTTCGAAAACCTTAAACAGACTTCGTACCCAAGTAGGGAAGTACGCAAGGACAATCTCAACAAATGGGGGGTTCATGGACGGCTCAGACCTCCGGTGTGTATTCGGGGTCTCTCCATAGACAATGGCTTATTTCCCATCTTGTACCGCATGCCCTGTCACCTGTGCACGTGAGGACCTAATGGCTGCGTCAGCGAACAATATTCGCGTTGTTGAATTTTGACCAAACTAATTTAGAAAAGTATATGGTCAATGAAGTTATCTTAGACCATTTTACACAACAAATGCTTATCTGACCTCCACAACCCGGTTACTGTTTAACCTAAAACTGGTTGTCAGACTATTGGGCTTCTGACTGCCCGTAAAGACTGCCTTAATTTATTACTTACTGGAGCCTGAAAATAAATATAAGGAATTGGATTAATAATGTAAATATGAAGAAAATTAATCGTAGAAACTTCATAACTTTAAACTAATTTAAACTTACTTCCTGAAAAGTAAAACAAAAACAGATTAAAAATAAAATTAAATTTCATTCTAAAATGTACAAATATTTAATACGACTTGTGCTGCCATCTAGTGAAAAATGTGTTCTTCTACTGAACTAAAGTGTTCTACAGTTTACCGTAGTACAATCATTGTTGACTTTCGCTATCAACAAAGTCAATTTATTACTTGTGTCCGCGGCTTTGCTTGCATGCATTGCGGAAACTGTACGACGGACACGTGCCACCGGAATTAAAAGTATCCTTTAAAAATACACATACATGGTTCCACATTTATGGTGGTCAAAAATTAAGTTGACAAAATTAAAATGTAAAAGACTGAATATTTTGCGTTTTTTTATTGTGCAATAATGTTTTTATTATTTGGCGTCATTTTTAGATTGTTTATTTGCTAAAAGTTTCAAAAATATATTTATTTTGCTTTGTCAGTGCAACGTGATGCCATAATTTATTTGCATAAAAACGGAAATTTGAGATATTAAACAAATTATAACATAGCAAACATCTTAAACTTATTATTAAATTGTACTTACTTCTCCCTGAAAACAATCATTAAAATTTTTACATTGAAATTTATTTTTTCCTTTGATTTCTTAATATACTTACTCTCTGGTTTTTATTCAAGTTAACTTTATCAGTGTAATAATATCATCTTTCTTTAATGTTATTGTAAAATATCTTCTACATTTCAATCAAATCCATTCAGCCGTGTCTGCGTGGTTGAGAAATAAACATACAAACTTGCACATACATATACAGGATAAGTTTTTATCCAGTGCGTAAATTGTAACCATGAATTCAGCATATCATTCTAGGCCCAGATTTTTTTTGTCAGTTTTACAAAAAAAATCTGCTGTTTCATAGAAAAATGCCATACCGACGGGGTCAAAATGTATGGAACAGCAAATTTTTTTTTGTATAACCGACGAAATTTTCTTGATCCCCCGAACCTTCCCGTCGCGTCGAATCGCCTACCCGTGCGATTTTCCCCGTTTTTGCAACATTTTTAATTACTGCTCCGCTCCTCTTAGTTGTAGCGTGATGTTATATATCCTATAGCCTTTCTCAATAAATAGGCTACCCAACACAAAAATATTTTTTCAATTCGGACCAGTAGTTCCTGAGATTAGCGCGTTCAATCAAACAAACATACAAACAAACAAACTCTTCAGCTTTATAATATTAATAATTTAAGTATAGATTATACTTACTCCTCCCTAAAGCAATAAATAAAAGATTTGGTTAAAATTTTACATAGAAAACCAAATTTTTATTCAATTTCGTAAATATCTTCCCTTTTTAGGGTTCTGTTGCCAAATGGCAAAAAACGGAACCCTTATAGATTCGTCATGTCTGTCTATCTGTCTGTCTGTCTGTCCGTCCGTCCGTATGTCACAGCCACTTTTCTCCGAAGCTATAAGAGCTATGCTGTTGAAACTTGTTTTATGGAAGTAACTTTATTTATATAATATATTTGGTACACTTACTTCTGCCTAAAAACATTAATTCATAAAATAGGTTAACTTTTTAAACTAAAAACATAATTTTTCATTCGATTTCTAAAATATATTTTCTGTTTTATAGTATAGTTATTTTTATTAATGTAGTCATTTTATGATCATCCTTTACTGTAAAATAATATATCTTCTACATTTCATTGAAATCTATTCAGCCCTTTTTGCGTAACTAATTAATTCATATACACCATGGACCAAAAACGCGTTGACAGAATTAAAATGAACAAAATTAAATATTTTTCGTTTTGTAATTGTTCTGTTTCTTCAGCGTTACTTTAATTTTGTCTATTTGCTGATAGTGTTAAAATCATATTTAATTTAATTTGCGAATGCAACGTTTAATGCAATGAGCTTATTGCATGAGCGTGTAATAAGGCAACGTAGATACTAAATAAATTATAATTGCTAATATCTGAAACTTATTATTAAATTGTACGTACTGGTTCCTGAAAATAATAAATAATAAAATAGGTTAATATTTAACATTGAATACGTGGTTATTCCTTTACTATATATGACTTTATCAATGTAATCAGTTTATGATCATCCTCTAATAAAATCGTAAAATATCTTCTAAATTTCATCCAAATCTATTCATCCGTTTTTACGTGATTGGATGACAAAGAAACAAAGTTTCATATTCTTACACGCTGGTCCAAAATAAGGTTGACATAATTAAAATTGAATATTTACCCTTTTGTTATTGTTCTTATTTTTTGGCGTAATTATAACATTGTTAATTTACTAAATGTTAAACATATATTTATTGAGCTATGTCAGTGCAACGTGGTGCTATAATTTCATTGCATAAGCGTGGAAAAAGGCAATCTAACAAGGGGACGGCACGACCTTGGGGAAACGGATTTGAATGAAATTTCGTGTAGTGGTAGTATACCATGTGGGTGCAATATTGATGGTAATAATTGGTGATAAACAATTGAATGGATTTTTAAGCAATCTTCACGAGAATGAATCTCGTATTTTTTATCTAATAGACCAGCAGTGCTCTGTAATCGTTTAGTGAAATTTTTAATTGTCTATAGAAATAAAGCTAAGCTAGACTCGAACCTGCACAGGCGAGAGTACGAGTCTAGAGCATTATCGCTTACGCCACGGTGCGCTCGAACGTAATATAATGTAACTTATACATAAAGTGCGGACTGAACTTTGTATGCGTTTTTCTCAGCTCCTTCGGGGCATTGGACGGAAATATTTTACAATGGTAGTACCCACATCGTATACTACCATTACACGAAATTTCATTCAAATCCGTTTCCCCAAGGTCGTGCCGTCCCCTTGTAAGATAGTAAACAAATTATAACATTGCAAACATCTAACACTTAATACTAAATTTTACTTACTCCTCCCTGAAAACAATAAGTAAAAAAAGATGGTTAACATTTAACATTGAAATCCAGCTTTTCATTCGATTCTAAATTATTTATTATGTTTTTATGAGCCGATTAAAAACTCAAGATTTTCTCTCCCTCGCCTCCTTTTTAAGGAAATCTCTAATCGACTGGTCGACACTTCACGTGACCAGAAGGCTGGGTCATTCTTTGGCCAAAGAATTAGCATTGCCATTTATCGTGACAATGCTGCCATTCTTCTGGGCACGTTCCCAGATGACATTGATGCGGACGAGTACTTCGACCCCTAAGTGTCCTTTGTTTTTAAAGAACAGTGGCGAACTCCCGTACAAATTTTTGTTGACATTTTTTTTAGCGTCTGCCTATGAAAAATATGTAAAAGTATAGAAATTGAATTGCTGAACAGTTTTGTTTTCTGTTATACTTTTATAGGAAGTCAGGAATTTAAGATATTTCAGATTGAAGTTTTAGAGGTTATGTCTCGTCAACAACAGACTTATCGAAAAAGATATATAGAAATACCTACTTATTGCTCAAAATATCATTGATAGAAATGCATTTTAAATGTAAAATAAACTACAGACTGCGTATTCAGAATATTAAGTCCAACCGACGTACGTAGGTCTGCCACATGGTCCACGTAAGTAAGTAGGCAGGTACTTACCTACTTAATTATTATGTTCAGAAGAATATTTATTCAATAATCTTAGTCAACTATCTTGAGAGCAGTTAGTTATAGATATAGTATGATTCATTACATGATAAGGGTAGGTCATTGGTAGATATAGAAAAAAAAAACAACTTTGTTTTTTAAATATTTATTCCTCATCTTCTCTAACCACAATGTCATCAAGAAAACCTGCGGGTGATGTGATATATGGTTAATGTCTGGCCCATCCTAGATATCATACTTCAGTCATTGTATGAGCACAACATCCAACTCTCGAGTTAATAGCCAATGCCGAGTATCGGCGCATTTTATTGACACATAATATGTTGCAATTGTCACACATGATGCGTGTAGGCCTTACACAGCTACTTATCCTGATAAACAAATCGATGCACACACAACAAAATCCAAGGTATCAGGCAGAATCGGAATCCAGAGTCACAGAAAAATGTCGTCGTATAGGCAAACAATCAGAATCCTTAGGCAAGCACTAGTCACACAGGGAACCGTTAATCTCAGAGTCCATAAGCAGAAGCAGTCGATGAAATAGAAAATCACGGAAAATCGGTGGAAAACAAAATATAATAATAATAATAATTTATTTAATAAAAACGATTACAAAAAGAGTACATTTAGCAAACAGTATTAAATTCTCATACAATTATAGTGCCTAAAGATAAACTATTTCTAAAGTATTTTTATCACAAGTGCAGAAGATGATTCATCGGAATTAGAATGTAAGGTAGCGACCCGCCCGATCTAGGTTAAATGAAACCTGTGTTTCGGGCCATCACTTTACATTTCAATTAAATTGGTGCAATCATATTTTAAGTATAATTTATACAAGATTATTTTTAGTATATGCGAAACCTGAATATAGTTTGTTCAGAATCAGTAACTGAATCGATTCCAATATTTTTTACACCATGTTATATTTTGTCCCAAAAATATTTAATTACGCTTAAAAGTTGGTACCCGCAATCATATGTTTGCACACAGGTCACGACAGTTCATAGCTTTCTAGGCGGCGTGGGCGCACAGCGGGACGGCGACGGCGGGGCGCCCTCCGCTAGATGCATATGTTTTTGCATGGAAAACCAGGTAACTTAACAAGCTTATAACTTTGTGATTATTAATGATACAGTTTTGAAATTTTTTTCATAGATTCTTTACATAAAAATACTAGACCCGTGTTTCGGGTTTCGCATAAACAAAAATTAATGTTGTATAAAAGTAATCTATTAATAACTATGAGAAAAAGCACATTAGTAAAACAACACAATAAAACAATAATTCCTAAAACTAAGTGAGTGTATATACTACAAAAATAAATACTTACGAGGGGATAAATTATAATCATGACATAATTTCTAGAAGTTTTTCTGTGTCTGTGTAATTAAGTACCGCTAAGTATTCTGATGATATTGTACTACATTTTTTATAACTTAAACTATAGATGCTCAATAACTTGTTAAGTCTATTATACAGAAGAGGTCCTAAGAACACAAAAAATCGCTTAGCAAACGCATGTCTTGTTTGAGGCTTTATGCAAACCAAATCCTTTCTTCTCTTGTCAGAGGGTACTGGGTCAAAAGGAAGAGCACTGTGCTGGTGTAATACTATGCTTAAAATGAATAATTGCCTTACTGTTAGTACATTACATGCTATGTAGAGTTGGTGCGTAGGAAACCTAAAAGGGCGAAAGGTAGCAACTTTTAGACATGCTCTTTGAGCACGCTCTAGAGGAAGTAAAATTGTTTTTGCTGCACCACCCCATGAAGTTATGCAATAGGTAAGAATGGATTGGCACAAAGCTAAATAAACCTGTTTAATTAATTTATAGTCGGCTATGTTCCGTAAGTTTTTAAAAACATATATTAATTTGCGAACTCTAATACAAAGTAATTCGATATGTTTACGGAAATTTAAATTGGAGTCAATAGTGACACCTAGATATTTTAAATGGTCAGCTTTAGCTAAAGTGGGGCAAGAACATGCGGTGTCAGCGTACGTGCGACAATTATGAGCGTAAATGTTTAGATTAGTTAGCGGTATGTTAGTATTTCTCATTGTAAATAAAATGTACTTTGTTTTATCTGCATTTAATGTTAGGATGTTATTATGGAGCCAATCAGACACTATGTTAAAACCAGTCTGTGCATGTTGATAGACCTCAGTTTTGGATTTAGCTGAGAAAAGTAAAGCGGTGTCATCCGCATAAGAAATTATGACACCATTTTGAAGTGGTAGGCTGCACAGGTCATTTATATAGATTAAAAATAAGGTGGGCCCCAAAATGCTACCTTGTGGAATGCCAAAACAATTGTTTTTAAGTTCAGAACTAGTATACTGCCCTATTTTTACACATTGATGACGATCGCTAAGATAATCAGCAAATAATAAAAGTTGGGCTCCTCTAATCCCAAGTGTTTCAAGCTTGTGCAATAGTAAATTATAAGAAATAGTATCGAAAGCCTTGGCAAGGTCTACAAAGATACAAATTGTATGCATACTATTATCTAGATTGCTAGCAATATAATTAGTTAATTTGTATACTGCTTGGCTAGTTGATCTTTTGGGCCTAAATCCAAACTGATTGTCTGAAAGTAGTTTGTTATCTTCCAGATATTTTATCAACCTAAAATTAATATTTTTTTCTAAAATTTTTGATAGTCCTGTTAGCACTGAAATGGGTATGTAGTTATTGACACAGTTCCTGTCACCAGACTTGAATACAGGGGTGACCACAGCTTTTTTAAGGAGCTTGGGGAATATTCCTTTAGATAAACAAAGCTGAAAAATGTAGGTTAGTGGAGGGGCAAGTAGGTATCTGAATCTTTTAAGTATATTATTGGGAATGTCATCCCACCCAGTAGCACATACATCCTTTAACTCAAATAATAATCTTTCAACTTCGTTAACGTCGGTATATAATAAAACAAAAGAATTTAATGTAGAGGAAGTCGCAGTCGGGTTATGAGGGGATAAAATATTAGAATTTAACGATTTTTCAGCCAAGTTTTTACCAACGTTAGCAAAGAAGTTGTTCATTTTATTCATTGCTTCGGAAGGGTTTGTCTCTGTAGACAGTAAATCAAGTGGAGGTTCGGGACTTTTTGATGTAAATGTATTCGTTTTTATAAATTTCCAGGCAAGTTTACTATTTTTTCCCGCCTTCTGTAATGCATTTTTATCATACTGATTTTTCACTTTTTTCAGAAGATTATTGCAGTAGTTCCGGTACCTTTTATATGTTACAGAAAGTATTTCGTTATCAGGTGCAAGTTTCAATTTAAGGCGAAGTTTGTCTCTATGTCTTATACAACGAACGAGACCGGGTGTGATCCAGGGTTTGATGCAACTATACCTTCTAGGCATTTTATGAGTAAATGTGTTTTTGTTTATTGAAAATTGTAGCAAATTTATGAAGTACAGTAAAGAAATAATTGCATCGTTTGTATTATAAACAGGGTCGAAATTAATACCGCGTAAGTCATCTTCGAGGTTTCATATTTACTGTGGTGTAGCTACGCATGCAGTTTTTTCTAGGTGAGCTCATTTGCAATGTTAGTAAAACAGCTTGGTGATCGGTGAGCGAAGAATTAGTAACAAATGTTTTGGATGGATTTTTAGATTTTAGAATAATGTGGTCTAAGCAAGAGCCGCTCTGATGCGTGGGGTGATAGTGAGCTGGTAAAAGTCCATGAAATGAGCAAATGTTCAGATAATTATGTACATGTGTGTCGGTTTTCTGAGAAGCAATGTTTATTTTAATATCGCCCAAAAGTACTATGTTTTTAAATGATGGTGAGGTTTTTAAATTTGTGTCGAGTGAGTCTAAAAATCTGTCAATATTTTGAGACGGAGGCCTATAAATAGCCATGACTACTGTATCGGGACTAATTTTAATTATTAAGCAATTACTATCCTGGAATTCCGGCTCTTCCTTTATTGTACGTAGGTTATTTTTGATATATACCACTAATCCATCATTTTGGTTTATATTTCTCTCAGTTCTGTAAGAATAATACCCGTCAAGAGATGGTAAGTTAACCGTCTGTTTTGACAACCAACATTCTGTTAAGACGATTACATCACAGCTTATGTCAAGATTCTGTAATAACACCTCAAAGCCGTTCATGTTTCGATTAATGCTGCGAATATTCTGTGTAAGCAAGGTTAACGCTTTAACATCAGAAGGAAGAAGGTGTTTACAGTCCTCAACATTACAGGTTATAGATTCAGATACAGAAAAACTGTCTAGATCACAAATTAGTTGATTTGTCATGATCTTTACAAACTAAGTGGAAATATAAATAAACTATACGCTACCTGTTTACGTGCTACTAAATACAATAATCTGTGGCGCTCTTAGGCGCCTTCATAGTCTATTGAGTTTATATAATTAGTTTCCGCATATGTGCGCGCTGGGCAACTTACATCACCAGTGGGATGGTCACATTTTCTCTTATACCGTTTGCACGTCGCACATTGAGAGGGAGAAGATTTGCTGCTGCATTCCTTGAAGGAGTGTCCAGTCTCTGCACAGTAGTTGCAAGTAGGACTGGTTTCTCGACAAAACTTGGCTGCGTGACCGAACTGCTGGCAATTGAAGCACCTGGTGACTATAGTGAAGTCTCTCACGGGGCATGATGACCAATTAATAAAAAATCGGCTTTGATTGATCAGTAATTTTCTAATGCTAGGGGGTATTTCTAATATGTAGTTACAGGTAGGAAGGTCTTTCTTACCCGATTTATGGCTCAGTTTTATTCTATCAAGGAAGGACTCACGGGTTATATTCGGAAACTTGTCTGAGAGGTTTTGCTCGTAGATACAGTCAAATACCTCCTGCTCAGTAAGGGTAACGGGGACACCAATAACAGCGATTCTCGGGCGGCGTTTAGAAGGTTCTTCTATTGTAAGGCCAGATGATGCTAACTTTCCGATTTTCTGAGCTTCTCAATATCGCCTTTTGCTGTCGGTGCTAATCAAAACGCCCCCATTTTTCACTTTTCTGAGGCCACGGACATGAAGCTTCAGTTCTTCGGGAGATATTATCTTTTGAACAAGTGACTTAGTGTCGTCACTTGTTTGGGTCTTATCGCTGGGATAGATGGCGACTGATTTCAAATTCGCAGGACGGACAAAGTTATCGGGACCTTTCTTCACCATACTTGCATAAGAAGTATTCTCCGATTTGTTCAGCTTTGTTTCGATGGCGTCTTGAAACTGCTGGAGAGATTGGACAACAGTTTGGTAATCCTGGAGGTGCTGGATTGTAGTATGGGCTGCAATCGTTTTCTGCTTCAATGATTGGTATAATACGGCCATCTGTGAAGTCCCACTTGAGACCTTCCTGCAAAGGGTGGAAACACGAAGCTTCTGTTCCGAGTTCATTTTCCCTTCCCCAACAATACTGCAAACTTCGTTTAGAATGGCATCAATAGATCCCACCCATCTCTGGATCTCCTGCGTGCTGATGACTTCACTTGGCAGTTCATTATCCGCGGGTGCTGGTGGATTGGGGTCGCTTGGAGGTACTGGTTCGGTAGGCATCGGTGGAGGACTTCGCCGTAGTAATTGACTACGGCCAAACGGGCTTGATCCCGGGTTAGACATGCTAACCGTAACACTTTGTTGTTTGTAACACTGTTTAGTATATCTTGCACATGTTAGTCGGTAAGAGTCACACGCGACACACTTTTCTTTTATACTGACGTCGCAAATAATTATATGTATTTGTAGTAATTGTTTATTGCATTATAATCGAAACACACGTCCGCTTCGTCTCGCGCCTCGTAAAGCAATCATCAAAATAACGGGACGCACGCGAAGACAACGACAAGTTGTCAGTGCCGGCCGATTGACAATTGAAATGTCATGTTTTTTTTTGCGATGTTGCCATACTCGAATTGCACTACGATGTCATATGTATGTATTAAAAAATTATGACCGCTATAATCTTTAGCTCAAGCAATCATTTTTATTTTAACACTTGTATTCTGAAACATAAATATATTTCCTCAGTATATTAATGCAATACGTAAAGCCACAGCGTATGTAAGTTGACTAGGATTTATATTACATGGCAACATTAAAAGTATCGCTTAGCCAAAAGTCATGAAGTCGAGCAAGAAAGAAAAAAAACTAAGCCATGATTATTTCTTAGCATCAATAATCTAGTCAAATAAGCTCTTTATAATGATGTTTTTTTTTTTCAGACTTTGATAGTACTTATGTTTGATTTGATAAAACTGAGTAAATTATTTCGTTGGTATCTAGTAGGGTGACATACGTAGACGCTTAATAATTTCATCAACAATTCTCTCGCCAGTATCCTTTATTTGTATAGTTAGTTATTTATTTTATTTTTAATTTTATTAATGTATAGTTTTCAATAAATTGAATAGAGAGATTTAAATTAAATAAAAACAAAATTGTAACCTAAATTAAGTAAATCTATTAATTTTTATGACTATCGTTTAATGTAATTATAAAATATCTTCTACATCTCATCCAAATCCATTCAGCCGTTTTTGCGTGATTGAGTAATAAACATACAAACTTTTCAAATTTATTCACCATGGTCCAAAGAAGCGTTCACAGAGTAATTCTGTGAACGGGTCTTTGTTAATGTTCTTTACTTCAGTGTCATTTCTAAAATTGTTAATTTGGTAAGAGTATTTCAAATATATTTATTTCAATTTGGCAATGCAATGTGGTGTCATAATGTTATTGCGTGAGCGTGGAACGTGCCAATGTAAGAAAGTAAACAAATTATAACGTATCTGACATCTGAAACTTATTATTAAAAAGTACTTACTTCTCCCTGAAAATAATAAGTAATGAAATAAGTAAACATTTTAAATTGAATATTAGATTTTTTTTGCATCTTTGTAAAATATATTCTCTATTTTTGATTAAGGTTAACTTTATTAATTTAGTCATTTTATGACCATCCTTTAATTAAACTGTGAAATATTTTTTACTTTTCATTTAAATCTCTTCAGCCGTTCATACGTAATTGATTAATTAACTGTGTGTTACTGTGCAACTTTCATATTTGTACACCACTGTCCACAATAACGTTGACAGACTTAAAATAGGAAAAATGTTAAATTTTGCGTTTTGTAATCGTTCTGTTTCTACAGTGTCATTTTTAACTTTATTTATTTGCTAACAGTGTTAAAAATATATTTAATTCAATCTGTCAGTGCAACGAGATGCCCAAACATTGCATGAGTATGGAAAAAGGCCAATTAGTTTACAAATCATAACATATCAGATATCTGAAATAAGTTTCACTGCACGGTGCACTGTTAGTAATAAGTTATCTAGACACGCGGCAGCGTGTCAAGCCAAGTTCAAGTAACAGAACTGGCGAGCAGCACCGTGTGTAATATTACACGAACCATTTGGAGCCACTTTTGACCCCCTCATAACTCAAAAACTATTTTACATAAACGTGTCAAATTTGGCTCATATAGTGAGACTTGCAAGATACATATGTGCTCCAAATTTCATAAACATATCTTTAATGGTTATTTAGATATTAACGTCCAAAAATCGTCATTTTTATCACTGACTGACCTATAGATCAAAACTCTAACCCTGTTCCAGATGACCTAGAAAGTTCAAATTTGGCATGCAGATAGGTAATTAGGTAAATACAAAGGAATAAATCAGAAACTGGCAAATTTTTATCATTTTATTATAATTTTTCACTTAATGGATTCTATTAGGAGCACTTATAACAAAAACGATTTGGTATTAATTTTGTTATAACTTTGGTATAAATAAGTATCTACTAATAATTTATGTACAAAAAGTAATGATATCCCATCAAAAACATAAATGTGAAATGAGAGCCAAGTTCAATATTATGATATATGCCTTGGTTGTTGACTTCAACGACAAAAGAAGTGAGATCTAAATGGGTGCCAAGCTCAATGGTCAGTCTTGACTTGGCTAGTTTTCATATAGGAATTATAGCCTTCGCAAGTTTTAAACCTGTTACTTGTCTGTTCTTATTTTATTATTCCGAAAATTTGGCTTGCTGGTAGAAACTAGCCATCGAACATAATAACTCGTATATGAGAACTAGCCAAGTCAAGACTGACCATTGAGCTTGGCACCCATTTAGATCTCACTTCTTTTGTCGTTGAAGTCAACAACCAAGGCATATATCATAATATTGAACTTGGCTCTCATTTCACATTTATGTTTTTGATGGGATTAAATTATACTTACTCCTCCCTTAAAAAACAATAAATAAAAAAATTGGTTAACATTGGAAACCAGGTTTTTCATTCAATTTCTAAAATGTGCTTTCTGTTCTTATGTAACTTACTTTAATTATGCACCTAGTTATTTTATTATTATTGTTTAATATTATTATAAAATATCTTCTACATCTCATCCCAATCAATTCAGCTTTTTTTACACCATTGACAGAATTAAAATCCAGAAAATTTAATATTTTGTGACTTGTTATTTTTCTGTTTCTTCAGTGTCATTTTTAACATTATTTATTTGCTAACAGTGTTAAAAATATATTTGATTCAATCCGTCAGTGCAACGTGGTGCCCAAATTTCATTGCATGAGTATGCAAAAGGGTCAGAGAGTTAACAAATTATAATACTGCTAACATCCGCAACTTATAATTATATTATACTCACTGCTTCCTGAAACCAATAAGTAATAACATTGGTTAACATTTAACATTGGTTCTTCCTTTGACTTCTAAAATATATTATATCGTAAAATATCTGCTACATTTCATCCAAACATATTAAGCCGTTTTTGCGTGATTGAGTAACAAACACACAAACTTGCATATTTATACACGGTGATCCAAAATGACTTTGATAGAATCAAAATTGAATAATTTATGTTTCGTAATTTTGTGTATTTAAAACGTGTGTTCTTAAAATATGTGTTTTTAAAATGTGTATATATGGATTTTTCTGAAATAAATGTAATTGATTGAATATGTACGTATGTACGTGTGTATGCAATAATGTCCTTATTCTTCGGCGCCATTTCTAATATTTTTAATTTGCGAGAAGTTTTAAAATATATTCATTTTGCATCAGTGCAAACATTGCCATAACTTCTTTGCATAGCCGTGGAAAAGGCAGTAAGAGAGTAAACAAATTACCATTTTGCAAACATCTTAAACTTATCATTAAATTGTACTTACTTCTCCCTGGAAACAATAAGTCGAAAATACGTTAACATTTTACATTGAAAACCCGAATTTTCCGTTTGTTTCTAAAATGTATTCTCTTTTTTTATGGAACTTAGATTCAATAACTTCATTTTTTAATAATCCGTAAACATCAATGTAATATATCTTCTATCTATAATATCTTTTACGATTCATCCAAATCCATTTAGCCATTTTTACATGATTGGGTGACAAACATACAATCTTTCAAATTTATACCCGCTAGTCTAAAATAAGGTTAACATAATTAAAATTGAATATTTTGCCTTTTGTTATTGTTCTTATTCTTTGGCGTAATGTTTGTCATTGTTAATTTGCTAAATATTAAATATATATTTGTTGAGCTATGCCAGTACAACGTAGTGCCATAATTTCATTGTATGAGCGTGGAAAAAGGCACAGTCATATCTTACATAGTGACCAAATTATAACATATCAGGCATCTGAAACTTAGTATTAAATTATACTTACTCCTCCCTAAAAAAACATAAATAAAAAAGTTGGTTAACATATAACACTCAGATCCAGTTTTTCATTCGATTTCTTAAATGATTTCCGTTTTCATGTAAGTTACTTTATTTATGTCGTCGTTATGTATGTGACGCCACCAGGTCAAGCTACCCGAAACTGTCAATTTTTCCCAATGAACCTTGAACCTAATGATCTAGAAATAAAGTCGAAAATCTATCAAAGAAATCTGACAGATTGTAGTAGCTTGATGTGTTGGCGTCTGTACCTAGTCATTTTATGATTATTATTTAATGTTATTGTAAATTATCTTCTACATCTCATCCAAATCAATTCAGCCGTTTTTACATGACTTAGTATTAAACGTACAAACTTTCACACACCATGGTCCAAAATAACGTTGACAGAATTAAAATGAAGATAATTGAATATTTTGCGATTGGTAATTTTTCTGTTTCTTTGGCGTCATTTTTAGCATTGTTTATTTGAGAGTGTTAAAAATATATCTTATAATTTGTGGCAGTGCAACGTGATGCCATAATTTCATTGCAAGAGCGTGGAAAAAGGCATATAAGATAGTGAACAATTTATAACATTGTTAACATCTGGAACTTATTATTAAATTGTACTTACTTCAGGCTGAAAACAATAAGTAATAAAGTAAGTTAACATTTTAAATTCATGATTTCTATTCAGTTTCTTAAATATATTCTCTGTTTTATATTGAAGTTATCTTTATTAAAGTAGTCATTTTATGATTCTCCTTTTATGAAATTGTAAAATATCTTCTACATTTCATCTAGATCCATTCAGCCGTTTTTTGCGTGACTGAGTCATAAACATACAAACTTTCAAAATGGTGGTTCAAAATGTCGTTGACAGCAATAAAATTTAATATTTTGCGTTTTGTTATTATTCTTTTTCTTCGGCGTCATTTTTAACATTGTTTGTTTGCTAAGAGTGATAGCAGGTTCTCTATGGTGTTCCCAAACTTTTTAATCCATAATCTAAAGTGCCATATTTTTGTTTGTCCTCATCATCATTAATTGTCCGAATGATAATGTCGGGCAAGTACCGGCACCACACGCATCTGTGTGGTGCCGAATATTTGGAATAACAAACATTATATTTAATGTGCATTATACAATACTTAGGACATATAACTTTATTTCAAGCAAAATTAGAAGATTCTCTCATTATAGTACTCGATATTATGACAAAATAGTTTTAGAAGTAAAAATAATTATGTAAATCACAATTTCGAATTTTTGAACATTATGGTTACTGAAGTTTCTAGCTAACACGTAGGTAATGATTTACGAACAATTTTATGACGGACGAACAATTTTAGGAGAAGAAAAGGAGTACCGCCCAAATTTCAGTGCATAAGCGAGTAAAAAGGCAACGTTAGGTAGTATTTAAATTATAACTGCTAACATCTAGAACTTATTATTATATTATACTTACTGCTTCCTGAAAACAATGAGTAATTAAACTGGTTAATATTTAACATTGAAAACCTGATTATTATTTAATGTTATTTTAAAATATAATATCTTCTACAATTCATCCAATCAATTCAGCCATTTTTGCGTGACTGAGTAATAAATATACAAAAAGGCACATTTAAACACGGTGGTCCAAAATTACGTTGATATAATTCAAATTCATTTTATTGCATTTTGTTTTTGTGAAATAATATTCTATTTCTTCGGCGTTTTTTTGACATTGTTAATTTGCTAAAAATGTTAAAAATAAATTTATTTTGCTATATCAGTGCATCGTGGTGCCATAATTTAATTGCACGAGAGTGGAAAAAGCAATATAAGATAATATACAAATTATAACATTGCAAACATCGAAACTTATTATTAAATTACACTTACAGCTGGCTGAAAACAAAACGTAAAGAAATAGGTTAACTTTTTACATTGAAAACCTGATTTTTCATTCTATCCAAACACGCAAAACACACACACACACAAACAAACACACACACGCACATCAAACACACACACGCACATCAAACACACACACACATTCAAACTGTTACATACATACACGGTGGTTCTAATTGACGTTGACTTTTAACATTTTAATTTTTAACGTTAATTTTTAACATTGTTTGTTAAAAGTGTTAAATATAAATAGGTATTTATTTCAATATATCATTGCAACGTGGTGCCATAATTTCATTGCATGAGCGTAGAAATTTACACTTACGGGTTCCTGAAAACAATTAGTAAAAAATAGATTAATATTTTATATTGAAAACCGGATTTTCACACGACTGCCCAACAAAAGTGTTATGTTTTCGGGGTTCATGTATGTTTGTAAGTTTCTTTATTCCACCATAACTTCTAAACGGCTCAACCGTTATCATGTGGTATCGTTAGAAGCGTTGCGTTATTCTGGGTAATATGGGCTGATGAAAATCATAAAAATTATTTTGGGGTAGCCCCACATACAAACTTCCATATTTATACACGGTGGTCCAAAATGACGTTGACAGAATTTGAATATTTTGCGTTTTGTTATTGTATAACAATGTTATTATTCTTGGGCGTAATTTTAACATTGTTTATTTGCTAAAAGTGTCAAAAATATTTTTATTTCAATATATCAGTGCAATGTGGTGCCAGAATTTCATTGCGTGGTCGTGGAAAAGGCAGTGTAAGATAGTAGACAAATTATAACATTGCAGACATCTCAAACTTATTATTAAGTTGCACTTACTTCTTCCTGAAAACAGTAAGTAAAATAATTGGTTAACATTTAACATTGAAAAGCTGATTTTTCCTCTTATTTCAAACGTATTTTTTTTTATTAAGTTAACTTTATTTAGGGATCCCTTTTTTCGCAGAATGTTCTTTTTCCTAATGTACTTTGGCATACCTATTTTGGCATAATTTGTTTTGCCATATAATACTTTGCCATATTTTTTTTTTGCATACAGTTTATGTTGTCATAATGATCTTGAAGGCTAATTTGTTTTGGCATAATTTTAACCTCTAAGTCCCTGAGATACCACATTTGGTATAGACACAATGGTTTTTTAATTGTGTCTGTAATTACGGCATTCAAATGTTACTAGGTATAATGACTATTAGCATAACAGTGTTTAGGCATACTTATTAACACTAAATTAAAGTTAAAGTACTGTCTTAAAAATTCAATATGTTGTGCTACAAAATTTAGTGACAGAAATGAATCGCTGCAAAACCGTCTGCACGTAGTCTTCTCTGCCCTACCCCTAGACTGTAATTTAAACCCGCGTAGGCGCGGAGAAGCGAGGCGGCCCGTGAGCTGAGGAGCAGGTGGTTTTGACGCCCGCTACCGCAGCTGAGGCTGGGCGGCGAAGCCGGCCAGAAAGCCGAAGCTGCGGTGGTAAAAATATGTTTTAGTATCATTATGCGTATATATGTTATGCTTAATCATTATTATGATTAAAGAAATTATCCTTAAAAACATTATGCGTAAGCTGTTATGCGTAAATAATACTATGCGAAAATATACTGAGGAGAAAAAAAGTATGCCATGTTATATTAGGTCTTAAAATTGTATGCAAATGGATAGGAAACCCTTTATTTATGCATTCATTTTATGATCATCCTTTCATTTAACTCTAAAATATCTTGACAAAAAACAAAACGCTACTTACATCCTGAAAGTATAAAAAGAAATCACATTAATATGTTGACGCCGCAAATACGAAGGAAATAAGTGAAATTTTAATATTTTCAGTGATTGCTACGACCAAGTTATTTTTTATTTATTTATTTAATAGATCTTTGTAATAACCGTACCGCTTTATATTTCAATTAGTTAACTCAGCATATCGCAGTCCTGTGCTGGACATAGCGTAAAAATAATTAGCCTATTACGTCCCCACTACTGGAAAAAGCCTCCTCTCTGTGAGAGAGGGAGAGGGCCGGAATCCATATTATGTCACATGTTTCCAAATTTTTTGTTCTAGAACGTTTTCTCGTGATTGTTTTTTTCACTATTTGAGAGCGGTGGTGATGAGTTAATTCTTCATAGTAAAGTGCCTGCCTGGGTTCGAACCCATGATCTACAACTCGTAAGTCGGGCGTCTCTATCACTGGTCCACCATCTTCTCACACGCTTATGTCTGAAAATAGGCCTCCTCTTAATTGCACGACAATACGCCTAGATCCTCCGCCTTCCGCATCCAGTCCGTCCCAGCCATATTTTTCAGGTTTTCGGTTCATCTATCTGGGGCTTGGAGCTTGTCACATCAATGTAACATACATAACAATATTCAAAATATATCTCATCATCATTCATAGGATATAGGCCTCCCTCCAGGTCCAGTTTTGTGCTTCCCACGTCCAGCAGATTCTTGCGGCCTTGACAAGGTCCGGTACTCCGGAACCTTTCGGGTACATTGACCATCTGTAGTGCGAGCAATGAGCCCTACCCACTGCCACATAAGTTTGACAATACATTGGGCTCTTTGCTTGGTTTCTCTGCGGATCTCTTCATTTCTGATTCGATTACATAGCGAAACTCCAAGCATTGCCCATTTCATTGCAATTGGCAATGAAAATATAACTCAAACTTATTAATTTTTTTACCTGGGGCTAAAAATTATAAGAAAAACAAGATTATAATTGTGACATGTAAAAATAAATAGGACCAGACGGCGTTGTCCTAACTGACACTTGAATATGACTGCGATCATCAAAATTGTCACTCATTTGTTCGGAAAACCCGAACGCAGCGTCAGTCGGTGCGACACTACGTTCGGGTTCACCGAACGAATGAACGAATGATTGACAACTGACAGCTGTGATGCCGGACAGTTTGTTGCGCCACTTCTTCTTCCCAGCTACAGCACTAGGAAGTAGTGAAGGGCGGGCGTGCCGGGGAACTGTCTTATGAAATGTTGATGTTCGAAAAGTGCTGAACCCCAGCCTAATTTGAATAATTGCCTTTCGATTTTGATCGATTATTGAAAAGTGTGCGTCCTGTAAAGACGATGAATCTAACTTTTATTCCGATTATAATAGTGATGACGTAACTATGTCAATTTTCCATCAGGCCGAGTTAAACACATTACATACTAGCCGGATTGGGTGTGAATGAATGAATTTTTGCGTTGCGCAAAATGCCTGCCAAAATATATTTCCGTTTTAGCCATTCATAAATTCATTTTATTAATTCTTCATTTGATGATCAACTTTCTACTTTCTTACGAACACAATCATCTGACACTTATTGCATAATTATTTACTGGTACTTACATTCTGAAAAAATAAGATAAAAAAACAGGTTATTAAAAATATATAACAGACTAACGACCCACCCCTGCCTCAAAAGGGTGGAATTGCGTCATGCCAAATCAAAGGAATTTCTTTGCTACATATTTAGCTTATAATTTACCCACTGCTGGGACATCAGCCTCCTCTCGGTAAGAAGGAGTGGGCCCTAAATCACCACGCGGGCCCAGGGCGGATTGGTCGATGTCACATGCCTTCGATTTCTTGGTTGTAGGACATGCCGGTTTCCTCACGATGTTTTCCTTCACCGTTTTGAGAGCAGTGATGGTGAAATAGTTTACACAAATTGTCTGGATTCGAATCTACGACCCAAATCATGAAAAATCGCAGGCGTTAACACTGGGCTACCACTGCTCTCATTTATCCAACATGATTATTATCTATCATTATTGCTACTTAGTTCGTTACTTACGGGCTGAAAAAAAAAGAAAATTAGATTAACATTTTGTCATGCAAAATTGCAGGCTTTATACAAATTATAAAGACACAACATTTGTAGAACAAATTCGCGACACGACATTTGTAGAACAAATTCCATGAAGTTATCATAGTCTTCTTCTACGAGATTCGCGTCGCGCTGTCGCATCAAGCCTGTTTATGGGAGCCATAATATTGGTAACGCAATTATGCTAATTGTTCCTACTTAGACAGAAACGTTCTCCATCTACCTGCCGTTTGCCAACTATGTTAGAACCGGCTTCCAGTCTAACCGGATGCAAACTAATATCAGAATTTTACATGGAGTGACTGCTTATCTGACTACCATCCCCCAGTTACTGGGTACACGATACTTCTTGGTAAGGCTGGTTGACAGACTTAAAAAAAATTTCAAGACTACCTGTTACAACTGTCGAAAATTGACGAATGAAATGCCGGGACAAAAGACCCGAAGCATCCTTCCTCCTCAATCAATCAATCAACTCAGGCTATCGCAGTCCACTGCTGGACATGGGCCTCTCCCATGTTGCGCCACAACACCCTGTCCTCCGCCTTCCGCATCCAGTCTGCCGCAGCCACTTTCCTAAGGTCGTCGGTCCGTCTAGCTCAGCCTTTCCCAAAGTGGGCAATAACGCCCCCTTGTGGGCGCCGCAGGCCTAAAGGGGGGTGGTAAAGACCCAGAAAAAAAATGGGGACGTTGTGTAGACTCTACACAAGGCTGGGCTGGGGAAAGGCTGGTCTAGCTGGAGGGCGTCGCACACTACGCTTGCCGATACGCGCTCTCCACTCCAGGACTCGTCTGCTCCACCGGCCATCGGTCTTTTGATAGAGATGGCCAGCCCAATGCCACTTCAGCTTGCTTACTCTGCGAGCTATGTCGGTAACTCCAGTTGTTTGCCGGATAATTTTGTTTCTGATTTTATCCTTCAAATAGACTCCGAGCATAGCCCGCTCTATAGCGCGCCGAGCGACCTTGAATTTGTGGGCCAGCCCAACTGTCAGTGTCCACGTTTCGGCACCGTATGTCATTACGGGCAGGACGCACTGGTTGAAGACCTTAGTCTTCAGACATTGCGGAATAGGTGACGAGAAGACCTGACGAAGGTTTCCAAATCCTTCCTCCTTTGAAACATAATATACCTAATTTTGTATCCACTTTCATGGATACTAAGCGACACTCAAATGTAATGAAGCCTTTGGTACTTATTTTGGAGGTATGAAGAACAGGGAGTTACGTTTTTTCAACCTCAGTAGAAAAGAGAGAATTCTCCGACCAGACTGGAATCGTGTCTGGTGGGTATTTATTCTACAGGGTGTAAGGCACAGCTCTTCGGAAACTGACTAGGTGCATTCATCTCCTTATTTTGAATCATATTCCTACGGAAATTTTCAGGACTTTAATTTTTTTGTATCGTTCTTTTTCGATTACGTATCCTTTTATTTATTTAGTTATAAATTTTTACTTACGCCCTGGAAATATTAACAAAAATATAATTTAATTGTTTAAAATAAAAACATGTTCATTATTAGGCCGGAGTGATACCATTTGAGACAGAAATTGTTCCCGTCCACCATCATCAGCCTATCATATTCCCACTGCTGGGACACAGGCGTCATTGCCAGTGCAATAAAATCTATTGTAAAGTTTAAGCGCTAGTTCAGACATGGCGAAATCCGCGCGGTCGAGTCGCTCGGAGCTAAACCGGGCGGACCCTGTATACGTGCGGTAACCGCTTCTCGACCGTTACAAAATGAAATCGCGCGAACACTGTGCGTATCTATTTACTTGACATGCCTTAAAAGAACAAAACGGTCTCATGGACAGACAAAAAGCGACTTTGTTATAAAGTTTTTTTTCTTTATAAAAATATCATAATTCCAGCCGAAAGACGTCCACTGCTGGACATAGGATTCCTCCAAGCACCGCCACTTCGACCTGTTCTGTGCTTCTCACATCCAGTGGATTCCTGCGGCCTTCAGCAGGTCATTGGTCCATCTTGTGGGAGACCTTCCAACGCTGCGTCTTCAAGTACGTGGTCGCCACTCCAGAAACCTTCCGACCCCTTTAAATATATAGATTAATATATTACTTACTCCCTGAAAACATAAAAAAGATTCAATTAACATTTTAAACAATTGGTATAATGATTAAATAGATGTCTTCCAAAATTTTCGAAAAAAAAAAAACTTTTTTCTTTTTTCCTAATATAAGCATGTTTTACGATTTCTTACACAGCCAGTGTTGTGAGTTGTGAAACTTGTCCTTAACTCTATTCGAATTTTAATTCTATTTTTTTTTTCATTCATACTTTTGTATTTTCAATTAATATCATACTTATTTATTTACTTACTCGCTGTAAATGATAAGACACATCATATTAATTTGGGTCATGCAAAAGTAACAAGTACTGCCTATTTTTTATTAAAAAGTTTTTATGTGAGGTAGCAAGGGTGGATCCAGGATGTATTTATGGGAAGAGCAAATGGGCTAGACAGCAATTAAGTGTCTCCCACGCCTATTATTCTAAAGCTGAAAAGCTTGTTTGTTTGTTTGAACGCGCTAATCACAGGCACCTATAAGTTTGAATTAAAAAATATTTTTGTAATGGATGGCCCATTTATTGAGGAAGGCTATATAACACCACGCTACTGCTCTTAAGATCCGAGCAAAATGAAAAAAAGTCGGAAAAAACGCTAAGTGCGAAGCGGAGTTATAGAGCGGGCGGGCGATGGAATACGACCCGACGGCGATGGGTCGCGGGCCAATATTACATGCGAATGGAGTCGTGGCCATAAGCTAGTTTAAGAATAATAAAAAGAAAAACGCATGTGGTTAGCAGACCCCCGTCAGAAGCGAGGTTCAGCAATACTCGCACGCACACGTTCTCGTAAATAATTTTATAGAAAACCATGAAAACGTCACTATGACAAAACTTTGAAGTTTTCGCAGCCGTTAACTTGAATTTTCATTTCTTTATTGATGAGTTTCCCGCATTCAGATAAACAAACGTAACGGAGGGACTTTAGTTTTCTAAAATATGTATAGTAAAGATAGTGATTACTCACGAGCTGAAAATATAAGAAAAAGAATCCAATTAGCAATTAAACGATGAAAATAAAGACAAAATCGGTGTCATTTAATCACCATCACCATCATCATTTCAGCCGGAGGACGTCCACTGCTGGACATAGGCCTCCCCCAATTTGTGGGGGTTTGCCATAATCACCACGCTTGGCAGGCGGGTTGGCGATCGCAGTATGGTGGTAAATTGCATAGAGAACGCTGCTGCCCATTCTCTAGTAAGTCCCTTAGTCGCCTTTTTCGACACCCACGGGAAGAAATGGAGTGGTGCTGTTCTTTACGTCCGGCACCACACAGAACCACCCAAACGTGATTTAATAATTTGTTTAAAAATAAATTAATTTTTCTGGCTTCCTAGCCTTCATGATCATTACACTCTGAATGCCAATAAACATTTGCGTGGGCATTCCCTTAAGTTATAGAAAAACTCATCAAAGTACAGCTTTTGAAGCACTTCTTGTCTCACCAAGTTGCAACAGCGTGGAATAGTCTCCCGGAAAATATTGTGACGGCTCCCTCACTGAACTGCTTCAAGAATCGACTGGACGGATTCAATATGTCCAAGCGTTTTGATGAATCATGATTGTTCCGTATGATGCCGGACGTAAAGAATAGCACCATCCTATTTCTTCCCGTGGGTGTCGTAAAAGGCGACTAAGGGACTTACTAGAGAATGGGCAGCAGCGTTCTCTATGCATTTTACCAACATACTGCGATCGCCAACCCGCCTGCTAAGCGTGGCGATCATGGCAAACCCCGCCATGAAATGCACAGTCGTAGTGGCGGTGCTTGAGGGAGGCTTTTGTCCAGCAGTGGACGTCTTCCGGCTGAAATAATGATGAAGAAGCTTTTTGCTACACATGCATCAGCTATTTAGCTGCTGGTGTCTCTAAACAAATAATACTAACTATCAAGTATCTTGACTTGGCTCGCGAGGTTGTCGACATTTGGGATGTAGAATCAGCGATCATTGTGCCGATAGTCGTCACAGCTAATGGCTTGATAGCCAAGAGCCTCAACCAACACCTGAGGAGGCTCTCGTTTGGCTGCTGGATCAAGGGCTTAATTCAGAGAGTAGGACTTCTGGACACGGCTCGTATTGTTAGGAGGTTCCTCTCCCTGGAGGCCTGACCACCAGTAGCTTGTCCCTATTCCCGATGGGTTACAACCGGTGGGCTACATATGTTATCGGCCAAGCCCGGATGAGCTATTTTCGCCGATGCCAAACCAGTTCTCCCTACGCGCGATATGACAAACCAGTATAAACCTATGCAGAACAGACAAAAGAAACAGCATGTACAGCCTCCTACAGTAAATAAAGTAACGATGTAGTGTCACGGTATCATTAGAATAGAATAGAATAGAATAGAATAGCATTTATTTGCAAATATGGGTTATACATAAGAAGTAGGTATTAATAGGTTTTCATCAGAGTTCTGCCATATTTCACCATTCGGCATGCAAACATTTTCATTATATAAAATTGTTAAAATTTAAATTCTTATTGGAACATTAAATTAGTTATGTCATTCTCATTAAATAAAATTATTAAAATTCAAATTTACATTAAAACTATCAACTTATTACGTTATACTCATGTTAAATTAAAATTCAAAATGTCAGTAACAACTTATACAAGAAATACAAAATCGTGGTCCGAAAATAAATAGACAAACAAACATTAAAAATTCCAGGTCATAGACAATAAATACACCATAATTATTCCATTAGCAAAACAATAATTAATTAATTAAAAATTCGAGGGTTTTTGATAAAAATTGTCCGTTAAAAACTCAGTTACACTGTAGTATGTTTTATCTATTAACAATTTACGAAGTGTACTTTTGAATTGTACCGTTTTCAAGTCTTTCCAAGCACTTGGCAATTTATTATAAACAACTGGGGCCATGCAATAAATACTTCTGCGCATCATAGTGGTTTGACACGGTACATTATTTAATTTTGAATTGTCACGTCTGTTTCTTGGGTATACATCGGCCAAACGTTCAAAACGATTTGGATTGTTCTTCACAAACATCGCTACTTCAAGAATATAAATACAAGGAAGTGTCAATATGTTGTACTGCTTGATTATCAATATGTTGCTGCATTCCAATGTGACACTTTAACCATTGTAAACTGTTACACATAAACATGTAGAGTCATTATGTTGATGACAAGCGAGAACTGGTTTAGTCTAGGCGAATCTTTTAATCCGAAATAAATTTATTTGATAGAAGATAGAACTATTTAGATCATACTAAAATCGGGTTTTATGGGTAACATAACCTATTTAAAAAAAGTAAAATTAAAAGAAATATAAATATATGTCTGTTTATTGAAGTAAAGGAGATAATAATTATATATTTTTTCTTCCTAAAAGATTATGTTACTATTCGAATTGTAAAATCTGAATTTATTTTTAGTGATACTTTTCCTGCATAATATATTAAAAAAAAAAATCTTTAATTACCTCGTTTGTGAACTGAAAGTTATAAAAAAAAATGATTATGATTTTTTATAAATGTTATTTTTGCCTAGCAATATCCTTTGTGCAATGTCATTCAGACCGTGTGACCGTGCTTGCGACTACGAGAACAACAGGGCACCTAGGAGTTTTGTGAACACTGTTTACAAAGACAAAACCCGAAAGTGTTATCAGTTTAAATCAAATAGACCACCAATATTCTTTCCACAGCTGTCTGCTGTCGGGGGAAAAGTAGACCAGGGTGCTTACTCTTGATTTTAATTCCGATCGATTGAAATTTGAATTTTAACGTTTCGTATTCTTGAGTTCGACGCTAGCGCCAAAATGTGTTTAAATTGGGTGTTCCGTCCCGTTTGTCTTTTTACTCTGTGCGCCTACTCATCATTTCGTGTAACAGAGTGAGAACTGTCACTTGTCAGTTTGACTTTGACAACGCGTCTCTTTGGTTTTGGTCTTTGGAAAAATGTCCGTCGCCGTTTGGACTTTACGCGACCTTGTTAAATTAATCCCTTAGAACCGGTCGTTTTTGTGGACAATCTGTCGTGACCCAATTGTTTTGTGTGTAATCAACCCCTTTTGACGAAATAACACGGGTTTAGTTTGTTTGATTGAAATACTTTGAGGTTATAGTGGAGCGGCCTCGTTGTCTGTCCTGGATTACTAACAGCGTCACTACACAATACAATATACACTCATTTACATACATAAATCCAGGCAGGCTCCAGAGCAGGTGTTCTTCAACCTCAGGTGAGTCTTTTATGTGCGTGTGAACTGAGGGACCACACTGAGAATTCGCGAAATGAAAATACTAGGATTTAGTAGTAGTCTTAAAACCATTGTAGAACGAATCTGGGAATTTGTAAGCAAATATATTAAAAACTACGAGCCATAAAGTATGGTCCCTCAGTTCTCACAGACGATCAGCCAGATCTCGGAAAGTATCTTAAAAAAGAAGGTTTTGTGAATACAGATATTTAGTAAAGAATTTGTAAAGATATTTTAAATAACAGACCACAAAGCATTAAAGATAAAAAAAAATATAACAACTGAACTGTGGTCCCTCAGTCCTCATAACTATGATACATATTTTAGTGAATATTACTGAATAAAATGAATAAAACCGTTCTTTTTGTACATAAAGTTTTAGTAAAAGTTTTAAAACATTTTGTAAAAAAGTAATGGAGCAAAAATATCGAAGCATTTTGAAGATAGCGATGATTAAAACTGGTCCCTCAATCCTCTCCTCCACTGACATATGTGCGTGTGTTAGCTGCTAGACAAGAGGAATATCAAAGTCTAGTGTACTTAACTTTTAGTAATAAGTTTCTACTAAATAAATAATAGGTATCTAAAATTGTGTATTTCGTACCTATAAGCTGAGATAATATTATTTTTTTAATCCTATGAAAATAGATAGAGCAGTGTGACCACACAATAAAACAAAATGTAGACAATACTATTATACTTTATTTAAAATATCATTATTTAGACGAAACGAAAACAAGGTTGTACGGTTAATTTAATGCTATGTTACATGGCTTATGTGTATTTAGTAAAAAGTAGATTACAAAATTAAAACTAATCACTTATTATAATACTTTTATTTAATTAAGTGACATTTGGATGTAGCTTAATGAATGTAAGTATATTTGTTGGTCAGTACTCTCAATAAGTTTGAGATGTTGATCATCATAGCAAAAGAATCGCTCATTCATAAAACAGTGATATCGGTAATGGCCAAGACCGCCTGGAATTAATGCTGGAATGAATTCAGATGCGCCCATGATTTTGTAGGTTTTGTTCTTTACTGTTATGTTAACAGGAACATTAGTAAGATAATTTTTATCAGTGCCATTCAAATCGAATGATATTATTTTTGAAAGCTCGTAACTAAATTGGTCATCACAAGTGGTACAGTTCCTGTTTCCTTCATCGATGTTAATTGCCTCTTCTAAAATACCTATGCCAAATATTTCAATAAAATTTATATTTAAGGGTAAAAACGCAGTGTCTCTTTTGATTAAGTTTGATTGGCAGTATGTATTTAAACACTTTTTTATGAAAGTTGCACTGAAAAAATATATTAGAAGAATATGTTCAAATATAAGTATATGTGATATTATACTGGCAATCATAGCTAATATAGTTTTCTTTCTCATTTAATGAGCTATAATATTGTGCAGCAATTTTTGCTCTCATTAAATATATGTCATCGTCTGAAGATTCAATGTCGCAGAGGTTCTTTATACATATATTGTGGAATTAAATCTTTCTCAAAAGTGGCCATAACGTCTCGAATATTCTCATTTTCGTTAAATCCTGCACTCAAAAAGTACATTACAGAATCGAAACCACAAGTATTCTTAAGACTGACATATTTATCATTTAGTAATACCGAACGACACAAGTTACCATGAAATATGGTTGATCAGAAAATATTGAATCCGCATTAAAATATCCAGTAGAAATTAATTTTATCATCCTCAATCTTGTTTTTCTTAAATACCAACGTGCAGGGTAGTTTTGAATGTGTCCAAATTTTTTTCTTCAACATGAGGCTCCATTTGTACTTTGGAAACGTTTTATATTGTCTGTACGTTGAAGTACCACTCCGTTTCTTATATCCACTTGAGGGTTTTATTTTTCTCCATTCATATGTATCAAGATTAAATGAAAATAATCTATTTTAATCTATTTTCAGTTTCCTGTTTTATTTATCATCATAAACACTATGCGTACGTTAAAAACCTCTGAGCTGATACACATTAAACATAAATTTAAAAAACCGGCCAAGTGCGAGTCGGACTCGCGCACCGAGGGTTCCGTACAAACCTGTAGGTATCCTCGGTTTATGTATAAGGTTTATGCTTATGAAATTAAATGTTTTTTTTTAATTTTTATATTTGAGTTGATTGAATGAAAGGTAAATTGCGGTTTACGATTTATGACATATTAAAAAAAACTACTAACTGGATCTCGTTCAAACCAATTTTCGGTGGAAGTTTATATGGTTATGTACATCATATATTTTTTTGAGTTTTATCATTCTCTTACTTTAGAAGTTACGGGGGGGGGTCACACATTTTACCACTTTGGAAGCGTCTCTCGCGTAAACTATTCAGTTTACAAAAAAATGATATTAGAAACCTCAATACCATTTTTGAAGACCTATTCATAGATACCCCCGTATGGGTTTGATGAAAAAAAAATTTGAGTTTCAGTTCTAAGTATGGGGAACCTCAAAATTTTTTTTCTATTTTAGTGTAAAAATCTTGATGCGGTTCACAGAATACATCTACTTACTAAGTATCAACAGCGTAGCTCTTATAGTTTCGGAGAAAAGTGGCTGTGACATACGGACGGACAGACAGACAGACAGACAGACAGACGGACAGCCAGACAGACATGACGAATCTATAAGGGTTCCGTTTTTTGCCATTTGGCAACGGAACCCTAAAAATGAGGGTAATTTAATGTTACTTCAAGGTTGCGTTCGGAAACAGCTTGCTAATCAACTGAGTTATTTAAAGTTACGAGTAGCAAAAAAGTAATTAAATGCTGTAAAAAAACTAGGACTACATAATCTTCCTGTAACTACCAATATCGCTGTTTTCTGAACGAGTTTCGTTTGCTATGATCTTTATTTCAAAATTATTGTTAGTACTGACAAAAGTATTATAATAAGTGATTAGTTACTTTTGTAATCTACTTTTTATTAAATACACATAAGCCATGTAACATAGCATTAAATTAACCGTATAACCTTGTTTTCGTTTCGTCTAAATAATGATATTTTAAATAAAGTATAATAGTATTGTCTACATTTTGTTTTATTGTGTGGTCACACTGCTCTATCTATTTTCATAGGATTAAAAAAATAATATTATCTCACCTTAGAGGTAAGAAATACACAATTATAGATACCTATTATTTAGTAGAAACTTATTACTAAAAGTTAAGTACACTAGACTTTCTGATATTCCTCTCGTCTAGCAGCTAGCACACGAACATATGTCAGTGGAGGAGAGGATTGAGGGACCAGTTTTAATCATCGCTATCTTCAAAATGCTTCGATATTTTTGCTCCATTATTTTTTACAAAATGTTTTAAGACTTTTACTAAAACTTTATGTATGTACAAAAAGAACGGTTTTATTAATTTTATTCAGTAATATTCACTAAAATATTTATCATAGTTATGAGGACTGAGGGACCACCACAGAACAGATAAAGAGGTTAGAAGGGCCTTGTGGGCGGGGCGGGCGCGCCGCTCATATCTGTGAACGCTCATATGTTGACCGAAATTAGCGTCACCGGCCAACAGTCGCGCTCATATTGTGACAACGAACGAAGCTTCGCGAAAAAAAAAGAATTATGCCGTCTTGCGCTATCATAACGTGTCGGAAAAGAAGCCAGATATGTAATGTAGCCCGAGAAGGGATTTCTTTTCACCGGTGACTCCTAAAACCTTATAATACGAGTGTTATTTGTAATTATTACAATTGTATTATGTAGTTTGTAGACAAAAACGACACAATCGCAAAATGTTGCTTAAATATACATTGCTTGCAATGCATGGGTACCATCTTGTACTACGCGAGTATTCGCGCGATGTATTGCGTGCATTGCGGGAGTCGCGTGTGCCGAGCCAATGCTTGAATGCCGCGAAATTCCATGCGTATCGATAGTGTTGTACCAAGTTGTAAACACTGTCGATATTACGAATGTATTCAAATTATTATTATCAGTAATATTGTTATTAAAATACCTTTGTTAATAACCACCAATTATTGTTAATTGTGGTTACATATTTGTGGATAAAATCAGCATTAATATTTGTATAAATTATTGTTCAATCTATACTATACTACTATATAATATTACTAGCTTTTGCCCGCGGCTTCGCCCGCGTGTATGTCGGAAATTAACGCAGGAGGACGTACTACCACGGTAACAATGTGTTAATCCAGGTTATATAGGTAATATATACTCTGAGTGCCATTTTCGATCCAGATCCATTCAGCCATTTTTGCGTGATTGAGAAACAAACACTTAATCATACATATTTTCAGAGTAAGAAGACTGCGGCAGAGGGCTTGGTTGAGTTGAATATAAGTCTTCCTGGTTTTTCTTAACGCTCCTATTTTACCTATTCAGACAATCATTTACCAGACACCGAACATAGTTATAGAAATAGTACTTTTGCCAGTGGCTTGGCCCGTATAGCTGTCGGAAAATATTACCCGGGAACCTACTACCGGGATAAAGTAGGTTCCTATCTGTTACCTGTCCATGACATTATATATCTTTGTGCCAAATTTGATCTAAATTCGTTTGGCCGTCTTTGCATCATTGAGAAACAAACATCCAAAAATCTAAACATCTAAGCCATTTCGCGGTCTCTTACTTGGAATAATACTAAACGAACGCACATGATATTCGCATTTATCATAAAGCCTAAGTAATATGAATTACAATCCTATTTATCCTGTACTACCCGGCCGCTGCCAACGGATGGACGGGACGAACCGTGTACGCCTGCCAGCCGCTCTGCTCCCGCTTTTTTAAATCTCTGATATCTTCTAAGATATAAATTTAAATTACATGTTGTAAAGGGCCATACTGATCTATATTAAATGTATAATATATTTAAGGTACTTAATTGGATAAAGATTAATGCTATATTGCTTAAAATCGTTTCGTAAATAAGCCCTAAAAAAGTAAAGGATAAAAAATGGTAACTGTCGGTTTTTTCAATTCTCATTGTCAGTATCGAGCCGAGCATAATATAGAAATTCACAGAGAATTTAACATTATCATCATCATCATCATCTTCAGCCTATATTGTTCCCACTGCTGGCACACAGGCCTCCTCTCGGTGAAAGGGAGTGGGCCGTAATCTACCACGCGGGCCCAGTGTGGGTTGGTAGATGTTACATATCTTCGAATTGTTGGTTCTAGGACATGCCGGTTTCCTCACGATGTTTTCCTTCACCGTTTTGAGAGATTTTTTTTAACATTAGTCACATGTAATTAATTAAATTACATTATGTCCCAACATAATTATATGACGTAAAACAGAACTAACTGCAAATATCAAAAAACGAAAGAAAATTTGAATTTCGTGGCTGTAACGGATGTTCCATGTGTTTTAATTTGACATTATTATTATGTATTTTGAAGGTCCACACTATTTCAACCCCGTCCCCCTCCCGATATTATAGCGAAAAATTGCAAAACTTAAATAACAAAAGTTTTAAGAATTACAGTAATTTTATAGATATCGATTATCGACCTTTTGGTCACCGTAACATGTATGAAAAATAGATTGCTTTTGCGTGTATGTGAGTGCACGTCACGTACAGTGTTTGCGCTAGTGTGACAATCAATAGCGAGCTCGCGATCTAAGTGTGTGTAATTTATTTGTGTGCATAATGCGCGTACGTACGGGACTCTTGCTTGTAGTGGAGTTAAAGAGTGGGAGACAAGCGGCGACACGCGTTCTAATACAAATCAGGAACTATTTCCTTTCTAACCTCTTTAACTGTTCTGTGGGGACCACAGTTCAGTTGTTATATTTTTTTTATCCTTAATGCTTTGTGGTCTGTTATTTAGTAAATATCTTTACAAATTCTTTACTAAATGTCTGTATTCACAAAACCTTATTTTTTAAGATACTTTCCGAGATCTGGCTGATCGCTTGTGAGAACTGATGGACCACACTTTATGGGTCGTAGTTTTTAATATATATGCTTACAAATTCCCAGATTCGTTCTACAATTGTTTTAAGACTACTACTAAATCCTAGGATTTTCATTTCGCGAATTCCCAGTGTGGTCCCTCAGTTCACACGCACATAGTCTTTTGAATATTGTATTGATCAACTCCGCGCACAGCGGACAGTTCGTAGCCACTCTTGACCCGGGGCCCACCATCGCGCTTCCACATATTAATTAAATCCTATGGTGAGGCCTTTTTTTTTTTTTTTTTTTTTCAGGATGGGAAATCATCAAATGACTTCTCCCGCTCTGGGCGGTACGGGAGGGCGTGTCAGACTTTTACTAACTAAAACCCACCCATGTTCCATCAGTTGCCCATGTGCCAGTGAGCCCGCCGGTGAGGCCTTGGCCTGGCGTCGAACATTGGGTGTCCATTTTGTAGAACTAATTGGAATCGAGATCGGGCGTCGTTGTCGTTCCAATGTGAACACTATTGTTTTTAAGAGTACCGAGTCATGTGTATGTAATATTAACATTGGAATCGTATTGGTTATAGATTGGAATTAAAATTAGGTTGAAGAGTAAGCCCCAAGGTCAACAGGTCATTTTCGATACGATACCCTCTCGAATACCTGAGAATAGCTATTCTGATGCAGGACCTACGGATATCGTGCGCATCGAGAAACAAAGGTATCATTGCGGCTGGACAGTTTGTTCCGCCACTTCTTCTTCCCAGATAAAGCACTAGGAAGTCGTGAAGGACGCGCGTGCCGGGGGACTGTCTTATGTAACTTTGACGTTCAAGTACTGACTCTTAGCCTAGTTTGAATAAATGACTTTTGATTTTGATCACTCCGTCATCTTCCAAACTCTAGACTGTTATTATAATCAGCCTATATTGTTCCCACTGCTGGGACACAGGCCTCTTCTCGGTAAAAGATTGTAATCCATGCGGGCCCAATGCAGGTTGGTAGACGTCACATGTCTTTGAATTTTTGGTTCTAGGACATGCCGGTTTCGTCACGATGTTTTGCTTCACCGTTATGAGAGCAGTGGTGATGAAATAATTTAAGCAAAGTAAAGTGCCTGCCTGGGTTCGAACCGACGATCTACAATTCGCTAATTCGAGGTGATACCAAATGGTACCACTGCTCTCTCATGGAAAAACCCAATAACACTTTGTCCGTTCTGGAATCGAAACCAGGACCTCACGATCTGATGTAAAGCTTGCAACTACGAGACCAACGGGGTAGTTTTATTAGCCCAGCATTGTTGGTGAACAAAAACTGACAATTCTTATTTTTCCTTTCAAACAAAATATGCAAATATTTTTCAATTCATTCATTACCTGATGCGGCTAAAAAAAATAAGGATTTCATTTATATTTAATTTTCTACAACCTTATAATTTCATCATTCATCTTCATCATTTCAGCCGTAAGATGTCCCCTGCTGGGCATAGCGTCTCCTCCAGTTTCCCCGGGTTTGCCATAATCGCCACGCTTGGCAGGCGGGTTGGCGATCGCAGTATGATGGTAATGATTTATTTATTTATTTTAAATAGGACGGCCGAAGCCAATTGCACTAATTAAACATATAATAAAACTATTTTGACATTTATAGTTCATTTAGCACAGTCATGCATTATTCTCACAAAAATTGAAACATTCTGACAGTATCATCTTCCATTCATTTGCAAATTTATCAATATCTGTGTTTGAGTTCAGGAGAGCGTCAGTATCTGCTAATGTCCGAGGAATTGGTTGACGTGAGTGCGCAATAGTACGGCAAGTTGGAACAGCCAGCAAGCGGTGTTTTTTTCCACGACAGTAATTTGTCTGGGATAAATAGTTTACAGATATCATTGTGCAAATCAGGAGCATCAATAATTCCCCTAATAATTTTAAATATTGTATTACAGTCATCTGATCGCACGACCTTCTTACTTCTAGAGAATTAAAGCTTAAGCAACCCGACAGAAATTTAGTGGGATACAAGAAAGGATAAAACCCGTACAAGCGCTTGTAAAGATATCTAAGGAATACTTTTTGAACTTTTTCTAAAGCTAACGCATACCAGTGGCGCAGGTAACTAATAAGCCAATTCCTGTCGGCTTCCCTTAGGAAATTATGACAGTCAGTAGTTCTCAGCAGTGTTTAATAATCACATTGAATGTATTTAATCTTACACCATAAAATTAATGTATTACAAAACCCCAACCTACATAAAAATATTTGTCTTTATATCCCAACGAAAACAAAGCATTTAAAGTGCGCGCGAATTTCGCGCGGCACCGTGCGTGAAGATTTTTCTGCAGTATAACTCGCTGACAACGCCGGGTTATGAAGTACATCAATTTCTATACAAAATCATCTCGTCATGATGTCACTTCAGGTCACGTGCCACGCATTTTTTTGAGGCCTTGGGAAGCCGGAATAAGTCGAGTTATGAACGAGTTAGACAGAGTAGGAATATCGGTCCATTCGTTGAATTTCGTAAGTACTCGGTTCGTGTTGGATGGAAGCTCCCCAGCCCCCTTGGCTCGCTCGACGCAACAATAATTTTGACATTTTGTTGATACTTGTAGTTAATTAGCATTTATTTCGTTGTATTCATATAAGTTATTAGTGTAGTATTAGTGTAACAATTAAAATTAGATAATTGTGAGTTTTTTTGTGAAATTGTGCGTTCGCAATTAAGAATTTGCGGTAAGTTGATAGATTAGCAAGTTGAAATTATTTTTTTAGAGTCGATTTGAAAAGTGATTAGTAGGATGGCAGCATTAATAGTTTTAGATTGTTGTGTGACAGATTATTTGTTTCGTGAGGAAACATGCTTTTCAAGGTTAAGTTTTGAAATTAAGAAACACATAATTAGATTAGGTCGTGCGATGGGTTTTTCAAACATTTTAATGTTTCCCTTTACGATAAATATCAATGGCTGACTGGTAGTTGTGAATTGAATAAGATGTTTTGTTTTCCATGTTTACTTTTCTCAGATTATAGTAGTTTATGGAATAAAGGGAAGCCCCCTTTATTCCATAAACTACAGATATTAACTCATCGAATGCCGTAATTAGAGATACAATAGAAAGAAAATTGCTTATGTCGAACTGTGTAACTCAAGGGATTAATAATCTGACGAATTCATCAAAAAAACATTCTCAGACTGCTTTATATTCGTAGCTGTTTAGATTTACATGACTTCGGGAATAGTAGGATAGAACCATTTTTCACTAATTCGCATGAAGGTCATAATAGGAAAGTAAGTCGAAATAGGAATTTAATGAAACGGTTTCTTGACTCCGTTATTTTGTTAGGTAAACAAGAAGCAGCTTTTTTGTAACTATACCTATTGAAACCTTGTTATATCTGAGCAAGTATGACACCGTAATGGACTCTCATTTGGAAGTATGTTCTTCAGTTCAGAACCCCGCGTTTTCTAGTCTCTCTAGTGATATTCAAAATGATTTAATACATAGTATTGCTTACTAGAGAATGGGCAGCAGCGTTCTCTATGCATTTTACCACCATACTGCGATCGCCAACCCGCCTGCCAAGCGTGGCGATTATGGCAAGGCCCCCCAAATTGGGGGAGGCCTAAGTCCAGCAGTGGACGTCTTACGGCTGAAATGATGATAATGATGATAGTATTGCATCCGTTTTACGAGACCACATTAGAAACGAGATAGATAGCTCAATTTCTGTCTGTGATGATTGACGAAACTCCCGATGTCAGTCATAGGGAGCAATTGACTGCAATTTTTCGATATTTATCTGAAACTGGAATCGAAGAACGATTCCTAGGTTTTTACGATGTTAGCGGAAGTCGAACTGCTGAAGTTTTATCCAAACAGTTGTAAGAAATACTTGACCAGTATCGTTGTAGGAATAAGTTTTTAAGTAACTGGACTACGGGCGCCACGTCCGGCCTGGGTAAGCATTTATTTTTGCTCCGGCTTACCTCTCTAATAAAATCACCGTTCGCCACTGCATACTGCTTCTCAAAAGGATTCCATACGCACGCACTAGACTCAATGATGATTAAATTACTCCCATTTCGTGGCAATATTGGCAAACCCTTAAAATTGGGGAGGCCTATGTCCAGCGGTGGACGTCTTTGTATGGATGAATAAATGTGAACAAAAATTTATGGAGCAGATTTTTTTCGCGATCTCAGCGTTTGCGTCTTAGTAAAAGAAGTAACATATCATGTTATTGAAAATCTGAAAAAGAGGTTATTGTACACTACTCATTGTTATGAACAACTATCACTATTCGACCAAAACTGATTTCGCGAAAAAAAATTGTACTTCCGCCTCCTCTGTAGTGACCGTACATGAAAAAGTCATAATTATTTCATTACCTGGTAGTAATAAAAATAAATTGGTTTAATAATAACTTATATACAATTTATTTTGTCGAAAAATTTCATCAGAAATTTCTCTCTATATAAGAAAATAGTCCCACTATGACATCTGATCCAGCACTGTCGGTAAACTAAAACCGACATAGCTTGTTTTCCCTTTCGAACAAAACATACCTACCATTTTTTTCAAATCTTAATAATATTTTGTGCTTTTAAAAATATCGTTTATTTATACTGTCGCAATCAAGTCGTATCCGGTACGCCAGCGCCATCTAGTGGCGCTCGATGGAGTGAGACGCGCGGCGTCGGTCGAGTCTTGAGTCACTTGTCTGTTGGCGGTCGGCGCATGCGGACATCACAGAACCATCGCGCGTTCTGCGATACGGACCTACCTAGCTATGTGTGCCTACTACTATGTTATAACTATTTGATTGGAATTATTTTGATTGAGCATACGGATCTGTTTTCTTCATCCAACACTACCCACCGACGCCCACAGTTAAAAGGACCAACGATAAGTTCTAATGATAATGGAGAGGGTCCCCGTCATATTTACCTATCAGTATTACTGTTAGCATCCTCCTGCTAGGCATTGGTCTCTCCCAAGACCTTCAGGTATTCTGATCCGTGGCAAAAGTGGACTGATCGTTAGTTTTCTCCAGGTCGTCCCTTCATCTTCTACGGATCTCGTTCTTATTTGATTAATTACTGGTATTTAAAAACAAACCGACAGTAGGTACGTAGTTTTGTACTGAGGTATTTATTGCAAAATACTTGTTTTTTATTGTTTATTTAAATTATTGAATTAAATTTTTACTAACACAACATGTAAATAGTATTATGTAATAAGTGCTGTAATTATAAAAGCCGGAAAATTGCGGATAATTCGGGCACTCAAGTGGATAGATGTTAATAAAATACATCGCACAATTATAATATATAAATACTTACTGGTAGCTGTAAAATAAGTAAACCAGAGGGGTAATTGCGGAACTTTTTATCGGTAGGAATTGGTTTAATATTCATAGTTAAACAACATTCATTGCGTTATTTACGTTGCTGAGCCACAATTTATTCGAACAAATGACGCAATGGTTTAGAAATAATCTTCAATCCCATTCAGCTTCTGATAAATTGTGCGTTTCGCAATTAGGGTGCAGATTAACATTTTAACACGCAAAGTAATCGTTCAACATAAAAACAAAATATATATTTTTTTGTATTGCTGAATGGACCTGCTGCTGCATCTTGATCACGCCTGATGCAAAGCAATTCATGAGGACTATGATGGCACGAGCTTACCATAAGCCTGTAAGCTTAATTATATTACTAGCTTCTGCCCGCGATTTCGTTCGCGTTAAATTTCTTGCGCCCCCGACCCACCCAGACGCATCGAATCACCTGCCCGTGCGAGGGCTTCGTAATCGTGGAATTTACTGCGTGAGCTCGACAAATGGATGTGCGAATAACACTTGTGCGACGAAACTGTACTGCGACTCACAATAGTTCGAATGCAAGCTTGTGCGACACACTGAATCTAGTCGTTTCTGGCACTCGCCGGCTGGCACCGCTCGTGCGTAAGAGGTCACAGTTTTAACCTAACCTGACCGTGTGCACTACTGTGGTGAGTTGGAGTACAGTTTTGTCGCACAAATGTTATTCGCACACGCATTTGTCGAGCTCACGTAGTACACCCGTATTCGTGACACTTCTTCTTTTTGCTCGTTAGCGTGATGTTATATAGTCGTAGATTTTATTAATTAAAATCGTTATAGTGAGCCAACCTTAAAGAATAGGACATACGCAGAGCAACGGACGCAACGGAAGCGCTTAAAAGGAATACATTTTCCCTGTTTTTGCAACAATTTTCATTGCTGCACCTCTCCTTATAATTGTAGCGTGATGTTATATAGTCTAAAGTCTTTCTCGATAAATAGGCTACCCAACACTAAAAGATTTATTAATTCTAACTAGTGGTTCCTGATATTAGGGCGTTTAACCAAACAAACAAAATCTTCAGCATTATGATATTACTAGCTTCTGCCCGCGACTTCGTCCGCGTCAAATATTTGCTCCCCTGACCCTTCCCGTCGCATCGCAGCCTGTCAGTTTTCGTCCATTTTTTTGTTGCTGCTCCGCTCCTTTTGATCGTAGCGTGATGTTATATAGACTATAGCCTTCCTCAATAAATAGGCTATCTGATTCAAAAAGAACTTTTCCATTCGAACCAGTAGTTCCTGAGATTAGCGTGTTCCACCCCCCATTTTAGGGAAGTGGGGGGTTAGAAAGAAACAAAAGTAGCCTATGTTACTCTCCATCCCTTCCACTATGTCCACTTTAAAAAATCACGTCAATTCGTCGCTCCGTTTTGCCGTGAAAGACGGACAAACAGACACACACACTTTCGCATTTATAATATTAGTATGGATGGTATCATCTATACTATACATAATATAAAATAAATGAACATTTTACACTTACTGCCAGATCCGGGACGGATTTCTATAAAATAAATGCATATGATTACCTACTTTCACTGCAAAATTTTTAGGCATTACCTACATTTACAGTGGTCTTAGTAAAACGGGCATTTTAATAAAACACATCGATCGTGTGACGATGAACGAAATGAATTTGTGTACTGAGGAAATTGTAACGTTTGTGTACTGAGGAAATTGTAACGTTTGTGTACTGAGGAAATTGTAACGTTTATCATAATATAACGCCTTTTTCCATGTTACGTGTGGTATCGGACGTAAAGAATAACACCATGCCATTTCTTCCCATGGATGTCCTAAAGGCGCTTACGGGTAGGTCCCTTAGGCGCCTAGAGAATGGACAGCAGCGTTCTCTATGTATTTTACCACCATACTACGATCGCCAACTCGCCTGCCAAACGTATACGGCAAAACCCCCCAAATTGGGGGAGGCATATGTCCAGCAGTGGCCGTCTTTTGGCTGAAATGATGATGAAAAATTATTGCCTTTATAATGTTACTCACTGTGAATGCCAGCGCCCAAACACAGCTGAGGACGAATAAAGTCTTCATTATAACCTGCAAAAGGTAAAACAAGATAAATGTACCTACAACTACTGAGTTACAACCGGCTCATCTACCTACCCTTTTCCCAACCATGTTGGGGTCGGTTTGCAGTCTGACCAAGTAGCTGTATACCAGCATTTTACGTGGAGTGACTGCTTATCTGAACTCCACAACTTAGTTGGGTAATACGATACCTCTTTTTTTTTGTGGATGGGAAATCATCAAATGACTTCTGCCGCTCTGGGCAGAGCGGGAGGGCGTGTCAGACTTTTACTGACTAAACCCACCCGCGTTCCTTCAGTAGCCCATGTGCCAAGGTAACGTTGTCTCTTTCGAACAATCTCGCGACTCTGGCAGAATACGATACCCCTTGATAGGACTTTCGGGCTTCTGATGACCCGTTACGACTTTCAAAGATCTATGTATGAATGACAGCCGGGACCAACAGCTTAACGAGCTTTCCGAAGCACGGAGGTGTCTTGATATGTAAAGATCACTTATCCACAGACCGATCACGGTAAGCTTTACTTGGTCGATTGTGCACGAGCCCCAAGTTCCCGCCAGCTATTAAACAATTGGAAATTGGAATGGGGATCAATCAATCAATCATTCTTTATTTGTGAACACAGGTAATAAAGGTCTTATGTGTACATTCTAGTCGAGCTCTATGCCCTACCAATAAAAATTGGTGTACAAATATATTAAGTTTGTAGTAATCAATCTGAATTTATATAATGCAATGTCACGTTCGTGTTAATAATGTCAATTTTGCGTATTTGAATAGATAATTAATCAATTATAGTTTATTTTTTCATGCATGTCAATAGTAAAGTTTATAAAAGGGCTAGTAATGTCATATTAAAATAATGTTAATTAAATGTATTATTAGTACCTAATTAAACAAATAAAATTTATCTTTTGCATGCATGTCAATGGTAAATTATATTAAAGGACTGGTAATCATTCTCTGGACTGGTAGTGTCATATTTTATCATTTAAAAATTCTTCGTTAGAGTAATACGTCTTATCTATTAGGAATAAATACAATTGATTTTTGAATTTGCTGACACTATCTTCACTCCTTATACATTTTGGTAATTTATTATAGATCTTTGGAGCCATCACAAAAAAATACTGTTTCTGTATAGTGCAGTACAAGATCCAACTGTTTGTAGGCGATCACAACGACGCTGACTCGCTACTCGAGCAAATTTATGAAAATTGTTTCTGACGAACATACACGTTTCATAGATATACAATGACGGCATTGTTAATATTTTCATGTTTTTAAAAAAGGGTTTGCAGCTGTCTGTTATCTTCAAGTTACATATAGCTCTTATGCACCTTTTTTGGCACTTAAATACTATATCTGAACAGATTTCGGGCTCCGCAGGCAAGAAATAATACCACTTAGCACCACACTAGTACTTATAAAGGCATTTATTTTCATCGAACGATCCACACACAAACAGTGGTGGATTTCGCGGCGCCCCCGTCAGGGGGCGCGGCGGGCGGCGCCAGAGCGTTAGCTCCCTGGCCGCGGAGGGTGCACGGTGGCCCGCTAAAACGGGCCCCTCAATGTGTTGCCCATTGGGCTTTAGAAATATTGAACGCGTTAATATTAACGCGTCCATGTGAATGATTGCTATTAGTGTCTCTGTAGGCGCGCCGCGACGTTGAGTTACTATCAACGCCGCTTTCTTCACGACATCTTGGCGGTCTGTCCCCGCCAGGTGAGACCCCCGGTTACCCGGGGGAGGCCCGGCGAGAGACGACCAGCGACAAGATGCCGACTCGACGCTCCTACAGAGTAGAGTGCGCGCCCCCGCTTATCCCGTTTTCCAGAGCGAGCCGGTAGCGGTCTAAGCTAAGGGGCAGTATGTGCGTGTGGGCGGTACTGTACTGTGTAACACCGCCCATGTTAGCGCGACACGCGGGCCCGTCCGCGTGCGCGCGTGAGTCTGGGTGCCTGCTTAGAGGTGAGTGTCTGATTTACGTTACGTGACATGCCTATATTAACTTAGGACACGCCACGCAGCGGATGTATGTTGTGTGTGTAGAGTGCTATTTGATACAGGTAAGCCGAGTGTAGCCTGGTTTCGGCTTACCTGGGAGTCAATCCGGTGATGGTGTCAGTCGCCCCTAACCAGATCGCGGGGCAGAGGTCTCGCGTCGGGGGGCCGCGTATGCCAGGGCGCGATCTGTTTGACATGAGGCCATTCAGACGCGCCGGCACGCGCGAACATCCCCTTCGCGAGGCGCCGCACATGGTCATCCAGGCTCTCGATCCCGAGATCCCGCTGGATGACATCGTTCCTCACGTAGCGAGGAGCGTCAACTATGGTCCGCAGCGCCAAGTGTTGTTGGGCGCGGAGCGTTTTCCGGCTCGACTCGCTCGTGAGGGCGAACCAAGCGGGGGCGGCGTACGTCAGTATCGGGCGTATGTACAACTTGTACACGCCCAACTTGCCGCGCGCCGGAATTCGCGACGAGAGCACGGGCCGGAGGAGATAGCGGGCGACTCTCCCCTTAGCCGCGACCTGGCGGACGTGCTGACCCATTTTGAGCCGACGATCGATGGTGACCCCCAGGTACTTGACCCGGGGCGACCACTCGATGTCGGCTCCTTGTAGTTTCAAGGGTGGTGGGAGGGACACATGGCCGGTGATCATGGCCTGCGTCTTACCCACGTTCACCGAAAGCCGCCATTTGGCGAGCCACTCGGGAAGGAGCTCAAGCGCTCGCTGCATCTTGACGGCCGCGTACTTCGAGTTCATCGAAGTAGAGATGTACGCGGCGTCGTCCGCATACAGCGCGAGCATCACGTCCGGAGTGGTGGGGATGTCGTCGGTGTAACGCGAGTAACACGCCGGCGAGACGCAACTGCCCTGCGGTACGCCCGCGAGCACCGGCCTGGCGCTGGAAAGCGCCCCATCGACCACCACCCTGAATGTCCTGTTGGAGAGAAAAGTAGAGACCACTTTGACGACGCGACGGGGCGCGTCGGTGGTGGCCATCTTGTAGACTAAGCCCTCGTGCCACACACGGTCGAAGGCCTTCTCCATGTCGAGGAATACTGCTACTGCGTACTCCTTCTTGTTCATCGCAGCTGCGAGGTGGTGCAGTACCCTCGACAGCTGGAGCGTCGTGCTATGCTCCGCCCGGAACCCGAACTGCTCTGGGCGCGGCGTGATGTGGGGCAGTAGGTGTCGCAGCAGGAGTGCTTCGAACACCTTGGAGACTGTCGGCAGCAGGGTGATCGGCCGATAGCTCTCCGGCTTCAGGACGTTCTTTCCCGCCTTCGGCAGCATTATGACGCGCCCTTCCTTCCACGACTCGGGGAAGGCGCCGGTGCGCAGTATCGCGGTAAACAGGCGCGCCAGCGCCGCTACCATTCGGTACGGCAGGTGGCGCAGCACTGTGTTTGTGATACCGTCCGCACCGGGGGCCTTCCTGGGCTTCATCCTCAGGATGGCGCGTCGTACTGCGTTGGGCGAGAAAAATATCGGCTCTTCATCGGGAGCTATCGGCATCGCGAAGTAGTCCCCGAGGTGTTTCTCGACTGCTGCGACATGGTCTGTGTCGGTAGTCGGGTTAGGGCGGAACTGACGCTCCAGGTGCTCGGCGAAGACCTCCGCCCGGTCCTCCGCTACATATTTAAGCGCCCCGTCGCTGCTCTGCAATGGACGCACCGGGGCTGGGGTGTTCGTGAGTTGGCCGCATAATTTGTGAATCGACGGCCAACTGTCCGTCGTCTCATCGATTCGTTCCTCCCAGCCCGCGGCGGTCTGGGCCTGCAACTCGGCCTTGACCTTCTCCGCGAGACGGTTGAGCTGCCTCTTTTGTGTGGGACACCTCGATTGCTGCCACTGCTTGCGAAGGCGCCTTTTCTCGGCGATCAACCTAATCAACCGCGGAGGTAGAGGCGGTAATAGCCCCCGCTCCCGCGGCTGCTCGGTGGTCGCCGTTTGAAAAGCGCGTTGGATGCAAGCAGTGACGTCGCGAGCCGTCCTGTCCACGTCCGCGGAAGTAGTCATAGGCCGAGTCGGCACCGTGGTCTCTACTTCCTCTTGGAACTGGGTCCAGTCGGTACGTCGACGTGGCGCCAGGGGTTTCAAACGGGTCGGCACACCCGAAAGGACGACGAGCACCGGGTGATGGTCCGAGTTCAGCTCGTCGTCGATCACATGCTGCGTGATCTGACAGTGTAGCCCTCGATGGACCACAATGTCCAGCACGTCCGGCATGTAGGAGACTGCGTCTGGGTAATGTGTTGGCGTCTCTGGGCCGGACACTGTGTAACCGAAGGCTTCGGCATCAGCTAAGAGCCGTCTTCCCCCGGTATTCGTGCGGCACGAGTTCCACGCCGGGTGCTTGCAATTCAAGTCACCGGCGAGGAGAGTGGGACGCGTAGAGCCGGATATAAGGGCCCGCAACTCAGATGTATTTAAGTGGGTCGCGGGCGGCTTATAGCAAGCGTACATATCTATATCCTCGCCGGCTACGTGCAGCTGTACACCCAGCGCGTAAAACGTGCCGAGTGACGGCGAGGGGAGTTCTTGATGGACGACTCGTCGCCTTACCAGTACCGCCAGACCACGGTAATTCTGATGTGCCGACCGCTCGTCCTGTCTGTAAACGAGGTATCCCGGGAATCTAATCCTATCCCCGGGACCCAGCAGCGTCTCGCTTATCAACGCCACGTCGACGTCCTGTTCCCTCAGGAGATGTCGGAGAGGGGCGACCTTGTCCCGAAGGCCGCGGGCATTCCAGTGTATGACCCGCAACGGCCTAGCCATGGTAAAGGGTGAGCAGTTTGGCCAGGCCGTCCAGGATCACCGTCTCTACTTCCTGGCCCTGCCTAATGGCCTTTATTAGGTCCATTAAAAGCTGTATGGCGCAGGCCGTAAAATCTTTATGTTTGGTGGTGGGCATCTTGGTGGGGGCGCCGGCAGCGCCGCCACTCTTACTGGGCTCGGGGTATTTAGGTTTCTGCGTTTTACGCTGCTGCTGTGCCGGCCGTGGCGCTGTGCCGGCGCTGGTGGTGGGTGGACCCACCTCCACGGCCTGCGCCCCGCTGGTGGCAGGGCCTGCCCTCGGGACAGCTGCGGTGTTAGCGGTGGTCACGGTCGCCGCGGGGGGTTTGGGCTTCTTGCCTTTGCCTTTTCCCCCGCGCCTCTTCTTCCTCCGACTAGAGGAGGATTGCGCGTTCCTTTGCGTGGGCCCGTTGGCCGCCGCCATCAGCGACGCGCCCTGGGGCCCTTCTGGCTCCACATCTGTGTGCCTCTCGGTGGCCGCAGTGGGCCGGCGTGTTTGGGCGGAAGTGGCGGCGGTCCCCGCCCGCCTATTCCTTATCTCCGCTTGGAAGGCGGGGCACTTTATGTTGCACGCGGGGTGCGGGCCACCGCAGTTGACGCAGGTGGCCGGCTCCTCCCGCGGGCGCGGGCAGTCACGTGCCGTGTGCTCGCCTCCGCATCGCACACAGGCGAGCGGGCGGTGACACAGGTGCGAGCTGTGTCTAAACTTTTGACACCTGTGGCACTGAGCGGGCCCACGTTTCCCGCGCCAGGCCTCTATTTTCACGCCCCGCATGTACATAAACACGGTCGTGTCATAGATGGCCCGGACGTCCGGGGTCTTCTTTAGAATAGCGTGGAACACGCAGCCGGGTCGTCCTTGTGCGCCCTTGATGTGGCGCACATACTCCGGCTGGTATCCCAGCTCGCGCAGTTCCTCCTCGATCTCCTTGGGATCGGTGTCCGCAGGCAGCCCCCTTATGGCCACCTTTAGGTTCCGCTCCGCTGGAAGGGAGTACGCGAACCAGGCGACGCCACTGTCCTTCTCCAAGCCGGTCAGGTAGTGCTGGACCAGCCTGTATTCTTCTTCGCTGTCGGGGGTGAATCGAACACCCCCGCCGAAAGGTCGAGCGTTCGGAGGCCGGCCCAGCTTAGCGGCGATGGCCCGAAAATGCGTCGCCCAGTTGGGCAATTTCTCTACCACCAGCGGAGGGTAGCGGAGCTTCTTAATTTTAGGTTGCTGCTTACCCCTATTTTCCCCCGAAGTCGCGGTCTCCGGGGCAGCAGCAGTGGCAGCAGTAGGTGTGGTGGCAGGGGTGGCGGGGGGCCGCGCTGCGGCGCTGGACCCAGTCGCTCTGCCTCGGTGAGCTTCCGTTGGAGAAGGCGGCGTGCGGCGCGCCGCCTCGGCAAACGTGGGCGACGCCGGTGTACCCCGACCCCGCGGCGCGCTGTCGCGCTGTGGCCGCGGCGGGTCGAGGCAGTAACGCTTCGCCTCCTCCAATTCTTCTCCCGAGCTGCGTCTCCTCCGGTGTCGCTGAGGCTTCGGGTCAAGCTGAAACTCGAACCCGAACCCCAGCGATGGCGTCGGCGAGAAGGCCGGGGTGGCCGCATCGGCCTCCGCTTCTCCCACGTAGGGCCGCTGTCCGGATCGCGGCGTCGTATCGTACGACACGTTGCTGCGACCGGAGGCGGCCGAGCCCGCGGACGCCAGCGACATGCTCGATCCCGCATGGGACGAGCACGCCGACAGCATCGCGTACACACACAAAAAATATTAAACAAGGTACTTAGCCTTTGCCAGGTAACGAAACCATAGCGCGATTCAGAGCAAGTACAACGCCATCTAGGGCGACACGACGTAAACTTTATAAAAAATAACTTATAAAAATACAAGGAAACTTTTAAACTAAGATGTGCATGTTTAATCCGGACATACCGCCCACCAAGGACATAATGCAGAATGTCCTTCAAACCGCCCACCATGAAACAGTCCAACGTAAGAATTTGCTCAACAGTTAAGCCTCATTTTGCTATTGGCAATATCGATAGCTTTGATGTAGGTCTTTTAATCAAAGAGTTTTTAGTACGTATTGTAACTACTCGAGTAATTTTATCAGGACCTGGGTGTTTGTGCTCAACTTTGCCCAGCAACCACTTTCCAGGAGGCATGTCATCCTCTTTAACTAAGACAACGTCACCTACTGACGGTTCCGGGTTCTGGTATTCCCACTTATTTCTTTGCAGAAACTGATGTAGGTAATCCTGCGACCATCTACGCCAAAAGTCCTGCATCATTCGCTGGTGGAGTTGCCATCGCCGCAGGCTTTGAATGTTTGAAGTCTCATAGTTTGAATCTGGTACTACGACGAGTGGTTCCCCCACCAGGAAATGACCAGGAGTCAAAACCAAAAGCTCCTTTTGGTCCTCCACGTGTGACATCGGCCTTGAATTAAGGCATGCCTCAATTTGTGTCAACACCGTGGCCATCTCCTCATATGTCAATATAGAGTTCCCTATAACCCGCTTAAGGTGGAATTTCATGGACTTTACTCCTGCCTCCCAAAGTCCACCAAAATTGGGTGCACGAGGAGGAATAAAGTTCCAATGAGTCCCGTTATTCGCGAGATACTCTGCCAGTTCCGGTTTAAAGTTTGACTTTTCTTCATTAAACAGGCACAGTAGCTCGCGAGCAGCTCCTACAAAATTTGTACCATTGTCGCTGTACAACTCCGCACATCTACCCCGTCTTGCGACAAATCTCCTAAAAGCAGCCAAGAAACCTTGAGTGCTTAATTCGCTGACAGCCTCAAGGTGCACTGCTCTTGTCGACATGCATACAAACAATGCCACATATCCCTTGTACGACTTGTTACCCCTTCCCTTTGACACTCTTATATTGATAGGGCATGCGTAATCTACGCCACTGATGAGAAAAGGTTTGTTCGGGGTTACACGCGATGAAGGCATTTGTCCCATGAGCTGAGACGTAGCCTTGGTTGAGTACCGAACACAAGTGACGCATTCTCTGTAACACCTTTTAACCAAAGCCTTGACACCCACAATCCAGTACCTAGACCGCAAGTAGGTGATCATAAGTTGCGGACCACCGTGCATTGTTCTTTGATGTGCATCTGCAATCAGAAGACCCGTTAAAAATGATTTATTGGGTATAAGAATCGGATGTTTCTCATTAAATGTTAGAGAAGACATTTCTAACCTCCCACCGATTCTTAATAAACCCTCTGAATCCAAGAATACATTTAACGACTTTAACTTTTTCTTTTTCTTATCTAGAACTCCTTTCCCTTTCAGATCTTCTAACTCTTCCGAAAACCCTTCTTCTTGACATTTCTTAACACAAACTTCTATAGCATTTTCAATTTCTAGTTTGGACAAATATTTAGTACCGGACCTGATATTCATCTTTCTTCTCATATTTAACCATCGTCGACAGTAGGCAATCACGCGAACCAGCCTGGAGAACGAAGAAAACCTTTGCCAAAAAGAATCATCAACTACAGCCGTTTGCACTCTTACTTGTTCAAGGTTAGTCCCGAGGTGTTTAGGCTTTTTGAAAACAATCAATTCTTGTTTCAGAAAATCCGGACCTTCAAACCATATGGAAGTTGTTGAAAGCTCTGCAGGTGAAATTCCCCGCGATGCACAGTCCGCTGGGTTTTTCTTAGTAGATACGTGTGACCAGTGCTGGGTATCCAGAGTCAATAAAATTTCCGAGACCCGATTAGCCACAAAAGTTTTCCAGCGGCTCGGATGATTATTGAGCCAGGCCAGAACTACCTCACTGTCGGTGAAAGCATGAATTTGATTTTTCTCTATTCCCATAATTTCAGCTACTTCCACAATGAGCTTAGCCAACAGCACTGCCCCACAAAGTTCGAGTCTGGGAATTGAGACTTGCTTTATAGGAGCGACCTTCGTTTTAGAAGTCACTAAGGAAACGTGAATGTTTCCCATCTCATCCACTACTCTGAGGTATACGACGGCAGCATATGCCACTTTTGAAGCGTCAGAAAACCCGTATAACTCACGCTTTTCTTTATTACACGTGTGTAACCAACGTGGAATTTTTATCTCAACCAAAGAAGCTAAGTTTTGACGGTAAGTAGCCCATTCATTTAATAAATTCTTGGGCACCTCTTGATCCCACTCAATACCAGCTAGCCACAGCTTTTGTATTAATATTTTGGCTAAAATAATACTGGGTGCCAACCAACCGAGTGGGTCAAATAACCGTGAAATATCGGAAATTATCTTTCTTTTTGTTGCAGGTTCAACTAGCGGCGCAAGATCAACGGAGTACTGAAAGAAATCACCACTTGGATTCCAAGTAAGTCCTAGAATCTTCGTTATGTCATCTACCTTTATCCTTAGACCCTCAAAGAAACCAAGAATTAAAAACTCCTAAAAGAAACCAAGAATTTAAATGTATTTAAAAACCAGTTAAAAAAATTCCTTATTGATAAATGTTATTATTCTGTTCTTGATTATTTAAATGATAAATGTAAATGACTAGTTATTATAATATTGAATTAATTGATAATGTAATGGAATTTGAGGATGTAATGTTTTGTCTATATTGAAATTTGAGAATGTAATATTTTGTTTGTACTGAAATTTATAACTAATTTTTTTAAATTGGTAAGATTGGTAAGAGAAGAATTTACTATTTAATTTGTATTTATACCAAATATTTGCACACCTGTCATGGTAGGATATGGTCTAAAGCTCTTATATAAAAATGTCACCTCTTGAACTACCCATATTTCGCAAATAAATGATTCTGATTCTGATTCTGATTCTCATCCTTGTCATCTTTGTCATTCCATATCTTATCTAACAATTCCCTACAATTACTTTTCCATTTCTGTAATTGAAACCCCCCTTTGGCTAGCACATTAGTTAATTCTGTGTAAATACTAAAACAACTTTCCATATTTTCAGCTCCTGTCATCACATCATCCATATAAAAATCATTCAAGATAATTTTTGCGGTAATTTTAACGGTGATCAACTCATATTCCTGAAGCTCCTCTTCAGGACTATCTCTCCAAAGTATTCTTTGGAATGGAGTATCTTCCCTACTTACCAGCACTTGCCGATACATTTTAATGATATCCGCTACCAGACCTATCTTATACAATCTCCAGCGCATAATTGTATGGCGGAGTTCGGCTTGTAAAGACGGACCAACCATCAATTCATCGTTAAGTGACCTGCCCTTCGTTCCCTTACAGGAAGCATCAAACACGACTCGGACCTTTGTCGTGTCCTTATCCTCTCGGATAACCGCGTGGTGAGGTAAGTAAATTGCTGCTTTGTTACTCTTTTCTTTCCCTGTAACCTTTACCATGTGATTTAACTCTAAATATTCGTGTATGACCTTTGTGTAATCTTCTTTTAATTTTATGTTCTTTCCTAACCTTACTTCTATGCCTTTTAGTCTTTTTTCAGCAATACTTCTAGACTCACCATGCCTGCTGGCTGGGTCAGCTGCTCGTAACGGTAATCTCACAATGAACCTGCCGTCTTTACTTCTCGTCGTGGTCGCTGTAAATATTTGTTCACATTGAATTTCTTCTTCTGTGAGCATCTTTTTTGTTTCTGATGTTTCGGCTTCCAGCTCCCAGAACTTTTTTAACATATTATCAGCATCAAAACTTGAGTGCATCACGGTGATGTGAGAATGTACATTTGACGAATTATTATCTACCTCGCAGACGCCTGATAGTATCCATCCGAAAGCAGTATCCTGCGCCAAGAGAGTTCCACTCAGATTTCTTTTAATGCCATCTTGAATGATTTGACTGTAGACCTCAGCCCCTAATAAGATATCGATCTTATTAGGCCTGTGATACTCAGGATCAGCCAAATCATTAACCGTCAGATTTACCCATTCTAGCTTAGTTACCTTTGCAACTGGGAGAAGGGACGTAACTGATTTCAAGATATAAGCATCAACCTTAATTTGAAACTGGGGATCTACTCTCGACCTTATATTAATTTTGACTGTGGCCTTTGAGATCACACTTTTGTCACCACCTACACCTACTATGGTGTGTTTGGCCGCAATCTTTTTTAATCCAAGGTCCTGAACCATGGCCTCAGTAATAAAAGATCCCTGCGACCCTTGGTCTAATAATGCCCTTACCGGATGATAAGTCCCGTCTTTCGACTCAGCTTGCACCACAGCTGTAGTTAATAAAACTGTTTTACAACAGTTCCCTGTCGAAAGGCAAGACACCAGTGGCTTATTAGGCCCCTCCGCTGGCACGGATTTCTTATTGCTGCCAGATGCAGCATTCTCCTCAATCGACTCTTTACTAGTCGATGGAGCTCCTTCGTGAATCGTGTCAATTTCTGCACTACCAGAACCAGAATCACCACTAGGGTGTAATAATGAATGATGGCGGCGTTTACACACCTGGCATCGGACAATGTTCTTACAAAATTTAGCAGAGTGGTTGCCGTTCAAACACACAAAACATAGATTTTTTTCCATTGCAAAGTTTCGCCGTTTGTCGTTGGATTCTTTACCGAATTTTTTGCAAGCAGTTATTTTATGATCTGCAGCACAATACGCACATGAAACAGTGTTTTTCTCTTTAACAATGTGAAAAGATTTTGTACTTTTATTTTCTATGCGATTAGACTTAGGTTCTAAATTTTCTAGACCTCTGAAACGCCCTATCAAGAAATCGGAGAATTGTACAAAGGTTGGCAATTCATCAGTTGGATCTGAAGATACTTTGAACTCCCATGCTTTTCGCGTATCCCTATCTAATTTTTCGGTTATTAGATATATAATCAATATGTCCCAAGATGAAACATCCACACCGATATTTCTTATAGAATCTAAACAATCTGAAGTAGTACTAATTAATCTCTTAATTTCAGATGCAGATTCAGACACCAAACTTTTTTGATTTACTAGCCGCTTCAACATGCCGTTAGCCAAAAACCGTTTATTATTGTACATGCTATCTAACTTTTCCCAAGCCACTTGATAACTATCCGATGTGACTTTAATGTTCCGCAACAACTGTTCCGCGTCACCGGTTAAATGTCCCCTAAGATAATAGAATTTTTGAGCGTCATCTAAAGACTTATTATCGTGCACAAGCCCTAAAAACAAATCTCTGAACGTCTGCCACTCTGTATATTTCCCGGAAAACGTAGGTATTTTGATTTCTGGCAACTTAAAACGTCTAGCTGAACCTTCACATTTATTAGAAGAACTCGAATTTAATTCAGACTCAGGTGGTTTTAATTTACATATCATTTCCTTTAAATCAGTCTTATATTGAACATACAATTCTTCCACATCATCATAAACACAATCTTTATGATAAGTCGAACCAAACAAATCACTTCGCTTAACTTGACTTATAATTTTCGTATGAGTGTCTGTAAATAAATTCCATTGCTTCTCTAAGTTATCGAGTCTAGTTTCAATATATGAAACCGTCAAACGCTCTTTAGGAGACTTCTTAAAATTAGTTTGAGCTTTCAGCATTTTTAACCCCCGACGCAAAAAGAGGGGTGTTATAAGTTTGACGTGTCTGTCTGTCTGTCTGTCTGTCTGTCTGTGGCATCATAGCTCCCGAACGGATGATGCGATTTCAATTTAAAAAAATATGTATTAAAGGTGACTTATCTGCGAGTGTTCTTAGACATGTTTGATGAAAATCGGTTGAGCCGTTTAAAAGTTGTGGGGGGGAAAGTGGGGAAGAGTAACCGAATGTCAGCAAATATACTCGAGTGGGGTCTCAAATGAAAGCGCACTGAAAGAGAATATTGATGAATTAATCGAGAGTGTTCTTAGCTTCGTTTGATTCTACATTATATTAAGTATATACCTATAAAAAGTACAAAATAAAAAATTAAATTAAAAATTTAAAAAACCCCCGACACAAAAACCTAATTTCCCTTTAAAAAGTAAAAAATAATAATAAATAACTCAATCTTAAAGTACCTAAGAATGTATTAATAATTCAAAAAAAAAAACGTCGCGTTGGGGGACCGCTCCGCGAGTGCAGACGTCGTTGACTGCTTAGTTAGGTAATAAGACTATTGGTAATTAAATTGTTAGGTTTGAAGCGGTCCCCCAACGCGGCGTTTTTTTTTTTTTGAATTATTAATACATTCTTAGGTACTTTAACATTGAGTTATTTATTATTATTTTTTACTTTTTAAAGGGAAATTAGGTTTTTGTGTCGGGGGTTTTTTAAATTTTTAATTTAATTTTTTAGCTCTAATGTCCTCCTGTAAGTCGTTAAACGCTTCCATTTTGAATAATTTATTTAATCTTTGTAATAATTATCTAACCAGACACTCAATTAAAAATAGTCTTCCAATAAAACAACAAATTGTATGCTAAGTTCAAGAAACACAAATGAGCAAATTTTTACAAGTCTTTTTAAAAATTAATTCTAACAAAAATCGGGCGTGGATTCCCCGTCTCAACCAACTTTTACTTAAAACTATTACAAGTCCCAACTAACCAAATTCTTCCAAGTTGAAATCTTTAAAGATTCTTCAATTTTTCTAAGTTCCACTAATCTTTACTCTAAAGTTGAATTTTGCATATACTTTCAAAGTTAATTTCCTCTAATAAATAAGGTTGAAAATGTACTCACGATTGAACACTGCACACTCACTGTCAGTTATCTTCGACGTTAGGGTATATTTGTTCTGTGTCTTCGACGTCCCGTGCTTGCTACACGTGGCGCCCTCTAGCGCTCGCTCCGCAACCTCTGCCGTCAAAATCCGCTTATCACCTCCCGTATCCACCGCTCCTCCGGACGTTGCCACCCGGTTCCTCCACTGCCTTGACGCCTCTCCAGGCGCCCAGCTGTAGGGATGTTCTGGACAGCGATCCACTGCCCAGTAGCGACGAAAACGGGTAGTAACCACTACCACCACCGGTGATTACCAAAACACGTCCAGCCAATCCGGCTCGAAGGACCATGAACAGATTTCGGGCTCCGCAGGCAAGAAATAATACCACTTAGCACCACACTAGTACTTATAAAGGCATTTATTTTCATCGAACGATCCACACAAAAAAAAATATTAAACAAGGTACTTAGCCTTTGCCAGGTAACGAAACCATAGCGCGATTCAGAGCAAGTACAACGCCATCTAGGGCGACACAACGTAAACTTTATAAAAAATAACTTATAAAAATACAAGGAAACTTATAAACTAAGATGTGCATGTTTAATCCGGACAATATCTTTACCCGTGGCATTGCCCCAAAATATAATCCCATATCTCAATGTTGAGGCTACTAGACCATGATACGCCGTCAAGACTGTGGCTCGGTTAGCCGTTTTATTTAACATGTGCAAAGCATAGGAGTGTTGGTTTAGCTTATTGCATACTTTATCAATATGTGAATTCCATTTTAAAGTGTTTTCAATGTTTAGTCCAAGAAATTTAGTCACATTGGTTTAATTAATAATTTTGTCCTTGTATTTAATATTTAAGTCCAGGTTATAATTTACTCTTTGTTGAAAATTCATTAAAACTGTTTTATCAAGATTTATAATCAAATTATTATTTTGCAACCAATCCACAACTGAAAGTAAGGTAGAATTTATCTCAGCCTCTAATGTACTTACGTCGTCACTGACGGAAGACAGCTGTCGAATGGCCTTTTCGTAGCTAGTTTCCAAAACAAGACACTAATATATGGCCATAAAGTCCTTTTTATTTTGCATAATAATCAGCATATAATGTTCCCACTGATGGGGCAAAGGCCTCCTCTCTGAGAGAGAGAGTGACCAGTACCTAATCCACCACGTGAGCCCAGTGCGGGTTGATGTTGGTAGTTGTGTTTAGCAAGTGGCAGCAAGGGTTGTTTGTAAAAAAATCGTTTTGATCCCGTGCTGCATCCTTATGACTTAACCTTGGTGCAGCGCAGACGGCACACTTTTTGTGCGATCGAGTCTGCGGCGCACGCCGGACTTTTTGCGCGTCGTGTGCGTTACTGCATATAATTGCATAGGTTCTATTTTCAGACTAAAAAGTGCGTCACGGATAGTCTGTCGTCTGCGCAGCACCTTAGGTACGCAATTAATAAGTAAGATATTTTATAATTAGCTCTCTTTAGAAACCCAATTTTTTGTCGTTTCCTCAATTGAAAATACAATCCAAAGTAATCTAAATAAAAACAAAATAAACACAAAGTACGGCGTGAAAACTCCCCGAAGGACATCAGTTTTTTTACCGTAATGTCAAAACTACATATTTTCTATAACGGAAACGACGGATGGACGGACGGTTTTCTATTTTTCGTAGTGATGAAATAATTTACACAAAGTAAAGCGCCTGCCTAGGTTCACACCTTTTTTTTTTTTGGATGGGAAATCATCAAGTGACTTCTCCCGCTCTGGGCGGAGCGGGAGGGCGTGTCAGACTTTTACTGACTAAAACCCACCCGTGTTCCATCAGTTGCCCATGTGCCAGGGTCACGGTATCTCTTGCGAACAATGACGCGACCCCGGCAGGCATCGGTCCTAGTAGACCCCTACACTGCTGCTGACATCTCTTTGAGGCGCGCGTGGAGTACTGCGCGCCGTCGACCCGAGCTTGGTCCATACCGGGCGGCGAGCTACCCATTGCTCGCCACCCGCAAGCTCGCGCCTACGGTGGCCGGGAGTCCGCTATCGACTCCCGACGCCCGGGGTGTCTCCTCCTGCGGTGGCTAGGGACGTGAGGGCGCAGTGACTGCCACTCCCTCACGCGCCCCGCCTCCTCCTTCGCGAGCATTACTGCTTCGCAGAAGGAGGTAGGTTCACACCTACGACCTACAATTCGTAAGTCGCGGCCGTACCACTAATATGAAATAGGTGTTTGTCCGGTTGCGTAAGACCGGTTCTACATTGCATCCGGTCCAAAGCCTAGAAATATCGGTCCGAAGTACCCATAGTACTATTTGTATGATGGGGGTGCGCACTAAATCCAAACGCAGCCCCTCCGAATTCGGGACATTCCCAAATCGGAATCAAGTTGGATCTAACAACGTGGCAATGCTGCCAGCCTTTTGGGCACTTTTCCCATTGACAGCGATGCGGACGAGATTACGTTAGTTGATGCCTTCATATTTTAATATTATTTTATGTCTGTTAGCCTGTATAACATCTAAATATTGCACAATAAAATTATTTGATTATGGTCGGGTGCAGTGCAGAACCGCTCTAACCGTAAAATGCTTGTGACTCTACTTAAGAATATTGAATCTAGAAAAATCATGTAAATAAGTACTTACTTAGTTTGTTGCCAACCAAGTTATAACTTTAATTTCACAATTGCCTATACTACAATATTTGATAGCCAATTTATTTTTACACAGTAAAAAGTCTACAAAATAATGTTTTGTAATATTCTGGCAAAATCATAAAAACGAACTGTTTTCACTCGATTATGTGTTTAGGGTTCCGTAAACGAGGTCAAATTTCCTTAAACTTAACTATGCAATATTCCGCACTACTTATTTAATGTAATTATTCAGTTTTAATTTATAATATTTTATTTTTATTTTAGTTTGTATGATTTAGATTGCTAAGTAGGTATAAGTAAAAAAAAAAAAATTTTGCTTAGTAACATGTTACACTAATTGAAGGATTTAAAAGACCGGCGCCTCCTGGCACAGGCATCTATCTATATGAATATGCTTAAAAGGAGACGCCACCAACTGTCTAATGTACAACGTGTAATAATTGAAATAAAACGTTTTTGATTTTGACTTTTTTCATTTGAGTAATTGCTATTAATGAAACAATCATCATCATCATCATTTCAGCCGTAAGACGTCCACTGCTGGACTTAGGCCTCCCCCAATTTGGAGGGCTTTGCCATAATCGCCACGCTTGGCAGGCGGGTTGGCGATCGCAGTATGGTGGTAAAATGCATAGAGAACGCTGCTGCCCATTCTCTAGTAAGTCCCTTAGTCGCCTTTTACGACACCCACAAGAAGAAATGGGCAAATATTTAGTCAATTTTGAGATTGCTCACTCTTACTTGTTTTACCTGACGTAACTAATAATTTCATGCCACGGAACCTTAAGCAGTGCGTGGTCCAACGTGTCTTGTTGTACTACAACTATAAATTTAAAAAATATCCTACACAAAATACATACTGCCATAAACATTCTATATTTACAAAGAACGGATGTAGCTTGCAAAGTAAAAAAAAAAATAATAATACGAGCTTTTCACAGCGGCTTCATCCGCATGGAGGTCGGAAATTATACCGCACGAACGTACTACTGGGGCAAATTGAAGGGTTCTGCTAGGACCGATGCCTGCCAGGATCGCGAGATTCGTTTGAAAGAGATACCGTGGCCCTGGCATATGGGAAACTGAAGGAACACGGGTGGGTTTTAGTAAGTAAAAAAAACCGACTTCCTCAAAAACACTAGAAATTGAAAAATAACTTAAAAATAACTTTAATTTCGGAAGTCGGTGTCTTAGGATCTGTAATTTAAGTTATTTTTCACTTTGTAGTGTTTTTGAGAAAGTCGGTTTTTTTTTGTAAAAAAGTTTTTATTTTTTGCTTTTTAGTAATGGTATCTACCCCGCACTAATTCCTATACCACTAATCGCCTAGTGAAATTTAATACTTTACTTCTGCTGTAAATCGTTCAGGAATTCCCTTGATTGTGTCTATGGTCGCCATTATCAGACCTGTAATGTACTTATAGCCCATATGGGTTCAAAGTTCTCATCAATAGAAATGAATTAAGTCCAAACACCGGGTAATTGCTGTAAGTCGTTGAAGAGTTCCCTCGACTCTTTCGGCTTCATCATCAGAGCAATTCAGACCTTCATTAAATAGTAGTGTTTTAAGATAATTAATGAAAGAAATAAAAAACGCACTAGTCGCCACTATGATTTTCAAAGGTTCCCTTCGACTTCTCTGATAAGGAAACCAGGATCTGATGATGGCATCATCAGATCCTGGTTTCCTTATCATGGGACCACCCTTGGGATATCTCCTTTCTAACAAAAAAATAATCATCAAAATCGGTTCATAAACAACGAATTTATCGGTGAACACACTTAAAAAGAAATATACGGTCGAATTGAGAAACCTCCTCCTTTTTTTTGAAGTCGGTTAAAAAGTCTGACACGCCCTTCTGCTCCACCCAGGGGGTCTAAAAAGGCCACTTTGGTAGAATCATAATAGGAAAATATTATGAATCATATTGTAATCCGTAAAATGGTCACAAACTGACAATTCATAATATTTTCTGCGTAGAATTCATTAAACACAATTCATCTATTTGACAGTTTTGTATGGAGATTCGTAAAATGGTACACATAATATGAATTGCTCTATTGAAGTTTAATGTCAAATAGCAGAATCATAAGAAGTTAGTCAAGAGGAACATTTTACAAATCATATTTGGGATTTTTTGAAAAAATATCGTAATAATGGCAAATTTAGGCCTTAAGAAAATTTTTTTGAGCACGCTCGTGATATGTAGTCCATTATAAGTCACCAATGAATTGTGGCACTTCGAAAAATGGACATAGCGTTTCAAATGTGGGACCTCCAGGTTTTTTCAGTTATATAGGCTAAATATACTTCGTGATAAGGTCCATGAGCTGGAGCCGTACATATGTACCTACTGCCGCGCTGGCATGAGTACTACCTACCTTCAAGAATAGTTATGAAGTAGTCAGTTTTAAGGTAGTTCCAAATAGACACTACCATCTAGTCTGTCCCGTGTGGTGCCGGACATAAAGAATAGCATCACCCCATTTCTTCCCGTGGAGGTCGTAAAAGGCGACTAAGGGATTTACTAGAGAATGGGCAGCAGCGTTCTCTATGCATTTTACCATCATACTGCGATCGCCAACCCGCTTGCCAAGCGTGGCGATTATGGCAAAGCCCTCCAAATAGGGGGAGGCCTATGTCCAGCAGTGGACGTCTTGCGGCTGAGATGATGATGATAACTACCATCTAGTGTTGTGAATGTTACAAATTATTACAATCTTCTTTTCATATTTTAGGCACTGAGTAGATCCAATTATTACTTAAGCATCTGGATCACACAACAGGCTAATATGGGCGCACACCATATACCTACACAACACAACATATACCTATATACAACGATTAACGATTAAATACTGATTTAAGATAAACAAGTATTTACTTACTCTGTATTAAAAATGATCCAACTTTCATGAAATAAACATACAACCTACCTTCAAGAATAGTAATGAAGTACCTAGTCAGTTTTAATGAAGCAATTCTAAATGGACACTAGCACTACCATCTAATCTACTCTTGTGAATGTTACAAATTACTACAATCATTTACTTAATCATATTTCACAGGCACTGAGTAGATCCACTTAGTACTAAAGCATCTGGATCGTACCACAGGTTACCAAGGGCGTACACTACATGAAACACCAAGGTAGTGTATAAAACAGTGTGATAGCTGTAGGTACCAGTAACTTTCTTCTCAGAGTAGTCACTTAGGAAACGCCGAACTCATCTAGTTTAAAAAAATATACCAAACCTACTTACAGACATAACAGGCGAAATGTGGGTGTACTATAGGTTCACCTCTGCCTAACCCTTCGGGGAAACAAGGCGTGATGTTATATTATGTTGTGTTACTAACAGAAATAAAATCATTTATCATATAACTTGTAACACTTCAGTGCCCAGTTGAAAAAAGACTTATTTAAAGTACACACTATTCACACCGAGCTTATTTTTGTAATTTGCACTCAGTAAGTAATAAACATTTCCAGAGGAAATATGTAGGTATATTTATTTTCCATCATACAGCCCGCTCACAGACATACAGATGGACGGAAAAATGGACAGCAGAGGCTTAGTTATAGGGTCCCGTCCTGGTTACTCTTTGGTTACGGAACCCTAATAAAAATCTACAACCTATGTGGGACATAGGCCTTATATTATACTTTACTTTCACTCCAATTTTATTAGGTTGTGTGTATCTATAAAATAGGACACACATTTTACCTTTATACCTATTATTTAAATAAAACAATACACGAAGTTAAAATATTTTAATAAATTTACAATTCTTATGTTATACTGTATAAAAATCTAGCAATAATCAAATAATGAAACTAACATAAACACTATAGTACATCAGTTTATTTTTCTTTGAATATTTTATGTCTTGATGGTAGTCACGGAGCTGCGGAGAGGCAAACGATGACTGCTTGAAACAACTTCACCAGGCTAAAAAAGAAAATGTGTGGTTTTTAAGAAAGTCAAATCATCAGTCAATAATTAACATACCTGTGAAATAAAATGAAATTGAAAATAATAATATCATTTTTTAAGACAACCTAAGACCAACAGTGATGACAGGTTGTCAACAATAGTAGATTTGGAGCCCAATAGCTCTTTGTGTTTAGTTAGTGTTTAGTTAAATGGTAAAATTTAGTTTATTTTCCTCTTTGTATTTCGTTAAATATTTCATGAATGTTAACGATAGTAGGTACTCAATTTTATGTCGAGCCAGAGGGCACATAAAAACGTTATATAAATAACATCATAATCATTTTCAATCGTCATCATGAGTCTTAGTCTCAATAAAAATAGCTGTAGGGTTATAAAACTCCACTCACTGCGGTATCTTGATTGCCGAGTTCGAAGAGTCAAAGCCGCTGTTGTAGCATCGGCAGGGGTAGAGCTTGGTGCTGGCACACGAGTCTGGTCAGAAGTAGACGCTGCAATGATCTTGATGAAGGGTTTAACAACGTCAGAACTTCCACTATATCCATGCAGAAAGACGAGTAGAATTTTCATTCCATGCCTACAAATTATTACGTCCAATTAAATACCTTTGAACAGTGATACAATTAAATATTGATTTAAGATAAACAAGTATTTACTTACTCTGTATTAAAAATTACCCAATTTGCATGAAATAATTAAATTTTGTTGATGTTTATTGTTGACATAACCACAGATCATTAAGACCACAGACTAATTATGACATATCTGAAGGGAAAACTTTTATGTATTCGTTGCCAGCTTATAAAGTTTTTGTTGTTTATAGTTTCCCTTTTCAGGGCTTATCTGTGACATTTTTATATTTTTTATGCATACTGTAATTAAATAACATTTCAACAGTTAGAAATAATCACTTGTATTTATTAAATCTTCAAAGAAATATTTACCGGTAAAATTACGGTCTTTTTTTTTCATGCTGCAACATTTACACCAAATGTGATTCGGATATGAATTGAATTGAGTATGATATCGCTTATATGTGTCACCATTTTACGAAAGTTAGAGGAATTGCTAAGGTATTGCTGGGAATTCACAATATGAATTAGTTTTAGCAGAAATGCTTAATGTGGCCTTTTTAGACCCCCAGAGCGGGAGACGTCATTTGATGATTTCCTTTGATTTGATCAAAAAAAAAAATGACGGTACATGATTTTCTAAACGTATAATTAATTTGAATTGTCTACCAGTGGTCTTTGACCCCGTAGTCAGCTGGGGGTCTAAAAAGGCCACATTAAGCATTTCTGCTAAAACTAATTCATATTGTGAATTCCCAGCAATACCTTAGCAATTCCTCTAACTTTCGTAAAATGGTGACAAATATTAGCGATATCTTATTCAATTCAATTCATATCCGAATCACATTTGGTGTAAATGTTGCAGCATGAAAAAAATAAAGACCGTAATTTTACCGGTAAATATTTCTTTGAAGATTTAATAAATACAAGTGATTATTTCTAACTGTTGAAATGTTATTTAATTACAGTATGCATAAAAAATATAAAAATGTCACAAATAAGCCCTGAAAAGGGAAACTAGAAACAACAAAAACTTTATAAGCTGGCAACGAATACATAAAAGTTTTCCCTTCAGATATGTCATAATTAGTCTGTGGTCTTAATAATCTGTGGTTATGTCAACATTCAACAATAAACATCAACAAAATTAAATTTAATTATTTCATGCAAATTGGGTAATTTTTAATACAGAGTAAGTAAATACTTGTTTATCTTATATCAATATTTAATCGTATCACTGTTCAAAGGTATTTAATTGGACGTAATAATTTATAGGCATGGAATGAAAATTCTGCTCGTCTTTCTGCATTCATAGTGGAAGTTCTGTCGTTGTTAAACTCTTCGTCAAGATCACTGCAGCGTCTACTTCTGACCAGACTCGTGTGCCAGCACCAAGCTCTACCCCTGCCGTTGCTACAACAGCGGCTTTGACTCTTCGAACTCGGCAATCAAGATACCTCAGTGAGTGGAGTTTTATAACCCTACAGCTATTTTTATTGAGACTAAGACTTATGATGACGATTGAAAATGATTATGATGTTATTTACATATATAACGTTTTTGTGTGCACTCTGGCTCGACATAAAATTGAGTACCTACTATCGTTAACATTCATGAAATATATGTATAACGAAATACAAAGAGGAAAATAAACTAAATTTTACCATTTAACTAAACACTAACTAAACACAAAGAGCTATTGGGCTCCAAGTCTACTATTGTTGTCAACCTGTCATCACTGTTGGTCTTAGGTTGTCTTAAACAATAATATTATTATTTTCAATTTCATTTTATTTCACAGGTATGTTAATTATTGACTGATGATTTGACTTTCTTAAAAACCACACATTTTCTTTTTTAGCCTGGTGAAGTTGTTCCAAGCAGTCATCGTTTGCCTCTCCGCAGCTCCGTGACTACCATCAACACATAAAATGTTCATAGAAAAATAAACTGATGTACTATAGTGTTTATGTTAGTTTCATTATTTGATTATTGCTAGATTTTTATACAGTACATGAGAATTGTAAATTTATTAAAATATTTTAACTTTGTGTATTGTTTTATTCAAATAATAGGTATAAAGGTAAAATGTACGTCATATTTTATAGGTACACACTACCTAATGAAATTGGAGTGAAAGTAAAGTATAATATAAGGCCTATGTCCCACATAGGTTGTAGATTTTTATTAGGGTTCCGTAACCAAAGAGTAACCAGGACGGGACCCTATAACTAAGCCTCTGCTGTCCATTTTTCTGTCCATCTGTCTGTCTGTGAGCGGGCTGTATGATGGAAAATAAATATACCTACATATTTCCTCTGGAAATGTTTATTACTTACTGAGTGCAAATTACAAAAATAAGCTTGGTGTGAATAGTGTGTACTTTAAATAAGTCTTTTTTTCAACTGGGCACTGAAGTGTTACGAGTTATATGATAAATGATTTTATTTCTGTTAGTAACACAACATAACATAACATCACGCCTTGTTTCCCCGAAGGGTTAGGCAGAGGTGAACCTATAGTACACCCACATTTCGCCGCTTATGTCTGTTAGTAGGTTTGGTATATTTTTTTAAACTAGATGAGTTCGGCGTTTCCTAAGTGACTACTCTGAGAAGAAAGTTACTGGTACCTACAGCTATCACACTGTTTTATGCACTACCTTGGTGTTTCATATAGTGTACGCCCTTGGTAACCTGTGGTATGATCCAGATGCTTTAGTACTAAGTGGATCTACTCAGTGCCTGTGAAATATGATTAAGTAAATGATTGTATTAATTTGTAACATTCACAAGAGTAGATGGTAGTGTCCATTTAGAATTGCTTCATTAAAACTGACTAGGTACTTCATTACTATTCTTGAAGGTAGGTTGTATGTTTATTTCATGTAAGTTGGATCATTTTTAATACAGAGTAAGTAAATACTTGTTCATCTTAAATCAGTATTTAATCGTTTTTCGTTGTATATAGGTATATGTTGTGTTGTGTAGGTATATGGTGTGCGCCCATATTAGCCTGTTGTGTGATCCAGATGCTTAAGTAATAATTGGATCTACTCAGTGCCTAAAATATGAAAAGAAGATTGTAATAATTTGTAACATTCACAACACTAGATGGTAGTTATCATCATCATCTCAGCCGCAAGACGTCCACTGCTGGACATAGGCCTCCCCCTATTTGGAGGGCTTTGCCATAATCGCCACGCTTGGCAAGCGGGTTGGCGATCGCAGTATGATGGTAAAATGCATAGAGAACGCTGCTGCCCATTCTCTAGTAAATCCCTTAGTCGCCTTTTACGACCCCCACGGGAAGAAATGGGGTGATGCTATTCTTTATGTCCGGCACCACACGGGACAGACTAGATGGTAGTGTCTATTTGGAACTACCTTAAAACTGACTACTTCATTACTATTCTTGAAGGTAGGTAGTACTCATGCCAGCGCGGCAGTACATATGTACGGCTCCAGCTCATGGACCTTATCACGACGTATATTTAGCCTATATAACTGAAAAAACCTGGAGGTCCCACATTTGAAACGCTATGTCCATTTTTCGAAGTGCCACAATTCATTGGTGACTTATAATGGGCTACATATCACGAGCGTGCTCAAAAATTTTTTCTTAAGGCCTAAATTTGCCATTATTACGATATTTTTTCAAAAAATCCCAAATATGATTTGTAAAATGTTCCTCTTGACTAACTTCTTATGATTCTGCTATTTGACATTAAACTTCAATAGAGCAATTCATATTATGTGTACCATTTTACGAATCTCCATACAAAACTGTCAAATAGATGAATTGTGTTTAATGAATTCTACGCAGAAAATATTATGAATTGCCAGTTTGTGACCATTTTACGGATTACAATATGATTCATAATATTTTCGTATTATGATTCTACCAAAGTGGCCTTTTTAGACCCCCTGTAGATATAACTTTAAATTATGAGGGATTTTTTTTTCCTACTGGTAACCGCCATGATTTACGAGTTGTATGTCGTAAGATAGTATCCAGTCAGGTGTTTGACTTTGTATTAATTATTTTATCACCACTGCTCTCAAAACGTTGATGGAGAAAAGTGACATGTCTTAAAACAATACCTTCGAAGACATGTTCACATTTACCAGCCAACACTAAGCTCGCATGGTGGATTACGGCGACCTAAAAACAAGATCATTGTTTTTTTCTAAACTGTAGTTTGTAGTAGCTATTTATGATGGATCTATACATTTCTGATTCGATCGCGTAGGGAAACTCCAGGGTCTGGAGTGGCGGCCACGTACTGGAAGACGATAGCGTTTGAAAGCCTTCTCACAAGGTAAACTGATGACCTGGTGAATGCCGCAGGAATTCGCTGGATGCGAGAATTACAGAACCGGTCGAAGTGGCGGAGCTTGGGGGAGGCCTATGTCCAGCAGTGGACGTTTTTAGGCTGAAATGATGATTAACTCTCAATTTGAAACGGCCCTTAGATTGCTGTGGAGCCAATAAGAAGATGAAATAATAAACCATTTAGTTTATTTAAACTTTTTATTATAAAATGCGTTTCAACGAAATGTGGTGGGACCAGAACAGTACACTTACAATTTATATACCTCTGTCCCTTTCACACGCGTTCTTAACTTACAACATAATCACTTAAAACTAGGAATCGGATACTATCGTATAAATATAGACAAGATTACAATAAATCAAGATACAACTCCAACAATCCGCGTTACAGTAAGACATATTCAAGATGGCGTATTATTTCATTATGGCGTAGTGTACATTTCAATTCGGCGTAGTTTCCATTGGCGTGTTATTTTTAGTCTCCCAGTTTGCGTAAGACATGCGTAGTATAAGAGCAGGTGTGAAAACGACATTATCACGTTACAACCTGTTAGTGCTTACGTCGTCAGACTACGGCGGTACAATATCGTTTCGACGTTGACATGACATTTTTAAGCAGCGCTTACACAGAGACTTTTTCAGAAATTATGCCCGGCGGTAGTGGATTTATCTCTATGATTTAAAATATACTTCAATTGTTTAAGCAATGATAGTTACCTTTCATTGCACCAAAATATATGTATTAAAATATTATTGTATTAATGAACGTATTATGTCGCTTCATATCGCTTAATACGATGTGATGGTAGCAAAAATTACAACGCAATATGATAGTGAATATTTATCAGAATTGGGCAATTTAATTAGCCTGTGTAAGCGCATCTTTAAAATATCAGTGTGATCGCTTTCCGATTTCATTCAAAAGTGAAATCATTTTAAAGTTTTCATGTTCCTAAGCGTCGTTTGCTGTTCACTTATAGTTACGTTGTTTCAATGTGTCGTACCGATATCGTACCGCAGCCGTCCGACGAGTCATCCGTCTATCGCTCATGCCGATTCAGTCTTCGCAAACTGGTGACGTCCATGCCGTATATCGTAAAACCGGCCGGTTCAGTGAAGTGTACCTGAAAAATAAATTCACTTTAGGTTTTATCCAACTGTGTCAGTCAGGAGTTCCGACCTAACTATTTTCACAATAAGGTACCAATTTTCATTAGATTGATTTAATTGAAAGAGAATGGTAGGGAGAAAAATCAAGGACAAAAAAAAGAAATACATCAATTACAATAATATGACTAAACATTAATACCACTGGCACTGTCCTACAGCGTAGTCTACAGTAGGTTACGGCGCAGTCCACACTATGCTACGACGTAGTCCACACTATGCTAACGGTTAGCCTACACTGCTACCGCGTAGCCCACACTGCTACCGCGTAGCCCACACTGCTACCGCGTAGCCCACACTGCTACCGCGTAGCCCACACTGCTACTGCGTAGCCTGCACCATACTACGATATAACAACCACACTACGATGCAGTCTATACCGTGCTACGATGTAGCCCACATTGTACTACGCCGTAACCAACGCTGTGCGCTTTGAGAAACCGCCCATGCATATGAGGGCTACGCAAGTGATAATGTTAATATAAATTATATCTCGTATACTTAGTCAATTCCACGTGGATATTAACAGTTAATTACGCATTTAATACTATAGCAGTAAGGTCGATTTTTACGGCAAAACTGTTACTTATAACATGCGGCTAACCGTAATAGAGAATATGAATGAGTTACAATATTTACCTCGCTCGGTTTATCAGCCTATAAAAAAAGAAAAACAAGAATTAGAAAAAAAATAACAAAAACATACAAATGATAACATGACTCCTTTCCTCCTCAAAGGGGAAAGTAGGCTTATTGTCATTATAAAGCTTAGACTATGGGCTTCTACTGAGAAGCTCCAGTTGGAAAAACCAATAACACTTGCCCGACCTAGGAATCGGACCCGTGCTCAGCTCACTAGAACAATGAGGCAGTCATCTAAATGATAGTTTGACAATACGTTTTTGTATCTCGCGAGTTGACTTACCACGTCATCTTGAGGGGGAATTTGTTCTACGGTGACTGGCGGAATGTTGGGGCCAAGTTTCTCAGCTAGACTTTGTACCTGTAAACAACCGTACAATTATTGAAACCGTACATGTTCTAGCAAAAAAAGTATTCATCATGTGCCTAGCCTTATCCCAACTATTTTGGGGTCGGATTCCAGTCTAACCGGATGCAGCTGAGTACCAGTATTTTACATGGAACGACTGCCTATCTGATCTCCACAACACAGTTACTGGGTAATACGATGCCCCTTGGTAAGACTGGTTGTCAGACTTTCGGGCTTCTGACGACCTGTAACGACTGTCTAAGAACTACTAAAGACAGCCGGGACCAACGGCTTAATGTGCTTCCGAGGCACTAAAGAGGGTCTTGGTATGTAAAGATGGTAACCCATCCACGGACCAACCGTGGCAAGCGTAGCTTAACCTGAACGATCAACTCGTGAATAAAAAAAAACTATCACTAAAAATTTGTCCAACTTCGCACAAACGTAAAAATATCACAGCGGGATTTCATCATGCACTGAATTTTCCGAGGGTGTATTCAAAGTGCTGGGATGCACTCTCTTGGATTACTAACACATGACTTAACACCAAGGGTTGAAAATCCAGTTATGGAGCGGTTGCGCACAGATATGATTGTGGACTCACGGTAGGGTACTACTCACTACTACTACTACTCACGGTAGGGTAGCGCGACAGGCAGGCGCGCGCGCGGCCCACACACGGAGCGGTCGCGCACGGATATGATTGTGTACTCACGGCAGGGTACTACTCACTACTACTGCTACTCACGGTAGGGTAGCGCGACAGGCAGGCGCGCGCGCGGCCCACACACGGAGCGGTTGCGCACGGATATGATTGTGTACTCACGGTAGGGTACTACTCACTACTACTACTACTCACGGTAGGGTAGCGCGACAGGCAGGCGCGCGCGCGGCCCACACACGGAGCGGTTGCGCACGGATATGATTGTGTACTCACGGTAGGGTACTACTCACTACTACTACTACTCACGGTAGGGTAGCGCGACAGGCAGGCGCGCGCGCGGCCCACACACGGCGGCGCTACGGCGCGCCCGTAGCGGTCGCGGTCCGCCGGGTCGAACATGTAGTAGCCTGGGGGCAGGCGATTGCAGCTTCAGAAACTACTTGTGCGCGCGTTGGTATTACTCATCGGCAAAAAGGAAAAATTTTGTAAAAAAGAAGGACATGCCCTATTCAATCCCTATTTCATCCCCTATTCCATCCCCTATTCAGTCCCCTAATCCATCCCTTATTTCCATCTCGTATTCCATAACCCATCTCTTAGCCACCCATGAAAATTTAGGTTGAATTTTCAAAAAACTTGCGCTAGTGCTCACTTTCACTACATAAGAAAAACATATGCAAAATTTCATACTTCTAAATCTAGGTGTTTAGGCTGTGCTCTATCAATGAATGTCCAAACATCTTTCACTTCAAATGCGTTCGGAAACTCTAACAGTGAATTCCACTCTTTAGCAACTGCTGTTCGCTCAGTGAACATGGTTCCAAAATTACCCTCGAAGCACATGAGATATTTAAGTTGCTGTCTGGGGTGGAAAATATAAAGGATCCACTTCTTAAAATGTGTATTTCTGGACATGTCTGTTAACGTTACTTTTTATTGTAAGATGACATCGGCGTTCGGTGGCAAAACAACCTTAAGTACAGATCCTAAGACACGGACTTCCGAAATTAAAGTTATTTTTGACTTTATAGTGTTTTTTTTTTAAGGAAGTCGGTTGTTTTATTTTTGAAAAAAGTTTCTTTTTTACTTTTTAGTTATGGGACCTCCATGCGGGGAGCTCGATGCTCTTCCCAAAGGTGAGGAATTACCAACGATGGTCTTGACGAAAGAGGTCAAGTTCAAAATTGTAAATATGGTTAGAGGGAAATCCCCAGGATACGATGGGCTAAGCATCGAGCACCTACAGCATGCTGGTGCGCACCTGCCACGAGTACTCGCACTACTGTTCAACTTGTGTCTGTCTCACTCATATTTACCCTCGGACATGATGCGGACTCTAGTGGTGCCAGTAGTAAAGAACAAGACTGGAGACGTATCGGACGGGTCAAACTACAGGCCAATCTCACTGGCTACCGTCATAGCCAAGGTACTTGACAGCGTGCTCAACTCGCATCTGAATAGGCATGTCAAAATTCATGATGCCCAGTTCGGTTTTCGCGCAGGACTGTCAACGGAGACGGCCATTCTTAGTCTGAAGCACGCTGTTAAGTATTACACGGATAGACAGACATCAGTCTACGCGGTTTTCTTAGACCTATCCAAGGCTTTTGACCTAGTCTCTTAAGATTTGCTCTGGCAGAAGCTAAGAGACACAACACTACCACCAGAGCTCGCATCTCTCCTCAAATTCTGGTACCTTCACCAAGAGACTCGGGTGAGATGGGCAGGGAAGCTTTCGGAGCCATGCAGGCCGGAGTGTGGGGTAAGACAGGGGGGACTGTCCTCGCCCTTGCTCTTCGGTCTTTATGTGAATGCCTTGGTCGAGCGACTCAGCAGCATGCGTGTCGGATGCTATGTGGATGGTGTTTGTTTTAATAATTTGAGCTACGCGGACGACATGGTGCTGCTGGCGCCCTCGATCAATGCTCTCCGAAAGTTACTGGCGGTGTGTGAGTCGTACGCAGAGTCTCATGGGTTGATATACAACACGAAAAAGACTGAGTATATCGTCTTCAGGTCTGGTACCAGCTGTCCATCAACGGTCCCTCCTCTGTTACTCAAAGGTCACCCAATAAACAGGGTGTATACGTTTAAATACTTGGGCCACCTGGTGACAGATTCCCTGAATGACGATGCAGATCTGGAGAGGGAGCGCAGAGCATTGTCAGTCCGGGTGAACATGCTGGCCCGCAGGTTCTCTCGTTGTACAGTCGCAGTTAAAATAGCCCTATTTAAGGCATATTGCACAACACTGTACGCGGGAGCCCTGTGGTTCAGATATACTCAAAGGGCTGGCAATGCTCTGCGTATCCAGTATAACAATGCGTTCAGGGTGCTGTTGCGACTGCCACGCTACTGCAGTGCGTCGGCGATGTTTGCCGCCGCGCGCACTGACAGCTTTGACGCAATATGGCGGAAGAAATCTGCCTCGCTACTTCGCAGGTTGCGTGATAGTCCCAACATCATTCTGCACTCGATAGCCGCCCGGGCAGATAGTCCGCTTGTGTGGGCTTTAGCCAATCGGACGAGATCTGTTTTAGTTATTAAGTACTAACATAGGCTAAGTAAGATTGTTACTAACACAATGGACCTCATTTGTAGTCTGAAATAAATAAATAATAATAATAATATGGTAGATACCCCGCACTAATCTAATCGCGTTATTCGTTCATTTGTCGCGCAAAAACTTAATGCAAATTTAAGACTTATATTGTTTTCACATGGACCCCATTATTCGAATGGAACCAAATTAAAATGGGACCATTCGAAAAGCACCAGCTTTAAAATAAAAAAAGAATCATCAAAATCGGTTCACCCAGTTAAAAGTTATGACGTAACAAACAAACAAAATACAGTTGAATTGATAACCTCCCCCTTTTATTGAAGTCGGTTAAAAAACGGCTGAAACAAACTCAGAGGTCACAGTATCTTTGCTCTAAGATGCAACAGAATCTATATATTAATGCGTGAAGCGAAAACTTTGGATCCCTTTTTACGAAAATTGGGCGGACGGAGGAGTATGTTTCCCACAATTATAGTTATACAGAGAAGTGACAAATGCTAATATTTTTTTTTAATTATGCGTAAAAATACATTGTTTTCAATGAATAACACGATACACACACTACTATTTATTACCGTGTATTTAATACATACATGCACAGATATTCTTTTGTTTATGGTCCAAATCTGTGGTCCAATCGAGAATATCTGTCTTCAATATTGATCATATCGAGAATATTTGTCTTTAATATTATTTGTCTATAGTGTTACTGAATGTCAAATATAACCATTTTATTTTTTCATATTTATTATTATTCATATTTTTATCATTTAATAATGTATTTCTATTCAAATGAAGTATGGTCGAATGATAAGTTTTGTAGTGTTAAGATCTTACCTCTGGGAGTCCTAAACAACGCTACAGCAAATTCTCCGTTACCAGCGACGAACACTCCCGACTTCTCCTCCCGGAAAAATTCGCCAATCTAGGGCAGAACGAAAACGACAATTACAAAATGGAATTATTGACGCCCGAAATGGGCAAACATAAGTATCTAAAACCGGGGTCGATCTTCGACAACTAATACGTATGATCTAAACAAAATCAAATAAACGTATAAACAACAGACGAGCGATATATTATTTTATGTCGATCGCCACTTTGGATTCTTTTTGTCGATCATAATTCACCAGACACCGATTGTCCGTGTGTTGCCGGACATACAGAATAGCATCACCCTATTTCTTCCCGCGGGTGTCGTAAGAGCCGACTAAGAGATAGACAGCAGCGTTCTCTATGCTTTTTATACTGCGATCCCCTAAATGTGAGGAGCCTTATGTCCAGCAGTGGATGTCTTTCGGATGAAATGATGATCATGACACACACCAATATTACTGACCTTGGCGACAGAAATAGTCGATGGAATTAAGTAAATCTGTAAGAAGCTGTCAGATCTTATTTATCGTAAAATCAGACCAATCTATCGAGCGAACATAACGCTCGTTAAAAATCGAGTATATTTGTAGGCCGATGACCTTGTGAAGGTCGCAGGAATCCGCTGGATGCGGGAAGCACAAAGTCGTACGAAGTGACAGTTCTTGGGGAAGGCCCTATGTCCAGTTGTGGACGTCTTTCGGCAGAAATGATGATGATGACGGTGATATTTTTACGTGCAGTAACTTAACAAATGATGCTGGTACCTGTTCAGCCAGGTTCAGATCAACCACCCCCTTATGTCTCGGCTTGTACACGACCACGCGGCACACGCAGTTGCCCGGAGTGTAGAACTTGCGTAGAATCTGCGGAATAAAAGATATTTCATAAATGCATCATCATCAGTCCATAACCGCAGGAGGAGACGCCCCGGGCGCCGGGAGTCCATAGCGGACTCCCGGCCACCGTAGGCGCGAGCTTGCGGGCGGCGAGCAATAGGTAGCTCGCCGCCCGGTAAGGACCAGGCTCGGGTCAACGGCGCGTAGTGTTCCACGCGCGCCTCAAAGAGATGTCAGCAAAACTGAACACTGAGAAAAATGTCATTTTGGCATAATCTTAAAATATCGTGACGTTGGTTTAAAACAGATGCGTTGTCTTATAATATGTTGATAATAAGTAAATATTACGCTAGAACTGAAATGTGTTAAGATGGAATCGAATTTTTTGGGTAAATAATGCAATATTATGATACTTGTCATCGTAAAAATTTGTAATTATGAAATAACATTGTCTTCTTCAAATAATAACACAATGTAATAGAAAATGGTCCACTGTCCCATAAATTAGTATGATAATTATAAATAAGATTCTAATTAAAAAACACAATGACAGTCACCGTAATATAAATAGATTTCATAGTTTAATATGAAGAAGTATCTCTAAAAATACGATGACCTCCCCCTAATGTACTATATTAAATTATAATGCTTTAAACTTATATTTTTAAAGTAAGCATCATTTTTTAATATTACAGTCATATTATTTTATGTGAATCCTATGATAATACGATTAAATAATCTCATATTTTTAGAGTAAGCATCAAAGTTCAATAATATAGTCATATTATTTTATGTGTATCCTACTAAATTATTATTACAGAGACCCATTTATGAGTAGCATTTGAATGATGTCCTACAAATTTAAGGTGACGGCATTATATAATGAGGTCTCCCTCTCTCACTTCATTCCGCCGCCGCGCCATTTCGGTCGGCCATTTGTATTTCACCGCTACAGCCGGCAAGTCACGACTCACGACTCGTTTAATTAATAGCAATAACAATTCCATTAGTGCCAGTGAACGTGTTTGATCAGTGCAAAAATGGATATGGCTACGCGTGATCTTTTGAAGAAGTGGAATTTGGAACGCTACATCGATCGTTTTGAAAGTAAGTTGACAAACCTACCTAGTAAGTTGCTAGCATGAGCTCACACATTACATTCACACATTCTAATTTCTAGCAAGAATAGGGTCAGAGTGTCGTCTTAGAGGCACTATGAAAATATACTTAAAAAAATTTCGCGACCAATTTCAAGGTCACAGTTCTAACATAACCTTACCTATGGATCCCTTCGACATCGTTTTTACGACAAACGGTTGGTCGGAGACAAAAAACACCCAGACACTTTTAGCCTTTCTAGGTGTTACATACTATAGAATCGAGAAAATAAACGATTTGCGAAAATAACACTTTTTTGGCCGCTGTACACTCCAACCAAGAATAGTCTTGTCGTATGGTACCTACCCACCTACCTAGATATACGTTCATATTTATATTATACACTAGATTCGATGTGCAACTGCAACCCAAAAAAAAACAAATAGGTAGAGTGCGTCTAAACTAAAATGACGCGCCCCACTACCGCATTTACCGTAGTGTACGTATACAAATTTAAGTAGTGGGGCGCGTCATTTCAGCTTAGACGAGCTCTACCAACCTACATTTTATAAAGTCGATGCGACGTAGAGCATTTCACAGCTGCAATCAGGGCGCTGTTAAATTTACCTTTTTTTTCAGCTGAAAGAATTGATATCGCAACAATGCAGATGCTTAGTAAACAAGACATACATAGTATGTTCCCTCAAATAGGGGACAGACTCCGGTTTGAAGCAGCTCTGGCCATGTTAAAAAGCGACCAACCAAAAGATATGGTTTGTTTTCATGTTAAATTGTATTTCAAAAAAGTAAATTTTGTTTTAAACTTTTTGCTTACACATGCCCTGCGTCGCTTAAATGCACATTCTCCTACTTGCATGTAGGTAGGTAGGTACCTACTTATTAACTTTTATTATTTTAAAGTCTTCTTAAGATACCTAACAATTTAACCGGTGCAGTATTTATTTAAAAAGTGGAATAAAATCATAACTTTTCATCAGTCTTGTTAGTTTACCAACTAAGTACATTATTATTACCTTTTTAAATTTCTTGTTAAATTTCAGGATAACTCCTACAATTCATCACTCTTTGAAGAGGTCCTGAGGAATGACTTGTTAACTAGTCTACCTTGTAACTTAGAGCCTCTGCCACCGTGTGAAGGACTGCAAAGCTCAATCCTCAACCAAGACTGCGAAGCAGGACTTAACCAGGAAAATTTGGTAAGTTCTGCAAAATTGTAGAAAAGTACTCGTACTTACTGTTTTTTGGTTCAAGAGCAATATGTATTAATTTGTAATTACATCCATACTAATATTATAAATGCGAAAGTAAGTTTGTCTGTCTATCTGTCGGCTGGGGCAGGACCTTTTCACATTTTCATACCTAAGACACTGAACCGATGCAAAATTTGGTATAGACATTCTTTGAGACCAGGATCAGTCCTGATCTTGATCGATTAGTTTTTATCAGGGCCGGATCAAGGGACGAGGGCAGGACCGTTCACACCTGCAATGCTGAACCGATTACTAGTAAAAAAATATAACACTTCCCTTGAGTTATCTCCGGCTAGGGCTAGCTATAGCCTGTTAGTTAACGGTCGCACTCGGACACATTTAGTGATTATTTCAACGATTATTGAGGTTAATTGACCGTACATACTCATATTATCACACCTTTTTGTTACATGTACTATTATAACATTGTCTCAAAGTAAATATTATTTTAGGATGGTGACATACTGGTGATACCACTGGACTCGTCGTCGTCAGTGGGTGAAGCAGTTAGACAAGAGTCCACCGGGAGCAATTTAGTAAGTTATTGCCTATTATCCTGTACTTTTGATAAGGAATTTAAATTGACATTCAATATTGTTAACCCCCGGCGTAAACAGATAAGTTTAACGTCTGTACCTGTCCTGTCCTGTATGTGTGTACGGACGGCCGTTTAGGAGCTATACTATATGTCACAAAGATCAGTAATATATTTGGAGTTGGTGACAGCTATAACTAACAACTAAATGCATGATGCCTAGACTGGCACCGACTCCAACTGATCATTATACTGAATGGAAGGTAGGTATTGAACCTGTATTTTCAACATTTTAGTGACATTTTTTTTTAACTTTTACCTTGCATATTTAGTTTGTAATGCCATACTTATACTATTTGTGTTTCAGGTGAATACCATACTGAATTCATCAGTCGAGGGAAAACAAATAATAGCAATTGGGCAGAAAACGGGCACCTTACCCTCAAACGTGCGTGGGCGTTTATGCAAGCTGCTTATGGAGAAGCTCATTACGGCCGAAAACCCGGTACTTCTGACAGATTCGCAGCTGCTTGCTCTATCCTACGACATTGGCAGATTATTTAAAGAGGAGTCACCACCCCTATACTACGCGCCGTACCTGCCGGCTGATGCTTACCAGGCTAAGCGCAATATCTCTGGCTGGTTAGTCACCGCCAGAAGGGCTCGACGGCAGCATTTAGTTTCGTTGGGCCTTATTGAAAAGCCCAAGTCACGTTCTCGCTCCAAGTCCAGTCCTAGGCTAGACACCCCTCCACTCGCTGGAATCGACCTGACCGGACTTAAAGAAGGTAACTCCTTTTCAAGAAATTTTATGTTTTCAGATTGAATTAAATTATCAAGAACAAAATTATTGAGAAAAATATCTGAATTAGTATAAATTTTCGTTACAAATTACAAAATATCTGAATCTAAGAACCGTTATTGTCATTGTACTAATTATTAATCGTTTTAATTTTTGTGTGCAGGTGAAGTGGAGGACGTAGCGTCAGCATTAGAGCAGCTGTCAAGTCCTTCAGCTGGTCCGTGGCAGGAGGTCAGTGCCCTGTGGCGGGAGACGGTGCGAGCTCGCCTCCGGTACTTGTACTACGAGGAAGGGACATTACAGGAGTACTTCAATAAGTATCCTATCCTGAAGTCAAGTGATGGATGGCGACTCCTGACTCATGACTACGAAGCACTGTTCCCTGATAAATCCGGGGGCCTCGACGCCTTGGATGCTTCATCGGAAAACATACTAAAAGCTGCTCAGCAGAAGCTTAACACCACAAAGGACTCGTTTCTTCGTCGAAAAATAGCTGATACATTGGCAATTTGTGACGGTAAGGAAATGATTCTGTTATATAGTTCTAGGTGCTCGACCTCCCTGGGTCGGTGAACCCGTTATAAAATATATAGACAAAAAAGAATTTAAAAATTATCTAACATGGTGCAGTCGTTCAGAAGTAACGGGCGGGCGGACACACATTTCGGCAATTCATTTTTACTTATATAGATAGATTTTATTTTGTTCTGATACTTTTCCCTATTTGCTCAGTTAATGATGATGTGTTGTGTCAAATATACTATTATTATTTTCTTTCCAGATGAACAACCGGAGACAAAATTAATAGCAGCGATATTGCTACTCGGCTGTCTCTTTAATATTCCTCCTGCCCGTCGATCTAGAAAAGACTGGCAAGCTTCACGAGCGGAGATATTGGATGGATTTGTGACCATCGTGGATGATGACGCAGACGTGCAAGTGGTAATTGAGGAGCGTCGCCAAAAGCTTCAAAACCTAGGTATTAGCCTCCAACCATTTATAATTTGGTGCCGCCAGTCAGGTGTCTCCTTCACAGTATGTGACAATACGTTTTACAAGTTCACAACACTAACTGAGGCTGTTGATGTGACTTTTAAAATATTTCATGCTACTGCGGCTAAATATCCTACTGAAAGCTATAACATTTGGCTTATTATCCAAATTGGTTTTTACAAAGTCAAAACATCGTACGATCGTATGTCACAATCTGTGAAGGAGATATTAGTTACTCTCGGAGTCACAATTTAAATTAAGATGAAGTGTCACAGTTGTAAAAGGACTTTTCCCACGTTTTCTTCACTTATTACCCACATAAGGAAAGAATGTGAAAAAATTGATATTACTGGAGTTTATAAATGTGGTGAAGACGCATGCTACCGGTATTTCACGGACGTTAGACAATTTAGAAAACATGTTAACTTAAAACATTTGAATAAAGTAAACACTCGTTATTTGCCATCCACCTCAAACGAGGCTTGCGTAGTTCCTATGTGTGAAACAGAGACTACCAAAGTAGCAACTGAGCACATATACATTGAAGCTGATAGTGAACCGGAAGTCCTTGATAATGCTGATAGTATTATTCATAAAGAAGTTTTGAAATTTATTTCAACGCTCTATGTAAATCCCTCTGTATCTCGATCGTCTGTACAAGCTATGGTTAGTCATTTGCAAACCCTTCTTGACAATATCGCACCGTCTTTAATGTCCGTATTCGGCCCTGTGCTAGCTGATGAGGAAAGCATGTCTGGAAGCGAAATTAATAAACGACTTCATAAGTTCAACACAGCTTTGAAGGGCATCTTTTTTCCGTTTCGTTCAGAATATTTGAGATTCCGAGAATTGAATTTATTAGGTTCTTTTATACCACCACATGAAGTAATCGTTGGTTATTGTCCTGACATTTCACAAAGGAGTAACACTTTAACATTACACACCAAGCCACGTACAATGCAAGTAATTCAACTTCGCCAGCTTTTGAAGAATTTTTTTTCCATTGACACTATTTGGAAAGATGTAACGGATTATTTGAACCACCTAAGAGGTAATTTAATAATCCGTGAAGAAAATCCGATGAGGCCAACGTGTCTAGAAAATGTAATGCAGGGATCTGTATGGCTGGCAATGTGTACACCGCAGGCGTCGGACATTATTCTTCCTTTAGTAGTATACTATGATGATTTTGAAATTGGAAATCCTTTGGGGAGCCACGCTGGGGTGCATAAGCTTGGTGGTGTATACGTTTCCTTGCCAGCACTCCCACCACATTTATTTTCATTGTTGAATAACATTTTGCTGTTAGCTATTTGCCATTCTGCTGACAAAACTAAATATGGAAACAAAGCTATTTTTGACCCTGTTATTGAGTCATTGAATTACTTGCAAAACAAAGGAATTTTTATAGAAAAAAATAAGTTTTTTAAAGGAACCGTAAAATTGAAGGTTGTTGCTATAACTGGCGATAATTTAGGCCTGAATTCAATTCTCGGGTTTACTGAAAGTTTTTCAGCTAACAAGTGTTGCAGAATCTGTAACATTGACAAGAAAGGTTTGCAAACTGCTCTATATGAAAACAGTAACTTGCTTAGAAATATGACTTCATACCACGCTCAATTGCAAGAAAACGATACACCTAACACGGGCATTAATGCGAGGATCATCTGGAGGACACGGTGGAGCATACGGTGGAGGTGTGCCCTGCCTGGGCGGGGCACCGCCGTGTCCTCGTGGAGTCGATCGGCGGCGGCGACCTCTCGCGTCCGGCTCTGGTGCGAGCCATGGTACGGAGCGAGAGGGAATGGGAAGCCGTCACCTCCTTCTGCGAAGCAGTAATGCTCGCGAAGGAGGAGGCGGGGCGCGTGAGGGAGTGGCAGTCTCTGCGCCCTCACGTCCCTAGCCGCCGCAGGAGGAGACGCCCCGGACGTCGGGAGTCAATAGCGGACTCCCGGCCACCGTAGGCGCGAGCTTGCGGGTGGTGAGCAATGGGTAGCTCGCCGCCCGGTAAGGACCAAGCTCGGGTCGACGGCGCGCAGTGTTCCACGCGCGCCTCAAAGAGATGTCAGCAGCAGTGTAGGGGTCTACTAGGACCGATGCCTGCCGGGGTCGCGTGATTGTTCGAAAGAGATACCGTGACCCTGGCACATGGGCAACTGATGGAACACGGGTGGGTTTTAGTCAGTAAAAGTCTGACACGCCCTCCCGCTCCGCCCAGAGCGGGAGAAGTCATTTGATGATTTCCCATCCTGAAAAAAAAAAAAAAAAAAAAACACGGGCATTAAAGAATCATGCTGTTGGCTTAAGGTGACAGGATTTGATTTATTTCAAAATGTAGCAGTAGACCCAATGCATGATATATTAGAAGGTGTAGCTCGTTATGTAATGACCTTTGTCATAAACCACTTCCTTGCCGAAGGTCTTTTAAAGATCTCAGTATTGCAAAAAAGAATAATTTCATTTGATTATGGACCAGATAGGAATTCAAAACCAAGTAATTGTTTAGTTGTCCAAGGTTCGAAAGTAAAATTGAAAACTTCAGCATCAGAAATGCTTACCCTTATTAGATACTTCAGCCTAATAGCCGGGTTTTACATTCCTTTAGAAAATAAAGTATGGAAATTATACATTATGTTGCGGCAAATCACCGACAGGTTATTAAGTCATAGGGTCTTCAGTGACACCAATATTCAACTCCGGGTTATAATAGCAGAATTTAATCAATTGTACACGGAGCTAACAAAATCACCCCTGCAGCCAAAGTTTCATTTTCTGACTCATTATCCTACCATGCTAATGAAGTTCGGCCCCGTACGTAACATGTGGGCTATGCGTTTTGAAGCCAAGCACAGGGTATCTAAGTTAGTGGCTAGATCATCTTTTAATCGAGTCAATGTTTGCAAGACTCTAGCAATAAAATGTCAACTTATGCTCAATGACTTGTTTGTGAAAAATACAATACCTACAACAAAAATACTAGGAAAAAAATCTGCATTAAATTCAGGAGACACTGTCAAGTTTTCTCTCGGCACTGGCGTTGTCCTCAAATATTCGGTTACTTCCGCTACAATAGCTGGTGTTATATGGCAGCGGAACTCTATTGTTACTGTAGATATAGATGATGAACAATTCTTACCCACTTTTGGCCAAATTGATGCAATTTTGGTGACAGATACTGAAGAGGTTTTTTTCCGTTGCTGTATGTTTGAAACTATTGAATTTAATTCTCATTACAATTCTTATGAAGTTAAACGTGGTAATGATTATCTGTGCTTTCCTTGCCAAAATGCCGTTTCTCCGTGTCCTAACACGCTCACTCTAATGCGAGGTAACACGTCATATATTACAAGTAGATGGTACCTAGAGTAAAAATTTCAAAATTCTGTAGGTATTCTAACGGCTTACGGTCGCTGCTATAATACCTTGAAAATGCGCAAACGAGTTAACTCGTTTGCTCATTTTTAAGGTGTTTTTATTTTGAATCCAGTAATATCAATTTTTTTTGGAAACGTTTACATAATTATTAATTATGTACTTATACCGTACGCGGCGTTGCTAGTTTGAGGCACTGCAGAGTCCAAGGGCAGTTATTTTTTTATAGCAGAGTGCGCTCAACTAGTAATCTACCCTTAGTTACGGTATTTATCGGATATCCCTTTAGGATATCCTATAAAGACGGCCCGATAACGGTGTCCGCATAAAGTAATGGTATGAGCCAGCACCAATAGCTGGTTTAAGGTGAACGCACACTTATCAGAGCCGAAGGAGGCGAAGGAATCAAATTTTAGAATTACTTAAATGAAGTCCAATGTAACTTCGCACACTTATCCGCACCGAATCGTACGACCTTATTCGTCCGATTCGGTAAGTGTGCGAGGTTCCATAGGATTTCATACAAGTAATTCTAAAATTCGATTCTTTCGCCTCCATCGGCTCTGAAAAGTGTGCGTTCACCTTTAGTAATAGATTTTAAAGTAAAGTATTTGTATGAGGGATAGATTAGTCTCATCGGAGTGTTTATAGTAGCACTTTACTTGAAAATAGATATTTACTATAATAATATAACCAATTTATTGTATGCAGCTTTAAGGTGAAAGCGTCAGGGTAGCCCGCGAAATTCAAATTTTCTTACGTTTTTTGCAATTTGCAGGCCAGTGCTAGGTTTTGATTGAAATGTTAGACGCGGGTGTAAGACGTATGTAGTACAACTTATGTACTTACACCCGCGTGCAACATTTAATTAACATACAACCTAGCACTGGCCTGCAAATTGCAAAAAACGGCTACCCTGAAGCAATCACCTTAAGGGCAAAAATGTTTTAGTTATAGGTACATTAATGTAAAGTTTGTTATTTTTTGTAAATTAAATTTCTACTCGTCTCAACCTTTATTTTAATTTGTAAAAACTAGAATTATTGAACATAATGTATATAATGATTCTTTATAATGACCGACAAATAGATACTGTAATCATTAAGGCGAGGATGTTTCTAAACAAAACAGTCTTCTTTTATACTGAATATAAATGTTTAGAGTATATAATAATTATTCATTCATACTATGGAAATAAAAATACCATTCAATTTTCTGTTTAATTTATACATACATCCCTTTTCACCTTCTTACCATTCTTGCCAAGGTACTTTTTTCTATTTTTTTTACTTACTCTCCATTTTTTTAAGGTTCAAGTTTAGGGTTCTTCAGTTTTTTTTTAATGTTGAGCTCACACCTAATAATATTTAAAAGGAAAGAACCAATATTGGATACTTAAAAATAAGGGGATCATGTAAGTCCAGTGGCGCCCTCAATTATAGGAGGATTGTGATTTCTAATAATCCAAACAATTTCTGTGTAATCCACCAGTATTTAGTTGTAGTCCTACTGATGGAGAATGAGTAGAACTACAACTAATCACTGGTGTATTATAGAGATATTAATTGGTTTATTAAAAAACACAATCCTCCTATTGAGGGCGACCTCCGTAAGATAATAGGCTATAACCAGAGATATGAGGAAATAGTAGGAAAAGTAAGAGGACCTAACCTAAAATACGAGGAGGTTACCGAAAAATAGTAGGAAAAATAATAGGATATAACTGGATATATGAGGAAGGCACCGAAAAATAGTAGGAATAATTGTATGACATAACTGAATATGTGAGGAAGTCACCGAAAAATAGTAGGAAATATAATAGGATATAACTGGATATATGAGGAAGGCACCGAAAAATAGTAGGAAAAATTGTATGATATAACTGAATATGTGAGGAAGTCACCGAAAAATAGTAGGAAAAATAATAGGATATAACTGGATATATAAGGAAGGCACCGAAAAATAGTTGGAAAAATTGTATGACATAACTGAATATGTGAGGAAGTCACCGAAAAATTGTAGGAAAACTAATAGGATATAACTGGATATATGAGGAAGGCATCGAAAAATAGTAGGTAACTAAAACTAAATCCATGGTGACACATCATCTTAAATACTGTTATCATCAACATCAGTATTATCATCGTTCTTTTTGGTGAATCACTATGCTCCGTCCTTTGAGTGAATTCATCATACTTTAAGCTGAATTCACCTCTTTTATGATTGTCAGTTTTCTCAGTGAAGGGGTCTGATAGGACCGATGCCTTCCGGGGTCGCGTGATTGTTTGAAAGAGATACCGTGACCCCGGCACATGGGCAACTGATGGAACACGGGTGGGTTTTAGTCAGTAAAAGTCTGACACGCCCTCCCGCTCCGCCCAGAGCGGGAGAAGTCATTTGATGATTTCCCATCCAAAAAATAAAAATAAAAAATCCGTCCATAACCAAAAAACGAGAAAGATACGATTATGTGCCATCCTCTCTTCTAAGCGTGTCGATAGCAATCTAAACAAAGTCAGCCCACAATTTGGCTACGAGCTTGGCAATTTCAGTAGCGTCCATCAACTCCTATATTGTGCAGACAATAGGACACACTGGACACGATATCAAGTGCCGCATTGTTTATGGGGCAGCACCACATTTACACTCCAGGGCGAAGTCATCTACGAATCTTTAACTGAGTTAGTTTCCTTTGCTTCGACCAACCTGAGTCCAAAGTTTATTTAAAGTCTTCCAGGTGAGCAAAGGTAACTCATGTCCAGTGAAATTTTCAGCAGGTGAAACAAATAGGTTTGGTGGGTAAGCAGTATGACGCCAGAATTTTAGCCCAGCAAAATTTTCGCAGTAAAGAGTAAGAACATAAACAAGACATGAGCAGAATCGATTTGTTGCTATTGTCCTGGCGTATATATAAAAAAAAAATCTGAATGGGTTTGTCATTGTCCTGGCATTTAAAAAAATGTATTATAGAATGGGTTTGCAATTGTCTTGGCATTAAATAAAATGTATTATAGAATGGGTTTGCAATTGTCTTGGCATTCAATAAAATGTATTATAGAATGGGTGTGCTTTTGTCTTGGCATTAAAAAAAAGTGTATTGCAGAATGGGTTTGCTATTGTCATGGCATTTAAAAAAATATGTATTGCATAATGTGTTTGCTATTGTCTTGGCATTTAAATAAAAATGTATTGCAGAATGGGTTTGCTATTTTCTTGGCATAAACAATATGTATTGCAGAATGGGTTTGCTATTGTCTTGGCATAAACAATATGTATTGCAGAATGGGTTTGCTATTGTCTTGGCATTTAAATAAAAATGTATTGCAGAATGGGTTTGCTATTGTCTTGGCATAAACAATATGTATTGCAGAATGGGTTTGCTATTGTCTTGGCATAAACAATATGTATTGCAGAATGGGTTTGCTATTGTCCCACCATTAAAAAAAAAATGTATTTAAGATTGGGTTTGCTATTGACTTCGATCACGATGGATGAGGTGTAAATCGTTAAGGTTCCTAAGGATTCCACATACCTGTTCCATGGTGAGCAGCTTGTTGGGCGGATGGAAGTGCAGGTAGCTGTCCTGGTAGAGCTGGTCGCCGCTGTCCAGCACGGCGTCCAGCGAGCTGCTGCACCAGCGGCACACGTCCTCCACGCGCGACATCGCCACCGCCATCACCGCGCACGCTAGCGCCTGGGGGGACAACGTCAAGTGTCAGTGTGTGTGTGTGTGTGTGTGTGTGTGTGTGTGTGTGTGTGTGTGTGTGTGTGTGTGTGTGTGCGTCCAGCGAGCTGCTGCACCAGCGGCACACGTCCTCCACGCGCGACATCGCCACCGCCATCACCGCGCACGCTAGTGCCTGGGGGGACAACGTCAAGTGTCAGTGTGTGTGTGTGTGTGTGTGTGTGTGTGTGTGTGTGTGTGTGTGTGCGTCCAGCGAGCTGCTGCACCAGCGGCACACGTCCTCCACGCGCGACATCGCCACCGCCATCACCGCGCACGCTAGCGCCTGGGGGGACAACGTCAAGTGTCAGTGTGTGTGTGTGTGTGTGTGTGTGTGTGTGTGTGTGTGTGCGTCCAGCGAGCTGCTGCACCAGCGGCACACGTCCTCCACGCGCGACATCGCCACCGCCATCACCGCGCACGCTAGTGCCTGGGGGGACAACGTCAAGTGTCAGTGTGTGTGTGTGTGTGTGTGTGTGTGTGTGTGTGCGTCCAGCGAGCTGCTGCACCAGCGGCACACGTCCTCCACGCGCGACATCGCCACCGCCATCACCGCGCACGCTAGCGCCTGGGGGGACAACGTCAAGTGTCAGTGTGTGTGTGTGTGTGTGTGTGTGTGTGTGTGTGTGTGTGCGTCCAGCGAGCTGCTGCACCAGCGGCACACGTCCTCCACGCGCGACATCGCCACCGCCATCACCGCGCACGCTAGTGCCTGGGGGGACAACGTCAAGTGTCAGTGTGTGTGTGTGTGTGTGTGTGTGTGTGTGTGTGTGCGTCCAGCGAGCTGCTGCACCAGCGGCACACGTCCTCCACGCGCGACATCGCCACCGCCATCACCGCGCACGCTAGCGCCTGGGGGGACAACGTCAAGTGTCAGTGTGTGTGTGTGTGTGTGTGCGTCCAGCGAGCTGCTGCACCAGCGGCACACGTCCTCCACGCGCGACATCGCCACCGCCATCACCGCGCACGCTAGCGCCTGGGGGGACAACGTCAAGTGTCAGTGTGTGTGTGTGTGTGTGTGTGTGTGTGTGTGTGTGCGTCCAGCGAGCTGCTGCACCAGCGGCACACGTCCTCCACGCGCGACATCGCCACCGCCATCACCGCGCACGCTAGCGCCTGGGGGGACAACGTCAAGTGTCAGTGTGTGTGTGTGTGTGTGTGTGTGTGCGTCCAGCGAGCTGCTGCACCAGCGGCACACGTCCTCCACGCGCGACATCGCCACCGCCATCACCGCGCACGCTAGCGCCTGGGGGGACAACGTCAAGTGTCAGTGTGTGTGTGTGTGTGTGTGTGTGTGTGTGTGTGTGCGTCCAGCGAGCTGCTGCACCAGCGGCACACGTCCTCCACGCGCGACATCGCCACCGCCATCACCGCGCACGCTAGCGCCTGGGGGGACAACGTCAAGTGTCAGTGTGTGTGTGTGTGTGTGTGTGTGTGTGTGTGTGTGCGTCCAGCGAGCTGCTGCACCAGCGGCACACGTCCTCCACGCGCGACATCGCCACCGCCATCACCGCGCACGCTAGCGCCTGGCCCCCCAGGCAGCGGTTGGCATCATTCACAATTTCATTCAAATATTATTTTTTGACGCAGTAGCGGCCCAGGGCGGCCGCTACTAACGAGTAGTAGCAAATCGTGAGTTTGAATCCAAGCAGGCGCATTACTTTGTGTAAAATTTTTCATCATCACTGCCCTCGAAACGGTGAAGGAAAACATCGTTAGGAAACCGGTCCCGACAGACTTCATTGACCAACTTGTTACTATAGAAAGAAATATAAAATTCTAATATTTTTTGCCAGTGGTTTCGCCTGCGATCGTAGGTCGTAAATTATCTCATTAGAACGTACTATCGGGATAACAAGTATCCTTTGTGTTAATTCAGGTTATAAACTATGTATGTGCCATATTTCATCCAAATTCACTGACTCGTTTTTGCATGAGTGAGTCACAAACATCAGAACATCTAAACATCCAAATATAAAAAACTATATAATGTATACATTTTATAATGTTTTAGTAGGATCAATTTTACAATAAAGATTAAGACAATCAAAAGACATCGGCTGTGAGTTCATTTTGCTTTCCAGCTTAGACCTCTTCAGATTCTACCGCAGTTTTCGATCGTCAGCTGAACTGAATAATCGCCTATAACCTTTCCCTGTTACGACACAAGCCTCCCGTCTGTCGGAGGGAGCGGTGTTATCCACAACGCTGGCACAACACAGATTGGTTTCTAAGAAATACTGGTTATCTCACCAAGTTTTCCTTAACCGTTTTAAGAGCACTGCTGATCAAATGTACCACAAAAAAACATTTGAATAGTCTTATCTCAAACGTAAGTGATGACTTACCTGGTTCCCTCTGGAGGCGTAGGAGAACTTCTTGCAAGCGATGGAGTGTCCAGCCGACATCAACTGGGAGCCGTCGTTCATAACCAGCCAGCCGCTCGCGTTGCGTTGACCTGTTGGGTGTCGGTGTCACTCATATTCATCACCATCATCATCACTTCAGCCTAAAGATGTCCACTGCTGGACATAGGCCTCCCCCTATTTGGGGGGCTTTGCCATAATCGCCACGCTTGGCAAGCGGGTTGGCGATCGCAGTATGATGGTAAAATGCATAGAGAACGCTGCTGCCCATTCTCTAGTAAATCCCTTAGTCGCCTTTTACGACACCCACGGGAAGAAATGGGATGATGCTATTCGACACCACACGGGTCTTTACCTATGAAAATTCCGTTTTGTATGAAAAAAATTTAACGAATTTTTTTCATGTATTTTTTATTTGTTTTAATCGAAATAATCACCCGCAATCAATGAATCTTTGCCAACGCAGTGGCAGTTTATTGATGCCCTTCTTAAAAAATCAGCTGGACGGGAGGCAACAAATTCTTCAAAGGCATTTTGTACTGCCTCTTGGGTATTGAATTTTTTTCCCGCCATGAAGTTATCCAAATTCTGGAAAAAGTAGTAGTCTGTAGGCGCAAGGTCTGGTGAGTACGGCGGATGACGGAGAGCTTCCAACCCCAGTTCTTGCAACTTGGAGACCGTCTGCTGTGCAGTATGAGGTCGCGCGTTGTCGTGCAGGAGCAGCGGAGACGAGCGATTGACCAATGCTGGTTGGAGATGTGCCAGCTTCTCCATCATTGAGTTCAGTTCTTCACAGTACACATCTGCAGTAATGCTCACCCCGTTTGGTAAGAAGCTGTGATGAATCACACCGGCGCTACACCACCAAACAGTGACCATCACTTTTCTAGGGGTAGTTTTCGTTTAGGGCATTGTTTAGGTGCTGAATCAGGATCCAACCAACTTGCTGAGCGCTTGCGGTTATCAAACAGAATCCATTTTTCATCGCAGGTAACAATGCGGTTCAAAATTCCTTCATTTGTGTGTCTGTTGAGCAGTGCAAGGCACGTCTCGACGCGTACTTCGCGCTGGCGATCATTAAGTTCGTGGGGCACCCATTTGTTAAGCTTTTTTACCTTGCCAATTTGACGCAAATGGACCAATATTGTTTTGACGCTAACGTCGAAAGCTGCTGCTAATTCAGCCGTAGATTTTGTATCATCAGCTTCCACAAACGCCTTTAATTCGTCATTGGTGCCGATTCTGTTGTCACAAAATTCTCTAAACTAAACTAAAAATCACTAAAATTTGGTTTAATCCTGTCAAACGACGATTTCCTATTCTGAAATAGACTAAAGTGACACAACTTAACTATATTTTAGTTTGACAGCACTAAGATTGCACTGAGTTATTAGTTTAGTGAAAATGTCAATTTTGCTATTCTGAGTTTGCCGGTTTTCACCAAAAATGTTGACTATAATAATTTATTTTAACTAAATCTGACTATTTTTAATCGCGATTAAAAAGGTGTGGAATAAAACTAGTGGTCATGAACTAAAATTCTCAACAACGCCTCGCCTTCACGTGCAAAAACAGTTCTGTATTTTTTATTTTCTTTTTGCTTATATCTTGAAAATGGCGTGTCCTATCGCAAAAATAATGAAATTTTCGGCCCCCTTAGTACACCCCGGCACATTTAAATCTCAACACGTGGGTAATATTTTTTTTATATTTTTCAAACAAAAGTGAAAAATTCCATATAAAACACGTCCAGGCTGCACGCTAGCACGCGCCTTCGTCTCTCAAAAAATTCATTCTACGCAATGCACACACAATTACAACGTTGCGAAACCAAAAGAAAAAAAAATACCACGCTGAGTCGCGATTGTCAAATTCGATTTTAGTCGTGTCAAAATAATTTTTAAATTTAGAGATTTTTCCTTGCAGAATAGCGTTACAATTCTCATAGCCAAAAGTAAGGAATTTTAGAGATAGTTTAGTTAGTTTAGTTCGTGTACAACAGAATCGGCACCATTGTCGACCAAAGTCTTCGGACGACCGTGACGTTCATTTTTCAGGTCGAAATTTCCAGAACAGAAGCGAGCAAACCAATTACAGGTGGTGCGTTGGTTTGTAGTGCTAGCTCCGTAAACGTCGTTGATGTTGCGTGCCGCTTGTGCCGCGTTGCTGCCACGACGGTACTCATATTCCATAATTATTCGAATTTTTAACGTATCCATGATGACGAAAAAGATTGAAATGCGATGAAAATGTAACACTAATCAATAAACAAATGACTACTTTTGGAAAAAGAATTCCATGTTTTTTAAATAAAATTAATTTAAAATTAGAATTCTTAGACAAACAAAAATTATTTTGATTTGAAATGGCCAGTACTGCAGAACGGCAATTTCATAGGTAAAGACCTAATAATATTTCCTGCCGGGGTCGCGTGATTGTTCGAAAGAGATACCGTGACCCTGGCACATGGGCAACTGATGGAACACGGGTGGGTTTTAGTCAGTAAAAGTCTGACACGCCCTCCCGCTCCGCCCAGAGCGGGAGAAGTCAGACCTAATAATATTAGTATAGATGTATTGTTGATCTATGTACAATACTCACCCTTGAGATGTTCGTGCTCCTTGTCCGCGTTGTCGGCGGCGCGCTGCGCGTCGGTGCAGGTGGGGCTGCCGGGCGGGTGCTTGCGGTCCGACTCCTCCGCGTGGCGCTTCCTGCCCTCCATGTCCACCTGTGGGACATACAATACACATTCATAAGCATAACAGGACTTGTAAAATAAAATATTTTATTTTAATGCAAACCTATTTCAAAACGCATCCTCCGATGGTGGCAAAACGACGGTTTTGTGCTTCCCGCATACAGCGGATTCATGCAGTCTACACAAGGTCATCGGTCCACCTTATGGGAGGCCTTCCAACCTTACGTCTTCCAGTACGTGGTCGCCACTCCAGAACCTATCGGCCCCATCGACCATCTGATTTGCAAGCAATGTGCCCTGCTCACTGCAACTTATTTTTGACATTTCTTCGGGCTGTGGCTTCGGTTGGTTCTTGGTTTTCAAGCAGGAAACTTCAAGCATAGCCCTCTCCATCACCCTTAAGGTGACTTTAAGCCTTCTAATAAAGCCCATTGTGAGCGACCACGTTTCAGTTCCATAGGTCAACACTGGCAACACACACTGGTCAAAGACTTTCTGAGACACTTTGGTAAGTGGGACGAGAACATATTGCGTAGCTTCCCGAACGCTGCCCAGTCCAGTCCGATTCGACGATTGACATCCTTGTCGAAGTTGGACCTACCTAACTGGACTGTCTGTCCTAGGTAAACATACTCGTCCACAACTACCTAAATCAAAGTGAAATACCTAATCAACACCTAATATCACTAAGTTTGGGGAATCGAACCTAAGACCGCATGCAGTAGCGCTTGCGATTACTAGACCAACAAAGGAATCTCTGGTGTATGATTTTTAATCAAAATTCAGAAAGTTACCTTGCTAGTAGAGGAAGTCTGAAAATGGCACCAATAACTGAAAAGTTGTATGGTAATTGGTTGTCATTGTTCCGTCCCATTCGAATTGTTTACTCTATGCGCCTACGTTTCTAGACGTGAACAGAGTGAGAACTGTCACTTGTCAGTTTGACTTTGACACTTGACACTTGGTCTTTGATCTTGGAAGATGGGAGTTTCGTCGCCGCTTGGAGTTCGCGACCAGTTGTAAATTAATCCCTTTAAATCGATCGTTTTGTTGGACAATTGGTCGTGATCCTATTGTTTGATTGTAAATAACCCCAATGGACGAAATAATACGGGTTTAGTTTGTTGAAATTAAAGAACTTTGAAGTGACCATTGACCGCGTGCTGGAACCAATTTCTGGCCTCTTGGAGCGGCCTTGTTGTCTGTCCTGGATTACTGGCAGTGTCACTACACAATACATATATACTCACTTACATACATAAATCCAGGTAGGCCCCAGAAGGAGTTTCCTTCAACCATGAGGTGAGTCTTTTGATTATTATTGATAAGCTCCGCGCACGGCGGACAAGTTCGCTACGTCACTCTTGACCCAGGGCCCATCATACCTTCCACTGCGCTATTCAAATCCTATGGTGAGCCCTTGGCTTGGCGTCGAACAGTCATGGTATGGTCACGTGATACAGAGGAATGAGGAAAATGTCGTGAGGAAAGTATCGAGTATGAATGTCGATGGCTATAAGAGTAGAGGGAGACCAAAGAAACGATGGATGGACTGTGTGAACTATGATATGGATAGAAAGGGGGTGACTACTGAGATGACGACTAATAGAGAAGTGTGGAAGAGAAAGACATGTTGCAATTGGGATAAGAGCAGGAAAATAACGTTACCTTGCTAGTAGCCGGCACGAGCTTGGACCCTGGCGGGGCCCTGATGAGGGGCGGGTCGTCGACTCCCAGCCGCTTGATCGGCTTCACGATGATGGACATGGCGTACAGCTGGAAGTCGTGCTTCGTGCGCTCCACCCGCGGGACGTTTTGTAGGTAGCTGGTGGAAGTTCACCATCAATCAATATTCTGCCTGCCTTTGTTTATTTATTCACACACAAAAATGGTGCAATTAACATGCATCATCACTTTTGCCACGCTTTTACTCACGCTTTGCCATAATCGTCAAGTTTGGCAGGCGGGTTGGCGATCACAGGCGTTGTTTAAGTCCTTTAGTCGCCTTTTAAGACACATACGGAATGAAATGGGATGGTGATTTTCTTCACGTCCGGCATCACAAGGCACAAAAAAAGGTACAAAGGCGGACTTAATGCCTTAGGCATTCTCTACCAGTCAACCAAGGGTGGTGAAGAGATTACATGGCAGGTGCTTTGATTGAGAGGAACAGTTATTGAAATAGTATTAAAATTACAACCATCATATTGAATCTTATACCTTTAAACGAGCAATTCTTGTATATATATATTGTATATATATAATCTGAATCCGAAAACGGCTCCAACGATTTTCATGAAATTTAGTATACAAGGGGTTTCGGGGGCGATAAATCGATCTAGCTAGGATTCATTTTTATAAAATGTCATTTTATTCGTGTTTTCAATGACCAACTTTATCGATAATTAACTTGAACATAAACTTATTATTTTAAATACAATTTATCAAAAAATACCGAGCGAAGCTCGGTCAACCAGATATTTATAAATAAAATGGGTAGATTTGTACATATATAGATTAAAAACTTATAATACACACACATACGTATTAAATAAATACAATACAAGAATGAATACAAAAAAAAGCACAAAATAAATAAAGCAACAAAAAATGAGCATAAAGCAGCAACAAGCAACGTAAGCAGCTTTATAAAGCATATAGTATAAATAAATATATACATAAAGACACATTCATTTACCATCCTTTCAGCCAAAAGACGTCCACTGCTGGACATAACCCTCCTCAAAAGCCATAATCACCACACTTCGCAGGCGGGTTGGCGATCGCAGTATGGTGGTAAGATGCATAGAGAACGCTGCTGCCCTTTCTCTAGTAAGTCCCTTAGTCGCCTCTTGCGACACCCACGGGAAGAAAAGGGATGGTGCTGTTCTTCACGTCCGGCACACTACAGGGAACTCAATAAAGACACACAAAATATACTAATTACTCACGAATAAGCCATCAGCTTTGGTGACGTGAAGGTAAGCAGACAAGCAGCAGCATCATCCTAAAACAAATTGTGTCGCAGTAAAATAGTCTGTAGAAGAAAAACAGTTAAACAGTGTGTAAGTGAATTTATGCACATTATGAAGGTATTTTGTTTAGAATCCTTTGCTAAATGGATTTCTGCAATCCGTGCAACGTGTTCCTATTTCTAACCGACTCCAAAAAAAGGAGGAGGTTATCAATTCGTCTGTATTTTTTTTTTTTATGTTTGTTACCTTATAACTTGTGACTGGGTGAACCGATTTTGATGATTCTTTTTTATTTGAAAGCTGATGCTTTCCGAATGGTCCCATTTTAATTTTGTTGCATTCGGACAATGGAGTCCATGTGAAAACCATATAAGTCTTAAATTTGCATTAAGTATTTGCGCGACAAATGAACGAATAACGCGATTAGATTAGTGCGGGATATCTACCATAACTAATTAGTTAAAAATAAAAACTTTTAACATAAAAAAAACAATCGACTTCCTTAAAAAAAACGCTACAAAGTCAAAAATAACTTATTTAAAGTTTTTTGCCACCGACTTCCGAAAAATATAGATCCTGGACACCGACTTTCGAAATTAAAGTTATTTTTAACTTTGTAGTGTTTTTTTTTTTTAAGGAAGTCGGTTTCTTTTTTTGTTAAGTTTTTTTAGATAAGATAATTAGGGTATTAATAAGACTAATGCCTGATTGCTAAATGTCGTAATTAAAAACGTTTAAAATCTAGTCGGGGTATCATTTCAGCGACAATCAAATGTTAAATTCTTGTCAAAAATGTATGGACTCTCTAGGTATTTTCGACAGATTAGGACTGAAATCAGATTAATGTTCTTAAAATAAGAGAATTGACCCTCAGTATTCTATAAGACAGCTGATTTTATAGCCGACAAAAAAATTCTACTTTAAGGAGGGACCCCGTAGGCGATGGCCAGACGAACTGGATAGATTCCGCGAAAACTGGAGGGAGGACGCGCGGGTTCGGGAAAAATGAAAGGAGTACACGGAGGTCTTTGCCTAGGAGTGGGGCAGTGGAGGCTAGTAAAAAAAAGGTGAGGTGTAAAGAAACATGTACCGAGTTCATTCGGTGTCGTTGCCATTCGGTATACATACATACAATCACGCCTTATTCCCATGGGGGTAGGCAGAAACCACGGAACGCCACCTGCTACGATCTCTACACACTCCTTTTGCCTCTATAAGGTTCATACAATTGGTCATACACACACGCCGGTTGCGAGTACTACGCACCTGACCTTTCTGAAGAACATCACCAATAAGGTCACTATATGTCCTCCTAGGGCATCCCCTCCTGGTGTTTCCACTCACATCTGCCTTGTAAATACCTTTTGTGAGTCATCCTTCATTCATCCTCTCAACATGACCAAACCATCTAAACATACTTTTTCAAGCCACTCGGTATACCTACGCAAATGTCCTTTCTTTGGTATTGTTTACCGAATCAGTGTGCTCCCTATATTCTGAGTTGAACTGCATGACTACTGACAAATGCGTGCACTGATTAAACAGGTCCACTCAATCTGTGTGGTTGTTTCCTTAAAAGATCACTTCAGACACCAATCCACATGGTCTTCACATGATCTGAGCAAGATTATGTCTGGACTTTAAAAGAGACTGTGACCTCTGAGTTTGTTTCGGCCTTTCTTCTCAGAGTAGTCAGATAGGAAACGCTGACCTCATCTAGTTTAAAAAAGTATAATTGACGTGTAAAAGTGTTTGTACAAACCTACTTGCAAAAATAATGTCATATCTTATATCTTTAAACGAGCAATTCTTGTATATATAAGGTGTATCTATTCATACACGAATATTTTAAGAGGTACACCTGTAGGTGGTAAAGAAGCTATAGAAGTAAAAAGAAAATTGTTATCTAAGCGTTTTTGAATTTTCGCAATTATTATAATTTTAAAGCTGCTTGAGACGTTTTGCATAAAACCTTTACTCCAAATTCTATGAATGGCCCGCCTGACACTGCGAGGGTGGCCGCGGTGTCTCGGGCCGTAAAAAATAGGAAGGAGCCAGTATTTCTCATGTGCGTAAAATTATTTATAAATATTAAATTTACAGGTGTACCTCTTAAAATATTTCGTGTATGAATAGATACACCTTATATGTATATACAGGGCGTCCCACGGATATGCCACATGGAGGGAAAGTACCTTGAATATTGTAGATGGATCATTTTACTGAAAGAAAGCATTATTTGAATTTAAAAAACAATTTAAACTGCATTCATAGATATTTAAATAATTGCATGGTTGAGCCGGGAATCGAACCCGTTACACGAGAAAAATAATCACCTTGTAGTTTTATCATACCGATCGAAAGGTTTCATCATAAGGATTATTTTTTGCTAAATAACATTGTGTCAAAAATAAAAGAAAGACCATGAATTTTAACATTTGATGTGAAATTTTGTTCAGAAAAATTAAAAGCTGACATTGCCGTAAGGACATACAACTGACATTATCATAAGTACCTATCTATACTAATATTATAAAGAGGTAACATTTGTTTGTAAGTTTGTATGTTTGTAAGTTTGTATGTAGGGGGTAATCTCCGGAAGTAATGAACCAATTTTAAAAATTGTTTCACTGGTAGAAAGCTACATTATTCATGAGTGCTATAGGCTATAAATTATAAAGATATCATGCATATTAGCCGAACTATCTCAATTTTTGTCTAGCCAGGCGGAAACAAAATTGCTCTTACAACAGAGTTATTTGCATGCGCTGCCTTAACAGTTGTATATAATTCAAAACAATGTATGGCAACCTGGTCCGCTTTGAATAGTTCTACAAAAGAGTCCGCGACACTATATTTCTATCTTTTATATTTTAGCAGATATAGTAGCTTTTATGTGTTAAAAAAAGTATTTTTCGACGTACTTACATTTGGACGATTTTTTAAACAACAAAATATTAAACCTTATCGAAAAAAATATTATTATGATCACAAGAACATCATAGAGATACGATTTGCCCGAAACAGTATGTCAATTGGTTAAATAGTTTCGAAGATAATATAAAATTACTAAATCGCAAAATGCCGCCGTCCATTCACGCGCCGCATTAGAACATGCTTTGTACGGACGTTTTATCCATTTACCCATAGATTGCATTGTGCATTGCGTCATTTTTCTGAATCGCGGTGTTAAGATTTTCCGCGGATTAATGACCCTCTCCGGTTATTATTTCACTTTCGTCTTTATGTTGGTGAGTTGTGCGCAGTTGGTTGGATGTTGTTGGTCTTTAAAATTGTTTTGAGAAGAGAGAAGAGAAGCTCGAGTATGCCGTTCGGAAGAGTCTGCTCTTGAAAATCATCAGCGCCTTTCGAGTAATAGAGAAAATATTTCGCAAGCACGCGCTGGGGAATCTAGCTCCGAGCGTTCACAGCGGCTTGCTAACCAAAGCTGAAGAACATCGCAGGTCCGTGCTCGGGAATCTAGCGCTGAACGTGCGCAGCGTCTCAGTGATTTAAGGCAGTGTGTCGCTGCGACAAGGGATAGGGAGTCTAGCGCTGAGCGCTGGCAGAGGCTCGCTAGCCAAACTTTGAGAACATCGCAGGCCCGTGCTCAGGAATCTAGCGCTGAACGTACGCAGCGACTCAGCGATTTAAGGCAGCATGTCTCTGCAACAAGGGATAGGGAGACTAGCGCTGAGTGCTCGCAGAGGCTCGCTAGCCAAAGCGCGAGAACATCGCTGGCCCGTGCTCGGGAATCTAGCGCTGAACGTGCGCAGCGTCTTTCTGATTTAAGGCAGCATGTTTTGTGCAAGCCACAATTGCGGCGGTAAGTCCCCTGTTTGAGGAGTGGGTAGAGAGGCGCCACGGCGTCCTCACCTTCCGCCTGACGCAGGTTCTCACTGGGCATGGGTGCTTCGGTGGGTTCCTGTTCAGGATAAAGCGGGAGGAAACGCCCGGGTGTTTCCATTGTGAGGATCGTCTAGAGGACACGGTGGAGCATACGGTGGAAGTGTGTCTTGCCTGGGCGGAGCACCACCGTGCCCTCGTGGAGGTGATCGGCGGCGGCGACCTCTCGCGTCCGGCCCTGGTGCGAGCCATGGTATGGAGCGAGAGGGAATGGGAAGCCGTCACCTCCTTCTAGCGAAGCAGTAATGATCGCGAAGGAGGAGGTGGGGCGCGTAAGAGAGTGGCTGTCTCTGCGCCCTCACGTCCCAAGCCGCCGCAGGAGAAGATGCCCCGGGCGTCGGGAGTCGATAGCTGACTCCCGGCTACCGTAGGCGCGAGCTTGCGGGCGGCGAGCAATGGGTAGCTCGCCGCCCGGTAAGGACCAAGCTCGGGTCGATGCCGCGTAGTTTTCCACGCACGCCTCAAAGAGATGTCAGCAACACTAAAGGGGTCTACTAGGACCGATGCCTGTCAGGGTCGCGAGATTGTTCGAAAGAGATACCGTGACCCTGGCACATGGGCAACTGAAGGAACAAGGGTGGGTTTTAGTCAGTAAAAGTCTGACATGCCCTCCCGCTCCGCCCAGAGCGGGAGAAGTCATTTGATGATATGCCATCCAAAAAAAAAAGGCAGCATGTCTCAGCAACAAGGGATAGGGAGACTAGCGCTGAGCACTTGCAGAGGCTCGCTAGCCAAAGCGCGAGATCATCGCAGGCCCGTGCTCGGGAATCTAGCGCTGAACGTGCGCAGCGTCTTTCTAATTTAAGGCAGCATGTCTCATATGCAATAAAAACAAAACTCTCCTTTTGGCAGGCAGGAAATAAATCATAGCACTCAGTACTAACCGAACCACACTCATAATTTCATCACAAGTTAAAATGTTTACCGCCCAACGAAGTGGGCACGGGTCAGCTAGTTACTAATAAATGTACCCACTTGAGAAGTATTCATCATTTCCCTATTATAATTTAAGTGCATGATAAAACTATAAAGAGATACGTAATTAGTAGGTACCTAGCCCAGGTTGTATCCAACAAATCGAGCCGTATCCGGAGCCGAAAGACGCGTAAATTATTGTGTCCATCGCAATGCGGCTGGCTGATTATAAAAAAAAATATATATAAAATATCCACCACAACAAGATCAAAAAATTGACAGGGAGCGAAATAATCAAAAGAGTGCGACTTTGTATTCAACAGGAAGGGACTGATTTTGAGCTTTTGATAAATTGATTAATTTTGTATTAAAAAATTTAAAATTCATGATCTTCCTTTTATTTTTGACACTATGTTATTTAGCAAAAAATAATCACTTATTAATATGATGAAACCTTTCGATCGGTATGATAAAACTACAGGGTGATTATTTTTCTCGTGTAACGGGTTCGATTCCCGGTTCAACCATGCAATTATTTAAATACCTATGAATTCAGTTCAAATCCATACTATCCACACTAATCCACACTTAATATTATAAATGCGAAAGTAACTCTGTCTGTCTGTCTGTCTCGCTTTCCTGCTAAAATTACTGAACCGATTTAAATGAAATTTGGTAAACAGATAGTTTAGAGCCTGAGAAAGGACATAGGCTATTTTTTATCCCTGTAGTATGTTCCCACGGGATAATTTCCGACCTCCACGCGGGCGAAGCCGCTGGCAAAAGCTAGTTGTTTTATAAATTGAAATAATGTCTTCTTTCAGTAAAATGTTCCATCTACAATATTCAAGGTACTTTCCCTCCATGTGGCATATCCGTGGAACGCCTTGTATATACAACATTAATTTTTGTTTATGCGAAACCTGAAACACGGGTCTAGTATTTTTATGTAAAGAATCTATGAAAAAATTTTCAAAACTGTATCATTAATAATCACAAAGTTATAAGCTTGATAAGTTACCTGGTTGTCCATGCAAAAACATATGCAGATCACCACAAACAGCTAGTGTACGTACCATCTCCGTGTAATGGACGTTTGAGTACGAGAAAGACATGATAATTTTAAAATCGAAACAAAACACTAAGGCCCGCGACTTGGAAGCGTAATTAAATATTTTTGGTACAAAATATAACATGGTGTAAAAATTATTGGAATCGATTCAGTTACTGATTCTGAACAAACTATATTCAGGTTTCGCATATACTAAAAATAATCTTGTATATAATCTGAATCTCAGAAACGGCTCCAACGATTTTCATGAAAGGTCATGGCCCATAATACGACCCGGTTCAAAAATGTTTTGTACAAAAACGGAAATGATGGTAAATAATGCAGACATGACCCACTTTCATTATATGTAAAAAGAAAAAAATATTCGATGGACAGATCTTGCAGTAGACCAATAAAAATTGGATAATAATTAGCTGCATTTTTGGACTGGAGTTACGAAATTCAGTTCAACATGGTTTTAAGTCTAACTCCATCTCTACGTACCAGAACGGATAAGCCTGCAACCGCTTTACGCATATACTTAACTAAAATAAGAACTGGTGAACCGGACAGACGATTAGCTACAAAATTCAAAATATCGAAAAGTACGTTAGAGAGAAAACTTCATATAGCTAGAACATGTTTAACTGATGATTTCGTTCCACATTTTCTTGGCGTAGATCACATAAGTCGAGAAGAGTTTGCTTCCAGAAACCTTACCATTCCAGCTCATATTTTTGGAGGCAACCATGACGCAGGAATTCTTGTTTTTGACGGCACATATCTTCATGTGCAAAAGAGCGCTAACTTTTTATTTCAAAGAATAACTTATAGTCTACATAAATTCCGGAATTTAGTCAAACCATTCTTAATAGTGTGCACAGATGGCTACATAGGTGATGTCATAGGCCCATATGCAGCAACAACCTCTGATGCTACAATTATGCGCAGTATCATGCAAGAAAACTCACATTGGCATTGGTTTCTAAGGTCTAATGATGTAATCATACAACAATTGAAGGTTGTTGTTATAATCCACACATGCCACCTAGCAGACCCAGAGGAGAACAATTATCAACGGCCGAAGCCAACAAATCGAGATTGATAACATTGGTCCGATGGCCAGTCGAGACCATAAATGGCCGTTTTAAAAAAGACTTTAAAATATTTCGGCATACGTATTTTAATCTTGCGTTGCCTAATATGATGACGGACTTTAGGGTTACTGCTGCACTAATTAATGCAACCCGACGTCCTTACGAAGACAGCGTGTACGTAGAGCAATTTATAAATATTATAAATGAGAATATAAATAGAGAGAATGAATTGGCACAATATTACAAGAAAATAATATGAATAGGCAAAGAGTAGCCTTCGTGCCTATTGATGGTAATGATCCAACTTTCAGTGATTTCCCTCAACTTACATATGAGGAATTGACTTTGTTTACATTGGGGAGTCATCACTTGAGATTAGCCAGATCTTACTGCCACGAGCACATGCGACCAAATGGTCTCTACACATTAGAAGTATACAGACACCGCATGTTGGTTGACAACAAAATATTAATTAGAGGGAGAATACAGTCTCGACATGTCAGGAGTAAACAATATTATACTTATGTTTTGGTGAATCCAACACAACATGGTCGAGAGAGTATCGACAGATACTACTGCTCATGTATTCACGGCCGCCGCACCATAGGAAGTTGTGCCCATATTGCAAGCGTAGTATACTTTTTATCCTGGGCCAGACATCAAGAAAATATTGATACACCTGCGGCTTAATTGGACAATATAATTTTAGATATTGATGAAGCTGAATAAACATTAAAAAAAACAAGTATTTTATTTTCTCCTCCCTAAAACCACAAGTTACAAGTTAAGTTTTCATACTAACTAGATTACATTTTTTTATTATTATTTATTTATTTAGTACATGGAGGACTTACAGCTAAATAAAACAGACAAAAAAAATATTAGACATCCGAAAGCCGATTACAAGTCCTCACGTATAGACTTATATTAATATTATTCTTTCATAATTCCCATCAGCCACAGTAATGCGCCACTTATCATTGAAAAGTATAATCATTTGTCTTTCATTCCCGCCATATTTAATTTCTGTACAACGTAGGTATACTTTTCAAACCAAATGGGCCATTACCTTTAGTATACAGGGGGTTTCGGGGGCGATAAATCGACCTAGCTAGGATTCATTTTTATAAAATGTCGTTTAATTCGTTTTTTCAATGACCAACTTTATCGATAAATCTACTTGAACAAACTTTTTAAACACAATTTACCAAAAAATACCGAGCAAAGTTCGGTCAACCAGATATTATCATTTATACTCTAAAGAATATTACAAAAAGTAGACGGTATGCCTCACCAGCGCTTCGACCCGGAGCCCGCTGGGTCCGCAGGCGTGCGGCTCCAGCATGTAGTACTGCGGCGAGCCGCGCACGCGCCACACCGCCACCGCGTACGGCACGGACCATAAGATACCATGTGAATGGGCCTCGAAAAATCGCTCCAGAGCCGCCCTGGGAGAAAGAATCACATTTACATATTTGCCCGTTCATGAAACAAGTCTAAAGGAGATGTTTCATTTTCGGCCATCAGATGTACATTCATCGAAAAAGAGGAAAAAAATACCACAAATTGGGGAAAAATATTCTCTGGTGTATTTAAGCACGATTTGTTATACAAAAAATAGTAGTTTTTCAATTTTTGCCATGTTTTATTCAACATGGCGTCTCGTTGGCTTGCAGACTTCATTCGTTCTGAAATCATGTCTCATCAAATCAATGTTACGTAGAAAATAATAAAAAAATATGTGTATTCTTGTAGTGTTAATTTCAAACTACCATTATTCTCTTATACATATTTTTGAGTAAACATAATTAAGTGTGACCATTTCATCGTTACAAAAATATTTAGTATTCATTTTTGAAGTATGTTTCTAAACGAATTCAAAATAACCGCTTGCTAACTGTTAGGACAAACGACAAACATTTTTAATTTTTATTTTGTACATAAAAATCATTTGATATTATGAAAAAAATGTTACTTTATTCTATTCAGGGGTAAGTTTTCCAGCTTCGCTAAAAGGTATATGTTATGGCCGGAGCCCCATATAAAAATGAAACATCTCCTTTGTTCCCGATTATTAACAACAGGTTATTAAACATAACTGGCAAAATTACTGTACTATACAGGCTGTTCTTCGCATGGACCGACAAAATATTTTGGGGGATTAAGTGAGTCACGTGCTAACTTTCAAACACAGACCCCACGTCCTAAGGTCACTCATAAATTAGACAAACAACACAGGGGGTGTGTCACTGTTTTTCATAGATTGTTTCATTTTTGAAAATTAAGCCCCGAAGTGGTGCTGTTATTCATAGATTAATTCATTTTTAAGAGTTTTAAACCTCGTCAAGTATTCTTTTGTTTGTTATCTATGCTGAGAATGTATGTTTAATTTAGAAAATCAACATACATGAGAATGCAATAAAAGTTATTTGGTGGAAATACAAAAACAACAATCTGAAAACATGTCGTTTTAAAGACGATGATTCAGTTAATTTCTAAAAACAAACAGAAAAATCGTATCTCGATTACATTTAGAATATGGGTGAAAGATAAAACATGACCCACCCAATCCCTAAAAAAATTATCGGTCCATGTGCTAAACATCCTGTATAAGTGGGTGAGGCCTATGGTATAGGACGCAAGCTGTGTCGACACTCTTGCGCACGTCACGTCGCTGGCGGCGGACAGTGCTAGTGAGACCCTCAAGTGGCGCAAATGCTTAACCTGATGGGTAGTAGTTTTTACCTGTCGACTCGTAACTCCGCTTTATTTTCGCGGTCATTCCCAAGTAGCACAAAAGTGCTGTATAACAGCATTTTAACAGTGCACAGTGAATGCATTAGTTGCTGAATAATGGCGTAGGCAGCGCATCCTCAGAGGATATAACTCTAATTTGGGCACAAATTATTCAGCACATAGCTGTATAAGAAATCCAATTGACAAATAATTGCATTATAACAACATTATAGTAGCATTTATGTGTGTAACAGTCACCTAAAGAGCTGAATAATGAGGCACGTGTTACTTATTATACAGCAAGGAAGACGAATAGAATAGAATAGAATATATTTATTGTAAAACATGAGTATACATCAAATAATATAAATGTGCAAGGTCTTAAAATAACAGGTAGATCTGCATGTTTTGCCATTTATAGCGTACAAAATAAATTTTTTTGGATAAATAATCCATAAAAAAAATTAAAAATAAAAATATGATAAAATATGATGATTCTACACAGCAAACTAAAAAAATTAAAATATTCCTAATGCTAATTGAAATATAAAAAAAGTTTTTTTTTTACAAATGCGGGTGTCAAATTGTGAAAATGTCGTAACTATAGGAAATTTAATTAATTGCGTTCATTTAAAAATTCCGATATGGTGTAATAGCACTTGGCTATGAGATATTTTTTTAAATTTATTTTAAACAGAGCAGTCGGCATTTGTCTAATAGGTTTTGGGATTTTATTATAAATAATTGGTGCTAAACAAAAAATACTTTTACGCATCAATGCCGTTGTTGATCTTGGTACACATAGTTTATTATTATCCCGTCGATTACGAATAGAAACGTCTGATTGTTTCTTAAATAGGCTAGGATTGGTTCGTATGGTTCGTTGGTTCGAATGTGTACATTGTGTATATTTTTATACAGTTGAAATTACACACTGAGCGAAATTGTGGAATGCAATAACTTAAATTATTTATTTTTCTTTGATATGAACTGTCAAATTGTAAAACATGAAGTGTATCGTTGTGTGCAAGATCTCAGGTGCCATTTGTGAGAATATAATAATAAATAATAAATAAATAATATTTATTTCAGACCATCAGTCCATATTTTAAAACACTACAGTTTTACACACAAAAAATAAAAAGAAACAAAAAGATACACAAAAAATACAAAAAAGCTCTATTTTATATACTGGAATGACGCACGGTGAGTGGTCATCCAGTTCCACATCAATGGACTGTCCACTCTGTTGGCCATGATAGCCACCAAGCTGTTGGAGCTATCGCGCACTCGCCGCATCAGGGACGCTATTCGTGTCCGCATAATAGCATAAAAATCAGGCACACCGTGCTCCGCGAACATCCCCGACGCACTGCAAAAGCGCGGTAGCCCCAATATAACTCTGAAGGCGTTATTATATTGGACTCGCAGAGCATTGTACGAGCTTTTTGTATAGCCGACCCATAGGGCGCACGTGTACATAGATTGGCAATAAGCTCTAAAGAGAGTGACTTTTACCTCACTAGTACAACGTGCAAACCTACGGGCCAGCATGTTACATCGAACTGCCAATGCTCTGCGTTCCCTCTCTATGTCCACATCGTCGGTCAGACCTTCGGTTACCCAATGCCCCAGGTACTTGAACTTCGTCACCCTTGAAAGCTGAGCGCCTCCCAGGATAACTGGTGGAACAGTATCATAACCTTTGTTACCTGCTCTAAAAACCAGAAGTTCACTTTTTGTTGAGTTGTACCTGAGGCCGTGAGCTACCGCATAATCCTCGCAGATACGGAGAAGCCTTCTAAGTGCACTGATCGATGGGCTCAGCAATACCATATCATCCGCGTAGCTGATGTTATTGACGCATTGCCCGTCAATGGAGCACCCGATACCGGTATTGCTGAGCTCACAGATCAGCTCGTTCACATACAGGTTGAAAAGCTTGGGCGAGCTGAGTCCCCCCTGCCTCACCCCGCATTCCAACCCGTATGCATCCGACAGGACACCCGCCCACTTCACATAGTTGTATTGGTGGTTATACCAATACTTTAGCACTGTAACGAGATCGCTAGGAAAGTTCTTAACATTTGATAGTTTCCTCCATAGGCAGCCGTAAGACACAAGGTCGAAAGCCCTGGAGAGGTCCAGAAAGCATGCATATACAGGAGTTTTCCTGCTTGCATAGTACTGAACAGTCTGCTTGAGACAGAGGATAGCTGTTTCCGCGGATAAATGTGGCTTAAACCCAAATTGGGCGTCGTGGAGTGTTAAGCACTTATCCAGCTGCCAATCAATCAGACCGTCCAGCACCTTTGCAATGATGGTTGCCAGGGAAATAGGCCTGTAGTTTCTCTTATCGCTCGTATCTCCAGTTTTATTCTTGACTATAGGCACAACAATAGTTTTAAGTAAGTCACCTGGAAGATACGAGTGACTTAGGCACAAACTATAAAACATTGCTAGCACTCGCGGTGTTTACCTGCATATCGTAGGTGCTCTATACTTAGGCTGTCGTGACCAGGCGACTTGCCTCTCTTTAAGCTACCTATGAATGAAGCTACTTCCCCGGCCCCAAACCTAAGAGGCATGTCACTGGACCCCTCCACCACCTCCGACCCAGCAGACGACGGACCTAGGGGAGACACAACCATAAAAGCTCTACTGAATAGGTTAGCGATCTCATTAGGGTCACTAAGACCTTCGACACTCACGGGCAAACTCGACCTGGGATTCAAGCTGTTCGTGGCTTTCCAAAAACTACCAAAATTCTTTGCGTCATGATGACTCGCAATGATGTTCATTTTTATTTGGTCCGTATTATTCTGGCACCATTTTAATTTGTTTTTAAAAATCCTTCTACTTTCCACCATTTTTTCGTACAAAGTACCACTTTTAGGCCTACCAAATAGCGTCCAGGTTTGAAAATCAAGCCGAGCCTGTCCGTGTGCGTGCTTTACATGCTTATTCCAGCCCGGTATATATCGTTTTTTTTTTGGCTGTGTTCCCTTATTACAACTCGTGATGGCCCCCTCACAGAGAATACGTACTATTTCCGCATACATGTTATCTAAAATTATTTCATGTTCCTTAATTGTGCATCTATGATAACTACATTCTGTAAATTCTATGGGAAAGTCTAGATTTTTCAAGAGATCATTACAATAGTTGCTATATAATTCAGTCTGCCGTAAGTCTCTGTCCCCCCATGCTACTTTGTTACACTTTGTTATATACATACATAAAATTTAAGGTAAGTAAAACATCGATTTCCTCCTATTATATTTGAAATCATACTGGGAAGGTAAGTTTACCGTCAAATACCATACATATTTAGTTCAAAATTTTCACGCGCCCTCGGAATACCACTAAATACTAAAAGAAAAGCAACAAAATTAGAATGAAAATAAAATTAATATATTCGTTTTTGTACAAAGTAACCAAAAAAAACTGTTTGCGTGTTATTATTTTTTAATCCATGTTTACAATTGATATCCTCTAAAATAAACAAAAATTAAAAGATAAAATTTTATAATAATACAAAGTAACGCAGTGAATATGGCGGATGGCAAGTGAACAGTTTTAATCTCAATTTAATGCTAAGGTCTGTACGGGTGTTCACATGTGGCCTGTAATTCAGCCAAGAGTAAAATAGTTTAGCACTTGTGAAATACAAATCAGACATGGATCGATTAGGAGAGTAGTAGTAGGTCACATTTGCGTCAGTTACCTACATAAGTACCTTTATGGATCCAAGCTTTTAGGGTTCCGCCGTGGTACTTTTAAAGCCATTTTGTTCCCTTTTTTAGTTGTTATTCGACGATAAGTACTTAATTAAAATTGTAATTTAAGTAGCTGAGATTATAATTTAATTATATGTGTTGCGTACCGTTTATTATCTGTGCGCCTAATGGAATGCGCGTGTAACGAAGTGACATCTGACTTGTCTTTTTTTGACGTTGACACTTGACAGCGCTCTCTTGATTTACCGCTAAAATAGCCCCGGTCGCCTGTTGAAACCCCGCGACGCGTTTGTTGAAATTAATCCCTTTAAATCGATCCGTTTGTGACAATTAGTCGTGATCCAATTGTATTAATTAACCGGTCGTTTTGTGGACAATCTGTCATGACCCGATGGTTGAGTGTGACGCTATTGTGAACGAGTGATTTGAAGACCGCATGCTGTGATTGTCTCCAGCCGGGTTGAAGCGGAATCTAACCTGAAGAATACTCATAACGTCACGACACGATACACATACACTCACTTACATACATATCTCCAGGTTGGCACCAGAGCAGTGTCCTTCAACCATGAGGTAAGTGCTTTTGTTTGTATATTGTACCTTGTACTTGTATTGTCTGCTCCGCGTACGGCGGACAGTACGCTAGCCACTCTTGTCTCTAGAGCCCCACGATTATAACTCTTCCACAGCGCACTTGAAATCGTATTGTGAGGTCTAGTCTGGCAGCGTACATTTTGGTATGCAGAGCGCGGTTATAAGACATAACCAACAAATTGGTAATTAACAGTGAGCTAATTACTTGGCAGTCTCTATAAGGGAAGTAGTAATGCGCTGTAAATGTTTGTTAACTATGATTGCTAGTTTATTTGAAATAATTTGTAAATTTGTTGAGACGGGTAACCAAGGTCAGCCGGGCTAATAAAGTGGATTGGATTGGGCTGTGGTGCAGCCCCTTGTTGTAGCCCCTTTTTGTGTCTGACCTCTGTGTTGTATTGAATGTCAGGAAGACATTAAAATGTTGAGTTTGTACCATTGATATGGTTATTTGTGAATATTAATATTTGAAATTGGCAATTTTGAGTATAACCATTGTTTTGAATTGGAATAAAGGTTTATTATTGTTGTACCTTTGACACAGTGGTTTGTGAACTTAACATTTGGAATTGGATTAGAATTTGAATATTTGAATTGAATATGATATAGAATTTTGAACGTTGATATTGATTTTGAATTAAAATAAAAGTTTATTGTTGAATTGAATTGAAACAATTTAATGTTATTTCTTGAGTTGCTGATTAGTCAGTTTGGTAGTTTGATTGTAGTTATTTTGTAATATATTGTTTGAACTTTGTTACTTAATTACCTTTTGCTTGGTTTATTTTATTTGATTGTTTGCGTTGGATTTCCTTGTTATTTATTGATTGAAGTTTGTTATTTGATAATTTAATTGTTTTGTTTATTTGAATGGTTTTGTTTGTGCAATGGCATACAGATGGAAATATTGCAGTGCCGGACACCTGTCCAGGTCAAGCCGGAGACCTCGGTTGTTTCAGGTCCCGGACTATTGAGTAGATTGCCTGCTTTGGAACTGCCACACTTGACGGTCGCTGGGACCACTGGTACGGTTTCCACAACCTGTTTGCAAGTTTGGTTGATGCACGCTCGGACCTCAGACCCGCCCTAAAGTTGGCCTATTTGTTGTCTGTCCTGGAAGGTGAGGCCCGAGCCTTGGTACAGCATCTGTCGTTGACTGACTCAGCCTACCCTACCGCTTTGGGACTACTCACCCAGCGGTACCAAATGAACGTTGTTTGGCTGATGTTCATATTGCATTGATTTTGGGGTTACCGGTCATTACTGGTTTGTCAGCATTGCGTACTGACCTGTTGAACCCGTTGGTGGTAGCGACCAACGCTTTAAAGCGATTGGACTTGCCGGTGGACCAATGGTCTTACCCTTTGGTGCATGTTGTGCTGCGGCTTCTTGCCGATTTGAGGGCTCATTCCGAGCAAAGGTATGGTGGGGATAGTGTTACACATCTCCCCCCATTTGGTGACCTCGTCCAATTTTTGGAGGATGAGTGTCGGTTTGTGGACAACTCTGGCGTTGCCACTGAGTCATGCCAGCCGTCTTCCCGGCCACGAGACCAGGGACGGACTAGGGCTCGCGGGCCTGTTGATGGTCGCCCCGCCGCTCGTTTTGCTGGCACCCACAGTCGTCCTGGTTGTGAGTTTGTAGGGACACGGGGCATGGCATGGCAACTTGCGCGGCCTTTTGAAGTTGCACGTGAGTGCCCGCCGCCGAATTGCCAATGCACGCCGCATGTGCTTCTCTTGTTTGGGGGCTCACTTCCATCGGGACTGCCCCAACCCCCGCCCTTGTAGAATTTGTGGGGGGCCCCATTTGGACATATTGTGCGCTAACGCGAACCACGCTGGCAGACCAGCCTCTGATGAAGGTTCGCGCACGGGGGGGTACCATGGAGTTGGTCACCGGGCTTCTGCCTCGCCGGTTCAGAACCGGGGAGAGGCCCGCAATTTTGAGCGCCACACTCCACCCCCCGCGCAAGTTGATCGGGAGCCGCGCGACCGACATTTGCTCTCCCCGCGTAAAGGCGATTACGCAATTGTTGCTAGGCACCGCTGGCCAGACCAGCACCGCCTTCCCTCCCCTCCTTTGGCGGAACGTCCCCGGTTGGAGTCACGCCCCCCGCCATTCAGGCCTCCGGTGGGATATGCCCTTCCAGCGATGGCGCGTGGCTCGGGACACCGCGCGGACGAGGAATTTGAATTGCATCCTCGTCGGGAAAGACTTGGGTCTGGGTGTGGCGATCGGTCGCCGCCCAGGCATTGTTAGGACATTGGCGCCTGCCCCGCTAAGGTACCTCTCAGATCGACACGGTTTTGTTGCCAACGGCATCGGTCAGGTCTGGGGGCCCACGGGGGACTCTGTTGTGGTCCGTGTCATTTTGGACATGGGAGCCCAGGGTTGCCTTTTGTCTATTGTTTTGTTGTTTGTTTGTATTGTTTTGGGCAAAATTGTTTTCTTGAGCGCCTTTGGACTGCGGGACTTGGCTGGGACGAGCCAATTCGGGAAACCCTGTTGGAAGATTGGCTCCAATTTGTATCCGCACTCCCTGCAGTCAACGAGGTCGTGTTACCCCGCGCTATCCTCCCCCCTGGGAGCTACTCTGCTACCCTTGTTTGTGATGCGTCTCCGCACGGTTATGCAGCTGTTGTTTGTCTGCGCACCGTCTGCGCACAGGCCAGGTGAATTTGTCACTGGTCTTGGCCAAGAGCAAGGTGGCCCCCCTCCGGACGACACTGACCACCCCTAAGTTGAATTGTCAGGGGCGGCGCGTCTTGTGCGTCTATTGAACCACGTTGCTCACACTTTGGGTGGAACTGTGGACATTCGGGCTTCTTACGCCTGGACGGACAGTCAAATTGCTTTGTGTTGGTTGAAGACGTCCGTCCACTCTTTGGAGATCTTTGTTGCGTACCGAGTGTCCCAGATTCAAAATTTGAAACGCCTTTGATTTGGAGGCACGTGCCTGGAGATTTGAACCCAGGTGCCGTGGCCTCACGTGGGTGCATGGCACCCCGCTTGATTGCTCACCCCCTATGGTGGGGACCAGACTGGCTGACTCATCCCGAGGATGATTGGCCTCGATCGCCAGTCTTGATGTCGGGTCCTTTGCCCGGGCTCAAGGTGCTCGCTGTTGGAACGAAGGACCCTGATTTTTTGTTGAGTCGATAAAGCCCCCTCGACAAATTGTTGAATTGTTGTGTTTTTGTTGTTGAATTGTTGGTGACTGATCGTCACATTATGAACTCGCATGCCGGTTGCAATGCGCTGTTGGCCATTCTGCAGCTAGAGTTTTGGATATTGTTGGGAGCCGTTATTAAGTTGAACCCCTTTTGGACGATACGGGTCTTTTGTTGTTTGGTTGTTGACGGTTGAGGCACTCTAGCCTTCCTTATGGGGCCCGTCACCCCCTTTTGTTGCCTCAGGAGGGCCATTTGGTTAAATTGTTGTTGTTGTTGTTGTTTGGTTGTTATTGTTGTTTTTGTTGTTTGTTGTTGTTTTGACCCGCCGGCCTGCCCCCATTGGGAGGGTATTTTTGAGACCGCGGTGAAAGCGGCACAGGGACTCTGGCGCAGATTGTTGGGAGACACCGTTCTCACCTTTAAGGAGTTAGCTACGGTATTTTGCCGTTTTGAAGCTGTATTGAACTCGCGTCCTGTGCCCGCTGTCTTCGGACCCGAACGACTTGGAGGCCCTAACCCCGGGCCATTTTTTGATTTGACAGCCACTTGTCGCCCTGCCGGAGCACCCTTTTGTCGATGTGAGCCAAAATTGGCTATCGCGGTTTCAGTTGGTGCAGCAGCTCGCTCAGAGTTTTGCAAGCGTTGGAGCTTGGAGTATTTGCACATCCTCCAGCAGCGCGTCAGGTGGACTGATAAAACGCAACCTCGTCGGGATTGCCAAGTGATTAGCGGACGGGAAGGCCCGTCCGGGGGGGGGGGTAGATGTTGCGTACCGTTTATTATCTGTGCGCCTAATGGAATGCGCGTGTAACGAAGTGACATCTGACTTGTCATTTTTTGACGTTGACACTTGACAGCGCTCTCTTGATTTACCGCTAAAATAGCCCCGGTCGCCTGTTGAAACCCCGCGACGCGTTTGTTGAAATTAATCCCTTTAAATCGATCCGTTTGTGACAATTAGTCGTGATCCAATTGTATTAATTAACCGGTCGTTTTGTGGACAATCTGTCATGACCCGATGGTTGAGTGTGACGCTATTGTGAACGAGTGATTTGAAGACCGCATGCTGTGATTGTCTCCAGCCGGGTTGAAGCGGAATCTAACCTGAAGAATACTCATAACGTCACGACACGATACACATACACTCACTTACATACATATCTCCAGGTTGGCACCAGAGCAGTGTCCTTCAACCATGAGGTAAGTGCTTTTGTTTGTATATTGTACCTTGTACTTGTATTGTCTGCTCCGCGTACGGCGGACAGTACGCTAGCCACTCTTGTCTCTAGAGCCCCACGATTATAACTCTTCCACAGCGCACTTGAAATCGTATTGTGAGGTCTAGTCTGGCAGCGTACAATATGTATAATACATAAGTTATTGATTTATTCAATATGCGACAAAATACCTATAAATTTGTCGGTACCTATCTAAAGATAATGTATTTTTCTGGCCTAATAATTTAATTACTTCCACATGAAATAACATTATGTTACGTTAAGTTTAGGTATTTAATATGTTATTGTATCTTTTGGTTTTTTTCCTCAAAAACTGTATAGATAATGTTGTCATTAAGAAACTGATACTTCTATTATAATAAGTATATTTTTCTTGTTTTTACAGAACGAGAGTTTCAAAATAGTTCAGACTATAGAGAGAGGTGTTGTCGATCTAACATTCGTTCCTGCACAGTGGAAAACTAAGGAAATTCTGTGGTGGCCACCGAGAAGTACTCCTTGAAATTATAAAAAGATGAAAATTCAAGGCCTGGACCAGGGTGGTACACCCTAAATTGTACTTTAAAAAGGGAACATTAAATAAACATAAAGAAAATTACGTTGTTTTTTTAGATGCTAGCTGTACCGGTATTTCCTAACTGACTACCTCTGAGAAAAATTGTCGAAATCTGGAATCTTAAAAAGTCTCGAAAGGTATTAATTTATTATTTAAAAAAAATCATGGATTTCTCTTAATAAATCTTAAGATAAATCTTCTTAATTTTTAGGTAAGTACCAGAAACATATAAAACAACAATATTAATTTTGTCGCAACCATATTAGTCCCGAAAATGGGTAGATTATAAGAAGATTTTTGTAGCAGGGCATTTTTGTACCTACTCAGCCTAATGTCATCAAACACACTGACCTCTATTTATAAAGGCTTTTTTGTATTGTTTTGTTAATATGTGCAATTATTATTTATTGTTACTTTAATTTAAATCCGACGTAAATTTGAAATTTTATTTTATTTCAACTATGTGACGTATATTTTTATTTTGTTAACTAGCTTCTGCCCGCGACTTCGTCCGCGTCAAATTTTTGCTCCCCTGACCCTTCCCGTCGCATCGATTTGCCTGCTAGTTTTTGTCCATTTTTCGTTGCTGCTCGCTCCTTTTGAGTTATAGTGAGTCAACCTTAAAAGATAGACATATGCTCTCCCGGACTTTTTTTTAGAACTTTTTAAAAGAAACAATTCCGTCATACATGACTTTTGCGTTACTTTAACCGTTTACGCAGCGCACGCAACGGAAACTCTCAAAAGGAATAAATTTTCCCCGTTTTTGCAACATTTTTCATTACTGCTCCGTTCCTCTTAGTTGTAGCGTAATGTTATATAGCCTATAGCCTCCCACGATAAACAGACTACCCAAAACAAAAATAATTTTTCAATTCGGACCAGTAGTTCCTGAGATTAGCGCGTTCAATCAAACAAACAAAGAAACAAACAAACAAACTCTTCAGCTTTATAATATTAAAAAAGTATAGATGACATTTTATTCTTTTCTGCTGCAGCATTGTTACTTTTATCTTAATTTTTGTAATATGGGTTATGTCTGAAATAAATTAATTTCATTTTATTTATTTATTTATTAATAAATATAACATACGGAACCCGTTGCGTCCAATATTCCATTCGCGCATGCCGACACTTGGATACATGCTGTTATTCGAGTGTATGGTAAACACCTGACTAATAGGGGAAAAGTGAATCTGTATGCAGCATAAAGCATTAAATCTTTGTTAAATAACTTCACAAAGTAACTGATTATGTTATAGTGGGTGATATGACATGTACTCTATTAGAATGCAACGGTTGTATAGTACACGTGTGGGCTATTATTCAGAAAACTTACAGCTAATAGGGTACTGCACTACTAAGCGCTCAATAACAGTGACTTTGTGGCGTGTTTGTGGTGCTTAATAGAATTACTGTACAGAAAAAAGCATTATAGTTGTTTTTTTCGAAACAGCTGTTGCAGCACAGGTGAATACTAATCTTATACTTACCTTTAAACGAGCAATTCTTGTATATATATATATATATATAATCTGAATCTCGGAAACGACTCCAACGATTTTCATGAAATTTTGTATACAGGGGGTTTCGGGGGCGATAAATCGATCTAGCTAGGATTCATTTTTAGAAAATGTCGTTTTATTCGCGTTTTCAATAATCAACTTTTAAACATAAACTGAAAAATATGACTGTTCCTGACATCTATTGGCGACTAATAATACTATTTTTTTAATTGGGAGCAACTAACTGCTTTAACGACACAACAACACTAAAGCTACTTCAACAGATGGCGTTGTTAAGCAACACTAAGTCATTGGCTTGACGTGTTTGGTTTGACGTTATGGTCCAGGAGGTAGCGTTGCAAATGAAAAAGTCATAGTAAGCCGGCTGAACTTATTATTTTAAACACAATTTACCAAAAAATACCGAGCAAAGCTCGGTCATCCAGATATTAAGTCTTTATAAATGCTTAGATTACCGCTGTGGGCCTTAAGTGACAATTTATAATGCAGTTCTGTGCTACTTGGGCATTATTACGTTTCCAGTGTGGTGCCGGACGTAAAAAATAGCAACATCGCATTTCTTCCCATGGGTATCATAAGGCGAGTAAGTGACTTATTAGACAATGGGCAGCAACGTTCTCTATGCATGTTACAACCATTCTGCGATCGCCAACCCACCTGCTAAACGTGGCGATTATGGCAAACCCCCCTGGGGGAGCCCTATATCCAGCAGTAGACGTCTTTCACCTGAAATTATGAGTAGGTGGCAAGCTTATTGCCATCAAACTGGCACAAATTCAGACTCCCGGCCACCGTAGGCGCGAGCTTGCGGGTGGCGAGCAATGGGTAGCTCGCCGCCCGGTAAGGACCAAGCTCGGGTCGACGGCGCGCAGTGTTCCACGCGCGCCTCAAAGAGATGTCAGCAGCAGTGTAGGGGTCTACTAGGACCGATGCCTGCCAGGGTCGCGTGATTGTTCGAAAGAGATACCGTGACCCTGGCACATGGGCAACTGATGGAACACGGGTGGGTTTTAGTCAGTAAAAGTCTGACACGCCCTCCCGCTCCGCCCAGAGCGGGAGAAGTCATTTGATGATTTGCCATCCTGAAAAAAAAAAAAAAAAAAAGGCTGCCACTGAGAAATTCCAGACGGAAAAACCTACATTAATAACCGGTTCCTGATTCTTACCTGACGGTCATCTTCCCAGGGTCCTTCTGCTCCAGCTTCCCACTGTATACTTCCTCTAACTCGTAGCGCACGTAGTTCACTCCTAACACGAAGCGTTGTAACACCTGTGCAGTAACATTGGATAAGACAAGCGGTTTATAACATTGATTTTGTTTTCAACCGACGAAAAAAAACGGAGGAGGTTCTCAATTCGACGCGTATATTTTTTTTTATTTTTTATTTATGACCACGCATAACTTTTTACATAGTTGTCCGATTGTGATAATTCTTTTTTTATTGGAAAGGGTATACTCCCAAGGTGGTCCCATATAAATTTGGAAAACAAAATCGAACCCTAAGGGTCGGAAAATAGGGGATGATTGATTGTTCACTCACTGATTGTAATGTATAAACACGCATAACTTTATACAGAGTAGTCCGATTTTGATAATTCTTTTTTTGTTGGATAGGGTATACCTTGCCAAGTATTATCAGTACATTAAAGTCACAAAAAATTATAAAATAAAATCTTTTGACAAAAAATTAAACCGCCGAAAAAACTGAAAAGCATAAAATAATAAACCTTAAAATTTTGAGTCGGCGCTGAAAAATCAATGAACAAAGAATTTCAAAGCGCCGACTCATCATTTTAAGGTTTATTATTTTATGCTTTTCAGTTTTTTCGGCGGTTTAATTTTTTGTCAAAAAGTTTTTTATGTAACTTACTCGTGAGTATTGCATGTAAGAGCCTCAGCTTATTATAATGAAATAAGAGAAAAAAGAAATGATTATTGCTGTGGCCCTTTCTCTCATTGCAGCATTATGCTGCTCAGAAGGTGGCCGTTTTGCATGGATTCGACGCTTTTTTTCCCCTAACTTGTTCTTTCTCTTTGCGTCGTGATTACCGCAAACAAACAGTATTGTGTAAATAAAACAAACAACAAAGAAAGAATTAATTCTTTCTTTGTTGTTTGTTTTACTTAGTCTATGTTCACACGGATGAAAAATTATCGTGACGGGATTTTTTTCGCCCACTGGATCTTCAACGCACTGAGAGTTGAAAATGGAACAGCGTGTTTTTTTGACGCGCTGGAATGCACTCTGTTGGATTCTAAAAGCTTGGTTGAACACCAAGAGCCGTGATAATTTCACGCCCAAGCGAATCACATCATCATCATCATTTAAGCCGTAAGATGTCCACTGCTGGACTTAGGCCTCCCCCAATTTGGGCCACCACCATAATCGCCACGCTTGGCAGGCGGGTTGGCGATCGCAGTATGGTGGTTAAATGCATAGAGAACGCTGCTGCCCATTCTCTAGTAAGTCACTTAGTCGTCTCTTACGACACCCACGGAAAGAAATGGGGTGGTGCTATTCTATACGTACTATACACGGAACGAGCGAAAGCGGTTCTGTTAAAAGTACATCAATGTAAATTCTTGTTGATACCGCATGTTCATCTTACCTGTAGTGGCAATAGAACATCTTCTCCAGGTCTGAACTCGTATCCCAGCGAGCCGAGCGAGGCAGTGAACAGCTGGCACGCGACGGACATGACGTCATCCAGCGTGCGCCTGGTCCACAGGGGGGGGCGCCGGACGTGGGACATGGCCGCGCCCACTATGGCCGCGCTTGACGATTGCAGTAAGGAGTCGCGAACGAATCTGGGTACAGTACAGTTCCATTAGGCAAACGTATACAGTATAACCTTTTAACCAGTGCGCAAATTTTAACAAATTAAACTTAAACGAGTTATAATAACCATGCAATTTTTATTTTGATATATCTTAGTACAAAAATATTAAGTTATTTATTTATTTATTTATTTATTATTCATTTATTCATTTTCTAACATATTAATTATATTTTTAAATATTTTAACAAAAGTCTAAAAAAAAAAAACATTTAAAAATATAAAAAATAGTGACCCATCGGCATCGGGAACAGGGTCCAAGCTGCCGGTGGTCAGGGCTCTAGAGAGAGGAACCTCCTGACTATGCGTGTCGTGTCCAGGAGTACTGCCTTCTGAATCAAGCCCTTGATCCAGCCGTGTAATGAGAGCCTCCTGAGGTGTTGGTCGAGGCTCTTCGCTATTAGGCCATTTACTGTAACGATTATCGGTACAATGGTTGCAGAGTCCACCTCCCACATGTCGACAACCTCGTGTGCTAAGTCAAGATACTTGATTTTTTTATCTTGCTCAGCTTTCACGAGATTCTCGTCATGAGGGATAGCGATATCAACAATCATTGCACGACGCTCTCGTCGATCTATCACCACAATATCAGGCTTATTGGCTACAATAGTCCTGTCTGTGATGATAGATCGATCCCAGTACAATGTGGCGTGACCATTCTCGAGAACTGGGTCGGGCACATACCTGTAGTATGGTACTTCAGATTCCACAAGGTTGTATTGCAAAGCAAGTTGCTGGTGGATGATCCGAGCTACTAGATTGTGTCTGTGCAAGTACTCGCCGTTAGCAAGACGAGAACAACCGGAAACAATATGTCGAATGGATTCACCGGGACGGTGGCATGCCCGACAGATGTCAACCGTACCGTCCTTAACAATGTATTTCCGATAATTATTCGTCATGATAACTTCATCCATAATCGCACAGACAAAACCTTCGGTTTCCCCAAAGAGGTCTCCGAAACGCAGCCAGGATACGGACGCCAGAAAGTCTACATCAGGCCCATGGAGAGCCCGGAAAAAGCGACCGTGAAGCTCTTTGCTTTGCCATACTTCCTTACGATCCTTAGTATCTAATACTGCAGGTTTGCGCCAGTTCTCGTTCGCCAAGGAGAGCGGGGTGAGGCCCTTGTCCACTGCAACCACATCTCGGTGCATCCCCACGTCAGTTTGAAGGAAATATTCCCTGAGACTGCAGATCTCGCGGTTGTGGAGGGTTTTAGCGTTTAAGAAACCTCGACCCCCACACTTCCGCGGGATGTACAGTCTCATCACTGGTGACCGTAGGTGATGCATCCGATCTGCCGTCAGCAATGTACGGACCTTCCTATCCAGAGCGTCTAGTTCCGTTTGAGTCCATTTGAGTATGCCGAAAGAATACATCAAAACCGGCATGACCCAATCGTTGAAGGCACGCACCCTGTTGCCGCCTGATAAAAGACTATTAAATACTTTTTTCAGGCGGCCAAAGAAGCGTTCCCTCAGCGATTGTTTCATGTCGGCAGCATTGATGCCTAATGCTTCCGACATACCCAAATATTTGTAGGTTTCGGTTGAGAAGAGGGATCTAAGGTGTATAGAATCCGTAAGTTCGGTTCCCACGGATTCTACAATCCCCCCACGCTTTACATGCATGACTGCACATTTGTCCACACCAAATTCCATCCTGATGGCACTACTGAACGTTTCTGTTACCTTCAGTAGCTCCATCAGTTGCAAGTTGTTGGGGGCAAAGAGTTTCAGATCATCCATGTAAAGGAGGTGTGATATCACCTGACCACCTCTTTTCAATCGATAGCCTAGACCTGAATCCTCCAGCAGTGTGCTAAGAGGATTCAAGGCTAAGCAAAACCAAAGCGGACTCAAACTGTCGCCCTGAAATATTCCTCGCTCAATCCTGATCGGTTCATTGATCTGCTGGATTTGTGGACATCCTGGATAGAGAAGAACCGTCCTCCACTGCCTCATACACGACATCAAGAAGGTGCGTAGAGTTGCATCTATTTTGTACAATTCCAGCACCCTCACGAGCCATGTATGTGGCACGGAGTCATAGGCCTTCTTATAATCTATCCAACATGTCGACAAATCCTTACGAGATCTACGAACCTGTTGGCTTATGGCCATGTCTATAAGGAGCAGCTCCTTAGTACCACGGGACCCATTCTTACATCCATTCTGAGACACCGACATGATAGCATTGCTTTCAACATGGTGCGATATTTTTGCTCTAAGAATGGATGTAAGAACTTTATAGACCGTCAGTAAACAAGTTATTGGTCTATAATTTTTAGGTTCCGCAGTACTACCCGATTTATGAAGAAGGTGGGTAACTCCTGTCGTAAAAAACAGTGGTAGCGACCCAGTCTCTAAAGATGACTGGAATTGTGAGGCTAAGCAGGCATGTGACCTTTGTAGCCATTTGATCCAAAAATTGTGCAGTCCGTCCGGTCCTGGCGATTTCCAGTTAGGCAACGGACGGACTGCACGGGCCACATCCAGAGGGCTGATGGTAATAGCCTCCATGTTCGGTATCGACTCACATGCCTGCTCAACAACACGCATCCAGGGTCCTTCAGTGTGACTGACGGGCACCGACCAAATGCTTCGCCAAAAAACACTCATGTCGTTATTATTTGGTAGACACGCGTCAGTCACACCTTGAGTTGGGTTGGGCCGTTCCCAGGCTCTGTACACCCACCTTTCATCGGTCTGGAACATGGGATTCTGAGTGAACCGGTCCACTCTTCGCTTATACCGACGGATACGGTTTGCCCATGCATAAACTTTCTGCTTCAGGAAGTCGATGCGCTCTGTGACACGGGATACATATTCTCGGGGACTAATACTAGTTCCCGAGAACGCCCGCTTCACAAAGCGCATCACTCTTGGGCGTGTATTGCCCTCCCTGAAGCAGATGAGCTTCGCGATGAGTACCCTGGTCTCTTTAATACGACGCTCAATCCTGCATTGCCAGGCTGGTGCGACAGGTTTTGGTCGTACAGCTCGATCAATGTTTGGGAATTTGACTCGAACTATACGACAAGCCGCAACAGCCGTGCAATACAAGATTGAGTGTGTATCGCAAAGGTCTGCACTGCTGTCAATAAAATTTGGCAGCAGCGCATCCAGGGCGCACACCAGTGCTCTGTTTTTTTTATTCATGGGCAAACGTGGTAGCCGTGGTCTAAGGTCTGGTGATATGAACCGGTACTCACGGATCGCATCCTCCAGAATGCTCCTTATGTCCACATTGCACACGATATCTGCAGAAATAGCCCTGGCTTCCTCCTCCTCATCATGCTGGTTTGCCTGCAGCAGAATATGGGCAGGCGCATGCATGACATTCTGGGATGGGGGAGGATTACTAGCAGGACTATTCTGCATTTCCAAGCGCAGCCGATCAAGTGTAGCGTCATCCAATCTATGATTGTGTTGAATGACGCGCACCTGATCCGACAATCGTTGGGCCGAGACGTTGACGGCTGGTTCAAGTACCTGAAACAGAGAGAGCATCCGAACTCGGTACGCTGTCAGGTTAATTCCTCCCTCTGTAGCCCCATAATATGCGCGCATCACATTTTCATTTATGGACTGGGTCCATCGCATGCGCGACACATTTCCACCGGCAGCGGGGACCCTGCTCGAGGCCTGTTGGCTTCGAGGTCCCAAGCTCGCTGGTGGCCGTCCTCTTCCTCGCCGCCGTTGTGGTGTTGGTGACGACGGTGGGGAGAAAAACTCGTCGCTCGAGCTCGACGCAACTGCAGCGGCCGGTGACACGACGCTCACGGTTGAGGCGCGTCCCGGCGGCTGCGAGGCGGAGCTGAGCGACGAGTCCGGAGATGGTGGGTGTGCCTGTCGTTTTGTCCTGGCTCTGGTCTGCATGTTTTACTCACATTTTCACATTTCGTAGTCTTCTCATTCCTTATTTCATTTCATTGTAATTTTACCGGGGGTGACATGACAGATGTCACCCCCGATTCGGCTGTTTTAACTTGAGTTTTTTTACATTACGGTAATTTTTTGTGGTTTTTATAATTCCGGAAGGTTTTACAGGTCGAGGATTTCTTTTCTATTGTAGAGTTTTTCTTAAATTGGGTTAAATATATATTTTTTCTAAAATAAGGAACACAAGACGTCTTGTCAATACAGTGTTGCCAGCGTTTTTCTATGTCGGTTTTCGGTTCATTTCCGAATAATTGTTACTAATTACACACCCAGAGACCAGACCTAACATACCCTAAGGATTTTGAGGCGCTGAATCCGAAGTTGTGCTCAGAATTGCTCCTGTATGTCTGGGTTTTTGAAATATCCTAACCTAAAAGTGTTTTAGATTAGGTTATCTCGAAACCTTGACGTGATAGAGCAATTATTTTGAGGCCAGATTTGAATTCAGCGCGTCAAAATCCTTCGGAAAAGTATAGTCTGGTTTCTGGGTAAATATTTTGTCGGCCTGTGTTATCCTTCAAAGAAACTCGGAGCACAGCACGAACCATAGCTGAGCAATTTTAAAGTTGCTGCTGATGTGCTGTTTAAAAATACTCAATAGTTAAAAGATGAAGAGACAAAACTTGAAGGGAGTACGCTTAAATAGTTAGGTCATGATGAGATATTATTGAAGGGCAGCTTACAAAGGTATTTATACAAAGCTTGTAATATACAATGTTTGTAAACGCCGGTGACCTTATCGGTGATGTTCTTCTGAAAGTTCAGGCGCAGGCAACCGACGTGCATATGTGATCATGATATTTGAACGTAAACGACGGAAAAGGATGTAGCGTTCTGTAGTTTCCACCTATCTATATGATGATTAGGCGTGAATTCATCTGTATGTATTTACTTCATTGGATCCGACGGCCGAGTCCCTCGCAGGATGGTTCGCCCGCGGGCTGTCTCCACGAAGGCCGTGAGCACCTTCCACTCGTAGCCCTCGTCAGGCACGGCACCCTGCGGGCTCACTGGAGAGGCCAGCTTCGAGAACTCCCAGACCACCTTCACCGCTGCTATGGAGAACCTGACAAGAAGAATGGGCAATCATCAAAAACTGATGGATGCTGTTGAAGGCGAAAAACTCGTGCCAAATTCTGGACTGACTCAATATCGATTGCCATTGACATGTTAAGTAGAAAATAGCTCTTATGTCTTAGGTTATAGGAGTTAGTTTTTTCAAATTCCAATTATTGTAATTTTTATAAATCTACATGGTCACTTATGAAATGTCAGAAGCTAGGTGCACAGTTCCAATTGGTTGATTCCTATGGAGAAGAGCCGGCACGAAACTCCACGGCTACTATTTTAAATATAATAATTGGCTTTTACAATGCTTTTAAATGTCACTGTCAATAGGTGTAGATAAATTCAAGGTAGGATAACAAACAATATCTTGGCTCACAGTTCTGCCTTGGCACATTTTATAACTGTTTACACGTCAAAGGAAATTCGAAGCAACTATTCGAAGCTACTAGCATTGCAGTGAATATAATTCATGGCGCAGAATAATCATATTGTATACTATCTTTTCCGGCTAACGCTCCTAGGTTGACATACCTACCCAAAAAAAACCAAATGATTTGAGAAAATTAAGTTTGGTTTTCTTCATCATGCGGGTTCCTCATGGATGTCAAATGGAGGGTCTGTCAGACTCTTACTGAATAAAACCACACGGTGTTTTGCTGCCGGGATGCTGGAGTGCTTACGCATTTCGTCACGGTCCCCGGCCAGACGTTGGTTCGCATGAATCCATGCAGACCTTGTCACCCTCAAGGAGCGCATATGGCCGTAATTCCTCTAGAGAGATGCGCGCAGTCTTGCGCTCGGTGACTCTGATAAGGATTGGAAAGCAACTTCCCTTACAAGAAGAAGTATCATCTTTCTCCCTTTCTGCCGCCTCCTTCGCGAGCGTCACTTGACGACACGGCGCAGAATACCCTAAGGAATGCCCTGCTTGGGCAGTGCAGCGCCATGACCTGGTCGCGGATACTCTCTCGCTTCCGGACATGGCCCAGTCCATGGTTCGAAGTGAGACCGCGTGGAACGCCTTCGCCTACTTTGATGAGGGAGTTTCTTACAATCCTGGCCTAAAAACTAACCTTGTGCAACCCAGGCATTAATAAGCCCGCGTGGTGGATTATGTTCCACTCCCTCTCACCAAGAGGAGGAGAAGGCTGTGTCCCAGCAGTGGGAACAATATAGACTGATTTTGATGAATTGTTACTTACTGCTACGAAAAAAAGGCGCTGGTAATGGCAAATTCTCGTTGTGTTGTTTGTTAATTGTTCTTGTATTGTTAGTTGTTAAATTGTTGCTTGTATGTTGCGTTATTGTTATTGTTTGGCGCCCGGGCATTGATATAACACATCGAATTATAGAAGAAGACGGTTTATTCATTGTTTGTTAATTGTTTTTGGGGTCACACAGGAAGTTAAACAGGCAGAGACGAGAAAGAGAAACTGTTTCCGAAACTTTTTATGTATATCACATTTTCTTCCTCTTCGCCATATCAGTATTTTGATTTACTATTTATTTTAAATTAGGTACGTCATAGTAATTTCCGAGCGCTAAAAGAAATAAAATGTTCTCAAAATTCAAACGATTAGCGTGTTAAATGCAAGTAATTAGGAAGTACAAAAACGGAAAATTTATATGACAGAAAACAGAAAACAACAGAATTTAATTCGTTGTCATGTGTAACCTGACATAAGTCATGGGTGAGAATTTATTTTCAATGGGTGACATATTTATGGTGAACTACAAAGAGTATTTACTTTACTTTGTCCTAATAAGATCTGCACCATAATAGGGAATATGCATTTGGATTAAAATGAATGGATTTTTTTTCCCTGAATCCATATCGTCCTGAAATTGTATCTGAACCATTATTTCCTTATTTAGTTTGTTTTTAATTGCATAAAATATTAATTAAAAAATGCAAAATATGCGAGTGAAATTCAAATTTGCGAAACGCATCACCATTGGTCGAACCGAAAAGTGACGTCACATACCATGTTATCGGATTTATAGGCGTTGCTGTTTATATGGTGTCTGAAAGAAAAATTATTTTTATTTGTGTTTCTGTATTGTTTTTCATTAGCTAGTGCAATTACTACTTTTAATAGCAAACTCGGAGAGAGTTTCATTTATCAGTGCCAATCTTTGTCTCTTAATAACACCCATTCTCTCGGGTGGTAGTGGCATATTTCGTTTTTGGCACTGGAATTTACAACTCCATTCAACCGTAGTGTAACTTTTCCCCTTGTTGTTTCATAATGTTGTATTGAACATAATTTGCTGTATTTTCCTCGATGTGAAATAAATTCAAAATTTATTAAAATCGCAACGATTAGACGGATAAGTGATCTTCGAAATATGCAAAAAGTACTTCAGATCATGCTAACTATGCAAATATAATATACTTACATTAAAGTGATCTTCACAACAATGCAAATACGATAATGAAGATACATTATACCTTCTCATAACCTTACACCATTGTTTTCGTGTATCTTTTGGAACAAGGAAATAACACTTTATCAGGTGTTCTTATAATAGTGTTTTTGCACAATGGTACAAGACAATATCTATAAAATGTTTTTTTTAGCTTTTCCATCGCGTGAATAGCTTTTAAAACTGAAAATTTCTATAAAAGAACCAAAAGTATATGTCAAACTTATAACAAACACTGGTAGTGGTTTGTGACGTCATTCAAGGCCCGCGAAAATGGCGGTGTTCAAACAGATCAAATTTAAGCGATGTTTTAAATATTATTTAAAAAAATAATTTGAGCTTTTCCAACAGTATTTATATTTTTTACTATTTTATAAAGATGTGAAAAGTGAATTAAAATTATAAAAAAAATACATGCATATTCCCTATTGCATATCACACTATTATTCAGAATCTAAATCATTTTGAAGGTTTTTCCTAAACCATTTCTTTATAATTATGTGCGACTAATGTGTCTACTCTACAACGTAAATATCGCAACGAATATTGTTGAAATTCAGCAACATCATTTGAGACGAAAGAAGTCCACTGCTGGACATAGGCCTCGCCCAAGTACCGCCACTTCGACCGGTTCTGTCCTTTCGCGTCCAGCGGATTCCTGCGGCCTTCACCAGGTCATCGATCCATCTTGTGGGAGGCCTTCCAACGCTACGTATTCCAGTACGTGGTCGCACCCCAGAACCTTCCGACCCCATCGGCCACTTAAGTTTGGCAATTCTTCGGGCTATGTCGGTTACCTTGGTTCTCCAATGGATCTTGGAATTTGTTGGTAAGAAATCTGACCTTGATGTAGCCAGTTGGTTAACAGTTGTAACCATTTTTGTTCTGGGCTGGATAATCCTCACGGATGTCCTCCGCCCTGGGGCGCCCGGAGAAAGTCTATCAGACTTCTACTGACTAAAAACCTAAGACCGAGGATCATGGGAATTTGTGCACCTTCCACGACCCCCAGCTGATGGTGGCCCGCTTACGCGGGCCAACTCTTTCAGCGAAACGGCGGTTTCACAAAAGGAGATTACTGCATCCCACGACTCGGCGCTCCCGACCATCAAACGAGTGACTCCGAATGGCTCCGACTTCTGATTCGAGGGGATTTGTAACCTAACATTTCTCATTTGTAAGCGATATTTTACTTTATCAACATTTTGGGTTTTATGGCACAAATATTTACCTACGTTCCTAACTTAAAAAATACTAAGTACTTATTATTGTTACGAAAAAAAGAAATACGCGTAGAAATCCGGCAAAAATACAGCAAGGCACAAATTTTCTTAGTCCAACCAGAAGATTTTTCCTTGTGGTGCCGGACGTAAAGAATAGCACCACCCTATTTCTTCTCATGGGTGTCGTAAAAGGTGACTAAGGGATTTACTGGAGAATGGGCAGCAGTGTTCTCTATGCATTTTACCACCATACTGCGATCGCCAACCCGCCTGCCAAGCGTGGAGATTATGTCAAAGCCCCCCAAATTGGGGGAGGCCTAAATCCAGTAGTTGACGGCTTTTGGCTGAAATGAAGATGATTCCCGGGTATAAACAAAAGGAATCACAATGACTACCAACAGTAATATAAGCGTTATTTTACACCCGTTTTAAACTCACTTGTTGTCTCCAGGGCGCATGGTGCCGTCCACGTTGTCGCGGAAGGTGTCGGCGAGCTCGTCCAGGTCGGAGAACAGCACGAGCGTGGCGGCGCCGGCGGGGCACGTGCGGCCGGCCGGGCCCACCGCGTGCGGCTCCAGCATGCAGTACGACGCGCCGTCCGCACCCTTCCACACCGCCACGCAGTAGCTCTTCGCGCATAGCACGCCGTGCTTGTGCTGATCAATAACACAAAGTTGTATGTCCACATGCGCACATGCGTTTTGGACACACCATACCACACCCTCTCCCCTCTCATACACCACACAACACCATACCATACCACACCACACTCCATCCCATCCCATCACATCACACACACATTCATATAGCAAATCAGCAGTGCTATTCTGTAACCATCTCACCGGGTGAAGTGAGCGTGGAGTGAGCTATCAATGTCATTCCACCTGATGCTAGGGATGACCAACTATCATATTTACAATCATAATCGAGATTTAGATACCTAATATTGTTATGCTAATTCTATTGATTATTTTTATAAGGATTTCAAAGCTAGCATATTGTCTAAACAATACTACTCTTTCGGGAAGTTTTTCAAATGAAATAAAACAACCGAAATTCAGACATTGTTGTTTTTTTTCTATTTTTTCCTCGACTAGCCCTTTATGCCTGACGCACAAATGCGACACGCACGAACAATTAATGAATATAGTAAGACATATGTACATGTATAGGTAAGATAGCTACAACAGAAAATGCGAATCGACATTGTCAGTTATTATGAACCCACTGTAAACTGATTAAAATTAAATACGTAAATGCAATCACATGGCCTAATCACGATGTGTCTTGGAGAAGCGATTGTAGATCGACTCGAGTAAAGATTGTGCAACGTTCTTCAGCGTTGTTACTTACCCAAATCTATTTAAAAAAAATGAAAGAACCTGGCCGTGCCTGACTGACGGAGCATAGAATTCAATCTCACACATACTATGTGGGAACCCACATCTAGGCGCTGTCATATTCACATTGACATTTGTTTTTTTTTATTATGTAGGTATCGTCACGTATGCGCACTAAGAACATTAGGAAAATGCAATACCAACGTCCAAAATGTGGCAACTAACATTTCATTGTAGACTAGCTTCTGCCCGCGTTAAATTTCTTGTTCCCCCGACCCTTCCCGTCGCGTCGAATCACCTACCCGTGCGATTTTCCCCGTTTTTGCAACATTTTTCATTTCTGCTCTGCTCCTCTTGGTTGTAGCGTGATATTATATAGCCTATAACCTTCCTCGATAAATAGGCTACTCAACACAAAAAGATTTTTTCAATTCGGACCTGCAGCTCCTGAGATCAGCGCATTCAATCAAACAAACATACAAACAAACAAACTCTTCAGCTTTATAATATTATTAGTATAGATAAAGATATACCTACTTACTTACTTATGTCGTTATCTATCTATACTATATGTTTGTTTGTTTGTTTGATTGAACGCGCTAATCTCAGGAACTACTGGTCCGAATTTAAAAATTCTTTTTGTGTTGGGTAGCCTATTTATCGAGAAAGGCTATAGGATATATAACATTACGCTACAACCAAGAAGAGCGGAGCAGTAATGAAAAATGTAGCAAAAACGGGGAAAATCGCACGGGTAGGCTATTCGACGCGACGGGAAGGGTCGGGGGAACAAGAAATTTAACGCGGACGAAGTCGCGGGCAGAAGCTAGTTATCAATAAAAAGAATATTCATCAACTGTCTCAACAGCACCCATAACTAGATTATTGATATGCCTAAATATTTTGTGTATTGTTGTTATAAGGTTTATAATTATCTTGAACTATTGTTTATCCAGAATCTAGATGATAGCTATTTAAAAATCCTTTAGGTATGCTATTTGGATATATCGTAAGCATTCCAAGCATACAGACGTGCACATCAATGCATTTTAATCATTAAATAAATTAACGTTCGCATAAATAGTGACCTAGTTTTAGTGTATTAGCGTGTTATACAGAAAACATTTTAAGTGACAAGTTTATATAATGAACTGACTGGATTATTTTTCAATCTTTTTTGGTTTATGGAAGGCAGCCCCTGTAATCGGAGCGCGATGATACGTCGCAGCCCTCCACCGACGCCAACCCCGATCCCGGTACCGGCTCCGGCACCGACACCGCCGCGACAAACAAGAAAGGACCAAGATGAGTGTATTGAAGTAGTGTCCACTCCGGAGATCCAGTCCTGGATGGGATCTATTGAACAGTGCCTCAATGAGGTATGTGCTATTACTTCTGAAGGAAAACTGAACACTGAGCAGAAGTTAAAAATTAGCAATCTCTGCCGCAACATTGGCCATGGAGCTGCGCAAATGGCTGTTCAATACCAGTCGCTTAAGCAAAAAGCCATACAGGCTCATGCCTCTCTAAAAACAATGGCCGAAACTCGAGACCTGTCTGACTGCCTAACCGAGATGAACCGGACAATTCAAGAGACCTGTTCGAAACAGGGTGCGGCTACTACATCTTTTGCCGATATGGTGAAGAATGGGTCCAACAGCTTTGTTCGCCCTAAGAATTTTAGCTCCGTGGCGATTTATCCATGCGATAGCTCGAAGACCTGTGATGAAACCAAAACCATGGTCCAGAAAATTATAAGTCCTGGAGAAATGAAACTAAAAGTTCGAGGCGTGCGCAAAATAGGAAAAGGAGGCCTGATAATCAGCACTGAGACCAAAGATGACCTCGATAAGCTAAGGCAATCAGTCCAACTCGCTTCGTCAGGGCTTACCGTAGATGATCCGCAAAAACGCAAACCACGCATTATAGTCATAGGAGTTCCCACTACAATGACTGAAAATGAGGTTTTTAAATGTATTTTTGAACAGAACTTGACCGAAAAACTGCCAACTATGTCCCAAGAAACATTTTTGTCCTCCATAAAACTGAGTCACAAGTCTGGCAGGAAAGATGCAGATAATTGCAATTTTATTATAGAAGTTTCAGCCATAATTCGTAAGGCCCTCATCACACAGGACAGACTATTTATAAATTGGACGTCCTGCCCAGTACGAGACTTCACTCTGGTAACTAGATGTTACAACTGCCACCAGTACGGTCACGCAGCCAAGAGTTGCAAATTAACTGTCCCCACCTGTGGGCATTGCGGTGAAGAAGGGCACTCAACACAAGACTGCACAAAGAAAGCCAACCCGCCTAAATGTGCTACATGTTCTCGGTTTAAAAAACAAGCAAACCACAAGACGGGAGACACAGATTGTCCGGCTAAAAAAGCTGCCGAAATCAGGTATATAAATTCGATAGATTATGAAGGCGCCTAAGAGCGCCGCATACTTGATTATTTTTTAGACTTATTTTTATTTTATTTTTTTTATTATTATTAATAGTTAAATATGGATGATAAATTAATAACAGATATTGATAACACATTTTTAACAGTATCAAAGGCATGTGACGTTGAGGACTGCATAAAATATATTTCCGACTATCAAAATTCACTAACTGTACTAACTCAAAATATTCGTAGTATTTTTAAAAACATAGATAACTTTAACATTTTTCTTCATAGACTTAACTTTGACTGTGATATAATGGTACTTACCGAGTGTTGGCTAGCTAACCGCTACGATAATATTCCAGTAATACCGGGTTACAACGTATTACATACCACAATAAACCATAATCAAAATGACGGTATCGTAATATTTGCTAAGGAATCATTAAAGGTCACAGTCGAGGAACATAGTCTACAAGAGAGTATGAGTAATTGTTTAGTCATCAAAATTAGTACAACCACAGCGATAATCGCTATGTAATAGATCCCCTTCCGTTAGAAACTTAGATTCTTTTAACAAATCCTTAAACCAGACTCTCCTAGCACTCAGTTCATTTAAGAATGTTATACTAACAGATGATTTAAACATAAATATTGGTTCTGAGTACTGCGATGCAGGGATTCAGGATTACCTTAACATCTGCTTATACCATGGGTTTCTTCCTGCTCACACATTGCCTACACATCAGAGCGGTTCCTGCTTAGATCATATGATGATCAAAACAAGCCTATCATATATTACGCTTGTTACTAACTCAACAATTTCTGACCATCACGCAGTTCTACTGACAGTAAATTTATCGCTGCCTAAACTAAATCGTCCTCCGACTATTAGCAAATTAAACACAAACAAACTCGAATATGATTTATGCAACATTGACTTTAGCCTAGTTTACAATACTGCTGACGCTAATTTGGCTTTATCGTACATAATAAAACATGTTCAACAAGCAATATTACAAAACACGACAGTTTCTACAGTAAATAAGAAACTTTATAATATTAAACCGTGGATTACTTCTGGATTATTTCGCTGTATAAGACACAGAGATAAACTTCATCAGAAAACTAAGAGATACCCTGAAAATGTTATAATTCAAACCACATATAAAAGATACAGGAATTTCTGCAACAATCTCCTAAGGAATATAAAAACTGATTACGATAAAAGACAATTAAATAGAGCAGGTAAAAATAGCAAACAACTTTGGAAAAGTATTAAAAATATCACCAATATGTCAAAACAGCGTGAATCAAGTTCGAGTTTACTACTTGCAAATCCTTCACCACTCATAACAGCTAACAATGTAAATAACTATTTTATAAATGTTGGGAAAACTCTTGCCGAGCAGATTCCACAACACTGCGACCAATCATCTTTTCAAAAATCAATCATTTGCCGTAATTCAAAATCTTTTGCTCTGCTGGACACTGATGAAGATGAAATATCCCGAATAATTTCCGGGCTAAAAGATGATTGTGCAGCTGGATGGAATAATATAAGCAATAAGATTCTTAAACTCTTTAAACATATTTTGATACCTCCCTTAACGCACGTTTTTCGAATCTGTCTTTCCAAAGGAATTTTTCCGAGTTGCCTAAAAAAGGCAGTTGTAATCCCTATCTTTAAATCCGGAAGTAAAGACTTAGTTAATAATTATAGGCCGATATCCTTACTACCGTCGATTTCAAAAATACTAGAGAAAATTTTAAACACTAGTTAATTATCTAGAAAAAAACAACATCTTTTCCCCTGCGCAATTTGGTTTTAGAGCCAAATTGTCGACCGCCGATGCGGTGCATAGCCTGACTGATCTTATTTCACGAGACCTTGGTAAAGGACACCAGACCCTGGGAGTATTTCTCGATCTAGCCAAGGCTTTCGACACGGTATCTGTAACTCTTCTTCGGAACAAATGAGAGACTATAGGAATAAGAGGAACGCCGCTGAAACTCTTTACTGACTATTTAGACGGCCGGTACCAATGCGTTAAAATAGATAATATTACGAGTGATGAGCAGAAAAATACTAGTTTCGGTGTACCCCAGGGGAGTATTTTGGGCCCCACACTATTCCTTATTTATGTAAATGACTTGTGTAATCTAAATATTAAAGACGGGAAAATCATATCATATGCCGACGACACTGCGTTAATATTTACCGCAAAAAGCCGTAGCGAACTGTTCGAACTCGCTCAATTAGGATTAAATTCTGTGACTAATTGGCTTCAAAGCAATTTATTAACATTAAATGCCGACAAGACGAAATATATTCACTTCTCCATGCGCAAGCCTCAACCTAACATTACTAACCCTTGTCTATATGCCCATCAATGTGGAAACTGTGCAGTCAGCACGTGTAATTGTCCTTCTATCATCAAAACGAGCAACATTAAGTACCTGGGGGTTATAATGGACGAAACACTTTCTTTTAAAATACATATTGAAAGCCTTAGTAAAAGAGTGCGCAAACTGATATATGTTTTTAAGAAACTGCGAACATTAGCAGACAAAAAATTAATCACACAAGTTTATTTGGCCTTATGTCAATCTATTATTCAAAACTGTATCACCTCTTGGGGCGGTGCACCAAAAACGAATTTACTTCCTCTTGAAAGAGCTCAGAGAGCAATTTTAAAGGTAGCAAACTTCCATCCCTTTTTCTTTCCCACAGATTTACTCTATAAAACCTGCAACGTGCTGACTGTTCGGCAGCTTTTCATTATGCAATTAGTATTAAAACAGCACACCATGCTTGCCTCCACTGTTGACAATACTAACAAGAGACGGAATGATATAGTATGTACAACAAATGCAACCACAAAACATGTCTTTGTAGAAAGATTCTATACATTTTTAGGCCCATTTCTGTACAATAGATTAAATAGAAAACTAAGTATCTATAAATTAAATTACTATAGCTGTAAAAAACATATACTTCAATATTTACTAACCATAGATTATGCACAGACGGAAGATTTACTAGTTGTCTGCAAATAAAACCGCTAACACGTTATTTTACTTTTGTTACCTATGTTTTAATTTTAATTATTACTACACATTGTTAATTTATTACTTTAAGAATTTGTGCATTTGTAGCCTGAAACACAGGTTCTACCTAGTTCAGGCAAATTAGCAAATCTGCTCTATTTTTATTCGTTATGGTATTTAATGTAAATGTGTCCCTTGTTATTAATAAACAATTTTTTTTTTTTTTTTTATTTACATATATTATGTAAATAATGTTAACAAACACATCACCAATCACTGAATACTTGCTTTCCACAATTTAATGAATTTGCTCGATCTCACCTCATCATCTGCCTGCCCTTGTCCAACTATGTTGGGGTCGGCTTCCAGTCTTAACCCGTTGCAGCTGAATGCACGGGTATTTCACATGCAATGACTGCCAATCCGACTCCGACAACCCAGTTATTTGATAATATGTTACCCCGTTGGTAAGACTGGTTGTCAGAGTTTCGACCTTCGTGATCTTGGTATGTAAATATGGTCACCCATAGACGGACCGACCGAGGCAAGCGTAGCTTAGCCGGATCGGTCGGACTGTGCGGCTGTTTTTATTTCGCTACAAGCCTCTCGATTCACCGAATGCTCGATCTCACACCTCTCAAGTAAGTAGGTACCTAATATTCATTTGTTGAAAACATAATTTATAATTTTGAAATGTTCAACAAGCGTTGGAATTGACATTAAAATATACTTCAGTGGCTAACTGCGAATACGTCATTGCCTTTAGCAATGACTTGAAAGGCTGAAATTAAAAAAAAAACTGTCTTGACAATGACAGCGTCGGTCACCTCACTACACCCGAAACCGTTACTCACACGGTGTTGTTGCCATAGCAACCACACCGAATGAGTAACTGCTTGCTCGACGTGAACACTTCACGCGATTCTCGTCACATTTAGTCAAGGTGGAGTGAACTCACGCGGGCGCGCTACGCGAGTTTCATTTGAAATGTTGATTTTTGACATACCTAGTAGGTAGGTATCAAGATGATGATGATTTGATGAATATTCTTGTATTAATAATACGATTATTAAGTAGGTATACATGCATTTATATGAATGTTTGGAATACTTGCGCACTAATTATTCTCAATCCGATCTGCAGCGTCTAGCGCGCATGCGCGGCTTGATCACGCGATGCTCGCAATTTCGTTGTCATGGTAACATCACTTCACCTCGCGAGCACGCGGGTGATCATTTTGAACTATTGAATTTTGACATTATTATCAAGATGATGACGATTCGATGAATTTTCTTTTTTATTGTTTGCAACCAAATAGGTTACCTTCAAACATTGAAATAAATGAGTATCTAATCATTTTGTCTGAACTCTAAATATGTTCAGGCACATGGTCATCAAAACAAAAAGAAAAGAAAAAAAAATGTATGGCATTGATGATTTAGTGGCCTAGTGCGCTTGCGCGGCGTGACACTTGACGCGATTCTCGTTGCATCATCGCATGTATTCTTAGTGAAGTGAACACGCGCAGAGACGCGCTACGCGATAGTCATTTGAAGTGTTGAATTTTGATTTGAAGATGATGATTTGATGAATATTCTATTATTATAGACAATGAGTTTGATGAGAATGATGGCTGATGATGATGAGTGTTTAAGTACACATGCATATCATATTTTATCTCTCATCATCGTTACCTTACCAATCAATGCTCAGACTACGAGAAGATTCTGTGTTACTACACAAGAAGTACCATACAGCTACCTACTGGTACAGCTGTACGGTACTTCTTGGTATTGCATATTCTTAGCGTGCAGGTGTCACCACGCGATAAAGGTTAAATGAGCAGTAAGTAGGTTCATAGTTTTAAAAAAGCGGATTAATTGTTGACATCAAAGTGTAGGTACAGTCGGCCAAGAAAGTGGTGTACCACCCTAAGGTTGAATATCGCTTGCAGATTCATAGGTGATAAAGATTAGTTTCGCTTGCAGATCGATCTGACAACTTCTATTGCTGTCTTTATCTGATTATTGATAACGACTATTACTGTTTGTAACGTGACAGCTGTTCTTAGTTTGAACTTGATGGAACCAATGACGTCGTAAAATCAACGGCGGGGGTCTGTAGATTTTGATGACAAAATTGTATCTACAAATTCAGAATTGTAATCAACAAGTTACATAAAATTGTAAAGGCACAAGGCGAATCCACAAACCTACAATTTCTGTAAACTTGTAATTACAATATCAATAAAAAACAAGCTAAAAATAGATTTATCCTTTTATTAAATTTCTACAATCAATTTTAAAATACTTATAACAAACAAAAACATAGCATATATAGTAATATTTAGAAGATATTGAAAATTTTTAAAAATCAGAAACGGGTGTAACCGCCGTTGGCCTCTATAACCTCTAAAAGACGAGACCTCATTGAACCAACAAGCCGTGAGCAAATATCGGTTCCCCGCATTTCCTCCCAAATATAATTACAGTGACTAATAAGAGCTTGTTTGGTTCTTTCATTTTGATGCGACCATCGTTGGACCATAAGGCCCCAAAGATTTTCTATCGGGTTGAGGTCCGGCGATCTTGAGGGCCACTGAATTACCCTTACGTCAGTGTGTGAACGAAACCAGGCTCTTACGATCCTCGCATTATGAATTGAACAATTATCTTGAACAAAATCAAATTGTGGCACTTCGTTCTCCGGGTAAACATTACGAACTGTCGGTAGCATTGCATTCTGAAGCACGTCGATATAATTTACAGCCGTCGCTCGAGGATGTAGAGAACACAATTCTCCTACACCATCCGCACTCATCCAGCCCCAAATATTTACGGAAATTCGACCTGATTCTCTATTTGGGATTACATGATCATCTTTATACCGTGTTGAATTATATCGCCAAAGGTGAAGACGTCCATGCTGACTGGATTTAAACGTTTTTTCATCACAAAACACTGTATTAGACCAATCAAAGTCTAAGTGCTCTCTGGCGAAGTTCAGACGAGCAAGTCTGTGAGCATTCGTCAAATATATTTTCTTGGCGTAATGCCTGTGGTGCAACCCCATGTAATGTAGATGATTCCTTATTGTTTGGGCACTCACATCGAACATCTCCGCAAAATGTTTTGTGGGCTTAAAACCATTGATTTCATATTCCCGTCTCATGAATTCTCTATCGTTATTGGAGAGTGCAGGCCGGCGACCACTTCTTCTGTGATCCAACAAACTTCCCTCCTCTCCTTCACGACGAATCCAAAAGCGGACAGAACGCCTCGATATATTCAAATTCCGGGATATCGCACTGATACTGCTTCCCTCATTAAATTGGGCAATTATTTGTGCTCTTTCGGCAATGGTCAAGTTGGCAGGCATTGAGATGATTTTATATGCAGTTGATTGAAAAATAACACGGAAAATATATCGATTTTTTGCATATATTTGACAAAATGTCAATTGTCAGTTTTCTTTTTCAAATGGAATTCGGTTGTCTATTTAAATAGTTTTTATTACTTTTGTTTGGAAACATCCTTTTCATTTATACTAAAGGTTAAAATGTCATGTACTTATATGTGACATATGACGTATGAATACTAAATACATAGGTTTACGTCATGATAATGTTGTCTCTTTCAGTAATATCTTTTTATAACGAACCTTGTTGTAATTTTCGATGACCGGGAAACTAAATCAAAACTGGTACACCACTTTCTTGGCTGACCGTACTAAACTGACATTATACTTATATGAAAACTGTTGTATTAAGATAGGTACATATCTACAAGAATTGAAATAAATCCCTGCGTACTAATTATTCTCTAAACCGAATACGAAATGGCGTCTGCACAAGGCGAACAAAAAAAAATTGATACTTATTGATGACAGCGTCTAGCGCGCATGCGCGGCTTGATCACGCGATCCTCGCAATGCCGTTGTCATAGTAATATCACTTCACCTCGCGAGCACGCGGATGACCGTTTTGAACTGTTGAATTTTAACATAAGATTTTCAAGATGGTGACCATTTGATGAATATTCTTTTAACTGATAATAACGACATCTAAGTTAGTAATAGTAAGTAAGTGGGTATATTTTTATCTACAATAAAATGTTACTCTGCACATTTTTGGACGCTGGTATTGCATTTTCCTAATGTTCTTAGTGCGCATACGTGACACGTTATAAGTTTAATAAATACCTACCTAGTAAACAAATTTCAATGTGAATATGACACACATAGTATGTGTGAGATTGAATTCTATGCTCCGTCAGTCAAGCAAGGCCAAGTTCTTTCATCTTTTTTTAATAGATTTGGGTTAGTAACAACGCTGAAGAACGTTGCACAATCTTTACTCGAGTCGATCTACAATCGCTTCTCCAAGACACATCGTGATTAGGCCATGTGATTGCATTTACGTATTTAATTTTAATCAGTTTACAGTGGGTTCATAATAACTGACAATGTCGATTCGCATTTTCTGTTGTAGCTATCTTACCTATACATGTACATATGTCTTACTATATTCATTAATTGTTCGTGCGTGTCGCACTTGTGCGTCAGGCATAAAGGGCTAGTTGAGGAAAAAACAGAAAAAGAAAACAACAATGCGTTTCTGACTTAATTTCTGTTTCGCTATTTCATTTGAAAAACTTCCCGAAACAGTAGTAATGTCAAAATAGTTTACTAGCTTTGAAATACGCATAAAATGATCAATAGAATAAGTATAAAAAATATTGTCAAAATCTCGATTATGATTATGTTATGTTTGGTCAATCCCTAGCAGCACTGGAATGACACTGATAGCTCACTCCACGCACCTTTTCACGGTGAGATTTTTACAGAATCGACATGCAGGTCATTATGGGTTTATTGTTAGAAACACACACTTAAAGGTTTATTTTGTACTAGCTTTTGCCTGCGGCTTCGCCCGTATGGATGTCGGAAATTAACGCAGGAGGACGTACTACCGCGGTAAGAATGTGTTAATCCAGGTTATATAGGTAATAGCTGTTACCCACGACTTCGTCCGCGTGGTATTTAATTTAAAAGAAATCATTAGTTTTATTTTTTTTCGTATGATCCTGTTTTATTTTTCTAAAATAAAAGTTACTTCTTGTTACATCAGCTATCTGCCAACGAAAGTCCCGTCAAAATCGGTACAGCCATTTCAGAGATTAACCGGAACAAACAGACAAACAGACAAAACTTTAAAAAAATGTTGTTTTGGTATATGTAATTCATCCATATACACTTAGTAAAAAGTGGTTATTTTAATACTAGCTTTTGCCAGCGGCTTCGCCCGCGTGGAGGTCGGAAATTATCCCGCGGGAACATACAACCGGGATAAAAAGTAGCCTATGTCCTTTCTCAGGCTATCTGTGTACCAAATTTCATTTAAATCGGTTCAGTAGTTTTAGCAGGAAAGCGAGACAGACAGACAGAGTTACTTTTGCATTTATAATATTAGTATGGATTACAAACAAACACTCCAATTTGACTTATTTGTCTAGATACGTAGTTACTAGTAGAACACTGACTCCTAGCTCACAGGGTTTCCCTAGTTTAGGAGGCAGGGCTTTCCACTATTTGTGCAGCCTTTTCCCAAAAACCAATTTAACCTACCTATGTGAATGGATATTGTTATTGTATATAAAGATTTCTTGCGTCAATTAACTTATTTTAACTTAACTTTAACTCTTTGTGTAATTCGATCGGTACAAGCCAGCAGATGTAGACCGGAAACCGTATCAACGTAGTTTAATTTAGACAGAACAAAGGTTTAGAAGCTTTTCAGGCATGAAAGGTCTTATTTTGTAAAGCAGACATTCATTTTGGTTCAGACCAGAAAAGCAGTTTTTTAGGGAGTTACCAACGTGTTTCTAAAAACTAAGCAGACATTCATTTTGGCTCAGACGAGAAAAGCAGTTTTTTAATGGAATTACCAACGTTTTTCTAAAATCTAAGGCTATTATCAATACATAAACCAAAATTCCGCGTCTTAGTCACACGCCCCATAGGTTCACCCATTTTATTCATATTCTTTCATCAAATTACGTCGTCCGCTCTGAGTTGAGCGTGAGGGCGTGGTAGACATTTACTGTGTAAAACCCACCCGTGTTCCTTCAGTTGCCTATATGCCAGGGCCGCGGTAACTCTTTCGAACAAATCCGCGACCCTGATGGGAAGCAGATGTGCAACTAAAGTACACCCACATTTGGCCAGATAAGTTTATGTCCCATATATGAGAGAGACTTGCGACTGAGTAATAACAGCCACACCTGTCGATCGATCTGTAAAGCTACACTTGCAGTGGTTGGTTCGTGGATAGGTGACTATCTGACAGGCCTGTTGATCTAGTGGTTAGTGACCCTGACTGCTATGCCGGAGGTCGTGGGTTCGATTCCCACCCAGGACAAATGTTTGTGTGATGAGCACGATCATTTGTTCTGTGTCTGGGTGTAATTTATATATAATATGTATGTATTTAGAAATATATAAGTATGTTTATCAGTTGTCTAGTACCCATAACACAAGCTCTGCTTAGCTTGGGACTAGATAGCGTTGTGTGATAGTTGTGGAATATTAAAAAAAAAAAAAAAAAACTTTATATACCAAGACACCTCCGTGCCTCGGAAAGCTCGTTAAGCCGTTGGTCCCGGCTGGCATTCATACATAGATCTGTAACGGGTTGGCAGAAACCCAAAAGTCTCGCTCAGCCTCCCACACATACTTATAAGTACATATACATTATTGTCGGCGACGAAATCTAAGCATCTAGGCGCAAGTAGTATCGGAGTGCACCCTGACAATGATTTTGTAAGTTAGAAAGCATTTTTAAATTAGTAAAGACTTTAAAGGTTCGTAAAATTGTCAAAAATTAGACCCCCTCTGGGCAAGTGGGTGCAAGTAGCGCAGAGAGCGCCTTGCTAATAACTTGTAAATATAAGGAATAATTTTGTAGCTAGTAAGGAATTTAATAATTTTGAAAAGTCTTGTTTATAAGTTTATATTTTAGATTCTAATTAGTTTTAGTTTATAGATTTCATGCTTAGTTTTCTTATTAGAATCTAATTAACTTCAATTTGAGTGAATCTTGTAAGGAAATTTCGAAAGGATGTTCTATAATTACGTAACTTGAAAATGAGTTTTTTTGTTTATGGTCCGATTGTTGCTATTTTTATTGTAAACGATAGAATTAGATATAAAACCACTTTTAACGTTTAAATTATCAAAATCGGACCACAGGATTCAGAGATATTATAGATTAAAGATAGTGGCAATTGTCCTAAGTCAACTTTGTAAGTTTTTGTTCTAGAAAGTTTTTATTGTGACTATGTACATGCAATATTGTATTTTTATATAAGACGAGACCACATAACAAATGTAAAAATATATAGATTGTAAGGGGTTATGTGATAATTCATGCAAAATAAAGGGTTCAAAGATTTCGGCTTGGTGAAAACTAACAGTGAAACGGGCTCAAAAATCGCGGTCCTCTATGAGGTAATGGGAAGCGGCCCCCGCGACTATAAAATACGCACGATCGGCCGGGCCCGTTTAGTCGCAGCTCAGCCGTTGAAGAGGCATTACGAAGAAACAAGTCGAAATCTATGGACAAGAAGTACTAGAAGAAAAGTGTTTTATTTCGTCCGTTTCTCTCAGAATTCAGTCTCACGTTTAGTCTCCCGAGGTCTTGGTCGACCGTACCGTTCATTATGCATTCAGGGGTGCGTGGTGACGTGTACTACCAGCGCAATTAGGTAAGTAGAGAAGCACGTCAAAAACGTGGGAGAAGTCCCAGGGCGAGTAAGGGTGTTGATCACATCCCATTCGTCCACTACAATTATATAACAAAGGAAGCAGTAATAATAATGATCAAATAGCAGGTACTACACGAACCATTATCCATAGACGCCACCGCTATCTATTATGGAATAGACGAATTATCTGTCCAGTACTTTCTCGAAACGTCCCTGCTAACTGTGAACTGTGGCAAAGAGTCGCGAGTATTCGAAAATGATCAGCTCGGCATAGATCGACTTGGAAAGTACGTTAAGCCATTGGTTCCTGTCATTCGTAGACCTTTCACAGTCGTTACGGGGCGTCAGGAGCCCGAAAGTTGGACAACCAGTATCGTGTAACCAAGGGGTATCGTGTTACACAGTAACTTGGTTGTGGACATCTGGCTGTGTACAATTCGCACCCCCAGTGCAACAAAGGCGTAAGAAGAATCAACTAACTTTACAGGAGAGCAAGAAACTGTTTGGTCTGGTAGATCTATTTAGCATTTGATCTAAATGTCTTTTTTGGTATTGTTTAGTCCCGTTTTAAGTAGTTTCGGAACGCGCCATCGACGGAATGACATCTGACTTGTCAGTTTGATTTTGACACTTGACACTCTCTTGTTTTTTGGTGGGAAAAAAGGGAACACGTCGCCGCTTGAGTCTCGCGATCTTTTTGTAAAGTAATCCCTTACCCCGGTCGTTTTGGTGACAATAGGTCATGACCCTTGTTTGGATTATTAATAACCCCAATTTGACGTAATAACACGGGTTGAATTTTGGATATATCTTGTTTAAGAAGTTTGAAGGTTAAGCAAGTGACGCTATTGGGAACGAGTGATTTGAAGACCGCATGCTGTGATTGCCTCCAGCCTTATTGCAGCGGATTCTAACCTGAAGAATACTCGTAACGTCACAACACGATACATATACACTCACTTACATACATAACTCCAGGTTGGCACCAGAGCAGTGTCCTTCAACCAACAGGTAAGTTCTTTTGTTGTATTGTAGGTGAGTTGTTCTCTTATATATTGTCTGCTCCGCGTACGGCGGATTAGTTTCGCTCGCCACTCTTGTCTCTAGAGCCCCACGGTTAGCACGCTTCCACATAATAATTAAAAACCTTATGGGGGTCTAGTCTGGCAGCGAACATTTTTGGTATTCAGAGCGTGGTTATAAGACATATAACCAACAAATTGGTAATTTACAGTAGGCTAATTACTTGGCAGTCTCTATAAGGGAAGTAGTAATTCGCTGTAAATGGTTGTTAACTGTAATTAATTGTTTATTTGAAATAATTTGTTTAAATTTATTGAGACGAGTAACTCATGTTGTCGGGGTCAGCCGGTTGCATATGCTAATAGTGTTAATTGAATTGGGCTATGTTGCAACCCCTTGTTTGTGTCTGACCTCTGTTGAATGTCAGGAAGACATTGAAATATTGAGTTTGTACCATCAATATGGTTGTTTGTGAAAATTAATATTTGAAATTGGCATTTTTGAGTATTGCCACTGTTTTGAGTTGGAATAAAGGTTCATTATTGTTGTACCACACAGTGGTTTCTGAACTTAACATTTGGAATTGGATTAGAATTTGAATATTTGAATTGAATATGAAATAGAATTTTGAACGTTGATATTGGGTTTGAATTAAAATAAAAGTTTATTGTTGAATTGAATTGAAACCAATATATTGTTATTTCTTGAGTTGCTGATTAGTCAGTTTGGTAGTTTGATTGTTTGCTTGTAGTTATTTTGTAATTGATTGATTGAACTTTGTTATTTGATTATTTAATTTTGGTTTATTTGAATTGTATTGTTTGTGCAATGGCACACAAAGCGGTGAGAGAGGCAATCAGTGGATTGACCACACAGCTACGGTGGTTCACTTCAGCTGCAGCAACCGCTGAGCGCCCGGATCTTGAAGCGGTCACTCTGGCTCGGTTCGAGCAGTTGAACGTGAGACTCTGCAACGTTGATGCTCTGCTTACCCGCTACAACGAGTACATTTGTGATGAGGCAGCACGTGACAAGGTCCTTGCTGACTACGACCAGATCTTGGACCTGGGGGATGTCATTGGTCAACGTGCTCGGGAAATATTGGGGAGCCGGACACCTGTCCAGGTCAAACCGGAGACCTCGGTTGTCTCAGGTCCCGGACTATTGAGTAGACTGCCTACCTTGGAACTGCCACACTTTGACGGTCGCTTGGACCAGTGGTTAGGTTTCCAAAACCTGTTTGAAAGTTTGGTTGATGCACGCTCGGACCTCAGACCCGCCCAAAAGTTGGCCTATTTGTTGTCTGTTCTAGAAGGTGAGGCCCGAGCCTTGGTACAGCAACTGTCGTTGACTGACTCAGCCTACCCTACCGCTGTGGAGCTACTCACCCGGCGGTACCAAAATAAACGTTGTTTGGCTGACGTTCATATTGAATTGATTTTGGGGTTACCGGTCATAACTGGATTGTCAGCATTGCGTACTGACCTGTTGAACCCGTTGGTGGCAGCGACCAACGCTCTAAAGCAATTGGACTTGCCGGTGGACCATTGGTCTTACCTTTTGGTGCACGTTGTGCTGCAACGGCTTCCTGCCGATTTGAGGGCTCGTTTCGAGCAAAAGTATGGTGGGGATAGTGTCACACATCTCCCCCCATTTGATGACCTCGTCCAATTTTTGGAGGATGAGTGTCGGTTTGTGGACAACTCTGGCGTTGCCACTGAGTCATGCCAGCCGTCTTCCCGGCCACGAGACCAGGGACGGACTAGGGCTCGCGGGCCTGTTGATGGTCGCCCCGCCGCTCGTTTTGCTGGCACCCAGAGTCGTCCTGGTTGTGAGTTTTGTAGGGACACGGGGCATGGCATGGCAACTTGCGCGGCCTTTTTGAAGTTGCACGTGAGTGCCCGCCGCCGAATTGCCAATGCACGCCGCATGTGCTTCTCTTGTTTGGGGGCTCACTTCCATCGGGACTGCCCCAACCCCCGCCCTTGTAGAATTTGTGGGGGGTCCCATTTGGACATATTGTGCGCTAACGCGAACCACGCTGGCAGACCAGCCTCTGATGAAGGTTCGCGCACGGGGGGTACCATGGAGTTGGTCACCGGGCTTCTGCCTCGCCGGTTCAGAACCGGGGAGAGGCCCGCAATTTTGAGCGCCGCACTCCACCCCCCGCGCAAGTTGATCGGGAGCCGCGCGACCGCCATTTGGTCTCCCCGCGTAAAGGCGATTACGCAGTTGTTGCTGGGCAGCGCTGGCCAGACCAGCACCGCCTTCCCTCCCCTCCATTGGCGGAACGTCCCCGGTTGGAGTCACGCCCCCCACCATTCAGGCATCCGGTGGGATATGCCCTTCCAGCGATGGCGCGTGGCTCGGGACACCGCGCGTACGAGGAATTTGAATTCCATCCTCGTCGGGAAAGACTTGGGCCTGGGTGCTGCGATCGGTCGCCGCCCAGGCATTGTTAGGACATTGGCGCCTGTCCCGCTAAGGTACCCCTCAGATCGACACGGTTTTGTTGCCAACGGCATCGGTCAGGTCTGGGGGCCCACGGGGGACTCTGTTGTGGTCCGTGTCATTATGGACATGCCTTTTGTCTATTGTTTTGTTGTTTTGTTTGTATTGTTTTGGGCAAAATTGTTTTCTTCCGCGCCTTTGGACTGCGGGACTTGGCTGGGACGAGCCAATTCGGGAAACCCTGTTGGAAGATTGGCTCCAATTTGTATCCGCACTCCCTGCAGTCAACGAGGTCGTGTTACCCCGCGCTATCCTCCCCCCTGGGAGCTACACTGCTACCCTTGTTTGTGATGCATCTTCGCACGGTTATGCAGCTGTTGTTTGTCTGCGCACCGTCTGCGCGACAGGCCAGGTGAATTTGTCACTGGTCTTGGCCAAGAGCAAGGTGGCCCCCCTCCGGATGGTACTGACCATCCCTAAGTTAGAATTGTCAGGGGCGGCGCGTCTTGTGCGTCTATTGAACCACGTTGCTCACACTTTGGATGGAACTGTGGACATTCGGGTTTCTTACGCCTGGACGGACAGTCAAATTGTTTTGTGTTGGTTGAAGACGTCCGTCCACTCTTTGGAGGTCTTTGTTGCGTACCGAGTGTCCCAGATTCAAAATTTTGATACGCCTTTGATTTGGAGGCACGTGCCTGGAGATTTAAACCCAGGCGCCGTCGCCTCACGTGGGTGCATGGCACCCCGCTTGATTGCTCACCCCCTATGGTGGGAACCAGACTGGCTAACTCACTCCGAAGATGATTGGCCTCGATCGCCAGTTTTGATGTCGGGTCCTTTGCCCGGGCTCAAGGTGCTCGCTGTTGGAACGAAGGACCCTGATTTTTTTTGTTGAGTCGATTTAGCTCCCTCGACAAATTGTTGAATTGTTGTTTTTTGTTGTTAAATTGTTGGTGACTGATCGTCACATTATGAACTCGCATGCCGGTTGCACTGCGCTGTTGGCCATTCTGCAGCGAGAGTTTTGGAAATTGTCGGGAGCCGTTATTAAGTTGAACCCCTTTTTGGACGATACGGGTCTTTTGTTGTTTGGTTGTTGACGGTTGAGTCACTCTAGCCTTCCTTATGGGGTCCGTCACCCCCTTTTGTTGCCTAAGGAGGGCCATTTGGTTAAATTGTTGTTGTTTGGTTGTTATTGCTGTTTGGTTGTTTTGTTGTTTGTTATTGTTTTGACCCGCCAGCCTGCCCCCATTGGGGGGGGGGTATTTTTGAGGCCGCGGTGAAAGCGGCACAGGGACTCTGGCGCAGATTGTTGGGAGACACCGTTCTCACCTTTAAGGAGTTAGCTACGGTATTTTGCCGTTTTGAAGCTGTATTGAACTCGCGTCCATTGTGCCCGCTGTCTTCGGACCCGAACGACTTGGAGGCCCTAACCCCGAGCCAAAATTGGCTATCGCGGTTTCAGTTGGTGCAGCAGCTCGCTCAGAGTTTTTGGAAGCGTTGGAGCTTGGAGTATTTGCACATCCTCCAGCAGCGCGTCAGGTGGACTGATAAAACGCAACCTTGTCGGGATTGCCAAGTGATTAGCGGACGGGAAGGCCCGTCCGGGGGGGTAGATGTTTAGTCCTGTTTTAAGTAGTTTCGGAACGCGCCATCGACGAAATGACATCTGACTTGTCAGTTTGATTTTGACACTTGACACTCTTGTTTTTTGGTGGGAAAAAAGGGAACACGTCGCCGCTTGAGTCTCGCGATCTTTTTGTAAAGTAATCCCTTACCCCGGTCGTTTTGGTGACAATAGGTCATGACCCTTGTTTGGATTGTTAATAACCCCAATTTGACGTAATAACACGGGTTGAATTTTGGATATATCTTGTTTAAGAAGTTTGAAGGTTAAGCAAATGACGCTATTGGGAACGAGTGATTTGAAGACCGCGTGCTGTGATTGCCTCCAGCCTTATTGCAGCGGATTCTAACCTGAAGAATACTCGTAACGTCACAACACGATACATATACACTCACTTACATACATAACTCCAGGTTGGCACCAGAGCAGTGTCCTTCAACCAACAGGTAAGTTCTTTTGTTGTATTGTAGGTGAGTTGTTCTCTTATATATTGTCTGCTCCGCGTACGGCGGACTAGTTTCGCTCGCCACTCTTGTCTCTAGAGCCCCACGGTTAGCACGCTTCCACATAATAATTAAAAACCTTATGGGGGTCTAGTCTGGCAGCGAACAGGTATAATGGCTCAATTTTTCATCAAATCTTAACGGACAAAATGAGCATTGTGTATCTTTATCTGCGCTATAAGAAACTGCAATAAAAAGAAAGTGACGTAATCTTACGCCTTTATCGTACCGGGGGTGCGAATTGTACATTGATTTTTTGAGCATTATTACGAAAAGCTTACCGTCTGGAAGAAGGCGGTAAGAGCTTTCTTGATGCTGTTGACACTGCCCGTCTCTCCCGCTTTGATATCACCACCGACTACATCGGGTTGTATTTCTAACTTTACCTGTTAACATAAATACATAAAATAAAATAAGACACATTATCACTGCGTCTAGGATATGTTTTGAGTCTGCATCATGTTTATTATATGTGGTGTCAGAAATTATCAAACGAGAACATGAAATCGGGACAAACCCTATGTAACTCTTTATAATGTCAGCTATGCGAACTACTAGCTTCTGCCCGCGACTTCGTCCGCGTTAAATTTCTTGTTCCCCCAGCCCTTCCCGTCGCGTCAAATCGCCTACCCGTGCAATTTTCCCCGTTTTTGCAACATTTTTTTATTACTGCTCCGCTCCTCTTGGTTGTAGCGTGATGTTTATATCCTTTCTCGATAAAGAGGGTACCCAACACAAAAAGAATTTTTCAATTCGGACCAGTAATTCCTGAGATTAGCGCGTTCAATCAAACAAACAAACTCTTCAGCTTTATAATATTACTAGCTTCTGCCCGCGACTTCGACCGCGTTAAATTTCTTGTTCCCCGACACTTCCCGTCGTGTCGAATCGCCTACCCGTGCGATTTTCCCCGTTTTTGCAACATTTTTTATTACTGCTCCGCTCCTCTTAGTTGTGGCGTGATGTTATATAGCCTATAACCTTCCTCGGTAAATAGGCTACCCAACACAAAAATAATTTTTCAATTCGAACCAGTAGTTCCTGAGATTAGCGCGTTCAATCAAACAAACAAACAAACTCTTCAGCTTTATAATATTATAGTATAGATTAATATAATATATATATATATATATATATATATATATATATATATATATATATATATATATATATAATAAGTCAACAAAATAATTATTTTTTATAAACTACCGTAACATAATATAATATATATAGTATAGATTTCCCAGTGAAAGTTCTGTTAAAATCGTGCCAGCCGCTCCGCAGATTAGCCGGAACAGACAGACAGACATTAATGATTAATGTTTCATTCATGATTACGCATTACTTTATACTAAGTATTACCATTTTAGGCAACAGGATTAATAATTTACTTTTTTAACCGACTTCAAAAAGGAGGAGGTTATCAATTCGAATGTTTATATTTTTTTTTTATGTATGTTCGGCCATAACTCCGTCATATATAAACGGATTTGCAAAATTCATTTTTTGTTCGAAAGGGGTTTATTTCGAAATAGTCCCATATAAATTTCATATAGATCTGATGATGAGTTCCGGAGACAGACACCGGAACTCTTTAAAAATGACGGCAAATCAACCGCGATTTCTGCTATCGCATAAATATGCATTGTTTGTTTGGAATTAGTGCAGGGTAGATATCAAAACTAAAAATTTAAAAATAAAAACATTTTACAAAAAAAAAACAACCGACTTTCTTAAAAACACTACAAAGTGAAAAATAACTTTAATTTCGGAAGCCCTTAAATACAAATCCTAAGACACCGACTGCCGAAATTAGAGTTATTTTTCACGTTGTAGTGTTTTTAAGGAAGTCGGTTGTTTTTTTTTTTTTGTAAAAAAGTTTTTTTGCTTCCCATCTTTATTTCAATTTTTCTTTCTAAGAGATTACTCATATACTGATATTCAACTGCATCCAGTTAGACTGGAAGCCAACCCCAACGTTGTTGGGACAAGACTAGACAAAGATGCCTCACATTAAAGTAGTCGACTACCTCTTTAAGTTTCAGCCTCTTTGTCTGCCCGTCTATCTACCTGTCTGTCTGTCTGTCCGTCTGTCTACCCGTCTGTCTGTCTGTCCGTCTGTCTGTCTCATCATTTCAGTCGTAAGACGTCCACTGCTGGACATAGGCATCCTCCAAATTGGGAGGGTTTTGCCATAATCGCCACGCTTGTCAGGCGGGTTGGCGATCGCAGTATGGTGCTAAAATGCATAGAGAACGCTGCTGCCCATTCTCTAGTAAGTCCCTTAGTCGCCTCTTACTACACCCACGGGAGGAAATGGAGTGGATGCTATTCTTTACGTCGGTCTGTCTCTCTGTCTGTCTACCTTACTCACATTAAAGTTGGTGACATGGAAGTTATCCACCATCTCAGAAGGTTTCAACTTGGGTGGATTTGACGCCCGTCCGATGGACATCGTGTAAAGCCGATCACCATACTTCAGGACCGCGTCCATGAGCTCCGGTTTCCAGAACTGGTAGGGCTCTATGTGTTCCACTACTATGCCCATAACTGAGTTGGCTGCATCCTGGGGAAAAAACGGACGTGGTCAAAGAAAATAAATGCATATAGGAACTGGAGGGCTATAAAATCTTAAAACTTCTCACAGAGGCAAACCTAAGTTTTGTCCTACAGCGCATTGTAGTGAAAACCCCATACCACATTGCCCAACCATTTTTTTTTTGTGGGTGGTAAATCATTAAATGAAGTCTCCCGCTCTGGGTGGAGCGGAAGGGCGTCTCAGACTTTTACTGACTAAAACCCACTCGTATTCTTTCAGTTACCTATATGCCAGGGCCACGGTAACTCTTTTGAAGAAATCTCACCCTGGCAGGACCTTGCCTAACCTGGGAATCGAACCCAGGGCCCTACGCTCAGCAGTTGCGCTTGCAGGACACTGTTGCTTTATAATTTAAACATTGCAATCTTCTATCTAAGCGCCACACTACTTACAGAAAAACCCCGCAAGCACTACATTATGCACAGATTAAAATATTTAAAAAAAAGTAATACATAGTTTGAATAAATAATTTATTTATTTTCTATTTTTAGGTTGTTTCGAATTTTGTGACGTACGTCAGCGTGGTTTTCGAAGACAGTTTTTTTGCTATCCTGTAACCGCAGCAAGGATAATGGCATAATAAAATTACTGTATTGTGGTCCTTGATAAGTACGCCGAATTTCGAGTTAATCCGATCATGTTCAAAGTTTCCGTTACATAGGCACATACTAACATAAGTATGTAGTTAATAAATGCTTGTTAAAAAATAAATTTACGCCAATAAAAGCTAAACTGATTGCAAAAAATATTTTATTGAATTAAATAATAATACAAATCAAATAACCTATGTTCAATTAAATTAGCTGGAGACTTATTTTTGATCATTTATCTTTATTATACAGAATGTTGGCATCAATTTTTTTGGGGGGATTGCGTGCGTCATGTTCTATCTTTCATCCATATACCCCATGTCCAAAGTGTCACTGTAATCCTGATACGATTTTTTTTATTGTGTTTGAAAATTACTTAGGTAAGATCTGATCAATCAATCATCATCTTTAAAACGACATATTTTTTTAGTTTGTAATTGAATTTGCACCAGATAACTTTTATTGCATTTTCTAATGTATGATTAATCTAAATAAAACATATATTTTTTGCATAGATAACAAAAAAAAAATACTTGAGCTATCAAACTCTTCAAAATGAATTAATCTACAAAAAACAGCGAAATTTTGGGGTCTAATTTATGAGTGACACTTAATTTCGAACAATTCCGCAACCCTGACAAGACAAGATCCACCCAATTCTCCAAAAAATGTAGTCGGTCCATGAGCCAAACAACCTGTATAATTTGAAAAAATAAATGTACATAAGCAATTCAAATCTAATTTGATTCAAAAAAAAAAGTAAGACTGAATAAAATAGATCAAATTTAATAACAGAAGGGATTTTGGCTAAGTGATAACAGCCGCACGGGTTGATCGTTCAGGTTAAGCTACACTTGCCGCGGTTGGTCCGTGGATGGGTGACCATCTTTATATACCAAGACCCTTCCGTGCCTCGGAAAGCACGTTAAGCCGTTGGTCCCGGTTGTCTTTCGTAGATCTTGGACAGTCGTTACAGGTCGTCAGAAGCCCGAAAGTCTGACAACCAGTCTTACCAAGGGGCATCGTGTTATCAAAATCAAAATCAAAAGTCATTTATTCAAACTAGGCTGAGAGTCAGCACTTTTTGAACGTCAAAGTTACAAAAGACAGTCCCCCTAAAACGCCCGCCCTTCGACACTTCCTAGTGCTTTAGCTGGGAAGAAGAAGTGGCGGAACTATATTTTTGAAATATAAATGAAATATAAATATTTATATTTCATTACTATTAATCTCTGTTATTTTGCATGTAAAATCGATTTAAATTTTTTATATTGTTAAATAGTGTATGCCCCCCTAACGGGTAGTTTTTTGAGCTCATCTTACCTAACTATAAGACCTACTGTATCACCAAAAATCACACTAATAAATACTTTGACTTTGACTTTGGAACAAACTCCCCAGCAGCACAGCTGTCTGTTAAGTTAGAAGAACTTGATTCTATACAATTATAAGGAGGTAACATTAAGAGACACAAAACATTAAATTAAATGATTTGCCATTTGTCCAGCTAGCCAACCCAATATTCCAAGAAATAAAATGAAATCTATACTCAAACAAAAGCAAAAAATATTTATACAATATAATGTAAATAAAAGTACCAAAATAAAAGCGTCCTGGCATAAAGGGCGTGACAGCTTACATATGCAATGCTGAATCACGTTCACATAGCTGTTACGACCCGAGTTACAACTCGAGGCTACAAAATGATAAACTAGGATCATCCATTACCCAGTAACTCGGCTGTGGAAGTTAGATATGCAGTCGTTCAATATAAAATAGTGGTACTCAGCTGCATCCAGTAAGCAAAAATAATTGAGAAAAGGCTAGGCAGATGATGATGCGATGGTAAGGTAAGATGCTAGAGAAGGATCTTACCTGGTTGTCCCTGTTGGGCTGGTCCATGAAGTAGTTCTCGTGCTGCGCGAGGCGCGCGCGCACGGCCGCGGTGGAGCGCGACAGGCGCTCCATGTACTTGCCTAGCGCCGCCTCCGTCAGCGCCGGCACCAGCTCGTCTTCTGTAGCTGTGTCATGGAACATGTCTCAGGTTATGTATACTAATATTATAAAGAGGAAAAGTTGCTGAGTTTGTGAGGTTGTGGACGGTAATCTCTGGATCTACTGAACCGATTCAGAAAATTCTTTTACTAATAGAAAGCTACATTATTTGTGAGTGACATAGGCTACAAATGAAGACGTTTTCGTGGTAGTCGGATTTTCAAACTATGTCAAAAAAAAAAAACGGTGGCACGAAAACTTTTCTTACGAACGCTGCTGCTTTGTAGAACTTCATAATACCCACGAAAAAATCAGCTACAGTGTACGTCTAACTTCTATATTTGAGTCACAAAAAGTAGTTTTTTACATTAAAATAATAATTTAAATCGTTAGGTCACGTTTATTGGTCATCATTTCATCATCACCAGCCTATAGCAATCCACTGCTGGACATAGGCCTCTCCAATTGCATGCCATTCAGCTCAATTCTCGGCAACTCTCATCCAGCGGCTACCAGCCACCCTGCGAAGATCGTCGCTCCACCTAGCCTGAGAGCGTCCTACCTTACGTTTGCCGATTCGCGGTCTCCACTCAAGAACACGTCTACCCCAACGGTCATCGGTTCTACGGCTAATGTGGCCGGCCCATTGCCACTTCAGCTCGTTAATTTTGTGAGCTATGTCGATAACTTTGGTTCTCTGCCGGATAACTTCATTCCGGATTCTGTCCCTCAGAGATACTCCAAGCATAGCTCGTTCCATAGCTTGCTGAGCAACTTTGAATTTATGGACCAGCCGTATCGTGAGTGTCCACGTTTCGGCTCCGTAGGTCATAACAGGCAGGACGCACTGATTGATGACTTTCGTCTTTAGGCTCTGCGGAATACGCGACAAGAAGACTCGACGAAGCTTCCCAAACGCTGCCCAACCCAGCTGAATTCTTCTGTTAGCCTCCTTCTCAAGGTTGTTCTTACCAAACTGCAGAATTTGCCCGAGGTAAACGTATTCTCGAACAACCTTGAGGGCACCGCCATTGACAGCAATCGGTCCCGGAGTTACGTGTTCGTTGAACATAACTTGGGCTTTGTCCAAGTTCATCCGGAGACCAATGCTTTCAGAAGAATCAACTAGGTCATCCAGCATCTGCTGCAAGTCCTGCAGCGATGCCGCCAATATGACGATGTCGTCTGCAAATCTCAAGTGTGAGATGTACTCGCCGTTGACGTTAATACCGCGTCCATTCCAGTTCAGCGTCTTGAACACATCCTCCAATGCGTTAGAGAACAATTTTGGGGAAATTACGTCCCCTTGTCTCACTCCTCGACGCAGGGGGATGTGTTCAATTCGCCGGTCCTGAGTTTGGACGGTCATTGTAGCGTTTTCGTAAAGACATCTCAGCACTTGGATGTATCGCCAGTCGACTTGGCATCGCTGCATAGACTCCAAAACAGACCAGGTCTCGATAGAGTCAAAAGCCTTCTCATAGTCCACAAACGAAAGACACAGCGGCTTATTAAACTCTTCGGACTTCTGTATAATCTGCCGCACTGTGTGTGGTCTATGGTACTGTATACTCCTCGAAACCCGGCCTGCTCCGGTGGCTGAAACTCGTCGAGTCTCCGCGCTAGACGATTCGTGACAACTCTTGAAAACAACTTATATACGTAGCTTAGGAGCGAAATGGGTCTGTAGTTCTTTAAAAGGGTTGTGTTCCGTCCCGTTTAAATTGGTTACTCTGTGAACGCACCATGACGTGAAACGGTGTGACATCTGTCAGTTTGACGTTTCTCTTTGATTTTGGTCTTGAAAAAGGGAGGATCGTCGCCGCTTGGATTTCGCGACCTTTTTGAATTAATCCCTTAGAACCGATCGTTTTGTTGGACAATTAGTCGTGATCCTATTGTTTGATTGTAAATAACCCCAATGGATGAAATAATACGGGTTTAGTTTGAACTTTAGTTGAATACTTTGAGGTTAAGTGAGAGTGATTGAACGCGTGTTGGAGACCGCATGTCTGGGTAGCAGACCTCTTGGAGCGGCCTTGTTGTATCCTGGAGAATACTCATAACGTCACTACACAATACAATATATACTCACTTACATACATAAATCCAGGTAGGCTCCAGAGCAGGTGTTCTTCAACCAGGTGAGTCTTTTGTTTGATTGTATTAATCGGCTCCGCGCACGGCGGACGGTTCGCTCGCCACTTCTTGAACCAGGGCCCACGATTATCACGCTTCCACATAATAATTAAAATCCTATGGTGAGCCCTCGGCCTGGCGTCGAACAGGTTGTATCCCCCTTTTTAAAGAAAAGTACGACCACGCTCCTTCGCCACGCTTCTGGAGTTCTCCCAGAGAACAGGACCGAATTGAAGAGCTCCCGAAGCTGTTTCAGGACTGGACCTCCTCCCGCTTTCAGGAGCTCGGTCGTAATCCCGTCCTCACCAGGGGCTTTTCCATTTTTAAGTTGTTTCAGAGCCGCCTCGATTTCGTCTTGGCTGATTTCGGGCAGGTCTTCTGTGAAGTGGCGGGTTAAGGTGGCTCTGGAATCCTCATTTTCGGGATCAGGTCGAGATGCATGCGATGCGTACAATTGGCCATAGAAGTTTTTGACTTCCGAAAGGATCTCCGGCTTCGAAACGACGATATCCCCACTAGATTTAGTCAACTTCGTCAGGTGGCTCCTCCCAAGTGATTGGACGAACACTTTTGACCCCCGATTCTGCTCGATCGCTTCCTCTATGGAGCGTGTATTAGAGCGTCGGAGGTCGCGTCGTACCAATGTTCTAATATTTTTGCTGAGCGCCCGTTGTTCTGACGAATTGATAGGTGGGTTTTCACGTCGTTCCGTCATTAGCTCCAGAGTTTCTTTCGAAAGTTTGGACTTCTTGCCCGTACGCCGCATTTTGCAAAATCTCAAGCCTTCTTCCCTGAGGATTCCCACCATTTGGTCGAGGGCCTGGTCGACGTCATTTGTGGTTTCCACGGCAGCGAATCGATTCTCCAGGTCTAACTGGAACGCTTCAGATCCTAACATAGTTTGGAGCATACTTGGACGGAGCCTAGACTTCATCAAACGAATTCGCTCCAGCTTGAAATTGATATTCAGAGAGCCTCGGACAAGTCTGTGATCACTACCGGTATTTTCAGATAGTATAGGAAGAGGTTTAGGGAAATTAGTTAGTAACAAGTTGAATATTTCGAATCAAAATAATTGTTTGCCTGGGAAATCCTTTACAGAAATAATGACATCAATAATTATGAGATATCAATATGATTGTAATACCAACATAACTGTATTTGTAGGTAATAGTTCAAAGGTCAAACAAAATGATATAACTGACAGTGTTACTCAGCTTTTAAAAATTAATTGTAACAAAATTATTTTGTGTGCATTTCCATATTTTGAGAAATTATCTAGTAGGAAAAACAAACATATTCATATGCTTAATAATCATATGCAGTTTTTGGTCAGTCACTACAATGATAAACTTATATTTTTTGACACTAACATTTTTGTTGATAAGTTAAAATCGACAAGGAATACAGTGTATCTTCCCCTTAGGTTTAGACATCAAATAGCGAGGCTATTAGCTTATATTAACTCAGACATAAGTAGTATGTCACAGTCTTATTTAATTAGTGTTGGTAGTGATACTAACACTACTATTGATACGCCTAGTAGTTTAAACTACTAGGTGCGACAACGGATGAGCCGCGTATGTTGAATGTTGTTCATCAAAATATGCAGGGTCCACAGAAATCTAAATAATAAGGCAATAGAAATGCTATCTCCCGTCCTTTAATACCGTAACGCGTGTCGCCGGGTCACAGCTACCATCACATACACATACAATAAATACACAATTACGCACACACGTATTTTTCGCATTGAAGCAAATAAAAATAAACTTTAAATTATGTCATTACGTAATATTTTTTAAAAACTCAAAATCTCAGAACGCGTGGCCACTTGGACCAATAATAAACGTGTGCGAAAAGTAAAGAATGATATTGCGCGGTCACTCTCACTTAGGAATAGTGCAGCGCAACGCTCGTATCGATAACTTTCTGTTGAGCGTCGTTGATCCCGCAGGAGTACCGCATCGCAGCAATAGATACCTAATTAATCCAGAGTGTCTCATTAATTTTACAAAATGTTATTATGTGAAAAGGGAACACAATAAAACGTTAAGGGTGAGAATAAAGGTTTTTAATAAATAAAATAATGGCTTATGTTTAACTTACCACCAGATATAGTAACATATAACAGACAAAACTAGTAAATGATCACCAAAATTAAACCCGCATTTTAATGTAAAATTATAACCAACATTTTAACATCTTGCTATCCTATTTAAGCAAACTGACTCCAAATAAATCATTGTTAATCCAAAAGTAGTAAATGATCACCAAAATTAAACCAGCATTTCAATGTAAAATTATAACCAAAGTTTTTACATCTTGCTATCCTATTTAAGCAAACTGACTCCAAAAAAAATCATTGTTAACCCAAAAATAGTTAGTGAACACGAAATTATTAAGAGTGTACGACGTGAGTTCGACAAATGGGTGTGCGAATAACACTTGTGCGACAAAACTGTACTGCGACTCACCATAGTTCGAATGCACGCTTGTGCGACACACTGAATCTAGTCGTTTCTAGCACTCGCCGGCCGCTGCCGCGGTACCGCTCGCTTCGCTCACTCGGCTCGTGCATAGGAGGTCACAGTTTTAACCTAACCTAACCTAACCTAGTGTACTATGTGAGCTCGAGTGTATCGCACAAGCCTGCATTCGAACTATTGAGAGTCGCAGTACAGTTTTGTCGTACAAGTTATGATTTGGTGATCATTTACTACATTTGGTGTTCGAATACAATTTAAAGTGCAGTCGTGACTAAAATAGCTAGTACTATTGTAATTTTAGACTTTATTTTTCTGGTGTCAAGTATATATTTTTGGTTAAAGAACTAAGGGTATCAAAGCATTTTATGGTGATCATTATATTTAATCCCTAAAATAATTGTAAGTAACAAATGCATACTTAGAAGCAATGACTTTTTTTCTTGAAAAGTATTGCTAGTTTTGCAATATTTGTTTTTATAGCTATCATAACTTAAAATAAATCTGTAGTTAATAATAAACGTAAGTAATCATCTGCCTAGCCTTTTCCCAACTGTGTTGGGGTCGGCTTCTAGTCTAAAAATAATTAACCTAACGACAAACGGGGTGAATAAGAATGCAGGGGTGAATTCGGACAAAACTTTGAAAAGGATTTTAACGTTAAAATAAGATAGTTCGTTGCCAGCAAGTCAATTAAATCGTAAATTATAATTCAGTAAAAGCATTACAGACTACAGTCCTTTTTGGTAATAAACCGATTCATCCCAACATTCCTATTCACCCAAATTGACTGTACTTCAATAAATTTTCTAAATGATGGGGAAAACTGAATAAAAATCTTTCAAGTATTTTAATAATACTAATAAACAGATAATCGCTGATAAACGATTTTATTATCAATTATTATATAGAAAAAAAAAATATAGTAGATAACTAAATAAATATTTAACGAAAAATTACATTTCATTCTTAAGTAGGTAAGCTAAACATAATAAAATTATCGATACAAAATAGTAGTGGTACGTCACTAACTCCCGTTCAACTCTTGCAGCGTGTTCCTGGAAATTTACGTACGGGGCGATATTGTATATTGCGCATGACTATAATTCCATTGCTGCTTTTAATAGTTGTATTGTAAACATGAACACGCTAATGCATCAATGATTATTGAAATGAGATACAAATTTATTTTCTACGACAATCGTAATTATTCGTAATACTGATGGTGAATAATTTTATTTTAGTAATTTTCATTAAAAATCAACATTATTTAAAAAAATACTACTTACTTATGAAATGGGTGAATATTCAAAGTAACGAAATTCACAAGTTCTAGGCCATAATAAATTTAATTTTGGGTTTAAACCCCATTTAATGTATGTATAACATGTAAAACTACGATTATTAATTGATGCTTTATTTATTTTTTAATTTTTTTTATGTGTAACATATATATTTTTAATGTAAATAACACCAAAACTCATTACAGGGACCTGTTCCATTGCTACACTTCATAAATTTTTCTTTATTTTAGTGAATATAGCGCAAATATCGCAAGTTTCGCGAATGTGTCGAATAACTTAATTGTCATTTATTGCTTGATAATAAAGTAAAACGTAGTTTTATTATTCAATTAGGAACAAAATTGTTTGTAAAGTTTTGTAACGGCGCAAAATTCATCGCCAGAACCATGACGGGTTCTCGATTTTACGCGACAAAAACCTTTGATCATGCCGCCATGTAGCGAGCGGTAGCCCCCCCGTTCCCCAGTCGACCTGCAAACGTAACAGTGGACGGACGTACGCAAGATTTCGCGCCATAAAATACGATCGATGTGAGTATTACAGTGTTTAGTCCATTTTGTGTTTCATTACAAGTCCGCTTACATCTTGATACGTAAATAAACTTGGTATCGTGTTGTTATATCAATTCATTAAATTCTGTTTCAATTAAATTTTTGAATATATAGATGGTATGTACTCTTAACAGAAAAAAATATAATAATTCAAATGTGCATTTTTCTCACTACCGTATCCTTCATTACCGTCGTTTACCGTAACCTTTTATAGGTTACGGTAATGAACGAAAAATTACGGTAATGAATCAAATTCTGTTTAATACTTTTTAAATAAATTATTCTTAAGGAGGTTAAGATATAGGCTATTAATATTGTTGCTTAATAAATTCTTAATATTTCAGCTAGAAATGGCACGCCCTAAGAAGACGAAAGAGGAAATTTTAGCTAGAAGAAGACTAGCTAAGAGGAAACGCTACGCTGCTTTAAAAAATAATGAAGAATTATATAATATTGAAAAAGAAAAGGAAAAAGCAAGTGACTTAAAAAGAAAATCAAAAAAAAAATTGTTAGTATTAAAGATTTAACACCTCGAGCTCAAAGAGAAAGACGTAAAAGATGGAGAGTTAACAGCAAGAAATATATATATAAAAAAAAATAGAAAAAGAAATTGAAAATGTTGAACTTCTGGACATCGAAAAATCACAAGACGAGACAATTGAAGGTAATGATCCGCTTTTAAAATCAGTTCCATCAAATTCTGTAAAAGAAACTGGAACCAACGAAACTGATAGAACTTTCAAGTTAAGGGCAACCTTAAGACATGTACGTTATCAAAAAGATAGAGATATGAAAAAAATGAAAATTGAGCTTAGCAACTTAAAAAAAGAAAACAAGAAATTGAAGAGACTTTTAAACATATATAAAAAGAAGGTAATAGACAATACTATGAATATAAGTAATAATGAAAAACTACCAACAAGAAAAGTAGGTAAAGAAAAGGTTCAGTATCATTCGAACGTAAAAAAAGTAAAAGATGTGGTTAAAAAAGTTGAGTGCTTTTTTAATGAAGACGAGAACACAAGAGTAGTTTCAGGCAAAAAGGAATATATTACGAGAAAGAAAAACAGGCAACAAAAAAGGTACTTAAATGATACCCTTATAAATTTGTACAAAAAGTTTTGCCTTGAAAATCAAAATATATCTGTGTCTTACACTTTCTTCTGTAAATTAAGGCCATTTTGGGTGTTATTTCCCAAACCAAACAGAAACACGTGTGAATGTATTTATCACTGCAATTCTGAGTTACTAGTAAAGGCTCTGAATAAGGCAGAAATCATAAATATAAAAACGAATCATGATCTTTTAAATGTCCTTTGTTGTGACAGATATAATGAGGCATGCTTAGATCGTAAATGTTCTAAATGTGAACATAAGACTCTTGAATTTTTAGGATTTAGCAACGATATACGTATCAAATATTTTGAATGGCGTAAGACTCCTAACACCTATGAGCAGGATGGAAAAGTAAGACATAACATTCTTTGGGCTAAAACTGAAAATTATGCACCTCCTTTAGATGTTATTCATAAATTTGAAAAGCATTTGACAATTTTTTTGCCGCATTGCGCTACTGTTGTTGTGCAAAATAAAACTCTAAAAGAACTAAAAAATAGTATTCATATAAACAAAGCTGTGGTACATTTAGATTTTACTGAAAACTATGCTCTTAAACATCACACGGAGATTCAGTCTTTTCATTTTGGCGGCAGCAGAAAAGAAGTGTCTATTCACACTGTGGTAATATATATCAAAGACTTTGAAACGTCCCAGTTAAAAACCCACTCAGTTTGCACCGTATCCGACAATTTGGAACACACCGCCGTTGCAATTTGGGCACACTTGGGCCCGATTTTGAGTCAAATTTCGGAAGTATCACCTTTTATTGATACCCTGCACTTTTATAGCGATAGCCCCAGCAGCCAATACAGAAACCGAAACATGTTTTATATTTTGACTCAATTGGAAAAACAATTTTTAGCACTTCGTAAGTTAACCTGGAATTACATGGAAGTGGGTCACGGAAAAGGTGCTCCAGATGGCCTAGGAGCGGTAATCAAAAGGACTGCCGATAGAATTGTCAACACAGGAACAGACATCGGGACATTTTCCAAATTTGTTGAAATTACAAGAGCAAACCTGCCAAATATCAAAATTGTGGACATCACAAATGCAGACATAGACGAAAAGCGAGCCATGATGCCTAATTGCGTTCCATCTTTTAAAGGAACTATGGCTGTTCACCAGGTTATCTGGAGGTGTGGCTCTGAAAGAGATCATTTAGAGATGCGTAGCCGAAGCTGTTTCAGTTGTCACGAGGAAATGTGTCAACATTACCATCTTGGTATTCACAGCCTCGAAAATGTGATTTCCCAATTTTGCCAAGAACGAAACCTTGAAGATAATAAGTTACCCTTACCGGTTCCCATTCCGGAAATCTATGAAGTACCAACCTTTGAAGAATCTAAAATCTATGAAAGGAGTCCAGAACCCATACGAACCGCATACCCGCGTAAACGCGGTAAGAAATTGCATTCCAATATACTAATAAAACAGGAAGGACTAGCTAGAGACATAATAATATTTCCTGCTATGCCCTCCACATCAAGAGAATTTAACTCACCAGAGAAGGTGCACCCTTTATCTAAAATTAGGAAACTTAGCGATTGGCAGAACTCAACTTTTGTTGGTTCTAAAAGCAAGACATATTGTGATAAATTTGAGGAATTTATATCTGATTTCGGTAAATTTGAGGACTATCCAGAGACTGATATAGAAAAGAGAGAAAATAAAGAAAATATTGTTGAGAATCAACATCAAGACAAAAGTAAATATAAAGGAAAAGGAGTAGGCAAAAAGAGTGGAAAAAATAATGTAGCAGGAATATAGTAAAAAAATGTCTTTTGCTAATTCGCAAATATAAAAATAAATACAAAAAAATATGAAACAACAAAAACAAATATCAAAAAATATATTAAAAAAAAAAACACTTAAAACAAAAACAATATAAAAAATACTTCATGATCACGTATATTAAAAATAATTCAACTAGTTGATTTTTCGTATATTTTATTTGTTGTACTCATTATCAAAGTTTGATTAATATTGTTTTAATCTAGAAGGCTGTATTTTACCAAAATTTATCATTTTTATGTTTTTGGAAAGAATTTAATTATTATTTGTTATTTAGTTACTACGATTTTTTTAAATATTACTTTTGTATTTTGAACTCCGGATATCAAAATCGGATTCGTTTACTAAGACATTGGAAGGCTGATTGTTACCAAAACCATTCAATTATGGAAGAACTATTAATAATTTTGTTATGACGATTTTTAATAACACAATAAATGATAATATACCACATCTTTGTTTTTTTTAATATTCACATCGTTTTGTATCATTATTACCTTGCCTCTATATTTCATCACCGTATACCTAAAAATTCATTACCGAGGTTGGGGTTCATTACCGTAGCTGGTCACATATTTCAAGTGGCAATAACTCTTTCAATGTTTGATGTATACGAGTGCCTTTCACATATCTAATGAATAAAATAATGCCAAATATCATAGTGCTATCAAATTAGAAAGAAAATGAAACTAAGATTTTTGTACCAAAATTGCGCAAATAAAATCGAAACTGAAGAAACACCCAAATGTTATCCCTTTATTTACAAAGTTACACTTCGTGGACGAATTTCCACAGCTGGATATGCTGCAAAAAACCATGTTCACGTGTCTGCGTCCGAAATAACACTGATGACCGAAAAATACGCTCCACGCGCGATTGTGGCGTACGAGTCACATTTGCGGCGACAAGGTCACGCGCCCTTACGACTTCTAGTACCTTATTATTTAGATTTCTGTGGCAAGGTCTGTCCGGCAAAGAGTTAGAGTTAAGTTTATTTATAGAGAACCATGATGTTCAGGTATTATGTTTAACTGAACACTGGTTGAAAGAACATGAAATAGTGTTTATCAATGATGATAATTTTACTGTACAAAGTGCATTTGCGAGAAAAAGGGCCATCCGTGGTGGTTCTTTAGTTCTTGTTTCAAACAAGCTAAAATGTAAGCAACGTTCAGATTTAGTAAATCTCTCTATTGAGCGCACTATTGAGTTGTCTTGTGTTGAACTCGAGCGATACGTTATAATTTGCGTTTATCGACCCCCCTCTGGGGATTTCGTTTGTTTCGAGTCAGTAATGGAGGATTTACTCAATAAGTTAAAATCAAGTAATAAAAGTATAATTGTATGTGGCGATTTTAATATTAATATTTTAGATGTTACTCCATTGAGTATTAGACTTCTCAATCTTTTCAGGTCTTTTAATTTATTTAACTTGTTTTTTGAACCAACTAGGATCACAGCTTCTTCGTCAACTTGTCTTGATAATATATTTAGTGATGGTGATGCCAAAAATAAATTAGTGCTAACTGATTTAACGTCCGACCACTGTGGTTTGCTATCTAGCTTCCCTATGTCATTGTTTAAAAAGGCACATAAACTTGAATGCAGGCCTTATACAGCTAGTCGTTGCACCAAGTTTAAAAATAATGTAGCTCGTAGAATTACACCATCCATAGTAGAAAACGAGAATCCTAATGCAATTTATGAAGCCCTCTTTAATGTAGTGCAAAAAGAGTACAAATCTACTTTCAAGACCAAAACCATTGACATTAATGGCACCTCCGTCGGCTTTAACCAATGGGCTACTCCAGGTATTTATAAAAGTAGAGCGAGGCTATACGAGTTATATGGTTTAAAAAAATACAGGTTTGATACTCCTTTCCTAGAGTATGTAAAAAAATATTCAAAATTATTTAAACAGGTTAGTGCTTTTGCTAAATCTAAATTTTTAAGCGATCAAATTAAAAATTCAAATAATAAAATAAAAACCACTTGGAAAATCATTAACAATGAAACGGGTAAATCGGTTAAACAAGAAAAACAACTTGAAATTATGGTCGACAACAAATTAGTAAATACGGCAGCTGACGTAGCACAGGCATTTAATGAGTTTTTTGCCAACATACCTATAACTACGACTCGCTCCTTAAATTCCTCGCCGTCTAAAGCTGAAAACCTTTTGCATAGTAGTGTGCCTAAAAGTAGTTGCCTATTCAATTTTGAACATGTAACGCCTCGTGATGTAGTTAATGTTTTTAACACACTTAAGTCTAAAAACACTGGTGATTTCTGGGGCATTTCCATCAAACTATTAAGTAATATAATAGACATCGTAGCCCCCTCTTTAGCTGTTACTTTTAATAAATGTGTTGATGTCGGAACTTTTCCTGACCTCATGAAGAGTAGCAAAGTCATACCATTATTTAAATCAGGTAATAAAAAAGACGTTTCTAATTTTAGGCCTATTTCTATCTTACCTGCATTTAGCAAAATATTCGAAAAGTTAATACTCAAGCAGTTGTTAAGACATTTTAATTTAAACAGCCTCCTTCATAATGAGCAATATGGCTTTACGAAAGGTCGTTCAACTACAGATGCGGGTGTTACTCTCTTGAAACACATTTTTAACGCATGGGAGAACTTGCAAAATGCTATCGGAGTATTCTGTGATCTCTCCAAAGCCTTTGATTGCGTGCACCATGACACGCTTTTGCGTAAACTACGTCATTACGGTGTCCATAACGAAGCTTTAAACGTAATAAATTCTTATTTACATAATAGGTTCCAATGTGTAGATATTAATGGTGTAAAATCTACCGGGCTAACGGTTCAGTTAGGTGTGCCTCAAGGCTCTATACTCGGCCCATTCTTGTTCTTAGTGTATATCAATGACTTACCATTCTTTTTAAAGGGTATTTGTGACGTTGTACTGTTTGCAGATGATACTTCTCTTATTTTTAAAGTAGATAGGAACAGACAAGATTTTGAAGACGTAAACAGTGCACTCTCAATGGTTACGGATTGGTTTACGGCAAATAACTTAGTTCTCAATGCCAAGAAAACGAAATGTGTAAAGTTCGCCTTACCGAATGTTAGAAATCTAGGTCCCGAAATCGTCTTAAATAAAGAGGTTCTTAAAACTGTAGACTCGACAGTTTTCCTGGGCATAGCAGTGGATGGCAAACTACAGTGGGGCCCACATATTTCAAGTCTAGCGGGGAGGCTCAGTTCAGCCGCCTACGCCGTCAGAAAAGTAAGACAATATACTGACGTTGATACAGCTCGGTTAGTCTATTTTAGTTATTTTCACAGCATTATGTCTTACGGTATTCTACTGTGGGGCAAAGCCGCTGATATTCAAAATATTTTTGTCCTTCAGAAACGAGCTGTTCGAGCAATTTACCAGCTAGGTGCCAGAGTTTCTCTAAGGGACTTTTTTAAAGATATTGGTATTCTTACGGTAGCATCACAATTCATCTTCGCCAACATCTTATATATTAGGCAAAATTTACACTTACACGCTAAAAACAGTGATTTTCACACTGTTAACACTAGAAATAAGGACAAGCTACGTGTTCCCTTTCACCGGCTTCATAAGGTGCATAACTCATTTGTTGGGCTTGGTATAACATTTTACAACAAGCTACCACCTTATTTACTAGAATTACCTTTTAATGCGTTTAAAGCTCAAGTAAAATCCAACCTTTGTCTAAAGGCATATTATTCCATCAACGACTATTTAAATGACAAAACTAGTTGGTCGCTGTGATTAACTCAAGACAATGTTTGTGTTCTTTCTCCAGTACTAGCGTACCTAGTGATAGGTTATATAGCTGTAATATAATTTTTATTATATATTTTTTTTACTGTGTTAGTCATTTTTTTTTGTGTATTTATTGGTTTTGACATGTTCTATGCTTTGACATATTATAATGATTAGTATTGCATAAAATGATTAGCTAGCGACCTCGACAAGTTGTCATTCAATTCTTGCCTGAGCAACCGGCAGCAAGTTCGTCATGCTCCCTTAGATGTCAATGCTTGCGGTAGCGTCAGGGGTCGGGTTACCCCCTTCCCTCAAATAAGGCGAGGGGGGTAATGGCTGATCTTTGCGTTATGCTCGTGAACGGGTGCTGCTTGTGGTGACTGGTCGTCTAGCTGACCTTGATGTTGGTATTGTTGTTAATTACCTACCTGTTTATTTGTTTTTACGCCGATGGTCCTAGTTTATCATTTTGAGGCCTCGAGTTGTAACTCGGGTCGTAACAGCTATGTGAACGTGATTCAGCATTGCATATGTAAGCTGTCACGCCCTTATGCCAGGAGGCTTTTATTTTGGTACCTTTATTTACATGATAAAAATATTTTTTGCTTTTGCTTGAGTATAGATTTCATTTTATTTCCTGGATTATTGGGTTGGCTAGCTGACAGATGGCAAATCATTTAATTTAATGTTTTGTGTCTCATAATGTTACCTCCTTACAATTGTATAGAATCAAGTTCTTCTAACTTAACAGACAGCTGTGCTGCTGGGGAGTTTGTTCCGCCACTTCTTCTTCCCAGCTAAAGCACTAGGAAGTGTCGAAGGGCGGGCGTTTTGGGGGGACTGTCTTTTGTAACTTTGACGTTCAAAAAGTGCTGACTCTCAGCCTAGTTTGAATAAATGACTTTTGATTTTGATTTTGGTATTGAACCTGTTAATCACTGAGACATCTCTGAATATGTGCTTCTTGTTCGTTATGATGAAGTCTATCTCATTTTTCGTCATAGTGTCAGGGCTTCGCCACGTCCACTTCCTTTGGGGCTGTTTCTTAAAGAAAGAATTCATCAAGAAAAGCCCCTCTTTCTCAAGGAAGTTCACAAGCATTTGCCCCCTATGATTTCTGCTGCCAAACCCGTAGGATCCTACTACCGATTCACTGCAATTCTGTACTCCCACCTTTAGCGTTAAAATCCCCCATGACAACGTTGTAGTGGGCCTTAGGGGCTGTCTCCACGAGCCAGAGAATCGCGGCGATAATATCGTCGTGCCACGTATTTCTATACACTCTCTATGAACGCGTCTCCACACGGCGATGTTATCGCGGCGATGCGACGAGTGGCAATGTGCGCGCGTAACGTTGTCGTATCGCCGCGGTATCGTCGATACTGGTGGCGCGCACGCTGCGCGCTCGCGGCAGAACGTGGCGCTCTCGCAGCGAGCGCGCGGCGGGCGCGCTGTAATGTAATATTATTGACTGACACACTACTTATTTCGCTCTCGTGTGGCACCTAACTGAATTCTTTCAACAAAACTATTACACAACGCTTCGTCGCGGAAACACGGCGATTCCGTTACGAGTCGTCGCGGGCACGCGGCGATTCCGTTACCAGTCGCGACGATACGCTGGCGGAATAATCGCTCGTTCGTGGAGACGACCCGACGATAGAAGCGCGGATCCGTCGCGATTCTCTCGCTCGTGGAGACAGCCCCTTAGTGGTGGAATGCAAGGCCTTGGAAATGTCCTTGTACATTTCCTCCACTTCGTCATCCGAGTGTGCCGAGGTTGGTGCGTATACCTGGACAACCTCTTGGTTAGCTGGACTACGAGGTACGCTACCCTGTTCGAGACACTGGAGACTTCCAAAACGTTGTCACTAAGGGATTTGTTTACCAGGAACCCGACTCCGCTTTGGGATAGCTGGTCTCCCTCTCGAAAATATAAAAGGTGGCCTGATTCAAGGGTTACTGTGTCCTCCCCCTCTCTTCGGACTTCACTCAACCCAAGAATGTGCCACCTTATCTTTCCGAGTTCTTCTTCAAGCTGCACTAGGTGGTCGTCGAGCCGTAACGTGCATCCGTTATACGTCGCCAAGGTCAGTTGGGTTTAGCGGCTATTCGTAACCCGGGGATTCTTCGCACCCCCTATCTTGCCGTTACCATGATCGCCGCCATAATCAGGAATAGCAAGGCGGCCGGGAACTGGGGGCCGTGGTTGAATTTGGCTTGCCATTGAAGGAAATGCCCATAATCGCCACGCTGGGCATGCGGGTTGGCGATCGCAGATCGCAGCTTTTCGCACTAGTGACGCTGCTGCCCGCCACTAGTCTGCGCTATTTAGCTGCGACGTTTGATTAAAAATGGTTATCCCGCCATCCTTCGGTTGTCAGAGCCTCGTTTGTTAATCAGCAGGGTGCACCACGAGCAGGTGAGGTTGACTATGGGCACTGAGATTGTAGGTGTGCCCCATTACACCTCAATTTTATTGGTCATAGTACCCAAAATACGCGCTCAGATGCTCAGAGTTGCGGACACCAGCCCGTTCTATCTATTACCTATTGGTCATATTATCAACAATTATGAATTTTAATCAAAATAAGTAAACTCATCATCTCAAGTGTTTAAAACAAAATACGTTTCTCTTTTACTGCGTATAATTTGTACGAATGGTTAATGTTGAAAAGAGAGAACATCATACTGCGCTCTCAAAACAACTTCCAGTCTGAAAAGCGTGACTGAAGACGAGCTTTACATGAAAGAATCGACTATAAATCACTTCATTTCAGACAACAACTATACTTTTGAAACTGAGTATCTTAAAGTGATGATGAAGACACTGAAAGCTAGGATTGAACAGGTGAAGATGCACCAAGAGTCTCTAAACGAGGGAACAACTTCCCAGGACGCACATCACTATATCTTTATGCTCATCGTTGTCCCTGGGACTTCTGTTTGGATCAGTCTCAAGCTGAGGAAACCCTATAGTGCTTATTTTTGTGATTTGGGAGCATGTAGGAGCACGCTCGACACCTTTTTGCTGACGCACGTGATCACATGTACTTGCGTTTTACATGATTACATGCGCATTACTGTAATTAAGTTCAGTTCAATAAAGCCACTTAGTGAATACACAAGTGGAGGTTTTCTTCCACATTAGAATTCCTGGCATACATTGAGAGTCCTACCTCACATACATTTTTAATCCGGCTCGAAGGACCAAAAATGTATAGAGTCTTACTGCTGAGGTGCAATGTGTGCCAGGAATTCTTTTTTTTTTCATATAGATACAAGACGTCAATTTATTTAGAAATATTTTATTTTTTTCTGTATGTTTTTTGGTTCAATAGTCTAAAAGATAATTTAAAATATCAAATACGAAAGACAATTTTATTAATATTCAGCCAACGCGACATGGCGCGCGATGGCATTGCGTCGGTCGTCGTGAGGGAAGAGGCGTGGCCTATAACGTCTACGAGGTAGCTTCATTATATCATTTGAAACTCGTTTAATGCAGTAGAAATATAACTCTCATTTTGGCAGTCAGGAAATAAATCATAGCACTCAGTACTAACCGAACCACACTCATAATTCCATCACAAGTAAAAATATGTACCGCCTGATGAAGTGGGCACGGGACATTACTAGTAATATAATAAACCGGTACTTACGTCCGACTTCTTCTTCTCCCTCGATCTTGTCCTTGGCGGAGGAGCCTCCTCTCTTCTCCTTTAGAGCAGAAGTGAGCTCGTTGATGACAGTCACTGGGTACAACTTGTATGGCGCTATGGCTTGCTTGCCGTCCAAGTTACCTTGACGAACTGTGGGCGTTTCAATCATGCATTAATTAATTACAGAAACAAGAATATCAATTATAGTATCTTCTGGCCCCATATATTGCAAAAATCAAGAGATCCATATGACGACCAAGGTAATGGATACCACCCGAAGAATTGCTTGCTAGCGGAATAGATGAACGAGGATATAATAAAATCGAAAGGTTCTGGAGTGGCTACTGCGTACTGGAAAACGTAGCGTTGGAAGTTCTGGCAAAAGCCGCATAAATCTGCTGGATGCGAAAAGCACAGAGCAAGACGAAGTGGCTGTGCTTAGGGGAGGACTATGTTCAGCAATGGATGTCTTTTTACACGTTTTATATTAGCTTCACTTGTATGTTTGTTTGTAACCGACTCCTTATAGCGCGATTTTGACCCACTTAGATTTCATTCAAACTTTGCACACCTGTCAAAGACCGATGATAATGCAATAATTTCATAAATTTGTGCCATTATCCTTGCCAGGGTTACCAGGACAGCAAAAAAACTCTCTTCTAAAACTACGCTGACATACGTCACAAACTACGCTGACATACGTCTCAAAATTCGAAACAACCTAAAAAATAGAAAATAAATAATAGTTTAAAAAAACTAAAAAACACGCTTTCATAGAAAACCAAACTAAAAAGTAGAAAATAATGGACTAATCTACTTTTTAGTTTGGTTTTCTATGAACGCGTGTTTTTTATTTTTTTATTTTTATTTTCTTTCGATCTTTCAAATTAGTTATCCACTCCTGATCAAGTTTCGACGGTTCATTTTGAACATGACAGTTTGTGCGTCTCAATATCTCACAAAAGCTGTTTCATGTTCTTATGGTGTGTGCCCTGAATCGGAACAGACGTTGCCATCATATTTTTTCAAAACATTTTTCCATTTTTAACCGATGGAAAAAAACGGAGGAGGTTATCAATTCGTATATATTTTTTTTTTAATGTATGACCACGCATTACTTTTTACATAGTAGTCCGATTTTGATTTTTTTTATTCATTGGATTGGGTATATCTTGCCAAGTATTATAAGTACATTAAAGCCTCAAAAAATATAAAATAAAAACTTTTTAACAAATAATTAAACCGCCGAAAAAACTGAAAAGCAAAAAAAAATCTTTAAATTTTGAGTCGGCGCTGAAAAATCAGCATAAAAAGTTTTTTACTGTTTTTAGTCGCCAACAGCGCCCCCCTATTGTCCTCAATATGGGATGCACTCTGTGAGATTCCAAATGCTCGAGTTGAAAATCAACACGATAAAAATGTCGTCGCGATATTTTTACCGTGCGAATGTGGTGTAATACTCACCAAGTTTATCAATAAACTCTCCAGGACTGGCAGCCACTATGAGCACGGGACAGGACTCCAGCGGGACGGACTCCGGTTCGGGTTCTGGTTTTTGCTCACCCTCTAAAATATTATAGGCGTTAGCATCGTAAAATGTAGGAAAAGGCTGGTGCTAGAGAGAGTTGGAGCTCGGAAGCCCGTTTTTAGTTACCAGCTCTATTATGACCGGCTGGTGGTATAGGTGATTAAAGTAAACGACAACGATACATCGGTTCGAGAGTATTTACTGGGTAAATAAATAAATAATTATCTTAGGACAACCAATACACCGTTATCTGAACTCAAACAAGGCAGAGCCTATACTATAGCAACCAGACAACTGATAAACTTACTTACCTATATATTTCTAAATACATACATATTATAGTTAAATTACACCCAGACACAGAACAAATGATTGTGCTCATTACACAAAGATTTGTCCTGGGTGGGAATCGAACCCACGACCTCAGTCTTAGCAGTCAGGGTCACTAACCAATAGACTAACAGGCCAGTCAAACAAGTCACCAGGGTGACTTTGGAACAATCGACAAAATTAAACCCTGGGCTGGGCCCACGTTGTAGAGAAGACCGAGAGAAGGCCTGTATCCCAGAAGTGGGAACGGTATAGGTTGACTATGCTATGAATAATAGTGTGTAAAAAGATCGATTTCTTTAAACACCCTCTTACATTTTGTAAAGTTTTTTCACAGTTAACTTGTATCCATCATCATCAGCCTTTAGCAGTCCACTGCTGGACATAGGCCTCTCCAATTGCACGCCATGTTAACTTGAATGTTCCTGACTAATAAGGGGTGACTAGTAAAGCGCACCCTTCCACAGGGCATTCACCCCATACTTACATGCAGAAGCCCCACTGCCAAAATAATGAGGATGAACCGATAGGGAGACACGAAACTCAAATGGTCTTACTCTTCTTCTAATTTATAGATCAGTGTCAAGGTGTATGTTGAATAAACAGATCAAATTGGAATGTCTCTTTGTAATGTCTAACAAACAACCTTTTCACTAAATGCATATAAAAGTTTATACTTACGGTACGTGTAAAAATTTTGTTAAAATTTTCTGTCGTTTGTTCCGGCTAATCTCCGAAACGTTTGGACGAATATTGACGGGACTTTCACTGTCAAATAGCCGATATTATAGCCAACTTTTTGTCTCTGTGGCAAGTTCCTGTGGAATAATTTCCGACATCCACGTGGACGAAGCTGCGAGCACAACTAGTAAGTACATAATTGAGGTACCCACCGCCTCCCAACTCGTCGTCGAAGTCTCCAGCATCCTCGCCGGTCATCTCGTCTCTGAGGCGCTGTAGACGAAGCTCATCACCTGCAACGTTACAACATTACTTAAAGACCCGACAAAAGTTGTTTTGTACAAATTATTTCAATAATTCTTCCTACAACAACATATTATGCCGCAGTTGTGACTATCTCTAACTAAGCCGTTGGCCCTGACTAACATTTGTGGATGTTTGATAGTCTTTATGACCTGTCGGTAGAAGCCTGAAAGTCCTTGTCTTAACGATAAGTACCACATTACCCAGTAATTGGGTTATGGAGGTTAGGCAGACGCGTCATGTAAAAAAACTGATATTCAGCTTCATCCAGTTAGAGTACTCGTAGAATCTGACCCCAACATATTTGGGAAAAAATACTGTACAAAGGCAGACTTAATGCCTTAGGCAGTTTCTACCAGTCAACATTAGTGCGATGCAGAGGCAAAAGATTGCAGGTTTGATAGCTCAGAAGTAACAATAAAATACAAGAATAAATACTAAAACATACATATAATCAAAATTAACTATGTCAGGAGAAATACATTTTTAACCGACTTCAAAAAAAGGAGGAGGTTATCAATTCGACTGTATTTTTTTTTTAATTATTTTTATTTAAATTTTTATGTTTGTTACCTCATATCTTTTGACTGGGTGAACCGATTTTGATGATTCTTATTTTATTTGAAAACTGATGCTTTCCGAATGATCTCATTTTTATTTTTTTAAGTCTTAAATTTGCATTACGTATTTCCGCGACAAATGAACCAATAACGCGATTAGATTAGTGCGGAGTATCTACCACTACTAAAAAGTTAAAAATAAAACTTTTTACAAAAAAAAACAGCCGACTTCCTTAAAAAAACACTACAATGTCAAAAATAACTTTAATTTCGGAAGTCGGTGGCAAAAACCTTAAATACAGAGCCTAAGACACCAACTTTCGAAATTAAAGTTATTTTTATTCATTCTATTCCACCCGGACTTCATCATCATCATTTCAAGACGACTACTGCTGGACAGAGGCTTCTCTCATTTTCGGAGGTTTGCCTTAATCGCCACGCTTGGCATGCGGCTTGGCGATCGCTGTATAGTGGTAAAATGCATAGAGAACGCTGTTGCCCATTCTCTAGTAAGTCCCTTAGACGGCTCTTACGACACTCACGGGAAAAAAACCCATGGGATCTTGAAAACACTATAATAACTAACGCATTCAAATGTAAAAAAATTGTAAAGAAAATTTTGCATATTACTCGTTACGATGATTCGGAACAATTAATATAACGACCATGACCTGATACTGAATCAATAATACACCCATACACGCCACACATACACACACCACACACACGTAACACACATACACTACACACACGCCACACACTACACAAACTTTACTCATACACTCATACCACTACTGAAATACATGGAAAATATTGTTGCTATTACATTAGTTTTTTTTTGTGTAACTTTTCTTTTAAATGTTACTAGCTTTTGCCCGCGGCTTCGCTCGCGTTAAATTCGGGGTAACACGGTTCCCCTTTCCTGATTTAGAACACAGAAGAGAACTCGGAACAGAATGTTATTTTAATATGCTACTGTGGACGATATTATATGTCTTTCCATTTGGGGATAGAATTTAAAGATTCTGGGCATTGGACACACGCGAATTTGCTAGATATAATTTTCCATGGAAAAAGCACGGTTTTTCAAGTGCACCCCAAGCACCTAAAAAATAAAAAAGTAGCCTATGTCACTCTCCACCCTTCAACTATAAAAAAATCACGTCAATTCGTCGCTCCGTTTTGCCGTGAAAGACGGACAAACAGACACACACACTTTCCCATTTATAATATTAGTATGGATATGTAATGTAATATCGTTTTTCTTTTTTTTTTTCAAATAAAATAATTCACTTCTCTAGTCTCCACTCTGGAATTCGTATCCAGACCCCAAGATACAGACTAACTGTCTAGTTTAGGGTGTACTAGCAAATAATATACTGTAACTAGCTGTAGGTGATACCTAAGCTACTTATGGCGTCTCAACTTAATGTTAACCTATGTTTGCTGGACAATAAAATATTTTCCATTGTCTATCCACGGCAATCTAGATAATTCCATTCCATACCAAACCATAATATTCCATTCAACAATATTCTATTCGATTGTATTATATTCAAACAATTAATACGTTATTTTGCTCCGTGTGGTGTCGATAGAATAGCACCATCCCAGTTCTTCCCGTGGGTGTCGTAAGACTAAGGGACTTACTAGAGAATGGGCAGCAGCGTTCTCTATGCATTTAACCACCATACTGCGATCGCCAGCCCGCCTGCCAAGCGTGGCGATTATGGCAAACCCCCCCAAATTGGGGGAAGCCTCGGCTGTGAAATATCAAAACGAGAGTCGAAAAACGATTTCTGTAGAACTAACTTTTGCTCTAGATACTAGATTCCCGACTTTGTGTAACTTCGTATTTTACTAATTTCTGGGAGTTTTTGCTAGCCTAGTATATGGAGGGTGGGGGAACCGATTAATTTTCCAAATATTTTTTATTCGAATTTCATTTTACCGAAAACTATTGACCAACGTCTTTTTTGCTATAAGCATCATTTGACATAATTTTAGATCATCGAAGTATCATGTGTCATCGGTAATATTTTATCGAACTATGTTTCGCCGATTTACATAATAACTTTTTGCTATTGGCCGAATCCTCTTTTGAACTTTTTTCATTTGCCAAATGATTTATTTGCCATATTTTCTCCACAATGAAAGAACATTTTAGGGAACATTATTTGTTTGTGTCTGTTTTATTAAGTGTCTTTACATTTAAATAATAATTTAATGAAACAAAAGAGTAGGTTAATCTGAACAGAGGTATAATGAATGTTCGGAAACAATACTTCGAACAAATGTTATTTCGGCAATGTTTAACTTAGGTAAAAACTTATTCGACCAAATGAAACGTCGGAGTAACGAAAAAAGTCGATTTGATAATAAGTCAACTGACACAGTGGCAGACGTAACTTCGATGAAGTAAAAAAAACGAAACGAAAATAAATATAATCTGAATCTCAGAAACGGCTCCAACGATTTTCATGAAATTTAGTATACAAGGGATTTCGGGGGCGACAAATCGATCTAGCTAGGATTCATTTTTATAAATGTCGTTTTATTCGTGTTTTCAATGACCAACTTTGTCGATAATCAACTTGAACATAAACTTATTATTTTAAACACAATTTACCAAAAAATACCGAGCAAAGCTCGGTCAACCAGATATTTATTAAATTACATATAAGGTAGAAAAATGCAAAAACACCAGTATTAAAAAAAATATCAGATACTAGGTTTTGAAATTGAACAGCTGGCCTATGTCCAGCAGTGGACGTTTTACGGCTGAAAGAATGAGAAGGAGGAAGAGGATATCCGAACAAGAATGTAACTCACCCTTCTTTATCCTCTGCTGAGTGAGCAGCCCCTTGGTGAGTGTGGGCGCGGCGTCGAAGGCCACCACCTTCCCCCCCGCGGACATCCACAGGCCGAGCTGGTGGTAGTCGCCCACCAGCAGCGAGATCGTGGTGGGCTTCGTGGTGTCGTACCACATCTTGAACAGGTAGTCCTTCATATCTGGGTATGAGAACAGGTATCACGCTAACTGGCGCACAATAACAAACAACAAATTTTCCTCCAGATATTTTAAACACAAGTATTTTGTGATTTATACCTAAACTTCTATGTAATTTAAAAAATAATAGTTTAAAAAAACTACGTGCTTTTTAAGATATTTTTTTATTGATCAGGCACCCCATGCTTTTTTCCATTATTTTCTACTTTTAGTTTGGTTTTCTATAGAAGCGTGTTCTTTTAGTTTTTTTAAACTATTATTTATTTTCTATTTTTTACGGTGTTTCGAATTTTCAGACGTATGTATGTCAGCGTAGTTTTAGAACAGTTTTTTTTGCTGTCCTGATAACCAAAAAAAACAAACAACAAACAAAAACAACAACAAACAAACAAAGACAACAACAAATTTGTGAAATTATTGCATTGTCATTGGTCTTTGACAGGTGTGCAAAATTTGAATGAAATCTGGTCGTTTAAAGTGGGTCAAAAACGCGCTATAAGCAGTCGGTTACAAACAAACATACAAGTGAACCTAATATAAAGCGTGTAAAAAATACTTTCTTGAGAAACGAATTCAGTACAAAAAGACAGTAGACATATGAATAACTATTTTTTTTTGCGGTTCGTTATGTACTAGTATATTGAAAAAGTAGAGCAAAATGGCTGGACTGTGTAAATGATGACATGGAAAAAGGGGGTGTCCTTTCTATCCATATCATCATAGTCATACACACCGTCAAAGAATGAGGAAAATATCATGAAGAAAGTATTGAGTATGAATGTCGATGGCTACAAGAGTAGAGGGAGACCAAATAAACGATGGATGGACTGTGTGAATTATGATATGGATAGAAAGGGGACTACCGAGATCCCGAGATGACGACTAATAAAGAAGTGTGCAAGAGAAAGACATGTTGCACCGACCACAAATAAATTGGGATAAGAATATTTACATAAAAAAATCACACATGTAGTTTTTTGTTCCTAAGCCTTGAACGCTTTTTAAAAACGACGTATTTCCTGTAACAAAATTTTGTGTAATCTCCGCGCGCCAATTTTCGTTTGTTGTTATTGCCTTCTCACTCGCTTGCATTGCGTTGGATGAAACAACAAGCTTTTCAATCATGCTCACGTTGACGATAGGCGGCCGGGAAGGCCCTTTTATCATCAAAGCAAGATTTTCTGTCAAATTGTAAGGGTTTTTTTTGGATTGGTTATCATCAAATGACTTCTCCCGCTCTGGGCGGAGCGGGAGGGCGTGTCTTTTACTGACTAAAACCCACCCGTGTTCCTTCAGTTGCCCATATGCCAGGGTCACGGTATCTCTTTCGAACAATCTCACGACCCTGGCAGGTAATTGTAAGGGTGGACTTTCTCACAAATAAAACGATTTGACTTCAAAGACTCACGTTTAAATTCCACTTTAACTTCTTCCTCTCCTTCTCCCATGTCATCTCCTCCACCATACCCTCCACCTTCCTGAGAACAACGTTACAATACGTCACGAATGCATTCGATCAGGTTAAGTTACCCGTGCCGTGGATGGTCCGCGGATGGGTGATAGTGACCATCTTTACATACCAAGATCCCTCCGTACTTCGGAAAACACGTAAAGCTATTGTTCGCGGCTGTCAGTCATGAATCTTTGTCAGGGTTGTGAGAAGCCCGAAAGTGTGACAACCGGTCGTACCAAGAGGTTTCATATTACTTAGCTACTAGGTCGTGGAGGGCAGATAGAAACTATGTAAAATACTGGTATTCAGCCACACGATTACTTTAGAAGCCGACACCAACACACTTTTAGTTTTTTTTTCATTAACACGAATTATTTAATATTGAGAGATTCGAATGCTTGGTATGACAATTTTTCGAAGGTCTGTACATATTATGTATATCGCGATTATTTACATTCTTTATTATTATTTTTCATTAAACTTCGAAGTTAGCTAGTCTTCAAGTTTATATGGAGAAGTTCAGAAAACTTATTTTTTTGAGTTGGCAGGAGTTGAGGGACAAATATAGTCCAACAATTTTATCAGTTTTTATTTGCGATGTTTATTATGTATGTGTGTTTGACACAAATCTTGGAAACTAAATTAGAACCATTTCCCGATGTCCTATTGGGCTCAAACTTGCTGTACTTACGTATTTTTGGTGACAATACATTATTATGTAGCTGTTCTGATGATGAAGTACTTTATTCGGACGTACGCATGTACGTGGTCTTACAGATCGAACCCAGAGTCCTTAAGTACTCAATCGTTTTTTTGTTGCTGTCCCAACATTTGTGTGTAAAGGTTCACAAATTAATTTAAAAAGGTATATGTCGTCTTAAATTAAAAATAAACGAACATATTTGCTTTTAAATACTGGTTTAATGGTAACTAAGAAAGATTTCCGTAATTTTTTTTAGCTTGTAATAGGATTTTTGAAAATCCAAAACAGTCTGTTTAGGTCACTGCTGAAACACAAGCTTTCTTTATTGGAGAAGGATTGGGCTTTATTTCATTACACACACACACACACACACACACACCAGACACACTTCAACCGAACACCGTCCACTGCTGGACATAAGCCTCCCACAAGCATTTTGGGAGGGTTTGCCATAATCACCAAGCTTGGCAGGCGGGTTGGCGATCGCTGTACGGTGGTAAAATGCATAGAGAACGCTGCTACCCATTCTCTAGTAAGTCCCTTACTCGCCTTTTACGACACCCACGGGAAGAAATGGGATGGTGCTATTCTTTACGTCCGGCACCACAAGGTACAAAGGGGTGGGTCCAGACCATCAAACAAAACCTTGTTAATCACACGAGCTTGTGCCCGCAATGACAGCAAATGTCATCTACATGTTTTGGCATGAAATCTTATAAATATAAAAAATGTCGTGTCACGATGTATGTTAAGGGTAAACTCCGAAACTACTGAACTAATTGTTTTCAAACTTCGTAGTTATTTGTGATTGATCTGGATATTTGCAAATTAAATGTTTTTTTTTTTATAAGACAATGTGTGTATTCATTATGACAAATGTCCGGAAGGACATGCAAAGGCTTGGTCTTACCGACGGCGATGTATACCACCGAAATGAATGGCGCCGCATGATTAAGAAAGCCGACCCCGCGTAACGGGAAAAGGCGAGGGCAAAGAAGAAGAATGTGTGTATTCATTGGTTAGTTCTATGAATTCCTAATAGATGGCGGTGTAAGTTAATTCATTCTATCGTTTGACATCTAGGTTACGCAGACATCCACTAGATGGCGTGGTTTCGATTTGTAGATAATATTCTTTACTTAGTATAAAACAAAGTCGGTTCCCGCGTTTGTACGCTTAGATCTTTTCAACTGTTCAACGGATTTTACTGCATACAGAAAGCGGGCGAGGCCACCGGAAAAAACTAATATTATAAAGAGGAAAGATTTTATTTTTTGTATGTTTATTTGTAATGGATAAACTCGGAAACTACTGAACCGATTTTAAACATTCTTTCACCTACAGAAAGCTACATTGTCACCAAGTAAGATTGGCTATATTTAATTCCGAATAAATGTACAGTTCCTGAGTCACGTGGACGAAGTCGCAGGCGAAGTGCTAGTTATACTATAAAACTTACCCCTGGAACTTCATCCGGCAGTCGCAGCGGCAGTCGCATGGGCTCACCCAGCTCAATAGAGAAGGTGTTAGCTCCCATCTCGAACTTCTCCGTGAGGTCGTCTATGGTGAGCTCCTTGCGGCCCGTCTTCTTCAGGTGGTTCAGATAGTAGTCTCCGCCGGCGTCTGTGGGAATAGAGTTAGTTAATATTAGAATTTTGATAGACACATCAAAATAAAGAATCATCACTATGGCCAATAAGACGTGTATTTAGTGCAGTTATTACATTCAGCACTCTCTGACAAACTAAATCAATACTTAATATTAAAAAGCTGAAGAGTTTGTTGTTTCTTTGTTTGGTTGAACGCTATAATTTCAGGAACTTAATTATTGGAATTGAAAAATTCTTTTAGTGTTAGGTAGCCCATTTATTGAGAAGGCTAAGGCTATATAACATCACGCTACGATCAATAGAAGCGGAACAGCAACGAAAAAATTCTTTTTAACAAAAAATTAAATCGCCGAAAAAACTGAAAAGCAAAAAATAATAAACATTAAAATTTTGGGACAGCCCTTTGAGTGATCTTTGCACGGAGCAAATACAAAGAGGAGTCGGCCTAAACAACTGTGCACTGTGATTTTCAACTAGGTCTTGACGTCATCAAGTAGGCGTGGCCTTAGTCAGTGTATTGTTGGCGTTCGTCCTGTGCACAACTAAGTAAAAATTCAGTATATTCGCGCTAAACAAACATAAGAATGAAGTTTTGTGTTTTATCTTGTAAAAACTACTCGGATAGACGTTCTGATGCTATGAATGGTATCAAATTTCATTTTTAAGTCATTTTAAACGTAATTTATAAAAATTCTTCTAGAAAAATGTCATAACTTCGGTGTTTCCAAATATAATTCTACCCGACATTAGATGGCGACACTTTGTGACATGGGTACTAAAATTATTTAGGCACGTAAAGCTCAGTATTAATATATTTCAATAATTATGTGTACTGAAATTTATTCAAAATTAATTCCCAAAAACCTTTCAATCGCCTAAATATTATTTTTGTAGTTTTTATCGTGGTTTTTATATCATTATGTCAACAGGCCGCCATCTATCGTCAACCATGAACAACAAACATAAATATAAAAAACAGGGCCGTAATCGGATTCTAATTATTTTACCAAATGTGCCGCGACTGTCTCATAAATGGAAAGTGAAAAGTGATTTTTATTTCATACGAGTTTGTCATTGTGAGAAATCGACATTTTGAGAAATTGACATTATGGTGATTGGATATTCTAAGAAGTTTACATTCTGAGAAGTGAACATTTTGCGTCTGGTTGAAATTTTAAGACTTTGGCAGTATGCGATGATACGGTCGTGTTAGGTCCAGTAGCAACATTATAATAAGCGTGTTTGACATTCTGAGAAGTGAACATTTTGCGTCTGGTTGAAATTTTAAGACTTTGGCAGTATGCGATGATACGGTCGTGTTAGGTCCAGTAGCAACATTATAATAAGCATGTTCTCGAATAGGTGGGTCTCTCCACTGCTTTGCCACTGGATATGTTTACATATTGCACTGTGAGCAGCGGACAGTGCTTCCCGGTCTAATGTTTTTAACCGCTATATTTCGTGTGTTCTTTTTGCTTTCTTTGTTTTATTGTTGATGTCAATTAGTTGTATATGTATAAAATGTGTTTGTTTTATTTGTGTGTGAAATATAGATGTTTTGAAAAATAAATGTTTATGTTTAATGCTTGTCATTTAAAAATAAGAGACACACTGATTATCTTCTGTCGTCATGCATCAAAAATATTTTTAATCTAAAATTATTGTTTTTCGTAAAAAAATACGTATTAAGATGAGTAAAAAACAAAGTACTCCCTGGTACGCAAATTCTGAGTACGACCCTGTTGCCTCCTGCACGTAGTGACATCTAGTATGAGATAGATAAATAACTACAAAAGCGAAATTGACGGTACGAGCACCTAATTTTGCTATTAACCGGTAGATGGAAAATAAAGAAGTGGGCGGGATCTAACACCCCGCACCCCGCAAAATGTCACGCGTTGTTTCTTAGGAAAATCTAATTACAACATCTCCTCTTTGTATTTGCTCCGTGGATCTTTGTTCATTGATTTTTCAGCGCTGACTCAAAATTTTAATGTTTATTATTTTTTTCTTTTCAGTTTTTTCGGCGGTTTAATTTTTTGTTAAAAAGTTTTTTGTGGCTTTAATGTACTTATGATAATTGGCAAGGTATACCCTATCCAATAAAAAAAGAATTATCAAAATCGGACTACTCTATCTTATACCTTTAAACGAGCAATTCTTGTATATATATATATAATCTGAATCTCGGAAACGGCTCCAACGATTTTCATGAAATTTAGTATACAGGGGTTTTCGGGGGCGATAAATCGATCTAGCTAGGATTCATTTTTATAAAATATCGTTTTATTCGTGTTTTCAATTATCAACTTTTTCGATAATCAACTTGAACATAAACTTATTATTTTAAACACAATTTACCAAAAAATACCGAGCAAAGCTCGGTCCTCCAGATATGATAAAGTTATGCGTGGTTTTACATTACAATCAGTGAGTGAACAATCAATCATCCCTTGTTTTCCGACCGTTAGGGTTCGATTTTGTTTTTCAAATTTATATGGGACCACTTTGGGAGTATACCCTTTCCAATAAAAAAAGAATTATCACAATCGGACTACCATGTAAAAAGTTATGCGTGGTCATACATAAAAAAAAATATACGCGTCGAATTGATAACCTCCTCCGTTTTTTTCGTCGGTTGAAAATGTAGGAAAACGGGGAAAATGTATTCCATTGAGAGTTTCCGTTGCATCGAATCATCCGTGCGCACGGCAAGGATGATTCGATGCGACGGGGAAGGTCGGGTGCAAGAAATTTAACGCGGACGAAGTCGCGGGCAGAAGCTAGTCTGTATATATAAAAGGCAACCGTTACTGACTGACTGATATATCAACAAAAACAAACAAAACAAAACAAACAACAAACAAACACACAACAAACAAACAACAAACAAACAACAACAAAGAAACAACAAACTGTTGAAGGAATCGCGCTGAACTTCGTCACGCAGTGATTATAACGATGACGTAAGCATTCGATTAGAAAGGATTTTCAAAACTGATTTTTGTTTGTTGGTTGATTGATTGATTTTTAGTGATTGGGATATAGCGGAAGTCGATCCCAAAAAAGCTGGGAAATGGCTAAGCAGATTGATTCATTTTTTGCAAGTTATTCGAAACCGAAACCCATTCCAAAAGACGTCCACTACTGAACATAGGCCTCCCAAAGGGGGGTGTTTACCATAATCGCCACGCTTGGCAGGCGGGTTGGCGATCGCAGTATGGTAGTAAAATGCATAGGGAACGCCATTCTCTAGTAAGTCCCTTAGTAGCCTTTTACGACACCCACGAGAAGAAATGGGATGGTGCTTTTCTTTACGTCCGGCACCTACATGGGATCTTTTCGATACCAAAATCTTGTGTTGACTACAACGCACCTAGTATGTTGTACATATGATCCTGGTGCATGTGAGGTGGAGGCACTGACTCCGAGGCAGCCGTGAAGGCCGCCGCCGCCGCCAGGCTGAGGGTACGACCCGCCATGTCGTCCTCCTGGTAAAGACGCACTTTAAAACGTAACCTATTGGTTGGCCACAGGCCCACAGTTATTACTGTGGGCCTAGCACTCATGCGTGGTGTAAACGATGTTACGGCAAATTCGAATGATTTTTGAGTGTATCAAAGGAAAACATTTACTGCGTTCACAGTTGCTATGCCTCTAAGAACAGTGGCAGAAGTAACCCAAAAGCAATCTTATTATAACTACGCGTAGGACAAAGATCACTTTAATTTTGAAAGTGACAATAAAATTCGTGTTTAAGGATTTCTGCCGGTGTGAAGTTTTGCTAAACTGACAACCTTTTTCGTATTTCAAATCTTAGAATCCCTTGAATATTCTCGTTTGTCATAATCATACTTATTAGTCATTTAAGAGATAATTTCTTGACATAGGCCTCCGCGTAGCTACTTCGACCAGTTCTGTGCTTCTCGCATTTTGTACTCAGTCTCACATAGCCATTCTCGTCCATCCATGGTCGAAAAATTCACCTCTTGTAAACAAAGCTCAAAGAAATGAGATTTTCTATTGGCTTAGAAAACATCATCATCACTATTTCAAACCGGACTGACTCACTGCATGGTATAGTCTTCTCCTTATCTGCTATACTTCCCGGTTCCGTGCGTCTATCCGGTAACCCCGTTATCCAAAATTTACGCGCACTTTTAGATAGATCCTGATTTCTTTGGCTTTAACTTGGCCACCATTTAGTGACAGCTTTACTCCATGGACCAACTCCTCGTCTAACTGGATGTCCTACCCAACTTAACTTGTGGCGCATCGTTCTGTTCCTGACGTCGAAGACACAAATTTATTCATCCCGAACTCCATTTTGTAACAATTTCCTATTGTTATGAGCTCGGCTTTGGGATGAATAAATTTGAAACACTAACAGTTTATTAAAATAAAATGCAGTAATTAGAAGCTTTGATCTAGACACGCGGCAGCGTGTCAAGCCAAGTTCAAGTAACAGAACTGGCGAGCAGCACCGTGTGTAATATTACACGAACCATTTGGAGCCACTTTTGACCCCCTCATAACTCAAAAACTATTTTACACAAACGTGTCAAATTTGGCTCATATAGTGAAACTTGCAAGATACATATGTGCTCCAAATTTCATAAACATATCTCCAACGGTTATTTAGATATTAACGTCCAAAAATCGTCATTTTTATCACTGACTGACCTATAGATCAAAACTCTAACCCTGTTCCAGATGACCTAGAAAGTTCAAATTTGGCAAGCAGATAGGTAATTAGGTGAATACAAAGGAATAAATCAGAAACTGGCAAATTTTTATCATTTTATTATAATTTTTCACTTGATTCTATTAGGAACACTTTTAACAAAAACGATTTGGTATTAATTTTGTTATAACTTTGGTATAAATAAGTATCTACTAATAATTTATGTACAAAAAGTAATGATATCCCATCAAAAACATAAATGTGAAATGAGAGCCAAGTTCAATATTATGATATATGCCTTGGTTGTTGACTTCAACGACAAAAGAAGTAAGATCTAAATGGGTGCCAAGTTCAATGGTCAGTCTTGACTTGGCTAGTTTTCATATAGGAATTATAGCCTTCGCAAGTTTTAAACCTGTTACCTGTCCGTTATTATTTTATTATTCCGAAAATTTGGCTTGCTGGTAGAAACTAGCCATCGAACATAATAACTCGTATATGAGAACTAGCCAAGTCAGGACTGACCATTGAACTTGGCACCCATTTAGATCTTACTTCTTTTGTCGTTGAAGTCAACAACCAAGGCATATATCATAATATTGAACTTGGCTCTCATTTCACATTTATGTTTTTGATGGGATAAGAATTACTTGTCTCGCTTGTACTTCACTGTTCCTGCTACGTCCATTGCATGTATTAACAATATCCTACAAAATGATTACAATTCTGACTGATCATATGTTTCGCAATTATGTTGTGCAAGATAACTTATGAGACATAACTACTTACATTGATGCCACACTTCTCGGCCGTCTTGCCGATGGCTGCGTTCTCACCGCGGGGACCCATCATGATAGCGGCCGTGCCCTTGTTGATCCATTCGTATTGTTTGCTCTGAAACCAATATCATTGTGTTAATTTACTTTCTGGTTTACTAACTAAATATAGAACACAGCTATAAACCATAAAATCAAAATCAAAAGTCATCTTTAAAGTGGGGTCACACTGTTGCGAGTGCTCGATGACGGATGCTGACATGATTCAGATCTGGTTCGTTTTTCGGCCAAGCAGGTGTCAAGCACCATTAAGAAAATGACGACGGTTATTAACGGCAATAGAGTTAACTTCCATTTTTGAATCTCGAGCGTCGAAACAACTTCGGACATGTCCAACTCTACGGCTGGGTTTTGCGTAGTCTTCTGCAAGAGTGAGACGGAGGTTTCCCCGTAATGTACATGACTTACCTCCAGCTTAGTCTCGGGCGCGCCTATGTCCGGGTTGAGCTTGGTGGCGGTGATGGCGACGGGCGAGATGTTGAAGCTGTCGTCGCTGCCGGGCGCCAGGTTGCTCAGCAGCACGTCGGCCAGCTCGTTGACGCTGCCCTCGATACGCACCAGGCACGCTTTAGCGTACGGCTCCGCAGAGGGCAGGCCTGTGATGCAGTGGCGAAAGCACCATATAACACGATTCCTACCGGCTTGCCTTCGGGGATTCGCATTGGTAACTCTATCACTATTAAAAATACAATAGTATGTAAATAGTGGCTACTATTGTCAATAAATATAGTTACACTACGGGTATTTAATTCACCATAACATTCAAACAACAAAAAAGGTTATTTATAGCTTTGTATTACAACAAAAGAGAAATGTTCTAAATTAACCCGGCGCCAAAACGTCATAATCGGGAACTAAAAATTCATACAACAGCGATCCCGTAATGATGTCACTTTAGGTCACGTGGCACCGCTTGATATGTACGAGAGCAAGCCGCTGTACAACGGGTTATGACAGAGACAGGTATAGAAAAATACGTCAGCGAGAACGAGATAGAGGAATATTGCATATTTTATTCGGTTTTCAGCTGTTCAATTTAATTGTATTTAATTCATTATATTCCTATATTAATTTTAGAATGATAGTAAGTATTCTTTATTGATGAGTCAGTAAGTTAAAGCCGACTTCGCATCGGCTTCTCTTTTCGAAAAAAATACACCTCGCCACTGCTGTGATGATATACATTATTGGTTTACGAGTTTCAGTAATATCCTCGTGTCAAAATGGCTGAAAAGCTGCAACAGCTTTTTGAAGTGTGTCCTCTCCCACTTACTGGCGAACGGTCTAAGGAACGACTAAGCCTGTGGCGACATGGTGCTTCCCTACCAAATCCATTCGTTTTACCCGCTGAAAATCTCACACCTGGACACGAGTTGCCTTAGCTTATCTGCACGCGTGGCATGACCACCGTAGAAAGGGGTTTTATCGACGGAAGAATAGATAAAGTAACGTTTCGGGTACACAGTACGACGGCAGCAAAGTAGAAAGAGTCAACTGCACTTTTTATAAAATTTACTCTTCGACATGATTCGACTCAGAATTATATTTAACCGACTTCAAAAAAAGGAGGAGGTTCTCAATTCGACTGTATTTTTTTTATGTTTCTTACCTCATAACTTTCGACTGGGTGAACAGATTTTGCCACACAAAGTAAACGGTCACCCATCCAAAGGCTGACCTTGAGAAGTATAGCTTAACCTAGCGAACCTGCGACACAAGGCAAAACAAAAACTACACGGTCACCCATCCAAAGGCTGACCTTGAGAAGTGCAGCTGAACCTAGCGAACCTGCGACACAACGCAAAACAAAAAAAATATTTTGTAAAGGTAATATTTATAAAGCATGCTTTACGAAAGGAAATAAATATGGTATAATCAAAAATAACATATTTATTATATATTAATATGTTAATTATCACATCAAAAAAAATCGCATCGATATTGAAACTGTGCGTGGCCACGCTCACCACGCCAAAATTTAGATAGATGGTCCGGGAGTCCGGGAGGTAGCGTTGCATTTTAGGTAGTGTTTTTACGCCGATCGGTTGCCATGTTGTTCAGTAGATGTCGAATGACTGATAACTAAACCTAGCGTCAGCTGACGCACCCGCGGTGGGTGTGGATTGAGAGGTTACGGAAGTGGTGAAAACAAAAAAAAAATTAAGTCATAGTACGCCGGCTAAAATTTCTTTCATAAATATTTCATATCATACTGAGCTAAAAAAAAATCGTCAGCTGCATGGTGGAGGGGGGATTATACGTCAGCCGTTCGCATGAACTTGTAAAAGTAACACGTAAAAATAAAGTTACAGTATGCCGGGTGAAATTTAACAAAGTTATTCTTTAAATTATCAAAAGTACGAAAACAACAATCAGCTGCATGGGTAGCGGTGGAAAATCCGTCCGCTGATGCACTAAGGATATAGATCATTCGAGTAATACACAATTTCTTTCAAGGTTCAGCTAACAGAACTCCCCTGTCTGCACCCAGCTGACTGATTGTTTTTGCAAACGTAACTATTATAAACTCTGCAGTTTAAGTCTTGTCAAATTTCAACCGGTATAGTGAAAAATTAATGATAATCTCGAGAAGTTAAAGCATATGTGTAAAACAATATCGTACGAAAATATTTTGTTTTTTTCTTGTTTTATTTTACATAGATGAAAAAAATGCATAATATAAAATAATATGAAGAGTAAAACGGAAATTTCATCAACATTATAAATGGAATTTAAACAAAAAAGAGATAGATAGATATAAATAGATATGGAATTATTCGTAATCGATAGTATCGCTATCGTCATCGTCTCCAGATGAATCGTCATCAGAACTTTCGTCTGTCAGATTGTTCTCTTCATCTTTCTCGTGCTCCTGATCTCGATCTTCTTCTTCATCATCTATAAATGAACATGTTAATCATTAAATTCCGGATACCAGAATATACAAACTCAAAGAATGTGTCACCAACAAAAATTCCATACCAGCAATATTTTCGCTGCTATCCGTTATACTGCCGACTGATGGGGTACTTGATATCCCTCGAACCATTTGAAAACATATTTGTCTTCTTTTTCTTCCCATCCCCAGTCAATGGGACATAATTGAGAAGGCTCTTGAAGTGCGCGATGTATGACGTTCGCAGTAAATAGTGGCGTGGCTCCGATTTACATGGTGAAAAGATAGCTCCATCGATACGATTTTTACACTTCAGCATATCTTTCTTATCATTCGTTTCGTAGTTTTTAATAAACGTGGCGACTCGTGTAGCGTTGACATCGTTTATCCCTTTGAATCCGTACAGACGACAAACAAATTCTTCTTTTCTTCAATTGTTGCGAAGACGTCGTCTATTGTACAATTCGGGATATTTGCATTATTACCCAATGTTTGCATGTATGCCTGAGATTTTCGCAACAGTTGTAAAGGCTTATTTTTCCCTTTCCTGTAAAATGCAGGGTTTTCAGAATTTCCGGAACCAATGTGCAAGGTTTTTTTTTTTTTTTTTTTTTTTTTTTTTTAATTTAACAACTATATTCATTTTCATAACTAACTAAAATAAAAATAACAAAATTATATATTAACTTAACCAAAACTATACACAAACTAAAATAAAGCATCGAAAAATTCATCCTCACCGCTGTCGACCGGCAATGTACCCAAGAGACTGGCGGCATTACCACGCTGTATAGCAATGCTTAGCCGCTGGCCAAAATAAAAACCAGCCCTTGGGTCACGAGAAGTGTCAACTAGCCGCTTTGAGATTTCATTAAAAAGGCCATGAGCACTCTGACCCCACGGCCCGAGGGTTTCAACCCCAAACGGCTCGAAAATATAATTGCCAATAAGGTTGCTATACTTTCGCCGCTTGAGGTTTTCCGCAGCCGCAGCGGCAGCGGCAGCGCAGCAAGCCGAGCTAGGAAGATGGGATGTGCATGGTGATTTTCAAACTGATTGTGTGCGACAGAGACACGCAGATGTTCCTTTGAAATTTTAGGGGGAGAGGCTTCGGTAACCCGAAGGTCGTGTTATGGGCTCAGGCAGCTCCAGAATCTATCTCGAAATATGTGTTTAAAAGGAGACAGCGTAGTAGCAATGCTCCAATATTTTTAACTTTTACTGCGTCAGCTGACGGTCTTTCCACCGCCACCCACGCAGCTGATTGTTGTTTTCGTACTTCTCATAATTTTAACAATCACTTACTTAAATTTCATCCGGAGTACTATAACTTTATTTTACGTGTTTCTTTTACAAGTTCTAGCTAGCGGCTGACGCATAATCCCCCCTCTACTATGCAGCTGACAATTTTTTTCAGCTCAGTATGATGTAAACTATATATGAAAAAAATTGCAGCCTGCGTACTAAGACAAAATTTTTATTATTTTTTTACCACTTCCGGAACCACCCACACCCGCACCCACCGCTACTTGAGTAGCTGACGGTTGGTTCACTTATTGGTCATATAAGATCAACCATTGAGGACAATATCAGCTGGCTTACTATGACTTTTTCATTTGCAACGCTACCTCAAAAATGCAGTTAACTTTTTCTACTTTGCTGCTTTCGTACTGTGTACCCGAAACGTTACTTTGTCTAATCGTCCGTCGACAAAACCCCTTTCTACGGTGGTCATGCTACGCATGCTGGAAGGCTTTAAATAGACTCCGGACTCAGGTTAACCGGAGTAATCTTTTTTAGGTGGAGATTCACAGATGACTCCGCCCTGGAGTGTAAATGTGGCGGTATCCCACAAACAATGCGGCACTTGATATCTTGTCCAGCGTGTCCTGTTGTTTGCATGTTACAGGAGTTCATGGACGCTACTGAAAGTCCTAAGCTCGTAGCCAAAACTGGGCTAACTATATATAGATTGCTCTCGATACGCAAAGTAAATAAATAAAGAAGTAGCAGTATACCAACACACGGTTTGCTTTTTTAACTAAGTTGTCACTTGATACTACGCTGACCTACGCCGTCATCTATCTACTTATCTGCACCTTTGTCTGTCTACCTGCCTGACTGACCTACTTTATAAATTAATGCGTTTTATAACTTAATGAAAAATTAAAAATAATACATTTTCGTTTATTGTTGTATTTTCTAAATATAACACGACACGATACCCTAAGGTGTCAAAAATCGTCCTGCCAGGGTCGCAGAATTGTTCGAAACAGTTACCGTGGCTCTGGCACAGGCAACTGTAGGAACACGGGTGGGTTTTCAACCGACGAAAAAAAACGGAGGAGGTTATCAATTCGACGCGTATTTTTTTTTTTTTTTTTTTTATGTATGATCACGCATAACTTTTTACATAGTGGTCCGATTGTGACAATTCTTCTTCTGTTGGAAAGGGTATACTCCCAAGGTGGTCCCATATCAATTTGGAAAACAAAATCGAACCCTAAGGGTCGGAAAACAGGGGATGATTGATTGTTCACTCACTGATTGTAATGTATAAACACGCATAACTTTATACAGAGTAGTCCGATTTTGATAATTCTTTTTGTGTTGGATACGGTATACCTTGCCAAGTATTATTAGTACATTAAAGCCACAAAAAAATATAAAATAAAAACTTTTTAACAACTTTTCGGCGGTTTAATTTTTTTAGTCAGTAAAAGTCTGACACGCTCCCCGCTCCGCCCAGAGCGGGAGACGTCATTTGATGATTTGCCAACAAGCAAACAAAAGGGGTCTAGAATTATTTGCTGAATTCATGGTTACAGTTTGCACATTGTTTAAAAATCTAGTAGCATCATTATCACAAACAGCCTATAATGTTCCCACTGCTGGGACACAGGCCTCTTCTCAGTAAGAGGGAGTGGTCCGTCATCCACTACGCGGGCCCAGTGTCACATGTCTTCGAATTTTTGGTTCTAAGACATGCCGGTTTCCTCACGATGTTTTCTTTCACCGTTTTTAGAGCAGTGGTGATGAAATTATTTAGACAAAGTAAAACGCCTACCTGGGTTTGATCCCACGAGCTACAAGTTGGGGCCGATAGCACTGGGCCACCACTGCTCTCTCTCATCATTCTCCTGCCGTTATCTCAATTTATTAGTGGTCGGCGCAACATGTATTTTTCTTTCACACCTCTCTATCTCTATCAGTCGCCGTCTCAACAGTCATCCCCTTTCTATCCATATCACCATTCACACAGTCCAGCCATCGTTTCTTTGGTCTCCCTCTACTCTTATAGCCATCGACATTCATACTCAATACTCTCCTCACGACATTTTCCTCATTCCTCCGTATCACGTGACCTTACCATGACAACCGATTTCCACACAGCTTTTCAGTTATTGGTGGCACTTTTAGACTTCCTGTGTACTCATTTCTTATCCATTCGTGTAACACCACCTGGTTATTGTAGTTAGCACACTGGTAAAAAAACCTGAAAAGGGTAAGTAATGCTCACCATTCTCATCGCAGCCGTGAGGGTCGAAGAAGAAGTAGTGTCCGCCGTGCTTCCAGATGGCGCCGGAGGCCCCGCGCGCGGTGAACACGCCGTGCGCGTGCTCCTTGAAGAACTGGCGCAGCACTGTCTTCAGCGGCGGCGCGCCTGAACCCGCCTCGGGGTTCAGGGTGCCTGGGGGCAGAGATACCTTTCTTTAAATACAGGAAAACAATACTTCTACTAGTTAATTTTTGGGGAAATATTTGTCTGATCTTCTAAAAAATAACTGAGAAATATATGCAACTATACAATCATTTTGGAATAATAATTTGGTTAGTACACTTTTTAAAATGATTGCCAACTAACTTTTGCCCGCAACTTCGTCTGCGTAAGTGTCGGTTATCGCGGACGCAGACAAAGTCACGGAATAAAAACCGGCGAAGTGCGAGTCGGACTCGCGCACCGAGGGTTCCGTACAAACCTGTAGGTATTCTCGGTTTATGCATAAGGTTCATGTTTATGAAAATAAATGCTTTTTTTTAATTTTTATATTTCGGTTGATTGAATGAAAGGTAAATTGCGGTTTACGATTTATAACGTTTTAAAAAAAACTACTTACTTGATCTCGTTCAAACCAATTTTCGGTGGTAGTTTACATGGTAATGCACATCATATATTTTTTTTAGTTTTATCATTCTCACATTTTTCCACTTTGAAAGTGTCTCTCGCGTAAACTATTCAGTTTAGAAAAAAATGATATTAGAAACCTCAATACAATTTTTGAATTTTTTGAGTTTCAGTTCTATGTATGGGGAACCCCAAAATGTATTGTTTTTTTTTCTATTTTAGTATGAAAATCTTAATTTGGTTCACAAAATACATCTACTTACCAAGTTTCAACAGCATTGCTCTTATAGTTTCGGAAAAAACTGGCTGTGACATACGGACAGACAGACAGACAGACAGACAGACAGATAGACAGACAGACAGACAGACAGACATGACGAATCTATAAGGGTTCCGTTTTTTGCCGTTTGGCAACGGAACCCTAAAAAGTAGCCTATGTCCTTTCTCAGGCTCTAAACCATCTGTGTACCAAACATTTAAATCAGTTCAGTAGTTTTAGCAGGAAAGCGAGACAGACAGACAGAGTTACTTTTGCATTTATAATATTAAACGTGGATAATAAGGCGACCTTTACACTAAAAATATTTCACGTCGTCACGAGGGAAGAGTTGAACGCACTCCTCAGCTTCGAGAATTGATAATCGAGCAATGTGTTTTTTGGACGTGCTGAGTGAGACTCACTCGCACTGCACTCGTTGGATTTTCAATACTTGAATCAAACAATGATGATGGAAAATGCAGTGCGCGAAAAAGTCCCGATTTTGTTACGTTTTTTAACATACATACATACATAAACTCACGCCTTTTTCCCATAGGGGTAGGCAGAAACCACGGAACAACAAACCCTGCTACGATCCTAACATACTCCCCTCTTGTTTCGTTTAGGTTCATACAATTGATCATACACACACGCTGGTTGCGAGTACTACGCACCTAACCTTTTTGAAGAACATCACCAATACGGTCACTATATGTCTTCTTAAGGCGTCCCCTACCGCCGTTTCCACTCACATCTGCCTTGTAAATACCTTTTGTTAGCCGTCCTTCATTCATCCTCTCAACATGACCAAACCATCTTAGCATACTTTTTTCAATTTTTGTCACTACATCATTTAAATCACACCGTTGTCTTATGACATCATTCCTATTTTTAACGCGCCGCTTTTAAATCGTTCACAGGACTTATCAATTCACGTTGTACTTATGAGCATGAGAATCCAAAAGAGTGCATCCCAGCCGGCAAAATACAATGTACAAAATCAAAATCAAAAGTCTTTTATTCAAACTAGGCTGAGAGTCAGCACTTTTTGAACGTCAAAGTTACATAAGACAGTCCCCCCAAAACGCCCGCCCTTCGACACTTCCTAGTGCTTTAGCTGGGAAGATGTGGCGCAACAAACTGTCCAGCAGCACAGCTGTCTGTTCAGTTAGAAGAACTTGATTCTATACAGTATTATGTAAGTAGTTAAAGCCTCGTCCCCACTAGGAACATTTGTCGAGCGACATGTGTCCCCGGAGACATCGGGCGATGTCGCCCTACATCGCCCCACGTCGCCCGATGTCTTGTCTCCGTCCACATCAGTTCAGTCGAATCTATCATGTCTCCGGAAGAGGTAGTGTTGTACAAAAAATATAACAAAATATATACATAGGAGCGATATAGTTCAATAAGTCGCAGCACTACGTGGTTCGACCACATTGTCGCAGGTTGCACGCACGTCCACACTCTATAGCCTCGTCCCCACTAGGAACATTTGTCGAGCGACATGTGTCCCCGGTGACATCGGGCGATGTCGGGCGACGTCGGACGACATCGCCGCGACATTGTCGAAACTGTTCCTTGTCGCACAGTCGATGAAGACTAGTGATAGAGTGTGGACGCGCGTGCAACCTGCGACAATGTGGTCGAACAACGTAGTGCTGCGACTTATTGAACTATATAGCTCCTATGAGTATTTGAAAATTTATAAAAGTGTATGATAAGGACGTGTAAGAATCACCACTTGCTAGGTACTTTAACGTAACAGCAAGTCTTAATTTAGCATCCACGGAATCACGGAATCTAGTTTTCTGTTTAGATATTGATGGGGATATTTTACACAAGAGTATTTCAAAGTCTGTTGATGACATCCGAGTAAAATTATGAAATGAGCCGTCTAGAATACTGAGATCATTAAATACACTTGTTTTTTTCGCAACTACTGTTTAATCCACCATCTTCTCTTCTTCTTTGTTTTTGATGCATTCATCATTATATAAGCCGCACTGTACAACACTACCTCTTCCGGAGACATGATATGTTCAACTGAACTGATGTGGACGGAGACAAGACATCGGACGACGTGGGGCGATGTAGGGCGACATCGCCCGATGTCTCCGGGGACACATGTCGCTCGACAAATGTTCCTAGTGGGGACGAGGCTTATCACTACTCTTCATCGACTGTGCGACAAGGAACAGTTTCAACAATGTCGCGGCGATGTCGTCCGACGTCGCCCGACATCGCCCGATGTCACCGGGGACACATGTTGCTCGACAAATGTTCCTAGTGGGGACGAGGCTTTATATTATAAAACAAAACATACATCAAATACAATTTTTTAACTCTCGACAATAAGCACTGCGATGAAAATACAATGCGTCATAAAAAACCGCCTGTTTGTACATATACATATCCAGTAAGAGCTGACATCTCAATGTACGAAAAGCCGATACAATGCGAGGTCAGGTAAAACTGGAATGGTACAGCTTGACCTGTAGCAGTGTGTACGAAAACGAATCGAAAAGTACTTGAATTGTTTACTTACCAGTGAAAGTGCTGTCCATTACTTCTGTCTCGATGCAATCGTACTCTGACACTTTGAACCTGCAACGAGCGCACACAATAGTTATTTGTTATACAAGAGTGCAAAGTTGCTTTTTAACCGCATGCTCAATTTTGATGACCGAGCAAGCGAAGGATTCTAAAATTGATTCAAAAATTAGAATCCTGAGTAATGAGGGTGTGGATCTTGAACAACCCGTCAGCCGCGTGTCGAATGTCGTGAGCAGAGATTAAAATAAATAAGTCGGGTTTCGAAATTGTGGAACTAATTTACTCAGCAATATTTAGATTGGCTCACGATTCTAATTTTTGAATCAATCTTAGAATCCTAAAGAGCACGAGGTGAAAAAATCTTTGCACTCGAGTGCAACACGTAACTTTTCATCCCACCTCAGTGAGGAAATTACTAAATGCAAATAAAGCATTTTTAATCACAAGATACTTTTATTTCAGTTTAGGTATAAATATTTATTAGGTACCACATTATGATATATTTTAAACACAAAAAAATCGAAGATGATGTGACATCTACCAAACCGCTGGACACACTTCGTGAAATCCCATGGATGCAGGTCCTTCGGGAAATACTGGCGTGATGCAAGTAAAGCTGTACCTGTTCAACACATCAGCGGCCGCTAGGGTGCCGGAGGCGACCTCCTCTCCCTCTTCCTCCTGGCCCTCTTCAGGGCTTTGCGGTGAGTCCATGCTGATGCCCATCTTCTCGAGGTGTTCCATCGTGCTCCCGTAGAGGCTGTCACCGCGGACTAGGGTCTGCAAGTTGTAAATGGCGGTTATGAACGTGAATATGGCTATGGCCATTTTGGCAATTAAAACTGATTTCATCATCATCATCATTTCAGCCGAAAGACGTCCACTGCTGGACATAGGCGTCCCCCAAGCTCCGCCACTTCAACCGGTTTTGTGCTTCCCGCATCCAGCGGATTCCTGCGGCCTTCACAAAGTCATGACTCGACACTTGAAGAGCCATGAGAAATAGCGTAAGAATCATTCATCCTCCTTAGTGCTGCCTCGCCATCCTCGAAAACTTGACGAAATGATGACGTAGAGGATGTAAAATTCACTCGACCTCCGTAGAAAAGGGAGGTAGAAAAGGACTTGACGGGTTTTATGTCTGGTGGGTAATGAAGGGCCCGATGATTGATGTCGGGACGTTGTGTTATACAAACAAGCAAACAAGCAAACTATGCAACTATGTGAGATTGGAGAAACACTATAGGATGTCCAAACGGTTTTAAAAAACGTCACCTGCCAGAATGTATAAGTACCAGATATTTCTGCCTTTTCAGTTCAGTTCAGGAGAATGTTGAAGCTTTCCTATAATATCACATATTTGTGCTGCTATTGTTATATGCCTTCCACAATATTGTATAAGATACTATGTAAAGACTGTTTGAATGAAATGATTCATTGATTACCTTTTCTTCAGACGACAGTATCTTGAGAAAATTGTACTTGTAATCAATGAATTATTACGTTTAAACGCAGATATTGTATCATCAGATTGATGTGTTTACATGTTGTTTTAGTGAATTCGCAAGGGTACTACTATTTATATTGTGCTACAAGCCAAATAATAATACTTAATTTTAACTTTTTTTTTGTACTACCTATCTTTTTTGTTAGTAATAATGTAATGCTGTTTTTTGCATTTTTTAATTTTATAATGTGCTTAGTTTTGTAACATAGTTTATTACTTTAAGTTCTTAGCTGTCGCATTAGGGTAAACCCTGTAATGATAGGTTGAGCAGTTATAAATAAATAAATAAATATATAAATAATATGATCGTCACGAAAATCTGAAACTTCAAGCATAGCCTAGAGAGCAGTGCTGACCTCGTCGATATCGTCGGAGGTCCAGTCGTTGGGGTCCACTACATGCGTCATGGCGAGCGCGGCGATGGCGGCGGGCGTGGCCTGGCGCCCGCGGTGCTCCGACGGGAAGCGCGCGTCGCCCTCGTGGAAACTGCCGCGGACTATCCAACGACCCGGGGCCACCGCTGGGACACAATATTATAGTATTACTAACTGTAGATAGTTTTGTGCCTTGTAAGTGTAGATAGTTTTGTGCCTTGGAGATTATCGTCTATCTTTGGAATATGAACGGGCGATTATGGTATAAATCTGTCTAGTAGTAAGTACCTTAATAAAAGCAAGAGATTGATAACCTCCAAAACCATTTGACGGATCATCATGAAACTTGGCACATACATGTATTTTTTTCATAATTTTTATTTTATAGAAGTAACTAGCTTCTGCCCGCGACTTCGTCCGCATTAAATTTCTTGTTCCCCCGACCCTACCCGTCGCGTCGAATCGCCTACCCGTGCGATTTTCCCCGTTTTTGCAACATTTTTCATTACTGCTCCGCTCTTCTTGGTTGTAGTGTGATGTTATATAACCTATAGCCTTTCTCGATAAATAGACTACCTAACACAAAAAATATTTTTTCAATTCGGACCAGTAGTTCCTGAGATTAGCGCGTTCAATCAAACAAACAAATAAACAAACTCTTCGGCTTTATAATATTAGTATAGATTAGTATAGATATCCATACTTAATATTATAAATGCAAAAGTAACTCTGTCTGTCTGTCTCGCTTTCCTGCTAAAACTACTGAACCGATTTAAAGGAAATTTGGTGCATAGATAGTTTTGAGCCTGAAAAAGGACATAGGCTGCTTTTTATCCCGGTAGTATGTTCCCGCGGGATAATTTCCGAGCTCCACATACTTGTTTGCGTATTTGTTAATGATACACAAAAAATGTGTGTCCGTTTCGACTGCTCGGACATAGTGTCGTAGAACAAAAGCGACTATGTCAACATTATGAAGGAATTTGTAAAACACTAACAATGAAAGTCGCAAATTCGTAAATCCAATATTCAGAAAATTATAAGGGTTTAATCATGGCCACGCCGTTCAAAACATGGAGAACCGCAGCCACGCAGTTTTCTTAAATGGAGCTTAGTAGAGGACCCATTCTTTTTGCTAACCACTAATACGATTTTGAAGAAAATGTAGACAGTATGCACAAAACCCTAAAATCTGGACTTCATGACCTACAGAACTTAAAACCTATAATGCAATTTAGAAGAAAGGTGACCAATATTTATGGTGCGCCAAACAGACATTTCCAAAAGCATCGTTTTTATATCACAGGTAGCCATTATCTTAATGAGAGAATAATTATGGTTAATTAGACGAAGAAATACGAAACTATTAACACTGTTTTTAAAGTGAAACTTTTATTACATCGTCTCACACTTTTTCGTCTGTGTGTTGCATGTCGCGTGGCGGTCGGCCGCGAAGTAGGGATAAAGTGAAAGGCGCTGCTCGCTGGTGCATGTTGTTGTTTATGGATTTATTTCAATTTTGAATGCTTGAATTTATTATTTAACTTATTTCGTATGAATATTAAATTAAGTCTTTTTATTAAGCTATTGCATATATTCCGAAAATTTTTAGTTAAATGTCTATGATGTGAAAAAAAGTTTCACTTTTACCGTGATTTCATAAAAACAATCCTTCACATACAATCCTCCACACACAATCCTTTTTTACAATGATTCGCGCAAGCGGGTGGTATGGCTCGGGCGGTGGTTTGGCTTAGCCCGTATTAGCAGAGAAAAGGAGAGGGAAGCCTTTGTCCAGCAGAAAATATCTTTCAGCTAATGTCGATGTGGACTCACGTTTCATGTTGTTGAGGGGCGCGGGCATGTCGGCGCTGCGCGGCGTGACGTGCACGTCGCTGATGCTGAAGGGCTTGCGCTTCATGTTGGACACGTTGTCCATGAAGTACTCGCACAGCCGCCCCACGCGCGTGAAGTACATCACGCAGCCCTTGCCGCCGTCTTGGAGACCCACCTGGATGATGAAGAGGGTCAGAATCAGAATCAGTCATTTATTTGCTACTAGCTTCTGCCCGCGGCTTCGCCCGTGTGAATGTTAAAAATAACCTACAGGAGCGTACTACCGGGATCAAAAGTACCCTATATGTTAAGCCAGGTAAACAATGTCTAATCGCACTGCTTGCTTTGTCTTATCCGACCCAGAGAATAAAAAGTTTCACAGAATAATCCTCCCCCCATTTCACCCTGTAAGTGATGAAATTTCAATAGCCTTTCTTAGTGGAAACCTACTCCTCACAAAGAATACACCCTCCAAATGCCATGTCTCTAGGAACAGTGGTTTAGGGTGTGCGTTGATATATCAGTCAGTCAGTCAGGACTTTAAATGTTTGAAGGAGTTTTTTATGTAATTTAACTGAATCTACTTCTACGGTCGGTGATTGAACCAGTCAATTACCGTAATTACAGACACAATTAAAAAACCATTATGACTATACCAAATGTGGTATCTCAGGGACTTAGAGGTTAAATGTGAACCACAGCAACAAATACTACTAAAGACGACTGGTGCACATTGCTACATATCTAGCTATACATTTCCATTATAAGCTGACCTTTCATTATAAGGAAATCCCATACAATGTAAGATCAATTTATGCTGGAAATGCATAGTTTTGATGTGTAGCCGTGCGTAGACGGTGGTACCAGCACACACAGCCGATTCAATCTTATTTTCAAGTTCAGATATCGTTTTTGAAAATTTGATGATTATTGATTTCACTGAATGATAAAATTGCAACGATCCCAGCGTGGTTTGACCAGACTCCATTAATTAAATGAAGCACATTTGCACTAGTTTCTGAAGCCTCATGTTTGATGGTGCCACAAACATACGGTGCATAACTAGGAGTACACCCGGGGGGCACTGTAATGGTAAGGAAGTGGTGGGCACCACTTCCTTATAAGATAGGGAAAGATTGCGAGTCGTACCGGTTATGCATCCTAGAGAAGGCAATGGACCAGTGGCGAGACGGTTTATAATAGGTCTTTACCTATGAAAATGCGCGTCGGGAGTCAATTGCGGACTCCCGGCCACCGTAGGCGCGAGCTTGCGGGTGGCGAGCAATGGGTAGCTCGCCGCCCGGTAAGGACCAAGCTCGGGTCGACGGCGCGCAGTGTTCCACGCGCGCCTCAAAGAGATGTCAGCAGCAGTGTAGGGGTCTACTAGGACCGATGCCTGCCAGGGTCGCGTGATTGTTCGAAAGAGATACCGTGACCCTGGCACATGGGCAACTGATGGAACACGGGTGGGTTTTAGTCAGTAAAAGTCTGACACGCCCTCCCGCTCCGCCCAGAGCGGGAGAAGTCATTTGATGATTTCCCATCCTGAAAAAAAAAAAAAAAAAAAAAAACCTATGAAAATGCCGTTTTGTATGAAAAAAATTAAACGATTTTTTTTCATGTATTTTTTATTTGTATTAATCGAAATAATCACCCATGCAATCAATGCCTCTTTGCCAACGCAGTGGCAGTTTATTGATGCCCTTCTTAAAAAAATCAGCTGGACGGGAGGCAACAAATTCTTCAAAGGCATTTTGTACTGCCTCTCGGGTATTAAATTTTTTTCCCGCCAAGAAGTTATCCCAATTCTGGAAAAAGTAGTAGTCTGTAGGCGCAAGGTCTGGTGAGTAGGGCGGATGACGGAGAGCTTCCAACCCCAGTTCTTGCAACTTGGAGACCGTCTGCTGTGCAGTATGAGGTCGCGCGTTGTCGTGCAGGAGCAGCGGAGACGAGCGATTGACCAATGCTGGTTGGAGATGTGCCAGCTTCTCCATCATTGAGTTCAGTTCTTCACAGTACACATTTGCAGTAATGCTCACTCCGTTTGGTAAGAAGCTGTGATGAATCACACCGGAGCTAGACCACCAAACAGTGACCATCACTTTTCTAGGGGTAAGTTTTCGTTTAGGGCATTGTTTAGGTGCCAAACCAGGATCCAACCAACTTGCTGAGCGCTTGCGGTTATCAAACAGAATCCATTTTTCATCGCAAGTAACAATGCGGTTCAAAATTTCTTCATTTGTGTGTCTGTTGAGCAGTGCAAGGCACGTCTTGACGCGTACTTTGCGCTGGCGAACATTGAGTTCGTGGGGCACCCATTTGTCAAGCTTTTTTACCTTGCCAATTTGACGCAAATGGACCAATATTGTTTTGACGCTAACGTCGAAAGCTGCTGCTAATTCAGCCGTAGATTGTGTATCATCAGCTTCCACAATCGCCTTTAATTCGTCATTGTCGACCAAAGTCTTCGGACGACCGCGAGGTTCATTTTTCAGGTCGAAATTTCCAGAACGGAAGCGAGCAAACCAATAACAGGTGGTGCGTTGGTTTGTAGTGTTAGCTCCGTAAACATCGTTGATGTTGCGTGCCGCTTGTGCCGCGTTGCTGCCACGACGGTACTCATATTCCATAATTACTCGAATTTTTAACGTATCCATGATGGCGAAAAAGCCTTGAGTTAAATAACTAGAGAAGCAAACCTCATTCAAATGTGTCAAAAAAACGAACAAATGTCAATAGATTTAGTAAGTAGCCAGTCAGTCTCTCTTCTCAGCAATCGGATTATTTCCACCCATTTATCACAGCGTGCTGCATCTTTAGGCACCCTGCAACGACGTTATTGTTAAAAAAATCACTTATTCCTATAAATTAAAAACTCCCACAAATGTGGGAAACTAAAACTAAGTTTTTAGTGGTAACACTGAACCTAATTGACAAAATGATTGTACGCTGCCAGGCTAGACTAGACCCCTACCATAGGATTTCAATTGAGTAGGTGAAATCCTATGGTAGGGGTCTAGTCTAGCCTGGCAGCGTACATTTTGGTATTCAGAGCGCGGTTATAAGACATAACCACCAAATTGGTAATTTACAGTAGGCTAATTACTTGGCAGTCTCTATAAGGGAAGTAGTAATTCGCTGTAAATGTTTGTTAATGGTAATTAATTGGTATTTGAAATAATTTGTTTAAATTTATTGAGACGGGTAACCTGATGTTGCCAAGGTCAGCCGGGCTAATAAAGTGGATTGGATTGGGCTGTGTTGCAGCCCCTTGTTGTAGCCCCTTTTTGTGTCTGATCTGTGTTGTATTGAATGTCAGGAAGACATTAAAATATTGAGTTTGTACCATTGATATGGTTGTTTGAGAAAATTAATATTTGAAATTGGCATTTTTGAGTATTACCATTGTTTTGAGTTGGAATAAAGGATTATTATTGTTTTACCATTGACACAGTGGTTTGTGAACTTAACATTTGGAATTGGATTAGAATTTGAATATTTGAATTGAATATGATATAGAATTTTGAACGTTGATATTGATTTTGAATTAAAATAAAAGTTTATTGTTGAATTGAATTGAAACCAATATATTGTTATTTCTTGAGTTGCTGATTAGTCAGTTTGGTAGTTATTTTGTAATTGATTGTTTGAACTTTGTTACTTAATTACCTTTTGCTTGGTTTATTTTAATTGATTGTTTGCGTTGGATTTCCTTGTTATTTATTGATTGAACTTTGTTATTTGATAATTTAATTGTTTTGTTTTTTGAATGGTTTTGTTTGTGCAATGGCATACAAATGGAAATATTGCAGTGCCGGACACCTGTCCAGGTCAAGCCGGAGACCTCGGTTGTTTCAGGTCCCGGACTATTGAGTAGATTGCCTGCTTTGGAACTGCCACACTTGACGGTCGCTGGGACCACTGGTAAGGTTTCCACAACCTGTTTGCAAGTTTGGTTGATGCACGCTCGGACCTCAGACCCGCCCAAAAGTTGGCCTATTTGTTGTCTGTCCTGGAAGGTGAGGCCCGAGCCTTGGTGCAGCATCTGTCTTTGACTGACTCAGCCTACCCTACCGCTGTGGAGCTACTCACCCGGCGGTACCAAAATAAACGTTGTTTGGCTGACATTCATATTGAATTGATTTTGGGGTTACCGGTCATTACTGGATTGTCTGCATTGCGTACTGACCTGTTGAACCCGTTGGTGGCAGCGACCAACGCTTTAAAGCAATTGGACTTGCCGGTGGACCATTGGTCTTACCTTTTGGTGCACGTTGTGCTGCAACGGCTTCCTGCCGATTTGAGGGCTCGTTTCGAGCAAAAGTATGGTGGGGATAGTGTCACACATCTCCCCCCATTTGATGACCTCGTCCAATTTTTGGAGGATGAGTGTCGGTTTGTGGACAACTCTGGCGTTGCCACTGAGTCATGCCAGCCGTCTCCCCGGCCACGAGACCAGGGACGGACTAGGGCTCGCGGGCCTGTTGATGGTCGCCCCGCCGCTCGTTTTGCTGGCACCCAGAGACGTCCTGGTTGTGAGTTTTGTAGGGACACGGGGCATGGCATGGCAACTTGCGCGGCCTTTTTGAAGTTGCACGTGAGTGCCCGCCGCCGAATTGCCAATGCACGCCGCATGTGCTTCTCTTGTTTGGGGGCTCACTTCCATAGGGACTGCCCCAACCCCCGCCCTTGTAGAATTTGTAGGGGGTCCCATTTGGACATTTTGTGCGCTAACGCGAACCACGCTGGCAGACCAGCCTCTGATGAAGGTTCGCGCACGGGGGGGTACCATGGAGTTGGTCACCGGGCTTCTGGCTCGCCGGTTCAGAACCGGGGAGAGGCCCGCAATTTTGAGCGCCGCACTCCACCCCCCGCGCAAGTTGATCGGGAGCCGCGCGACCGCCATTTGGTCCCCCGCGTAAAGGCGATTACGCAATTGTTGCTAGGCACCGCTGGCCAGACCAGCACCGCCTTCCCTCCCCTCCTTTGGCGGAACGTCTCCGGTTGGAGTCACGCCCCCCGCCATTCAGGCCTCCGGTGGGATATGCCAATCCAGCGATGGCGCTTGGCTCGGGACACCGCGCGGACGAGGAGTTTAGCCTCCATCCTCGTCGCGAGGGACTTGAGCTTGGGTGCGGAGCCTGGGTGTGCGGCGATCGGTCGCCGCCCAGGCATTGTTAGGACATTGGCGCCTGCCCCGCTAAGGTACCTCTCAGATCGACACGGTTTTGTTGCCAACGGCATCGGTCAGGTCTGGGGGCCCACGGGGGACTCTGTTGTGGTCCGTGTCATTATGGACATGGGAGCCCAGGGTTGCCTTTTGTCTATTGTTTTTGTACGCTGCCAGGCTAGGCCTCACAATACGATTTCAAGTGCGCAGTGGAAGAGTTATAATCGTGGGGCTCTAGAGACAAGAAGTGGCGAGCGTTACTAGTCCGCCGTACGCGGAGCAGACAATCAAATCAAACACTTACCTGTTGGTTGAAGAACACTGCTCTGGTGCCAACCTGGAGATATGTATGTAAGTGAGTGTATGTGTATCGTGTCGTGACGTTATGAGTATTCTCCTGGTAACAATCCGCTTCCAATTAGACTGGAGACAATCACAGCATGCGGTCTTCAAATCACTCATTCACAATAGCGTCACTTTGACTTGACCTTCAAACCATTTCAACAAGATATGTCCAAACCCGTGTTATTACGCCAAATTAGGGGTTAGCTACATTCACCTCAACTGGGTCATGACAGATTGTCCACAAAACGACAGGGGTAAGGGATAACTTTCCAAAAGATCGCGAAATTCAAGCTGCGACGTGTTCCCTGTTTTACCATCAAAATCCAAGAGAAAGTGTCAAACGTCAAAATCAAACTTGACAAGTCAGATGTCATTCCGTTACGCGTTGCGTGCGCATAGAGAAACTATTTCAGGACGCAACATCTACCCCCCCCCGGACGGGCCTTCCCGTCCGCTAATCACTTGGCAATCCCGACAAGGTTGCGTTTTATCAGTCCACCTGACGCGCTGCTGGAGGATGTGCAAATACTCCAAGCTCCAACGCTTCCAAAACTCTGAGCGAGCTGCTGCACCAACTGAAACCGCGATAGCCAATTTTGGCTCACATCGACAAAAGGGTGCTCCGGCAGGGCGACAAGTGGCTGTCAAATCAAAAAATGGCCCGGGGTCAGGGCCTCCAAAACGTTCGGGTCCGAAGACAGCGGGCACAATGGACGCGAGTTCAATACAGCTTCAATGCGGCAAAATACCGTAGCTAACTCCTTAAAGGTGAGAACGGTGTCTCCCAACAGTCTGCGCCAGAGTCCCTAACCGCCTTCACCGCGGCCTCAAAATACCCCCCCAATGGGGGCAGGCTGGCGGGTCAAAACAATAACAAACAACAAAACAACCAAACAACAATAACAACCAAACAACAATAACAACCAAACAACAACAACAACAATTTAACCAAATGGCCCTCCCTAGGCAACAAAAGGGGGTGACGGACCCCATAAGGAAGGCTAGAGTGACTCAACCGTCAACAACCAAACAACAAAAGACCCGTATCGTCCAAAAAGGGGTTCAATTTAATAACGGCTCCCGACAATATCCAAAACTCTCGCTGCAGAATGGCCAACAGCGCATTGCAACCGGCATGCGAGTTCTTAATGTGACGATCAGTCACCAACAATTCAACAACAAAACAACAATTCAACAATTTGTCTAGGGAGCTTTATCGACTCAACAAAACTCAGGGTCCTTCGTTCCAACAGCGAGCACCTTGAGCCCGGGCAAAGGACCCGACATCAAGAGTGGCGATCGAGGCCAATCATCCTCGGGATGAGTCAGCCAGTCTGGTCCCCACCATAGGGGGTAAGCAAACAAGCGGGGTGCCATGCACCCACGTGAGGCCACGGCGCCTGGGTTCAAATCTCCAGGCAAGTGCCTCCAAATCAAAGGCGTATCAAAATTTTGAATCTGGGACACTCGGTACGCAACAAAGACCTCCAAAGAGTGGACGGACGTCTTCAACCAACACAAACAATTTGACTGTCCGTCCAGGTGTAAGAAACCCGAATGTCCACAGTTCCACCCAAAGTGTGAGCAACGTGGTTCAATAGACGCACAAGACGCGCCGCCCCTGACAATTCAACTTAGGGATGGTCAGTGCCGTCCGGAGGGGGGCCACCTTGCTCTTGGCCAAGACCAGTGACAAATTCACCTGGCCTGTTGCGCAGACGGTGCGCAGACAAACAACAGCTGCATAACCGTGCGAAGACGCATCACAAACAAGGGTAGCAGTGTAGCTCCCAGGGGGGAGGATAGCGCGGGTAACACGACCTCGTTGACTGCAGGGAGTGCGGATACAAATTGGAGCCAATCTTCCAACAGGGTTTCCCGAATTGGCTCGTCCCAGCCAAGTCCCGCTGTTAGGGCTTCATTGGTTTCTTCAAATAAAAATGACTAGACTTCTCAACAATCGTTTTTACTCCATCAACCAAGCTCACATTAATAGTAATAATATTTTAAAAACACTCCGCGACCGAGGCGCGCGCGTCGCGCGATTTAGTTACCGCGCTGACCGTAGGTGGCGTCACCGTTGCCTTTGCTGCGACGCTAGATGCGCGTAGCACAGCTAGATGGCGTTGTTGGTAGCAAACATGCCGGCCGCCTTGAAATCCTCAGGTTTCAAGAATGAGGAGCTGCTTTGCCAGCGGTGCCGGCTCCGCTGTCCTCCTGGATACCACCACTCGTCGCCGTTGGCACTGGGAGTGGGCAAATTTTGGTGAAGGCTCGCAGCACTGTGCCCGTCGCTGTTTTGAGCTCAGCTACACGGCTCACACCATCACGTCCTGTGAACACTTTTATAATTCTGCCCATGCGCCATTTAAGGGGCGGTAAGTGATCCTCCTTAATGACGGCAAGAGTATTCAGAGCTAAATCCTGGTTATGTGTCTTCCACTTGGTCCTTATTTGAAGCTCTGAGATGTAATCGGTCGACCAACGCTTCCAGAACTGTTGCCGCAGTTGCTCGACTTTCTGGAACCGCGTCAGGCGAGTAATCGGTTCTTCTGTCAGGTCCTTGCAGGCTGGCGCGAGGAGCGGCCGTCCGATTAGGAAGTGTGCTGGACTAAGTGGGAGAAGGTCATGTGGGTCAGAGGACATAGGACACATTGGACGGGAATTCAGGACGGCTTCAATCTGTGACAACACCGCGCTGAATTCCTCGTAGGTAAGATTAGCGGTACCCATGACTCGCCGAAGATGATATTTACAGGATTTAACTCCTGCCTCCCATAATCCCCCAAAATGAGGAGCATAAGGCGGTATAAATTTGAACTGTATGTCGTCGTTAGATAAGTGGTCAATAATTTGATGTGAATGCTCGTTGAACATTAACTTAACTTCGTTCATGGCTCCGACAAAATTTGTCCCGTTATCCGAGAAAATTTGAGCCGGTTTACCACGACGGGATATAAATCTTTTGAGTGCTAATAAGTACCCATGTGCAGAAAGGGTACTGACTAATTCGAGGTGGATGGCTCGAGTAATAAAACAAACAAATAGGCATATATACCCTTTTTCAACTTTAGCCCCCCTACCTTTGCGGTTTAGCACCGATACGGGTCCAGCATAGTCCACCCCACAACGAATGAAGGGAAAACCCGGTTCCAACCGTTCCGCAGGCAGGTTACCCATGATTGGGGAAACGGTCTTTCCCTTAAGTCGTGTGCAGCGGACACACTGGTGTACCACTTTTCTGGCCAAATTTCTCCCCCCTAATGGCCACCAACTCTCACGCATAGTAGCCAATAGAAGTTGGGGCCCAGCATGGAGAAGTTTATTATGTGAATGCTGGAACAATAAAAATGTTAATCGATGTTTACAGCATAATAAGCTCGGGTGCTTTTTGTCGTACTCAAAATTAGGCGCGTTAGTTAGGCGTCCGCCCACTCTGATTATATTATGACTGTCTAAGAATATATTCAGGCTAGAAATTGCACTTGTTGTGTGTAATGGCAGCTTATTTTTCAAACTAATATATTCATTAGGGAACGATTCTTGTTGTGCAAGACGTGTTAACATTTGTGTGGACGCACACAACTCACTCACCGATAACGGCCCAACTGTGCGATCGTGTCGTGGTGTGCGTAAATTATGAATGAAACGTACCACGTATGCGCCTGCACGTCTCAAGCGGTTGTACGATGAGAACCGTTCAAAATCAATGACAATGTTTTTGGTGTTTGTGATATCACAAACCAATGCAGTAGTTTGTGTTTTTAGTTCTGGTAGGTCGCCAGCGTAATCGGAATGCGATGTTGAGCCCTGCTGCGACCACATCAACTCATGACTCTGAAGGAATGGTGGACCGTACCACCACTGGCTACAGTCAATGAGCGTGTCCAGGCTGAGACCGCGTGAGACTAAGTCCGCTGGATTATTTTTAGTACCTACATGTGACCACACAGCATTACTGGTAATTTCATTTATTTCTACTACTCTATTTTGAACGAAGGTTTTTAACGAGTGAGGGGACATTCGAAGCCACCCCAGGACAATGGTTGAATCTGTCCAAAAAACAACTTTATAAAATGTCAATCGTAATGAATTAATTACCCTTTTATATAACCGTGCGCCGATCAACGCCCCGCATAATTCTAATCGCGGTATACTTGTCGGTTTTAATGGCGCAACTTTACTTTTGGAACAAAGTAACTTAACAGTAACAGGCGAATTATCCGAGTATGTACGCACATAGGCGCATGCGCCATATGCACGCTGCGATGCGTCAGTAAAAATATGCAATTCTATGTATTGTGTGTGAGAACTCATTACATATCGCGGTATTCGTAATGTGTGTAAACATTGTAATGAGGTAATAAATTTATCCCATGATAACACCACATCATTAGGAACCGGATCATCCCAATTTATTTTACATAACCATAACCTTTGCATGAGAATTTTTGCTATTATTATTGCCGGTGCTAATATACCCAACGGGTCATACACCTGCGCTATTAGTGATAACATTGTACGTTTAGTTAATGGGTTCGTATTATGAATTACTGCCCGTGATGTAAAATGTAATTCATCGTTTTTATTGAACCAACCCATACCTAAAGTTTTATTTTGACACTGATCTCCTAATGCCAATCTTTTTGATATGTCATGAGCAGTAATGTCCAGATTAAATATCCATTTACGTAATGGAAGACACGCCGATTTTAAAGTATTAGTGACCTTATCGCACATATCTAATAAACTATTTAAGTCATCATCACCTATTAATACATCATCTACGTAAAAATCATCCTTAATCACAGTAGCTACCTGTTCATCCTCACATTCACGTGCGAGTTGATTCAGACACCTCATACTCAGATAAGGCGCTGACGCCGTACCGTACGTCACAGTGTTAAGACGGTATATACCTATTGGGTCCGATGAGTTTTTACGCCACAAAATTAATTGTAATTCACGTTGATCTGGTTGTATTAATATTTGACGGTACATTTTTTCCACATCGGCACATGCTACGTGTTTATACCGCCTAAAGCGTAACAACATGGAAAAAATGTCATTCTGCAGTGGCGGCCCAATAAACTGGATACTGTTTAAGGACTTTCCTGTAGATGTTGCTGCGTTAGCATCGAACACTGTGCGCAGTTTAGTTGTACTACTGTTTTCATTCATGACACCGTGATGTGGTAAGAAATAGTGAGGTGACCCGTATGTATCTATGCGAGTCATGTGGCCGAGATTTTCGTATTCAGTCATGAAATTAACATATTTTTCCTTAAATTCCGGCAAACGAGTAAACTTTCGTTCAAGCGACAATAAACGTTTTTCAGCTACACTGTAACTTTCTCCGAGAACCGTAGGCGATTCCTTAAACGGGATACGCACTGAGAATTTACCTTGCCGAGTGCGTTTTGTCGTTTCCACGAAAATATTCTCGCATTTTTGCTCGTCGGAACTAAGTATATTCTCAACGTTGGGAATCTCTTCCAGCTCCCAAAATTGTTTTAATTGAGCATCTAAAGTTTGCGAATAATTGCACTGAACCTGGTTAATGCGCAGGCCATTATTATTATTATACAGAGGTCCAGACATTATCCACCCTAGCTGAGTGTTTTGTAAATACGGTCCATTTTTTAACCTAAGTTTACCATCAATCAACAAATCCCAAAACTTATCCGCACCTATCAGAATATCAATATCCGACGGCGAATGAAAAGTCGGGTCAGCCAGTTGAATATTGTCTGGGATACTAATATTCGTTACATTAATATTACATGCCGGTAACCTATTCGTAATACACGGCAACACTAAACATTCAATATTAGTATGATAATTCTTAACTTTCGAACGTAATAATATTTTACACGTGTGGGTAGACTCCGCGATCGAATGACCCACACCGGTAACTTGATAAGTGGACTGTAATAAAGGTGCATTTAGCTTATCGCATAAAGATTTCCTAATAAAACACTGCTGGCTACCGTTATCGAGAAGCACGCGTGCAGTGTGATATTTATTTTCATTATCTGCAATATCCACTAGCGCTGTGGACAGCAGGACCGTAGGTAACACGGAATGTGATGTTTGTTTACAAAGCGAATCGTTACTCTCAGCTGACGAATGCAACGAAGTTGAGACATTAGACGCGTTAGTGGTTACCGGCTGCGGTTGGTTATTATTCGCACCTACCACGTTTACGTTGTCTCCGCTATCGACATGAATCAAACTATTATGCTTCTCAAGATGACACAGCCTACACGGGCCGAATTTGCAATCTTGTACGGCATGGCCTGAACGTAAACAATTCTTACAAATAGTTGTTGTGTTCACAAAGTTAATCCTCTCTTGAACAGGTAGATTAATAAACTTAGAACACGTATAAAGGGAATGATTACCTCTGCACATTATACACACGCGCGGACTACGCTTACTTGGTTTCGAATTATTATTATTATCACCACCACTTGTAGCGACGTAACTATTAGTAGATTGTTTTTTGTTTTGTGTTTGTTCACTACTTTTGGTGTCGTGTGAATGCTTACTGTGATTTACCTTTATAATATCTAACATATCCGCCCTGTCCTTAAGAAACTTAAGTAAATCATCTAACTTCACGAATGGCGGCTTGGTGTTAGCCTTATAAAGTGTACCCTGAAACTGTTCCCATTCACGTTCTGTACTGGGATCTAACTTCGAAACAACCAAATAAATAACTAACGTGTCCCACGCATGCGTTTGTTCCCCCAGCGAGGAAAGCGCGCGTAGGTTTCTTAGCACAGTGTCTATAAGTTTCCTTAATTGTGAAGCTGATTCTTTATGTAAAGAAGGAATCGCATAAAGGGACTTGACGTGGTTGTGTTGCAATAGCCGTAGGTTGTTGTACCGATTCTCTAGCAGCTCCCATGCGTGAGAGTAGTTACTGGCCGTAAATTCCAGTGCACTAATGACTTGCGACGCACTATTCGTTAATGACGAACGTAAATAATGGAATTTTTGTATACAATCTAAATCCTCACGCTCATGGATCATACTACAATACGAATTCTTAAATTCCAACCAGCGATCGTATGAGCCGTCAAAGGTAGGTATTTTAATGTCCGGTAATTTTACACATATTTTGCTTTTAGTAGTTACATTATTATTTTCAGGTACATCTTTCTGCAGCATGAGTTTGGCGGAAGCTACCGTCTTATAATACTGATCTTCAAAACGGTCTCGGTCTTCCAATTGTTTTGGAAGATCGAGCTCGTCTGCATTTTCCTCAATGAAACTTTGTAACTCGGTGTAACTATTTAACAAACTCGAACTGTTATCCACGCGTAACTGTAACTCAAATATTTGTTGTTCACTTAACGGGCATATACATCTTTTAACATAATTTTCGAATATAGTTAATCGACCTTTGACCACTGCTCTTTTCTTAACAAGTTCCGACATCTTAGCTTCACTCATTTTAAAGGATAATAAGGACACAAGAGTACTCACTACAATCCTTCCTGTACGATATGCGCCACGGGTCGCCCGCGCAGTCCCGCGAGAAAACGACTCAGGCCGTTAGGGTACACCGGCTGGGCACCGCTGCTCAATAACTAGGAAGGAATACAGCACGAATGTCAACACAGACCGAGAGATAGGATGGGGAAAATGATAGGATACTCAGACCTGCCACTCCTCGAATCCACTCGAAGTCTCGATACTCGTACTCGTTAACACGTGTTCGTGCAATGGCGGGTGAATTTTCTTCTTGGATTCGTATATTTATGCGACGAATCCTTGAACTTATAAATTCTCCATAGATAGAACTCCTCTAATTCTTCATAATCCGGCTCGAAGGACCATTATGTTAGGGCTTCATTGGTTTCTTCAAATAAAAATGACTAGACTTCTCAACAATCGTTTTTACTCCATCAACCAAGCTCACATTAATAGTAATAATATTTTAAAAACACTCCGCGACCGAGGCGCGCGCGTCGCGCGATTTAGTTACCGCGCTGACCGTAGGTGGCGTCACCGTTGCCTTTGCTGCGACGCTAGATGCGCGTAGCACAGCTAGATGGCGTTGTTGGTAGCAAACACCCGCAGTCCAAAGGCGCTCAAGAAAACAATTTTGCCCAAAACAATACAAACAAAACAATAGACAAAAGGCAACCCTGGGCTCCCATGTCCAAAATGACACGGACCACAACAGAGTCCCCCGTGGGCCCCCAGACCTGACCGATGCCGTTGGCAACAAAACCGTGTCAATCTGAGGGGTACCTTAGCGGGGCAGGCGCCAATGTCCTAACAATGCCTGGGCGGCGACCGATCGCCGCACCCAGGCCCAAGTCTTTCCCGACGAGGATGGAATTCAAACTCCTCGTCCGCGCGGTGTCCCGAGCCATGCGCCATCGCTGGAAGGGCATATCCCACCGGATGCCCGAATGGCGGGGGGCGTGACTCCAACCGGGGACGTTCCGCCAATGGAGGGGACGGAAGGCGGTGCTGGTCTGGCCAGCGGTGCTTAGCAACAATTGCGTAATCTCCTTTACGCGGGGAGACCAAATGGCTGTCGCGCGGCTCCCGATCAACTTGCGCGGGGGGTGGAGTGCGGCGCTCAAAATTGCGGGCCTCTCCCCGGTTCTGAACCGGCGAGGCAGAAGCCCGGTGACCAACTCCATGGTACCCCCCCGTACGCGAACCTTCAACAGAGGCTGGTCTTCCAGCGTGGTTCGCGTTAGCGCACAAAATGTCCAAATGGGACCCCCCACAAATTCTACAAGGGCGGGGGTTGGGGCAGTCCCGATGGAAGTGAGCCCCCAAACAAGAGAAGCACATGCGGCGTGCATTGGCAATTCGGCGGCGGGCACTCACGTGCAATTTCAAAAAGGCCGCGCAAGTTGCCATGCCATGCCCCGTGTCCCTACAAAACTCACAACCAGGACGACTCTGGGTGCCAGCAAAACGAGCGGCGGGGCGACCATCAACAGGCCCGCGAGCCCTAGTCCATCCCTGTTCTCGTGGCCGGGAAGACGGCTGGCATGACTCAGTGGCAACGCCAGAGTTGTCCACAAACCGACACTCATCCTCCAAAAATTGGACGAGGTCATCAAATGGGGGGAGATGTGTGACACTATCCCCACCATACTTTTGCTCGAAACGAGCCCTCAAATCGGCAGGAAGCCGTTGCAGCACAACATGCACCAAAGGGTAAGACCATTGGTCCACCGGCAAGTCCAATCGCTTTAAAGCGTTGGTCGCTGCCACCAACGGGTTCAACAGGTCAGTACGCAATGCTGACAATCCAGTAATGACCGGTAACCCCAAAATCAATTCAATATGAACGTCAGCCAAACAACGTTTGTTTTGGTACCGCCGGGTGAGTAGTCCCACAGCGGTAGGGTAGGCTGAGTCAGTCAAAGACAGATGCTGCACCAAGGCTCGGGCCTCACCTTCCAGGACAGACAACAAATAGGCCAACTTTTGGGCGGGTCTGAGGTCCGAGCGTGCATCAACCAAACTTTCAAACAGGTTTTGGAAACTTAACCAGTGGTCCAGACGACCGTCAAAATGTGGCAGTTCCAAAGTAGGCAGTCTACTCAATAGTCCGGGACCTGAAACAACCGAGGTCTCCGGTTTGACCTGGACAGGTGTCCGGCTCTCCAATATTTCCCGAGCACGTTGACCAATGACATCCCCCAGGTCCAAGATCTGGTCGTAGTCAGCAAGGACCTTGTCACGTGCTGCCTGATCCAGCACTTCCAGAGCCACATCACAAATGTACTCGTTGAAGCGGGTAAGGAGAACATCAACGTTGCCGAGTCTCACGTTCAACTGCTCGAACCGAGCCCGAGTGACCGCTTCAAGATCCGGGCGCTCAGCGGTTGCTGCAGCTGAAGCGAACCACCGTAGCTGTGTGGTCAATCCACTGATTGCCTCTCTCACCGCTTTGTGTGCCATTGCACAAACAATACAATTAAATTATCAAATAACAAAGTTCAATCAATAAATAACAAGGAAATCCAACGCAAACAATCAAATAAAATAAACCAAGCAAAAGGTAATTAAGTAACAAAGTTCAAACAATCAATTACAAAATAACTACAAACAATTGGTTTCAATCCAAACTGACTAATCAGCAACTCAAGAAATAACAAATACTGGCTTCAATTCAATTCAACAATAAACTTTTATTTTTATTCAAAATCAATATCAACGTTCAAAAAATTCTATTTTACATTCAATTCAAATATTCAAATTCTAATCCAATTCCAAATGTATAGTTCACAAACCACTGTGTCAATGGTAAAACAATAATAATCCTTTATTCCAACTCAAAACAATGGTAATACTCAAAAATGCCAATTTCTAATATTAATTTTCTCAAACAACCATATCAATGGTACAAACTCAATATTTTAATGTCTTCCTGACATTCAATACAACACAGAGGTCAATTAACAACAACAAGAGGTTATAACATAGCTCAATCTAACCAACTCTGTTAGAATATGCAAACCTGGTTGACCCCGTCAATATGAGTTACTCGACTCAATAAATTCCAACAAATTTCAAACAAACAAGCAATCATAGTTAACAAATATTTACAGCGTATTACTACTTCCCTTATAGAGACTGCCAAGTAATTAGCCTACTGTAAATTACCAATTTGGTGGTTATGTCTTATAACCGCGCTCTGAATACCAAAATGTACGCTGCCAGGCTAGGCCTCACAATACGATTTCAAGTGCGCAGTGGAAGAGTTATAATCGTGGGGCTCTAGAGACAAGAAGTGGCGAGCGTTACTAGTCCGCCGTACGCGGAGCAGACAATCAAATCAAACACTTACCTGTTGGTTGAAGGACACTGCTCTGGTGCCAACCTGGAGATATGTATGTAAGTGAGTGTATGTGTATCGTGTCGTGACGTTATGAGTATTCTCCTGGTAACAATCCGCTTCCAATTAGGCTGGAGACAATCACAGCATGCGGTCTTCAAATCACTCATTCACAATAGCGTCACTTTGACTTGACCTTCAAACCATTTCAACAAGATATGTCCAAACCCGTGTTATTACGCCAAATTAGGGGTTAGCTACATTCACCTCAACTGGGTCATGACAGATTGTCCACAAAACGACCGGGGTAAGGGATAACTTTCCAAAAGATCGCGAAATTCAAGCTGCGACGTGTTCCCTGTTTTACCACCAAAATCCAAGAGAAAGTGTCAAACGTCAAAATCAAACTTGACAAGTCAGATGTCATTCCGTTACGCGTTGCGTGCGCATAGAGAAACTATTTCAGGACGCAACAGTTTTGTTGTTTGTTTGTATTGTTTTGGGCAAAATTGTTTTCTTCAGCGCCTTTGGACTGCGGGACTTGGTTGGAACGAGCCACTTCGGGAAACCCTATTGGATGATTGGCTCCAATTTGTATCCGCACTCCCTGCAGTCAACGAGGTCGTGTTACCCCGCGCTATCCTCCCCCCTGGGAGCTACACTGCTACCCTTGTTTGTAATGCGTCTTCGCACGGTTATGCAGCTGTTGTTTGTCTGCGCACCGTCTGCGCACAGGCCAGGTGAATTTGTCACTGGTCTTGGCCAAGAGCAAGGTGGCCCCCCTTCGGACGGCACTGACCATCCCTAAGTTGAATTGTCAGGGGCGGCGCGTCTTGTGCGTCTATTGAACCACGTTGCTCACACTTTGGGTGGAACTGTGGACATTCCGGTTTCTTACACCTGGACGGACAGTCAAATTGTTTGTGTTGGTTGAAGACGTCCGTCCACTCTTTGGAGGTCTTTGTTGCGTACCGAGTGTCCCAGATTCAAAATTTTAAAACGCATTTGATTTGGAGGCACGTGCCTGGAGATTTGAACCCAGGCGCCGTGGCCTCACGTGGGTGCATGGCACCCCGCTTGTTTGCTTACCCCCTATGGTGGGGACCAGACTGGCTGACTCATCCCGAGGATGATTGGCCTCGATCGCCAGTCTTGATGTCGGGTCCTTTGCCCGGGCTCAAGGTGCTCGCTGTTGGAACAAAGGACCCTGAGTTTTGTTGAGTCGATAAAGCTCCCTCGACAAATTGTTGAATTGTTTTTTTTTTTGTTGTTGAATTGTTGGTGACTGATCGTCACATTAAGAACTCGCATGCCGGTTGCAATGCGCTGTTGGCCATTCTGCAGCGAGAGTTTGGATGTTGTCGGGAGCCGTTAGTAAGTTGAACCCCTTTTTTGGACGATACGGGTCTTTTGTTGTTTGGTTGACGGTTGAGGCACTCTAGCCTTCCTTATGGGGCCCGTCACCCCCTTTTGTTGCCTAAGGAGGGCCATTTGGTTAAATTGTTGTTGTTGTTGTTGTTGTTTGGTTGTTATTGTTGTTTGGTTGTTTGTTGTTTGTTATTGTTTGACCCGCCAGCCTGCCCCCATTGGGGGGTATTTTGAGGCCGCGGTGAAGGCGGTTGAGGACTCTGGCGCAGATTGTTGGGAGACACCGTTCTCACCTTTTAGGAGTTAGCTACGGTATTTTGCCGCATTGAAGCTGTATTGAACTCGCGTCCATTGTGCCCGCTGTCTTCGGACCTGAACGTCTTGGAGGCCCTGACCCCGGGCCATTTTTTGATTTGACAGCCACTTGTCGCCCTGCCGGAGCACCCTTTTGTCGATGTGAGCCAAAATTGGCTATCGCGGTTTCAGTTGGTGCAGCAGCTCGCTCAGAGTTTTGGAAGCGTTGGAGCTTGGAGTATTTGCACATCCTCCAGCAGCGCGTCAGGTGGACTGATAAAACGCAACCTTGTCGGGATTGCCAAGTGATTAGCGGACGGGAAGGCCCGTCCGGGGGGGGGGTAGATGTTCTGTCATTCGCATGTTCTGTCATGCGCATTCCGTTAGGCGCACAGATAATAAACGGGACAGAACAATGATATTAGCTTACTTTGATATCAGGTGTTTTTTAGATACTGTTAAAAATAAATATGATTTCTTAGAATTTCTGAATGACAAATCTCATTTTTATATCATTTACACTGATGGATCTAAAACTGATGATTGTGTTAAAGCAGCATATTATGACCCACAAAAGAGGATAACAAAATGCTTTAAAATGCCAAATAGTTGTAGTATATTCACTGCAGAAGGTTGGGCTATACTAGCTGCTTTATCTTATGTAAATACTTTTGTAAATATTGATGAACATGGTGTAAGCAAAAATGTAAATAGTGTAAATAATTTATTAATTGTAAGTGATTCCAGAAATGTTTTATCTAGTTTATGTAATTGTAACCTAAGTTATAAACAAAATTACATTGTACATAGAATTAAGTATACTCTACAAAAAGTTGGGAAAACATGTAGAATTTTTGTGGGTTCCATCTCATAGTGGCATAGTTGGTAATGAGGTTGTAGAATTGGCAACTCGTCAGGATCACGACGAGGATATTACAGAATCTTTCAAGGTCCCTTTCACGGATTACTATCAACAATTTAAAACATTATCTAAAATATGGAAGGATTATTGGGACGCAACAAAAGAAACAAAAGGAAAATGGTATTCAGAATTACAGCAAGACTTACCAACAACGCCGTGGTACAATAAATTCAAATACTCCAGCAGAAAGTTCATAACAGTCATTAATCGCTTGCGATTTGGCCATTGTTTAGTCCCAGCTCATCTCTACAGGATGAGAATCATCAGTGAAAGCAAATGTACCTATTGTTCCGAAGAAAATGCGGATATAAAACACGTTATATTTGACTGTGAATCGTTCGCCATGCAAAGACTGTTACTTGTCAGTGAAATTAGTGATATAGCAGAACAAAACTCTTTTATGTGTTCCCCGCCACGTTCAGGAATTACTTTCCAACACAGTTTATTTCAATTCATTATTTAGATATTTACTGAATACTGTAGGAAAAATTTAATTGTTTCGGGGTTCATTAGATTGTTTTTTTTTTATGTTTAACTAATATTTTGTTGTTATTAATTAGATAATTTCATCGCCTCTTAGATGTACTTAGCTCGTATGAGCGGTAAACACTTTTGATGAACTTGTTATTGTTTTATGTATTTTTAGTGAGAATAAGAGTAGTATGTTTAATGATTACGACTGAAGGACATGTATCCATGGTCAGGAATAAATTAAAAAAAAAAAATTGACAAAATGATACATAATGTTTATTTTATTGCGTTTTTACGTAGATATAGACACAGAAACAATAAGCTTACATATGGAAAGTAATTCAGATTAATTTATTGTGTTTTTGTAATCTAGAATCGCACTCTTTCACTATGCATTAACCCATTTTGGCGAATTTTTTTGTCGCCTGTCACTGGGTCCATTTTGGTTGGCGTCACAGAGAGCACTGAACTGACGTTTGCTATGCATATGGCTGTGGCCATATGTTCGGTGGCAACGCTTTGACGCGGTAATTGCTAATCTAGTGTAACATATATATCAACGCAAAAAGATTGAAATGCGATGAAAATGTAACACTAATCAATAAACAAATGACTACTTTTGGAAAAAGAATTCCATGTTTTTAAAACAAAATTAATTTGAAATTAGAATACTTAGACAAACAAAAATTATTTTGATTTGAAATGGCCAGTACTGCAGAATGGCAATTTCATAGGTCCTAATATTTATCTAATTATTGTGAATGTGAAGACTATGTGGGTCTTTTTTTATTTTTTTTTTCTTTCGTTCTCAGTAATCACGATCTGGCAGTTTGAGTAATTTATGTGGCCTACCCAAATGTCCTTTCTTTGGTACTGTTCGTCAAAGCGTTGGGCTCCTTATTTTCCGAGTTGAGCTAAACGATTAGTGACAAATGCTTGCACTGACTGGACAGGTCCACTCAATCTGTGTGGTTCTTTCTTCAAAAGACCATTTCAGACACCGATCTACATGGTCATCAAATGATCTGACCAACAAAATTATATCCGTTTCTTTTTTTTATTTTTATATACACATTGACATTGATAATTTTTTATATATACAATGACATGAATATTTACTTTGTAATGTATCGTATTTTTTTAATTATTGTGAATGTGAAGACTATGTGGGTCTTTTTTTAATTTTGTTTTCTTTCGTTCTTAGTAATTATGATCTGGCAGTTTGAGTAATTTATGTGGCCTACCCAAATGTCCTTTCTTTGGTACTGTTCGTCAAAGCGTTGGGCTCCTTATCTTCCGAGTTGAGCTAAACGATTAGTGACAAATGCTTGCACTGACTGGACAGGTCCACTCAATCTGTGTGGTTCTTTCTTCAAAAGACCATTTCAGTCACCAATCTACATGATCTTCACATGATGTGAACAAGATTATGTCTGGACTTTAAAAGAGACTGTGACCTCTGAGTTTGTTTCGGCCTTTCTTCTCAGAGTAGTCAGTTAGGAAACGCCGAACTCATCTAGTTAAAAAAAAATATAATTGACATGTAAAAGTGTTTGTACAAACCTACTTACAGAAATAAAATCATTTATCATTTATCATTTATGCGAAGGCATCTCTTTTAATGACGGCGCCGCCAAAAGTCGGGTCGAGTAGGTCGCAAATCCATTACTAAAGATTTTTTGTATTTATTAGCCACTCGCCTACTCCCACTCTGGCATCCTGCCACAAATTTCTGGCGTTGCGTGAGCAGTTAGCCAATATACTTGCCTGTCCTGGTAGAGCCTAGAGCAGTGCTGCTGAAACGCGGCCGTTTCTCCAGAATCTTTCGGCCCCATCGGCGAACCAGCTGCCCTGCCCACTACCATTTAAGTTTGGCAATTCTTCAGGCTATGTCGGTTACGTACGTTTTCCTGCGGATCTCTTTATTTCTGATTTGACCACGTAATGAAATACCAAGGATAATACTCTCCCGTTTGATGACTTTTAGCCTTCTAATAAGGCCCATTGTGAGCGACCACGTTTGAATGACTTTCGGCTTGGGACTCTGCAGTACCTATGTGGGACGAGAACATATTGCGTAGCTTCCCAAACGCTGCCCAGCTGAGTCGGATTCGACGATGAACCATTTTCTCAAAATTGGACCCACCTAACTGGATAGTATGCCTTATCTAAACACACGCGTCCACAACTTCGAGTGTAGCGTCTCCGATTTTCATGAGAGTGGTTGTTCCATAGGCATTTGACATTCGTCGTCTACATACATACATTTATAAACTCACGCCTTTGTCCCATGGGGAGTAGGCAGAAACTACGGAACGCCACCTAGTACGATCCTCACAACATAGTCCTTTTGCCTCATTTTCCATTTATTTACCGCCATATGGGCATGGAAATCAATCAATGAAAATTTGCTCGACCAAGTGTGTTGTGTTAAAATAAAACTTTTTAACAAAAAATTAAACCGCCGAAAAACTGAAAAGCATAAAATAATTTATTATTTTATGCTTTTCAGTTTTTCGGCGGCTTAATTTTTTGTTAAAAAGTTTTTATTTTATATTTTTTTTGTGGTTTTAATGTACTAATAATACTTGTCAAGGTATACCCTATCCAACACAAAAAGAATTATCAAAATCGGACTACTCTGTATAAAGTTATGCGTGTTTATACATTACAATCAGTGAGTGAACAATCAATCATCCCCTGTTTTCCGGCCCTTAGGGTTCGATTTTGTTTTCCAAATTTATATGGGACCACCTTGGAAGTATACTCTTTCCAATAGAAGAAGAATTGTCACAATCGGACCACTATGTAAAAAGTTATGCGTGATAATACATAAAAAAAAAAAAAAAAAAAATATACGCGTCGAATTGAGAACCTCCTCCGTTTATTTTCGTCGGTTGAAAATTGAATGCAACTCACCCTAGTTCCATATCTGTCTGCTGGCCACGGATGGTACAAGTAGTACTTGCCACCCTCGAACCAAATCGCCGTCTCATACTCTCCAGGCACCTGCGGAGTTAATGCAACTTTTACATCATTGTAATAAGGTACAAAGTGAAATGATTCACGGGCGTTCCTAGAAAGTGACGTTTCGCACGATGTTGTATCATGTACGGTGCAAATGTTAACTGTCTTTGACCTGCTCTGTATATCAACTGACAAAAATATGTTTTTTTTTTTATCTTAGGACAACCAACACACCGTTATCTGATCCCAAACTAGGCAGAGCCTGTACTATGGTAACCAGACAACTGATAAATATACTTATATATTTCTAAATACATACATATTATAGATAAATTACACCCAGACACAGAACAAATGAATGTGCTCATCACACAAACATTTGTCCTGGGTGGGAATCGAACCCACGACCTCAGTCTTAGCAGTCAGGGTCACTAACTACTAGACTAACAGGCCAGTCAAATCGATTATAGTATTCGGGTCTTAAGTAACGGGTCTGGTCAATTTTGAGCTACCAGAAAGACTCCGGCACCGAATAAATGATATCCTTATACATATACACGACAGACTTATTACACCGTGGCTTATGGTTGAGTAATAACAGCCGCACGTATCGATCGATCAGGTTAAGCTACGCTCACCGCGGTTGATTCGTGGATGGGTGACCTTTCCTTTACATTCCAAGACCCGTCCGTGCCTCAGAAAGCACGTTAAGCCGTTGGTCCCGGCTGTCTTTCATAGATGTAAGACACTCGTTACGGGTCGTCAGAAGCCCGAAAGTCTGACAACCAGTCTTACCAAGGGGTATCCAGTACCCAGGTCGTGGAGGTCAGATAGGCAGTGGCTCCATATTAAATACCAGTACTTATCTGCATCCGGTAAGACTGGAAGTTGACCCTAAAACAGTTGGTAAAAGGCTAGGCTAGTGATGATGAGACTTACCGCATTGTCAAGGTAATGAAACCGGCATATATCAAGATTTGAGATGATGACTCGTAGTATAAATTTTCAAAAAAATCTTTTCATTTCCAAGAGGGCATAAAATAAAAATAAAAACTGATTTATTCAAACTAGGCTGAGAGTCAGCACTTTTTAAATGTCAAAGTTACATAAGACAGTCCCCCGGCACGCCCGACCTTCATTCTTCTTTCCATAGTATCACCTAGGTTGGTAAGAGAGTAAATACCACGCTAACGCCATCTATTATCGAGAAGTAGAACTACACGAATGTTCTCGTACAGTCTGTGCCCTACATTATCTGACCCACTCGGTATGAACCACGCTCACATCGAAGTGTTAAGTCCCGCCCCATTTAAATAAATCATCTTGTTAAGCTATTTTGGTCATTATCTTGTTAGCGTTAAGATTGAATTGCGTATTAACAAGTAATATTCTCAACAAGTTACTGTGGCTTCGCGGTTCGATACTAGATTGACGTTGAACGGTGCGTAAGTTCAAAATCACACTCCACCTGTTAACAATTTCTTTTTTTTAATTGTTTTCATTTATGATTTCTGCCATATTTCTTGCATTATTATAGAACTTCTGATATGATTTCGCCTAACGAACATATCTTTTAAACAAGTGGGTAAAACTTCCTTGAATAATAGCGAATTTGATCCTTATCACGCATTAGAAACTCCTTTGGGAATTTTGATAAATCATGTTGTCAAGCGATTTTAATTATTATCCTACTGTCGTTAAGGTTGAGAGGATTAAAAGATTGAGTATCAAAATGCAATAAGACTACTTAAAACAACCAAGGTGAGGGTGGATTAACAAAAAAATCGCGCGTCAATAACATCACAATTTGCTGTATACGCTTAGTATTCTGTGACACATTTTAATAACTGCTAGTGATTTTGCGATATTAACTTAATGATACCTACTATATGGTTCAAATTCTATAGAATATTGCATCTAGCTCACAACTAACAGCTAATTTGAAGACAAATTATTAAGAGTTCATGTGGTCTCGTGGTCATTAAACAAATTGTTGTCTGGGCTCATAACCAGCATAACCTATAGACTACTTTTTGTTCGTAATGATTTGTTTATTTTTATATTTTTTTGTTTATTTTTATATTTTTTTACTTTTCTCTAAGGAACGAAGTCTTTAAATGTGTTTTTCAATGGGTAGTTTGTAAAAGAATGAAACAAAATCATTGCAATAAAATGATAATCTTTATTATTTAAAATATACTATATACTATAAGTAAATAAAGTGAGTAAATGCTCATAGTTCAGAATTAATTAGCTTTTTTACTATAACATTCAAAGTTAACTATTTGCTAACAAACATTTTTAATTTTTAAACATTTTAACGTTGAGAGCCAAACAAAAAATTGTTGGTAGCAAGCACGCGATAACGCGTGATCGGCCATAATACAGAGCCGACGAATCACGTGATACCGCGTGATCGGCACTCAACGTGTTAAGCATGACAATGCTTGGAAGTTTGTTGTTTATTTTTAACGTAAAGATTTTTTATTTACCCACCTGTTTACAAAATAAGTTTTTTATTCGAAATTCATATTGGTCTTTCTATAATAACACAAGAAGTATTAAAGAAATCATAAATTAAAACAATTTTAAAGAGAAATTGATGATAGATGAAATGTGGTTTTGAACTCGCACACGGTGCATTGTCAATTCAGCATCGAACGGCGAGGCCACAGTAACTTGTTAAAAATATGCGAAATTAATGATTAGGTAGTGGCCGTGTGAACACTTAACATAATACTTCTTAATAAGCCTTTCAACCTTAACTACAACAAGATAATGATTAAAATGACTTAACATTATTATCTAGATGTCGTTAAGGTTGAAGGCTGAAGAATATGCAATACGACTACCAGAAATAACCCAATCGAGGGTGGATTAACATAAAATTATAATAAAAACACCACTGTTACCTGTCAATGCTTAATATTTAATTCCGTGATACATTTCAATAGCTGCTTATGGTTTTTCAATAATGAACTTAATGGTCTATATCATATGGATCAAATTCTATAAAATATTGCGTCTAGCATCACAACTAAAATTTAATTTGAAGTCACCTAATAAGAAGTGAATTGGTCTCATGGTCATTAACGCAGATAGATAAGCATCGTTGTCTAGGTTCGAAACCAGTATAACCTAAAGACTTCTTTTTGTTCAAAATGTTTTTTTTACTATGTTTTTTTTTTACTTTACTTTAAATATTTTAGGCGTCAAATGTTTATTTTTTAGATAGGCAGTTTGTTTAGGAACAAAACAACATCATTATTGAAGAAAATATTTATTATTTCATTAAAATATACTTAAGTCAATAAAGTAAGTAAATGCTCATAGTTTCAAAATTAATATATATTTTATAGTAGCACATTCAAACTTAACTATTTACTTAATAATTTATATAAAACAATATCAATGAAATAACCACAACACTTTCTTCTCTTACATATATTATTAACAACGATATATGTTATGATGAGGACTCATCGGTAAGCTAGCTATTGTTCAACAAACAGATCATTAACTGTGATTAAGTAATTTGTGAAATGTTTTACAGTTTTATAGGTATAAGTATGTGGTGAATCAACATGTTATTTAAACAGAAAAATGGATTTCCATTTATAACAATAACATCACCACAGAAATTGTAACATTGTAATGGTTTAGCATTCATTGAATTGAGCATTCACTTACTTAATATGTTTAAAAATACTTATGTAGATAAGTGAGTGGCGGCGTGACGCATCATCTCCAATAACTTGCTATAAGCGGCTACGTATGCACCATGTTCCAGCACAAATCTTTTCCTCTCATGTGCTGCAGTAGCCCAGGGTCATTCTACCGATGGTTAGACAAGGTAGTAAGAAATATTATGTTTAATTGCAGCTAAGCGAATAGGCATCAATGGACATTGAATATGGCTTGCAACAATAAGTAGTTTGGTGGCGTTCGGATTCGTGACTATACGATATACATCATGGGATTTGCTCCTGGACGATTTCACTGAAGATTTTTCAGTATTTCCATAAAGTCTTAACCATAACCTGACTGTATTCGTCTGAAACAAAAGAAAAAAACTTATTAACATTTTTGGAAACGTGCAGCTAACTTGTAGGGAGTGGGTGTAATGGAATAATAGCAAAATACAAGATTACTAGGCTATAACAAATTATAAAGGTCAATTTCAAAGAGTAAAATAAAAAATTAAAACACTTACCGATATATTAACACTACGAACAATCTCTTTGGTCTACATGGTCATCAAATGATCTGACCAACAAAATTATATCCGTTTCTTTTTTTATATATATACACATTGACATTGATAATTTTTTATATATACAATGACATGAATATTTACTTTGTAAAGTATTGTATTGTTTTAATTATTGTGAATGTGAAGACTATGTGGGTCTTTTTTTAAATCTTTTTTTTCTTTCGTTCTCAGTAATCACGATCTGGCAGTTTGAGTAATTTATGTGGCCTACCCAAATGTCCTTTCTTTGGTACTGTTCGTCAAAGCGTTGGGCTCCTTATTTTCCGAGTTGAGCTAAACGATTAGTGACAAATGCTTGCACTGACTGGACAGGTCCACTCAATCTGTGTGGTTCTTTCTTCAAAAGACCATTTCAGACACCGATCTACATGGTCATCAAATGATCTGACCAACAAAATTATATACGTTTCTTTTTTTTTATATACACATTGACATTGATAATTTTTTATATATACAATGACATGAATATTTACTTTGTAAAGTATCGTATTTTTTAATTATTGTGAATGTGAAGACTATGTATGTGGGTCTTTTTTTAATTTTGTTTTCTTTCGTTCTTAGTAATCATGATCTGGCAGTTTGAGTAATTTATGTGGCCTACCCAAATGTCCTTTCTTTGGTACTGTTCGTCAAAGCGTTGGGCTCCTTATCTTCCGAATTGAGCTAAACGATTAGTGACAAATGCTTGCACTGACTGGACAGGTCCACTCAATCTGTGTGGTTCTTTCTTCAAAAGACCATTTCAGTCACCAATCTACATGATCTTCACATGATGTGAACAAGATTATGTCTGGACTTTAAAAGAGACTGTGACCTCTGAGTTTGTTTCGGCCTTTCTTCTCAGAGTAGTCAGTTAGGAAACGCCGAACTCATCTAGTTTAAAAAAATATCATTGACATGTAAAAGTGTTTGTACAAACCTACTTACAGAAATAAAATCATTTATCATTTATTTATCATTTGATTCCACCATTTTGCTCATGTAAACATAATTATTATTTTATGTCTAGTATAATCAGTAGATTGCGACATGACGCTTTGTTTACACATAACAAAATCAATAAAGACATGTCTAATGTTACTTTTCACGATTTACGTCAAACGTTTTACCAATGTTTTGCTTTGTCACTGCTATTAGGCGTAGATTGACCTGTGTCACTTAAAACAACTTACTTCAATCTACCCCACGAAGTCAATATATTTTACTTCCTTGGTAATTATAAGTTCTGTGGACATAAAGATTTCTTTATTTACCCACTTGTTTGAAAGATATGTTCGTTAGTTGAAAATCATATCACCAGTTCTGTAATAATGCAAGAAATATGGTAGAAATCATAAAATGAAAACAATTTAAAAAGAAATTGTTAACATGTGTAGTGTGATTTCGAACTCACACACCATTCATCGTCAATCCAGCATCGAACCGCGAAGCCACAGTAACTTGTTGAGAATAGGCGAAATTAACGATTAGGTAGTAGCCGTGTAAACACAAACATATTACTTGTTAATACGCAATTCAATCTTAACGCTAACAAGATAATGACCAAAATGGCTTAACAAGATGATTTATATAAATGGGGCGGGACTTAGCACTTCGATGTGAGCGTCGTTCATACCGGGAGGGTCAGATAATGTAGGGCACAGACTGTACTATCTAGAGCAGTGTTTCCTAGACCTTGTCGCGATGACCCGATTATATCCATACTGTACCTTCGTGACCCGTCGTAACGACTTTTTCGTAAGCTATACAAGAGTGCCACTTACTTGCAGTATCCCGGAGTCGGACTCCTTGAAGAAGTGTTCAATGCCTCGACACAGGTCGAACACTTTTGGGTTACTCGACACCAACTTGCCCCACACTGCGATACCGCGGATCTAGAAGAAACAGTGGAAATTATACACCTAGAATAAAAAATGTAAAATAAACAGAAATTTATTATTATTTATACAAGATATCAATGAATTTAGATTTTGAGTCCCAATATTGCTGATCTGCAATATGGTCGTAAACTTGAAAGATTCCATTTGGATGCGTTACCTTGTGCGAGTAGTCCCGGTCTCGTATAGAGAAGGTGTCCTTGAGCTCTCCCAGCACCAGGCGGCGGATGGGCCCGCCGCGCTCCAGCAGGGATTCCTGCGGAAACAGACAATGACAAGAATAAGAGGTCACGAGAGGTACAAATATTAATTGTAAGGTGGAGATGTATGAGAGGAAGTGGGCCGTAATCCACCACGTGTGCACAGTGCGGGCTGGTAGATATCACATATATTGAAGTTTTCAGTTGTAGGACATGATGCCGGTTTCCTCACGATGTTTTCCTTCAACGTTTTGAGAGCAGTGGTGATGAAATAATTTACACAAAAGCGCCTGTCTGGGTTCCTAGAAGTCACGACCGTTACTTCTAGGCCACCCACCACAGCTTTAGGCAGCAATAAGAGGTTGGGGTTAAAATATTACTCGAATGCACGACGATTTTTGCCAAAATTAAGGCACGCCTTTCTATTTCCAACTTTCGTTGCTGAGCCGAATGTTAAAAATCCAACACCAAGCTTTTATTTAACATAAATTTAAGTGATACCTAAGAAAACGGACATAAAAGTAAATATCATCATCATTTCAGCCGAAAGACGTCCACTGCTGGACATAGGCGTCCCCTAAGCTCCAGCACTTCGACCGGTTCTGTGCTTCCCACATCCAGCGGGTTCCTGCGGCCTGATGGCTGATGGGGCGAAAGGTTCTGGAGTGGCGACCGCGTACCGGAAGATGTATATATACCGATGACCTTGTGGAGGCCGCAAAAACATCTACTTACCCGGTACATATTATATCCGACATCCAGGGTCTCATCGAACATGTCCTCATTCCACGCTCGAGCTCTGTACCGCTGTAACATCCCCAGAGCCGCCACGCAGCACGGGATGGCCGTGTAGGTCTTGAATTTCTGGTATCTACATGATAAGATAGGGTGGAGAATTAATAATATACTGTGCGTCAGTGGCGAGGTGTAATTTTTTCAAAAAGAGAAGCCGATGCGAAGTCGGCTTTAACTTACTGACTCATCAATAAAGAATACTATCATTCTAAAATTAATATAGGAATGTAATGAATTAAATACAATTAAATTGAACAGCTGAAAACCGAATAAAATAGCAATATTCCTCTATCTCGTTCTCGCTGACGCATTTTTCTATACCTGTCTCTGTCATAACCCGTTGTACAGCGGCTTGCTCTCGTACATATCAAGCGGTGCCACGTGACCTAAAGTGACATCATTACGGGATCGCTGTTGTATGAATTTTTAGTTCCCGATTATGACGTTTCGGCGCCGGGTTAGTTTAGAACATTATTCTCTTTTGTTGTAATACAAAGCTATAAATAACCTTTTTTGTTGTTTGAATGTTATGGTGAATTAAATACCCGTAGTGTAACTATATTTATTGACAATAGTAGCCACTATTTACATACTATTGTATTTTTAATAGTGATAGAGTTACCAATGCGAATCCCCGAAGGCAAGCCGGTAGGAATCGTGTTATATGGTGCTTCCGCCACTGCTGTGCATTGGGTCACAATCAGCAGATAGTGTTCATACTACTGGGACTCAGGCCTCCTCTCTGTATGAAAGAGTAGGCCATCCACCATTATATACACCGTAACATTTTATTCGTCTTACAAAGGTTGTCCACCTAATGTATCTGACATAATATACATCTAGGCGTGATTAAAAATTGTTACCATTAATTAAGATAATAGGTACTAAGAAAAATAAATAATGCATTAGAACAATGAAACATCCTGTTGATAATGTTTACGTATCATACGGTAAAGAACATACCTACCCAGCGCACGAGTCGACTAGATCATTCCATTTCCATTTTCCATGAGACAAAATATCAAATGTGAAACTACGTCACGTGTCATCATAATGAACAATATTTTTATTTTTTTGTTATTCAAATGTTAATTTTTTCTTATGGATGTGTAGTAGTAATTGGTTACATGAAGTGGGCTGCCGTTGTAAGACGATTAAAATGTCACGATGTATTATGGTTAGAAAAGAGATAGATAGCTACCGTGATGACAACTAATAGGGAAGTGTGGAAGAAAAAGAAAGAATGGGCATGTGATACGGAGGAATGAGGAAAATGTCATGAGGAAAGTTTTTAGTATAAATGTCGATGACTATAAGAATAGGGGGAGACCAAAGAAACAATGGATGGACTGTGTGAGTGATGATATGGTTAGATAAGGAGTCACTACTGAGATGACGACTAATAGAGAAGTGTGGAAGAAAAAGACATGTTGCGGCGACCACAAATAAATTGGGGTTATGGCGGGAGAATGATGGATGATGTTTCCATACTGCATATACAGGATAAGTTTTTAACCATTACACAAATTTTAACAAATTAAACTTAAACGAGTTATAATAACCATTCATTATTTATTTTGATATAGCTTAGTACAAAAAAAATAAGTTATCGTTAACGAAAGATGTTTTTTATGAAAATGATTTTATGGTAAGTCGCGCGCGGCGAACGAACGCGCGTAAGTGTAGTGTACATACCTACAATACAGCTGTTCACGCCGGTCAGTGACCGCTAGTTTTATCATGTTTGAACTAGGCGTTTTTTAAGTTTAGGCCGTGACCAGAAGTTATTTGAAGAGTAATCCAATTTTTCCTTCACACTTTCATGGGTGGAAAGTGGGACGGAAAAAAACGAAAAAAAACTTTCAAAATACGGAAAATAAATCGTTTTGATCAATTCAGGCACTTATTAAAAACTATACAATTTAAATACCATACATAGGCTTCTCTGCATTCAGGCCTATTAAAAAAAAATGGAATTAATCGCCGCGCGGGATTGTCTCCACATTTGCTGAACTACGGTCGGACAAAAATTTAAAAAAAAAGAATTGAAATAATTATGGCAAAGTGTTCTATTACAGATACTGAACCACCAAAAAAATAGTGCGTGGAGTCCCTGCGCGGAAGAAGTGAGACTTCGTAATGTGGAAATGAAAATAGGAAGGGGTAGAAATTGATTTTTAGTGAAATCATATTGTTTTTTAAGACAAATTTTATTATCCTTGCTTACAGTTCACAATTGAACGCAACAGTGCTTTCATACCCCCTCCATGGTAGCGTTAAACGTTTAACGCAACCTTGTTGGAAGTCGCATTAGAAGTTTCACTTCAAAAAAATATATTGGGCACTGGTTAAAAATCTTCCTGTAATATGAATACTCACCTATAGCTGGCCATGTGCCTCGTCCCCCTCATGATCCACGTCTCCGGGTCGAGCTGCTTGTACTGCGAGTGATAGTTCTGGTCCGCGACATCCACGGGACTGTACAGGATCGTCTCCTCTTTCGGCAGAGGAACATTGTCGTCCCTGAAAGTAAATAACATCACGACTGTATTACTTAAAGGGTTTAGCAGAGGTATAACACACACTTTTCGACAGATAATTTAAGTCAAGCAAGTCTATTGACATAGACTCGAAAGCTGCTATTGAAAAATTCGAGATTTGAATAAAATTTGATATCTACGCAAAACGAAAGAAAAACATAAATAGCTTTTGAAGTATTTAACAAATAGCACCACGTTCAATAAAATTAAACAGTAAGTTAGTAACATCCGAAAAGTTAACTGGAAAGCAACGAAGTCCAAGTGGCTGTCGAGCAAGACCAGCATTAAGCTCAGCATATTTATCTAACTTTGGCTTTGGCTTGACTTTGAACTTTGCCTTTTGACTATGACTTTTACTTTGACTATTGACTTTTGACTATAGACATTGACTTTTGACTTTGAGTTTTGACTTTGACTTTTTACTTTGACTTTTGACTTTGCCCATAAATGGTCAAATTGAAATGACTAACTCACCTTCCAAACATGTGTCCATCTAGTTTGGGCGAGTGGAGGAAGAAGTCCTCTCCCCGGAGCGTCATGATCTGTTCGTTGGTGGGGTTCAGCGGCGCCTTCTCCGGCTGCACCGGCAGCTCGGGGGGCGGCTGGGGCGGGAGACGGAGGGGGGATTTTTACTATTAACATCATGTAAGTATAGATGCCAGTACATCACGCTACCCGAAACTGTCAAACTTTCCCAATCAATCTTGAACCTTATACTTGAGCGATAAAGTTAAAAAAGTTAAGAAATTTGACAGATTGTAGTAGCTTTTTGTGTTGCCAACTGTAGGTACCTCCTTGATGCCCGTTGCAGACTATTAAAATAACTGCAAATAACTGAAGTGCTGTGCCATGGGGCTGTCCATTAATCACGCGAGGCTCGAAAGGGGGGGAGGGGTCCATAAAAAATCACGAAATATCACAAGGGGGAAGGAGGGGTGTAGTAATATATCACGTGTATTTATTTTTTCGGCAAACGCGCGATATTGAACCGAAAAGCGGCGTTTCGTGTTTTTATTTATATAAATACACGTGATATAGGGGGGAGGTAGTCTTAAACCTCACCATTTATCATCAAGGGGGAAGGAACCCCTCCCGGGTTAAAAATGCCAAAAAAAGCATCACGTGATTAATGGCCGGCCCCTATGCTAGCCGCGGTTGGTTCGTGGATAGGTGACCCTCTTCATATACCAACACGTTGGTCCCGGCTGTCAGTCGTAGATCATTGACAGTTGTTACGGGTCATCACAAGCCCGAAAGTCTTCCAACCAATCTTACCAAAGGATATCCTATTACCCAGTAAACTGGGTTCTGGAGGTCAGATAGAAAGTTACTCCTGGTATTAATCTGCATCCGGTTAGATAGGAAGCCGGCCCTAACATAGATGAAAAAAAGATGAACTAGATAAGTAAAGTGCTGTCTTACTTTTGCGATTCTAAAACGAAAACTGAAATATTTTAAGCAATTTCCCTGTTTTGCTATCTTCGAGTAGTCTTGTATTTTTTTGCCTCATTTGATAAGTATACGTGGCTGAAGTTACGAGTAGCTACACTATAACTACATAACACACATTTAATAACATTCGGAAAGTTTGAATGATTTTATTGTATTATGACTGTGTTACTTTATAATTTTAATGAGTGTTGTTTTTTTTTATTTTTTATTTATTATGTATGTTTTCAAACGCAATGTGAATTGTTCCTGAAATAAATTGAATTGAATTGAATTGAATGAATATTGCCATCATCATTATCATTTCGGCCGAAAGACGTCCACTGCTGGACATGGGCCTCTCTCACTTGGAGGGGGGGAGGGTTGCCATAATCGCCACTCTCAACTCTTTGCTGGCGGGTTGGCGATCGTAGTATTATGGCAAAATGCATAGAGAATGCTGCTGCCCATTCTCTAGTAAGTCCTATAGTCGCCTCTTACCACACCCACGGGAAGAAATGCTATTCTTTACGAACGGCGCCACAAGGAGAAATTTATGTCGTTGAACTGTAAGATTATAAAAACTTTTTACAAAAAAAAAACAACCGACTTCCTTAAAAAAACACTACAAAGTCAAAAATAACTTTAATTTCGGAAGTCGGTGTCTTAGGCTCTGTATTTAAGGTTTTTGCCACCGACTTCCGAAATTAAAGTTATTTTTGACTTTGTAGTGTTTTTTTAAGGAAGTCGGTTGTTTTTTTTTGTAAAAAGTTTTTATTTTTTAACTTTTTAGTTGTGGTAGATACTCCACACTAATCTAATCGCGTTATTCGTTCATTTGTTGCGCAAATACGTAATGCAAATTAAAGACTTATATGGTTTTCACATGGACCCCACTGTCCAAATGGAACCAAATCAAAATAGGACCATTCGGGAAACACCAGCTTTCAAATAAAAAAAGAATCTTTAAAATCGGTTCACCCAGTCAAAAGTTATGAGGTAACAAACATAAAAAAAAAACTTTTACAGTCGAATTGATAACCTTCTCCTTTTTTGAAGTCGGTTAAAAAGCATAGCCATTGTTAGTGTATTACTCATACACCCGATGGTATTATTCAAACTTACCTCTTTCGGCATCTTCTGGTAGAACTCCCCGACTTTCCTCCTGGCCCTGGCGCGGGAGGTCGCCAGGCTGACGGCGCTGAGCGAACCCGTTATATGCTTACCCTGGAATTAAGAGATCACGGTTATTATCTAGATGTAAAGTGGATCTCAATAGAATAATGTTACGATTAGTTCACTTAAGGGTCAGCAGTAGGAAATCGTGTTATGGGATTTCGATAAGTTTATATAGTAAACTTAAAGTAATTGCCACGAAAAAATACATCTAGCTAGCTCAAGAGTTTTACTAGATGATGAAAAAATTGGGTTGGGCATAAACCTTGCAGATGATTGTTAAAAAAATATTGAATTTCACTAAAAACGTGTAAAAAGCACTGCCGTATTTTGATAACTTAAGGCTTAAAACAAGAAGGCACCTATTGAATTTATACATAAAAAAAACAATGAAGAACAGAAAACCCGATGCGTTTTTTAGTTTTCCATAATGTTACCTCTGATTTGCGTAAAAAAATCGCAAACTTTCTCAATTTTGACGCTCGAAATCTCCATACAATTTACTATGGCGACGCGGTTTACCATTTATATAGCAGTGTTCGAACCGCGGAGCTCAGTCGACCGCGCGTCTTCAAGGTGGGTGCACGTCGCTCTTAGTAAAAAAATACGCGGCAAATAATGGCCTGTGCGTATACGAGATCCCCCGCACAGTGGTCGGAGTCAGAACAATTTATACAAGTACTAAAAAGACATTGCCCGCCGATGGGCCCCTTATTTTCAGTGCCGGGCAGAGACTATTTACTTCTCAAAAATTAAGTCGTAATTTTATAAGTCCAATTTTATTTTATCAACGTCTCTTTCACCCTAGCATTAAAAACCGTAACTAATAATTATTTTATTGAATCAAAGGTAGTTCTGCCATTAAAACTTAACCTGAATGTTGTCAAGATAGACCACAGATTGTCAATTAAATGGTAGTAATCGATTGAAAATATCGATATATTACTATTCCGCCGACTAAAAGTACCAGAGATGTTTACAATAGCTTTTCTCCGGTCATAATCTAGGTCTCATGTAACTGATTAGACGTATATTCAAATCGCGGATTAAACTAAGCAGCGGGAGGGTTAAAATAAAAAGAAAATAGAAATAGGTAGTAAATAAACTAAAATACGAAGGAATTGTCATCATCATCATTTCAGCCGAAAGACGTCCACTACTGGACATAAGCCTCCCCCGATTTGGGGGGATTTGCCATAATCGCCACGCTTGGCAGGCGGGTTGGCGATCGCAGTATGGTGGTAAAATGCATAGAGAACGCTGCTGCCCATTCTCTAGTAAGCCCCTTAGTCGCCTCTTACGACACCCACGGGAAGAAATGGGGTGGTGCTATTTTTTATGTCCGGCACCACACGGCACGGTACGACGGAAGGAATTGTAATCTGAGGATATATACATATGTCGTGGTCAGATCGCAGAATTGATTCCTTTATGATGTGACTAGCCATTTCATGAATTAGTTGCATTTCATGATATGGCCAACTAAAACTGGCTAGATCGTTTAAAAATTAACGTTTGATGATATCTCAATTGACGTTTCGATTTGAAATTGTTATTCACTTTTAGTAAATAATATAAATCATATGCAAAATTATCTCTTTACTTATGTAAATAGAAAGCAAGAGCTTGTTTTTTACAAAGAGAAACTGTTTACAACTGTTGCACAAACAGCAAAATATCAACACTAACAAAAGTTACCACATAACGGTCACACCACAATTGTTAAAAATCGACTTTTATCAAATCGATTTAGTAAATCGATCAACAAAATATTTAACATGGCCACACCTACCCCGCGTTCCGAATCACAATAACATCGCTGTTAGCGCGTCAAGAAATCGCCACGCTCTACGGAAGGGTTGTTTCGCGCGCTTACATACATCGATTTTGCGTAACTCGGAACGCGAGGAGAGTAGAAAGATTAATTCTGTCAAATCAATACATCATTCAAATTGTTGTGTGGAATCTCAATTTCATCATCTTTAAAAATTACATTTCTCTGAAACTAGGGTGAAAAACTGAAAATTGATTTCAGGATCTAAAAAGGTAATTGTTGTTCTTCAAAACCAAGTTAAAACCATCGTTGCCCGCGTTTTTTTTCTAGGGGCCCATATCTCCTAACAAAATGGGCAATGTCTTTTAAGATTAAGACTTCATGGTCATTGACCTTGAGGTCAAGATCAAAATTCCGAAAGTGAAGTTTCACTATTTTCACAAGATCACTGACCTCGACCTCATGGTCATTGACCTTGAGGCCAAAGTCAAAATTCCGAAAGTCAATTTTCGCGATTCTCAAGAGCAAAAACAGGTCAAAATTCATGGAAAGAGACCTTAAGGTCAAAGTACCTTAGGATCAATATAAATAACCACGAAGGGCATGTTAAGGTCTTCCAGACCCCGCCATCCCCTTCGTCGATTACTTTAAGTATACAACATAACCTCGTGGTGTTTGGGCTAGTGTTGCAAAAGACTCGAGTCCTCGAGTCGTAATTTTAAAGACTCGACTCAGTTATGCAAGACTCAGTGTGCTCAAAAGGCTCGGAGTCTAGAGTCAAGCCGAGCCAGAGTCATAATCGAGTCTTAAAAAAGGACTGGAGTTTTGAAAAGGACTCGAGTCTTAAAAACGACTTGAGTCTTAAAATGAACTCGAGTCTTGTAGCTCATCATTCGAAAAAACTCGAATAACTTGTCAGATTTTTTTGTACGCAAAGTTTCATCATAACCACTCATTTGAGTTTATTGCCTTCTTTCTAGTCTTTTCGAATGATGAGGTACAAGTTTCATCTTCATGCTCCGAGTTTTTCTTTAAGACTCTGGTTCATTTTAAGACTCGAGTCCTTTTTAAGACTCGAGCCCATTTTAAGACTCAAGTGCTTATCTGTAGACTCCAAGCCTTTTGAGCACATTGAGTCTTGCATAATTGAGTCGAGTCTTTAAAATTAAGACTCGATGACTCGAGTCCTTTGCAACTCTAGTTTGGGCTCGTTAGATTGCATGCGCAGTCTCAAGCAACAAAAAGAGGCACTTGCACTCTGAAAAAAAATCATGATGTAGACGTATTAATTGACTTTATTTTTGAAAATCATAATATAACAGCTGATTGATGTCTACATACAAAACTACAATAAACCACCACATCTCCCATCCTTCCTTACTAAGTATAAATGCAATAAAAAATCAACATATTATCCACTTCTATTTTTAATATTATCTTCAAGGTTCCTGCCGCTCGAACCACTATGTAAACATCTATGTGTGCGTGAGCGAGGCGCGCGCGCCTACCGCTGTGTGAGTAGCGCTTCAATACCTAATTTTCTCTCGCGCTTGCAGTGTATCCGACCCTTAATGGTTCGCTCATAAATGGACGAATCATGACCTCAGTTAGAAAATATGTATAGTAAGTACTTTTATTCTGCCTATCCTACTAGTAGTACGTTCCCTTCGGTTGATTTCCCACTGGGATGAAATCGCAAAACCAAGTGATTTCTCATTGGCTCATCAATTCTGATGATCTATGACACGTTTACGTGAAGACTTTTATGCCACATCGACAATGACAGATGATAATTAAATCGTATGAAATGCCATCAGTTTATTTTAATTCTGGATCGAAGTTTTTTTTGCACTTAGCGGTAGGAGTAAAGTGGTAGAACTAGCTTTATAACTAGCTTCTGCCCGCGACTTTGCCCGCGTTAAATTTCTTGTTCCCCCGAACCTTCCCGTCGCGTTAAATCGCCTACCCGTGCTATTTTCCCCGTTTTTGCAACATTTTTCATTACTGCTCCGCTCCTCTTGGTTGTAACGTGATGTTATATAGCCTATAGCCTTCCTCGATGAATAGACTACCTAACACAAAAAAAAATCAATTCGGACCAGTAGTTCCTGAGATTACCGCGTTCAATCAAACAAACAAACTCTTTAGCTTTATAATATTACTAGCTTCTACCCGCGACTTCGTCCGCGTCAAATATTTGCTCCCCTGACCCTTCCCGTCGCATCGCAGCCTGCCAGTTTTCGTCCATTTTTTTGTTGCTGCTCCGCTCCTTTTGATTGTAGCGTGATGTTATATAGCCTAAAGCCTTCCTCAATAAATAGGCTACCCGACTCAAAAATATTTTTTTCAATTCGAACCAGTCGTTCCTGAGATTAGCGCGTTCCACCCCCCCTTTTAGGGAAGTGGGGGGTTAAAAAGAGACAAAAAGTAGCCTATGTTTTGTCATGAAAGACGAACAAACAGACACACACACTTTCCCATCTATACTAATATTATAAAGCTGAAGAGTTTGTTTGTTTGTTTGTTTGATTGAACGCGCTAATCTCAGGAACTACTGGTCCGAATTGAAAAATTATTTTTGTGTTGGGTAGCCTATTTATCGAGGGAGGCTATAGGCTATATAACATCACGCTATAACTAAGAGGAGCGGAGCAGTAATGAAAAATGTTGCAAAAACGGGGAAAATTTATTCGTTTTGAGAGTTTCCGTTGCGTGCGCTGCGTAAACGGTTAAAGTAACGTAAAAATAATGTATGACGGAATTGTTTCTTTTAAAAAGTTCTAAAAAAAAGTCCGCGAGAGCATATGTCTATCTTATAAGGTTGACTCACTGTAACTCAAAAGGAGCGAGCAGGCAAATCGATGCGACGGGAAGGGTCAGGGGAGCAAAAATTTAGCGCGGACGAAGTCGCGGGCAGAAGCTAGTTTATAATATTAGTATGGATTATAGATGGAAAGAGACAAAGAGGGCAGACAGACAGCTTTTATAGTTGTCGAGGGTGCTGAATCTGATAGTGAGGTAAAAATGAAAATTCAAGATGGTGGCTGCGAAAATTTTAATCATGGGTGTCGTATTCATGGTTTGCGAGGGCGCTGAAGTCAATTGTAAGGTGTAAATAAAAATCAAATAATAAGACAAAAAATTAATCAATTAACGGGAGCTTCTAAAAACTTATGCTAGATAGGCTCTGTATTAAAAACGCGTATTAAATTTAACTAAGTAAAAAATTAGATACAACAAGTTGGTTGATTCATTGTTTTATCCAACTTTTAAGACAAAAGTTACCTGCGTAAACCCAGTGTTATCATAACAAGCCAGATGACAACTTACTTCCTTCTTCTTCTTCTCAAGCAGAGAATTCATGTGAAGACTTTCCCATTCCCTTTCGCAATGTATCTTAAGCGCCTTCAGTTCCAAGCCATAGGTGGGGTCCCGGAGTAAGTGCTCTTTTTGGACTACCTGAGGATAAATGATTTTAACTCTGTAAGTAGGATTGTACAAACCCGTCAATAATATATTTGACAGCCCCGTTGGTCTTGCGGCTGCAAGGGTTTGATTCCTCCTGCCAGGGTCGCGCGATTTGTTCGAAGGAGTTACCGTGGCTCTGGCATAAAGGCAACTGAAGGAACAACTGGTGGGTTTTAGTAAAAGTCTGACACGATGAGCGGGAGACGTCATTTGATGAATTCCGACCCATGAAAAAAAAAAACAATGAGTTTGATTCCTGGATCGGAAACAATATTATTGATGATGTCAAACATCATCATCCAACAACAATGTGACCGGTTTTAGTGTTATCTAAATATATAAAAATGAATCCCTATTTCCCTTAGTCACCCTAACACGCGTGAACCGGCTGGACCGATTTCACTTTCTTTTTGTTTTGTTGTGTTTGTTATTGTCAGGAGAAGGTTCTTATTAAAGAAAAAAAAAGAAAAAATTGCGCGGAAAATTAGAAAATTTAAGAAGACTAAATAATTATTTAAGAATACAATGTCACCTAACATGGGTGTTGGATAGCTAGAAAACGCTTTATGATAACTTGGTAGGAGCTCAACTAACATGGGTTTTATGTCTTCAAAGTACCAGGTTGGCATAACTTGGTAGGAGCTCACCTAACATGGGTGTGTGGTAGCTAGAAAACGCTTTGTCTTGGAAGTACTAGGTCCGCATAACTTGGTCTTACATGGGTACCTGTATGGTACTTGGTGCTCTTTGCTTTGTGTTGGTGGGATCTGATAAGTTAACACAACATTTATTGATTCTGAGGCAGTACGAAGTTCGCTGGGTCAGCTAGTTCAAAATAAAAATAAACATATTCACAATAAAAATGTAAATTGTCCCACACGACAATATTTTTCAAGCCCTTATAGTGCAATATTGATTTTGAACATCATCAACATTAAAGCCCAAAAACGTCCACTACTGGCCTCCCCCAAGCTCCGCCACTTCGACCGGCCTTATGCTTCTCGCATCCAGCGGATTCCTGCGGCCTTCACAAGGTCATCGGTCCACCGAGTAGGAGGCCTTCCAACTATACATCCTCCGGTACGTGGTCGTCATTCCAGAACCTATCGGCCATCTGTTTTGCGAGCAATGTGCCCTGCCCACTGCCACTTAAGGTTGGCAATTCTTCGAGCTATGTCCGTTACCTTGGTCCGCCTGCAGATCACTTCATTTCCGTTTTGTTTACGTAGGGAAACTCCAAGCAAATCTCTCTCCATTGCCCTTTGGGTGACGGTCAGCCTTCTTGTAATGTAGATGTGAATTTTGTATATATCGTGCATAGTCATTTGACACGTGTTGTGCAAAAGCATTACGATTCTTTTTTTTCGCCACTAGAGGGCGTTACCGATAGTTTATTTAGAGCGCTGCTCCGTATTTAATAATTATACAAAATAGTAAAAGTGAATAATTAGTGACTGTGACAGCTAAAAGACTGAATTAATACCGTTGTCTAGTGCCACAAGAACTATCCGTGCTGTGACTAAACTAATAAGTGCTGTGACTCAACTAATAAGTGCTGGTCTGTGTGGTTCGTATGCTGAATGAAGTATTAATTTAAAAACTAAAAAATCGGGCTGCAAACTTTATTAACTGTCTCCGGGCTAGTTAATCCGCGCTTAGTATACAAATACTAAGCTTCTATCGTGTCCCAATAACTTTTGTGAAGTTTTGTTTATCGTCTTGAATAAGTTGTCGTTGCATCAAATTCGCAAGTCATTAGTCGATTCTGGCGCCATCTGTGGATTTGTCTTGGTTCTACTACCACGTCTTGCCTATCGTGACCGTACTATAAAAATTGACACGTTACTGCGATCATCACACTTCTGCCATACACGACAAACTTTCTACGAAGCAAACTAGGTGGCGCTGTCCTACATTCAAACTTTGTTTACATCAAGTTTAAAATGAATTGCTGCCAAGGCGAACCGACTGCTGCTCGTGATAACATCCTTCTGTGCTGTGCATGTGAAGGTAAATATCACTATGAGTGTCTCAATGTCACGCATGACCAGTATTCTGCGCTAAGCGCAGAATTTAAGGCTTCATGGAAGTGCCCGTCGTGCAACAATGTAACCAGGCGTCTAAGGTCGAATGTTAATACGCCTGTACGCAGCTACACAGAGCCTGCGGTCGTGGACAACTCCATGGACATGTCGTGTGACACCTTAGAGGAACGCAGTCCTCTGCTTACTTGTAATGATCCCAGCCAAGTTACGGATTTACCTGTTCAAACCATCTCTAGTTCAGACTTTGAAAGATTCGCAAGTGACTTGAACACAACCCTCAGAAACTGGCGGAGTGAGATGAATGAAGATCTAACTAAAATTCGCGACGATATCAAATCTACTATGGCTAATATACAGAAGGAAATAAATTCGCTGCGTACCGAGCAGTCCCTTTTGAAGCAGAATGTGCATGACATGCGCAATGATGTTGCAAGCCTCCAAGCAACAACACAGGATTTGACGCAGCGTTATGACATCCTTGAAGAGCGTACTAGCGAACAAAATGGCACTAAGTCTGCTGATGTGGAGCTGATAGTCAATTCTCTTGAGACGAAAATTGATACCTTGGAACAACAGGCTCGTCAATGCAATGTTGAAATAGGTAATTTGCCCGAAAGGCGCAACGAAAACCTACCGGCCCTCATTGAAGCAATCGGTCTTGCACTTAACTCCCCAGTGACACAGCATAGCATCGTCGCCGTTCATAGAGTGCCACATGCACATCAACAAAGCACAAGGCCAAAAAATGTCATCGTCAGATTCACATCGTGTATACACAGGGATAACCTACTTAGTGCCTTCCGTAAGGCATCATCTCTCAAGACTGAACAAATCGGCATAACTGGAACGTCATCTTCTATTTATCTTAATGAGCATTTAACCCTGAAAAAGAAACAGTTATTTCGTAAAGCCCGGGATGTCGCCAAAAGCCACCACTACAAATATGTGTGGATTAGAAATGCCACAATACTTATCCGAGAGCGTGAAGGTGAACCCTCGTTTGCTATACGCGGAGATAGAGACCTCGATAAAATTCGATCCAAACCTGTCGAATAAATGTCTAACTCGCATAGGTATCAATATTGTACATAGTTTTAACAGTTATATTTTTTATGTTTTATTCTGTTGCGTTAGCTATTTTTACAAAATTGTGCATGGCATGAAACTTATTACTATTTTAATCAATCTTAATCTACTTAATAAAAATTATAAATCAATTTTATATTTATATTTACATTTAATGAAGTCAAATCCACTTATGATGAAATGTAAATCAAAATCAAAATTATATTCAATTTTAAATTTAAATCGACCATTTGAAATACGATGTAATTCAGAATTATATACATGTTTTAATGTTACCTTATTAATTAATGGTTATAGATGTACTGTTAGAATTCATTGGATTCCACATTATACCAAGTTTTACACAAGAACGCGAGATCAATATAAATTTGTTGCAATACACTTGGCAAATGGCTAGCACTGATAATTTGTTAATTTACTACCAGAACTGTAGGGGAATTAGAACTAAGCTACACTCGTTGCTCGTGAATATCTTGGCATCCTCATATGACATCATAATATTGACAGAGACTTGGCTGATACCAGAAATAGCGAATAGCGAATTTATTGACCCTCGTTATGTTGTGTTCCGCTGTGACCGGGATCGTGATGCTACGGGGAAGCGAGATGGGGGTGGAGTGCTCATTGCAATACTACGTGAACTTCAATCGGCCTCTCTCGATCTCCTTAATAGCCCCCATTGTAAGCCCTCGGCGTGTATTGAGCACCTCATGGTTGCGCTGCCTAGTAAAGACGATAAACATAAAATACATGTCATCAGCGCAGTTTACATCCCGCCGGGGACCAGCTCTGATGTCTATACATCTCATTTTGACTTTCTACAGGACACCTTAAACGCGCCTAATGTCATGAATGTTTACATCGTCGGTGATTATAATCTTCCGAATGTCACGTGGAACATGGTAACGCCGGGGCGTAACGCTTGCGTGTCATGCGTTTGTACACACCCTCTGTGCTCGGAACTGACCCATCTCATGTCTTCTCTAGATGCTCACCAATATAACAGCTCGCCTAATAGTGGAGGAAAAATCTTGGATCTGTTTATCTCGAACACTAGCTGTTCGACTTGCCACCTTAAAGACCCGTTACTACCAGTTGACCCCCATCACCCCCCTTTTGTTATAACCGCGCCTGTTAGCTTGTGTACACAAATGATGAAGAGAAAGCCGATTCATAAATATAATTTCCTTAAAGCTAATTATGACCTCATTAACAAACACATGGACGAGGTCAATTGGTCTGCGCTGTTTGACAATCTTTCATCGGAAGAGGCCGTGGAGGCTTTCTATAGCATGTTGAGTGACATAATTAGCCCACTAGTCCCCCCTGCAAGGACTAGATCGCTGGATTTCCCAATCTGGTTTACGCCACAATTAGTTAAAATATTTAAAAAGAAGCAACGTCTTTGGATAAAGTGGAAAAAATACAGAAACGTCAAAGACTACAATAACTTTTCCGAATGTAGGTTTACCTTCAAACATTTGTGTAAAAACTGTTATTCCAGTTATATAAACTCTATTGAAGATAGTCTCTCTAGAAACATAAAGTACTTTTGGTCCTATATTTCTAACCGTAAACGTAAGTCAGGCGTTCCGTCCATGATGCAGTACCAGAATGTCAAGTCAAGTGACCCTGATGTTGTCTGCAATATGTTTTCGGACTTTTTCTTGTCCGTATTTGAGCCCGTATCACCTACTCTCACCTCGTGGGGTCCGCCACAGCAGTATGCAGAGAGTAGTAGCTTAATTAGTAATCTACATATAGATCAATCAAAAATACTTAGCGAGTTGAAGCAGTTGGACCCCACGAAGGGGGCAGGACCTGACGGTCTTCCGCCGGCCTTTTTCAGGGCTACTGCAGATAATATTTGTGAGCCCATCTATATCCTTTTTAATAGATGTCTGCAGGAAGGTGTGTTCCCGGTGGCGTGGAAGCGAGCTAACATTACACCGGTGCACAAGGGTGGCTCTAAGCATGACGTCGAACAATATAGACCCATTTCGATCCTGTCGACCTTGTCAAAGCTTTTTGAGAGACTGGTTCACAACGAGATTTACCCTCTTCTGCATAATATTATCATTCCTGAACAACATGGGTTTGTTAAGCGTCGATCTACAACGTCCAATCTGTTAATATTCTCTAATTACCTTTTTGAGAGTATTGATGGGCGATTACAAATAGATGCGGTCTATACTGATTTCAAAAAAGCTTTTGACAAGGTCGACCATGAAATTCTCCTGAGTAAAATTGCTTACAATGGAATACGCGGAAATCTGTTTCGTTGGTTTGTGTCGTACCTCGAAAACCGGTCACAGAGGGTAGTGGTTAATGGTCATCAGTCTGTCTCTGTGAATATTACCTCCGGAGTTCCACAGGGCTCTATCCTGGGACCGTTATTATTCATTATTTATATCAATGATATTAAGAAATGCTTTAAAAAGTCAAAATTCCTGATGTACGCAGATGACCTGAAGGCGTTTAAATCGATACGAACTATGGACGATTGCCATGCATTTCAAGAGGACCTAGACAGATTAACTGCGTACTGTATCGAAAATAAGCTGCACCTTAGTATCCCCAAGTGTAACTATATACACTTTACTAAGAATAATTTCATCTTTAATTTCAATTACAATCTTAACAGTATCCCTTTAAATAATGTTTCTATAGTGAAGGACCTAGGTGTTCTCTTTGATGGCAAACTTTCCTTGAACCAGCATATCGAAGCCATAGTGAATCGTGCTTTTAAAATGTATGGATTTGTGATGAGATCGTCAACAGAATTTAAGCGTACCTCTACCTACCTCCATCTGTATAAGACGCTCATTCGTTCTCAGTTAGAGTATGCGGTCCCTATTTGGAACCCCTTCTACCAAAAGTACGTAGATGGAATAGAAAGGGTTCAGCGCAAGTACGTCCGTGCTATGTACTATAGATGTTATGGGACTAAGACTTATCTATCATATTCCCAACTTCTTAATAAGTATAAGCTTATTAGCTTGGAGAATCGGCGCAAATACCTGGAGGCCAATGTGCTTCATGATATTGTTCACAATAATTTTGATGCCATTGATTTAACGAGTAAGCTGTGTTATTCTGTCCCCCGAACAGTTCATGTGCGTCAGGTTCGTGCACGTACTCTGTTCGCGCTTAGTTCTTGTCGTACGAACTCTGGCTTACGCTGTCCTATTCATAGACTGTTGGAATCCTATAATTCAAATTTTATTGATATTGATATATTTGCATGCTCGAAAAATAAATTTAAAGCAAATATTATAAAAAAATATCTTAATCTGTAATCGTATTAACATTATAAATTTATTTATTGCATAATTTAAGTAAATGAAACTATTTCTCATCCGATTTGGTTTTTAGCTATAGCTCGCTTTATAGTAACCTATTTATTTATTTTAAAATTTTCGTTAATCTTGGTTTTGCTCGTCTAGTGGCAACCACAGATCTTTAAATATGTCTTATCTGCGGATAATGCAGTTGGCTGCAACATTACCTCTTAAATTTTGTTAACCTTAAGTATTATATATTATGTTGTAGTTGTTTATTATCCCTCAATAAATAAAATAAAATAAAATAAAAGCATCCCTTCGCGAAAAATAGTACTGTCACATTTATTTTACGTTTGACAGCAGTAACCAAATAGCAACCTTATCTTAAGGAAAATAAAGATCACTGTGATTCTGACAGTCTCGTCAATGGCAGCAAATCAACAGCAACCTTATTGCAACGAGAATAAAGGTCACTGTAATTTTGAAAGAAATGCAAAATCAGAGGTCACTAACTATGAAAGAACTGTAGAAACAGGCTACTTACGTCAACGGTGGTCAGCGTGATGGGCGGCTTCGGCTTAGATTTCTTAGCGGCTTCCATGTCCCCGTAGTTGGTGAGGAAGTCTATCACGAAGGACGTGATGCCCGGGTACCGGATAAAGGCGCCGGCGCCATTTCTGCACGGTAACAAATTAAAAGAAATATTTTTTATTGGTCACACAATATTTTAACATCACAATATTCTATTGATGGCAATAAACAAACGTGTAGAAAACCCGCGAAAAACACTAAAGAGTTGAAAAACATTAAAGAGTATATCACATACTAGATCATTCGTAGACTTTTGACATTCGCTACAGGTAGTAAGAAAGACAAAATTCTGACCAGCACCGTGTAACTCCTCAACTAAGGTAAGATAAGAATTCACTCCATGTAAAATACTGGTATTCAGCTAAGAAGCTGACCTCTAAATAATAGTGGGCTTAGGAGATTACATGCAAGGTTACAAAATCATTTACAATTTCATCATTATCAAACCTACCCTTGTTAAAAATCATTATAAATACCAAAGATCTAGCTAGCAAGAGCTTGTAAAAAATAGTATCCACTTGATTGAAATTTTGCTGTGCCCTACAGGCTCCATAATGATCGAAATTATACCGGGTGACATTTTTTGACGTCTTGAAAAAAAATGGGTCTAATAAGTGAATGAAGTAGAAGCCTTTGGCATAGAAATTTTTATTATTTTTAATTTTGAATAACATGTAATGAAATTGATCTAGCAATAAATACTACACATTTAAAGTAACATACTAGAATAACAAAAACAGAAATTTGGAGAAAAAAAAAATCTATTAAAATCTATCGTAACTCAAATCATACGCACCCTACTCAATGCGCGGTATGTATCAATGATTTCGTAGCGCGGTCCTACCCTTTGAAGCCGTCCGATAGGCAGCCAAATTGATCTTTCGCAGGCGCACAAGCCGCACACGCATTCCCGTCAGCCCGCGTCCCGCGCTCCTTTAGTCACCTGCGATGAATCTGAAGGCCTTCCTGCCTTCTATTCTAGTTACACAACTCACCATATGAAGGTCGAGACGGTAAAAAATTTCATCCGGTATAGTTACCGCCTAAGTACACATTACGGTAAAGAAAGATATTGAGTATTGAAACCTAATAAATATAATCACGAAAACCGAATTCAAATGCAACGTTTTCAGCCCGCATGATCACTCTTAAGGATTCTTATAATGCCATACTTACAATTTTTCGACCCCTCCGACCTCATTAAGCATGTGAGGGTCAAAGATGTAGCAGATAGTCTTAGTGAGACTACCGCCCTCAGGGTCCGGGGGGTGGCCCCAGATGAGGAAGTGGCGGTCATCTCCCACCGACAGGATAAACATGTAGTTCTGGCCTATATGCTTCTCCATTAATCTGGCGGGGGGATCATATAAATTTTATTAACTTTAAGGCATACCGTATTAAAAAAGAGTTTTCGAAATCAACAATTGCCAAACTCACTCACATCATATTATGATGAATTTATATTTTAATAGTATAATATTTTTTTCTCAATAATTTGTATGTCAATTGGCAAAACATAGCGCACTACGTAATCTTTAAGATCTAATCTAATATATAAAATTCTCGTGTCACAGTTTTCGTTGCCATACTCCTCCGAAACGGCTTCACCGATTTTGATGAATTTTTTTGTGTTTATCCGGTATCTATGAGAATCGGCCATCATCTATTTTTCATCCCCCTAAATGTTAGCGGTAGTCCACCCCTAAATTTATTTTTTTATTTTTTAGACAAAATTTTTAATTTCTATTTTTTTATGATACAACATACAAAAATACATATAATCCTCAATTTTCACCCTTCTACGATCAACCCTTATTTTTTAATAGCCATTTTAGTAATTTAATCATTTTTCCTCTCTGGTCGAAAACTGATCAATCGTCATTTAATTAGTTATCCCCGCCTAGGAAATTATTTATATGGCAAAACAACGTTTTCCGGGTCAGCTAGTCTTGTATATAATTATCACCTATGTTTACGAATAAATGATTCTGATTCTGATTCTGAGAACGTCCTCCCATTTGAAGTCGGTTAAAAACCAAAGCTAACTGTGTGGGCTTTATTTTGCGAACTTTTAAAAAATTCAAATTAATTTTCATCATCATCTTCAATGCAGTCGACAATTGTATCATGATGGTAAAATACATAGAGAACGGTGCTGCCCATTCTCTAGAAGTCCCTTAGTCGCCTCTTACGACACCCACGGGAATAGATGGGATGGTGCTATTATATACGTCCGGCACCACACGAAAACTGCTTTGTACGAAGAAAATAAGGATGAAATGTGCCTCTACATTTGATCCTTTATTAAATGTACCTTATTCTAACAAATAAATTAGTATGTTTAAATCAAATAACATTGAAATTAGATTAGTAATAAATTTATAGATGGTGGCTTCGAAAATTATCATCACGGATAAAATTATCTTAATTTCCGATTGTGTTGGGTACCGAAAATGAGATCGAAATCAAAATCTAATATGGCTAGCTATGACACTAAGCAAAAAAATGTTTATTTTCAACCGACGAAAAAAAACGGAGTAGGTTATCAATTCGACGCGTATATTTTTTTTTTCAACCGACGAAAAAAACGGAGGAGGTTATCAATTCGTCGCGTATATTTTTTTTTTATGTTTGACCACGCATAACTTTTTACATAGTGATCCGATTGTGACGATTCTTCTTCTATTGGAAAGGGTATACTCCCAAGGTGGTCTCATATCAATTTGGAAAACAAAATCGAACCCTAAGGGTCGGAAAACAGGGATGATTGATTGTTCACTCACTGATTGTAATGTATAAACACGCATAACTTTATACAGAGTAATCCGATTTTGATGATTCTTTTTGTGTTGGATAGGGTATACTTTGCCAAGTATTATTAGTACATTAAAGTCACAAAAAATATAAAATAAAAACTTTTTAACAAAAAATTAAACCGCCGAAAAACTGAAAAGCATAAAATAATACTTAAACCTTAAAATTTTGAGTCGGCGCTGAAAAATCAATGAACAAGGATCACTCAAAGCGCCGACTCATAATTTTAAGGTTTAAGTATTATTTTATGCTTTTCAGTTTTTCGGTGGTTTAATTTTTTTTGTTAGTAGATCTTATAAGACACTTTTACACGTCAACATTTTTTGGTCAATGTTTTTTTTAAACTAGATGGCGCCGGCATTTCCTAGCCGACTGTTCCCTGAGAAAAAACGTCGAAACAAACTCAGACTTACGCCATCATATCCATATCAGCTGTGATGTTGTCAGGGTGCTTCGCCAGCAGACCTCTGTCAGCCTCTTGCATCTTCACAGTATACCTGGTGTCGTGGTAGAAGAACGAGGTCAGGAGCTGGTGCAACTGGAGGGCAGGCTTGCCTGGAAGAAGGGTACCGAGTCAATGATGTTAGAAATATACGTACAGTTAAGCCAGAGAAAGTAAGCTCTTTGACAAACTTCGTGAATTTGAATTAGCACGAACGGCTTCTTGTGACCTTCTTATGACTAAACGCGACTGCTCACACTTCGAAGTGAAATTAAAGGTTCCCGTCTCTTCTACTATAAAATAACACGTAATAGAACGTTAAGCCGTAGATCTTACGCCTGATCTCTCTCCGGTCGTGTCCGATTGTCGTTCCATCGGACTATGAGAGTGAGGGAACAGTGAGTGCCCCTGTGTCTGCGTACACACGCCTGCACTACAATATCTCCCGCGTTGATGGCTAGTCTCCGTTGAGATTAGCCGCCATGGCCGAAATACGGTCTGGAGGATTATACCTATACTATAAAATGTATGGAGAATTGTGCCACCAAAATTGGGTAAATAATAAAATACTAACGAAATATTCAAATAAAGTCATCATTTCAGCCGAAATACGTCCACTGCTGGAAAATAGGCTTCCCACAATTCGGAGGGGTTTGCCAGAATCGCTACACTTGGCAGGCCGGTTGTCGATCGCAGTATTATGGTTAAATTATGCAATATCTGGATTACCGAGCTTAGCTCGGTATTTTTTGGTAAATTGTGTTTAAAATAATAAGTTTATATTCAAGTAGATTATCGATAAAGTTGGTCATTGAAAACACGAATAAAACGACATTTTATACAAATGAATCCTAGCTAGATCGATTTATCGCCCTCGAAACCCCCTGTATACTAAATTTCATGAAAATCGTTGGAGCCGTTTCCGAGATTCAGATTATATATATATATATACAAGAATTGCTCGTTTAAAGATATAAGATTTACGAGAACGCTGCTGTCCATTCTCCAGTAAGTCCGTTAGTCGCCTCTTATGATACCCACGGGAAGAAATGAGATGGTGCTATTCTTTGCGTCCGGCACTACACGGAAACAAAACATCAATACGTAAATTACAGTTATTCATATAAAATAGTCCTGACAAAGATTTCTTTTAGTTAATTAATATTTGTAATTTTTTGGCGTACCAAAAAATAACAAATATTTTTCCACAGAATGTATTTTTAAGTTGGTGCCGAAATAAAGAATTCACTCATTTTGCTCTTTTACGGAATCAGTCCTCTTAAACAGGAAGTTAAAGAACCTTTACGTTACCTTTATAGCACTTTAATGCAACCACGCATCGCTTATTCGTACCCCGAAAACAATTACTTAAAGAACCTTTACGTTACCTTTATAGCACTTCAATGCGACCATGCACCGCTTATAATATCTATCGCCAGTTTCGATGAGGTCATCCACGTCCCTCCGAACGAATTGCGCTGGAGTCTTCTCTTCCAGGAGAGCGCGGCACGCCACCGCTATGCAGGCGGTTTGGGCCCCTAGCAAAAAACGAAGGAGAAATAATTACCAGAGTTATTTGCGTAACACACTATAATTCTAAATCTGAATAATTTTGAAGCTTATTGCTTCGTATGTTTGAACAATTTGTCGGCTCAACATGGTAAATAGCGCAATGAATGTTGTTGAAGTGTTCAAATGAAAGCCATTGCTACCGATAGTGTTACGTACGAGTAACACACTATGTAACGTAACTACCTCTGAGTTTGTTTCGGCCTTTCTTCTCAGAGTAGTCAGATAGGAAACGCCGACATCAATTAGCTCAAAAAAAAAATTTACTTGTAAAAGTGTTTGTACAAACCTGCTTACAGAAATAAAATCATTTATCATTTACCCCTACATACCTGCCATATCCTTCGGGTAGTGCTGTTTACTCCCTAAGACGTGTCCGATTCCGTATCATTTACGGATATAAAATTAGTTCGGGGTCCGAACTAAGAATGATTGAAAACACGATTTGACAGTTTCCCTACTGCCTATATACAAGGTCAAATTAAATAAGCTAAAAATCCACTACTACAAACATCTCTACTAGAACACTAAAGAAAATTAATACAAAAAAAAAAAACATCATAGTTTATATGACACTGGTATGTACAGACGCTAGCACAACAAGCTACCCGAAACTGAAAATAGCGATAAAGTTGAAAATCTATTAAAGAAATTTGACAGATTGTAGTAGCTTGATGTGCTGGCGTCTGTACATTAAGGTATTTAAACCACTGTTGTTTTAGTTTTTGGAAATTTGTAAAAAATATCTACGTTCAACGAAAAATTACAAAAACAGCAAATCGATTACGGTCGTTGACCTACGTCCATCAAATGATGTTTTTTTTTATTCCATTCATTTTCAATGTCGATACGAAACACGTGGGTATCGTTACGAAACACGTGGGTATCGATCCGAAACACGTGGGAATCGATACGAAACACGTGGGTATCGATACGAAACACATGGGTATCGTCACGAAACACGTGGATATCGATACGACACACGTGGGTATTGATACGAAATACGTGGGTATCGATACGACACACGTGGGTATTGATACGAAATACGTGGGTATCGATACGACACACGTGGGTATTGCTACGAAACACGTGGGTAACGATACGAAACACGTGGGTAGCGATACGAAACACGTGGGTAACGATACGAAACACGTGGGTATCGATACGAAACACGTGGGTATCGATTGCCGGCTAATATAATTTGACTCTGTATATTTGCTCGTTCGACACTTGTTTTAACGGACCAACTTCTTTCGGACGGGTCCGTATCTTCGTAGCCGGCCTTACGGAAAAAAGATCTTCAGGTGTGAGTCCAGTCAGGGTCGCGGATTTGTTCGAAAGAGTTACCGTGGCCCTGGCATAGACAAATAAAGGTACACGGGTGGGTTTTAATCAGTAAAAGTCACGCCCTCCTGCTCCGCCCAGATCGGGAGACGTCATTTGATGAATTCCCACACAAAAGAAAAATTCGTGGGGTCAAAAATATATGGTAACTAACCGCAGTGTGTGGCGGAGTACCTCTTGGAGTTACATCCGATAGTGCCTTGACACATCATCTTATTCCTTTCCACTAGGCTGAAGCTGTGCCAAATCTATGAGAAAAAAGATTTTGTTTACATTTTGAATTTATTTATTTTTTAAACTTCTCGCACACAAAAAAGGTACAAAGGCGGACTTAATGCCTTAGGCATTCTCTACCAGTCAACCAAGGGTGGTGAAGAGATTACATGGCAGGTGCTTTGATTGAGAGGAACAGTTATTGAAAAATACTATTAAAATACATCCTATATCAAATTATAAATAAGATGGGAAATATAAATATATTATAAACTTATAATGCACACATACATATTTACTATAATATATACTTACATACATATCTATATATATAAAAATGAATCCCTATTTCCCTTGGTCACGCCATCACGCGTGAACGGCTGGACCGATTTCACTTTTTTCTTTTTTGTTGTGTTTGTTATTGTCAGAAGAAGGTTCTTATGAAAGAAAAACACAACAAAAAAAAATGTGAAATCGGTCCAGCCGTTCACGCGTGATGGCGTGACCAAGGGAAATAGGGATTCATTTCTATATATATATAGATAGATACCAATTCGAATTAAATAGCTATCGTTAAGACAGGACAACGTCTGTCAGGTCAGCTAGTATATTTATATATAATGACACAGATTAAACCGAGAGAGATGTTGAGATGACTCTACCCTATTTGTTTTGAAAATAACTACGCAATTTCCGCTTAAACGCATACCGAGTGGTGGCCGTCCTGATATCGAGAGGGAGCGCATTCCAAAGAAGAATGGAATGAATATTAAAGGATGAATGAACAAAGTCGGAGGTATGAGAAGGACAGAGTAGGAGAAGATTGTTAGAAGAACGCAAATTTTTGACGTGAGAAGAACATAGATATTGAAAATGAGACACGAGATAAGGAGGAATGGGAGATTTGAGAAGGGAGAAAAGCGTGGTCAAAGCGCGCAAACTTCTTCTTTGGCGAATGGACATCCATTTGAGCTCAGACCTATAGCTCGACACATGGTCATATTTTCTAAGGTTAATAAACCGTATACAGGTCATTTTTTTTTTCGTATTACTTACGCGAATTTTTAAGTTTTTGACACAGTGTTTTAGAATTGAATGATTATAAACACACTAGCTTCTGCCCGCGACTTTGTCCTCGTCAAATTTTTGCTCCCCTGACTCTTCCCGTCGCATTGAATTGCCTGCCAGTTTTCATCCATTTTTCGTTGCTGCTCCACTCCTTTTGATTGTAGCGCGATGTTAATAAATAGGCTACCCAGCACAAAAATATTTTTTTCAATTCGGACCAGTAAGTTAGTCAAACGTTGACACTTCAATTTTTGACCTTAGGTTCACTTGTTTGTATGTTTGTTTGGTTGAACGCGTTAATCTCAGCAACCACTGATCCGAATTGAAAACTCTTGTGTGTTGGGTAGCCTATTTATTGAGAAAGGCTATAGGCTATATAACATCACGTTACAATTAAAAAGAGCGGAGCAGCAATGAAAACTGGCAGGCAGATGCGACGGGAAGGGTCAGGGGAGCAAAAAGGGGAACAACCAACTTGTCGTTGGGGGGCATTGGCCACTTATAAACAAACAGTTCAGCTAATAATATATGATTGATTTTATAGTTCATATTAGTAAGAATAAACCTAGTTTATATCAAGATTTATATTTAAATAATTTTTAACATTTTATTGAAATTGGTTATGCATGAAACAAAACTTAGTTTAGATGTACCAGGTTCATCATAACTACAAGGTTCAGGGTCCATGGAAGTGCCGGGGTCGTCAAGAAGGGAAGAATCGGAATTAATTTAGAAACAACCAAAGTAATCGCAATAAAACTTACAAAAACTACACTCACAATGCAAAAAAAAAACAAATCGAATGATAACTGTCATTTTGACAACTAACACAACATTTTTAAAGCATTGTGATGTCGTATAAAAAAAATTGTATCGATACCCAGGAATCGATTATTGTTTTATTAAGTTCTTCAGGTATAATGCACTCTAAATACAGTGGAGAGATTACCAAATACCAAAAAAAAAAGGTTTTTACTGTGCTTATTCATAAAAAGTTATCAGCATCAGATGTTTACTATAATATAATTAAAATTATTGGTAAATTACACTTTAGTGCAACAGCGTTTAAAAATGGCCAAGTCTGGACAATTCCCTTTGACGCGGACGAAGTCGCGGGCCGTTGCTAGTGTTTTTATAATCATTAAATTCTAAAACACTGTATCAAAAACTTAAGAATTCGTGTAAGTAATACGAAAAAAAATGACGTTAAGAACTCACGTTGAATTATTTTTTAAACAAAAAAAAAAAGTGATTTTTATTATTCAGTATTTTTTATTTTCTCGAAAACTGATGCATATTTTTAAGTTATATTTTACAGGTAAGTTGTACTCCATAAGACCATCACACAAAAAATGGCAGATGAAATTACACCTGGGTCCACTACCCCATGCTTATCCCGCCACGCTCTTTATGAAATTATTGCATTGTCATCGGTCTTTAGCAGGTGTGCAAAGTTTGAATGAAATCTGGTCGTTTAAAGTGGGTCAAAACGCACTATAAGGAGTCGGTTACAAACAAACATACAAGTGAAGCTCTAATATAAAGCGTGTAAAAAGACTCACCTTCCTCAACTTGGACAGCTCAGACGGCGGTGGCTGCGTCATGTCTTCCAACATGATCCTCGGCCGCTTGGCGAGCGGTCTGCGCTTCCTCATGTACGGAGGCTCCCACGGTTGGGTTATTAGTTTGGGCCGGTCTATCACCTGGGGAGAAAAGCACAATATGAGAGTCAAGGCTAGCGTACATTACCTGCAACGGGATGCAGCGCAAAAATCCTCGAACAAAAGCTATATAGGAGGATTTTTGCAACGCGACACGGCCCATCCATTATATGTGCTAGCTTTTACTTTTGGTCAATAATAAACGCACACAACTTGCATGGCACACACAGCACAGTATATTATTATGCTGAGAGATGGTTTTTTCGTGGAACTACCGCATGTATTCCACCAGCTTTTTTAGTGTAGTCTTTCCATGCTTCATGTTTACCGCAAGTAAACGTATTTCTTTCTTTCTAAAAGAACGTGAAATGCCATGTGAATTCGACCGCCTCCTGTGCACGTAAATAAAAAATCATAAGGCTGATTGAATTGCGCACCATACTAACATATGAGCAAGGAACCTTTTGGATGAATCAACTAAGCCACGAAAGGCTCAAAAGAAAATATCATGATCATGATCTGTTATTATAGACTGAATCTAAAAGAAGATTTACTTGCCAATGGAGAAGTACAGGACAAATTCTAAATTGCTAAATGTCTAAATGGCAAAAAATCGTGTGGCGAATCACATCAGCCCCTAGACAAGATATTTTATGAGGACCGTTACCACTCTGACAAGAGTGTTACGAAGAAGAAGAAATGTCTAAACTGATAGATTGCAATACTATTTTTTTTATCTTACTTTTTTGGGACTTAAAACAGTTACCCATTACAATTTAAGTGTGACAGAATAAGTTATAGACTAGGTAAACGTGTAACCCACACCAATGTGCGTTGATTATATTTAATACTAGAGAAACTGAGAGAGAGACACCGGGAGGGGACGCCCTAGGAGGACATATAGTGACCTTATCGGTGATGTTCTTCAGAAAGGTCAGGTGCGTAGTACTCGTAACCGGCGTGCGTGTATGACCAATTGTATGAACCTTAAAGAGGTAAAAGAAGTGTGTAGAGATCGTAGCAGGTGGCGTTCCGTGGTTTCTGCCTACCCCCATGGGAAAAGGCGTGATTGTGTGTATGTGTGTAAACTAAAAAAAATTGTCCGAAAAACATCATTTTTCCGACGTCAAAAATTCCAAAAGACAACCCCCAAAACAGTTCTCTGTCGTCTACGTAAAGTTTACGATGATTCTTTTATAAATACGTTAATTATTAACGAAAATTGAAATGTCACACGATGTTGTATCATGTGTGGTGCTGTCACCAGCTGAAGGAACATGGGTGGGTTTTAGTCAGTAAAAGTTCCGCTCCACCCAGAGCGAGAGACCTCATTTAAAGATTTCCCACACACAAAAAAGGGCGAGGCCCATGTGCGAGTGGAATCCTAACTGATGGTTAGTACTTACAACAGGCGGCGGTCTCTTCGGCGGGCCGGGAGGTTTCCACGGCTTAGTCTTGAACTTGGCCTTCGTAACTTCCGGCCAGCGGCGCTTGAAGCGTAGCTTTCTTGCCAGGGCCCTCATTTGCGCTTCTCTGGTGACAAGGTTTTATATTATTGGAGTTCCTCGTTGGTCAAGTAGTCGTAAGCACCACTGCTGAGGCTGACGTCTTTGAATTTGAATCCCGGGCCAGGCAAAATATAATACGGGTCATACAGCTAGAAATCATGTCTTCGCCCAACAGTTGAATCATTCAGACGATACAAGCATTTTTTCGCAAGGACATTACCAGCCGCACTAATATTTGTCGCACTCTTATTTTGAATGAAATTGTACAATCAACAGAGCAAGTTCATAAATATATTTCTTTATTAATTAGTAAGTAAATTTTGGATTCAGAATTCCTGGTTTTTACACCGGCACCCTTGAGAACCATATAATATGGCATATCATTTTGATTTAGACCTTTTTTTACTCCGAAAACCATAAAAATTACATACCCAATTTAAAAAAAAAAGTTTATTCACCCTACTGACGGCGCCCATTCACGAACATGGTGTATGGATCAGCACCATTAAGCTCAACCTTTCTGAAGGAAACTTAATGATCCAACACACACTGATTGATAGAAACAGCTGGAAGCACTTACTCTCTAGCAATCTGTGAGGGTGTTTTCTCCAGTATTATCACTTCTGGTTCTGGTGAACTTAGTATTGGTTCATCCTTAAGAATTTTAGTTTTTGGGTCCAATTTACTTTTGGGATCTCTTTCTGCTAGGTCCCCTCTCTCTTTTGGATCTCCCTTTTCTCTGAGTTTACCTATAAAGAAAGAAAAGTATTAATTTTCGCATCGGCGACTGCCTCGTTGGTCTTGTGATGGCAAGCGCTTCTACTGAATTTGAGATCTTGGGTTCAATTTCCGGGTCGGACTAAGTATTTTTTGTTTTTTCCCATCTGGAGTTACGCAATAGCAACCCGGAGTCTGGATTTCTGATCAGTTGATGACAAATTGAGAATAGCGTCGCCCTCTATTACATGGCACTTAACTGGCGAAATGTGGGTGTACTATAAATACAACTCTGTCGTACATTTAGGGGATGACAGCCGTTATGTTATATTGTTATGTATTAGTTTACTTTGTTGTATTGCATGACTTATCACAATAAGATATAAGGAACACGTTATAAACCAAAACAAAGAATAATATTACTACTATACCATACTACCACGTACGACTACCGTTCCGAACCCGGTGTCCCTACCGCTACACCTAGTAACTTGTAATACTCGTAAGAAACCACACGTGATTGGTAGGGTATCGATATAAAACATGTTGACTGGACCAGATGGTTCAACGCGTGCTGGAGATCCAGCACGCCTAGCATGACCATCGTAGAAATGGGTTTTGTCGACGAAAGAATAAACAAAATTACAGATTGTAGAAAGATTAAAGATAGATTAAAGATTGTAGAAAAATTTGTACCGTTTTATGCTAGCGTAGCATGATAATTCTATCTGTATTCTACCAAGAATAGACAAAGTTCTGTCTATGGTGGTCATGCTACGCGTGCAGCTGACCGCGTGTCCCTACTGCTCACCTTTTGCATCCTTTTGTGGTTCTCCTACTTTCTCCCTGGGTTCTTTGTAATCTTTGCTCTTAACCTCTTTCAAAACTTTGTCCTTGGGATCTCTGTTTTCTTTGCTCTTAGCCTCTTTCGGATCTTTGTCCTTGTTTTCCTTGCTTTCTTTGAATTTAGCCTCTTTCGGATCAGGTTTATTTTCTTTCTGGTCCCCGCCCGCTGTAGAGGGCCTGCAGAGTGATTTAAAAAAATAGAATAAAATTTGTCAAAATATTCCTACCACACAAGTTTATTAGATCCCGCTACGAGACGCTGCGCGCTGCTGTTAGACGACACTAGAGCCCGCTGTGTAAAAACACCGTAAAACAGCAACCTCAGGGTGAATGGACTCGGAAAAACAGGTGCGGTGCAGGTACTTGACATAATGCTTACTTCTTCTCCTTATTTGGCATAATTAACGAAGACTGAATCAACTGGCTGATTCCTCTTCAAAGTTATTGTTCTTATAACGACATCGACAATCCTTATCAAATTAGTTTCTTTTTACTTGTATTTTATTCTGAAAATGTAATTAAAGCATCATCATTTGTAGGTCTGAACGTCGGTGGTAACACTGACCTTGAGCTGGCCTAATAATGTTCCCACTGCTGAGAAACAGGTTTCCTCTCTTCGAGTGGGAGTGAGCTGTTATCTACTACGCAAGCCCAACATAGTCAGCTGGTAAGACATTTTAGAGAAGCCATAGTTTCAATGTTGCCGCAACAGGGCTACCGTTAGGTATACAGTGGGTTTTTTTTTGGGGGGGGGGGGCGGGAAGTCATCAAATGACGTCTCTCACTCTGGGTGGAGCAGAAGGGCGTGTCAGACTTTTACTGACTAAAACCCACCCGTGTTTCTTCAGTTGCATATATGCCAGGGCCACGGTAACTCTTTCGAACAAATGTCGCGACCTTGGCAGGTTAAATCGTGCCCTATTAGAGCTATCGTCATTTAGTGGATTGGTTGACTTGAAAAATCTGTTACAACTCTTCAGTTTGCCCCTCGATTTCTTTTGTTATAAAGTCTTTCGTCTATATCATTTTAGAAATATATGGTATGTTGGAAGGTGGCTTACTCTTAAGGCGGTCTCGCCTGCTGTCGAGATTACTCTGCTATATTTAATTGTACTATATACCTCTGCATCATCATCTGCCTGCCTTTTCCTACTATGTTGGGGTCGACTTCCAGTCTAGCCGAATTCGGCTGAATACCAATATTCTACATTGCCTATCTTACCTCCACAACCCAGTTACTGGGTAACACGATACCTCTCGGTAAGACTGGTTGTCTGACTATCGGGCTTCTGACAACCCGTAACGACTGTCAAAGATCCATAAATGACAGCCGGGACGAACGGCCTAATGTGCTTTCCGAGGCACGGAGGGGTCTTGGTATATAAAGATGGTCACCCATCCACGAACCAAACGCGGCAAGCGTAGCTTAACCTGATCGATCCATTCTTGCGGCTGATTTCTTCAGGCTAGGTGGAGCGACGATCTTCGCGGGGTGGCTGGTAGCAGCCGGATGAGAGTTGTCGAGAATCGAACTGAATGGCGTGCAGTTGGGGAGGCCTATGTCCAGCAGTGGACTGCTCTAAGCTGATGATGATGATGAAAGCTTCAAATGATATGTGTTATATACATATGAATATAGGCACTTGCTTCAGTCTAAGAAGTCGGTGGCATTGAAGATAGGTCTACCTCTCGGTGAGAGGGAGTGCGCCGTAACCTACTACGCGGGCCTAGTGCGGGTTGGTAGATGTCATATATCTACAAATTTTTGGTTCTACGACATGCCGGTTTCCTCACGATGTTTTCCTTCACCGTTTTGAGAGCAGTGGTGATGAAAGTAAAGGCGCCTGCCTGGGTTCGAACCCACGACCTGCTACTCGTAAGTCGGGGCCCGATGCCATTGGGCCACCACTGCTGTAACTATTATTCCCGTTATTAGCAGAAATTAAATGTTGGTGTGCTGGTGGAGTCCTCAGACGTGTACGTTACCCTAGCAAGAAAGTGTCTCATAGAGTTATATGAGTAGAACGTATAATAATGTGTGCCTTATCTGCTGTAAATGTGCCCCTAAATAAAAAATGTGTGCCCCCTGTCGTTTTGGAAAAAAACGGAAAGAGCGATTCTTGCTGGGATAACGTTTTTCTAGCAGGAAAATTCTAAACGAATGATCGGAGAGAGAAAAATTGTGCATGGCCAGAGAGCTTATATGTGTGCCCAAAATGTGCCCCCAAAAATAAAATCTGTGCCCCTTCAGGTTTTCGAGATATTGCATTTCCTGCTGGAGTAACGTTTTGATGAATCGTATATCTCTAAAAACCATTGCATGTGCCCCTGTAGAGTAAACATACACGAGTAGCTCTTAATGTGTGCCCCTTAGTGCCCTAATTAGATTCAAGAAAATATTTATGGTTTTCAAGTTATCGCGGTTTTATGAAAATCCGAAAAAACATCGCAGCGCCTAAATGAGACAAGGCACAAGTTCGTTGAAAACTGTATTCGGTCCTTCTTGACGCTAATAATAACCATACAAAGTTTCAAAACTGTTCATGCATGCGTTTTTGAATAATCTTGCTAAAAGTCAAAACGATGATGTCATAACTTTGACGGCAAAATACAAGGAACCAGCTCAATCCCAGATGTGTACGTGTAAACCAAAATCTTGTGCCTTTAGTCAAAAATATATGGTGAAAATATTCAGCTTGGAATGTTTCGCATTAAGTAAATATAAACAAAAAACCAAAATATGTAAACAACGGCTGGTTATCCGACCAAATTCCAATGACTACTAAAAAGCGACTGATTCATACATATCGATGACCTTCTTTATTGGACGTATTATACCTAAGCTGTTGTTCGTACAGTCGCGTTCAAAAGTTTTGGGGGCTAATTAAAAAATATATTAAATGCACCTTGTGACCATATTAAATGAAACAGCTTGTTGATGTGGAAATTATTATTTTTATTCCCTTAATTTTAATTCTTAAAGTAATTATTGCATCAAATCACAGATTAAATTTCCTACCTATAAGTATTAGAAATTATTTGCACGTTGTGTAGTCATTATTATTTAAATCACAGATCAGATTTTCATCTAACAAGGAGACCGCCAAGATTGTGCGCCTCCGATTTCAATGATTTTTATATATGTTGTTTATGTTTGAGTAACTGAGTAATTACCCAAAAGGAATTCACGCAACGCTCAATAGTTTCAGAGTCGCTTGAAGAAGCAACTTAAATAGAAGTTCAGTATACAAACTCAAAAACATTTGCAACTCTATCTGCAGAGACATAAGGTTCAAATTTCTTGCAATTTTGTATGTTTCTTGATGAATAAATCGTCGGCTTACTGCAAGAACTCATTAACTGGAAAAATCACTAAATGCGTTTTTATGTATAGTAGACTTCTTTTGACCCATTCTACAAAATACAAAAACTCACAAAATTCTATCTAATCAATTTTAAGCGTTACAGCCTTTGCATTCATCGATAACTGCAACTTTGGAAATCAGACATTTACAAAAAATCACTAAGCTGCACAAGTTATTTTTATTAAATAGATCATTATTAAAATAACATCATGACGTACATACAGAACTCATTTTTACCATGTAATTAGCTTTATCGAAACAAGTGTAGCATAAATAGCTTAGAATTGGGTTCGACAAAGTTCATTATATGCATTTAGATACTTTCTGCTATGAATAATTGATCACAAGTGCACAATAAGTAATCTTAATGATTTTTATCGAAATGATTTTTTTATAAATGACAATATTTAAGATTTCCCTAAAATCATTAATTATGTTTAGTGACTTTTTTATTTTGTCGATCTTATAATTTAATTTAATTAACATCGGTTAATAGAATATAATAACTTCTTGCAAGTTACGTGGATCCTCGGTTGTAGGTTGGTGAGTTATTTACGGTTTGGTAGTTTTGTTTCCTGCAGTCTTCAGAAGCTGCGCTCGAGTACCGGCAGCTCAATAGACGGATCTCTAAGTCCTTGAAAAGCGACCTTCGCCGCTATAACACAGAGCGGATCAAGGACGCGATAGAGCGGAATAAAGGCTCCAAGGTCTTTAGTAAGGATCTGTCTATTGGGCAGAGCCAGCTTACGAAACAGAAGACCGATGATGGCAGGGTCGTATCCGCAAAACCTGAGCTGTTTAAGGAGATTGAGAGGTTCTATGGACAGTTATACACGTCAACAAGTAACCCCGTTAAAAATCTGGCAAATGACCCAAGAGCTAGGTTGACCCGACATTATACCGAAGACATCCCGGACGTCAGCTTGTACGAGATTCGAATAGCTCTGAAGTAGCTTAAAAACAACAAGGCGCCGGGTGATGACGGAATTACGGCTGAGCTCCTGAAGGCCGGCGGGAAACCCGTTCTCAAGGCCCTACAGAAGTTGTTCGATTCCGTCATACTCAAGTGCGAAACGCCACAGGCATGGAACAGAGGTGTAATGGTACTTTTCTTTAAGAAGAGTGACAATGCCCTACTTAAGAATAATAGGCCCATCTCACTTCTGAGCCATGTCTACAAGCTGTTTTCAGGAGTCATCACGAACCGTCTAGCGCGCAGGTTTGACGAATTCCAGCCTCCCGAACAAGCCGGATTCCGTAAAGGCTGTAGCACCTTAGACCACATACATACGCTGCGGCAGGTTATACAGAAGACCGCAGAGTATAACCTGCCTCTCTGCTTAGCGTTTGTGGACTACGAAAAAGCCATCGATTCGATCGAGACCTGGGCTGCAGTCTCTTCAACGGTGCCAGATCGACTATCGGTACATCGAGGTGCTGAAGTGTCGGTACGAAAACGCCACTATGTCAGTCCGACTTCAGGACCACACCTCGAAACCTATCTTTCTGCAGCGAGGAGTGAGACAGGGAGACGTTGTTTCTCCGAAACTGTTCACCGCTGCACTGGAGGATGTCTTCAAGGTTCTGGACTGGAAAGGGGCTGGCACCAACATCAATGGCGAGTACATCACTCACCTTTGGTTTGCCGATGATATAGTTGTCATGGCTGAGACTATGGAGGGCCTCAGAACAATGCTCGATGACCTCAGTAGAGCTTCCGGAAGAGTGGGTCTCAAGATGAACATGGACAAGACAAAGGTCATGTCCAATGCTCATGTGATACCCACTCCAGTGAAGATCGGAGGCGCTACACTCGAAATTGTGGACGAATATGTGTACCTAGGACAGACTGTCTAGTTAGGTAGGTCCAACTTCGAGAAAGAGGTCAATCGTCGAAACCGACTCGGCTGGGCAGCGTTCGGGAAGCTACGCAATATCTTCTCGTCCCACATACCGCCGTGTCTCAAGACGAAAGCCAGTGTGTGTTGCCAGTGATGACTTATGGAACCGAAACGTGGTCGCTCACAATGGGCCTTATTAGAAGGCTGAAAGTCACTCAAAGGGCGATGGAGAGGGCTATGCTTGGAGTTTCCCTACGCGATCGAATCAGAAATGAAGAGATCCGTAGGAGAACCAAGGTAACCGACATAGCCCGAAGAATTGCTAAACTGAAGTGGCAGTGGGCAGGGCACATTGCTCGCAGAACTGATGGCCGATGGGGCCGTAAGGTTCTGGAGTGGCGACCGCGTACCGGAAGACGTGGAGTTGGAAGGCCCCCAATAAGGTAGACCGATGACCTTGTGAAGGCCGCAGGAATCCGCTAGATGCGTGAAGCACAAAACAGGTCGAAGTGGCGGAGCTTGGGGGAGGCCTATGTCCAGCAGTGGACGTCTTTCGGCTGAAATGAATCCCAAGAAGGATGAATGTTTAATGTGCCATAAATATGACCGATCCAAAGCTGAAAACTCCTCCGACCTTGCTGTTTTGCAGCAAAAGTATGATGAGCACATGTCTTTAAAGGAACAAAGTCGAAAAGATAAAGAGTTGGATAAAGTTCGGGCAAATGAAGATAACAGCTTTAATTCTATTACGATCGACTTACAAAAAGTTTTGCACTTGCCGACTAGTAACGTTTCTCTACTTTACTACCTGCGTAAATTAAACGTTTACAATGCTACCATTTATGAAGCCCGTTCTCCAAATGATGGTTTTTGTTAATTATGGTCTGAAGTAGATGGAAAAAAGGCAGTGATGAAGTGGGAACCGCACTATATCTTTGGATCCAACGTCTACCTCCAACAGTTACCGAAATATCTATATTTTCTGATACCTCCGGAGGTCAATATCGTAACCTGTTATGCTTAATGCTATACATAGTTCAAGTTACCCACCTCGAGATGATTGAACATAAGTATTTAGAATCGGATCATACGCATATGGAGGTCGATAGTATGCATAGTGCTATCGAAAATCAGATGCGTCTTATGCCAATTTTTTCTATGATAGACCTCTGTAATGTTATAAGATTAGCTAGATTGAACAGAAAACTAAACAAGAATAAAATAGCAAAGAAGCCTTATGAACCTATTGTAATAAGCAACTCTGATATCTTGAACCTAAAAGAGCTAAGAAACAACTTAATGGTCAATAGGTCAATTGACTCTGAAGGACAAAAGTTGCAGTGGCTGAAGGCCAAATGCTTCAAGTTTGAAAAAAAGCGGCCTAATATTGTACAATATAGGTATGATTACGTTTCCGATTATAAAGGAATGGACGTATCGAAAAAAGAAACATCGATTGTGTCTAATACTAAAAACCTGCGAAAGCGCAAGCGTGACGATACTGAAAGTGTATTTGACTACAATAAGTATTCCCTTAAAAAAGCTTATAACAAGAAACTTCCAATAACCAAATCTAAAAAAAAAGATTTAATAAAAATGTGCAATAAAAAAATAATACCTGTAGAACTACACCATTGGTTTATCAATTTACTAGACCAGGAAGGTCCGGATTATCTTCCTGAGGAAGAATACTCCTCAGAAAGTATGTAATAATTATGTATCTAACGTTTTTTACATTCTTGAACGCTTTTTACCCAAGTTCCTACTTTTATAAAAAATAATATTATTATGACTGATTTGAAAAATATTTTGTTTTAATATTACTGTCGCTAGTATTTGCAATATTTAATTTGCTATTATACTAGTAAATACTTACGACAACTGTTAAAATAACAAATGTTGTTGTTTATTTCGTTTTGATAATTAAAGTTTTAATTATTGCTTCTTCATTTGAATTAGAAGGGGATTATTACATGGGAAATTTTGTTATGTTTTTGTTTTGTGATAAAGAAAATTTATTTTGTTTGTTTGAAATAATTTTATTTGTTTTTCATATGTCTAGCACTGTTCTCTTCAGTATAATTCTAGACATCCCAGTTAAAAATAAAAAATAAATATTAGATTTTCGTTGTTTTATTACAATTTAAGAAATAATTAATTCACATACCAAACAGACTTCCAGTAGCCAGAAGTCATTAACTTTTATTTTGTGTTTAAAAAAAAGAAATTACTTTGTAGAATTAGCGACGCTCACTTGTTTTTGTTCATATACATATTAGGCTAATCGAAAACATCAAATTTTCTATCATCGTAATTAAATTTAGGATAATATGGGGAAATGAACACAACCACTAACGAAATCGAACTAAAATACCGTTTATCTCGGAATAGTGAATATGTCACTTAATGACTTCTTGCAGTAAGCCGACGAAATATTCTAATTTTATAAGAAAAAAAAAATGAAAAAAAAAACGTTAGCAGGAATCGAACCCTGACCATCTGTGTGCCAGCCACGTCACCCTGCCTACTAGGCTACGCACCGCTATGCAATTTCAATTTAAATGATTTTTTATAATATTATCGTCAAATCAAACATTGCAAGTGTGAACCTTATATCTCTACAGATAGAGTTGCAATTGTTTTTGAGTTTTTATACTGAACTTATATTTAAGTTGCTCGGTAGAAGCAACTCAGAAACTATTGAGCGTTGCGTGAATTCCTTTTGGGTTATTACTCAGTTACTCAAACATAACAACATATATAAAAATCACTGAAATCGGAGGCGGACAATCTTGGCGGTCTCCTTGTAAGTCTAATATATAATTATAAATCCCTCATACGTACGTAATACGACATAAAAAATGGAAACACTTTGTTGTAACACAGATCATTGTGCGGTTGACTATAGGAATACACTAAATACAACTCTCAAAACTGTAGGTACCAAGATTTATTTGGTTAAGGTGAATGCTCCAACCAACCCGTGAAATTCAAATTTTATTACGTTTTTTGCAATTTGCAAGCCAGTGCTAGATTGTACAACCTTACTACCTCTAGGTATTCATCACACATTTCATGAACTATATTTTTTTTAAACATCGGGACCAATCAAATTTTGAGTCAAAGACCTGGCAAATATCTGGATATTTGCCATATCTTTCGTTCACACATAAATTACTGGATGAATTTTAATGAAATTTAGAATGGAGAAGATAGCTTACCTTGGAATAGTACTTAGGCTACTATTTATAATGTACTTAATAATGTTTATGGTCATAGAAACAGCTAGTAGAATATAATCCAATTTCAACTTTATTTTATTACTTATTACTTTTCTACTTCAGTGTACTCAGGCACAACCCGCACAACACGTGGTTAGTGAGTAAAGTAAAGAAGGTCATCGATATGTATGAATCCGTCGCTTTTTAGTAGTCATTGAAATTTAGTCGGATAACCAGCCGTAGCTTACATATTTTGGTTTTTCGTTTATATTTACTTAATGCGAAACATTCCAAGCTAAATATTTTCACCATATATTTTTGACTAAAGGCACAAGATTTTGGTTAACACCTACACATCTAGAATTGAGCCAGTTCCTTGTATTTTGCCATCAAAGTTATGACACTATCGTTTTGACTTTTAGCAAGATTATTCAAAAACGCATAGATGAACAGTTTTGAAACTTTGTATGGTTATTATTAGGGTCAAGAAAGACCGAATACAGTTTTCAGTTTTCAACTCGTGCGTTGTCTCATTTAGGCGCTGCGATGTTTTTTCGGGTTTTCTTAAAACCACGATAACTTGAAAACTATAAATATTTTCTTAAATATAATTGGGGCACTAAGGGGCAGACATTAAGAGGTACTCGTGTATGTTTATTCTACAGGGGCACATGCAATGGTTTCAGAGATATACGATTCATCAAAACATTACTCCAGCAGGAAATGCAATATCTCGAAAACCTAACGGGGCACAGATTTTATTTTTGGGGGCACATTTTGGCACACATATAAGCTCTCTGGCCATGTACAATTTTTCTCTCTCCGATCATTCGTTTAGAATTTTCCTGCTAGAAAAACGTTACCCCAGCAAGAATCGTTTTTTCCGTTTTTTTCCAAAACGACAGGGGGCACACATTTTTTATTTGGGGGCACATTTACAGCAGATAAGGCACACATTATACGTTCTACTCATATAACTCTATGAGACACTTTCTTGCTAGGGTAACGTACACTCCTCAGACTACTTATACAAAATTTGTAGAAGGTTGTGGCACTCATTTTTCGCATTGGTAACCCCGATTAGCATTGCCAGTTATTTGCAGAAATAAAATAAAACTACGAACCAAAACTATGCTCATTTCTTTGGTATAGAAATGTGCTGTATATAATTTGAAAGGTATTTTATCTGATGAGTTAAGACTGATTTAGAAAGTGCGATTTCTAGAAGTAGATATGCAATTAATTGGAACAAACATTTTAAAGTAGCAACGTCACAGAGATGTTATTATGTCTACTAAAACAGTGCTTAGACAATGCAAGTCAGTTGTTGCTTGAATTTTATGGTAGGTATGTATGTCCTAAGACAACAAACTTGGACACTGTAAATAGGGTTTTGTACTGTTAATCAGCTGCATCTAGGCATCCGACAGAAAGGCGACCCCAACATAGTTGGGAAAAAATGGATGCGGATGATGATCTGAAAGAATCTTTGCGGTAACAATATAAAAGTTATTCTTACCTTTGTATTTTTTTTTAGTTTTTTTTTATATTTCTTTTAGCAAAATAGGCACATAGTTCACCACATTTCACTGTTTGTCCATGGATTGACGCATTTTCTTTTCGTATTTTGACCGTTCGTTAATTTTGTTTTAAAAAAGTTTTATGGCTAATTCATTTTCATAACGTGAAAAAAGTTTTTAATGACTAAAACGTTTTTATATATAAGAGGTTTCAGTACTTACTATTTCCATGGATTTACCGTAACGCTTGAGTACATTACGATATTAGTGCGTTATGAAAAAGAAATTTTCATACGTGGTTATGTACCTATCTGTCCTTGGATATTGACGGCAGCAAGCTGTCGCATGCGGTTCGCGCTTCTGTTAGTATATCCGGTGGAGTTGAAGTAATATATTGCTCATCTTCATTATTGAAAGTTTCATTTTTCACAATACAAGTAGGAAAGAAAATTTGAGAAAAATGGCGCGAGGATTATTTTCTGCCGTGGCTGCGTGAAAATGTTGACAAAGACGCTAAAGCATGCAGCCAAGTTTTTAAATTACCGAATAAACTGTTTTATTTTTATTTTAAATAAACTCAGTCTGTGAATGCACACTGTTGCTTTCCCGCCATTTTAACAGCGCGCTAGCGCTGCCTACTGACTGGCGCCGCGCGGCGATTAGTTCGAAATTTGAATAGCAACAGCGCGCTGCTCGCTAGTTGGAGTCGTGCGGCGGCGATCTGTTCCATATTTGAAATGGCAAATAATACTGTTATGGAATTTGTATGGACTATAACTTAACTATTTGCTTTGGTAACACACGCGTTTTTTATGACCCGCTTTACATATTTAAAACCGGTGGAATTACATCAGCTTTACGAGCAAGGGTGTTAAAAATTACATTTGCTAATAGTAAGCTATTAGCGGCACTATTAATATTATGACAAATTATTATTGCTTGATTTTTGAAGTGAAAACTTCTTTAGCGGCGTTTTGCACTTTTTTTTGTAATGGGTAAAAATTGTTAAACTCGCGTCAGGACACGTGACCTGATCGAAAATTCGTAAGACGGACGAATAGTGATTTTTCTGAGAGATAAACTTTTTAATGTAATATAAATTGTCATGTTTGTGTACGATAGCGCAATAAATAAATATTGTATTCTACCACATAAATGATAGTACTTTTATACTGATAATTAAAACAATTCGTGCAAAATTATTCCCTAACCATTCCAAAATATCAAAAATGCACAACGTTAATATTCAAGTTTTCACTTCTGCCGGCACTCCCGAAGTGCAACCCGTCGTTTCTTTTTTAATATTACGATTTTTCAATCTATGGTTTGTTGTAGTACTAACGAAACGCAAAATCACCTGACCTTCATTCTTTTTTTTTTTTTTTTTTAATATTTTATTCATGACCATAGATACAAGTCTTTCAGTCGTATACATAGATGGTGACCTTCATTCATCCGGTAGGTGTTGCCAATTTACTAAGTTACCCACAGTTTTGATAAACTTAAAAAAATGAGAGAGAGAAACGATTACACTTTAGATCGACATAAAAGATCATCTTGGTAAAATCCGTTTTATGCAGAGTTATCTCTGCATAAAACAACACACATTATTTACCTTTTCGTTACCGAAAAGGTAAATGATCAATGATCAATTATTCTATTCAGGGTTTTGTTTTATTGTTAAAATCTTTCAGTTTCACTGGATCATAAACGTCGCGCGTCGGTGGAGTCAAATTGTTCAATGGAGTTCTAAACCTTAATTTTGCGTTGGTGAATTACACCCCACGTGATCCGTTCAGTACTATTTATTTAGCTTTAACACATAATTGGTCGCTATTTACTCAACAATTTCTCATTGCTTGCACATTAAAAAAAACTGGCTTCATGCACACCCGCGTCATTTCAAAATTAATTTTAAAAAAGTGGTGTGGGATAAGCTTCGTGAAGAAACCAGCACGCCCAACCCACAAATTATTTCTTTAGTACGGCAACCACCAATAATGTTAAGTGAGCGGGCTCATGTTCTACTGAGTACAGGTTGGTGTGCGGGGTGAGACAGAGGGGCCTGACTTCACCACGGCTCTGCAACCTGTATGTGAACGGACTGATACATGTGCAGGGCCGGTGTCAGGTTTTTCAATATATGGCACTTGTATGAACAACATTAGTTAGGCTGACCATATGCCATGACTTCAGGTACAACTCCAAAAAGGTGGGTATTAAAACGCCCACTACCATTCCACCGGTCAGACTTGGAGGAATTCCAGTAACTAGCTGACCATATACGAGTACCTGGGGTATTGGATCACTGAGGACCTCAGTGACGATTTAGATATTGAGAGGAAACGTAGGGCATTAACAGTGAGATGGCACACAGGTTTGCAAGATGCACAAAAAATTGTGAAATTGCTGTTTGAGGAGAAAATTGTACTTCTGCAGTCCTTGGATCCGCTATACGCAGAAGGCTTTCGGTGCACTGCGGATCCTCTACAATTATGGGTTTTAGATTCTGATGGAGTTGCCGTGATACTGTAGTGCATCGGGAATGTTTGCGGACGCCAATACCAACTGACTTCCAAACACTTTAACGGAAAGGGTTGCGTGTCCTTTTATGAGGCACTGGAATTAGTTACACCGTTCTGGTGGTGTTCTTTTTAATGTAAATAAAGTAAATGGATAACTTGAGCAAGTAGGTAATGAGGTATAACATAGTTTTAAGCTTAAATAATAATAGTATGTCGAATTAATGTTCTGAAATAAAATTATAAAAATAAAAAGAAGTATATTATTTACGTCATTCAATCGGGTAAATTATTTATAAAACAGCAACACTAAAATTCACCTGTCGTACGTATGTATTTGCTCACTCACTCAATCCATTCGGAAAATTATAAAATTGACACCTGTCAACTCAATCTGTCACTAAATTTGTTCATAAATTCGTGATTTTCACAAAATATTTTTCTGTTTTACATCTCTCTAACTAATCAAACATGTCGGAAAATAAGGAAGTGGATAAATCTAATTTAGACCCAGAATTGGACGATTTGCTTGAAAGTAAGTTGGTTTAATTTTGTCAAATTTCATCATGATTGGGTTACACAACACATAACCTATTAAAATTGAAAATGTAAATAAAATTGAATAATTATTTTGAAGGACTTTGACGACGCAGTTTTTAAAGTGTGAGGTTAATTAATCATCTTTGAGGCCGATAAAAATGTGATGCGTATGAAATTATCGACATATTAATTAGATATTATTTTTAGTTCTTTCAACATGAGACAAAGCCTATTTTAGGAAAGAAATGGGTCACTGGGTTATCTTAACGAGCAGAAATAACAACGTGTTTTGTTTCTAACAGGAATTTAACACAGGATGTGCTGATTTATGAACCATAATGGTCAATTATGAAATTGAGTGTCTAGCAATTATTTATGAATAAGATATTTGTTGCCTTGAACCACTTTAGTCCAATGTCCAATTGTCAGTAAAGCGTTTGAGTCATTTTGTGGATATTATTTTCTTATTATTGACCATACTATCTTGCAATATATACATAATTTAAAATCTAAGTAAAAAATATGTACAGACGCCAACACATCAAGCTACTACAATCTGTCAGATTTCTTTAATAGATTTTCGACTTTATTTCTAGAGCATTAGGTTCAAGGTTCATTGGGAAAAATTGACAGTTTCGGGTAGCTTGACCTGGTGGCGTCTGTACATGTATATACAATATAAAAATTATTTTCTTCTAATCATCATCATCTGCCTGCCTTTTCCCAAATATGTTGGGGTCGGCTTCCAGTCTAACCGGATGTAGCTGAATTCCAGTATATTACATGGAGCGACTGCCTTTCTGTTATTGGGTAATACGATAGCCCTTGGTAAGACTGGTTGTCAGACTTTCGGGCTTCTGAGAACCCGTGACAACGTAATATTTGTTTCTAATATCCTTGCATATTGAAATTGTAAAGTTCATTATTTTTTAGATTTTCCCCAACATGATAAACAAACTATTATTTCTTGAAGATACCAACATCTATTGCTTTTAGTAATAAATTTTAGTGTATTTATATAAAAATTGTATTTAGTTTAAAAAGCATGATGAAATTACTTGATTCATGTCAAAATAAAATGCTAATGTAAACTTATAGTATTTACATAATTTTAAAGCAGTCTTACGTCAGTCAGTCCTACTGGAAGATGTAGCATTAGAATCCCTCCTACAGGATAGACCAATGACCTGGTGAAGGCCTCAAGGATCCAATGGAGGCAAGAAGCACAGATTGAGTCGAAGTGGCGGTGCTGGGGGAAGGCTTTTGTCCAGAACTGGACGTCTTTCTGAAATGATGAAAGCAGTCTTAATACATACAAGTAAATTAAAGGAGGGGTCAGGGAAACAATCACAGGGCATAAAAAAAATTTGGTTGCATCACTGTCAACAGGAAAAATGCCGATTTTTTGGACCAGAAGCCACCACATCAACCACTTGGCAATGTCTCTAAAACCCCATGTAATTAACATATTTAAATAAAAATAACCTAGTCATGGGCTATAGGTATTAAATATTAATGACATGCAGTCACTAAACAATGAAATGAATACATTATAATATATAAACATTATCATTTCAAAGCATATAACAAAACATAAATAGACACCTTTTTCCCATGGGGTAGAAACTACAGAAGGCTAACTGCTTCGATCCTCACATACTCCTTTTGATACAAATGATTACAGTATAGAAGATGTAGAGGATATAGTCAAGAATAGTATGGTGCAAGTAGCCATAAAAGTATGTGGTGTGGCGCAGAGAAACGGTGGTAGTAAATCAAATAATTTGTGAAGTTGAAGAGGTTGTGAGAAAGCAGAAACGAGGCCTGGTTTAATGTGTTAGCCTATAAAGCCCAAAATAGTATGAATCAGGCACTCAAAGCGTAAATATGCACAATTGTTATTACTTGTGACCACAAGGGTTGCCCAAGGGTTGAAACTCAACCATGTATTTTCTATTAATTTAATGTATTTCTAATGCATTATTACATTAAAATAATAAGCTGTCTGCTCTCCTTTTCTGTATAAACTTTAACTGTGAAATTAAAACAAGAAATTTCCCATGAACAAAGTTGAAATATCGTCGTCTGCATATCCTTTTCCCAACTATGTTGAGGTCCACTGCTTCAGCCGTATACCAGTATTTTACATGAAGCAACTGCCTGATCTCCACAACCCAGTTACTGGGTACTACGATACTTCTTGTAAGATTGGTGACTGCAAACAATGATTATAAAGCCGAAAGGGCCGCAGCTCAGCCTAACAGTGGCGAAAGCACCATATAACACGATTCCTACCGGCTTGCTTTCGGGGATTCGCATTGGTAACTCTATCACTATTAAAAATACAATAGTATGTAAATAGTGGCTACTATTGTCAATAAATATAGTTACACTACGGGTATTTAATTCACCATAACATTCAAACAACAAAAAAGGTTATTTATAGCTTTGTATTACAACAAAAGAGAAATGTTCTAAATTAACCCGGCGCCAAAACGTCATAATCGGGACCTAAAAATTCATACAACAGCGATCCCGTAATGATATCACTTTAGGTCACGTGGCACCGCTTGATATGTACGAGAGCAAGCCGCTGTACAACGGGTTATGACAGAGACAGGTATAGAAAAATGCGTCAGCGAGAACGAGATAGAGGAATATTGCATATTTTATTCGTTTTCAGCTGTTCAATTTAATTGTATTTAATTCATTAAATTCCTATAATAATTTTAGAATGATAGTAAGTATTCTTTATTGATGAGTCAGTAAGTTAAGGCCGACTTCGCTTCGGCTTCTCTTTTAGAAAAATTTACGCCTCGTCGCTGCAGCCTAATGTCAGATGACAATCAGGAATATTTTAAATTTCTATTGGATCTCTGTCATCATTATCATCATGATCCACATCATCATCATCATCATCATCATCATCATCATCATCATCATCATCTCAGCCCAGAATCACCCACTGCTGGGTGTAGGCCTCCCCCGTTTTCCGCCATACATCTCGGTGCCGTACGTCTCTCATCCACGATTTTCCTGCTACCCTGACGATATCGTCAACCCAACGCGCTTTTAGACGGCCATGGTCTCGTTGGCCTAATCTTGGCCACCATTCGGTCACTGCATTACTCCATCGGCCATCCCCTCGTCTTACCAGATGTCCTGCCCAACTCCACTTGAAGCGCATCGCCCTGTCCCCGACGTCGAAAACTTTTGTGCGACGACGAATTTCGGTGTTATGCACTCGGTCTAGTAGGGTTATGTCAAACATAGCTCGCTCCATGGCCCTTTGTTTCTTTGGCCTAATTTTGCCTCTCTGTAATAACACTTCTTTCTCTGTACCTTCCAGGCGCTCTACAAGACATGACAAAGAAGCAGCAGACAGCAGACTCGACAGCCGAGGGCTCCAAGGAGGTGCCGGCCAATATGTGGAGCGAAGAGTTCATCAAAGAGGCGGCGGCTCAGTTCGAGAGCAACATGTCCGCTATCCTTAGCAGTTTTAGTGGGGTGCCCGGTAAGTTATAAATACTACATCTATATAAATGTGTATTGATCTTATATTTCTATCTTTCCTTTTATTTATTAGGTTCTTAATAAAATACTAATTAGGTAATTCACATACTAGGCAGCCTTAAGTTAATGTGACTTGTACATATCGAAGTCACATTAAATTGACTCTATTGAGTTGTCTCCTAAAGCACAGGCTTTTGGCCTAGTTTAGGAGGCATCAGTTTGCTCAGTGTTTTAATGTGACTCTATTGTACAATATTCCCTTAATCCTTGTGTACTCTGCCGGGGTTGCGTGATTGTTTGAAAGAGATACCGTGACCCTGGCACATGGGCAACTGAAGGAACACGGGTGGGTTTTAGTCAGCAAAACTCTGACACGCCCTCAAGTCATTTGATGATTTCCCATTCAGAAAAAAAAAATCCTTGTGTAATGCTTTTTTCTGTGTATAAATAAGCGTTTATTTATATCTTATTTGACAAATACATTAAAGATATACCACTATAATAGAAATATTATTATTGTACATTTTTTGAACAACCTTATTTGTTACTGCAGCAACATGCAAAGTTAAATGAACAATATTCTATTCTACATAATATAACGTATGTATGTTTTCTTACGTCCTCTTAGGTCAAGTTTTCATGAACACCTTTTTAGTTTTTGTTATATTTTCCAGAGGATCAAATAACACAGGAACAGATTGCACAGACATTCACGAAAATGGCAGGTATGTAACTTTATAATGAAATAATAATATCTGGATGACCGAGCTTTGCTGGGTATTTTTTGGTAAATCGTTTTTAAAATAATAAGTTTATGATCAAGTTGATTATCGATAAAGTTGGTCATTGAAAACACGAATAAAACGACATTTTATAAAAATGAATCCTAGCTAGATCGATTTATCGCCCCCGAAACCCCCTGTATACTAAATTTCATGAAAATCGTTGGAGCCGTTTCTGAGATTCAGATTATATATATATATATACAAGAATTGCTCGTTTAAAGATATAAGATTCGATTTTATTTCACTTATTTATATGTACAAGGTACAAATAACGTTATTAAATCCCGCTGCCTCCTCTTACAGAGGCCGCGGCGCACGTGCTGAAGCCGGGCGAGGGCGGCGCGGACGAGCTGCCCGCCGCCCTCGCCGCCGCCGACGCCGACCCCGACGTCGTACTGGACGGGGAGGACGAGGTGAGATACCACACTCTACGCGTTTATTTCAGTTTACAGGGCACTTTTTAGTTGTCAAGTGTCGGTCAGACAAAAAGAAGATGTTATTTGCCCATTCCAAATTATACACATAGAGAATAATAGGCAACAAACTCCTTGGACATTAACTCAAAATATTGAAGGCCACGATTAGTTAGCGTCGGTTCACATCTGACGGAAGATGCGTCGCGTATCATCGGTCGCGTAACGCCAGAACAGACAATTATATGAGAAAACATTCAACCTTTCACACTTAACCGATGATGCGTTTGTGCGTCGAGCGTACAGCGCACAGTGTTTTATGAAGACGATTTTTCGGACATTGCTTTTTTACATAAAAAACTGATAGTTTAAGTTATTTCAATGCAATATTTCGTATCCCCATTTCACTAGTATGTTTAGTTTAAGAGATATAATTTTTTGAAAATCGTCTTTTTTTGAACCAGGTATTTAGAAAAAAAATCATATCTCTGAAACTAAATATGATACGCAATTGTGACCTAAGAAACATCGAAGGCGTTTTTTATGATGCATATTTTAGACTACAAATAAATCTCGGAACTTCGTTAGATTCAGACTTATACGAGGTTTTCAGTTTTTAGTTTTTATTTTTTTTTCTCGGTAATTCCGTCGTATTTGGAAAAGTTATTTATATTAAAATTAGGCCCTTCATCCTCCCTACATACCACAAAAATAACACATCCTAATTGCGTGGAATCTAGAAACCACAACATTTTTAAGTTCGATCCGTATTCTACGTCGTTAGGGTTGTCACGCGATCATATTATATTCATATCCGGATCTGAAGTTATGTCTATATTTATACCAAAGTTATCCACACAATCAGAAGAATCGCCAAACATAACGGGCAGTGGGCAGGGCACATTTACATTTTAATGTCATTTTTAATTTTCAGAACTACCTCCAATAGAACAATTTAGGGGTTTTTAAAGATCGTATGGAGGAATCTTATTTCTTAGGTTAATAAACCTAAAACTTAGCACAAATTAAAGTCAAAATAATGATTGTCATTGCCGATTCTGTTGTACACCGAACTAAACTATCTCTAAAATTCCTTACTTTTGGATATGAGAATTGTAACGCTATTCTGCAAGAAAAAATCTCTAAATTTAAAAATTATTTTGACACGACTAAAATCGAATTTGACAATCGCGACTCAACGTGGTATTTTTTTTTATCTTTTGGTTTCGCAACGTGGTACTTGTGCGCTACGCAATTAATTTTTTGAGAGACGAAGGCGCGCGCTAGGAGGCAGCCTGGACGTGTTTTATATGAAAATGTTCACTTTTTGTTTGAAAAATATAAAAAAATATTACCCACGTGTTGAGATTTAAATGTGCGGGGGTTCTAAAGGGGCTCGAAATTTTCATTATTTTTGTGATAGGACACGCCATTTTCGAGATATAAGCAAAAGAAAAGGAAAACAAAAAATACAGTACTGTCTTTGCCTGTGAAGGCGAGGCCTTAGTGTGAATTTTAGTTCATGATCACTAGTCTTATTCCACACTTTTTTAATCGCGATTAAAAATAGTCCGATTTAGTTAAAATAATTATTAAGTCAACATTTTTGGTGAAAACCGGCAAACTCAGAATAGCAAAATTGACATTTTCAGTAAACTAATAATTCAGTGCAATCTTGGTGCTATCTAACTAAAATATAGTTAAGTTGTGTCACTTTTAGTCTATTTCAGAATAGAAAATCGTTGTTTAACAGGGATAAACCAAATTTAAGTGATTTTTAGTTTAGTTTAGAGAATTATGTGACAATAGAATCGGCCCGTTATTCGTTTGTCAAAACTACCGTCAAAATTCCGTTTTAAAGGATGTTAAAGTTTTTATGAAAATATGCGTGAACGAAGTTGCTGGCCAAGTGTAGTTTCAGTATAAATAACTTATACCAATAAATGATAAATGGTATATGATTTTATTTCTGTAAGTAGGTTTGTACAAACACTTTTACAAGTCAATAATATTTTTTTGAGCTAGATGAGGTCGGCGTTTCCTATCTGACTACTCTGAGAAGAAACACTACGGAATTATCGAGAACAAAATAAATAAAAAACTAAAAACCTTTTATAAGTCTGGATATAACAAAGTTCCTAGGATTAATAGTCGACATTTTAATAACCAATACGTACCATTAAATAAAAATTGAGTCATCAAAATTCAGATTAGAAAGTGACAACCCTAGCAAAAACAGTTTATTTGGAATAACTTCTAGATTCCACGCAATTAGGATGTGTTATTTTTGTGGTATGTAGGGAAGATGGAGGGCATAATTTTAGCATAAATAACTTTTCCAAATACGGTGGAATTACCGAGAAAAAAAATAAAAACGAAAAACAAAAAACCTCGTATAAGTCCGAATCTAACGAAGTTCCGAGATTTATTTATACTGTAAAATATGCAGCATAAAAAACGCCATCGATGTTTCTAAGATCATAATTGCGTATCACATTTAGTTTCAGAGATATGATATTTTTTCTAAATACCCGGTTGAAAAAAAGATGATTTTCAAAAAAAAATATCTCAAAAACTAAACATACTACTGAAATGGGGATACGAAATATTGCATTTAAATAACTTAAACTATCAGCTTTTTATATAAAAAAGCAATGTCCGAAAAATGGTCTTCATAAAACACTGTGCAGCGTCCGTTCCGTTTCCGCCAACGCATTGTCGGCCGACGTAGAGAACGGCAACGTCGCGCCACGCGTATTTTGAATGATGCATTCAGACTAGGCGTAAAATTAGCGGAGATCGTTTGTGTACTGACCGTTTGAAGTTTTCTTGAATTGAAAATGTTTGATAGAGAACGATTTATCACGGAAATGAAAAATTACGCCTGACGTATCTTCCGTCAGATATGAAAACACACTATTTGACCGAATAGACGCGACCGATGATACGCTCGACGCATCTTCCGTCAGATGTGAACCGACCCTTAGTCGTAAGTAGACATGAGTGGATTGACAGTTACGTATGAGCATGACATGAGTGTCCTTATCGTGTCGACATAAGTCTTATTCTCCTGTCGATATGACCTGAGTGTTATTCTCGTGTTAGCCCGACATGACTTTTTTTATGTTGGTTAGGCATATGTGTTATTCTCGTGGTGGCCTGACATGAGTGGCTGTCTTATGTCGGCCCGTCATCGAATGTCTTTCTCCTGTGTGCACGACATGAATGTCATTCTTGTGTCGGCCCAACATGAGTACTTGTCTCGTGTCGGTATGATATGAGTGTAATTGTCGTGTTGACCCACCAAATCTTAAATGTATTCACTGACAGATTGTGCACAACCTTCGTATACAGTACAACAATGCGTTCCGGGCGGTGTTGGGGCTGCCCCGTTTCTGTAGCGCATCTGGGATGTTCGCCATGGCACGCACTGATTGTTTCAACGCTGTTATGCGCAAGCGGTGTCCCTGGTGCGCCGGGTGCGGGACAGCCCCAATGCTATCCTGGCAATGATCACTGACCGGTTGGACTGCCCTTATATCCGGCATGGATGCAGCAGGCATGTTGCTGTTCCAATGCCGATCAGAAAATTTTAATTGTTTTAGTGTGTGTTTATATTTATTTGATTTTTTGACAATTTGGTGATTTAATATTGACTGATTAATTTTTAATTTTGATTGTTAATTTTAATTTTGATTGTTAATTTTAATTTTGATTGTTAATTTTAATTTTGATTGTTAATTTTAATTTTGATTGTTAATTTTAATTTTGATTGGTAATTTTAATATTGATTGATTCATTTTAATTTTTGATTGTAAATTTTTATTTTGATTCTAAATTTTTATGTGTATTGCTTGTATAATTGTGTGCATAAGAGTTATGAGTCCTTTGTTACTTGATTATTTAATAAATAATAATAAATAATAAACAACCTAATCCACTGAAACTAGAATCAACAAATTTCAAAAGAGTTCCTTTTAAAATGAAGTTGAGAACTAGGGAAGCATTTTTTATAATTCATCCTCTAAAGGGGTAAAATTCGGGACGAAACATTGAGTGGAACAACTCTAGCCTACAAAATAATAAGGATTTCATAAAACATCTCATAAAAATAACTTACCATTCCTTACAGGTGTCTGCCGCCATCTCTCAGACCCTGAGGAATCTGAACACCAATACAGAGACTCTTCAGAACCCCTTCTCCGACCAGGACCTGGCCAGCATGTTCACCAACATCAACCTTGGAGGAGAAGGACAGGTAATATGATAGAAAGATATGTATATTTACTAGCTTTAGCCAGCGGCGTCGCCCGCGTGGAGGTCGGAAACGGCTTATCCCGCGGGAACGTACTACCGGGATACAAAGTACCCTATTTGTTAATCCAGGTTATAAACTTTGTGTCAAATTTCATCTAAATCCGATCAGTAGGTTTTGCGTGAAAGAGTAACAAACTATCCATGCTCACAAACTTTCACATCTCTACTATACTAGCTTCTGCCCGCAACTTCGTCCGCGTCAAATTTTTGTTCCCCTGACACTTCCCATAGAATTGCCTGCCAGTTTTCGATAATTTTTCGTTGCTGCTCCGCTCCTTCTGATCGTAGCGTGATATTATGTAGCCTATAGCCTTCCTCAATAAATAGGCTACCCAAGTCAAAAAGGATTTTCCAATTCGGTAGTTCCTGAGATTAGCGCGTTCAACCAAACAAACTCGTCAGCTACGACCAAAAGAAGCGGAGTTGCAACGAAAAATGGACGAAAACTGGCAGGCAATTTGATACGACGGGTAGGGTCAGGGGAGCAAAAATTTGACGCGGACAAAGTCGCGGGCACAAGCTAGTTTATAATATTAGTAGGATTCTGCACGAACAAAAATAAGACATTAAATTTTGTGCTGTTCACAATGGTGTGCTGGTGCCTACGCTTATGTATGGAAGTGAATGTTGGGTGTGGCAAAAAAACATGAAAGTAGAATAAATGTGGAAATGCGTTCCTTGCGAAGCATGTGTGGTGTGACTATGAATGATAGGCTGAGGATAAGGCAACGGTGTGATTTAAAAGATGTAGGGCCAAAATTGAAATATACAGGAAAAAAATTTAAACAGTGCGCAATTTTTTTTTTGGTGTTGAACCACCAGAAAAAAAAATTTGCTAAATTCGTTCTATTACTGATACTGAAGTATCAGTAATAGAACACATTTCAATGATTTTTCAATACTTTTTTTTAAGTTTTATCCGAACTTAAACCAGTAAACTGTGGACCCATATTTCGTAATATGATATTGACAATAGTAATAGGTCAGTAACCGCGCGCCGGCGTAGGTACTTCAAACTTCTTAGAATTTTGAACGATTGAACAGGTGGTAGGTATTAATAGGTCAATAACCGCGCGCCGGCGTAGGTACTTTCGAAGTATCTACTTACACCGGCTTCTTAGAATTTTGACCGATCGAACAGCTGGTCGGTCGTTCACCTTCGCTTCGTTACCATAAAAACCAGTTTCAAAATAAACATCTTTCGTTAACGATAACTTGATTTTTTTTTGTACTAAGATATACCAAAATAAAAATTGCATGGTTATTATAACTCGTTTAAGTTTAATTTGTTAAAATTTGCGCACTTGTTAAAAACGTATCCTGTATAGTATGCTTTGATGACCAAACCGGTCATGTTGAGAGGAAGATTAGATGACGATTTAACAAAAGGTATTTACAGTGCAGATTTGAGTGACAATGCCGGGAGGGGACACCCTAGGAGAACATAATAGTGACCTTATTGGTGATGTTCTTCAGAAAGGTCAGGTGCGTAGTACTGGTAACCGACGTGTCTAGCCTATAACGTTTCAATTTCTTGAGATCTTTTTCTTATTTAATTATTTATTGCCTTTTTTCTTTTGTAGATTTTGAAATTTATACTAAAAACTAACCAAATATCCTATTATTCAATATTCCTGCGCTTGGTAGAGCGAGAGAGTGTCGGGGTGCAGTCCCTGAGGACTGTGGGATTGACAGAGGAGAGAGTGCACTTGTGTCTCCGCACATACCATATTCCATAATTAGCCTACAATATAATTCCCACTGCTGGGACACAGGCCTCCTCTTAGTGAGAGGGAGAGGGCTGAAATCTGCCACGCGGGCCTTGTGCGGGGTGGTAGATGTCACATGTCCTCGGATAGGATGTCCGGGTTTGAACCAAGGATCAATGAATTGCGGCCGTTATTACTGCACTATAATATCTCCCGTTTCAATGGTTAAGGTTGGACTTTTAATCCTATTCACTAACTTGACAATTGGAGGGATACCAGGTTTTGAAAAAAAAAAAAGATTGAGGTGGTGCAAGACTGAATGAAATTGAATGAACTTGAAATAATGTACTTACATGCAAACTTTGTAATTTAAATTTAATAACATGTCTTAAAACAAGATGTGTACTATATCGATATATATGTAGTCTATTGCTGTCAGAGGAAATAAAATGCCTATAGTAAAAAAATAAGCAAAATGACATGATTTTTATATTTAGTTTTGTTTCTATCAGAAGAAAATAAAAAAAGGAAATAACTGTTATCAAAAATTATTAATTATTCTTATAATCCACACCTAAGAATGATTTTTTAAAGTTTTATTTAATTTAAAACATTTTTATCATTCATTCTTTATGCGAAATCGTTCACTACCCCGACACTATTAGTTTTAGAATGGTATCATTATTTTGCATTGAACTGTCAAGTTAGTGAATAGGATTAAAAGTTCAACCTTAGTCTCCATTGAGATTGACTGCCATAACCGAAATACTACATAATTTTTGTTCTTTTTTTCCAGCAAGATACGAATATGTTCGTGCCGTTCATGCAGGGTATGATGCAGTCCCTGCTGTCCAAGGAAGTGCTGTACCCGTCGCTCAAGGAGCTGGTGGACAAGTATCCCACGTGGCTGGCAGACAACAAGGGCAAGATCGAACAGAGCGAGTATGACAGGTGAGAGACAGGTCAACCAGAAAAGGAACCATCATCATAATCATTTCAGCCGAAAGACGTCCACTGCTGGACATAGGCCTCCCCCAAGCTCCGCCACTTCGACCGGTTCTGAACTTCCCGCATCCCGTGGATTCCTGCGGCCTTCACCATGTCATCGATCTATATTGCAGGAGGCCTTCCAACTCTACGTCTTCCAGTACGCGGTCGTCACTCCAGAACCTTCCGGCCCCATCGGCCATCTGTTCTGCGAGCAATGTGCCCTACCCACTGCCATTTAAGTTTGGCAATTCTTTGGGCTATGTCTGTTATCTTGAAATGTACTTTGGTAATCTTCCTGTTTCCGAATTAACACGAATTTTGCACTACAGAGTAAGGGACCATCCATAAATTACGTCACACGTTAAGGAGGGGGGAAGGGGTCGACGAAATGTGACATTGTGTGACAAGGGGTGTGGGAGGGGCCCTAAATTTTGTGTCGTTGCATTTCAAAATTGAATATACATATTTAAAGTACTAATAAAATATTCAGAAATAAGTATTTCCAACTTTATTTATTAAATTGAAGGTTTAATTTGTTTTGTTGGCGATTTCACACTCGCCCCAAACGACGTCGTTATTTAGTTCTGCATTTTTTTTTATTTTTGACTTATGATTATGAAACATTACATATCTTTCATTAATGTAGTCAATAGATTTTTTTTAAATATTTGATTTGTTGTAGATTTTATTAAAAAATAAATTAATTTTTGGAAATGGAAATAAAAGTAATTTCGGAACTGCTGTTTTAATTCAATGTCTAGATGTAAAATTGCAAAATATGTGACGTTACACTAGGGGGTCTTACAAATATGAGTACCTGCGACTAGGATCGGGGGGGAGGGGGTAAAAAAAATGAAAGTTGTGTGACGTAATTTATGGATGGCCCCTAAATCGACGTGCAAAAAATTATCGCGACAGGATTTTTTCGCCACTGGATCTTCGACGCATTGCTTAGCGCTGAGAGTTGAAAATAGAAAAGTGTGTTATTTCAGTGCGCTGGAACGCACTCAGTTGGATTCTTAAAGCTCGGTCTAACACCGAGAGTTCAAAATCGAGTGCATGATAAAATTCTGCAGCAATATTATTATGTCCGCGTGAGCTTCGAGAACCCCCAAAGGCAGGATAAGATCTGATAATTAGTCTGAAAAAGTTAAATTTCAAAAACCCCCGACCAAAACGAAATCTTCTAAAAAGTAAAAAAAATATATATATACGTATTATCCCTTTAGGTTTAATACGAAGAACCGAGAACCATAATAATGATTTACTTTTTTCGAAGAATATATAAAGTTGACCATTTTAAAGTTACAAACGTTTACGTATTTGTGTATATCTCCAGGTTCTGCAAGCAGCAGAAGTTGATGGAACAGGTGTGCGTGGAGCTGGAGCCCGAGCAGGACTCCGACCCTGACGATGTCAAGAAGAAGAGGTTCGAACTTGTGCTGGAACTCATGCAGAGGGTAAGAAACATTCTACTGGTCATTTTTTTTTTTATTAGCTGGCAACGGCCCTCTTCTGAGCAAAGGCCTCTCTCAAATTCTCCCTCATATTCTTTTCCTGAGCCTCTGGCCATATCTTTCATTCTTATAGATCCCTTAATCGTCCGTCTGTCAAGACCTTTTTAGACCGACTTCAAAAAAAGGAGGAAGTTATCAATTCGACTGTATTTTTTAAAATGTTTTTTACCTCATAACTTTTGACTGGGTGAACCGATTTTGATGATTCTTTTTTTTTATTTGAAAGCTGGTGCTTCCCATTTAGTTCTATTCAGACAATGGGATCCATGTGAAAACCATATAAGTCTTAAATTTGCATTAAGTATTTGCGCGACAAATGAACGAATAACGTGATTAGATTAGTGCGGGGTATCTACCATAACTAAAAAGTTAAAAATAAAAACTTTTTACAAAAAAATAACAACCGGCTTCCTAAAAAAACACTACAAAGTCAAAAATAACTTTAATTTCGGAAGTCGGTGGCAAAAAAACCTTAATTACAGATACCTAAGACACCGACTTCCAAAATTAAAATTATTTTTGACTTTGTAGTGTTTTTTTTTTAGAAAGTCGGTTGTTCATCATTCATCCAGGCCTCTCCCAATTTGGGGGGCCTTGCCATAATCGCCACGCTTGGCAGGCGGGTTGGCGATCACAGTATGGTGGCAAAATGCATAGAGAACGCTGCTGCCCATTCTCTAGTAAGTCCCTTAGTCGCCTTTTACGACACCCACGGGAAGAAATAGGGGTCGGTTGTTATTTTTTTGTAAAAAGTATTAATGTCAGAAACGCATAGAGGTATCAAGTTGAAATTAAAAGCGAATACTCAGGTCTGCAATCCCTTGGAGCTGTGAAAAATCGACCTTCTATGTTAATGAAATCAAAAGAACGAATGAGATACAAGTTAATCAATTAATGACCGTACGTTAATGCCGCATATTAAGATCCTCACTAGGGTCACAAACCTATAGGGCACTCTCGCTGTCAAGACACTAACGGCACAAGTAAAGGAAAAAATTGGAAAGTCGTTAATTTGTACTGATATCTTATTTTTATAATATTTTGCGATTATAAACCGAGAAACGAGAACTGACCGTGACGTATATCTATGTATGGGAGGACATTTTTTTAAGTACAAAGTTTAGTTTGTTCTTTAGATAAACTCGTGCCAACTATTGAACCCGAACGACACGCATTTGTCTGCTTTTTTTTAGTTACAAAGTATATTGGTATAAAAGTGATAAGTAATTGTTATAAGTGTGATAAAATAGAACTGCGATCAGCAATAGCAAAATGATAATATTGTATAATAAGTAGGGGTATTCGTATGGTAACGGACGTAAAAAATAGCACAATCCCATTTCTTCCCTTGGGTGTCGTAGAAGGCGACTAAGGGACTTTCCAGAGAAAGGGGCAGCAGCGTTCTCTATGCATGTTCCACTATACTGCGATCGCCAACCGACCTGACAAGCGTGGCGATTATAGCAAAGCTCCCAAAATTGGGGGAGGCCTATGTCCAGCAGTGGACGTCTTTCGGCTGAAATGACGATGATGTAGGGTTGGTTACTTGTATGATGACTTTTATCATGTGGGTGTGGATTAATAACATGGATTGGAGGCATGAGGATCACGGTGTCAACTCCACTAACCTCCGTAGTGCAGGGAGGATGTTCCAACTAGACAGGTGTCGTGTCTGGTGCGCAACTGCCTGACGAGTGCTCGGGACGTTGTATATATGCTAGTGGCGCGGTAAACTAAGCTTGTGCGATGTAGGATTTGCGTGACGTCAGAGTGTTGCGTAGTTCGTATTTGGCGGTGTAGATGTCGCTACAATTTGAATACTTACAACAGAAATTTTAATTTTAAATCATTTCACTTTATAATTGTTATTTTTAGCAAAGCTTAAAGTAATGCCCCAACAAAACAGACGGTTTGTCTGGAGGAACAGAACATATAATTATAAACACAATGACATGAATATTTACTTTGTAAAGTATAATATTGTTTTAATTATTGTGAGTGTGAGGACTATGAGGGTCATTGCTTTACTTTTTTGAGTTTTAATCATGACCAGGCAATTTGGGTAATTTATGCGACCTACCTAACCTTTCTTTAGTATGGTTCGTAGTTCCGTTGAGCTCCTTAAGTTCTGAGTTGAGCTGCATGACTACTGACAATAGCACGCACTGACTGGACAGATTGAGTGAACCTGCTCAATCTGTGGGGTTCTTTCCTCAAAAGACTATTTGAGACACCACTCCACATGGTCTTCGCGTGATCTGACCAGGACTGCCTTCAGATTCACCTTCGTAATTTATGTTTAGGTTCTTTGGTTTTTTATTTATATTAGCAAAGGAAATGTAACATGATTTTTCTAAGTTAATTTTAAGATTGTTGATATTTAACCAATTTATGATAGATTCTAGGGAATTATTAACATTAATTTCGTATTTATCTTGATCCTCGTCAGTGAAAATAGCTGTACTGTCATATGCAAATAATATCATGTCATGGTTTATGGCTTTTGGGATATCATTAATATATATTATGATCAAAAGTGGACTAAGAATGCTTCCTTGAGGCACCCCGAACTTAACCGTTCTAGGCTTGGACTGAAACGTTTGTTCATATTTTGTTTCATTTGATATTCTTGTTATTTTAGTTTTTTGCTTTTAATGCAGTCCCTCTAACTCCGTATTGTTTTAGTGTATTTAAGAGGATATTATGGTCTACGTGGTCAAATGCTTTTGACATATCCATAAATACTGCAGTTCTATGTTGTTTATTGTCCAGTCCTGTCATTACTTTCTTTAAAAAATTATAAAGTGCGTTGTTGGTATAAAGTGCGTGCACTTTATATTTTTTTTTCCTAAATTGCTCATGTGTGAATATATATTATTGGATTCAAAATAGTTATATAAACTGTTATATATTACTCTTTCAAATTGTTTTGCAATATTTGTTATTAGAGCTATTGGCCTATAAAATTTCACGTCTTCTCTATCTTCCTTTTTAACCGACTTCAAAAAAAGGAGGAGGTTATCAATTCGACTGTATTTTTTTTTATGTTTGTTACCTCATAACTTTTGACTGGGTGAACCGATTTTGATGATTCTTTTTTTATTTGAAAGCTGGTGCTTCCCGAATGGTCCATTTGGTGTCATTTGGACAGTGGGGTCCATGTGAAAACCATATAAGTCTTAAATTTGCATTACGTATTTGCGCGACAAAAGAACGCATAACGCGATTAGATTAGTGCGGAGTATCTACCACAACTAAAAAGTTAAAGAATAAAAACTTTTTACAAAAAAAAAACAACCGACTTCCTTAAAAAAACACTACAAAGTCAAAAATAACTTTAATTTCGGAAGTCGGTGGCAAAAACCTTAAATACAGAGCCTAAGACACCGACTTTCGAAATTAAAGTTATTTTTGACTTTGTAGTGTTTTTTTTAAGGAAGTCGGTTGTGTTTTTTTTTGTAAAAAGTTTTTTTATTAAATAATGGATTTACGATGATTATTTTTAGTTTTGAGGGAAATATTCCGTATTCCAGGCACAAATTTATAATGGTGCTGAGTACTGGAGATATGATATGCGAAACACGTTTAATTATTTTAGTGTGTATATTGTAGTACCCTATACTGTTAGTGCTATTTAGTCTTTTTTATTATTTTGTCAACTTCATATGTATTTGTCGGTTTCATGAACATTGAATTACAATTTTATTATATGTCAGTGTTTTTGGATCGGTACCATTTCTCTTTGTTGTAGGTTTTATTTCATCTATAAGATAATTATTTAAAGATTCAGCTCTTGCTGTTTTGTCGTTTACTTTAATTTTCTTAATATTCTCTTTTGGAGTTACTGTTTTATAGTTATTAATTTTCTGCCATATTGCTTTGGCTTTATTGGTAGCTGAATTGATATGATAGTTGTTTTGGGATTTTTGAGTCTTTTTGTGTTTTCTTTATTTTTTATCTTTCGGATTTGACGTTAACCTTTATTTCCAAAGTAATTGACGTTTTCGTTTAGAGCATATTCGATACCGTTACTTAGCCATTTAGGTTTCTTAGAAATAGGTATTTTATCTCGTATAATAAGGAAACATAGATCATAAAACAGCTTACATAGCTCAATGAATGCCTCATAAGTCTTTTCAGGGTCATTATGTGTTTCACATTCTGTAAAGCTTAGGTTTTCAATGCATTTTATAAATTTCCTCACGTTATCTTCACTATAGTCACGTTTAGATTTGAACCAGTGTGTGATGTGATAACTTTTCTTTACAGGGAACGTTAAGATTTGTGCGGTATGATCAGATAGCGAGAGTTCTAGAATGTTTGATTTAGAGCCTCTGATATTATGGGCTGTATTGTCGATACATGTCATGCTACTCAATCTAGTCGGTTGGTTTATTGTAAAATTTAAAATATTACTCTCTAGTAATTGCTCAGACTGTCGGGATACGTTGCTATTGTGTAACCTGTTAATGTTAAAATCCCCGCAAATTATAAATATCTTTCGCGCGAAACATGTTTTATTTAATAAGTCTGTTAGTCTGGTAAAAGACACGAAGCTAAACAGATACGCCAGTGAGTTCACAGCAATAACAGGCCGTTCCCCCACAGATGCAGGACCTGGGCCAGCCGCCCACGGAGCTAGTGGGCGACATGGGCACCGCGCCCGCCGGCTTCGCCGTGCCGCCCACCGACGCCGCGCAGTGCGCACTCATGTAGGGCGCGGGGTAGCCGCGGGTGGGATATGGAAGATTGTCTTTAAATAAGGCCTGTAGTCATTGCATAACAATCACACAATAATGTTATTTGCATCATCAAAAAGTTGCTGGCAATTAAATTATTTATTTATTTTCACTTCAAAACTCTTACATCTAGCTTTTTTACTTGGAGTTACTGTAGTTTTAATGTTACAGATTATAATGTAACATTATCATGTTGCCAGCAACATTTCAACAACAGCAACATGTTTTTCAATGTTGCAAAACTTTATTTCCCAATGACTACGCGGCGTAAGATTGATTGGTTGAATCAATCAGTTATGAAGTTTAATGCCTAGTGTATCTAAAGTGCCTCAATTACTGATTGATTCAATCAATCATCGTATGGTAGTGCCAGTTCAATCAATCAGTATTTGCATCTAAATAATGATTGATTCGTATACAATTGGAACCTTATAAGTATGATTATAACTTTCTAAAGTAGAATTTTCATGAAGAATAATGTGTTTGGTTGAATTAATCGTTAGTGAATTATTTTATAATATTTCAGCATTTTTTATAATAAAAGTTATAGGTATTTTGAATGCTTTTAAAATTGTCTTTGTTTATTGTGTTGTGTAAGTGCTACTGCTGAACTCAAAATTTGATCGCCATGTCAGCCAAAGTGCTATTAAGTTAGGAGTCTGAATTTGTATCCGGTTGCTGGCAATAATTTTGCCCCCTATTACATGGGACTTAAACATATCTAGCCAAATATGAGTGTTCTAAACAACTCAGCCAAGCTCTATGCGTATTTGCAGGCGTGATATTATGCAATTATTAAAATATATATATCTTCTAAGGAATTATACTAACAGATTGATTTAATCATTCGCAACTTTTTGAGTGCTTGCTTATAACAGGAGGGAGATAGGATATTACATTACAGTAATCTTAATTTAATTTATAAATAATAATATATTATTGTTTTCAAATACACCAAATTTCATGTCGGAATAAGCATCATATATAAGTTGAACATCGTTCTAGGTCATTTACATGTATTTCCGCTTTTGAATCTGAAGAATAAATATTACTGTTTAACAACGTTTATTATGGAAAACTCGCTTTTGCAAGCAGCAAATTATACATATTTTATTTATTTATTTATTGCGTATTCCGTTGCGTAATTTAAAAGCTCTAAGCGGGAAGCAACTTTGTTTTATACTATGTAGAGATAGAGATATTTTAGTAGCCGTGTTTATTCTTCAGATAAAAAGCTAGCCATAGTTTATTCAATAAAAGCCTCTAAATATATGTCGGCTGTTATACATACAATACAGTTTGCACTTTGTCATGTAGACAATTGAGTTTGTGTTCCTATGAAACTACACTATGTATGCTTCGTCATGATAAAATTGACTCAAACTAAAAAATTTAAAAGATATTTAATAAAAACAAAAGATATTTAATAAATAATAAAAACAGGGCACTTATTTTGACATGATGTATAGTGCAATTTTTATCACTTTTAACTCACATTATTTATAAGCAGTCTACAGATTTGCTAGATTTTGTCGATCGAAAATATATATCCAGAATCAGTATAGTCATTTTTAACGCGTGGACAATCATGGCTGGATTAATCATCAATGTAAACTAAAAACAGTAATGGACCCAATATCAAACCTTGAGGAACGCCATTGGCATTTCATACCTTAATAAGTTTATGGCATTTACATGAACAAGCTTCCTATTTTGCAGGTGTGATCTTAGTAAATCAAGGGCTGTATTCCTATCCCGTAATGCTATAGTTTCAGCAGAAGTGTATCATGGTTTACGTAATCGAATGCCTTAGAGAGGTCCTAAAATATTCCAATGGCATCTTGTGCTTCTCAGGTGATTAAAATATTCTATGTTAGGGTCACACCGGCGTCAGTTCAATAAGTGTCTAGTTTCCCTATTAGGTTTTTTTTTTCTAGGTCTACCCTAAATTTTATATATTTTAACACGTAGTTGCCTTATTAATATAACGACTTAATCAAGCAAATCCAGAGACACTTAGTATCGACTTTAAGTCTTAGAGCACATCTTAACTCTATGGAATGTAGGAATGAAGATATGTATGAATTGTTTGACGTATTTATACAGGATCAACTTAAATTTGCTAGCGAAACTGCCTCGTTGGTCTATTAATCGTAAGCGCTCCTGCTGAACAAAAGGGCCTGGATTCTATTCCCGAATAAGACAGTGCTGTTGGGCTTTCCATCAAAAATTTCTAAGTAGCAGCCCGAACTCTGGATTTGTGCCCGGTTGATGGTATAAGGGTGCCTCTTGCTACATGGGACTTAAAAATAACCTGTATATTGTCTTAAGAACTATACCGATCACTTCTACAGTTTCCCTAGCATATTTATTAAATTGACCCTGTATAATTAACCTCTCGCATGTTTTCAATAAAAAAACAGCGGGAATTCAAATGTATTTTACATGATTCACATGGTGTATCATAAACAGTTGGGCATTGAAATAACATGATGCACACGTGTGCATCATAAACACGCGAGGGGTTAATATTTTTAGAATTATAATATGTATTTTTATACTGCATATAATGATTGGGAAATGACTTTTTATTCGTATTTTGAAACTGGTAGATAATTTATCAGAATTGTAAAAGGCTCTGTGAGTGCCAAAAATTTAATTTAACACATAAAAACATGTGAATATCAAACTCAAAAGTCATTTATTCAAACTAGGCTGAGAGTCAGCACTTTTTGAACGTCAAAGTTACACAAGACAGTCCCCCCAAAACGCCCACCCTTCGACACTTCCTAGTGCTTTAGCTGGGAAGAAGAAGTGGCGGAACAAACTCCCCAGCAGCACAGCTGTCTGTCCAATTAGAATGAATTTGATTGTATACAATTGTAAGGAGGTAACATTAAGAGACACAAAACATTAAATTAAATGATTTGCCATATGTCAGCTAGCCAAAATTCTCCTCGCCAGGCTGTCTTGAGCAAGTATGCCGATAAATGCTGATACTACTCTGTTTTAGAACAGATATTTGTCTTGCATTGGAACAATAATAGACTGGGCCATTCATAATTCTGCTGCCTTTATCTCAATTTAAATGGCGAGAGCACAAAATATCTTTTTCTTCCATAGTTCTCCATGAGTCTTCATTTTGGAAGTCACTCACTTCCTAGCCATATCATATTTCATATATTATAAAATATTTAATAACAATTTATATTAATTCTATAAATTGCATTTGTTGCATTTAACAATGTTCCCACTGCTGGGACTCAGGCCTCTTCTCTGTGAAAAGGAGTGGGTTACTGCCCACGTGAGCCCAGTGCTGGTTGGTAGACCACGAAACTTAAGAACCACATTTACTTGTTATAAAACAATCTTAAAGTTACTGTACTTTACCTGGGATTAGCATCAGTGCACTAAATATGAAATATATACTCCTTACCTATTTCTTCTTGAAAAATGTTGTGGTATAGAAATCAGAGATGAAAAAATTGCCATGCCTATTATTGGCGTAGCCAAAATTGTAGCCCCTTATGCCAGTGGGGGTTGACAGTCTCGAAAATAATCCAATATTTATGTGTTAAATGGAATAATTATAACTTAACGATTTAAGAAAAAGGACGGTAAAACTTTTGACTGAAATGAAAATTGAATTTTTAAATAAAAGGGTTGTACCTTTTTGAAAGTGTTTCGTCAATTCTTTATCTTCAGCTAATGTCGTCATTGTCCTATTATCGACCATGTTAGTAAAAAGCCCCAAAATTATGTAATTTTAATTTTTGATAACGTCAATATCGAAATAAAATGGTAGCTCAATAAATCTAAGTACCTTGGACTTTTAACGAATGCCGTCAATGCATGTTTTTATATTGTTAAACTATTCTAGCCTTTGAGCATTTTTATTAAAATCTTTTGGAGGGAGGGGAGGGGGGAGGTCGCTTAACTCTTCCTATTGAACTGCTATAAGAGTATTTGTAAACGCTTTAGACTTAGAAACCAGAGGAAAAGAATGCACCATCATTCTTCTGCCATTATCCCAATTCTTTTGGCGCAACATGTCCCTTTCTTCCACACTTCTCTATTAGTCGTCATCTCGGTAATCACCCCTCTTTCTACCCATATGATCTTTCATACAGTCAATCTTTGTCCAAGGGAACAGAAAGCATTTCATTAACGAAAATTCCAAGGTATATAATTAGATTACTAAAAATGTGTATAATAGTAAGCACAAAAATGTGTGACATTTATATGGAATGAGGCATATAACCTCGGATAGAAATAGATACATAAGGATTGTGTATGAAAATTATTGTTTGATTATTATTTATTAGTTGTTTCTTGATAATAAACTTTGAGTTATTATTTTGAGTTGTTTTTCTTAATTTTGTCTTTTCGCCTTTATTTCTTAGCACTAAGGTTTGTTTTCGAAGGGTGGTTGGAGATTGCGTATAGGCGAGCGTGGTGTGCGTTACGCCAGCGGAATGTTGTCGCTTACTACTTTCCGGACTTGCGTTTCATCTGTTACACCTTGTATAATCAAAATGAAAATGAAAAATATAGCATTTCAAAGTAAGAAATGGTAGTCGGTCAATTTACGATCGGTCGACCGGTCCGTCTAGCTGGAGGAAGTCCCACGCCACGCTTGCGTGAGCGTTACGCCAGCGGAATGTTGTCGCTTTTCAGGATTTCGGCTTGACAGATAATTAGTACCCCATCTCGTGTAAATGTGCCCGAAATTTAGAATTTGTGCGTCCAGCCGATCCGAAGATATTCACGAAAAACAGATTCCGCTGGAGTAACGTTACCCCAGCGGCATGTTTTTAACCGGTGGTCGTAGCTGAGTAAAAACTAGCTACTTAGCTAGATCCTGATTAGATCCTGAGTGCCTGATTGAGCCCAAAAAATGAAATTTGTGCGTTTGGAGGTTTCAGAGTTATTCAAGATGCCGCTGGAGTAACGCTTAGCAAATTGCTGTACCTCTCAAACGGCGTGACATACAACTACGATTTTTTTTACTACGGTGGGTCTTAATTTGTGCTTACGCTGTGCAATTTTATTTTTTCTATAATCGACACCGTTGGAAAATAAGAAATTGTTTTTCAAAAACCCTAAAACCGATCCTTGCGCTTCAATGAGAAACCCTAGAAACTTACCTACCAAGTATGGTGGTTTGACCTTTTATGAATTCAAAGCATCATGCTAAATTAGATGTTTCTATTCCAACTCAGAGAGCTATTCCATTTCAATTAAAATCTGGCTACGCTAAAATTTTACACTCTAATACATGAGTTATTATTAAGTGACGTTAATTATGATTCGACAAATAATTAGTACCTTTATTCAATTGCTTATCCTTAAACTTTCAGCTGTAAAATCCTTGTAACTACGCAGATATAAGAAGAAAACCATAGGAAAAGAAATTTTACGATTAACCGAACAAATTCGAATGACTGTATAAAAGCGACCGCGCAGTACATTGTGCCAACCTCCATAAAGAGCGTGGCGGGATAAGCATGGGGCAGCGGCCCCAGGTGTAATTTCAACTGCCAATTTTTGTGTATGGATGGTCTTATGGAGTACAACTTATCTGTAAAATATTATTTAAAAATATGCATTAGTATTCGAGAAAATAAAAATTACAAAAAAAATTTTTTTTCGTTCATCGTTTCATATACTCTACCGTCCAAAAGTTTGGAAACACTAAGGTTATTTGAATAAAAACAACAGTAAAACACATATATCATTATTCATCACACTTTAATCTTTATCAAATATTAGACTGACATTTAGTAAAATACATGCAGTACAAAAAAAAAATATATATTTTTCATTAAATTTTTGCCTCTGTAAAATGACCACCCTTTTTCTTAATTATTTGTTCACAAATTTTACTCATTCTTCTGATTAATTTACTGAAATATTCGGAGTCCAGAGTCTCTCATTCACTTTGTAAATATTCCCACAGCTGTGCTGAGCTCGATGGACATCGATTCTTAACTTTTCTATCAAGTTCATCCCATACTATTTCGATCGGAGAGAGATCTGGCGATTGTGATGGCCATTTCATAATTTGCAAAATTTCTTAGTTACGTTTTTGCTCTAAGAACCCCTGACATAATTTTAATGAATGTTTAGGGTCATTGTCTTGTTGAAACCAAAACTCCGGCCAATTAGATCAATTCCAGAAGGAATCGCATTTTCCTGAAGTATTTTCAGATAGCCTTCTTTATTCCATTTTCCGTCAATTTTAATCAAATGCCTGGGCTTACCTATTGTTACCGAAGCATCCCCATACCATCACACTACCACCGCTATGCTTAACAGTCTGCACAGTACACGTTTCTGAAGCCCGTTCGTCTTTTGATCGGCGCACAAAAACACGTATATTAGATCCAAATATCTGAAAGGGTTTAGCCGGATAAGTATGACGAATCTGCCCCCAAATAGAAACCTGTATCGAAACTTATGTTTTAACGACTTGATGAGTAAACACAATTTATGTAAGTTTTGTGATCGGCTTTCGCTTTGACGTTGAGATACGAGAAAAAATAATCGTACGCATGACTATTTTTCAAAATAATATATCTCAAAAACTAATTGAGCTAAATGAATGAAACTAATGCCAGGCTTTAGGTTACATTACAGAGTATATCATATATTTTTTTTTAAATTTTTAGAATAACTTTTTATATAAAAAAATAAATTAATTAATCTATACTTAATATTATAAAGCTGAAGAGTTTGTTTGTTTGTTTGTTTGTTTGTTTGTTTGATTGAACGCGCTGATCTCAGGAACTACTGGTCCGAATTGAAAAATTCTTTTTTTGTTGGGTAGCCTATTTATCGAGGGAGGCTATAGGCTATATAACATTACGCTACAACTAAGAGGAGCAGAGCACTAATGAAAAATGTTTCAAAAACGGGGAAAATTTATTCCTTTTGAGAGTTTCCGTTGCGTGCGCTGCGTAAACGGTTAAAGTAACACAAAAACCGGCCAAGTGCGAGACGGACTCGCGCACCGAGGGTTCCGTACAAACCTGTAGGTATTTTCGGTTTAAAAATATATTTTTTTTTTTAATTTTTATATTTCGGTTGATTGAATGTAAGGTAAATTGCGGTTTACGATTTATGACGTTTTAAAAAAAAAACTACTCACTCGATCTCGTTCAAACCAATTTTCGGTGGTAGTTTACATGGTAATGTACATCATATATTTTTTTTAGTTTTGTCATTCTCTTATTTTAGAAGTTACGGGGGGGGGGGACACACATTTTACCACTTTGGAAGTGTCTCTCGCGCAAACTATTCAGTTTAGGAAAAAATGATAATAGAAACCTCATTACCATTTTTGAAGACCTATTCATAGATACCCCACACGTATGGGTTTGATGAAAAAAAACATTTTTCTTTTTCAGTTCTATGTATGGGGAACCCCAAAATTTACTGTTTTTTTTCTATTTTAGTGTGAAAATCTTAATGCGGTTCACAGAATACACCTACTTACCAAGTTTCAACAGCATAGCTCTTACAGTTTCAGAATAAAATGGCTGTGACATACGGACGGACGGACAGACAGACAGACAGACAGACAGACAGACAGACAGACAGACAGACAGACATGACGAATCTATAAGGGTTCCGTTTTTTGCCATTTGGCAACGGAACCCTAAAAAACATGTATGACGGAATTGTTTCTTTTAAAAAGTTCTAAAAAAAAGTGCGCGAGAGCATATGTCTATCTTTTAAGGTTGACTCACTATAACTCAAAAGGAGCGAGCAGCAACGAAAAGTGGACGAAAACTAGCAGGCAAATCGATGCGACGGGAAGGGTCAGGGGAGCAAAAATTTGACGCGGACGAAGTCGCGGGCAGAAGCTAGTAAATAATAATTTCTTTTTTTGTGTTCTCTAAAACTTACAATCACGAAAATAATATATGTTATGCTCCTTAATATGTACTATTACTCATAAAAATTGCGATAGAAAAAAATTGGTGCAACACTTCGAAAAAAAATAAAATGTGATTCGCGCCTTATAGTAGTACCCTTTACTATAAGGCCCACATCACAATTTTTTTCGAAGTATTGCACTAACTTGTCTCAGAATATAGATAACTAGCTTTTGCCCGCGATTTCGTCCGCGTAAATGTCGGTTATCTATACTTAATATTATAAAGCTGAAGAGTTTGTTTGTTTGTTTGATTGAACGCGCTAATCTCAAGAACTACTGGTCCGAATTGAAAAATTATTTTGTGTTGGGTAGCCTATTTATCGAGAAAGGCTATAGACTATGTAACATCACGCTATAACCAAAAGGAGCGGAGCAGTAATGAAAAATGTTGCAAAAACGGGGAAAATCGCACGGGTAGGCGATTCGACTCGACGGGAAGGGTCGGGGGAACAATAAATTTAACGCGGATGAAGTCGTGGGCAGAAGCTAGTCGCAGAATAAAAAGTAGCCTATGTCCTTTCTCAGGCTCTAAACTATCTGTGTACTAAATTTCATTTAAATCGGTTCAGTAGTTTTAGCAGGAAAGCGAGACAGACAGACAGAGTTACTTTTGCATTTATAATATTAGTGTGGATAGTGTGGATTATGTTCAAGAGGTAGAATAAAAGGTTAAAAAAAAGAAAAACATACAGTGCTCATTATTTATAATTATCGCCACTTTTATTACTTTTAGTGTTAATCAAAATTAGTTATTCTTTTCCTGTTGGGGGGGAGGGGGTTCGATGTCATCCGGAAACTTGAATGGAGGTACGTGGAGCCAGAAGTTTGAGAAACCCTGTAATAGACGATCTAAATAATCTTTCAGTACAATATGTGAAATCAGCACCTTATATTATTAAAGCTGAAGTAAAATCAAGACAAAAAGCAAAGTCTATCGTATTTACTTTCATTGTATTTCCGACGGTAATGATTTATACAGTGTTCTCCGTTATTGCTGTGATTGCCCCAATGGCAACCATACAGTGGGATGCTGTTCACATACAGCAGCTATTATTTATTATCTGTCGTATGGACGATATTTGTCGAAAATTGTGCGTCCTGCTGAGATTCTAACTAAATTATTTGCGACTCAAAATGCTCCAGTAGTAATTACTCACAACAGTGATGATGATTAATATTTTTTACTAGCTTTTGCCAGCGGCTTCGCCCGCGTGGAGGTCGGAAAATATCCCGCGGGTATCGTCACTGCTCAGCTCCTATGTGTCTTAGCGTTATGTTATATAGCCTATAACCTGCCCAGGAGAATGGACTACAATCGTACCAAGTTTGATTAAAATCCCTTCAGTAGTTTTTGACCCATGCGTGCACATACAGACAGACAACAAATTTACTGATTGCATTTTTGGCATCAGTATCGATCACCATTCATCCTCCAATATCCATTTTGAATTTATATTCAATGTACAGAATTGACCTCTCTACAGTTTTATTATAAGTATATAGATATAGATTTCTGGTATTTTGATTAACACTAAAAGTAATAAAAGTGACGACAATTATAAATATTGAGCACAGTATGTTTTTTCTTTTCTTTTTTAACCTTTTATTCCACCTCTTGAACATAATGATCTATATTCTGAAACAAGTTAGTGCAATACTTCGAAAAAAAACCGGCCAAGTGCGAGTCGGACTCGCGCACCGAGGGTTCCGTACAAACCTGTAGGTATTTTTGGTTTAAAAATATATATATTTTTTAATTTTTATATTTCAGTTGATTGAATGTAAGGTAAATTGCGGTTTACGATTTATGACGTTTTAAAAAAAAACTACTTAGTCGATCTCGTTCAAACCAATTTTCGTTGGTAGTTTACATGGTAATGTACATCATATATTTTTTTTAGTTTTGTCATTCTCTTATTTTAGAAGTTACGGGGGGGGAACACACATTTTACCACTTTGGAAGTGTCTCTCGCGCAAACTATTCAGTTTAGAAAAAAATGATAATAGAAACCTCATTACCATTTTTGAAGACCTATTCATAGATACCCCACACGTATGGGTTTGATGAAAAAAAACATTTTTGAGTTTCAGTTCTATGTATGGGGAACCCCAAAATTTATTGTTTTTTTTCTATTTTAGTGTGAAAATCTTAATGCGGTTCACAGAATACACCTACTTACCAAGTTTCAACAGCATAGCTCTTATAGTTTCGGAATAAAATGGCTGTGACATACGGACGGACAGACAGACAGACAGACAGACAGACAGACAGACAGACAGACAGACAGACATGACGAATCTATAAGGGTTCCGTTTTTTGCCATTTGGCAACGGAACCCTAAAAAATTGTGATGTGGGCCTTATAGTACAAGGGTACTATAAGGCGCGAACCACATTTTATTTTTTTTCGAAGTGTTGCACCATTTTTTTTCTTACGCAATTTTTATGAGTAATAGTACATATAAAGGAGCATAACATATATTATTTTCGTGATTGTAAGTTTTAGAGAACACAAAAATAGAAATTATGATTTCCTTATTTATTTATTTTTTATCCAAAAATATATTCTAAAAATTAAAAAAATATATATATGATATACTCTGTAATGTAACCTAAAGCCTCGCATTGGTTTCATTCCTCTACCTCAATTAGTTTTTGAGATATACTATTTTGAAAAATAGTCATGCGTACGATTATTTTTACTCGTATCTTAAGATCAAAGCGAAAGGCGATCGCAAAACTTAAATAAATTGTGTTTACTCATCAAGTCAATTATAAAACATAAGTTTCGATACAGGTTTCTATTTGGGGGCAGACTCGTCATACTTATCCGGCTAAACCCTTTGGACTCATCCGTCCAAAGGACTTTTTTCCAGTCTTCTTCCGTCCACTTTTTGTGTTTTTTAGCCCACTCCAGTCTATTTTTCTATGACTACTAGTTAGTCTCGGTTTTTTAGCTGCTACACATCCTCTTAGACCAGCAGACAATAAACGTCTCTTTATAGTTGTAATTGAAACTGGCTTTTCTCGTGTTTAATGAAAAAAGTAGCGGTAATTTGAGGCGCAGTTAAACGTCGGTTTCGTTTCGATAACGTTATAACGAACTGGGGGTCTAAAAAGGCCACTTTGGTAGAATCATAATAGGAAAATATTATGAATCATATTGTAATCCGTAAAATGGTCACAAACTGACAATTCATAATATGTTCTGCGTACAATTCGTATAACACAATTCATCTATTTGACAGTTTTGTATGGAGATTCGTAAAATGGTACACTTAATATGAATTGCTATAATGAAGTTTAATGTCAAATAGCAGAATCATAAGAAGTTAGTCAAGAGGATCATTTTACAAATCATATTTGGGATTTTGTGAAAAAATATAGTAATAATGGCAAATTTAGGCCTTAAGAAAAATTTCTTGAGCACGCTCGTGATATGTAGTCCATTTTAAGTCATCAACGAATTGTGGCACTTCGAAAAATGGACATAGCGTTTCAAATGTGGGTCCTCCAGGTTTTTTGGGTTCTAAAGGCAAAATATATGTCGTGATAAGGTCCATGAGCTGGAGCCGTACATATGTACTGCCGGGCTTGCATGAGTAGGTACTACCTACCTTCAAGAATAGTAATGAAGTACTTAGTCAGTTTTATGGTAGTTCCAAATAGACACTACCATCTAGTGTTGTCATCATCATCATCATCATCATCATTTCAGCCGAAAGACGTCCACTGCTGGACATAGGCCTCCGCCAAGCTCCACCACTTCGAGTCTTCGACCGGTTTTGTGCTTCCCGCATCCAGCGGATTCCTGCGCCCTTCACAAGGTCATCGGTCCACCTTGTTGAAGGCCTTCCAACTCTACGTCTTCCAGTACGAAAGTGTTGTTCTAGTTCTACTGTTGTGAATGTTACAAATTACCACAATCTTCTATTCATATTTTAGGCACTGAGTAGATCCAATTAGTACTTAAGCATCTGGATCATACCACAGGCTAATATGGGCGCACACCATATACACAACACAACATATATGTATATACAACAATTAAATTTAAATATTGATTTAAGATGAACAAGTATTGACATAATCTGTATTAAAAACGATCAAACTTACATACATGAAATAAACATACAACCTACCTTCAAGAACAGTAATGAAGTAGTCAGTTTTAATGAAGCAGTTCTAAATGGACATTACCATCTACTCTTGTGAATGTTACAAATGACTTCATCTTATAATCATACTAGCTTCCGCCCGGGTCAAATTTTCGCTCCCCTTCCCGTCGCATCGAATTGCCTGCCAGTTTTCGTCCATTATTCGTTTACTGCTCCGCTCCTTTTGATCGTAGCGTGATGTTAAATAGCCTTCCTCAATAAATGGGCTACCCAACACAAAAATAATTTTTCAATTCCGACCAGTAGTTTCTGAGATTAGCGCGTTCAATCAAACAAACAAACAAACAAACTCTTCAGCTTTATAATATTATACTTAAAGTATAGATTTCAGGCACTGAGTAGATCCGCTTAGTACTAAAGCATCTGGATCATACCATAGGTTACCAAGGGCGTACACTATATGAAACACCAAGTTAGTGTATAAAACAATGTGATAGCTGTAGATTACCAGTAACTCATTACACTTCAGTGCCCAGTTAAAAAATACTTATTCAAAAGTACACACTATTCACACCTAGCTTATTTTTGTGATTTGCACCCGGTAAGTAATAAACATTTCCAGAGGAAATATGTAGGTATATTTATTTTCCACATCATACAGCCTGCTCACAGACAGACATATGAACGGACCAATAGACAGCGGAGGCTTAGTTATAGGGTCCCGTCCTGGTTACTCTTTGGTTACGGAACCCTAATAAAAATCTACAACCTACGTGGGACATAGGCCTTATATTACTTTTCTTTCACTCCAATTTCATTAGGTAGTGTGTACCTATAAAATAGGACATACAGTTTACCTTTATACCTATCATTTCAATAAAACAATACACAAAGTTAAAATATTTTAATAAATTTACAATTCTCATGTACTGTATAAAAATCTAGCAATAATCAAATAATGAAACTAACATATACACTATAGTACATCAGTTTATTTTTCTATGAACATTTTATGTGTTGATGGTAGTCACGGAGCTGCGGAGAGGCAAACGATGACTGCTTGGAACAACTTCACCAGGCTAAAAAAGAAAATGTGTAGTTTTTAAGAAAGTCAAATCATCAGTCATTAATTAACATACCTGTGAAATAAAATGAAATTGAAAATAATAATATCATTGTTTAAGACAACCTAAGAACAACAGTAATGACAGGTTGACAACAATAGTAGACTTGGAGCCCAATAGCTCTTTGTGTTTAGTTAGTGTTTAGTTAAATGGTAAAATTTAGTTTATTTTCCTCTTTGTATTTCGTTATAATTATTTCATGAATGTTAACGATAGTAGGTACTCAAATTTGATGTCGAGCCAGAGGGCACATAAAAACGTTATATAAATAACATCATAATCATTTTCAATCGTTAGTCTCAATAAAAATAGCTGTAGGGTTATAAAACTCCACTCACTGCGGTATCTTGATTGCCGAGTTCGAAGAGTCAAAGCCGCTGTTGTAGCATCGGCAGGGGTAGAGCTTGGTGCTGGCACACGAGTCTGGTCAGAAGTAGACGCTGCAGTGATCTTGATGAAGGGTTTAACAACGACAGAACTTCCACTATCAACGCAGAAAGTCGAGCAGAATTTTCATTCCATGCCTACAAATTATTACATCCAATTAAATACCTTTGAACAGTGATACAATTAAATATTGATTTAAGATAAACAAGTATTTACTTACTCTGTATTTATAAATTACCCAATTTGCATGAAATAATTAAAAATTTTGTTGATATTTATTGTTGACATAACCACAGATTATTAAGACCACAGACTAATTATGACATATCTGAAGGGAAAACTTTTATGTATTCGTTGCCAGCTTATAAAGTTTTTGTTGTTTCTAGTTTCCCTTTTCAGGGCTTATTTGTGACATTTTTATATTTTTTATGCATACAGTAATTAAATAACATTTCAACAGTTAGAAATAATCACTTGTATTGATTAAATCTTCAAAGAAATATTTACCGGTAAAATTACGGTCTTTATTTTTTTCATGCTGCAACATTTAAACCAAATGTGATTCGGATATGAATTGAATTGAGTATGATATCGCTAATATGTGTCACCATTTTACGAAAGTTAGAGGAATTGCTAAGGTATTGCTGGGAATTCACAATATGAATTAGTTTTAGCAGAAATGCTTAATGTGGCCTTTTTAGACCCCCTGATCTTCTTGCTTTGTTGTAGATTTGGGACGCCCTGTTCCGGTCTTGATTTTCCCCAGTAGCGCGTTTTCTTGTATGAGTGTAATTACACCTTTACATGAAACTCCAACCTTTTTTGCAATTTGGCGTATAGAATGACCTTCCTTGCTCAAAGTACAGGGGGTCTAAAAAGGCCACATTAAGCATTTCTGCTAAAACTAATTCATATTGTGAATTCCCAGCAATACCTTAGCAATTCCTCTAACTTTCGTAAAATGGTGACACATATTAGCGATATCATACTCAATTCAATTCATATCCGAATCACATTTGGTGTAAATGTTGCAGCATGAAAAAAATAAAGACCGTAATTTTACCGGTAAATATTTCTTTGAAGATTTAATAAATACAAGTGATTATTTCTAACTGTTGAAATGTTATTTAATTACAGTATGCATAAAAATTATAAGAATGTCACAAATAAGCCCTGAAAAGGGAAACTAGAAACAATAAAAACTTTATAAGCTGGCAACGAATACATAAAAGTTTTCTCTTCAGATATGTATGTGTACGTCATAATTACTCTGTGGTCATAATAATCTGTGGTTACATCAACAAAATAAAACATAAATGATTTCATGTAAATTGGGTCATTTTTAATACAGAGTAAGTAAATACTTGTTTATCTTGAATCAATATATAATTGTATCATTGTGCAAAGGTATTTAATTGGACGTAATAATTTGTAGGCATAGAATGGCGTGCAGCTGGTCCGAGACACAATCGAAGAACATTCTGCTCGAGCTCGTCTTTCTGCATTGATAATGGGAGTTCTGTCGTTGTTGAACCCTTTATCGAGATCACTGCAGTGTCTAGTTCTGGCGAGACTCGTGTGCCAGCACTAAGCTCTACCCCGGCCGATGTTACAACAGCGGCTTTGACTCGTGGAACTCAGCAATCAAGATACCGAAGTGAGTGGAGTTTTCTAACCCTACAGCTATTTTTATTGCGACTAAGACTTATGATGACGATTGAAAATGATTATGATGTTATTTATATAACGTATTTTAGGTGCCCTCTGGCTCGACATAAAATTGAGTACCCACTATCGATAACATTCATGAAATATATAACGAAATAAAAAGAGGAAAATAAACTATATTTTACCATTTAACTAAACAATAACTAAAGAAGCTATTGGGCTCCAAGTCTACTATTATTGCCAACCTGTCATCACTGTTGTTCTTAGGGTGTCTTAAACAATGATATTATTATTTTCAATTTCATTTTATTTAGCAGTTATGTTAATTATTGACTGATGATTTGACTTTCTTAAAAACCACACATTTTCTTTTTTAGCCTGGTGGAGTTGTTCCAAGCAGTCATCGTTTGCCTCTGCAGCTCCGTGACTAGCATCAACACAAAATATTCATAGAAAAATAAACTGATTAACTATAGTGTTTATGTTAGTTTCATTATTTGATTATTGCTAGATTTTTACACAGTACAACATGAGAATTGTATTAAAATAATTTAACGTTGTGTATTGTTTTATTTAAATAATAGGTATAAAGATAAAATGTATGTCCTATTTTAAAGATACACACTACCTAATAAAATTGGAGTGAAAGTAAAGTAATATAAGGCCTATGTCCCCCGTAGGTTGTAGATTTTTATTAGGGTTCTGTAACCAAAGAGTAACCAGGATGGGACCCTATAACTAAGCCTCCACTGTCCATTGGTCCGTCCATCTGTCTGTCTGTGAACGGGCTGTATGATGTGGAAAATAAATATACCTACATATTTCCTCTGGAAATGTTTATTACTTACTGGGTGCAAATTACAAAAATAAGCTAGGTGTGAATAGTCTGTACTTTTGAATAATTCTTTTTTTCAACTGGGACAAGTGTTACGAGTTATATGATAAATGATTTTATTTCTGTTAGTAACACAACATAACATAACATCACGCCTTGTTTCCCCGAAGGGTTAGGCAGAGGTGAACCTATAGTCCACCCAAATTTCGCCTGTTATGTCTGTTAGTAGGTTTGTACAAACACTTTTACATGACAATGATATTTTTTTAAACTAGATGAGTTCGGCGTTTCCTAAGTGACTACTCTGAGAAGAAAGTTACTGGTACCTACAGTTATCACACTGTTTTATACACTAACTTGGTGTTTCATATAGTGTACGCCCTTGGTAACCTGTGGTATGATCCAGATGCATAAGTACTAAGTGGATCTACTCAGTGCCTGTGAAATATGATTGTAGTAATTTGTAACATTCACAAGAGTAGATGGTAGTGTCCATTTAGAACTGCTTCATTAAAACTGACTACTTCTTTACTATTCTTGAAGGTAGGTTGTATGTTTATTTCATGTAAGTTGGATCGTTTTTAATTCAGAGTAAGTAAATACTTATTCATCTTAAATCAATATTTAATGGTTAATCGTTGTATATAAGTATATGTTGTGTTGTGTATATGGTGTGCGCCCATATTAGCCTGTTGTGTGATCCAGATGCTTAAGTACTAATTGGATCTACTCAGTGCCTAAAATATGAAGATTGTAATAATTTGTAACATTCACAACACTAGATGGTAGTCATCATCATCATCTCAGCCGCAAGACGTCCACTGCTGGACATAGGCCTCCCCCAATTTGGGGGGCTTTGCCATAATCGCCACGCTTGGCAAGCGGGTTGGCGATCGCAGTATGATGGTAAAATGCATAGAGAACGCTGCTGCCCATTCTCTAGTAAATCCCTTAATCGCCTTTTACGACACCCACGGGAAGAAATGGGGTGATGCTATTCTTTATGTCCGGCACCACACGGGACAGACTAGATGGTAGTGTCTATTTGGAACTACCTTTAAACTGACTACTTCATTACTATTCTTGAAGGTAGGTAGTACTCATGCCAGCGCGGCAGTACGTATGTACGGCTCCAGCTCATGGACCTTATCACGACATATATTTTGCCTATATAACGCAAAAAAACCTGGAGGACCCACATTTGAAACGCTATGTCCATTTTTCGAAGTGCCACAATTCGTTGATGACTTAAAATGGACTACATATCACGAGCGTGCTCAAGAAAATGTTCTTAAGGCCTAAATTTGCCATTATTACGATATTTTTTCACAAAATCCCAAATATGATTTGTAAAATGATCCTCTTGACTAACTTCTTATGATTCTGCTATTTGACATTAAACTTCATTATAGCAATTCATATTAAGTGTACCATTTTACGAATCTCCATACAAAACTGTCAAATAGATGAATTGTGTTTAACGAATTGTACGCAGAACATATTATGAATTGTCAGTTTGTGACCATTTTACGAATTATAATATGATTCATAATATTTTCCTATTATGATTCCACCAAAGTGGCCTTTTTAGACCCCCAGATAGCACTCCGCTGTTCAAGAAATCTGTTTCCTTTTTGCCATATTATGTGCTTTTCAACTGCTGTAACTATCACACGAACGTCACAAAATGCACTGAACTCTAAACTAAGATGTTTCGAAATTTTTATACCCATATTTAAAAGATTTAAAAAAATATATATATTATATATAACCTAGCCAGCCTAGCCTTTTATATAGCCTATAGCCTTCCTCAATAAATAGGCTACCCAACACACAAAGAATGTTTCAATTCGGATCAGTAGTTTCTGAGACTAACGCGTTCAACCAAACAAACATACAAACAAACAAGTGAACCTAAGGTCAAAAATTGAAGTGTCAACGTTTGACTAACTTACTGGTCCGAATTGAAAAAAAATATTTTTGAGTTGGGTAGCCTATTTATTAACATCACGCTACAATCAAAAGGAGTGGAGCAGCAACGACAAATGGATGAAAACTGGCAGGCAATTCAATGCGACAGGAAGGGTCAGGGGAACAAAAATTTGACGAGGACAAAGTCGCGAACTCTCGTTGAATTATTTTTAAAAAACAAAAAGAAAAAAAATGTGAGTTTTCGTATTTAATTATTGTATAAATGAGGAAAATTTCCAGTCATTGAAAAAAAAATAGTTGACCCATATGTATTGATAGATACTTTTAAATTTTTTTCTTCTTTGTTTTTCAATCTAAAAAATATCACCCAAGTACCCACGTAAAAATTTGGATGCAAATATATGTTGCATTATGATGAAGGTGTTTTTTCAGTGAAAATTTCGTAGGTGTATCAGGTGTAGAAAGCATGAAATTAATTTTTAAAAAATTTCAAAAAAATAATTATCTCGAGATTTTTTGACAAAAATATCATGATACGTTGTCTCTCTAAGTTGTATACAACATATATTATAGACATTGATATACCGGATGACATTTTTTATCGTCTCGACCTTCATGCGGTGTGTTGTGTAACTAGAATAGAAGGCAGGAAGGCCTTCAGATTCATCGCAGGTGACTGAAGGAGCGCGGGACGCGGGCGAACGGGGATGCGTGTGCGGCTCGTGCGCCTGCGAAAAATCAATTTGGCCGCTTATCGGCCGGCTTCAAAGGGTAGGATCGCGCTCCAAAACCACTGATACATGCCGTGTATTGAGTAGGGTGCGTATGATTTTAGTTTCGATAGATTTTAACTGTTTTTTTTATTTTATTTTTTCCAAATTTATGTTTTTGTTGTTCTAGTATGAAAATGTTACTTTAAATGTGTAGTATTTATTGCTGGATCAATTTCATTACATGTTATTCAAAAATAAAAATATAAAAATTTCTATGCCAAAGGCTTCTACTTCGTTCACCTATTACACCCATTTTTTTTCAAGACGTTAAAAAAAGTCACCCGGTATTTGTAAAGATGAACGAAAAAATTTTTTTTTGAATTTTTTATTTTTTTATAATTTCTCGAAAACTAACGCATATTTTTAAGTAATATTTTACAGGTAAGTTGTACTCCATAAGACCATCATACACAAAAATTGGCAATTAAATTACCGCTGGGGCCGCCCCATGCTTATCCCGCCATGCTCTTTGTAGTACAAAATTTCGTTTTTTGAAACAGTCTCACACAAAAGTGTTAGGTACATAAAATTATTTAACGGTTTGTAAAACACGTACGTACACATGCACAGTATGTAAGCCATATTATATTGAGCTTTAGCTTTCTGTCAAATGTTAAGACATAACTAAAAAACTAAACTAAATTAAAAACAACGGGTAAAAGTGCTGTCATATTTATCATACATAATAGTATATGTGACCTTACAAGGCCATAGCCATAATATCGGTAAGTATGGAGTTATGTTCAAAACCTACAATCAAAAAATAAAACTGCACAACGTAAGTACAAATTAAGACCCACCGTAGTAAAAAAATTCGTAGTTGTATGTCACGCCGTTTGACAGGTACAGCAATTCGCTAAACGTTACCCCAGCGGCATCTTGAATAACTCTGAAACCTCAAGACGCACAAATTTCATTTTTGGGGACAACAAGGCACAAATTTTAGCTAATTTGTACTCAGCTACGACCACCGGTTAAAAACATGCCGCTGGGGTAACGTTACTCCAGCGGAATCTGTTTTTCGTGAATATCTTTGGATCGGCTGGACGCAAAAATTCTAAATTTCTACATTTACACGAGATGGGGTACTAATTATCTGTCAAGCCGAAATCCTGAAAAGCATTCCGTCCAAACAACATTCCGCTGGCGTAACGCACACGCTAGCGTGGCGTGGGATTTCCTCCAGCTAGACGGACCGACGACCTCAAAAATGTGGCTGGGACAGCCACATTTTTTAGGTCGTCGACCGATCGTATATTGACCGACTACCATTTCTAACTTTGAAATGCTATATTTTTCATTTTCATTTTGACTATACAAGGTGTAACAGATGAAACGCAAGTCCGGAAAGTAGTTTGTTCATAATTGACTACTGAATTGATTTCAGTCATTTTTAACATGGGTATTTTTTTCAGAAATTACAGTTTGCCTTACCTATCGCTGATTGACCCATAGAATATGCAATCTTATTACAACATCGAGACTTGAAGCGTCACCACGGCGACGCTGTGGGCACTTTACAAAATAGCTACCTCAACGTAAATACTAGGTAAAATCCGGGAAGTACTAAATTTACTACCATTATCCGTATTTTCCAATCAAAACTGTCATTATTTGACAGTTGTATGGAATTGCTATTTTTTTTTATTAGCCTACACTGTTATTGGGTCAGTGTAGGCTAATATAAGCTAATATAATATATCGGCCGGAGACCGGATCCCCCAAATCCCTTCATTCGTCCTTTTCCAGGGCCACCTCGATCTAACCCTTGGAGCACGCGTCTAGGTCGTCTCGCCACCTCTTCTTGGGCCAGCCTTGGTGGTGCCGTCCATCCTCAGGCACCGACTGTATGGAGACTGCGCCGACTGCCCAGCGGTCGCTGTGCAATGGTCTCCACACAGTGTAAAATGGGCCGGGGGCCATACTAAAACGTCACGTCATTTCAGAAAGAACGCAAAAATAAACTGGTGCACTACTGGACAAAGTAACTGACCTAGGTAAAGTTGAATATAAATTATATGATAATTTCACTATTATAAATAAAATATAATTACACGTTTAAATTAAATAGCTTGCTCTATGACCCAGTACCCGAGTAGCAAAAAAAAAATACATTTCAGAACTTCTATTTCCACTTAAATAATATGCAAAGGTCACACGGTCAGTGACACTCTTTGTTCTCTTGCAAAAATAAAACGTATTCACTATTAATTTTAAATAAAACAAAATAATTGTGGACGTAAGATATTTATTTACAGATACTGTTAGATGTAAAAAAAACAAATGCGTAACAAAATAAGTTCGAGTGACAGATGAAGGAAAATGTTGTCAGCTTACAAAAAGTGAAAATAAATCGTGGATACTGGAAAGGCTTGTTCTGCACAGCTGTACAGGCTGATCATAATCTTCTTAAGATAAATTCAATGAAAGATTTTTATACCTAGTAATATATTACTGAGAACAGTAGTGGCCCAGTGAAATGGCTCCGAATTACTAGTTGTAGGTCGTGGGTGCGAGCCCAGCGAAGTGCTTTTCTTTGTGTAAATAATTTATCTTATAATTTTCATAGGAAAAGACTCATGAGGCCTAGTACCTCATAAGTCTACCTAGTACCTATACTAGGTTTAAAATTTTGGTCGAATTCACCCATGACTAAATATTTTTTGTTAGTTTTTCGATATAAAAACTATCAAGTCATTTTTTTTTCATGTGTGAAGATTGAAACTGCTTCTAAAAGTTTGGTTGAATTCAACCATTTACAAATGTATTTTTTTGTCAGTTTTTCTTCACAAAAAGTACCAAACCTCAAAAATGTTTCATAGGTGAAGACTAGTGTTGCAAAGGACTCGAGTCTTCGAGTCATAATTTTAAAGACTCGAGTCAATGAGGGTTTTCCCGTATGAAGAATCCGCTAGATGGCAATACGTAGGCGTGAGTTCCAACTGCAGCATGATTGGTTTTTTTCGACATGACATTGTCAGATATGTCAAAATTCACCAATCACGTAGCAGATAGACCACAAGCCTACGTCTCGACATCTAGTGGATTTCTCATACGCAAAAACCCTCATTATGCACGACTCAGTGTGCTAATAAGGCTCGAAGTCTATAGCCAAGCACTCAAGTCTTAAAAAGGACTCGAGTCGTAAAATAGACTCGAGTCTTAAAGAGGACTCGAGTCTTAAAATCAACATGAGTCTTAAAGAAAACTCGGAGCATGAAGATGAGACTTGTAGCTCATAATTCGAAAAGACTTGAATAGGTGATAAGTTATGCAAGACTCAGTGTGCTAAAATGGCTCGAAGTCTAGAGCCAAGCACTCAAGTCTTAAAAAGGACTCGAGTCGTAAATAGACTCGAGTCTTAAAGAGGACTCGAGTCTTAAAATAAACATGAGTCTTAAAGAAAACTCGGGGCATGAAGATGAGACTTGTAGCTCATCATTCGAAAAGACTTGAATAGAAGGTGATAAGTTCAAATTAGTCGTTACGTTGTAATTATGCGTACAAAAAAATCTGACGAGTTATTCATAGACTCGAATTCATTTTAAGACTCGAGTCCTTTTGTAAGACTCGAGTCCTTTTTAAGACTCGAGTGGCTGTTAAATGACTCAGGCTCGGCTTGACTCTCGACTCCGAGCCATTTGAGCACACTGAGTCTTGCATAATTGAGTCGAGTCTTTAAAATTATGACTCGAGGACTCGAGTCCTTTGCAACACTAGTGAAGACTATACTAGTTTACAAAGTTTGGTCGAATTCACCAACCAATAATTTCATGATTTTTAGTTTTTCTGTACAAAAACTAATTCGACCAAACTTTTGAGCCTATTTGGCTTAAAAATTTGGTCTAATTCGCCCATCGGTCTTGCTGCATCACAATAATCGCAAACGTAGATATTTAAAACATTACCTTTTTTTTCCGACAATTCGTTTAGAACTAAAGAATAAAAGTTTGTCAAATGACTGTGCAAGTGCAAGCAAGTCTCAGGGCGTTTGTCCACCGCCGACGTCACTGAGTAACAAGATAATTCGAACCGAACGCGACGTCCCGGTGACCGCTACCGATCTCGTCATGATAGACGTCGGCAGTGTATGAACAATACCACACGTATTTTGTATTGCCCGCACGGCGAACTATCTAGCGGTCACACCAAACTGCTCGGACAGCGGCGATGGTGACCCTCGGGTGACGCGACATTCCGTGGACCACGTGTCACAACATACGTATCGCTACTTCTGCGCCGCCATCTCGTTCTCGGTGACGGCGGTAGTGGACAAACGCCCTCAGTATTAAGAAACTTTTGGTTTATTTTTGACGTTGTCAGTAAACGGAGGGAGTCCGAATTCCTCTGGATTGAAATCTAAAACGGATTTGAGGACCAACGTCGCTGCAGCACACTCTTGGATAGGCAGGCTTTTGGGTGGAGTCATCACTACCTGGTGATTAAAAAAGTAAAATAATAGCTGTAATGTTACAGAAATACTTGCATATAAAAAAAGGCTTGAACAAAAAAGTAAAACAGTTCTGAAATCTCAATGCGGAAGATAAAAGTGTGTGTCTCAGCGACTGGAGTATCCTCCGTGAGTACTATTGTCTTTAAATATACAAATATTAGGGGTTAAAGTTGAAATTGATGATTTATACTGCAAAATTTAAAAATATACGTGTTGGCCTTTTAACTTTAATATTTAAGTTATAGGTAATATTTTACCAAAGGCTCGTCATGTCGAAACTGCTAAATCGATTTTGATAGTACAGGTCCTAAGAACCACCGCTAGAAAAACCCACTTTTGAATAAATATGACCGCATCCAAATCGGTCCACCTGTTTAAGAGCTATGGTGGCACAGACAGACACACATAAAGGTCAAACTTATAACACCCCTCTTTTAGTGTCGGCGGTTATTAAAACACTGACGACCTGCTTCGCACGGCTTTTACGAATTGACAATTCATCAAGATTTTTTTTACTATACGGAAGTCAAATGTGCATTCGCTAAGTAAGCCGGGAAATTTACATTTTCTTTGTTTTTTTTTGCAGTTTACAGGTCAATGTCAAGTTGTATAGTAGATTAAAATACGATTCGCAACCGTAACTAGTATGGCTTTACAAAATTATAATACTGAAAATCATCACTAACCTGCAAATTGCAAATAACGTATAAAAATTTGGATATAGCATCTAGGGGGCCGCTAGGACCGATGCCTGCCAGGGTCGCTGATTTATTCGAAAGAGATACCGCGGCCCTGGCAACTGAAGAAACACGGGTGGGTTTTAGTAAGTAAATGTCGGACACGCCTTTCCGCTCCGCCCAGAGCGGGAGACGTCGTTTGATGGCATATCACCCAAAAATAGGGTAGCCTGGAAATTCCACCGTAACGTTATTATTACGGTGGTGTGTTTTTTTTAATTTTTTATTAAATGTAAATCAATACACTGCAAAAAAACAGAATTTTAATAAGTTTTTGTTATTTGGTCTACTGATAAATGATAATGATAAATGATAAATGACTTTATTTTTGCAAGTAGGTTTGTACAAACACTTTTACACGTCAATCATATTTTTTAAAACTAGATGAGGTCGGCGTTTCCTATCTGACTACTCTGAGAAGAAAGGCCGAAACACACTCAGAGGTCACAGTCTCTTTTAAAGTCCAGACATAATTTGGTTAGATCATGTGAAGACCATGTGGATTGGTGTCTGAAGTGATCTTTTAAGGAAAGAACCACACAGATTGAGTGGACCTGTCCAATCAGTGCACGCATTTTTCAGTAATCATGCAGCTCAACTCAGAACTTAAGGAGGTCAATGATTCGACGAACAATACCAAAGAAGGGACATTTGTGTAGGTCGCATAAATTACTCAAACTGCCAGACTGTGATAAAAAATAAATGAGAAGAAAAGGAACCTAGAAAAAAAAATAACACCCACTTAATCTTCACATTTACAATAATTAAAACAATATAATACTTTAAAAGTAAATATTAATGTTATTGTATAGGTAAAATTCATCAATGTCAATGTGTATATAAAATCAGGAGATAGTCGCTGTCTGATAATTTGAGGATCATGTACATGGAGGTGTCTGAAATGGTCTTTTGAGGAAATAACCATACAGATTGAGTGGACCTGTCCAGTCAATGCACGCATTTGTCAGTAATCTTTCAGCTCAACTCAGAACATAAGGAGCACAACGATTCGACGAACAATACCAAAGAAAGGACATTTTGGTAGGCCGCATTAAGTATCTACTCAAATTGCCAGATTATCATTAAAATGAAATGAGTAAGTATAAAAAAAAAAACAAACATCTACATAGTCCTCACATTCAAAATTATTAAAATAATAATAATAGTATACTCCTCAGAGTATATATTCATGTCATAGTTAAGCAATAATCAAAATGTCAAAGTGTATAAGCAATAATCAAAATGTCAAAGTGTATAAACTGAAAGTAGTTATTTAGAGAATAGTAATTGTTATAGTAGCTGGGTATCTCAAGAACTAAGTACTAATGCTAAATACTATCAACATGAAAATTGAAATAGTTTTAGATAACCATTGCCCAACCACTTTGTTTTTCTTGATGTCGAGGTTGAAATCCTCAAGCATATTCGCCGCCTTGGCCACCCCAGAGGAGAGGGGGCAGGGGGTCTGTCAGACTCTTACTGATTAAAACCAAAGAAGTATACCAACACGCTCAGAAATTTCAGGTCACCTGACCTTCCTAAAGAACATCACCATCTGACTCAGAAGCGTAGTACTGTCAACCGGCGTGCGTGTACGATAAGCACCCTAATGGCGTAACGAATATGAATATGAATCATTTTGAAGGTTATTGCTAATAATCATTCCTTCATATGTTCGAAACATTAGTCTACTCAACAACGTAAATGAAGCAATGAATGTTATTGGACAGTCAAAATGGAAGCTAATGCTTTTGTGTGTTACGTCATCACCTCAATAATGTATGAAAGTAAACAAGGCAAGGCGAGGCTTTTTCCTTTTTTAGGGTTCCGTTGCCAAATGGCAAAAAACGGAACCCTTATAGATTTGTCATGTCTGTCTGTCTGTCTATCTGTCTGTCTGTCTGTCTGTCTGTCTGTCTTTCCGTCCGTATGTCACAGCCAGTTTTCTCCTCCGAAACTTGGTAAGTAGATGTATTCTGTGAACCGCATTAAGATTTTCACACTAAAATAGAAAAAAAAAACAATAAATTTTGGGGTTCCCCATACATAGAACTGAAACTCAAAAATGTTTTTTTTTTTTCATCAAACCCATACGTGTGGGGTATCTATGAATAGGTCTTCAAAAATGGTAATGAGGTTTCTATTATCATTTTTTTCTAAACTGAATACTCTGCGCAATAGACACTTCCAAAGTGGTAAAATGTGTCCCCCCCCCCCCGTAACTTCTAAAATAAGAGAATGATAAAACTAAAAAAAATATATGATGTACATTACCATATAAACTACCAACGAAAATTGGTTTGAACGAGATCGAGTAAGTAGTATTTTTTTAAAACGTCATAAATCTTAAACCGCAATTTACCTTACATTTAATCAACTGAAATATAAAAATAAAAAAATATTTTTAAACCGAGAATACCTACAGGTTTGTACGGAACCCTCGGTGCGCGAGTCCGACTCGCACTTGACCGGTTTTTTTTGGATGGGAAATCATCAAATGACGCCTCCCGCTCTAGGTAGAGAGGGAGGGCGTGTCAGACTTTTACTGACTAAAACTCACCTGTGTTCCTTCAGTTGCCTCTGGGCTGTGGCAGGCGTTCTGTAGTTTCTGCCTATCCCCTTTGGAAAAGGCGTGAGTTCATGTGTGATAAAAACAAGGTTTTACCTGCATCCCTGCCGCGAGTCCGGATTCTAAACCAACTAACGAATCTTCAAAGACGAGGCACTGAAAAATAAGTAATATTAGGATAAACAATAGACATGTTATCAGTTTGAATTAAATTAATGGGAAACTGAATGAATACTTTGGGTAGGGGAGACCCTGCCAGAGTCGCGAGATTTGTTCGAAAGAGGTACCGTGGCCCTGGCATAGGCAACTGAAGGAACACGGGTGGGTTTTACTCAGTAAAAGTCTGAAACACCCTTCCGCTCCACCCGGAGCGGAAGATGTCATTTGATGATTTCCCATCCGCAAAAAAAAAAGGTAGCGGAGACCGGGATTGAACGTTACAATTTGCAATTTTCTCGTAAGATCTCACAGAACTTTTGAATATCAAAATTTTAATCAGTACTCACGACATATTGGTCTTTCAGCTATCTTTGAGACCAGATTTTGAGAAACACTACCAAATAAAAAAAGGAAAATATTTTGCAACCAGGATGGTTGTAACTTTGTTCTTCTAAGGTCGGTTGTAACAGCGTTAAGGTATGGTTCAACATCCCATCTCCATTTTGGGGGTGGGTGCTGGGCCTCCTCCAGTCCCCCCCTAGGGTGGGTTGGCCATAATCGCCACGTTTGGCAGGCAGGTTGGCGATCGCAGTATAGTGGTGATAAAATGGATGGAGATCGCTGCTGCCCATTCTTTAGTAAGTCCCTTTTTTTAGTGGGTTGGGAAATCATCAAATGAGGTCTCCCGCTCTTGGGAAGGGCGTGTCAGACTTTTACTGCCTAAAACCCACCCATATTCCTTCAGTTGCCTATATGCCAGGGCCACAGTAACTCTTTCGAACAAATCTCGCGACCCTGGCAGCTGTTAAGTCCCTTAATCGCCTCGTACGACACCCACGGGAAGGAATGGGAAATAGGATAGTTTTAACATTGTAAATGAAAAATAAAAAAATTAAATTCGCTCTCTCTCAAAGAGTAGGCCTATGTCTCAGCAGTGGAAAAGATATAGGCTATGCTTAAATAACCAATTTAATTTAAATACCTTAACAGGTGGAGGTTTGTCAGGAAACTTGGAAGCAGCAACCAGGTAGGGATCTGGAAATGGCTTCGCGCGATCCAAATCAGGGTCGCCGGCGCAAACCTGGAATAACAGGTAAAATAAAAAAAATAACTAGTAAAAAGTATTTTTTACTTGTTATTTTTTTTATCACGCACTAATCTAATCGCGTTATTCGTTCATTTGTCGCGCAGATACTTAATGCAAATTTAAGACTTATATGGTTTTCACATGGATCCCATTGTCCGAATGGAACCAAATTAAAATGGGACCATTCGGGAAGCACCAGCTTTCAAATAAAAAAAGAATCATCAGATCGGTGCACCCAGTCAAAAGTTATGAGGTAAAAAATATTTAAAAAACCGGCCAAGTGCGAGTCGGACTCGCCCACTGAGGGTTCCGTACAAACCTGTAGGTATTCTCGGTTTATGCATAAGGTTTTATGTTTATGAAATTTCATGTTTTTTTTTATAATTTTTATATTTGAGTTGATCAAATGAAAGGTAAATTGCGGTTTACGATTTTTGACGTATTAAAAAAAAAACTACTAACTAGATCTCGTTCAAACCAATTTTCGGTGGAAGTTTACGTGGTTATGTACATCATATATTTTTTTTAGTTTTATCATTCTCTTATTTTAGAAGTTACGGGGGGGGGACACATTTTACCACTTTGGAAGTGTCTCTCGCGCCAACTATTCAGTTTAGAAGAAAATGACATTAGAAACCTCCATACCATTTTTGAAGACCTATTCATAGATACTCCACACGTATTGATTTGATGATTATTTTTTTGAGTTTCAGTTCTAAGTAATTTGTTTTTTCTATTTTATTGTGAAAATCTTAATAATGCGGTTAACAGAATACATCTACTTACCAAGTTTCAACAGCATAGCTCTTATAGTTTCGGAAAAAAGTGGCTGTGACATACGGACGGACGGACAGACAGACAGACAGACAGACAGACAGACAGACGGACATGACGAATCTATAAGGGTTCCGTTTTTTGCCATTTGGCAACGGACCCCTAAAAATACAGTCGACTTGATAACCTCCTCCTTTTTTGAAGTCGGTTAAAAAAGGTTTCGGTAACTTCGTATTTCCGTATTAGATCGAAGTTCGCGCAGAACCTCCCACAGAGACAATTTATATACAGGGTGAAATTTAATTAGCAAAACTACGTGATCAAATAAATAAGAACGATGATTTTTATGGAATCATCGAACGCAGAGTGAAATATCAGTTTTTATTTTTAACTTCACAAACGTGATCGTTATCGATATCTCATCACAATAAGACTGAAGAAAACAGATTTTTTCTGCCGCCGCCGTGTCATTCATGAACCGACGGTGGCAAGCCGTAACATGGAATGAAATGTTTTCTGATGTAAGTAGATCTTATGCAGGGATGTTAGGGAGCTCCGTAACCGTAACCGAAACTATCGGATATCCGATATAAAAATTTATCCGTAACCGTAACCGAATCCAAAATAAAAGTTTCGGATAATATCAGATTTGTTATTACATTTTTATTTTAGTTAGATTAGATAACACTCAATTTATATTTACTAGTGATCGCCCATTGGTCGAAATTCGACCCTTCCTACCAAATGGTGACATTTAAATAAAACCATTTTTTTTTTTTTTTTTGCTAGCCTGCACTGTCCCACTCCTGGGCAAAGGCCTCCCTCCACTTCTTCCAATTATCGCGAAGCCGCGCGTCCTGCTGCCAGTTTGGATGGAACCTATCCAGCTCGTCCCGCCATCTCCTACGTGGTCTGCCACGACCCCGCCTCACTGTCTCAGGACACCAGCTCTGTGTTACTTGGGCCCACAGTTTGGCTGGCATGCGGCAAACATGTCCTGCCCAGTCCCATTTCAGTTGGGCAGCTTTTTTGAGCCACGTCAGCTATCTTTGTTTTGGAGCGCAGTATTGTGTTTCGGACGCGATCCGTTAATTTAACGCCGAGTATACTGCGCTCCATTGCTCTTTGGCAGACCTTGAGTTTGGACTTCTGAATGTTAGTCAAAGACCAAGTCTGTGCACCATAGGTTAAGACGGGAAGAATACACATGTCCATGAGCCTGCGTTTCAGTGTCATAGGCAACTCACCCTTCAAAAGATCTTTCATGGACCAGTAGCTCTTCCAGGCGTTTTCAGTTCGTCTTATGACTTCTTTATCTTGCCTCGCCTGGAACGAGACTACTTGACCTAAGTAAAGGTATTCTTGGACATGTTGTATTATCTCCCCGTCTACTTTTATGATTCCAGGTGTTGCGTTACACATAACTTTGGTCTTCGACATATTCATCTTCAGCCCAACCTCAAGGCTTGCAAAACTGAGTTCTTGGAGCATCCGTTCAAGTTCAGTGGCTGAGGATGAAAAGAGAACAATGTCATCGGCGAAACGTAGATTTGTCAGTCTCGCTTCGCCAAGTACAATGCCTTTTTCCCTCCATTTGTCTGCCAACTTCCTGAAGATTTCTTCGAGGGTACTGGTGAACAGTTTAGGCGATAGCGGGTCGCCCTGTTTGACTCCTTTCTCTATTTTAAATTTTGGACCAGTAGTTTCAAGTTTTATTGCGGCTGTACTATTTTTGTAAATATTGCGTAACAGATTTATGTAGGTAGGATCAATGTTTTGGTTGCTTAAGGCGTCAAAAATGGATTTGTGTGAAATGCTGTCGAAAGCTTTACAGTAATCAACAAAGGCGAGGTATTTTTTTTTTTTTTTTTTTTATAAAAAAACCATTTTATTAGCTATTTATTTTTTACTTTTGAAATTCCTTAAAAGTTTAATATCCGTAACCGAAATTATCCGAAACTAACGGATAGTCCGAAATAATTTCATATCCTTATTCGTATCCGTATCCGGTATAATAATCATTCCTACATCCGTAACCAATCCGTATCCGAAATTTCATATCCATAACATCCCTAATCTTATGCAGGGCCATGTGTGGAAGGGCCTTAGAAGTAAGAGCCATTGCAGCTTTGAGTTGACCTGTCCCAACAGACGGCATGTATGTATCAGTCATCGTGTAGCTCAACCCCATTTTAGGGAGCTAAACGACCCGTCAGAAGACGCTACCAGAGCTGCAGGACATTTGCGTGGGCCATGTACAAAATACCCAACTACAAAGTCATGTATTCAATCTAGCCTGCATGGTAGTCACATTCACAGTCAGTTTTCTCTTTGAATATCATCATAAATAATGTCACGTAATTGATAAGAGCCGACTCATGTGGCTGTTATCATTTATATAGTCCTCCAGACCATATTTCGGCCACGGCGGCCAATCTCAACGGAGACTAGCCATCGGCGCGGTAGATATTATAGTGCACGAGTCTGTGAGCACACACTCTTCCCTCACTCTCATAGTCCGATGGGACGGCACTCCAACACGACCGGAGAGAGATCAGGCGCAGGACCAATGACTTAACGTGCGCACCAAGGCAGGGGGGCATGACACCGCCTACTTCTAAACTCCGGGCTGTTACTAAGAAATTCCTAATGGAAGAACCCAATAATACTTTGCCCGACCTGAGAATCGAACCCAGGACCCCACGCTCAGCAGTTGCGCTTGCGACCACGAGACCAACGGGGCAGTTATCATTTAGCTACGTAGTGACAACCTAGGTTTCCTCAAAACAAACAGGTAGATAGGTACTTACCATATGATGGAACATTCGAAATATTTTCGGTTTGGTAGCGATGTGCGGTCTCACTTCTCTTCTGGTGGCGTTCGTCGCCAGAGCGAACAGCACGCCAGACCGGAACAAATGGTTCAAAAGCCTCTCCATCCCTGGAAATTGAAAAGTATCTACCTTACGAACTCTTTTTGCTTAGTTTATATACATCAGAAGACCAATTCTCATAATTATTGATCGAAGTTAAAAACGCTCAAAATATAGTTGCAGTCAGCAACCGGCAGCTAGTTTGTTTTGCTCGCCTTTTTTTTCATCTAAGCATACTCTTTTCAATGTTTGTCACTACATCTTCTTTTAAATCCGCAAACGAATGAACGGACGTAAAGAATAGCATCATCCCATTTCTTCTCGTCGCGTGGGCGTCGTAGGAGACGACTAAGTGACTTACTAGAGAATGAGCAGCAGTGTTCCCTATGCATTTTACCACCATACTGCGATCGCCAACCCGCCTGCCAAGCGTGGCGATTATGGAAAACCCCTCCAAATTGGGGGAGCCCTCGTTTGAAATCATGATGATGACACCTCCATGGCTTTGGGGAAGAAAGACGCAAGACTACCTTTCTTTAATGGCGCTTTCGGTAGTCTAACTCTTGTTACAACTTTCAACTCTTCTTGCAGCTGATCTGCACTCATATTTAGCTGAAGTTCCTTCACCACATTTGCACAAATCTCTTTTTCCGTGGCACCAAAGTTCTGCAAAACAAAATGGAGACAATGGCGCATTCAGGCATTCTAATCTTCTTCGGCCGGTGACCATGTAATTGTGTGAAAATCGGTTGTCAATGAACATCATGAAGATATTCTTAAATTATTATACTACCGACCTGCCCAGACTTTTTTTTCTGGGTGGGTTAATCATCAAATGACGTCTCCCGCTTTGGGTGGAGCGGAAGGGCGTGTCAGACTTATATTGACTAAAACCCACTAATGTTCCGTCAGTAGCCCTTATGCCAGGACTACGGTATCTCTTTCGAACAAATCTCGCGACCCTGGCAGGTATTGGCCCTAGCAGACCCCTTCAGTATTGCTGACATTTCTTTGGGGCGCGCGTGGTACACTACGCACCGTCGACACGGGCCTGGTATTTACCGTGGCGAGCTTCCCATTGCTCGCCGCTCGCAAGCCCGCAACTACGGTGGCCGGGAGTCTGCGATCGACTCCCGACGCCCGGGGTGTCTCTTCCTGCGGTGGCTAGGGACGTGAAAGCGCAGAGACTGGCACTCCCTCACGCGCCCCGCCTTCTCCTTCGCGAGCATTATTGCTTCGCAGAAGGAGGTGACGGCTTCCCATGCCCTCTCGCTCCGTATCATGGCTCGCACCAGGGCCGGAGGCGAGAGGTCGTCTCCACGAGAACACGGCGGTGCTCCGCCTAGGATAAGTTTGACCTCTATGTGCGTCTGTCTGTGGCACCGTAGCTCTTAAACGGCTGAACCGATTTGGGTGCGGTTTTTTATTTGAAAGTAGGTTTTCTAGCGGTGGTTCTTAGAAACGTTTTGATCAAAATTATTGTCAGCAAAATAATTACCTACAAATCCACACTTCCACACTAATATTATAAATGCAAAAGTAACTCTATCTGTCTGTCTGTCTGTCTCGCTTTTCTGCTAAAACTACTAAACCGATTTAAATAAAATTTGGTTCACAGATAGTTTAGAGCCTGAGAAAGGACATAGGCTACTTTGTATCCCGGTAGTATATTCCCGCGGGATAATTTCCGAACTCCACGCGGGCGAACCCGCTGGCAAAAGCTGGTTCTTATTAAACTTAAAGGGTCAATACGTATATTTTTAATTTTTATTACTTTGGTAGGTTTGGTTTGGTTTACCTTTTATTAGTTTGGTATCTATGTATGTAACGGAATCTATGAACGTGATTTTCACCGCCTTCAAAACGTCGGATTAATTTGAAACTTTGCACACTTATCAAGGACCGATAACAATACAATCATTTCATAAATTTGTGCCATTATCCTGGCCAGGATTGCCAGGACAGGTACATTTTTGATCGAAGCAGGACAGCAAAAAAAAACAAAGTCCGCTTTTGTAGCTAAACGAATTAAAAATTAGAAAATAAATAATAGTAGAAAAAAAAACACCATTTCCATTTTTTCTACTTTTTAGTTTAGTTTTTTAAGAAAGCGTGTTTTTTAGTTTTTAAACATTTTTTTTTCCTTTCTAGAGGTTTGCGTTTTGGCCGGGGGTTTTATAAATTTAACTTTTTATTATGTTCTATTCTAATAAATACTTACTTTAGACTCCAACTCCTTGCTGTATTTCTTTCCATGTTTCGCGCAAAGTTCTTTTAATATTTGGTGATATTGGCATTCGGAATCTAAAACCAACCGTACTCAATCTATAAAAAAAATATTTCAGAAAACATCAATTTTCAACACATACATTTTTTTAAAACAACTAATTGACATTAACACTAAAACAAACAATGCAAAAACAGACACAGTGGACGCAGAGGACAGTTCCTCCCGGTTCTAAGTGTGTAGAGGAGAAGTGGCATGAAGGAGCCAGGTATTGAAAGAGCCACTTACATTATTTTGGTATTTTAAGAAAAGATTTGGTTGGTAATTTTATTTTTAAGTGGCAACACTGATTTCCTGTTACCCACAAAAATTTAACAGTCCGCCGAAACCAACGGACCCCGGCACATCGAGTCAAAGTTTTTGGTACTAAACAGTAAGTATTTTGCTTCATTTAACTTGTTTTTTTGGTATTTTATTGTAAACAAATATCGCTAAATGGATTGTGGATTGAGTTTGTGCATATATTTGGCCTTGCAGCTGCGTTAAAACTGAACCCCAAACATTTTGATATTGTTGTTATTTTGAAGGTTATATTTTTTTAAAGATTATGTTATGAAAGAGCCGGGTGAATGGGCTTTAAAAGACCTGGCTTTTTCATAACCGGCTCTTTCATAACCCTGCATTTGAATTTTGTAAATAAAATTGAATAATAATAAATTTACTTTTTTTAAATACATTATTAAATTATTTGCTTCAGATATTGCAACGTGGAAAAGCTTAGTCAAAAAAAACGAAACCAACCCGACAAATCGATAATTGAAGAAGCAGTCAGCGAAGTTTTGGAGAAAGGTCAGTCCATAAACAAAATTGCGCTTGTCTCTAAAGCAGGGCCAAGACAAAACACGACACGCAATAATAGAAAAATGTCGTCTGCCATCATAACTGATACTCGCGAAAAGAACAAACTAGAAGAAAAAGAGGGAAGGAAACCAAAAATGACTATTAAGAAAATGACCACAAAACGTTTATGGAACGTCTCCCTTAATAAAAATCAAGAAAAAATGAAGAAAATTCCGTACTGCAAGATGACTCTGATTAGTCTGACTCTATCATACTGACTGAAGTTAAAAAAAAAACAAACTCGAAAACAAATAAAAATAGTGATGATTGCATAGTTTGCAGCAAATCTTATGAAAACAGTGATCAAGATTGGTTTCAGTGCAAAATTTGTTTTGATTGGGCTCATGAATCCTGTGGCATTAACTCTTCGTATGCCGTGGACGTGGATCTACGCGAGACACAATGGTTTTTAATTGTGTCTGTAATTACGGCATTCAACGCGTTAAGGGAAAATTAAATTTCTTTTGCAAGAGGTGTTTCTAATTTTAAGAAAATTAAATTATATATATTTCAAAGTTCCTAAAAAGTGTGAATCTTAAACTTAAGTAAATAAATAAGACTTAGAAGCTCAAAGAGACCATTTTTTTTAAGTTCTTAAAGATTTAACGATGTTATTTTTGATAGAAGATAATATTATTTTATTTTGTTTTCGAGATTGTTAATAATTAAAAATAAATCTGCTTCTAATACGTTAAGATTATAAATATAATATACAGAGTGATTGGAAGATGGGTGTAAAGCTTTAAGGCGAAGATAGTACAGACAATTTAGAACCATTTAAGCCATGGCTGTCTTAGACGAAGTCTTCCCAAATATTTTTAACCAAATTTTAAGTTTTTTTTTCGGAAATTCTCAAAATTTAATGTAAACTGCATAATTATGGCCAAATTGAATGATAAATGAATTCATTTTTTATTTATTTAATTAAAGTAATGTGTAAGCAACCAAGCAAAACATGTTTTAGGCTTCTGTGTCATTAGACATTTTTTTACAGATAATTAAAGCTAAGAAAAAAAAAATCTTAGAATTGAACAATGTTATCATTTCGAGCACATAAAGTATTCTTTTAAGCAAAAATTTTGTGTTTTTTTGACTGCCTAAAATTTAAAATTTCTCCCTCGAATTGGTTTGTAGGTCCTAATTTCAATAATTTGTAAGATATCCGCATAAATGATACCTCAAAAGAAAGAACGATTATCAAGCATGTCTTCAAAAAGGTTTGAACAAAAAAAGCACACTCCGTTTTTTTTAAAATAAGTTTTAAAAGACGTATTGTACAATTTTTTTATTTTTTCTGAGCTTTAAATATCTGTAAAAAAACACACACACACACACACATTATTTTAATTAAATAAATAAAAAATGAATTCATTTATCATTCAATTTGGCCATAATTATGCAGTTTACATTAAATTTTGAGAATTTCCGAAAAAAAAAACTAAAAAATTTGGTTAAAAATATTTGGTAAGACTTCGTCTAAGACAACTATGGCTTAAATGGTTCTAAATTGTCTGTACTATCTTCGCCTTAAAGCTTTGCACCCATCTTCCAATCACCCTGTATAACTTAAAATGACTGAAACAATTTAAAATTTCTTAGAAACAATTACACTTTATTGATCGCAATTTGTGAGAAGAGTTATACCCTAGTCCACATATCGTTATGTCTAATTGCTGGGTGGACTTCTCATTCATTTGTCAGATTAAATTACTAACAATAGTGTTTTAAGGAAATTTGTTACTAACAATTTATGGATTTCAGTTGTCCGAAATAAAATGATTTTATTTATTATATTTTTATTTATTATACAGACTGGCTCTTTCATAACTTCTTGTAGCTCTTTCAATACCGAAATGTTTTGAAAGAGCCAAAAGACACATTTTTTTAAATGAATATTTCATTGGTTGTTTCATAGTGTTCAAAGTTTTTTCGTATGAAATTACCTAATTTAACAAATGAATAATAATTGAAAAACAAAAAATCTTCATTTTTTTGCCCCGATTAGTAAACTGGCTCTTTCATGCCACTTCTCCCCTACACATTAGAAACGGGAGGAACTGCCTGATGCCTGGTGGTGCAGCAGTGGAAAGTTCCACCTGTCCGCGAACACACTTGTTATACTGTACTGTATTGCATAGATACTCATACTTCCCCTTAAACTTAAGGGGAAGATATACATATAAAATCATGGTCAGACCTACTGTCTTGTATGGGTCAGAATGTTGGGCCACAAAAGGGATGAATGAAAGGCAATTGCATGCAGCTGAGATGAGAATGTTAAGAGGGATGTGTGGTGTTACATGAATGTATGTACTTTTTTTTCGCGGGTTGGTGTAAAAAAACAATGGACGTGTCTCTGTTTTATAATTTTTATTTAAAATAGAAATAAACTGTATTTTGCCCTTTCTTTAACCCCCGACGCAAAAAGAGGGGTGTTATAAGTTTGACGTGTCTGTCTGTCTGTCTGTCTGTCTGTCTGTGGCATCATAGCTCCCGAACGGATGATGCGATTTCAATAAAAAAAAATATGTATTAAAGGTGACTTATCTGCGAGTGTTCTTAGACATGTTTGATGAAAATCGGTTGAGCCGTTTAAAAGTTGTGGGGGGGAAAGTGGGGAAGAGTAACCGAATGTCAGCAAATATACTCGAGTGGGGTCTCAAATGAAAGCGCACTGAAAGAGAATATTGATGAATTAATCGAGAGTGTTCTTAGCTTCGTTTGATTGTACATTATATTAAGTATATACCTATAAAAAGTACAAAATAAAAATATAAATTTAAAATTTAAAAAACCCCCGACACAAAAACCTAATTTCCCTTTAAAAAGTAAAAAATAATAAAAATAACTCAATCTTAAAGTACCTAAGAATGTATTAATAATTCAAAAAAAAAAAAAACGTCGCGTTGGGGGACCGCTCCGCGAGTGCAGACGTCGTTGACTGCATAGTTAGGTAATAAGATTATTGCTAATTAAATTGTTAGGTTTGAGGCGGTCCCCCAACGCGGCGTATTTTTTTTTTTGAATTATTAATACATTCTTAGGTACTTTAAGATTGAGTTATTTTTATTATTTTTTACTTTTTAAAGGGAAATTAGGTTTTTGTGTCGGGGGTTTTTTAAATTTTAAATTTATATTTTTTTATCAAGTTTAAGTGTTTAACATCCAAAACACAAATACTCGCGTTTGTGGCACATTTATGTGACCCAGGCATTAAATTATACCACCTGCCAGCTCATCATCTACAGTCACTTCACTTTCACAAGTTTAGAAATAATACTACATCACTATGTCTCAAGGTTTTGTTATGTGATTTTTATTATCATTTTGATCATTGTAGTTAGTTTCTAGAATTAGTTGATGTTGTGAGCTGGCGGGTGGTGCAGAGATGCAACCGTACCTGTCATTCGTGTAGTATTGTATATTATTATATTTATAAATATCTATTTTGTTCACTTATGATTTCTGATAACGAATCTTTTTATTCTGCTAACGATTCTAGTGCATCTTCCAGCGACAATAGTTTTTGCTCTCTTACAGACACCTTAGGTAATCTTTTACGCCAAAATTTCTGTCAAAGTTCTGGGCGCCTATTTAATGTATGCTACCTTAATGCTCAGAGCATTCCCAGTCACTTTAACGAACTTTATGATACTTTTACCGACGTTAACGTTCACGCCGTCCTAATTTCTGAAACGTGGCTCAAACCTAACCTTCTTTCAACCACTTACTCACTTCCCGGTTTCGTTCTTCTTCGGAATGACCGGATCGGTAAGAGGGGTGGTGGTGTAGCCATCTACCTTCGTAGTGATTTCCCTTATAAAGTTCTAGCTTCTTCTTCCCCCACTCAATTTGCAGAGTTTCCATTCCTCGAGGTTTGTGTCAAAGGAGCTAAAACCGTCCTTGGTGTCGTCTATTGCCCCCCTTCTATTGATTACTTCACTGAATTCGAATCGGTTCTTGAATCATTGGGTTCGGAGTATGCACATCACATTGTTATGGGGGATTTTAACACCAACCTCCTGGCCCACAACTCCCCTCGTTCCCTTAAACTCCTACACCTTATCGAGTCAGCCAGTCTGCATGTATTGCCTCTTCAACCTACTCATCTCAATATAGCAGGTGATGATACTTGGCTTGACCTTATCCTAATCTCTAATACTTCCTTAGTTTCCTCACATGGTCAACATGTTGCTCCTGGCTTTTCCCGTCACGACCTGATATTCCTATCCTATGTCCTGAAACCCCCTAAACCTAAACCCTCGTTCCAGTACAGGCGTGCTTTTACTCGTATGAATAGAGAGAGGCTCCAACAAGATGCATCCAATATAGATTTGTCACCCCTGGAAGCAGCTACTTCAGTTGACGAAAAGGTTCGTTTCTTCAACGATGCTGTGGTCAAGCTGTATGATGCCCATGCTCCTGTCAGGAAAATAAAGTTGAAGCGTCCACCAGCCCCTTGGATGAACAGGGGAGTTCAGATGGCCATGCGACGGAGGGACCGCGCGTTTCGGAAATATAAAAGGATCGGTCAGAAGATAACTGGACCTTCTTTAAGGCTGCTAGGAATCGATGTAATCAGATGATACGCAACGCTAAACGCCGCCACATCCTAAGTAATATCACTTCTTCTTCTCCTGCCGATATTTGGAAGTTCCTTAAAACTTTAGGCATCGGCAAGTGTCGACAGTCAGACCTTCCTAGCACAATTGGTTTGAACGATCTAAATCGACATTTCTCCACCGTACCAACTTTAGATAGTCTAACCAAAGGTCAAACTCTCGGCTACCTTGCTAGTCTGACGCGTCCCAATATCAACCCCTTTGTCTTCACCCCAGTCGACCCAGGACAGATCAAAAAGATTATCACATGTATCCATTAAATCCAAAGCCGTGGGCTGCGATGGTATTAGCCGCCACATGATCGTGACGGCTCTTGATCAACTCCTGCCTGCGATATCCCACATCATAAACTTTTCCCTTTACACCGGTGTTTTCCCTTCCCTTTGGCGTAAGGCTCTTGTTCAGCCTTTGCCTAAGGTATCCAATCCCTGTCTTCCAAGTCACTTTCGCCCAATTTCCATCCTTCCCTTTTTTTCAAAAGTGCTCGGGCCAGCGTTCACAAACAATTTTCCCACTTTATTCATCACAATTCCCTCATCAGTCCATTTCAATCCGGTTTCAGGCCTGGGCACAGTACCGTTTCAGCTCTCCTTAATGTGACTGACGATATAAGGCGGGGAATGGAAGATACTAAAGTAACAGTCTTAGTGTTGATTGACTTCTCCAATGCTTTTAATACCGTCAGTCACGAAGTCCTTTTATCCATCCTTTCCTATCTTATGGGCTCTCCAGAGGTACTGGAATGGTTTTCCTCTTATCTTCAGGGACGTCAGCAGTCTGTTTCTGCTGGAGACTCTTCGTCGAATTGGTGTGATCTTGCTGCTGGCGTCCCTCAAGGCGGTATATTATCTCCTCTTTTATTCTCTATTTTTATTAACTTCATTACCACCGAGCTTCGAGCTGCGTATCATGTCTATGCTGATGACTTGCAGCTTTACTGCCGGACAAGTTTTGAAGATATAGTTTTGATATATATCTCCAATGCGATTGAGGAGCTAAATCGGGATTTAGATCGCATAAAAAACTGATCAGATCGATTTGGGGTAGCAGTTAACCCTGGTAGGGTTAACTGCTATCAACTGCTAGTGTCAGGCTATCATAGTAGGGAGCCCTTACAATATGAGGAAGCTGACTGGTGTAACTGTGCCACCTGTAATCTTCGACACTTCCATCATCCCGTTTAGCTCTGATGTCAAGAATCTTGGTCTGCATGTCGACACTTGTCTTGACTGGCAAAAGCAGGTCACGACTGCCAGTCAAAAAGTCACCGGAACGTTGCGGTCGCTGTATCGGTTGAAAAACCTACTCCCATCATACATAAAAGCAATGCTTGTACAGTCCCTGATATTTCCCATAATTGACTATGGCGATGTGTGCTACTACGACCTGAATGCAGATCTCCTCAATAAACTTGACCGCCTTCTCAATAATTGCATTCCATTTGTTTTCAATCTTCGTAAGTATGACCACGTATCCGCGCACCGTTTGCTTTTAAAGTGGTTACCCATTCGTCAGCGCAGAGAGTTGAGGGCTCTGACAACGCTGTTCTCTATTCTCGACAAACCCACTTCTCCTTCTTATTTGACCTCTCAAATTCAATATTTATGCTCTGCCCATTCTAAAAGTCTTCGTTCCACCAATAATCGTCTTCTACGGTGTCCTTCTCACCGTTCTGGCTTCATTAATTCTTCTTTCTTTGTCCAAGCGGTTTTTCTTTGGAATGCGCTCCCTCTGAACATCAGGACGGCAACCAGTCGCTTATCTTTTAAAATGAAAGCTCGTGAACATATCCGTCAGAAGGTGGCTGAAACATACCAGCGCTGATTTGCTGGTTTCGTTTTATGTATTAGTATTTATAGTTGTATTTTATACTTGTTTCCGATATATCTACCCCATTTGTTGCACCTGCCATGTTTTATCTCTGCTTCACCCTAAGGTTGACTGGTAGAAAATGCCTCAGGCATTAAGTCCGTCTTACTAGAATAAGAAATGAGTACATAAGAGGAAGTCTGAAAGTGAAACCAATAACTGAAAAGTTGTGTGGGAATCGGTTGACATGGTAAGGTCACGTGATACGGAGGAATGAGGAAAATGTCGTGAGGAAAGTTTTGAGTATGAATGTCGATGGCTATTAACTAGTAGCTAGTAACTGGGTTGCAAAAGTCAGATAGGTAGTTGCTTCATGAAAAATACGGGTTATCAGATGTATCCCCTTAGACTGGAAGCCGACACCAAAATAGTTGGAAAAACGCTGGGCAGATGATGACGACGATGAATCCTACTATAGTAATTTAAGTGTGAAAGTATACGGTACTAGCTTCTGCCCGCGACTCAAATATTTGTTCCACTGACCCTTCCCGTCGCATCGCAGCCTGCCAGTTTTCGTCCATTTTTTCGTTGCTGCTCCGCTCCTTTTGATCGTAGTGTGATGTGATTTAGCCTTCCTCAATAAATAGGCTACCCGACTCAAAAATAATTTTTCAATTCGAACCAGTAGTTCTTGAGACTAGCGCGTTCCACCCCTCATTTTAGGGAAGTGGGGGGTTAGAAAGAGACAAAAAGTAGCCTATGCCACTCTCCATCCCTTCAACTATCTCCATTTAAAAAAACACGTCAATTCGTCGCTCCGTTTTGCCGTGAAAGATGGACAAATAGACACACACACTTTCTCATTTATAATATTAGTATGGATGTTTAGATGTTAAGATGTTGATGATGGTTTTTACTGTTTCACGCAAAAACGACTTGACGGATTCGGATGTTTGTTACACAGATATTTTATAACCTGGATTAACATATAGGGTACTTTTTATCCCGGTAGTGTACGTCTCCGTGAGATAACTTCCAACCTTCATGCGGGTGATGCCACTGGCAAAAGCTAGTGATTAATGAAGCTGTTCTTACCAATGATGGTGCCATCCATATCGAAGAGACAATGAGTGACTTTCTTGAACTTCCTCGTTTTATGAGTGGTTCTCCACCACTGGACTTGTGGCGAGAAGTAGGACTTCTGATCAAACCCCGCCGTAAAAATCGGTGCATGGCTACAAATTGGAATTTTTTATGAAAATAAATACAATTTAAAAAATTAGATGAAAACTCCGTTAGTTGACTTGTACAAACATTTTTGACACTAGTGACGTCAAAAACTGTCTTTTTAGGGTTCCATTGCCAAATGGCAAAAAACGAAACCCTTATAGATTCGTCATGTCTGTCTGTCTGTCTGTCTGTCTGTCTGTCTGTCTGTCCGTCCGTCCGTATGTCACAGCCACTTATTTCCGAAACTATAAGAGCTATGCTGTTGAAACTTGGTAAGTAGATGTATTCTGTGAACCGCATTAAGATTTTCACACTAAAATAGAAAAAAAAAAACAATAAATTTTGGGTTTCCCCATACATAGAACTGAAACTCAAAAATGTTTTTTTTCATCAAACCCATACGTGTGGGGTATCTATGAATAGGTCTTCAAAAATGGTCAAAATCAAAATCAAAATCAAAAGTCATCTATTCAAACTAGGCTGAGAGTCAGCACTTTTTGAACGTCAAAGTTACAAAAGACAGTCCCCCCAAAACGCCCGCCCTTCGACACTTCCTAGTGCTTTAGCTGGGAAGAAGAAGTGGCGGTACAAACTCCCCAGCAGCACAGCTGTCTGTTAAGTTAGAAGAACTTGATTCTATACAATATCGTGTAAGTAATTAATATTATAAAAAAAAAAAAAAAAACAAAAAAAAAAAAAAATGTGTGTGGTAATGAGGTTTCTAATATCATTTTTTTCTAAACTGAATAGTTTGCGCGAGAGACACTTCCAAAGTGGTAAAATGTGTGTCCCCCCCCCCGTAACTTCTAAAATAAGAGAATGATAAAAATAAAAAAAAAATATATGATGTACATTACCATGTAAACAACCACCGAAAATTGGTTTGAACGAGATCGAGTGAGTAGTTTTTTTTTAAAACGTCATAAATCGTAAACCGCAATTTACCTTACATTCAATCAACTAAAATATAAAAATTCAAAAAAAAAAAACATTTATTTTTAAACCGAGAATACCTACAGGTTTGTACGGAACCCTCGGTGCGCGAGTCCGACTCGCACTTGGCCGGTTTTTTTTATTAGCTTTTACTAAAGCTATTTAATAAACGTGTGCAATAAATTATACTCTACCAAACCCATTCGTTCCACCTGCTGAACATCTTGCATCTGGACACGAGTTGCTTGGCTTTCCCATTTTAATTTGGTTCCATTCGGACAATGGGGTCCATATGAAAACCATATAAGTCTTAAATTTGCATTAAGTATTTGCGCGACAAATGAACGAATAACGCGATTAGATTAGTGCGGGGTATCTACCATCACTAAAAAGTTAAAAATGAAAACTTTTTTCAAAAAAATAACAACCCGACTGAAAATACTTCCTTAAAAAAAACACTACAAAGTCAAAAATAACCTTAATTTCGGAAGTCGGTGGCAAAAAAACCTTAAATATAGATCCTAAGACACCGACTTTCGAAATTTTGTTTCGAAAAGTTATTATTGATTTTATCGTGTTTTTTTTTTAAGGAAGTCGGTTGTTCTTTTTTAGTAAAAAGATTTTTTGTAACTTATATAAACTTTTAAAAGTGGCTCTTGTACGGTCTAGATATGACACCTTTAAGGATCTTGTACGGTTTAGTTCAGAGACCTTTTTCTTTTGGGTGGAAATTCATCAAATGACGTCTCCCGCTCTGGTTGGAGCAGAAGGGTGTATTAGAATTTTACTGACTAAAACCCACCCGTTTACCTTTCGTTGCCAATGCCAGGGCCACGGTATAATTCGGCTATTAAAGATCACTTTTGAATGTAAAATCTAGAAAATGGAAAAGATTCTATTTGCCTCTTCCAAAAGGTACATAACTCATAAGCGTTTCCCAAGTTGCTCCAGTGGGGGTAGGCAGAGACTACAGAAAAACACATTCTTACCTTCTAAATCCCCTTGCTTCGTTCTCGTGGCACGTTTCCACATGGCTAAGTGGAGACCTTACACTCTCTGAAAATTGGCAAGTGGTACAGTCCTTTCACAGTTATTTTATTGTATCTCTGACAGCAACCCAACAGCAATCTTATTGCAACAAGAATAAAGATCATAGAGATTTTGACAGAGTTGCCGGTGCCAATAAGTCAACAGCAACTTTATTGCAACGGAAATAAAGTTCACTGTGATTTAGTCAGATTGCCGGTGCCAGCAAGCCAACAGCAACCTTGTTGAAACGAGAATAAAGACCACTGTGACTTAGTCAGACTTGTTAGTACCAGCAAGCCAAAAGCAACCTTATTTCAACGAGAATAAAGATCACTGTAATTTAGTCAGAGTTAGCGATGCCAGCCGGCAACCACAACCTTATTTCAACGAAAATAAAGATCACTGTGATATTGTCAGACTTTTCGCTACCAGCAAGGTAACAGCGACCTTATTGCAACGGAAATAAAGATCACTGTGATTTAGTCAGACTTGTCGCTACCAGCAAGTCAACAGCGACCTTATTCCAACTAACATAAAGATCACTGTGATTTAGTCACAGTTGGTGGTGCTAGCAAACCATCAGCAACCTTATTTTAACGTGCATAAGGACCACTGTCATTAGACATTTGAACATTATTGCATACCTCTACCTCCTCCTTCGAGAAAAGCAGGTGTGATACTAGTACCTTTCTTCAACAGCACCTTCGGCAGTGAGCCCTTTGACTGGACTCGCCGGTGTCTCCCCGGGTCCTTCGCAAGGTTTTCACAAACATCTTTGTCTGTGGAACCAGTGTTCTGGAAGACACAATGGAGTATAAATGATGGGATTACGTCTGAGCAACCAGCAGCATAGTAACTATGCTCACTTAGATGTCACTGAATGCGTTAGCGTTGAGGTCGTGTTACTTCCTGCCCCCAAATATGGCGAGGGGGGTAATGGCTGATCTTTGCGTTATGCTCGTGAACGGGTGCTGCTTGTGGTTACTGGTCGTCTTGCTGACCATGATTTGGTTATTGTTATTAGTAATTAAATATTTATTTATTTCGCTTCGATCGTCCTTGTTTATGATTTGTGACTTCATCATCATGTCAGCCGAAAGACGTCCACTGCTGGACATTGGCCTCCCCCAAATTGAGGGTGTTTGCCATAATCGCCACGTTTGGCAGGCGGGTTGACGATCGCAGTATGATGGTAAAATGCATAGAGAACGCTGCTGCCCATTCTCTAGTAAGTCCCTTAGTCGCCTTTTACGACCCATGGGCAGAAATGGGATGGTGCTATTCTTTACGTCTAGTTTCTCATCATAAGATCACAGAGGTCCAGCATTGCATATGAAAGCTGTCACAGCTAATATGCCAGGAGGCTTTTAATGTGGAATAAAGTTTTTTTATATCTTTGCTTGATAAATAATAGTTTTCTTGTATCTGTAAGTACATATATTGAAGTGTACCAGCTGACATATGGCAAATAATTGAATATAATGTTCTGAGTCTCGTAATGTTAATTATTTTCATACCTACTATTGTATACAATCAAGTTCCTCTAACTTAGCTGTCTGAGCTGTGCTGCTGTACAGTTTGTTGCGCCACTTCTTCTTCTCAGCTAAAGCACTAGGAAGTGGTGAAGGGTGAGCGTTTTGGGGGGACTGTCTTATATTATACCGGGTGACTTTTTTTAACGTCTTGAAAAAAAATGGGTGTAATAGGTGAACGGAGTAGAAGCCTTTGGCATAGAAATTTTTATATATATTTTTTTGAATAACATGTAATGAAATTGATGTAGCAATAAATACAACACATTTAAAGTAACATTTTCATACTAGAACAACAAAAACAGAAATTTGGAAAAAATAAAATAAAAAAAATCAATTGAAATCTATCGAAACTCAAATCATACGCACCCTACTCAATGTGCGGCATATATCAATGATTTTGTAGCGCGGTCCTACCCTTTGAAGCCGGCCGATAGGCGGCCAAATTGATCTTTCGCAGGCGCACAAGCCGCACGCGCATCCTCGTCCGCCCGCGTCCCGCGCTCCTTTAGTCACCTGCAATGAATCTGAAGGCCTTCCTGCCTTCTATTCTAGTTACACAACACACCGTATGAAGGTCGAGACGGTAAAAAATGTCATCCGGTATCTATAATAACCTTATAGGTATTACACGTTCGAAAAGTACTGATTGTCAGCTTCATCAGCAACATACTTTGCGTTATTTACGTTGTCGAACCGTCAAATTTTTCAAACCTATCAGAAATGAGTTAGCCACTCAAACCGACACGTACAAATGCTCTATCCATAGTTCACAGAGTGGTGGCAAGCGGAAAAGATAAAAAGCCAAGATGGTTTCTGACAGACGCTTTGATGGTTCTCGATAACAACCTCGTGTCACAAAGACTAAAAGCCACAGCAGAATTTTAAAGTGATGAACGATCTAAGGAAAGGCTCAAAGCTAAGCGAGAAAGTGCTTCCCTACAAAACTCATTCGTTACACCTGCTAAAAATATTGCACCTCGACATGAGTTCTCTTGGCTTACATGAAAGTCTTTAAATACACTTAGAAGTCAAGTAGGCCGAAGCAAGAAAACCAGCTAAGGTGGAGTTTCATAATTGACTCCCAGGGTACTTACTCTTGATTTTAATTCCGATCGGTTGACATTGGAAATTTGACGTTTCGTATTCTTGAGTTCGACGGTAGCGCCAAAATGTGTTTAAATTGGTTGTCCATTTTGGAGAACTAAGTGGAATCAGGATCTGGCGTTGTTGTTGTTCCAATGTTTGGAATTAAAATAAGGTTAAAATTGGTAATATCTTGTCCAGCGTGTCCTGTAGTCTGCACGCTACAGAAGTTGATGGACGCCACTGAAAGTGCCCAACTCGTAGCCAAATTCTGGGCTGACTGTATATAGAATCCTCTCGTCACGCTAAGAAGAATATAGAGAACTGACATACATCTATTAAATGAATGTAAAATATCTGCATATTGTTTGCAAATAAATGATTTTGAAAGATGAGTTAGCAATTACCTTCAAAAACTGTCGGATTGTGATTGTAATTGTGATTTGCAATAAGGATGACGAGTTAATAAGTAATCTTTAAAGTAGACAGAAATAGACAAGATTTTGACGACGTAAATAGTGCGCTCTCAATGGCTACGGAATGGTTTACCACAAATAACCTAGTTCTCAATGCTAAGAAAACGAAATGTATAAAGTTCGCCTTACCGAATGTTAGGAATCTGGGACCCAATGTCGTTTTAGATAATGAGGTGCTTGAAACTGTACACTCGGCGGTTTTTCTGGGCATAACAGTAGACGCCAAACTTCAATGGGGATCACATATATCAAGCCTAGCGGGAAGGCTCAGTTCGGCCGCCTACGCAGTAAGGAAAGTTAGACAGTATACGGACGTTGATACAGCTCGATTAGTCTATTTTAGTTATTTTCATAGCATAATGTCCTACGGCATTCTGCTGTGGGGCAAAGCCGCGGACATTCAAAATATTTTTGTTCTTCAGAAACGAGCTGTTCGAGCGATTTACCAACTAGGTGCTAGAGTTTCTCTGAGAGATTTGTTTAAAGATATTGGTATTCTTACGGTGGCATCACAATTCATCTTTGCCAACATCTTATATATTAGGCAAAATATACACCTGTACACTAAAAACAGTGATATTCATAATATTAATACTAGAAATAAGGACAAACTACGTGCTCCCTTTCACCGGCTTCATAAGGTTCATAATTCTTTTGTTGGTCTTGGTATTACCTTTTATAACAAGCTTCCCTCTGCTTTACTAGATTTGCAGTTTAATGAGTTTAAAGCTAAAGTAAAATCCAACCTTTGTTCAAAGGCATACTATTCTATCAACGACTACTTAAACGATAAGAATAGTTGGTCGCTGTGATTAACTCAAGACAAACTCAAGACAATGTTTATGTTCTTTCAATCCAGAATTAGCTTTCCTACTGACAGTTTATATGGGTAGTTCATATAATTGTTTTTTATTTATTTTTTTATTTAACAGATTTTGTTAATTTATTTATTTATTTTTATTTTCTTTTAATTTCATTTATTGTGGACATAATCTACTTATTACAATGATTTTAAATGAGTTGTATTGCAACATGTAGTTAGCTAGCGACCTCGTCAGCTGTTCATAATATTCTTGCCTGACAAACCGGCAGCAAGTTCGTCATGCTCCCTTAGATGTCACTGCTTGCGGTAGCGTCGGGGGTCGGGTTACCACCTTCCCTCAAATATGGCGAGGGGGGTAATGGCTGACCTTTGCGTTATGCTCGTGAACGGGTGCTGCTTGTGGTGACTGGTCGTCTTGCTGACCATGGTTTTTGTTATTGTTATTTGTATTAACTGTTATTTTATTCTACTCCGGAGGTGCTAGTTTAACTATTGTAACTTCAACTTAGCTATATGCATCAATGTATGTATATCAATCATTTTGCATCGTTGAACATGTAAGCGGGCACGCCCTTTATGCCTGGAGGCTTTATTTAGTTTTTAAGTTTTGTTTACGTTTTTGTTTTATTATTTCAGCTTGACTTTAGTATTCAATTTTTTTTTTTTGTTGGTATATTGGCGTGTGCTAGCTGACATATGGCAAATAATGTATGTTTTGTTTTATAATATTAATTACTTACACAATATTGTATAGAATCAAGTTCTTCTAACTTAACAGACAGCTGTGCTGCTGGGGAGTTTGTTCCGCCACTTCTTCTTCCCAGCTACAGCACTAGGAAGTGTCGAAGGGTGGGCGTTTTGGGGGGACTGTCTTTTGTAACTTTGACGTTCAAAAAGTGCTGACTCTCAGCCTAGTTTGAATAAATGACTTTTTGATTTTGATTTTGATTTTGATTTTGATAATAAATGAAGCTACTAACGATGACAAAGACTTTTGTATGCATCATTTACTTAAAATAAGGTTTATCCATATTTATAAATCGAAAAACTGACTAACTGATTATATCAACGCATAGCCGAAACTATTAGAACTAGGCAAAAGAAATTTGGCACATGGCCTTCTTTTAAAACGGAGGGGAGCACAAAGAAGGGTTTTTGGAAGTTTGACCCTTAATGGGATGAAAAGGGGATTTAGCTTGTGTGAAAATTCATATTCTTTGAGTTAATCAACTTGAAAATTGGCACGAATACTTACTTATTATCTAACTGAATCATTATACGTTTTCTTTTAATTCCTTGGAAAAGGAGTTTTTTTTTTAAATTTGTGTCGTGTTTTGCTGGATGTAAAGAACAGCATCATCCTATTTCATCCCGTGTGTGTCGTAGAAGGCGACTAAGGGACTTACTAGAGAATGGGCAGCAGCGTTTTCTATGCATTTTACCACCATACTGCGATCGCCAACCCGCCTGCCAAGCGTGGCGATTATGGCAAATCCCCTTCTCCCTTCAGGGAAGGCCTACATATGTGCAGCAGTGGACGTCTTATGGCTGAAATAATTATGTAAAAGTGTTGATTCGCCCGTTTGATTGATTCGGGCGAGTAATTTCGTGCGAATAGACTATAAGCCTCACTATGGGGTTATACATTACCTGTTAGTACTTAATATCAAACCTATCATTACTTAGAAACCAAACTGTTACTTGAATTGAATTTCATCACGCTGTGCATAGCGTGCCGATGATGTCAAAACCCTCGATTTTTGGAGGAGGCTTTAGTTCATTAGTGGAGTTTCGGATTTCATGAAAGAGGGATCAGAGGGTATTACAAGTTTGTAAGCGAAAATACGAAATACGCGAATTAATTCACGGGTGAAGTGGTAGTATTCATACGAAACGCAAACTTTGCGTAGAAAAATAGGTAAATTGAATCTGTGAATTTTTCCTCTAAAAGATGATGAGTATGTGAGAATTTTGACCTAAATTGTATGTAATCAGTACTTACTCTAGGCTGCAACTCCTTGGTGTATTTGTGGTCATATTTTGTGGAGATATTTTGTATTATTTTGTGATATTGTAATTCTTTAAGATCTGAAACAAATCATCTTCTGAGTAAAAATAATATTTAAAAAATAGAAAACCAAACTAAAAAGTAGAAAATAATGGAAAAAAGCGTAGGGTGCCTGATATCAATAAAAAAACCGGCCAAGTGCGAGTCGGACTCGCGCACCGAGGGTTCCGTACAAACCTGTAGGTATCCTCGGTTTATCCCAGCCACCCAGCCAACACAGATTAGCTGAATAAATTTTGCGTAAAAGCAATTCTTTTGACTTTAAGCTGGATAAAGTATTTGTATAACTTCTGTGTAAGCGCTTATACAGATGATATTCAAGCAATTTGGGCACAAAATATCTTGCTTCAATTTGGATAAAATTTGATTAACAGCCACATAGCAGCTGAATAAATGTAGGTACAACACACTGAATATCTTCTGCATAAATTCTGATTTTTCTTTAGTCCAGAAATTATACATATTTTATGCAGTTGTTAATTTGTGAGTTCAGATATTCAAATGATATTCAAAATTTCGATCTCAGGAGTAGTTTTACAAAGAAATTATGCAAGTAAAAAAAGTATAAATGGATTATTCATTATGACGAAATTATTTTTTGTTACTTAGTTCAAAAAAATGTACGTCTTCAAAAATTTGGTATTTAAATTGTTTCATACATTTTAAGTATAAGTTTAAGGTGAATTATATAAACGCATGGCACTTTACTGTGAATTATCAATATGATTATTGTACATTTTTTGAGCGCCTTAATTATCTTAAAATTGAAAATAAACTCCTTGTTTTACCTAACTTATAGCGCTATAAGCGTACAATTGTCTTTATGTTCAGCTTAAAACAATATCAGTTAAAAATGTGGGTATCTTAAGCAGCAAATAACTGATTAGTTGAAGATATCGTATGTTTATATCCAGATATTTCACCATTTTGTGACAAAACTGATAAATGTTTCATCAACAATATGCCTCCTCAGAAAAATAATAACAAAAGCGTAAATGATTCATAGAAAATAAGAAAGAGAACGGGAGGAATAAGAAGAAACTGTTCACGAGAGTATGTAAAGATAAAAAATAATATCTGTGCAGTAATAGGAAAAAAAGTAATAGAAAATAGTGGGTCCTACCTACCTACATTAGTATAGGTCCCATCGACCTCAAATATTCATGGATTTATTTTCTATAAAAAAGAACCCTAAAAAGCTGAATAAAAGTATACTGCATTATGTAATTTAAGACCTTTCTTTGAGAAATGTATAATTACTGTACTATAAATCAAATAATTTCTGGATATGTAGTCGTATGTGAACTATTATGCAGAAATAAGCAAAATAATCACTGAAATAGACACTTTTATTCAAATTGGCCGTCCGCCATTAACTAACGTTCGATATAACCTCTTTTTATAAAAATCCTCAACATTTATTTTATGAAACACTTTGTTTAGTGAGTAGGAAACATTAGCAGTTATACAAAATTTGATTCTCATTATTTGCTGGGACTGAAATTTGATAAAAAGTAAAGATAATTTAATTTAAATATTATTTCACATTTGTTTACCTTTTAAATTATAGCTTTATCTTAAGGCGCTCAAAAAATGTATAATAATCATATTGATAATTCACAGTAAAGTAAAATAAAAATAAAAATAAAATAATGTTTATTTGGAACAACTTAAGTTTACAATAATTTACAAAGGAAAACGAAGATAGCCACAAAAGTAAACTCCTGTGGCGCAGCTATCAACGCCCAATCCAAAAAAAATATACACAATTACATTGTTCCAGAAAAGACAAAAAATACAAAGAAAGTTAATAATAATTAATTTCGGAATAACATTTTTTTTTTTAAGATAATATAAAACAGAAAATACCATATGTGGAGGTTACTATGTAGTATAAGTGTAGAATGGAGGTGGGGTGATGTGTGTATATGTGTGAGTGTGTATGTGTGTGTGTGTGTGTATGTGTGTGGGTGTGTATGTGTGTGTTTACCGTAAATATGATACCATAAGGTGCTCAGTTTCTTGATAAGACAGGGATTTAAGCCAGTCAGACAGTTTTCTCTTTAGCAGACTTTTAGTCATAGGGTAAATACTAAATCTTATATTTATGTCGTTGTAAAGTTTAGAGCTGATATGATTGAAGTGGCGACTAACTAAGGCTAATCTGCAAGGCTCACTCTTACAAACTCTGTCGGGCCGCCGTTTCTTTGTTAGGGGCTGAGGGACGTAAGGCAAAAGCAGGTGTTTCTTACAGACTGTTTGTAGGATGAACAACTGTCTCACCGTGAGGACCTCACAAAGTGAGTACAGTTCAGAGGTCGGAAATCTTAGAAATCAAACGAACTTACCAAGTGAAGTTCGATGGTAATTATGTGAACGGCTTCATTCGAAGCGATTTATTGTTTACGTATTGTAGTAGCATCACTATGTACCAGCCTTGCACGGATTTTAAGAGGTAAGTAAAAGGTTTTTTTTTTTTTTTCATTTTACTGGCAACACTGTATCCGGTTACCCCTACTTTTGCTCCCACTACACTATTTCTGTCTAACGGTCGGCAGCCATTTTAATATCATTTTGTTGAAAGCTAATAAATATTTCACATTTTTAATTATCTAGGATAGGGTAGTTAGTTAACTTTTCTAGGGAGGGTATAAATCGCTTCGAATGAAGCCGTTCACATAATTATCATCGAACTTCACTTGGTAAGTTCGTTTGATTTCTAATTATGTTTCACGGCTTCATTCGAAGCGATTTATTGTTTACGTATTGTAGATGTTCAGAGACAAAAATGTGAAATTAAACAAAACAGGTCAGTAATCATAAGTGTCTTTAACTAAGTAGTTATCATTGACTTCAATTCTTAATCTAATATTATGTATTTAATTTTGTTACAGATTATGACCACCACCAAGTACTGTAGTGGCAAAGAGATGAGGATCAGTTACAACCTGCCTATTATAATGTTTTGCGAAGACAGAAGATGAAACACTCCATCCAGCAGTTTTTCTAATCAGGTCAATATTGACTCCAAGTCTATTGGCTGAGGATGTGGCTGCGTGACGAGTACTGTGTGCACTAAATATGGACGTATCTATACCGCTGCTGTCAAGTGTATCTTTTATCCAGCGACTAAGTGTTTGTGATGAAACTTTTGAGTGTGGTTTTTTGTAGCTTACAAATAAATAATCATTTTTGCGAAGTGGTTGAGTCTTATTTATGTAAATATCTAGGCATTTAGCAGGACAGATCTGAGGACGAGCATTGAAAAAAGGTAACCTTAAAACTGGCTGTGAAGAGTTTGGTTTCGATGTTTTTATCAAAGCAGGTATTGTTATAATTATGTCAATAGCAGAATTCACTTGAACATTGCCTAATTTTATTAATGAAAATGTTTGAACGCGATGTGCAGTCACCAAAGCCAATAGAGTTATAATCTTTTTGGAAAGAGTTTCCAAATCAAGGTCTGTGTTAGGCCATTTTTGTGCTAAATAATTTAGAACTGTGGTTGGATCCCACGTTAAATTATATTTTGGATTACTAGGCCTTAATCTGTAAACTCCTTTCATAAATCGCTTAATTCTATCATCGTTAGCCACATTACTTAACAACAAGGATAATGCGGATTTATATGAATTAATAGTACCGTATTTTGCCCCTTTTTCAAAAATTGTGGTAAGATAATGAATGACTATAGGAACTGAAACCGAGGAATAATCATAACCATGTATATTACAATAATTTAGCCAAGAGTTTATACAAACATCATATTGTTTATAGGTGGAATCAGATAATGATGATAACATAATTTCAATTGATTGATTAGATAAATGCCTTTTTAATAACGTTTGCCTGAAAGCTTCGCGGCAACCAATTTCAGGGTGCGATGCAGATTGTGAGGCATTCTGAAAGGAGAAGTTAACAAATTTACATTTGGTTCAAAATAGACTGGTTTGGAACAAATTAGTTTTTGGAAAACAGGGAACCAGGGTTGTGTCGGCCAATATGGCACAACTACTATTCCAATTGCTTTGTCATTAATAATTTTTTGCATTGTTTTTGTAATAAGTGAAAATGGTGGAAATGCGTAGAATAGACTATTTTTCCATGGAATGGTGAAAGCATCGATTGCGTAAGCGTCAGGGTCGCTTTTCCAAGTTATGTACCTGGGACACTTAGCATTACATCTACTCGCGAAAAGGTCTATTTCAGGGTATCCAAAATATTGTGTTATTTGGCTGAATGCATCATCATTCAATTCCCATTCAGTGTCCTGAAATTTCATGCGTGATAATTGATCTGCTTCATAATTGTCTTTAGTATTTATGTAAGACGCAAAAATAGTTATTCTACGCCTTTCGCACCACTGCCATATTTCTTTAGTGATATTATGCAAGTGTTCAAACTGAATGCTACCCATGCGATTTATACAAGATATGGCAGTTACAATAAAAAATCGTAATAGTATTTTTAAATTATGCGATTCGTGGGCAAAACATTTAAGTGCGAGAAAAGCTGCTTTTAGCTCTAACTCGTTAATATGTAGGGTTCTTTCACTATCTTTCCAATAGCCAAAACATTCATCTGTGCTGCAATAAGCTCCCCAACCCGTACATGATGCATCGGAAAAGATTTCTAAATCATACTGGTCACAAGTTAAAGAAAATGAACCATGATCAATATTATCTAACCACCACAACATATCACTATGTAAGCTGTTGGGGAGTCGAACTAACTGTTCGTAGCTAGGATTGGTAAGTAAACAAGAATATTTAAATTGCTCAAAAAGTTTAGTGTAAAGCCATGCATATTGAATTGCAGAGCAAGCTGAAATTAATAAACCTATCAACCGAGCAAATTCACGAAGTTTACATTTACGCTTTTTCAAGAAGCTAGAAATGTTTTCTTTAATTTTTGACTTTTTTGCACAAGGTAATTTTAATAACATATTTTTCGAGTCGAATTCGAAACCTAAAAACTTGCATAGTGTTTGCGGTTGTAAGCAGCTTTTGTCTGTGTTTATTATGAAACCTAAGTGTTTAAGTACCGTTATTGTTAGGTCAACATTATTTTGACATTCTTGAAAAGTTGATCCAATACAAAAGATATCATCGATATACACAACTGATATCATGCCATGGGTTCTTAGATATTCCATAACTGGCTTTAATAATTTTGTAAAAACGTATGGAGCAGTGCATAAACCAAACGGTACACAGTTAAATTCATAAAGGGTATTATTGTTTTTAAAACGGAGGTATTTTCGGTGAGATTTATGTACGGAAATTAAAAAATAAGCATCTTTTAGGTCTATTGATGCCATATAACAGTTTTTTGTTATAAGCTTAGAGGCTGTACGGTAATCCTCCATCTTGAAATGATTGGTCTCTACAAATTTGTTTAAACATTTAAGGTTCAATATGAATCTCTTGTCACCGTTTGGTTTAGGCACTAAAAACACACTCGATATAAATTCTCCTTTAACAGAATGACAACGAGATATTACTTTATTATCTAGTAGAGTTTTGATTGATTGATCAAAATCTTGGGCTTCTTGAATGTTCTTAGGAAAAACATTAGGAGAATCAGTACGATATGGTGAACATTTAAAAGGTATTTGGTACCCTTTTATCCACGACAGAATCGTTTCGTCAGTAGTAAGAACTGACCACTTTTTGAAAAAATACTGGAGCCTGCCAGCGGTTGGTACCTGATCAGTTACTTTCGATGCTGTGGCCTCGTCGGGGACGAGTAGCGGCGCGAGCTGCCGCTGGTGTGCGGCGGTGGAGGCGGCCGATCCGCAGGGCGAACAGCTCGCCTCGTATTGTTCGGCTTGTGGTCCGTCTTGCGGTGCTGAGGATTGTAGTTTAAATGACCCTTATTTGGTCCTTTTGGGATACCCTTAGGCTTATTATATTTTGGTCTTAGGGCGTGTTTCAAGGCATCTCCTGATTGCTGTATTGTCTTAGCGGCCTTAACCTTATCGGTAATATTTTCCCCAAATAAGAAACTACCCCTTTTTGTTTCAAGCAAGGCGTCCTTTAAATTTATATTAATAGATGAAATGACAAAGTTTCGTCTTGTTTTTGTCTCCCAAAAATGACTGTCGCATAATATACGACAGGCGTCACTGATTGGTTTTAAAAGTTTCTGTTTTGACGTTTCATTTGAAATAATCATGTCAGTAGCGGATGCTAAGGCTGACAATGCTATACCCAGCTGATTTTGCTTGTACATTAGGGCCGAATCCCTTTTTACTAAAGTATCCTGTAGAGCTGCCTTTACTTCCGGGTTGAGAGCTGGCGCTAGCAGTAGGTCACAGTTGTTAGGGACGAAATAACTTTTTAAAAGTTTTTCCTGTATATCCTTAGCCAAGCCCTTAGTAAGGATGTCTTGCCAACGATTAGCAATGTCCTTATGAACAGACGGACCCATGGTTATATCCGTCTTTGGAGCATCGCCGAGTAACTGCAGGGTGTCTTCATCTAAGTCTTGGTCTTCCATCACTTCTGGCTGTGCTTCTGCTGAGGTGCCGGGTGTAGGCGACAGTGACACGGTGTATAGCGGTGGTGGAGCTACTGGTGGCGAAATAGGGCACGGAGAACAAGCACGTGGCGAGGCATGTGGCGAGGCAGGAAGCGGTGAAGCTTGAGACAAGGAAGCTTCCTCGTGTTGTGATATTCCACAGCCCACATCTAGTTGATCGTGTGAAAAATCTGCGAAAATCGTTTCTTTTTAGAATACGTTCGCCAATAAATGCAATACTTATCACATTTAAACGTGACAGAGGAAACCCAAGCTTGGTAGCCTCGCATCACTTATGTTAAGTAATATACAAACATAAACTCACGCCTTTTTCCCATGGGAGTAGGCAGAAACCACTTATTTAAGTAAGTATTATATTAATGATTATTGACAGTATCATCCCCATTGTGGCAGTACGCATCACTTTAAATAATGACAGAGGAGACCCAAACTCGGTAACCTCGCATCATTGTTTTATAATAATTATGTAACTTACTGTGTAAGTCTTCTTCGGATGAAAAATTTATACGGCGGTTAGTAGTTGCCTGCAATTTATTTTGCAATTTTTGTATTTTTCGGCGTATTTCTTCTTCAGTTTTTGCTATCTTCCTTTTTCCCATTTTGAAGAGGTGGAACTATTAATTTGTAGGAGTGGAGACGTGCGAAAGCTTGAGCACGGAAACGCTGAATGATATTAAAATGGCTGCCGACCGTTAGACAGAAATAGTGTAGTGGGAGCAAAAGTAGGGGTAACCGGATACAGTGTTGCCAGTAAAATGAAAAAAAAAAACCTTTTACTTACCTCTTAAAATCCGTGCAAGGCTGGTACATGGAGATGCTACTACAATACGTAAACAATAAATCGCTTCGAATGAAGCCGTGAAACATAATAATGGGTTTTTTTGCCAGTACCTTCAAAACTGCTCTCTGAGCCCTCTCTAGCCACAACCCCGAGTATTTAATGCTGTCAGACCTTTCTATTTGGGCACATTTACAGTGGTTGGCCATTGTACACACATGAGCCCTGATCTCAAACGACAGTGGTGGTTGACTTAATACTCGGAGTAAAAGAGATGAACTTGGTCTTAGAGATATTGAGCGTGAGGAGATTCGAGGTTAACCACTTCATAACCGTTCTAAGAGCTAGTTTTGCTCTCTCACGAGTCTCAGACCAGTCTTTGCCATGGATTTTTAGAGCTGTGTCATCGGCATAAGTGATAATTTTTGTGTTTGGGATAGATAGCTGACACAGCTCATTGACATAAATGAGGAAGAGGGTTGGTCCTAGGACACTGCCCTGGGGAACCTCAAAAGTTAAATTTTCCTCATTACTGATGTATGACCCAACCTTTACTACCTGTTTTCGTCCGGAAGTGTAGCTACGAAAGATATCGAGGGCAGTGCCACGAATTCCAATATGTTCCATCTTGTCAATTAGTTTAGGGACTGAAACGGTGTCGAAGGCCTTTGAAAGATCCAGGAACACACTAAGAGGTTTCTGCTTATTATTGAGATGTTCGACTAAAGTGTTTGTGAGATCCAGAGTAGCATCTTCTGTTGATTTTCCCGCTCTGAAACCGTATTGATTTCCGGCCAAGATGTTGAATTTTGCGAGGAATTTCACGAGCCTCACGTTGATAACTTTCTCGAATATTTTCGAGATAGTTGTAAGGACGGATATGGGCGGATATGGATATATAATTCGAGACAAGATCCTTGTCTCCTCCCTTGTGAATCGGATGGACTATGGCAGTTTTGAAGGCATCAGGAAAAATACCAGAAGATAGGGAGAGATTAAAAATGTGAACAAGGACAGGGATTTTTGTATTTTTTGTAGCTTTGATAATTGTGGAAGGGATTCCATCACAACCGACAGCTCATTCATCTTTAAGATTTAAAATGATGCCCTCGACTTCGGCGTCGTCAACATCAGACATGACCATCGATTCCAACGGGGCTGTAGTGGTAGAGTTCGCTACCTGGGGTGGCAAGTGAAAGTCTGGACAGTTATTTTGTGATGAAGAATTGGAAAACTTTGATGCGAGGGTACTGCCCACATTCGCGAAGTAACTGTTTACCACATTGACTGAGAGGAGAGGGTCTTCTTCACATTTCAGTAGCTCGGAAGAAAACGTTTTACCCTTGTCCATACAAGGTATTTCCCTGATGATGAGGATTGGGTCTTTAAACGAGGGTGATCTGTATACCGCGACAACTGCAAACTCATCAGAGAATTTCAGCAACAGACAGTTTGCCTCATTAACCGAGGGAGTTTCGAATGAGTATTGCAAATCCTCTCTAATATAAGCAACTACTCCATCATTTTGGTTTTTAAAAGAAGTAGTGCATGTATTGTAGCCTGATAAAGGGGGAACATTTGGACATTTACTCAGCCAACATTCAGACAACAAAATAACATCCAGTGTGTAACTCAATCTACCTAATAATAATAATAGTTTATCAAAGTTACAGTTAATGCTACGAATATTGACATGTATGATTTTAAGTGTAGACTCTGGTTTTCTAAGAAACTTAGCACTGGATTCCGGAGAGCAGACGAAACATTCTGAGACCGACAGATTTTCGATCTCGGTATTTATTACATTTAGGTCATCCATTGTGATTATAAAACCCATCACTCGTCTGTGGACATTCATCAGTACCGTACACGTCGCTCAAAATAATAGATCGTCAACCTTTTTCAACTTTTGCAACAATAATTATATTTTTTTTTTGTCAGTTTTGCATTATTAACACTAAGTTTCACTAAATAATTAACAAATAAATAAGTTTCTATAATGAAAACGTGCGCAGCTTGCAACGTGCAGTTCAATGATGGAGTCCAATGTGGGAGCTGCAGGAAACACTTGGATTTTGGATGTGCAAACATTTCGGAAGCCGGATGGAGAAAACTCGGCGCCAACAGAATGGCTCAATGGAAGTGCCCCACTTGTCGAACATCATCGCCAGCTCCGTCAACTGTGGCCGCTCCTGAACCGGCCTCTCTCGAAACTATTTTGAGCGAGATTCGTGACATGAAACGCCAGCTGCTTAATTTACCGGCCCTCGTGGATGATATTCGAGCAATCAAGGTAGAGTTAGCTGAGCTAAAAATTACATGTGAAGGCACTAGTGGCAGACTTGACGAATTCGACACTCGACTAGCGGAGTTTGAAGTAAAGACAACAGAACTGGACAAGCTTCAGGAAACAGTGAGTTGTTTGCAAACTGACTTGGAGAGATCTAAGTTCGAACTCGCGAAATACGAACAGCGATCCCGACTGAACAATGTAGAAATTAAAGGAGTTCCTACAAGAAAAGATGAAAATCTTTTTTCGATTATTGAAGCGATCGGCCGGAAGGTGAACTACAGCTGCCCCAAATCACAGGTGAATTATATCTCAAGGGTGCCTATTTTTAATTCTAACGAAAAATTGATTATTGTCAGTTTTTTAAACCGATATGTGAAAGAAGATTTTATAGCAGCTGCACGCGCCGTCAAGGACTTATCTACATCACATATCGGGTTTCAGGGCACATCTCAGCGTATATATGTGAATGATCACCTGAGCGTGGAGTATAAAAAGCTGTTAAGTAAAGTTAAGACCATGGCCAAGGAGAAATATTACGAATTTGTTTGGGTAAAACATGGGAAAATTCACATATTAAAAAATGCTAATTGCAAAGTAGCTATTGTACGGAACGAATCCGATTTAAACAAGATTGTGTAATATGCTTCCTAATTTTACTCAGTTACTATTTTATTTTACTTAATTGTGTTACTTCACTACGATCGCATATATTTTTTGTGACGCTAATTATCTCAACATTTGTTTACAAAAGGTTTAGCACCTCAGTCGCACTAATGAGCTCGACACCTCTCTTTTGTTTAGCTAAATGATTCCTTTATGTTTCTTATCGCGCTGTTTACTTCAAAGCTCTGATTCACTTAAATATGTATGACTCGCTCTCGCTTGTACGCACCACGCATTACTGCTTGCTTTTTCGCACGGCCGTTTACTACCTAATGTCGTATGATTTATGTTCACCCGCAAACTTTTTTAAAGCTTACCTTCCTAACATGTTCGTATCTTTATTTTATTCTAGTTTACATTATTCGTTGATGAATGCTGTTAATGTTATATTCGTACTGCACACCGATTTATATTCTATTATTGACTACATTTTCAATGGCTAATAACGGTAATAACTTAAATATATATTATCAGAACGTTCGCGGTCTTAGAACCAAGACACATTCTTTCTATCGACAAATGTTACTAAACTCGTACGATATCATAGTGCTTACTGAGACTTGGTTATTGGATGGCGTTTTAAATTCTGAGATTTTCGATGATCGTTACATTGTTTGGCGCCGCGACCGAGACTATGTTTTAACCGGACAATCGCGCGGTGGGGGGGTACTCATTGCTACTCGTAGAGAATTATCAGTTATCTGCCAACCTACTTTTCACTCTACAGCAGAGGACCTTTGGCTATCTATACACTTAAAAAATTGTACCACACGGAAGAATTTAACCTTGCATATTTGCGATATTTACTTATGCCAACAAAACTTAGGCCTTTCTTTCTCCTCTCAACTCTCTAATTTTCTTGTAAAACTAAACCACACAGTTATAAATAATATTTCTGATACCTTTCTCGTAATTGGTGACTTTAATATGAGCGGGATTAACTGGATCCCATCTGACAACCTATCGCTTGTCCCATCGAATCCTTACAGTAATGATGAAGTTTTGCTTTGTGATGAATTATGCACTCTTGATTTTGGCCAGTACAACACAGTAACTAACAGGTATGGTAGAATATTGGATCTCGTCCTTTCCAATGAAAAAGTGAACGTAACCGAATGTTCTAGCCCTCTGGTGCCTATTGATGCCTATCACCCAGCGCTATTACTTAATTTGGACCTATCTGTACCATCTCTGCTTGATTGTGCGCCTCGTACTCAATTCTTGTTTGATAAAGGCGATTATGAATCCATCAGCAGAGACATCTCTATGACTGATTGGGAAACTGAGTTCTCAGCGCGGTCAATTGATGATGCAGTTAACTTCTTTAATCAGTCTATTTATGATCTACAAATAAAATATATCCCACAAAAAGTATCTCGGAATAAAAAGTATCCAACATGGTATAGTTCGTCACTAGTTAAATCAATAAAAGAAAAATATAAATACTTAAAAAAATTCAAAACCTATGGTAATATATCTGATGAATTGACATGAGACCAACAATTGTAAATTCATTTTCTGTGCCTTGCCTTATTCACGATACTTGTCTGATGAGCAAAACAGGCACATTTATTATTTAAATATGCTAATTTATAATAGGACTAGTTGTCACAGTGACGCTATTTCATTTTTTGATTGTAATCAATTTATTACTGATTACAAACTAACAAATTATACTTTGTATTTGCCACCTAGTTGTAGGAGACAAATTGCTAATCTTTTAGCATACAATTTACACCGTGATACGGGTACTTGTAGGGTACCAGCGATTACTGTTAGTAGTGGTACTAACGCCACTTTTGATACACCTAGTAGTTTAAACTGTTAGATGCGACAATGGGTAAGCCGCATGTGTTGAATGTTGTACATCAAAATATGCAGGGTCTGTCCGGCAAAGAGCTAGAGTTAAGTTTATTTATTGAAAACTATGATGTTCAGGTATTATGTTTGACTGAACACTGGTTGAAGGAACATGAAGTAGTATTTATGAATGATGATTTTTTTACTGTGCAAAGTGCATTTGTGAGGAAAAGTGCTATTCGCGGAGGATCATTAGTTCTTGTTTCGAACAAGTTGAAATGTAAACAACGGTTAGATCTAGTTAATCTTTCCATTGAGCGCGTTATTGAGTTGTCTTGCGTTGAATTGGAGCGTTACGTCATAATATGCGTTTATCGGCCCCCCTCTGGGGATTTTATTCGTTTCGAATCGGTAATGGAGGATTCACTCAATAAATTAAAATCAATTAATAAATGTATAATTTTATGTGGAGATTTTAATATTAATATTTTAGATGTTACTCCATTAAGTATTAGACTGCTCAATCTGTTTAGGTCTTTTAATTTAATAAACTTGTTCCTTGAACCAACTAGGATCACGGCTTCTTCGTCGACTTGTCTTGATAATATATTTAGTGATTGTGATGCCAAAAATAAGTTAGTTTTAAGTGACTTAACGTCTGACCACTGTGGATTATTAGCCAGCTTCCCTTTGCCACTACTTAAAAAACCGCATAAAATAGAATGCAGGCCTTATACAGCTAGTCGTTGTAATAAATTTAAAAATAATATAGCTCATAGGATTACACCATCTATAGTAGAACGCGAGAATCCTAATGAAATCTATGAAGCCCTTTTTGATATTGTGCAAAAAGAATACGAATCTACTTTCAAGACCAAAACTATTGACATTAATAGCACTTCCGTTAGCTTCAACCAATGGGCTACTCCAGGAATTTATAAAAGTAGAGCAAGACTATACGAGTTATATGGTTTGAAAAAATACAGATTTGATACTCCTTTTCTAGAGTATGTCAGTAATTATTCAAAATTATTTAAAAAGATCTGCGCTTTAGCTAAATCAAAGTTTTTAAGCGATACCATAAAAAAATCCAATAATAAAATGAAAACCACTTGGAAAATTATTAATAATGAAACGGGTAAACCGGTTAAACAGGAAAAACAACTAGAGATTATGATTAACAACAAATTGGTTAATAAAGCAGCCGACATAGCTGAGGCATTTAATGAGTTTTTTGCCAACATACCTATAACTACGACCTGCTCCTTAAATTCGTCCCCGTCTAAAGCTGAAAACCTTTTGCATAGTACTGTGCCCGGATGTAGTCGCTTATTTAGTTTCGAACATGTAACGCCTCGTGATGTGATTAATATTTTTAACACACTCAAGTCAAAAAACACTGGTGATTACTGGGGCATCTCTGTTAAACTGTTAAGTAATATAATAGATATCGTAGCCCCCTATCTGGCTGTAACTTTTAATAAATGTGTTGATTTGGGATCTTTTCCTGACCTCATGAAGAGCAGTAAAGTCATACCATTATTTAAAACAGGTAATAAAAATAACGTTGGCAATTTTAGGCCCATTTCTATCTTACCTGCATTTAGTAAAATATTTGAAAAGTTAATACTCAAGCAGTTGCTAAGACATTTTAATTTAAATGGCCTCCTTCATAATGAGCAATATGGCTTTACAAAAGGTCGTTCGACAACAGATGCGGGTGTTGCTCTGCTGAAACATATTTTCAACGCATGGGAGAACTCGCAAAATGCTATCGGAGTTTTCTGTGATCTCTCCAAAGCTTTTGATTGCGTTCACCATGACACACTTTTGCGTAAACTACGTCATTACGGTGTTCAAAACGAAGCTCTCAGTGTCATAAGTTCTTATTTGCAAAATAGGCACCAATGTGTAGATGTCAATGGTGTAAAATCTTCCGGGCTACTAGTTCAGTTAGGTGTACCTCAAGGATCAATACTGGGTCCATTCTTATTCTTAGTGTATATTAATGACTTACCATTTTATTTAAAGAATATCTGTGACATTATACTATTTGCTGATGATACCTCACTTATCTTTAAAGTAGACAGAAATAGACAAGATTTTGACGACGTAAATAGTGCGCTCTCAATGGCTACGGAATGGTTCACCACAAATAACCTAGTTCTCAATGCTAAGAAAACGAAATGTATAAAGTTCGCCTTACCGAATGTTAGGAATCTGGGACCCAATGTCGTTTTAGACAATGAGGTGCTTGAAACTGTACACTCCGCGGTTTTTCTGGGCATAACAGTAGACGCCAAACTTCAATGGGGATCACATATATCAAGCCTAGCGGGAAGGCTCAGTTCGGCCGCCTACGCAGTAAGGAAAGTTAGACAGTATACGGACGTTGATACAGCTCGATTAGTCTATTTTAGTTATTTTCATAGCATAATGTCCTACGGCATTCTGCTGTGGGGCAAAGCCGCGGACATTCAAAATATTTTTGTTCTTCAAAAACGAGCTGTTCGAGCGATTTACCAACTAGGTGCTAGAGTTTCTCTGAGAGATTTGTTTAAAGATATTGGTATTCTTACGGTGGCATCACAATTCATCTTCGCCAACATCTTATATATTAGGCAAAATATACACCTGTACACTAAAAACAGTGATATTCATAATATTAATACTAGAAATAAGGACAAACTACGTGCTCCCTTTCACCGGCTTCATAAGGTTCATAATTCTTTTGTTGGTCTTGGTATTACCTTTTATAACAAGCTTCCCTCTGCTTTACTAGATTTGCAGTTTAATGAGTTTAAAGCTAAAGTAAAATCCAACCTTTGTTCAAAGGCATACTATTCTATCAACGACTACTTAAACGATAAGAATAGTTGGTCGCTGTGATTAACTCAAGACAAACTCAAGACAATGTTTATGTTCTTTCAATCCAGAATTAGCTTTCCTACTGACAGTTTATATGGGTAGTTCATATAATTGTTTTTTATTTATTTTTTTATTTAACAGATTTTGTTAATTTATTTATTTATTTTTATTTTCTTTTAATTTCATTTATTGTGGACATAATCTACTCATTACAATGATTTTAAATGAGTTGTATTGCAACATGTAGTTAGCTAGCGACCTCGTCAGCTGTTCATAATATTCTTGCCTGACAAACCGGCAGCAAGTTCGTCATGCTCCCTTAGATGTCACTGCTTGCGGTAGCGTTGGGGGTCGGGTTACCACCTTCCCTCAAATATGGCGAGGGGGGTAATGGCTGACCTTTGCGTTATGCTCGTGAACGGGTGCTGCTTGTGGTGACTGGTCGTCTTGCTGACCATGGTTTTTGTTATTGTTATTTGTATTAACTGTTATTTTATTCTACTCCGGAGGTGCTAGTTTAACTATTGTAACTTCAACTTAGCTATATGCATCAACATATGGATCATTTTGCATCGTTGAACATGTAAGCGGGCACGCCTTTTATGCCTGGAGGCTTTATTTAGTTTTTAAGTTTTGTTTACGTTTTTGTTTCATTATTTCAGCTTGACTTTAGTATTCAAAATTTTTTTTTTTTTTGTTGGTATATTGGCGTGTGCTCGCTGACATATGGCGAATAATGTATGTTTTGTTTTATAATATTAATTACTTACACAATATTGTATAGAATCAAGTTCTTCTAACTTAACAGACAGCTGTGCTGCTGGGGAGTTTGTTCCGCCACTTCTTCTTCCCAGCTACAGCACTAGGAAGTGTCGAAGGGTGGGCGTTTTGGGAGGACTGTCTTTTGTAACTTTGACGTTCAAAAAGTGCTGACTCTCAGCCTAGTTTGAATAAATGACTTTTGATTTTGATTTTGATTTTGATTAACATTCAAGAAACTTCGTGAAAGGGTGAAGTCTATGGAATCTCAATGCTACCGCAACTATTTGGATCTAACAGAAAATTCTATTAAAAATAACCCAAAATATTTTTGGACTTTTGTTAAAAAACGACATAGCTCAAACGCAATCCCAAGCACCTTAAACTATAATAGCGACACCTTTCGGACCGGGGAAACTATTTGTCAGGCTTTTTCCGAATACTTCCATTCTACTTTTCTCTCCAATCCCAGTGTCAGTCATCCAACCTCTTCATTTTTTTTGTTTAACGATTCGTCGAACCTAACTTCTGATATCTGCAGCATCATCATCGATATCGATGAATTAATTAACTTGCTTCGTAAGTTGGATACATGTAAATCGGCAGGTCCTGACAATATCCCATCCAAACTCCTTGTTCGGTGTGCACCTTCGATAGCGCTACCCATTTCAATTTTATTCAGAATATCTTTGAATACCTGCGTTGTGCCGCAAATATGGAAATCTGCGTTTATAACGCCTATACATAAAAAAGGTGTCAAAACAGACATCACGAATTATAGGCCGATATCTAAATTGTGCACTATAGCGAAGGTCTTTGAAAGAATAATATATAATCAGGTTTATACTGCTCTGAAAAATTCATTTAGCTCGTTCCAACACGGTTTCTTAAAAGGGAGGTCCACTGTCACGAATCTGATTCTCCTTAACGATTTTATCACTAATGCCATGTGCAACGGTAAACAGGTTGATGTGGTTTATACAGACTATAGCAAAGCCTTTGATCGAATTGATCATAATATTCTAATATCCAAGTTAAATGGCATGGGAATTCGTGGCGATCTACTCAGATGGTTTTCCTCTTATCTTGTCAACAGGTTCCAAGCAGTAGTTCTTAATAATTATATTTCTAGCTGGGTCCCTGTTCCTAGTGGAGTCCCGCAGGGTTCGTTGCTCGGTCCATTGCTCTTTATAATCTACATCAACGACATCGACTCTTGCTTGACTTCATCAAAACTTTTGTGTTATGCTGACGATATGAAAATTTATACCACAATTTCATCACAAATGGACGTAACAGCACTCCAGAATGATCTGAGTCGACTAAAGGACTACTGCCAGAAAAACAAGCTGGATCTTAATCCCGCTAAATGCTCGGTTATTACGTATTCTCGGAAGCGCTCAATCATTGCCACATCGTATACCCTAGGCAATCAAGTTCTTCCCAGATTAAATTCCATCCGTGATCTGGGGGTTCATCACGATTCCAAGCTCAGTTTCGAAACACACGTTGATGCATTAGTCGCTAAAGCCTCAAAATCACTGGGTTTCATAATGCGGTTATCCAAGTGCTTTACTCAAGCCAAGACTTTGAAAATTCTATATTGTACTTTTGTTCGAAGCCACTTGGAATACGCGTCTGAAATATGGAACCCATGTTACCACAAATATATAAACCGCATTGAGAGCATCCAAAAAAGGTTCATAAGGTATCTATGTTATCATCAAAAAGTACCGTATGATTCTGAAAACTACTACAACCTATGTAAAAAATTTCATATATTGCCTTTACTCAACCGCCGCGAGATTTCGGACTATATGTGTTTGTTGAAAATCTTTAACAACACTATAAACTGTCCTGATATTTTAACCAAATTTTATTTCAACATTCCCATGAAGTCTAAGCGGTACAATCCACCTTTACGCGTGCCATTCGCTTCAACCAATTATAGGCAGAATTCGTTCATTGTGCGTGCAAGCAGAAACTTTAACAAGCTTTGTAAACAGTACGATATAGACCCGTTCCTAACTAGCGTGTCGTCAGCCAGGAAGTGCTTAAGCCGTAATTTTTTCTTGTAGTTTTTTTTTTCCATGCATATTATCTTTTGCATATTATTTTAATGCATATTAGTTTATATTGTTGTAATGATTGTTATTCAATATGAGCAACATAGTTATAACACTGTATTTTGTAGTAACTTGGTGTGAATGTCCTTAGAATTAAATTTTTTATTTTCTCTGTTCCTTAAAAGTGGAGACCTGTAATTGGCTTTCTGACTAATATACTCTCCCATGTTATTTAAATAAATAAATAAATAAATAAAAACTAAAAAGTGAAAGTACTTGTAGGTTCAGCTCAAGGCTTATATCTGAGTAGTCTATGGTTTTAGGTAGTGATATTCTTATACAGTTAAGGGTAAAACTATGTGTTACATAATTGAAAAGCTTGCGATATATGAGATGAAGTGATATTTCTTGTGTGCAGTAGTAGAGTTGTGTGTCGAGTAATGAGATAGTGTACAATACATTGTTAGTGAACAAAATGAAGCTAAATAATGTAAACATAGAGACATACAGACGACAATAATGAATCAAGAACAAAAATAGGTGAAATAGATACCAGTTATAAATGGTTAACGACAAAGCGAATATGTTGTGAAAATGAGAAACTGGGCATAGTCAAACAGACTTTACAATGGCAGAAAGGTCCGCATCAGTCTTAATTTCAAAGTGCTTGAATCCTTCTCTCTCGCGTACGAAGATTTTGCCATGTTTAATCCAGCAAAATTTGTACTCGCTAGACTTAGTCGCATCACGTGCCAAGAAATATAGTCTCTTCTTCCGGGATATTAGATTTTCAGAGACGAATATCGGTTTGGAAGGGCCACTGATTTTAAGGTGCTCCGTTGTTAACTTGAATGAGTTCCTGTTGTGTTTACGGAAGTTCTCCAAAAAATCATCCTTGCGTAGCACCGATGTAAAATCGACTATTATGGTTTTATTAGCCGGATCTCTAGTCTGAACACGGAAAACATCTTTGATTTCATGAGCTTGAATTTTTAAGCTGATGAGATTTCCCATATCAGTCACGGTTTTCAATAAGGAAGTCTTTGTCTCAGATTTAATCACTGGAATATTGCGTATCTCTATACAGGAGGATCTAGAACTCTGTTCAATGTTTTCAAGCTTAGCCTCCAACTTTTGGATGTAGGACTGGTTCTCCTTTCGCTCGGTTTCCAGTAGCTCAACTCGTGAAGTTATATCGTTGAATTTAGCAGCCATAAAGTCAATAGTGTCCCGGATTTCGTTCACCACAGAGTACAGTTTAATATACTTTTCCTCTTGCTGTTGTTTGAACTCGCAAAACATTTCCTTAGCTCTAACATAGTCGCAGACAGGCTATATTCCTCGTCGCCTTCTAGGCGTAGGCGCTTCGCATTGCGGAAGGTAATGGTAGGGGAAATGTTATTGTTTGGGGAGTCCAGGTTTACATTTAAACTTGGTTCTGAAGAGCTATGAGGTGTGTATAGACCAGGCTGGGGCGTCCTGAAGATCGGTGTTTGCGCGAGCTGAACTTTAGGCAAAGGCGGCGGCGGCGAGCGTTGAAGGGGCATTTTGTTTTTTTTTGCGGAGAAAATTTTTATTTCTCAAAAAGTACCAGGCTCCCAAATTTGCGAAGAGATAAAAACAAGCAGAGCTTTTTACAAGTAGTGGTGGCTCAAGTAAGAGTGGGCGCTATCGACAGATCGAAAGAAAATTGCCGGGTCTCCGGCGCGGTGACCTCTTATATGTTTCTGCACTCCTATTTTATTCACTGATTTAAAATTTAGATTTTTGAATTAAATAATTAAAATAATTAATATGTGGTGTCCTTAGCTAGACGTCTGAACTGCTCAGAGGTGCGAGGGGAAGGGGAAGTGCCATGTGTTTATATAATTCACCTTAAACTTATACTTAAAATGTATGAAACAATTTAAATACCAAATTTTTGAAGACGTACATTTTTTTGAACTTAGTAACACAAAATAATTTCGTCATAATGAAAAATACATTTATACTTTTTTTACTTGCATAATTTCTTTGTACTACTCCTGAGATCGGAATTTTGAATATCATTTGAATATCTGAACTCACAAATTAACAACTGCATAAAATATGTATAATTTCTGGACTAAAGAAAAATCAGAATTTATGCAGAAGATATTCAGTGTGTTGTACATTTATTCAGCTGCTGTGTGGCTGTTAATCAAATGTTATCCAAATTGAAGCAAGATATTTTGTGCCCAAATTGCTTGAATATCATCTGTATAAGCGGTTACACAGAAGTTATACAAATACTTTATCCAGCATAAAGTGAAAAGAATTGCTTTTACGCAAAATTTATTCAGCTAATCTGTGTTGGCTGGGATGCATAAGATTTATGTTGATGACACTAAATGTTTTTTTTTTTTTTTAATTTTTATATTTCAGTTGATTGAATTAAAGGTAAATAGTGGTTTACGATTTATGACGTATAAAAAAAAACTACTTACTGGATCTAGTTCAAACCAATTTTCGGTGGAAGTTTATATGGTTATGTACATCATATATTTTTTTTAGTTTTATCATTCTCTTATTTTAGAAGTTACGGGGGGGGGGGGGGGGGGACACACATTTTACCACTTTGGAAGTGTCTCTCGCGCAAACTATTCAGTTTAGAAAAAATGACATTAGAAATCTCAATACAATTTTTGAAGACCTATTCATAGATACCCCACACGTATGGGTTTGAGGAAAAAAAAAAAAATTGAGTTTCACTTCTAAGTATGGGGAACCCCAAAATCGATAGTTTTTTTTTCTATTTTAGTGTGAAAATCTAAATGCGGTTCACAGAATACATCTACTTACCAAGTTTCAATAACATAGCTCTTATAGTTTCAGAGAAAAGTGGCTGTGACATACACGGACAGACAGACAGATAGACATGACGAATCTACAACATTAGTTTTTGTTTATGCGAAACCCGAAACACGGGTCTAGTATTTTTATGTAAAGAATCTATGAAAAAAATTTCAAAACTGTATCATTAATAATCACAAAGTTATAAGCTTGTTACGGTACCTGATTGTCCTCGCAAAAACATATGCAGCCTACCGGAGGGCACGCACGCCAGCCGCGCGCGCGGCTCTCACTCTCACTCATTGATAATAATTTGCCACAGTGATTGTTTATGTATTAGTTGGTGATAAACATTTTCCATCACGCTTGCAGGCTTTGGACTGTTAGTCCAGGGTCGATAATTTTTAAAACCAAAAAAAATCATAATAGGATGAAACCCATTAGAAAAGGAGGGAAATATGATAAAAATGAAAGGAAAAATAATTTACGGGCGATCTGAGGTTGGGATGGGGGTGAGTTTTTAAGGGTAAAAAACCATATCAGTATGGATGAATCTGTTTGTATCATTTGCAATAAGGCAGATGAATTTTTTTGAATTTTTGCATTTTCTGAGAAGTTTTACCATAGTAACATATATTTTTTTTTTCACCATCAAAAAGTAGAGATTCCAACGAACAGAAACCACACCAACTTTTTGAAAAAAGCTGATATTTTGACGGGTGAATTTTCGATTGAAAATTAGGGTGTTTTTTCGATATTAATTCAAAATAAGGTGAAAAAATAAATATTTTTAATTAAATAAATTTCAGCGTATTTGGGACATAAAAAGGTAAGTTTTCACAAAATTTCGTTAAAAAAAAAAAAAATTTTGTAAAAGATAAAAATAAAAAACCAAAATCTTGGTTTTTTGAATTTTTCACATAAATTTTGAGGTTATGTGAAAAAAGTGTAAATACAAAAGTTTTAGATCTTTTTATTATCTACAACTTTTCCATTTGACTTTTTTCGATAGGACTTTTAGTTTTGCCGGAAATCGAGAAAAACCGTTCTTTACCCTTAAAAACTCACCCCCATCCCCTTCCCAACCTCAGATCGCCCGTAAATTATTTTTCCTTTCATTTTTATCATATTTCCCTCCTTTTCTAATGGGTCTCATTCTATTATATTTTTTTTTCACTTTTCATTATTTTTAAAGGCTTCTACCCTGGTCTATGTCGTAATGGTCAAGTGTAGGTAGATATTATTATGTAATTTATTCGTAAATGCAGTAGTAAGTGGTAAAATGTAATCAATGCCATTTGTTGCACCTTATGTCAACAACTTAAAGTTCAAAATGGATGAAAATTGTTAAACATCGCATTACTGAACCACAGCAGGCTGTAAACAAATAATAAATTTGTACCCTTGACTATTTTTGCGTGTTTAAAAATGTTTATTGTAGATAGTGATTAATCATCACTATCTACAATAATTGGCGTAATCGCTATTCACTCAAACAAACTGAAGCAACTGTTAAAAAAGGGCCCGTGTTTCTCATAAGCACTGCCACACCACCACAAACAGCGAGTGTACGGACGTTTGAGTACGAGAGAGACATGATAATTTTAAAATCTAAACAAAACACTTTAGCCAGGGCTCACGGCGGTCGCGCGCTCGCGATACGTATGCATCGATCGATGGCATTCGGGCGACTGAGGAGCGCCGTCGCCGCCCCGCAGCAGTGCGTACACGCCGCCTAGCCCGCGCTATGACCTGTCGTGAACTCGTGACCCGTGTGCAAACAGATGATTGCGGATACTAACTTTTAAGCGTAATTAAATATTTTTGGGACAAAATATAACATGGTGTAAAAATTATTGGAATCGATTCAGTTACTGATTCTGAACAAACTATATTCAGGTTTCGCATATACTAAAAATAATGTTGTATAAGGGTTCCGTTTTTGCCATTTGGCAACGGAAACCTAAAAATACCTTAAAAAGCACCCCACGTTTTTAAGGTGTTATGAAATTTGAGACGTATGTTAGCGTAGTTTGTAACGTATGTCAGCGTAGTTTTCAAAGACAGTTTTTTTTTGCTGTCCTGGTAACTCTGGCACGGATAATGGCACAAATTTATGAAATTATTGTATTGTCGGTCCTCGATAAGACTACAAAGTTTAAATGAAATCTGATCGTTTGAAGTGGGTCAAAATCGAGTACAAAGGAGTCGGTTACAAACAAACATACAGGTGAAGCTAATAAAGGCGTGTTAAAAAACACATCTCATGCAATGTTGCAGATTTATTCCACGTAAATACGGACTTCTAAATAATAGCAGAGGGATTTCTCGTGCACTCGATTTTCAACTTTCCGTAATACACGGAGCATTGAGAATCATGAGCAGGCTTGCTCATAAGCAAGAGATGAACATATATTTAGTAACTTCACTCTCTGCTGCATGTTTTACTGTTGGATGGTTCATAACTAACTTCAGGCAATTACCTGGCATTTATCTTGCGATTATTTACTTTGCTTTTGTATTTGACTGGCCTGTTAGTCTAGTAGTTAGTGACCCTGACTGCTAAGACTGAGGTCGTGGGTTCGATTCCCACCCAGGACAAATCTTTGTGTGATGAGCACAATTATGTGTCTGGGCGTTTATCTTATGTATTTAGAAAAGTATACGTATTTTTATCAGTTGTCTGGTCACCATAGTACAAGGCTCTGCCTAGTTTGGGATCAGATAATGGCGTGTTGGTTGTCCTAAGATATTTATTTATCTTGCCATTATTGAGCACAAGTAACGCATCTAAAGTTAATATGTACATAATTGTTTTGAACTGCCGTTTTTACTTCCTCCGTAGTAATTTCTCTCATCAACCACACTTTTTCTCTTTGAGCATTAAAATTAATTAAAGTAGTACTTACCGATGGTGGTGCAATCCATATCGAAGAGACAATGGGTCACTTTCTTAATACTTTTCGTTTCATGAGTGGATCTAGCCCACTGGACTTGTGACGAAAAAAAGGAACGCGCCGGAGGAATCCGTACATGGTTACAACTAATAATTTAAAAGAATAAATCAAATAAAAATTTGCTTGTAGATTTGCACTTCAAATTTGTGTCAAGCGCCTTTTTTTTTGAAGACAGCCAAAACCATGGATAAAAGTATTGACAGCTGTCAAAACACATAAAGACTGAGAAAGAGGTTGGTCTAATTACTTGTGGGTACGGTCAGTAACGAACCCATCTTTTTGCTTCCGTAGTACACTTGGAATTCTCTGAACCGTCTCCGAACCCAAGTCGAACCTCGAAAGTGGGGCTACCTCGACGGAATGGCAGCAGGGTGTGCACCACCTCCTATCCTTCCCTATGTGCCCCAAAACATGCAGCCACGGTGACCTCTGCACTGCCACTGAAGAATTGACGAAGTTTTAGGCCAATTTAATAGCTATCGTGCTAGCGACACGAAGATAGATTTTCCTAACATGTTTCCCGTGGGAAAAGGAAAATGTAACATATCCTAGCTCCAGCGCTGGGGGGCTGTGTCTCGCATAGGGTCGCAGCATTATGCTGAGCGATAGCCGTTTTGCGTGGATGTTGCGCATATTTTCCCACAACTTATTTTTGTTTTTGTATACTTCTGGTCTTTCTGTGCGTCATGTTTGTTGCAAATAAACGTATTTTCTTCCTTTCTTATAGGCTGAAGTAAAAAAAACCTACTCAGGTAGAGAATAACGGATGCGTCCTGGAGTGTAAATGTGGTGTCTTTGCTGTCTCACAAACAATGCGGTTCTTGATATCTTGTCCAGCGTGTCCTGTTGTCTGCACGCTACAGGAGTTAATGTGTTCGACGCCCGGCTAGGCCCCTACCATAGGATTTAAATATTATGTGGAAGCACGATGGTGGGGCCCTGGAGACAAGAGTGGCTGCGAACTATCCGCCTACGCGGAGCTGATTAATACAATCAAGCAAAAGACTCACCTGGTTGAAGAACACCTGCTCTGGAGCCTACCTGGATTTATGTATGTAAGTGAGTGTGTATTGTATTGTGTAGTGACGTTATGAGTGGTATCCAGGACACCAGGCCGCTGCAATAGGCCAGAGATTTTCTCCAACATGCGGTTCACTGTCACTTCAAACAATTTCAACTAAAGTTCAAACTAAACCCGTATTATTACGTCAAAGGGGTTTTTTTTTTTCAGGATGGGAAATCATCAAATGACTTCTCCCGCTCTGGGTGGAGCGGGAGGGCGTGTCAGACTTTTACTGACTAAAACCCACCCGTGTTCCATCAGTTGCCCATGTGCCAGGGTCACGGTATCTCTTTCGAACAATCACGCGACCCCGGCAGGCATAGGTCCTGGTAGACCCCTTCACTGCTGCTGACATCTCTTTGAGGCGCGCGTGGAACACTACGCGCCGTCGACCCGAGCCTGGTCCTTACCGGGCAGCGAGCTACCCATTGCTCGCCGCCCGCAAGCTCGCGCCAAATCAAAGAGGAAGTGTCAAACTGACAGATGTCACTCCGTTTCACGTCATGGTGCGTTCACAGAAAAACCAATTTAAACGGGACGGAACATCTCCCCCCCCCCCCCCCCGGACGGGACTTCCCGTCCGCTAATCACTTGACAATCTTGACAAGGTTGCGTTTTATCAGTCCACTTGACGCGCTGCTGGAGGATGTGCAAATACTCCAAGCTCCAACGCTTCCAAAAACTCTGCGCGAGCTGCTGCACCAACTGAAACCGCGATAGCCAATTTTGGCTCACATCGACAAAAGGGTGCTCCGGCAGGGCGACAAGTGGCTGTCAAATCAAAAAATGGCCCGGGGTTAGGGCCTCCAAGTCGTTCGGGTCCGAAGACAGCGGGCACAATGGACGCGAGTTCAATACAGCTTCAATGCGGCAAAATACCGTAGCTAACTCCTCAAAGGTGAGAACGGTGCCTCCCAACAATTTGCGCCAAAGTCCCTTTGCCGCTTTCACCGCGGCCTCAAAAATACCCCCCCAATGGGGGCAGGCTGACGGGTCAAAACAATAACAAACAACAAAAACAACCAAACAACAACAACAACCAAACAACAACCAAACAACAACAACAACAACAATTTAACAAAATGGCCCTCTTTAGGCAACAAAAGGGGGTGACGGGCCCCATAAGGAAGGCTAGAGGGTCAACAACCAAACAACAACAGACCCGTATCGTCCAAAAAGGGGTTCAACTTACTAACGGCTCCCGACAATTTCCAAAACTCTCGCTGCAGAATGGCCAACAGCGCATTGCAACCGGCATGCGAGTTCTTAATGTGACGACCAGTCACCAACAATTCAACAACTTGTCGAGGGAGCTAAATCGACTCAACAAAAATCAGGGTCAAACGGAGGGTCCTTCGTTCCAACAGCGAGCACCTTGAGCCCGGGCAAAGGACCCGACATCCTCCAAATCAAAGGCGTTTCAGAATTTTGAATCTGGGACACTCGGTTCACAACAAAGACCTCCAAAGAGTTGACGGACGTCTTCAACCAACACAAAACAATTTGACTGTCCGTCCAGGCGTAAGAAGCCCGAATGTCCACAGTTCCACCCAAAGTGTGAACAACGTGGTTCAATAGACGCACAAGAAGCGCCGCCCCTGACAATTATAACTTAGGGATGGTCAGTGCCGTCCGGAGGGGGGCCACCTTGCTCTTGGCCAAGACCAGTGACAACTTCACCTGGCCTGTCGCGCTAACGGTGCGCAGATAAACAACAGCTGCACAACCGTGCGAAGATGCATCACAAAACCCATGAAGGGTAGCAGTGTAGCTCCCAGGGGGGAGGATAGCGCGGGGTAACACGACCTCGTTGACTGCAGGGAGTGCGGATACAAATTGGAGCCAATCTTCCAACAGGGTTTCCCGAAGTGGCTCGTCCCATACAAGTTCCGCAGTCCAAAGGCGCTCAAGAAAACAATTTCGCCCAAAACAATACACAAACAAAACAACAAAACAATAGACAAAAGGCAACCCTGGGCTCCCATGTCCAAAATGGCACGGACCACAACAGAGTCCCCCGTGGGCCTCCAGACCTGACCGATGCCGTTGGCAACAAAACCGTGTCGATCTGAGGGGCACCTTAGCGGGGCAGGCGCCAAGTTCCTAACAATGCCTGGGCGGCGACCGATCGCCGCACCCAGGCCCAAGTCTTTCCCGACGAGGATGGAGGTCAAATTCCTCGTCCGCGTGGTGTCCCGAGCCACGCGCCATCGCTGGAAGGGCATATCCCACCGGATGCCTGAATGGCGGGGGGCGTGACTCCAACCGCGGACGTTCCGCCAATGGAGGGGAGGGAAGGCGGTGCTGGTCTGGCCAGCGCTGCCTAGCAACAACTGCGTAATCGCCTTTACGCGGGGAGACCAAATGGCGGTCGCGCGGCTCCCGATCAACTTGCGCGGGGGGTGGAGTGCGGCGCTCAAAATTGCGGGCCTCTCCCCGGTTCTGAACCGGCGAGCCAGAAGCCCGGTGACCAACTCCATGGTACCCCCCCGTGCGCGAACCTTCATCAGAGGCTAGTCTGCCAGCGTGGTTCGCGTTAGCGCACAAAATGTTCAAATGGGACCCCCCACAAATTCTACAAGGGGCAGTCCCGATGGAAGTGAGCCCCCAAACATGAGAAGCACAGACGGCGTGCACTGGCAACTCGGCGACGGGCACTCACGTGCAATTTCAAAAAGGCCGCGCAAGTGGCCATGCCATGCCCCGTGTCCCTACAAAACTCACAACCAGGACGACTCTGGGTGCCAGCAAAACGAGTGGCGGGGCGACTATCAACAGGCCCGCGGGCCCCAGTCCGTCCCTGGTCTCGTGGCCGGGAAGACGGCTGGCGCGACTCGGTGGCAACGCTAGAGTTATCCACAAACCGACACTCATCCTCCAAAAATTTGATGAGGTCACCAAATGGGGGGAGATGTGTGACACTATCCCCACCATACTTTTGCTCGAAACGAGCCCTCAAATCGGCAGGAAGCCGTTGCAGCACAACATGTACCAAAAGGTAAGACCAATGGTCCACCGGCAACTCCAATTGCTTTAAAGCGTAGGTCGCTGCCACCAACGGGTTCAACAGGTCAGTACGCAATGCTGACAAACTGGTAATGACCGGTACCCCAAAATCTGTTCAATATGAACGTCAGCCAAACAACGTTTGTTTTGGTACCGCCGGGAGAGTAGTTCCAAAGCGGTAGGGTAGGCTGAGTCAGTCGCCGACAAATGCTGTACCAAGGCTCGGGCCTCACCTTCCAGGACAGACAACAAATAGGCCAACTTTTGGGCGGGTCTGAGGTCCGAGCGAGCATCAACCAAACTTTCAAAAATATTTTGGAAACCCAACCAATGGTCCAAGTGACCATCAAAGTGTGGCAGTTCCAAAGTAGGCAATCTACTCAATAGTCCGGGACCTGAAACAACCGAGGTCTCCGGCTTGACCTGGACAGGAGTCCGGCACTCCAATATTTCCATCTGTATGCCATTGCACAAACAAAACAATTAAAAAAATAATTAAATAACAAGTTCAATCAATAAATAACAAGGAAATACAAGCAAACAATTGTTTTCAATTCAATAGACCACAACATACTTTCATTCCAATTCAAAACCAATGTCAACGTTCAAAAAACTCAACTTCATATTCAATTCAAAAATTCAAATTCAAATCCAATTCCAAAAACTGCCAATTTCAAATGTTAATTTCACAAACCACTATGTCAATGGTACAACAATAATAAACCTTTATTCCAATTTAAAACAATGTTAATGCTCAAAATGCCAATTTCAAATGTTAATTTTCACAAACCACCATATCAATGGTACATAAACTCAACATTTTAATGTCTTCGAGACATCCAATCCAAATCCAACAATAAGGGGTTGTAACATAGCCCAATCTAATCAACTCTGTTAGCACATGCAACCAGGCTGACTATGGTAACTTCAGTATACCCGACACAACAAATTTAAACAAATTACATACATACATACAATCACGCCTTTTTCCCATGGGGGTAGGCAGAAACCACGGAACGCCACCTGCTACGATCTCTACACACTCCTTTTGCCTCTTTAAGGTTCATACAATTGGTCATACACACACGCCGGTTGCGAGTACTACGCACCTGACCTTTCTGAAGAACATCACCAATAAGGTCACTATATGTCCTCCTAGGGCGTCCCCTCCCGGTGTTTCCACTCACATCTGCCTTGTAAATACCTTTTGTGAGTCGTCCTTCATTCATCCTCTCAACATGACCAAACCATCTAAGCATACTTTTTTCAATTTTTGTCACTATATCTTCTTTTAAACAAATTATTTCAAATAAACAAGCAATCATAGTTAACAAATATATACAGCGAATTACTATTTCCTTATAGAGTCTGCCAAGTAATTAGCTCACTGTAAATTACCAATTTGGTGGTTGTATGTCTTAAAACCACACTCTGCTACCAAGAATGTTCGACGCCAGGCCAGGCCCCTACCATAGGATTTAAATATTATGTGGAAGCGCGATGGTGGGGCCCTGGAGACAAGAGTGGCTGCGAACTGTCCGCCGTGCGCGGAGCTGATTAATACAATCAAACAAAAGACTCACCTGGTTGAAGAACACCTGCTCTGGAGCCTACCTGGATTTATGTATGTAAGTGAGTGTGTATTGTATTGTGTAGTGACGTTATGAGTGGTATCCAGGACACCAGGCCGCTGCAATAGGCCAGAGATTTTCTCCAACATGCGGTTCACTGTCACTTCAAACTATTTCAACTAAAGTTCAAACTAAACCCGTATTATTACGTCAAAGGGGGTTGATTACGCACAAAAACAATTGGATCATGATAAATTGTCCTAAACGGATCGATTTAAAGGGATTAATTTATCAAAAATTCGCGAAATCAAACGGCGACGAATGATGCTCCCTTTTTCCAACCAAAATCAAAGAGGAAGTGTCAAACTGACAGATGTCACTCCGTTTCACGTCATGGTGCGTTCACAGAGTAACCAATTTAAACGGGACGGAACATGATGGAAGCTACTGAAAGTGCCAAGCGCGTAGCCAAATTCTGGGTTGACTATATTTATACAATCGCGCGAGTAGCTAAAAAGAAGAACAAGAAGTGCTAATATTTTGGGACGCATTTCGACCGTTAATGAAATTAAATCTTCTTAATCTGTAAGCTTTTTTGCATACATAAGTTGAAAACGAAACTTACTGCCTCGTTGATCGATCGATTCCCAGGTCGGGCAAAGATCTATTGGGTTACTTGTGAAGACAAATCAACTGAGCCTAAACTCCGTGGGGTTGCGTGATTGTGTTATAGTGTACATAGGTCACCTTCCGGGTCCATCATCAGATCAGCTCAATGGTCCCAACATTTTGCATTGTCACCGACTTTATATACTTGTGAGAAATTTCAGCTCAGTCAAACACCAGGAAATGGGTCAAATATAACTTGTAGATTTTGAAGCATGGCGCCATCGCCACTTACATACGAACATCACAATTTAAAAAACTTTTTAACAAAAAATTAAACCGCCGAAAAACTGAAAAGCATAAAATAATAATCGGTTTAATTTTTTGTTAAAAAGTTTTTATTTTATATTTTTTGTGGCTTTAATGTACTAATAATACTGGGCAAGGTATACCCTATCGAACACAAAAAGAATTATCAAAATCGGACTACTCTGTATAAAGTTATGCGTGTTTATACATTACAATCAGTGAGTGAACAATCAATCATCCCCTGTTTTCCGACCCTTAGGGTTCGATTTTATTTTCCAAATTTATATGGGACCACCTTGGGAGTATACCCTTTCCAATAGAAAATAAATTGTCACAATCGGACCACTATGTAAAAAGTTATGCGTGATCATACATAAAAAAAAAAAAAAAAAAAAATATACGCGTCGAATTGATAACCTCCTCCGTTTTTTTCGTCGGTTGAGAAGAAAACAAAAACTTCAGAAAAACTAATAAGACATCAGCATAATCAGCCTATAACGTTCCCACTGCTGGGAAGCAGGCCTCCTCTCAGTGATAGGGAGTGGGCTGTAATGCACCCCGCGTGCCCAATGCGGATTAAACAAGGAACTTAAGGTTGGAAATAAGTTCCTTGGTATTAAATAAACGGTAATGAATAGTAGTGTGTGTAACGTGTTATTTATTGAAAATAATAAATTTTTACGCATATTAAAAAAAAATATTAGCATTCGTCACTTCTTCTCTGTATATAAACTATAAGTGTGAGAAATTTCATACTCCTCTGTCCGCCCAATTTTCGTAAAAATGGATCCAAAGTTTTCCCTTCACGTGTTAATATATAGATAACTAGCTTTGGCCAGCGGCTTCGCCCGCGTGGAGGTCGGAAATTATCCCGCGGTCACATACTACCGGGATAAAAAGTAGCCTATGTCCTTTCTCAGGCTCTAAACTATCTGTGTACCAAAGTTCATTTACATCGGTTTAGTCGTTTTAGCAGGAAAGCGAGACAGACAGACAGACAGAGTTACTTTTGCATTTATAATATTATATAGTGTGGATTTGCTGTTGCAGGAAGCAGGTTCTTACTTAGTGCGCACCTGACCTCAATCAGTGTCATCACCTTTACTATTTACATAATTTAGGTAAGGAAATAGGTACAATAGGTAATGTAGACTTCACTGTTGTTTTTTTGGAGAATAATTTAACAGCTGCAGGTATATACAAATTATGATCAGGGACATAAAAAACCATTGTGTATATGTCTGGTCATAATTTGCTTCTGACTCAAATTTTATTTACGTTACACACATACATAAACTCACCCTTTTTCGCATGGGGGTTGGCAAAAACTACAGAACGCAACTTGCTATGATCCTTATAATGTCCTTTTGTCTCGTTTTGGCTCATACATCTGGTCATACAGGCACGCTGATAGCGAGCACTACGCACCTGACCTTCCTGAAAAACATCACCATTATGGTCACTATATGATAACCAAGGGCGTGGAAATTTCCTCGTTCCCACCCACATCTGCCATGTAAATACTTGCTAATACTGCCTTTTGTAAGCCTTCCTTAATCCATCCTTTCAACACGAACAAACCATCTAAGCAAACTCATTTCAGTTTTTGTTACATCTTCTTTTAGGGTACACTACATAAATACGAAAAACTTTATTCCGACAGTCACAAATACAAATTTCAAAATACCGATTTTCATAATTCCGAATGATTCAAAATTCCGAATATAACAACTCCAACTTATCATTACTCCTATTTTTATAATTCCTAAATTTCAATATTCCTAACGTTTATAATTACTATTCTCAATATACCGAATTTCAATATGTCGAATAACAAAAAGTCCGATTTAATGATAATTCGAAACATCAAAAATACGAATTCCGATTGTTAAAATACCGATTAATACAATTCCAAAATTAAAACGCCTTGTAAAACCGAACAGTACAATTGCATGTCAGAGAGAAGTATAATGTTATCTTTAGTATGAGGAGGTAGAATTAAAAAACATGCAAGAAAGCATGCAGCGTGCAAGCAGACATGCAGCATGCAAACAAGCATGTATCATGCAAGCAGGCATGCAACATGCAAGCAGGCATGCAGCATGTAAGCAGGCATGCAGCATGCAAGCAGGCATGCAGCAAGCAAGCAAGTAAGCATGCAGCAAGCATTGTTTCTGTCACGGCACCGGCGTTGCGGGGTTTGGGCGGCCTCACGCGTGCTTATCGTCGCAGATGGTCTTAACGCTCACCACCTGCTCCTCAGCTCACGGGCCGCCCCACCCCTCCGCGCCTACGCGGGTTTAAATTACACTCTAGGGGTAGGGCAGACAAGACTGCGTGAAGTCGGTTTTGCAGCGATTCGTTTCTGTCACTAAACTTTGTAGCACAACATGTTGACTTTTAATTTATTCGGAACATTGAAAATCGGAATGTCGTTTTTCGGACCGATAACCCTTCGAGCATTTGAGTCTTCGAACGTATGAAAATCGAAAACTAACAAATCGCATTTACGACTTTCGGTAAAATACATTTCGTGATTTTTAATAATAGACATTATAATTCTTAGATATTATGAAATTCGGACTTTTGAAAATCGGAACATCGAAATTCGGGATGAAATATTTCGGAGTATTTGGGTGTTCCCCTTCTTTTAAGCTTCACCGTTGTCTTTGTTATTCTATTATTATTTATTTTGTAAAGTATTACAATTTTTAAATGTCTGTAACATAATTATCTCAGGACTAGGGGGACTATCCCAGACATTAATCTGCATGATTAATTTGAATAATAACCAAGAGCATCGAACAAATTTTAGAATAAATGACGGCCCGTGGTTCATTTAAGAAATCAAGGTTCGTGACAGCTTGAATGTATTATTTTGACCGAGCAGTATGAATACTTCCCTCTACTTTTAGGCGGGCAATATAGAATAAATTGAGTCGTGCCGTGCAACGTCCGTGGTGACATGAAAAGGTGTTCAACGAAGATTTTAATAAAATAATATTCAAAAGGTCACAAAACCTGACCTTGTATGAATAAATCATTCTAATATTAATGAAATTCGTACACAATACCACACTTTCAAATACTTCCTTTGATTTTTCCTGAATTACTAATTAATTTTTAGACTGACATGCATTCAATATTTTTATCAAAATAAAAGTAAGGTTCTAAAGTTTTGCAACGTTTAATTTTTTTAATTATTTTGAACCACTATTCTGAATTGGTTTTATTTTCTACCTTTCAATAAGTATTATATAAGTTTTATTTCATACTAGCTTCTGCCCGCGACTTCGTCCGCGTCAAATTTTTGCTCCCGTGACCCTTTTTTTTTTTTTTTTTTTTTCATGTTGGGAAATCATCAAATGACTTCTCCCGCTCTGGGCGGCTGGCCGGTTTTTTCCATAGTCACCACGCTTGGTAGGGGTTTGGCGATCGCAGTTTGGTGGTAAAATGCATAGAAAACGCTGCTGCGTGCCCATTCTCTAGTTACTTCATCGCTTTGTACATACGACACCCACGGGAAGAAATGGAATGGTGCTATTCATTACGTCTAGGCTGGCACCACGCAGACAAAGAAGAAAAAAATTATTATACGGCCAGCACAGCATTAATTTCTGATTTCCATGTAATTCTCATATAATTCTCCCAATAATAGCTGTCAGACGAAGATTGCGGCAAATACAGTCATGGACATAGAATTAGGAAAGACTTATACCGGAAATCACTTTTAAATAAACAATTTTTTGTTATCTATGTTTATATTTTGTGACAAGAACAACGAACATCGTGCTTTTTTTTGTGGGTGAGAAATCATCAAATGATGTCTCCCGCTCATGGGTGGAGCGGAAGGGCGTGTCAGACTTTTACTGACTAAAACCCACCCGTGTTCCATCAGTTGCCCATGTGCCAGGGTCACGGTATCTCTTTCGAACAATCACGTGACCCCGGCAGGCATCGGTCCTAGTAGACCCCTACACTGCTGCTGACATCTCTTTGAGGCGCGCGTGGAACACTGCTCTCGTGACCCTTCCCGTCGCATCGAATTGCCTGCTAGTTTTCGTCTATTTTTCGTTGCTGCTCCGCTCCTTTTCATCGTAGCGTGATTTTATATAGCCTATAGCCTTCCTCAATAAATAGGCTACCCAACACAAAAAGAACTTTTCAATTTGGACCAGTAGTTTCGGAGCCTTTTTACAAACAAACAAAGAATCAAATATTTCCTCTTTATAATAATACTAGCTTCTGCCCGCGACTTCGTACGCGGATCCTGTTGCTTATGCCAGCGACAACGGGATCGTCAAAATCGAAGATCTGAAACGTCTGATGTACAATTCTAAGGCCCGGGGACGGGAAAACAACGGGATGAGTGAGACGATTGGAGTCGTTCCAGATCTTTCATTTTTGTATGTCAATAGGTTGCCCAAGAAATGTGTTGACTGTGGATGGTCACCGATTAGCAGTGATCTTAATATTTCTGGAGGATTTTGTAATATTTCAATATGTACTTTCCCACCTTTGCAACACATACCGTTTGTTTCTTTTTGCCATTTAACAGCTTCACAAAATGTACAATTTTGAACCACACCTCCGATGGCGGAATATGTGGCGTAGTCAAGTCATAGGAGTGAACGTAAATGCACTCCGTTCCTTATCAACCCAAGGAAGGTCGCCATGCCCTACGGCGATATCTTGAGACACGTCCGATTCTTCAGAAAGATGATATCGACATTCTGTTCAGAGAATGTCGAAGGCGATCAGAACCCAAACGTTCGTTGCGCTCTTCTTCTGTCTCTTCATGCCGTACTCCAGCAATTCTTTCTCTCTCACTTTCTAACTGATTATGAATATTTTGTTGTGTGCGTGTTCGGGACAGTGTATGATAATCTCAATCAGCAGTTAGTCGCACATCACGTTCATCACTCGCTTCGAAAGACCTGTTAGTAGATGTGCGAATTCACTGAGCACTCAAGCGCAATTCTCTATCAGTGAACGTCTCCGACTCGAGAGACAATGCGTGACGTTCACAATCAGCGGACAGTCGCGCATCATGTTCCGCACTTGTCTCTAGAGACCTAGCAGCAGTTGCGTAGATACGATGAGAACTCAAGCGCAATTTTCTATCAGTGAACGTCTCCAACTCGAGAGACATTGCGTGACGTTCACGATCAGCGGACAGTCGCGCATCATGTTCCGCACTTGTCTCTAGAGACCTAGCAGCAGATTCGTAGATACGCTGAGAACTCAAGCGCAATTCTCTATTAGTGAACGTCTCCGACTCGAGAGACAATGCGTGACGTTCACGATCAGCGGACAGTCGCGCATCATGTTCCGCACTTGTCTCTAGAGACCTAGCAGCAGATGCGTAGATACGCTGAGAACTCAAGCGCAATTCTCTATTAGTGAACGTCTCCGACTCGCGAGACAATGCATGACGTTCACGATCAGCGGACAGTCGCGCATCGTATTCTTCACTGGTCTCTAGACACCTGGATTTAGACGCATAAATACGCTGAGAACGCAAGCGAGCTTCGCGATCCGAAGATGTTTCTACGGAGCGAGTTGCAGCCTGATGTTCTCGAACAGCATCAAGTCTATCCTGACGCTCTTCGGTAGATTCTTGGGATCTTATGATCCTCAATCTTTTAGCTCCTTTGGAACGTTGGAAAATATTTGACCTCTTTCTAGGCATGGTTATAGTTTTATTCTGAAGATACCTGATCAATTAAAATCTAAGTAACTGCACCCCTGCGTTACCGGGTAGGCTACCGTGTCACGAAGATAAATGGAAAAGGAAATTAAACACTCAAATACCATAAGCCCGAAGGCATATTTCTTCGATGAAATAAAATAATAAATGAGAGTTTTAGCCAGTTGAGTCAAATTTTCAATGATTCATAGAATTTTCATCGAAAATCAGTCCTAAACTGTTACCGCCTTCACCGCGTGGAGGTACTCCCAGCTTATGTTATTTTATAATTATACAGTGAAATTAGTGATAGGTTTGATTTCCACATCAGGTGTTCCAGATCTACAATCTTTATACGTCAACAGAGAGTGCGTATCAGGTTGAACAACTCTTGCTAAGACGTCATTCCTATATATGTTATAGTGTAGCTTGGCTCTTAGAGTTCCACATCAGCTGTTCCAATCTTCAAATTTTATACGACAACCGAGAGTGCTCATCAAGCTGAACAACTCTTGCTAAGACGTCATTCCTATATATGTAATAGTGTAGCTGTGCTGTTGGAGTTCCACATCAGCTGTTCCGGATCTTCAAATTTTATACGACAACAGAGATTGGTCATCAGGCTGAACAATTCTTGCTAAGAAGTCATTCCTATATATGTTATAGTGTAGCTGGGCTCTTGGAGTTCCACATCAGCTGTTCCAGATCTTCAAAATTTTATACGACAACAGAGAATGCTCATCAGGTTGAACAACTCTTGCTAAGACGTTATTCCTATATTTGTTATAGTGTAGCTGGGCTCTTGGAGTTCCACATCAGCTGTTTCAGATCTTAAAATTTTATACGACAACAGAGAGTGCTCATCAGGTTGAACAACTCTTGCTAAGACGTCATTCCTATATATGTTATAGTGTAGCTGGGCTGTTGGAATTTCACATCAGGTGTTCCAGATCTTCAAATTTATTCTCTTAGCAGAAAATGCTCATCACGTGAAACAATTTTTGCAATGGTACCATTTTTGTATCTCTTATAGTTTAGCTGGTCTGTTGCGGTTCTGCATCAGGTGTTCAAGTTTCCAAGATAAATTATAGCCTATATGTTGCCTAGACTTAATACCTATACAACAAAAAAAAAACATTCAAATCCGTTCAGTAGTTCCGAAGATTAGCGTGTACAAACAAACAGACAAACAGTCACATTTTTTTTTTGGTTTCGTTCTCTATTACTGTTTCTAAACCCCCCTCAATTATTATTTTTTAAATATATTCAATGTACAGACACAGTTTTTTTACTGTTTTATTATATGTATATAGATAGTATAGAAAACCCACCCGTGTTCCTTTAGTTGGCTATGCCAGGGCCCCGGTAACTTTTTCGAACAAATCACGCAACCCTGGCAAAAAGTTATGACCACCTGGTACTTCGAAGGCATAAAACGTTTTCTGGCTGACACTGCTGTTTGATAAACTCATACCAAGTTATGACCACCTGGTACTTCGAAGACAACGTTTTTGTCATACCACATTTAAAAGATTCAAAATGAGGTCTCTAAAATTTTTAGTTTTTCTCTCTAAAATAGTCATAAAGGGGGTGATATAGGGGATGGAAGATTGTGTGGCAAATCGAGGATATGAAAATTCAAAACTATGGTTTTGATCGTCAAATATAAAATGTGAAAGTTTTCTAATTACTCAAACACAAAAACGGCTGAACGGAAATAGATTGGGTTGGTCAAGAGTATAGAGTGCTTAAAACTTACCTACACTTAACAACTTACTAGTAGAAAAAAATCGTACAATATCTGTGTATCTGTATCTGTCTTTGAATTCTGAAGTCCTCGCAGATGAAGTCGCCTTCACGGTTAAACGGATTAGGATGAAAGGGATAGAGAAAGGATGACCTGGGTTAGGACATACAATACTTTTAATCCGGTTGTAAATTGTAATGACAAAATTTCCCACATATAAGCGTTGAGCAGCATTTGGAACTTCGTCGCCTATCCCGCAATGTCTGAAGACTAAGGTCTTCAACCAGTGCGTCCTGCCCGTAATGACATACGATGCCGAACCGTGGACACTGACAGTTGGGATGGTCCACAGATTCAAGGTCGCTCAGCGCGCTGTGGAGCGGGCTATGCTTGAAGTTTCTTTGAAGGATAAAATCAGAAATGAAATTATCCGGAAAAACATTGGAATTACTGACATAGCTCACAGAGCCCACAAGCTGAAGTGGCAGTGGGCTGGACAAGTCTGTCGAAGGACCGATGGGCGGTGGAGCAGACGAGTCCTGAAGTGGAGACCTCGTATCGGCAAGCTTAGTGTGGGACGCCCCCCAGCTAGGTGGACCGAGGACCTAAGGAAAGTGGCTGGGGTAGACTGAAACAGCGGGAAAAAGCTTTAAATATGAATTCATAGAAGAATATGCAGAAGATAGCCGTGGCCAAATGCTACTGTGCCCTAAAGTTGTTATGTTAGCTACGGTAAGTAGCATACACTCGGCTATGTTTATATTTAACGTGTAAATAATTTTTTTTAAACCACCATACGAAAATAAATATAATTCATACATAATACATGAACTCACGAATATATTAACACTTTTACTATTTATATCATTTAGGTAAGAAAGTAGGGACAATAGGTACCGTAAACAATACTTTTTAGGGTTCCGTTGCCAAATGGCAAAAAACGGAACCCTTATAGATTCGTCATGTCTGTCTGTCTGTCCGTCCGTATGTCACAGCCACTTTTTTCTAAACTGAATAGTTTGCGCGAGAGACACTTCCAAAGTGGTAGAATGTGTCCGTCCTCCCCCCCCCCGTAACTTCTAAAATAAGAGAATGATAAAACTAAAAAAAAAATGTATGATGTACATTACCATGTAAACTTCCACCGAAAATTGGTTTGAACGAGATCCAGTAAGTAGTTTTTTTAATACGTCACAAATCGTTAACCGCAATTTACCTTTCATTCAATCAACTCAAATATAAAAATAAAATAAAAACATTTAATTTCATAAACATAAACCTTATGCACAAACCGTGAATATCTTTAGGTTTGTACGGAATCCTCGGTGCGCGAATCCGACGCGCACTTGGCCGGTTTTTTTTAAATACGGCGAATAATTCTACAGCAGCAGTTAAAAAAGTGATGACCGCTCACAACGGGCCTTATTAGAAGGCTGAAAGTCACACAAAGGGCAATGGACAGACCTATGCTTGGAGTTTCCCTACGTGATCAATCAGGAATGAAGAGATCCGCAGGCGAACCAAGGTAACCGACATAGCCCGAAAAATTGCCAGACTTAAGTGGCACAGGGCAGGGCACATAGCTCGCAGAACAGATGGCCAATGGGGCCAAAAGGTTATGGAGTGGCGACCGCGTACTGGTAGATGTAGTTAGAAGGCCTCCCACAAGATGGACCGATGACCTGGTGAAGGCCGTAGGAATCCGCTGGATGCGGGAAGCACAGAACCAGTCGAAGTGGCGGAGCTTGGTGGAGGTCTATGTTCTGAATTCTCCTCATCATCAAAAAGTCGAAATACATATTACATACATATTAATTACATTTTTAAATATTTTTAGAAAAAGAAACTTACAATTAAAAACATTTAAAAATATAAAAATTGTGGACCTCCGGTATCGGGAGCAAGGTCCAAGCTACACGATGCGAGCCGTATCGAGGAGTACTGCCTTCTGAATCAGGCTCTTGATCCAACCGCCTAACGATAGTCTCGATAGATGTTGGTCGAGGGTATCGGCCATCAGCCCATTGGCTGATACGACAATCGGCACAATGACAGCCGAGTCAACAATCCACATGTCAACAACCTCGTGTGCTAAGTTGAGATATTTAATCTGTTTCTGTTTCTCAGCTTTCAACTAATTATTGTGAATTTAAGGACCAAGTGGGTCATTTTTTATTTCTTAGGTAATAAGTTATATTTATGATCTGGCAGTTCTGAGTTGAGCTACACGATTACTGTCAAATGCTTGCACTGGACAGACCCACTCAAATCTACGTGGTTCATCCCGAACATTGGTCTACATAGTTTTCACAAGATATAACTTAGATTATGTCTGGACTCTAAACTTTGATCGTGAGTTTGTTTCGCCATTTCTTTTCAAGGGTAATCAAATAGGAAATTTCGACAATATTTAGCTTTTTTTTTTAATATAAAGTGATTTCGATATAAATATATATATATATATATATATATATATATATATATATATAAAAGAAAGTCGTGTTAGTTACACTATTTATAACTCAAGAACGGCTGAATCGATTTGGCTGAAAACTGGTGGGAACGTAGCTTAAGACCAGGAGACGGACATAGAATACTTTTTATCCCATTCAACTGCGTTCTCGTGTGACGTGACATAAAACGTCAAAGAGAATACAAGTCGGTAGGTATATAATCAAAGTACAAGTCACTATAAAACGTGGTATGACAAAAACGTTGCCTTCGAAGTATCTGGTGGTCATATTCACATTATTGACATGAAATGAACTACTTTATCTCTAGGCAGCAATTTGATGTGACGGGAAGGGTCAGAGGAACAAGAAATTTAACGCGGACGAAGTTGCGGGCAGAAGCTAGTATACAATGTTTCCTATCCGATCCCTGAGAAGAAATGGCATAATAAAAAAACGGGTCGAAGTCTATTTTAGAATCCAGACGTAATCTTGGTTGGCAATCTATGCGCCCTCACGCCTCTAGCCGCCGCTGCAGGAGATACCCCGGACGTCGGGAGTCGATTGCAGAGTCCCGGCCACCGACGGCGCGGGCTTGCGGGCGGTGAGCAACGGGCAGCTCGCCGCCCAGTAAGGACCAGGCCCGGGTCGACGGCGCGTTGTGTTCCACGCGCGCCTCAAAGAGATGTCAGCAAAAACTGAAGGGGTCTGCTGGGACCGATGCTCGTCAGGATCGCGGAATTGTTTGAAAGAGTTACCGTGGTCCTGGCATAGGCAATTGAAGATTTTTTACAGAATAACATTTACATTTTACTGGATAAAACGCATAATATAGTGCCAGTGCCCGACTTGGAAATTGACCTACGAGGTTAGGAATCACATTCAGTCGAGCAGTTGAGCTCCTTAAAGTCTGAATTGAGCTACACGATTACTCAAAAGTTTTGCACTGACTGGATAGGTCCACTCAAATCAATGTGGTTCTTTACTCAGTAGGCAATCTCGGATACTGATTTACGTGGTCCTGGTAGATTTTCTCTGAATTCTAAAAGATACTTTGACTCCTTAATTTGTTATGCCATTTCTTCTCAGGGATCGGAGAACTGTACTGGTTAACTTGTTACTCTCCTAGAGGAGGCTCGTAGCGTCATCGGGAATGGATACAGTATGACTCAGTCGGCTAATCCTAATAATGCAAGCCGTCGACAACTTTCCGCTCCCGTCTTTGAGTCATTGTCATCATTATCAATTCAGCCAAAAGACGGCCACTGCTGGACAAAGGGCTCCAATTCAACCCCCCCAGGTTTGCCATAATCGCCTCGCTTGGCAGGCGGATTGGCGATCGAAGTACGCTGGTGATATCGTTTTTTTTAAATTGACGTGTGAAAGTGATTCCGATATGCTATTTAAAGAATAAACACTGTCATTTAATGTTATTGCGGTCACTAAAATATCGAAGTAACGATGACTTTTCATTCGTTTGCGTGCATAGGACAAACATGCGTTTATGTTTTCATTTTAATTGATATTGCGAAAGAGTTATAAATATATATTGATACTACGTAAGCAAATAAATACTTTTGCGTCAATTTTATAAAAATAATTAATATTGGGTTATTAAACATCAATCCGTTCCATTGCTAAAATAACTGATGTCACTCGGAAAGCTGCCACGCTTTTTTTTTCTGGATGGGAAATCATCAAATGACTTCTCCCGCTCTGGGCGGAGCGGGAGGGCGTGTCAGACTTTTACTGACTAAAACCCACGCGTGTTCCTTCAATTGCCCATGTGCCAGGGTCACGGTATCTCTTTCGAACAATCACGCGACCCCGGCAGGCATCGGTCCTAGCAGACCCCTTCAGTGCTGCTGACATCTCTTTGAGGCGCGCGTGGAACACTACGCGCCGTCGACCCGAGCTTGGTCCTTACCGGGCGGCGAGCTACCCATTGCTCGCCGCCCGCAAGCTCGCACCTATGGTGGCCGGGAGTCTGCAATCGACTCCCGACGCCCGGGGCGTCTCCTCCTGCGGCGGCTAGGGACGTGAGGGCGCAGAGACTGCCACTCCCTCACGCGCCCCGCCTCCTCCTTCGCGAGCATTACTGCTTCGCAGAAGGAGGTGACGGCTTCCCATGCTTAAATGGAATTGTGCTGGACACATCTCCCGTATGTCAGACGATCAGTTGGCCAAACTGACGACCCAATGGGTCCCGCTTAATGGCAAGAGACATCGCGGCAGACCCAGACGGAGATGGCGGGATGAGCTGGACTCTTTTAATAAAGACTGATCCTTGGCAGCTCTGGACAGAGAAACGTGGAAAGAGAGTAGGGAGGTCTTCGCACACTAGTGGGACATCAAGGGCTAATAAAAAAAAATGGGAATGAAATTACTGCAACCAAAAATCTCCCATGTATGCTGGGGTCGGCTTCCTATCTAACCGGATTCAGCTGAATATTCTTCAGAAAGCGACTGCCTATCTGACCTCCTTAACCCAGTTACTTCTAACACGATGCACCTTGGTTGGGGTTGGCTGATGGTCAGACTTTCGGGCTTCTGACGATCTGTTACGACAGTCAGAGATCTACATACATATGAAAGCCGTAATCCGTAGCGTGGGGTCTTGGGTTCGATTCCCAGGTCGGGCGAAGTGTCGGGTTTGTTCAATAGGAATTTCTTAGTAACAGCCCGTAGTTTGGAAGTTAGCGGTGTGGTACCCCCGTGCCTCGGCCGTTGGTCCTGCGCCTGATCTCTCTCCGGTCGTGTCGGATTGCCGTTCCATCGGACTATGAGAGTGAGGAAAGAGTGCCCCTGTGTCTGCGCACACTTGAGCACTATAATATCTCCCGCGCCGATGGCTAGTCTCCATTGATATTGGCCGCCGTGGCCGAAATACGGTCTGGAGGGCAACAGTATGACAGCCGGGACCAACGGCTTAATATGCTGTCCGATGCGATTTGTTTATAAGTTCATCGTTCGGTCGACTTTTTTAAACAATTATTTCAACCTTTACTCGTGAATAAACATTGGAAACTCATAAACAGTAGACGCTTTATAAATAAGAATTAATTTAAAAAATGTTGAGGGCTATTCTGAAGTTGTATTGGGAAACAATAAAATACTTTATTTCAAATGAACTAACATCGAACTACCTAACTATAAAATGGGTAGCAGCGTTCTCTATGCATTTTACCACCATACTGCAATCGCCAACCCGCTTGCCAAGCATGGCGATTATGGCAAACAGCCCCATTTTTTGAGGGAGGCTTATATCCATCACTGGATGTCTTTCGGCTATGACACCCACGAGAAGAAATGGGGTGGTGCAATTATTTACGTCCGGTACCTACCAGACGGACCGCATTTGAGTATCGTACTCAAATACACGACCGGCTTGTTTTTGACGGCCGTCAAGGCTGCAATTGCATCTGAGCACTACTTATGCAGACGAGCCAAATGTGTCAACCCGGAACCCGAAACCCGGAAAACTAACACGAAAACGCTACATTCAACAACAAAAATGCATCAAAAATTGTAGAATCACCCACATTTCTTTTTATCCCATGAATTATGTATAATTGTGAACTATTTAAACATTTATATATTTTGTTGTTTGGATCTACTAATGTTTCATTTGCTATTAGTTATTTCGTAGTGTGTGGACAGAATAGGTGTTCACCTATATTTAACTTCTGTGCCAATTGACGTGGTAAGTTCACTGTCTTCTGAGTTTATCGTGGGCAGTACTAACATTGCTGAGGGAGAATATCATTAGGAAACCACAGGGGAATTCTCGTACACAGTATAATCTGTCCCAATCTTGAAAAAAACCGGACAAGTGCGAGTCGGACTCGCCCACCCTATCAAAAATAGTTTTTTTATTACTTAAATATATATTTTTTTATGATTTAATTACAAATGTATAGTTTTTAAGTTTTTTCCCTATACTTTTAGTATAAAACAGTATTACTTGGCAAATTTCATAGTTCTAGGTCAACGGGAAATACCCTTTAGATTTTGATTCCCTTCAGAGTGTCGAAATATACGTTTTTACGGCATAAACGGTCGTGTCTTTTTTTCACGTTAGCTTAGGAGTTTGGTTTTTTCACAGCTTCAAGAGACTTTAGACTTGAATATATTGTTTTAATTTTAACTCGATACCTCCACGCTTCCGGAGATAAAGGCTCTTGACAGACAGACAGACGGACGGACAACAAAGTGATCCTGTACCTAAAGGTGCCGATTTTCTTTTTGAGGTACGGAACCCTAAAAAACAACGAGATTCTATATATTTTTGACA